>CM031244.1:45973670-47356170 GCA_018340775.1 Taxus wallichiana var. yunnanensis | reverse complement strand
CATTGTTTCCATACTATACAGTCCATGTTTTATCCATGTTTCTATCTTTTCTTTTTAGTTTTGATGCTAATTTACTAGAAATAAAACATTCAGTAGCTTTGGTATCAAAAATAATAGTTATAGGTAAACCAAATAACCTACCTATAACTTCTATGGGCGTGGCATGTTTCTCAGCCTACTTGTCACTACTACTACTGATGTGTATCTTATGTCTTTAATTACGATCATCCTTTTCAAAGGGAATTGATTTACGTAATGATATTTGCCATAGTTATAATAGCCTCCTACAGTCCCTTTTTAGGCTTGAAATTATTTCTAGCCTTAAAGTTATCCTTCTGACCTCCATTGGACTTATGTCTATTATTATTGTTCTTGACAAAGTTGTTTCATGCATTTCCAGTAGACTTAGTTTTTGCAGTTTTCTTATTATTATCAGATGAAAACTTATTTTTATTACCAAACTTCTTCCATGGTCCTTTATTAGGTGGAAGAGATGTTGAAGAGGATTTTGGAACTTTCTTACTTATTTCCTCCTTATGACAATAAATTGTCTTTAATTTCTATTCCTACCTTATGGATTTTTCAACAACCCCTTCCATAGTGGTTGGGTTGTGAACATCCACCTCTCCTCCTATAACAGGATTCAATCCCATGATGAATTTTCATATCCTGAACTTCTCATTAGTTTGGTACTGAGGTACATACTTAAGGAGTTTTGTAAACCGCTCCCAATACTTAGTTACAATTAGCTTTCCTTGAGCTAGGTTCTAGAATTTAGTCATTTTCGGATCATGGTAAGGTTTCGGTAGCCAACATTGCCTATAGTATCCTTTAAACTAATCCCATGTGATATTATTTTCATCAATATTTAACTTAGCCTTACGGCTATCCCACCATGAAGATACCTCATATGAAAGCTAATCTCAGCCCCATCTCCTAATGTGGTGCCATCAAACTTGGGTGGACTTATCCTTTTTATATCATTAGTGAGTTCAGCTGTCATCCTAGCCTTTTTGTTCTTAGGCTAAACAGGTATGTTCACATTGTTATTATCAACACCCACATTGGCATTGTCCCCAAGAGGTGGTTGATTATTGTTTTCATCATCCTCTTCCTCCTCATTTCCCATTACTTGATGTTCAAGTATAGCCAAACGATATTTTGTGTCCAACAAGGATGCAAAGATGTTCATTGAGTTTCTAGGTAGTTATTGTTCCTTCCTCAAAGGAGGATTATTTGAAACATTTCCTCTTGTTCTAACCATTTTCTATTACAAGAAAATTTAAGTTTCATCAGATTATGGACACAATCGGTCTAAGAGTCTGTAACCTTCACTATGATACCAAGATGTAACATTCCCATTTTAAGAATTTAGAAACAAGGAATTTTGTTTCACATAATGTTCTCTATTCTAAATAAAACATCATTTAGAACACACATTCCGTGCCAATCAATCTCATAACAGATAACTATATGCAACTGTAAATGACTCAGTGATCCACCGATCTATTCATTTCATAACTCGGTGATCCACCAATCTATTTATGATAAATTTAAGTATTGAATACTTATCGTATACTTCATATACTTGGTTTTCCTACCCTAAACCGGTACCGAGTGATATTTTTAAGGAACCTATCTGAATATTTGTTACCAATATTCATCTGATATCACATTGCTTTAAACTAGGTGACATAGGACAATGCAACCATCAACTTGTGATACTTTGGCAAAATATTTTCAACATACTATTAATGTCACTATTCCTAGACGACATACTCATCATTTTTAATACATCCTTCACCTCACTCATCTATTATCTAGAATGGTCTTTATTGATCTATCGTCGGTCCACTTGTCCAAGGTTTAACCCTAGCTTTAGTTAGAAACATAATTTATTATAAGAAGACACTCACAATGACTTATGGTATATGGGCATACTCGGTTGAACTAAGTCCACTAGATATGCCAAGGTACCCCCGAGCCATTGAAAGTTACTTGCCTATCCTAAACATGCCACTAACTTGACCTACAAAGAAACTATGTTCAAGTCCTTATTTGTGTGTAGATCTAGATGATCAATGTAGAAGGGTGTTGCCACATGTCAACTGCAACGTGGTATCCTTGAGAAGACCCTTGTCTTCTCGAAGGTACAGATCATACGATTGGCGTGTGCCAACATCCTACGTAAACCGCCTCATCAAGATGTACATACCCCAAGGAGGTTATTAATAAATTATTAATTTGGATTATTACACCGATTACAACAACCCTACTAAACCCTAATCCAACACTCCATAAGTTATTTTCTAAATTTGATTCATTTAGTCATTAAAGAACTTCCTTAACTCATGATTTCTTTTAATGTTCATTTTACTTGGCTTAACAAATAGATATCCAAAGGACAGGTCAGCAATATCATAAGTTCCATCAAATGTAATGTAACCATTCAAGAAGGTGAAGCAATCACATAGGTCTAACTAAAGTAGACTTCATACAAAATGAAGTCCTATGATTTACAATCATATCTCCAATCCTTTTTGGTTTACATTCATTTAAGAGAGGAAGAGTCTTCCTCTAAATGATTAAGTGTCAGGGTTTATCCTTCACATTTCTATAGTTCATACTGCATGTTCATTACACATCACATTACTATGTTAAATTGTTTAGATAATAAACATCATCTTATGCAACTTTACAAGCTGCATCTTATAGGGGAAATTGAACTAACTCCCTTTATCCATCTTATCAAAGGATAACAAGATAAACATATAAATAATACGAAGAATATCAACAAGATAGAACTTCCATCTCCTTTATAAAAGTATGAGATAATTTACAAAACCAATGCAAGTAAATCTCAACTCACAATTCCTCATTATAAACTTATATATTTACAAGACTATGCACTTTAGAACTATTACATAACAATGACCTTCGTTCCAAAAAGTATAGAACTTTTCTTTTTCAATACAACTAAAGAATGAATCAATTTCTTTACAAAGAATCGAGACTTATATCAGCCAATGCATCTAATAAGTTTTTGCCTTCTTTTATCACTTACGATATCCATCTACAAAAATTGCTAGCACGGGTCAGTTCAATGAACTGAGCATGCTAAGCACTAAGCATTAAAATGAAGTGCATTCCACTAATTGTTTCATTAAAACAACTCCAATTTAATGAGACAATTAATATATCATACAATAAGCATAAGTGATACCAACCATAAAATAAGTACAATAATAAATCTAGATCCACTTTTAAGAGAAGACAGAAATATAATCCACAACATCTATCTTAAAACTTAAATTTTATTTGAACCTATCAATTACCTTTAAAAAAACAATAGATCTTACCATCCAATTATTTCATAATTCTATCCTAATAGAATACAACATTTATCTTTTCTATAAGACAAAAGAAGTGCTTACAACATGGTTCATTTTAGGATGATTCATCTAAATCTTATGCAAAGAATAAGAAGAACCATTGCGTACCATACCAAAACTCAAAACATCCGAATAACGAGATCAGGTTCATAACATGAATTAACCGTTTCCTTTCAAGTATAACAATCTTTTAAATTCAACATTTAAGTTATACATCTAAATAGAATTTCATAACAATCCAAGAAGGTACAGAGAATCAAAATAGTCTAACTGCAAATCTAATTCTACTTCGCATGTTATAATTTATCATTCAAAGATATGAAACCAACGTTGAAAAATAAAAGTAGTCCCATAAAAGAGTTAATCTCTACTCGATTTCACCCAAAAAGATAGAGTACAAGAGATAAAACCTACTCCTATCCATCCAAATAAAGCAAGGCTTAGTCAACAACAATCGATCAAACAATTATGCATTCACTTATCAGTAGAACCGACTTAGCTACTATCTTTCTACATCATTACAACAAATGATTTGAACAAAGTAGAACAACAAACTGATACAAAAATCACCATCTCATAAGATAATCGAGTGCAGAGAAGTAAAATAAATGAACTTATCCAAATGATAGAAAAAGGGGATCTCTATTAGGAAAGGTCCAAATAATTAATCATTTCATTAAACTTAACAACTAAAATTTCTGTTCAATTCAAATCAGAATGAAAAACACATTACATTCCCAAAAACAAAGATATCTGATCCCAAGAGAGTATATTTCCTTTATCTTTAAAAGAAACCCAAGAACTCATTCACTATATCCAATAAAAATAGAATCCCGAAATAGTAAGCTAACAAGTTCAGAAGTATCCATGAACTCAAGGACTGAAGTCTCTTTAAAATGCTTCAACAACTTAGTACGAAGAGTAAGTAGTTCGTGATTCAAAAAGAACTATAAAAAAATATTGAATGGAGAAAGTAATCCTTCCCTTATAAATTCAGTGTATAAGGATAATAACTCAATCTTCCAATGAGACCCAAAAGTTATTTTAAAGGATCTAAAGTGAGATTAAGAAACCCAAAAATGTTTAAGTCAAAAGATGTCCCATTCTTACCTCCAATGCAACTGAAACAGAAATCCAAAACAATACTTTCACAACCTCAAAATTATGACAGAGGAGACTTAGTTTCAAACAAAACAGTCAACCCAGAATGTGGGTTTCCTCAAACAGAGGGGAAAATAATACCCCTAAATTTTACGCCATTACCATCTCAGAGAAGACAATACAGTCTTAAAAATAGAAATATCACATTCATTTAAACAAGACGTTCCTAGTTCAAGATCTCGAGGGGATTACAAAATAACTCAGCCAAACAATCTCCCAATTTTTTGGTGATTAAGTTGTTCCATAAAAGAGTTATAAGCTTTAAAATTTTAATACAAGAAAAACCCAACACAAAAATACAAGAACAGAATCGAATTCGTCAGATTCAATTAAAAGTTCCTAACACTCAAGTACCAAATATGAGTACAAAGTGTCGAACACGAGCTTCACACAAAAAGTTCGAACTTCACAAGTAATTAAAAATGAGTACAATTCCAAATACAAACTTTGAGAAATAGTTCGAGTTTACGCAAGTTTCCAAACACCGATTTCTTCGAACAACACAAAGCTCCAACACAAGTGTATATCGAACACGAAGTCCTAATATAATATCAAATGGAACTCAAGGTTACCATAAATTTTAGAACCCTATATTGCAATGAAGGCCTATTCAAAACACAACAACCTCGAATACCAGTTCCATAATGAAAATAGAGGTACAAAAAAGTTTCACATACAAGCTTCACATGCATGACATCACTAAACTTGCACAAAGAAAGAGAGTTTCTAAAACAATATTATTTTAGCCATGGATTCATATCCAAAAATCACAGAGATTCCTAAAAGCATGCAAGTAATCAATCGCCAAATCATGTAAATATTAATAAGCATAAGAGCAGAGTTATTCTAATGAATCATTTAGAAGAAAGCATGAAATAATAATGGGTAGAGCCTATCATACCCGATAGTGCTTCGCCAAATTGAGGAGACTTCTAGCCAAGCTTCCAACTATTTTTCTCCTCCATGAAAGATCAAAAATCAAACATATTTTCTTCTTATGCCTCATATACTTTCCTTTGATCAAAAATAGACCATAGAAATAAAAATAACTTTGAATTTAAGGTCAAACTACTGGTTTGAAGAACCAGATAGCTCCATGCAGAGTAAAATCCTTAATGCATGCAAAATCAAACAACCTTCCACAAACCTGCCTTCCAAGTTTCCAAGATGGTTTACACACAAAAACCGAGGTCCATCAATGCCATTAATTCCAAATTTCTCGCTTATCTTTCCTTTCCACCACCTCCTAAAACTGACGAATGCCAATTCCATCCAAACATGTAATTCCATATTTAGTGGAGCTTCCACATATGCCTCCACTAAAGTCAACTAGCCCTTGCCAAAACTAGTAGTTCCACCATCCATTAAACCCTATCAACTAACTTAAATTCCATTAGAACTGTCTCCTTAGAGACATGTGACCCTTAGGTTCCCTTTCAATAATTTAGGATAGATCCCATAAAACTTAGGTTAGTCTAGCAACAACCATCTTAGGTCTTAAAACATTGCCAATAGTAATTCCCACCTTAGGTTAGATTAAATTCATAACCATTTAGTATTAGGTATTAGTTAAAATATCCTAGCATTACTTTAGTAATCTCTCCCATATTCATTTAGCACAAAGCTTAGGTTAGGATGCCAACCCAACAAAATAGAATAAGAGGCTTAGATTAGAATGAAATCCAAATAAGTAGACGTAGCTAGAACATAGGTGTTCTTACCTAGCTTAGGATACTGTTAGGATAATATTTTTGTTTTTAGACTCCGAATTCCTCCTTTGTCATAAAATAAATTGAATTTTGTTTACGTCCGTTATGTCCTGCCATGATCAATCCCCAAAGACCCGAGCACAAACATACAGCTAAATGAAAACATGTTCACATAAGACCAAAGAATTTGTAACATACAAATTTCAGTCTGCTATGTCCCTCAAACTACTGAATGTCAATTTACCATTCAGTCTATGAAGAAGATTTAAAACATTCCTTGGATCATTGAAATTGATCCAAGGATGAGTCAGAAATAGGAATAAGTCTGCAACTCTTAAAGCCGATTGCAGCTTACCTTTCCAAAGTGAAAATGAATTCTTGAAAGCCATACTATTTTAGTCTAATGATTTTAAGAACAAAATGATTTATCCATATCAAGCATGATCTTCAATAGTCAAAAGAACACACCTTTATCAAGAAAATCATATGTCAATGCTTGAAATGCAAAGGAGGAATATAACAATTGTCAAGGGTGTTACACATTATGTTTCTACATAAGTAAACTAGAAGGATCTGTAGGTTCATTCCTACTGTTACTTATTCTCTTTAAGTAAGAAACCTTCATTAGTTTACTTTTATACTCTAGAATGTCATACAAGCATTTTGTATGAAAATAACCTCATACATTCAATTATACCTTAAGGAGTAGTAAAGTTCATTTTAATGACTCCTAATTGGGTCTTATATATTCAAACACAATAATATCATGACTTACATTTACTTCCTTTAAGTCAAGCAACTTATTCAAATTGAATTACCTTGTTAAACTTAATCCCTTAAGTGTAACTCATCTATGGTAGAAGGACATTTTACATCCAACTCATAGTTATTCAAAGGGTTCATTCTGTCATCCCATGGTGAACAGTCCCTTGAATTCAAGTTCTCATAGTATAATTGTTTCATGTGTACAAGTCAAATATGTATCATACTTATAACATCATTATTACAGAAAGAAGAACTATGCTCTTAATGCCTTAAGGTTAGGTTCATTATACTTCTAACCCCATTATCATTTCTATCCTTCATTAACACAATTCCATTTCATCAATGTACCTCATCCTAAATTTAGATGGATAGATTTCATTACGGTATCATCAATTAGGCCCCTTTCCCAAATTGATTCCTATATGAACTTAAAAAGATTAAGTACTTGTTTGATTACTCATAATGTCTAAAGACCATTATTACAATCATGTCTCCCTTTAGAGTTCATATCCTTCCCCATAAAATAGTCATGATTGTGTTGTTTCATAAAGATATAATCAGACACTAGTCATTCATGATTTAGATTCCTTAACATATGACTTTCTAAGTATAACTTACTCTTTATTTGTCTTAATCAAATGAATTCAAAAATAAAAGTTACAACAACCAAAATTCATTTCATTCAAGTCACTTACAAGGTAAAGATTCCTATTTATCCCCTTTGCATATTTAGAGATCAACATTAATATTCCTTGCTATATAATAATAATGTAAGTAAGTGACATTTCCCTTAACTTTCCCAAGGTTATAAATTAATGCCAAGAAGTGAAGAAATTTAAATCAACAAATTACCAACAAGTTCACTTTTCAATTAAAAGAACTATTTCATTGAAGACACCATTTCCTTTAGCTAATCCAATCAATAAATAATGATTCAAGCAACAAATTTCATCATTTACAATTTAAGGTAACATTTCAAGATGATAAGAAATATTCAAGTTCTTTCCATAGGTTACACTATTCATCTTAGGCCCTAGAACTTATTCCTAAGAATAGTTCAGAAAATGAAACAATAATTTCATCAAATTACATTTTCTCAAGAAATATAATAAATGCAACTTTCCATAAGTCTTCCTCTTTCCCTTTTTATTTTTCACGAAACTTATATGTAAAAGCATTAGCATCTGTCAGTTCATTTGAACTGAGCATGATAGAAACTAAATCCTTGGAACCATATGTTCTATCTAACAAATTTGAAAAGGAACACTACTTATTAATAGAAATCAATCAAGGGTTCATAAATATCTTTTCCTGTTTGAACAATTCAGCAACATCATACTCAAACGAATCACAATCCTGTAGTGTTAGTGTTGGTCATTCAAACTTACACCCGTGTCTCAAGATAGACACCAAATTTAGGTCTTACGACACCCTGCACTTCCGCATCTCATCTTGCAGCCTAACCCTACCTCACCACCTAAACCTTACACACTTAATTATTTACTAATTACCTTATAATTAATAAATTCACATCTCCAAACCTACCACCTCACCTCGTTACCTCACCATGACCTATCCCTAACCCCCGAACTAACCTAATTAAGACCTATGACTTGGTCTAGACCCACACCCATGACTCATCATCCCTCACCCGCACCAAAACGAACCTAATAATGACTTGACCAAGCCCACAACTGATCCCTCGAGAGAAAAGGAGGGAAAGTTGGCTATTTTACTAGAAATAGCCAACTTTCACCTAACCGACATCGGTCCCTACTCGACCGGCATCGGTTACGTAACCGCCATTGGTTCCCTATAAATGACCTCCCCCAACCAAAACCAAAGGATCAAATTTTCATTTGCAAGGACATTTGAATCCATTTGCAAGGGAGAGACAAGTGAGAAGGAGAGAAGAGTTTGCAAAGAGGAGCATCGAGCCCAAAATCTGGAATTGAGTAACTAGAGCATTGTCACACTCATCCAAACCTTGGGAGAGTTGGAGGATAGCTTCATCAAATCACTTCGATTGTTGGATCATCCCAACTGAGCCTTGCCTTCGCCACTACATTCTTTGGACCTGCATCCACATCAGAAACTAGTAAGTAGTCTCTTTTATCACCTTGTATGCTTCTAGACACTACTTTGTGAACTTTTAATTCATAGGGATTATAAGCTCACTCCTGGATCTACTACCCAGCAACAACCTACACCTAACCTTCAGTCATCCATCTCTATATTACCCCAAAGACAACTCTCTCACTCTCTGAGTCTTCTCTATCACCCTACTACTCCCCTCAACCATCTACCAACCTTCCAAACCTCATAACCACCTTACACCAACCTCCATTTAAAAATCCCTAAATCACTGCCCCTACCGATATCGGTTATTCCCTATCGGTACCGGTTTCATAACACGATCGGTTATCCAGTGACCGGCATCGGTCACTGTGACTTATACCAAAACCAACCTTTCACCTATTCACCTCAAAATAATCTCGTGTCCACCTGGTCTCGTCCGTCCTCAGAATTGATCTCGAACATATCAATAACCAGTGACCAAACAAACAACATGACATTCTATTGTTGGTAGTTTAGTCTCTATTGCTTTTAGTAACAAGATACCTAAATCGTGATTTCACAATAGCTTCTTTATTATCATTTGCATCAATTTGTATTAAAAGGGAACTAACCACCTTCGAAAGGAAGTCTAATATTTCCTGGGCCCAAGGCAGTTCCCTCACTTATTGTCTAACTAAAATCTAGTGGTCTTGCATTCTTATTTATAGGTAGTCCTTCCCAGACAAAAAGGATCTCTTCACAATCGGTCTGATCTCTCTATGGTACGTGCACACCTTCCCAACACTCAACAGGTATTCCTCCTAACCCTAACCCCTATCTGTTTCTCAAGAGAATGAAATGATAGAATTAACTCTATTCTGGAACTAAATTATGTGCGAAACATTTTGGCATGCCCGGTGGAACCCTTCTCATGTTTCTTTCTTTCTTGCTTGTTTTCATGTAGGGAGCACACTTGTTGTTTCTCTCTTCTAAATATTCGTAAAATATTTTGTCCTTTTGGTAAAAGAACTTGTCTTACTTTTGCATCTTTGCATTAGTGAAAGTTATCTTCTTGACCTCTTCTCTTTCTTTGCTTCATCAAATATCATTTTCGATTTGGGTTTAAAACACGTGCATTGCATTCTTGCTTGTTGTTTTTCATTCTAGTGAATGTAGATTAAGTAAAAAGTCATACACATGGGGGTAATATCCATGGTATTGACAAGAAATTAATCTTACTCTCACTGCACAACACATACCAAATCACATCATAATCTACACAACATCTCAAACATCCCCCTTTCTCGGTATTCCTTCGCCCGATTGAGGTAGCCTTACAAGCCAAAACAAACTTGACATCTCCCTTAGGTATTTTGTTTAGGATTGACATCATCTTGTGTCTAAGGCATAAGCCCAAAAGTGATTAAAACTAATCCTAGGGTTAGTCTCTTGATTTTCTTGTGCATCTTGCTTGTTTTCTGTTTTTCTTTCAGTTTTGTTTCTCTATTATACCCTGTCTCAGTGATCACTTTAGACAGTTTGGTGGGTATACTAAGCCTTGTTATCCCCAAACCAGCAGCCTCTTACATTCTCTCTTTGCCTTCATAGTGACTGGCACCGGTCCTCTTCTACCGACATCGATTCTGGGACACGACCGACGCTGCTACCGCCCACCGACATTAGTTACTAGACCAATATCGGTTACTGTGTTTTACAGTTCCTGACAAACCAGCAACCTACCAATTCCAACATTTTGTTGCTATTTTTGTTCCTAATTGACTAATTCCTATTATATCCTCTTATCCATGGTTGTTATCACTCGAAACAAGCTGCATCCATGGTTTCACATGCTTTTTCTCGTGTCTTTTCATGAGTCACCTCCTTCGCATCTTATGGGGAATCCTACAAAAACCAATGCTTTTCCCAAGATCTTTGTTGGAGATTCGGATTTTGCTAAATTTTTGGATGCTAATCTTAGCTCCGTACAATATTATTTGTCTCATACCCCGACTTTGATCAGTACATCCAACGGTTAGCTCCTCTTGGGTATGCCTATTAGTATAGTTGCTCACTTAGCTCCTTCCCCACCTAATAATTCCACCTCACTCTCTTCATCCTTAGCCCCGTCTCCCAGCTTAGCGGCTTTGGTGGTTCATACTACACCAATTGGCCTTCCTTTGGTTAATCTGGGTCCCCACATATCACTACCGTCCACTACCCCTACCTCATCCCTCTCGCAGATTGCCTCTTTCATAACTTGTTCTCTACCACCTATCCACACGAGCTTTCCCTCTCAAGCTCCTCCCACCTTTTCATTTCCGCAAACGCATCCAGGGCCTCAACATCTTATATAGGACACCCTTATTTGGCCACCCCAACACATTCATCATTGATACCTTATCAACATTTAGTCCCACCATTGTCTAGTAGCGACTCTTGGCCCAATCCTCCTCCGTTTATGATGACAACACCATCATCTAACCCAACCAATGATTTAATCAAACAAATGATGGACAAGATGCAAAATATTGAGGCTTCTATTTCGTGAAGTCAGTAACACCACTCGACATACAAGCAAGTTTGTTGGGAGCCTATTCATCCTTCTGTCCCCCTTCATACATATCCTCCTCAATGGGAATTACTGAAATTTACTCACTTTAATAATAAGGATGACCCTCAACAACACTTACGATCATTTAGACATGCTCGTATCTCGATTGCTCATGACGATGCCTTACTACTCCGTACCTTCCCATGTCCTTATCAAGACCTACCTTGAGGTGGTACAGTTGCTTTAGCCCAAAGACTCAATCTTCTCCTTTAACTAGTTATCCCAATCTTTCTTGGATCATTTCTCCATCAATATTGCCAAGAAAGTATCCATTACCAATCTCTATGCCATCTGACAATTTGAAGATGAATCTATCGCAGATTTCATTGAATGATGGCGGGGCCTCATCAACCAACTTACTTATGCTTTACCTCAGGCTAAGCTCATCGAACTCTTTATGCGGGCCTGCACTAAACACATTTATCCCACCCTCCAAATTCAAACTTTCCGCACCTTTGATGAGGCCTTTACCATGGCTCGGAAACTCAAGATTCGAGCCTTAGAGGAGGAGAAATTGAAGTTGCGCAACAAAAACTCAAATTTCCAAACCCAAGACTCCACTAACAAACCCAACACCACCAACTCTCACGCATCAGCTGCTTCAAAATCAAAAGGAGTTGTACACGAGGTAACGGTCAAATCTAGAGCACCATCTTATACCCAGCTGAAATCCACCTATAAGTATAAAGCCAAGCCCATCAAATACACTCCCTTGGGAGAAACTTATGATGTGATCTTGAACAAATTGCTTAAATAAGGAGCTATCACCTTGCATCCTGTTAAACCTCATTCCGGGTTTGATTCTTCCCGCACTATACCTTCTTGGTATAAAGAAAATGACTTCTCAGAACTTCCATTGCGTGAAGGGACACAGCCATGAAAACTGCATCAAACCATAGTGCAAGAAATGGTTGATGCAGGGGATATAACCCTCAATAATCCTAATGCCCCTACTAATCAAAATTTAAAAATCTTCAACAAACCATTTCCAAACCATTCCTCTAACAGTAACACAAACCAAGAAACCTTAGCTGAGGAGAAGAGTGTGCATGAGATCCATGTGGTTTTCAACTCCTAACCAAGGGATTCCATCGAGGAAATTCTGAATTGAGCCTCTTCACCGATGTAAGAGTCCTTTCCCCCTTCTCCTTCATCAGGACAAGAGGACAGCCCTGCTATTCCTTTACCCATACAGGAATCAACCGCCCAGAGTTCTCTTCTCACAGAAGAGCCTTCTTACACCACATCCCTACAAGACTGTGAGTGGCTGTTATCCAACTTATCTATTTCCCAAACATCTCCTTCTACCACTCTTGCTGCAAAAGAAGAAGGATCATCACTTTTTCTGTCATCCTTAGAAGAGAAACCCCTTGAGCCTACATCACCAAATTCCTTAACCATGACGAATCCTCTAGAACATGCCCTCCTCCCTATCAGTTCTTCATTACCTAAATCTTTCTAGCAACCGGTTGACCTCTTAACACCCATTGATAACGAACCTCATTCGCCCCCTGTATCACACCCCTAGTGGACCGGAATCACATCCCACTTCTCTTTCATATCAAAATGGCCATCCATACATGAAGATTGTCATCCCCTAGAAGATATATGACTCTTATGGAAACGTTTGAGAACACCATGCTCTTCTCAAATGCAAATGACTAATCCAGACACCTCTACCATATACCCAAAGTTTTTACAAAAGCTCAAAATGTGTATGTCCTCACCTCCACCCCCTAATCTCCACCGAATACCTCATCCAACTCTATCAACCTAACCAAACCTTCCCCTATGCTTGGGACTTCACCAATACTCACTTGATGCACCCACCTAAATGGTTAGACTTATCCAAAAATAAATCCATCAATCCACCTAAGAGATAGACCCAATCTCCTCGAGTCCAATCTATGCCTCCGCCACAACTAAAACCCTCTTCCCCGATCACACCAAGACATACAACAGGTATGGCTTCAACCTCACCGTCACACCTACCTTCTATATTAGGGCCTCACCCTCCACCTTGCCTTAATACACCATGCCTCCCACGCCTTTTTTAACATGACCATCACCTTCTGCACCCATACAGAAATCCATAGGCATCTCAACACCATCACCCCAAGTATCTTGCCTACCTACCAACTCTAAGAAAACTTGATCACCGAAGGAATTGTTTGCTGCCACCCTCTTTCCCCGTGGTTTTTTCCTGCCACCACGTCATCTGTGGCCTCATCATCTAACCAACTAAACATAACTTCTGCGCAGAAGAAGCCATGCCTAGTTAAACCCAATCATCAAAATTCCTTACCTAAACCACCACCCGCATTTAACCACTCATACCCAACCATTACCGAACAATTAATAATCTCACCCACTCAATCAATAGCCTCATCTTCATTTGACCCACTCAAAGGATCTTACGCCAAGATCCTTGATATGCCAGTAGGGGATGCGACCATTTCCCTACCCCCACTCGCACTCTATGATCCATCTAAACCTCGACCCATAGGTTATGATGAATCTAAAATCAGTGCCTACCACCGCACACTTAGACACAATGTAGAAGGATGCAAAGCTTTGAAATCCATCCTTTGCCAGTTGCCTATCTCGGATACAAAACCTCAGAAGGACAAATTACCAAAATCTCCTATACCACCTGTCCCCGCCTCGCCAAAATCTATCATCATTGCAACCCCACCTCTCAAGAACAATGACTTATCCCTATCATCTTCCTCATCTCGCATTCATGAGATCAACATGATTAGCATTGCTACTCGAGGTCAAAAAAACAATGGAAAAGCTAAAGAGAGCACACCTACGACCTCTCTTTCTCCTTCCGCCATCCCGATCACACCACCACCTAAAGTGATTATTCATGGACCTGCCTATCCAGTCTCTAATGGAGTTTCCCATCACACTATGATCAAACAACTTCACCAATCTCATGTAAAAATGACACTCTATGATCTCATTCAAACATCTGAATCGTATCGACAAGCTCTAATTGAGATCCTTCAAGGGATAGAGGTCCTACCTAATGAAACCGTACCCGTCGCCTCCATCTTCACACCCAACCATGTCGCTTCTCTCACCAAAAAACCTACCTCCACAACCGCCTTTGTCCCTGTACAACAAGCATTGCTTGCTATCGCTTTTCTGAAGAAGAAATTATCGTCTTTGGTGCAGAAGATCCTGACCCTGCTCTTTTCATCTCGACTTACATCTGGGACATCCGGGTATGTCGTGTTATGATCAATGGGGGTGCTAGCCTAAACATCATCTCTTCCAAAGCCTTCCAATGATGAATATCCCTCCTAGCTGCATGTGTGCCAACCCCACCATGTTGCGTTCATTCAACGATGCTATTACTTCTACCCTAGGAACCGTACCTTACCCAAACTCTTCTATGTCCTTGAGGGAGAATTCCAATACAACATTTCGTTAGGGCGCCCTTGGATCTCGGGCTATGGGATGCGTTCCTCCACCTTACATAGATGCATCAAATTTGAGTATGAAGGGAAGTCATACGCCGTCACAAAATGACACTTCCCCTTCAAAACCTATAATATGTTATATCGCCTAATGATGTGCTTGTACCCATCAAGACACCCATTGATCCAACCAACCATCTACTCCAACCATGCCTCAACCATCCACCTTAGCCACACCCACACCTTCGACCAATGAAATGACCAACACAAATAATTATTCCTTTCCCGGAAAACATCCCAACCTTGAATCCCTTGGTAGGTTTTTTTCAACCCCTTACACTGGGAGTGCCGCATATACAATGTTAACACCTTCCATACCCCACAAGAGTATGGACAAGCGATTCTAAGTGCATCCTACCTATGACCATCATGTGGGGAGGTGATCTCCTACAAACCACCTAATTGCCGCACCACCTAACGTATGGGGTGTCAACGCATCCTTTTTCACCCCGAACCTCCTCTTAGTGTGATTCCCTTCCAATTAGATTTTCAATATCTAACCAACTGTCATTTTGGCCTCACTCTTCCCGACACGCCGTGTGCTTGGAAGGGTTTTATTTTTGGTGTTTATGAGCAAGGACAACATACGGTTATTCCCATGACTACACGCAAACACAAAGATCGTAGTGGTATTAGATTTTCTAAACCACCTACACTAAAGAAACCTCATGTAAATTATATCCAGGATGATGACGATGTCACCCCTTCCCAACCATCATCGCCCATTTTACCATCTTCACCCATGGAGTCGATAGACCCGAATCTATCCCTCCTAACTTTTTTTTTCATGAATGCTATCTTCCTAGGTCCTCTCACTTATCAACGCGATGGTGAAGACCCATCTTCTCTCCTCCTTTTGTATCCAAACATGATTGAAGAAGACTTTCCTTTTATTAATGTTGTGGAGTTCTAGGATGATGACTCCATCCTCACCTACCTTGGTGTGGATGACTCTTATATTCAACATGCCTTACCATCTGAAACCCAAACCATGTTGAATGAGTCAAATATAGAAATCAACATCCACATAGAAGATCCTCACATTCTAAAGATCGAAAATCTCTTAACACATCGTAACAAGCCGCCTTCACTACCTTTCTCCATGCCCGCAATCAAGCTTTTGCTTGTCCTCTACGCCGACATGCCAGAATCAATCCCGACATTGCTGTCCATAACATCACTCAAAACCGGACTCCAAACTAGTTAAACAGTAGCCGAGAAAAATGCATCCACGCATTACCATCTTGGTTAAAGAATAGCTTCAATGACTCCTTTCTGCTTTCATCTTACCTATTGACTATCTCAGAATGGATTTCTAATGTTGTACCTATTACTAAAGTGACGGGGGTACTTCGGATATGTACGAATTTCTGGGATCTTAACCTCGCTTGCCCAAAGGACGACTTCCCCCTACCTAGTATTGATCAACTTGTTGATCTCACTGCGGGCCATGAGATGCTTTCTCTCATGGATGGTTTCTAGGGATACAATCAAATTCTAGTAACCCCAACCGATCAACATAAAACCACCTTCATTACCCCTTGGGGAACCTTCTGCTATCGTGTCATGCCATTTGGCCTTAAGAATGCTAGTGCAACCTATCAGTGGGCTATGACTTACATTTTTCATGACATTATGCACACTATCCTTGAGGATTATGTCGATGATCTTCTTAGAAAATCCAAACATCAGGTGAACATCTTGATGTTTTAACCATTATTTTCGATCTCCTATTACAATATCAGTGTTCGTCTTCAACCAAAGAAATGTTTCTTTGGCATCCTTTCAGGAAAACTCATTGGTTTTATTGTCTCTTTGCATGGCATTGAGGTTGACCCAGCTAAAGTCAAGGCTATCTTAGAAATTCCCCCACCCACTAACCTAAAGCAATTGCGTAGTTTACAGGGAAAACTCCAATCTATTCAGGTGTTTCATCTCACAACTCTTGGATTGATGTCAACCTTTCCATCATCTCCTTAAAAGGAAATTGTCTTTCAATGGAGTGAGGAGTGGCACCGAGCCTTTGAGGCTCTTAAAACTTATCTCTTGCAGCCACCCATGCTTATCCCACCTCGTGACGATCACCCTTTCTAACTTTACCTTTACGCCACCGACCATGCCGTAGGAGCCATGCTCACACATCGTGACTCCGAGCATCGAGAAAAAGAAGTTTATTACATAAGCCGTACTCTTGTGGATTACAAAACTAGGTATACACACATCAAAAATTTGTGCCTGCCCTATCATTCGTGGCCACCAAACTACGACATTACCTCCCGAATCACAAAACTTTTTCATCACTAACGCCGACCCCATACATTATATGTATGCCAAACCTCATCTAAACTAATGCATTGCCCGATGGCTTATGCTCCTCGCTGACCTCAACCTTGAGTTTGTACACCAAAAAATCAGTCAAAGGACAAACTATCACAGACCAACTCACGGAAGGCCCTTTACCTGGGGAACAATTTACCAATTTTACTTTCCTTGATGAACTCATCACAAATCTTTCGCTCAGTGATGCATCTTATCTAATGACTCTCTTCTTCGATGGATCTAAATGCTAGCACGGTGGAGGGGTAGGAATTTTTCTCATTCCTCTTAAATGTGAACCTATGCCTCTTTCATTCAGGCTCAATTTCCCCTACACTAACAATACAACGGAATACGAGGCCCTTGTTTTGGGTCTCCATATCATGCATTGCACTTACACTTAGGTGTGAAGTCTATTAAAATTTTTGGTGACTCTCAATTGGTAGTAAATCAAGTTACTTGGCATCTACCAATGTAAAATGAGGAACTTCAAAATTACAAATGTTACGTAGATTCACTTTTGACCTTATTTACCCATTATACTATCCAAACCGTTCCACGCTCAACTAATAAATTTGTGAATACTATGGCTTGCTTGGCCTCACAAATTCCTGCATCACCAACTGACTCTGACATATTTGTCTTGGTCCAACAAATATTTTCCCCATCTTTCTTAGTCCCGGATGTTTGTATGGTAAATAATGCATCTATTGACTCGCAGGATACTTGGTATCACCAATTTCGCGATTACCTTACAAACTCTGTTCTCCCACTTGATCTTAGTAGTAATGGCAAACACACTTTTCTTAAAGGTGTTTCTCATTATGTCATCATGGGGGGACTCCTCTATAAACATGGCTTTGATGGTATCCTCCTTTGATGTCTAACCAGTGCTGAAGTCACTCATACCATCCAACAAGTCCATGATGGAATTTGTGGTGGGCACTTTAGTGGCTTTTCCATGGCCAAGCAGATCCTTCACCTAGGATATTATTGGCCTACTCTTAATAAATATTGCTGTAAATATGTTAAGCATTGTGTTATGTGTCAACAACATGCCAACCTTCAACATGCTCTTAGCCATCCGCTACAGGTCACACGAGATCTTTGGCCTTTCTCACAATGGGGTTTGGACCTTATTGGTGAGATTCATCCACCTTCTTTGCAACATCACCATTGGATCATCACGGCAACCGAATATTACACTAAACGGGTGGAGGCCATTCCACTCATTTTGACCAAAAAGGAGAAAATTGTTGAATTCATCAATCATCACATTATTTTCCGTTTCAATGTTCCTCATCACTTGATAACTCGATAATGGAAAATATTTCAAAAATAAGCTCATTACGAGCCCTTTGTGACAACTTTTGTATCAAACTTAGCTTCTTGTCACGCTACTATCCACAAGAAAATGGTCAAGCTGAATCTTCTAACAAAACCTTAACCAAAATTCTCATGAAATTCATTAATGATTCTGATGAAAATTGGCATGATCACATCCCCTTTGTCCTTTGGGCTTATCATACCAGAATTCACTTCCACTAATGCCACACCATTCTCTTTGGTGTATGGTACCAAGGATGTATTTCCTCTAGAAATACAAATCCCTTCCCCTAATATCTCTCCAGGATATTCTCACTAATGATGACTTCAGCCAAGAGAGGTTAGCCCAATTGGAGCTTCTTGACGAGTGTCATCTTACCGCTCTTGACCACTTCAAATTTATCAAAAGCACATCAAGTGTGCTTATGATAAGTGAATTCATGAGTGTACCTTTAAAATTGGTGATCTTGTCCTCAAAGAGAATCAACATGTAACCAAACTAGAAAAGAGCAAACGTGGAAAATTTGCTCCTAATTGGATTGGGCCTTACATTATCACTCACACTTATGGATCATGTACTTATCATTTAGCTTTGCTTAATGGTAAACCTGAGCCTGAACCCCTTAATGCCTTGCATCTCTAACCATTCTACTATTGAATTTAGTGTTACATCACTCCTTATCCACCTTGCGCTCATCCCTTGAGCTCATTTACCACCTCATACACCTTTTTTGTGCATCTCAAAGTAAAATCAAACCCACATGGTTTGATCATCACCTCCTCTTAAAGAGGCCTTCTCCTTTTTAGTCTGGTCCATGACTTAAAAGTATCAAAATAACAAGTTCTCAATTATACAATTCTAGGATATTCTTGAGTCAAACTTCCTGCAAAACTAGATGCTTCATGCCAAACAGACATCTAGACCTCCAAGCTATAAACTAGACTACTCCCTCGAAGGACAGCTATGTGCAACGCCGCATCTGCTACTATAAGTAGACTACTCCCTTAAAGGACAGCTATACAAAGTCATCCTCTATCAGAAGCTTCTCACATGGATCAGCTTCGTGAAGACCTAAAGAACAACAAAATACATATCCCATATAGACTTCCTGCATCGATCAGTCTATATCTAGCAAGATTCAAAAGTACTTTTTGAGTCATGGACTTGTTTATTTTGGTTTGGTTCTCTTCCGTTAGAATAATCACCTTATAACAAGTTCTCTGCACCCCAGCCATACCATCCACCTCACCTCACCATTCTTCACAATAACAAAACTCAAGGGACGTGTGTATATCCGATATATTGTGATTATACAACTCTTTTCACCTATCGACTTCTTGCCTATGCAAGGTACTTAGGATTCAAGCTCGTCCTACGATAATACGTGGTTTGTTTAGCTCTTTTACTTGAATCTAGGATTGTGTGTTAATCTTAATTAGGACATGGTTTCCTATGCTTGGGTAAGCTAACCCTCACTTCACCTATACCCACACCAACACCAACAACATTACTCTACCAACATAAAACTTTTACCAACCAAAAATTGCCTAACCACAACCAAATTGCTCAATTCACCTCTCCCTGGTCCTAAGGGAGAACTACATCAGTCTGAGGCCCCTCCTTGCTTTGTGTAATGGGCTATGTAGGTAGCCCTTAGGAGACATGGGGTCTCCCAAGGTTAGCTCGACCATCCCCTACCATAACCTATCATGTGTGGTGTTTTCTTTAAAAATATAAATATTTTCACGTATTTTTATTGATAACACTCACCTTGATCCTTTATCAATCCAAACATTCAAAACACAAATATTCTTATAATTATCACAAACTCAATTCAACATACATATTCCATTTTATTTAGATGTTAAACAAATACATCTTCTCTATCATGGAATCCTTATTTATTCTTCTACCCCTATGTATGAAACTCACTTAGACCCCCACGCCTCGTCCCGAACCAGGTAGTGATGGTGATCATCGACACCGCTCACCTTTGGCCTCTCCATACTCAAAGGTACCACTGCTATTGGTTCCTCCCACTGATCCACCAATCTCTTCTCGTAACATACGACCTACCCTCTCTGCATGGAGGACTCTTGCCTCTAGTCTCTCCACTCGAGACTACGAAGCCTCTAACAATCCCGTGGTCTCATTCACCTATGTGTTAAGTTGGTGAACTAAACCCTGCAGGTAGTCTCTCTTCACGGTAATCACAACTATGTCGGGACGATTGGCCCTCTCGTGTGTACTTCGCAGCTCTGCTGCCCACCATAATCTATAAGACTCTATCGCTCCTACATCCATTACCCTACGATCGGCTGCTATCTCTTCTGGTCCTTCTAGAAGATTTTGCCGTGGAGGTGAGAATGGTGCCTCGGTATCGATCCTTCTGTATGGTCTATGATCCATGGGTATATCCTGAACAAATCTAAATTATCGTCACACGCGATCTAGAGGAATCCTCTCGTACTCTCCTGGCCTATGTCCTATGATCCACCTCACTCGCTCTACACCCCTCAAATCCTCGGCTATGTTCGCCATCACCATGTAGTTCCCATAAGGTCTCCAACAGATATCCACAATTGTCATCGTCTCTAATTTCGCCTATAATACTTGGTGTTATCTTTCACGGTCTCGGCTCTTACCTCTTTCTCTGTCTAGACCCATCGCCTGAATCCCAACCTCTGCACTCTTGTCTCTCCTTCCTAGATTGGTCAGCCTATTGGTCACACACACACAATGTGCTCATAAGCCCAACAATGTAATAAGTATGCACAATCCAGTGTAGTCCTGTGATTTCACCTACATGCCCATAAACCCCTGTATAGCTCCGCCAGATATGTGGGTGCCCATGTGAAAGTAACGCTACCTTCTATCATCTCATGAATAATACACATCAATGATTTTAGAAATCTTCCTCGTCCGCTCTAGGTAATGCATAATACCCCACCACTATCATTAATACCACAGCTAGCCTTGTTTCCTCAGGGTGTGCCGTAAACATTATACCATAAGTAAATGTCACACCTCACTATGTCAAATCTCTTGTGGCTGGACCAAATACTACCGTTATCATTTCCTGCGCCACGCCCGGCCTTGATACACTGGTCTTCCTGTAATTGGAAGTCTCAAAATTTGAAACACATCTTCTAATGTCACTGTCATTTCCCCTGTTGGTAGATGGAAGGTATTATTTTCTAGATTCCATCTCTCAATCAGCGCCTACAACATAGCATGATTGTGTGTGATTCGTGAATAATAGCAGATTCCACTTAACCCCACATGGTTTATTAATGCCCACTCCGCTGGTGTTACATCCGCTGGACCCGTGACAACAACGCTGGTACCCTATCATTCATCATCAACCTTGCCTCTACCTACACACATCAAACCAACAAACAACAAGTAGCAAATGAATCCCCAAGTGTTTTTTATCAGAATCTGCAACTTTACACAGTAACCGATATCGGTTACCTAACCGATACCGGTTAGGCCTAAACCGATATTGGTCACTGTTCATACTATCCATCCTGCTCAAAAACACCACCTATGATACCTTATTCGCTGGTTTACCCCTCTCTGTACCTACAAACATATCTAAAACACCTGATTACCTACCCTATAACACTCATCCCATCCCAAACCCTTTCCTATCACCTTTTTACCCACTTATCTTACCACATCCTATTTATAAGCATGTAAAATCTCATTCCAACCAAAACTTATACCTCTTGGGATGCAACAGCTTGAGGTGGAACCTGTCTTCTCTCTCCTCTCTGCCCACTGGATGCTTCTCCTTGTTCAACCATGTTCACCAGACTCTTCACTATAACTTTCCTTTACACCTTCTTAATCCAAGCCCATGATCACTTTACCTGTCTCTTTCCTCCTTATCACTCAATTCTCCCATGCAACTACCCTGTATGGATGACAATAGCCTCACATCCTCGTATTTAACATGTTGCATGACTCTAAAAATAAGAATTTAAATTTCCTCCCAAGCTTTTCTATTTTTAGAAAAGCTCATTTTAACATAACCGATGTCGGTTACCTAACTGCATCGGTCAAATAGAGACCAACATTGGTTAGCTAACGATATTAGTCAACCTATCTCCTTTTGCTTATACCTCGCCATTTCTTTGTTTTTTGCAAATTTTTGGCGGTGCCCGCCTCTTTTCCCTAGCATAATGACATCATTATCAACATCCATCATCATAATACCATCAACACATATGCATATAATCAAACCATCATCAAAATATACATCCAATTCTAATACCATCGACAAAACACATGAAACATTATAATATATGCATCACATCAACAATTATAACACACCATGTGGATCAAACTCATCATCTATATATATATATATATCGTCAAATCAATGTCAAAATATACAAATTACCCCGCTTGGGGCCTCTCGTAATCCAAACTACAAAGTCGGCACGTAGGCTGCAGCCTCTCTATCAAAATCTCGACTCGCTTGTATGCCAATCTCTCATGTCAAAATATACTCGGCCAAGGTCGGTATCAACTATACAAAATGTACTGCTTACAGATCGGTATATACAACAAAAATGAATACATAAATCCTATGTGGGTACGTAGGTCTCTATATGCACACTGGTTCGCAGACCGGTGTCTCTATAAAAAAACATCAACTATTCAAAACAAATCCACTCTTGGGGTGACTCGGCTCTCTCCCCTCCCTCTTCTCGTCCCTCACTGGCCCCGGTCTTGGATCTCACCTCCTACCCATCACCGACCCACTAGCCGTGGCATGCCCCCCTATGACCTGTGACTCCGGGAAGTCTTGGCTCTGTGAGCCACATATAGCTGATAATCGCACTTTGGTACCATCTAGTACGCCCCGATAATAACGGGCCTCTCGCTCTCACCTCCATGTACTTGGGCCCGTGCCACTATGGTTGGTGGGGGGGTCCCTGCCTCCTAATAAAGTGGGCCCCGTCCTACTTGTACACCTGCACTTCACGAGCCTATACTGTGGTGGCGGTGGAGCTATCATCGAGCCTAAACATGGACCTATGCTCGTGCTCGAATAGGATCTATGCTCGTGCTCGTACTCGTGCTCGAGCCAACCGCCTCTATAACACTCCGATCTGTGCTCAGCAAGCGTAAATCGCCTCGTAATAACTACACACGACCCAAGAGACGCCTTCCTCTCCGTAATAACCACAAATCTGGTTGGCTGGCTTGTACTCTCATGGCTGCCCTCGCCCTACCCACCAAAACCAAGAATGAACCTATAACCCCGGTGTCATCCACTCATGTGTCATCTCGCTAGTCTCTCTCTACCCAGATCGGGTCAAATGGCTATGGTACAGCAGGTGCCTCTACATCCTCCTTCTAATACTTGTGGGAAGGGAGGTGGCTCATCCTTCTATAATCCTAGCTGTCATCATACCCTCTCTAGAGGGATCCTCTCGTACTCCCCAGGATCTCCGTCCAAATATCCAGAAGATATACTGGATCCAACGCAGCTGTGCTCGGGCTCCTCCACGGGGCTGATGGCCTCTGTATGCCTCCATATAATATCTAACGCAGCTTAGGCCTCTAGTATATGTCTCAGTAATAAGTGACATCCCACCCCGCAATGACTGCCGTGGCTGATCCATAACCCCAACCACCTCTCGAAACCCATATCTATAAACTACCTATGGCCCTACTGCTAGGGCAAACCTCTGTCGTAAACATATGATATGCTTTGTAGGCCTAGTAGTGTAACAAGAATGTCAAACATATACTGAATCACCTCATACGGCGATAGCCCCAGAGCTCTCTGTATAGCTGCACCAGATACACTAGTGCCCATGCGTAACGTGTGCTCCTCCACCATCTCATGTAACACTCCCATCAGATCTCGTGGGAAGTGGCCTCCTATGAGTCGTGAGGGTGAAGCAGGTGATACCAATCATCATCAGCATGGCAAGCCATGTCTCCTGTCGATGAGCATGATACATATCACCATAGCAGATGCTCGCACTATGATACCTAATCAATGGGGCTGCATCCCCGAATACCTACATGATGCTATCCATCACTATCTCAGCATCCACTTGGAACACCTCCTCACCAATGATCGAGGTCTCGGGATGCGATACACATACTCTAAAGTGATTGTCATCTCTCCAGTAGGGAGATGAAAGGCATTGGTTACCGGATCCCATCTCTCGATGAGGGCAACCATCAAGTTGTGGTCCCTATCCACAACCCTATACCTCTGACTCTCCGAGTCCCACCTCCTACATAACTACCCCACCGCGCCGTGGTCACATGTGCTCGCATCCACTCTAGTAGAGGCGGCATCTCGATCTCACATCGCCGATGCCGGCGTGCTCGCAAAACAACCCACTCCATCAGGCCTACCCTTCACAAAACAACTACCTTAACCCTCTATACTCACTCACCCACCCAATCACAACCCGACTCTATAAACACATCTACACCCACCTATCTTACCCTATACATCTATAAATCCTTCTCCCCCTGCAACCCTATAATATATCCTACCCGCCCAATACAACACCTAACACAATAAATTTTACAACCCTACCTCCTACCAAAAGATTTGTCACCCTTGATCACCATCGGTCCCCCACCAACAATCTATGTCCCAAATTTTATGACCAGCCGCTCGGTTGACACATGACCAACGCCGGTCTCTCGAACTTGTTAATCTGCACAATTTACACTATGACCGATGTCACGACTAGTGACCAACATCGGCACATCGTGGGGTTTTGGGGCTGAATTGAAAATGGCCCCCAAATCCCCTTTTTTTTTCCTATTTCTACCCATTTACCCGACACAATTGCCTAAAAACTTACCCACCCTGACGTTTTGGCCTACCTAACATATCTACCCAATCCATTTTACGGTTTACCTTCATTTATTCATTATTTTATCAAATTTTGGATCCCTACCCCAATACCCACATCCTAGCTAAATTCATCAACTTCACAAAAAAGGGGATCGAGCCTCACCTAAGTGCGACTACATGTCATTGTGGTGGGATAGGTGGTGGTGGTCCAGCTCCTCCAGCACCTCTAGCACCTCCTGCTCCTCCAGGCTGTGCCATAGCTCCAAATCTCCTCAGTAGGGTCCTCAACCAATCAAACTCTACCTCCCGATCTCTGGGGCCTACCAATAACTCACTCCCCCACTCAACTAGTGCCAACTCAGCCCAAACACATGACCCAATCACTTCAAAACTCAAACAAGAAAAAGTTGGCACTCAATTTCACAATGTGAAAATGACATGCCATATTTTTTTCTTTTTATAGGTTTTGATCTCTAACCAATATTGGTTAGGTTGTGCCCCTAGATTACCGATATCGATCTCCTAACTGATATTGGTCACCAGTAACCGATATCGGTTACCTGCCTAGTTTAACCTAACTCTTTCCCTTATCCAAAAATCTCCATTTTTCACCACATCACCTACCCCCTGCATTTTGTTAAATAGCCTTATTTTGACTTCATTGGCCCAACCTCCGCTACAACGAACTAGTCGGCCCGACCCAAGGCCGTAGACCACTAATCGGCCTGACCCAAGGCGCAGAATTAACCAATCAGCTTGACCCAAGGCCGCTACCAACCAATCGGCCCGACCCAAGGTCAGAACTTACCAATCGGCTCGACCCAAGGCCGCTACCACCCAATCGGCCCGACCCAAGGCCACACTCAATCAATCGGCTCGACCTAAGGCCGCCACCACCCAATCGGCCCGACCCAAGGCCGCCACCAACCAATCGGCCCGACCTAAGGCTAAAACTTACTAATCACCGACCTAAGGCCGCAATAATCAATCAGCCCGACCCAAGGCGTAATTTACCAATCACCACCTAAGGCCGCAATTACCCAATTAGCTCGACCCAAGGCCGTAATTCAACCAATCGGTCCGACCCAAGGCCGCAACTTACCAATCGGCCCGACCCAAGGCCACAATCAATCAATCTACCCGACCTAAGGCCGTAACCAACCAATCGGCTTGACCCAAGGCCGCAACTTACCAATCGGCCCGACCCAAGGCCACACTTACCCAATCGGCCCGACCCAAGGCCACAACTTACTACAATCACCGGCTCGACCCAAGGCTGAAACTTACCAATTAGCTGCACTCCAAGGCCACAACTACCCAATCAGCCTGACCTTTGGCCGTAACCACCCAATCGGCCTAACCCAAGGCTGCAATCAATCAATCGCTCGATCCAAGGCCACAACCAATCAACCAGCCCGACGCAAGGCTACAACCAATCAATCGGCCGACCCAAGGCCACAATCAATCAATCGGGCCAACCTAAGGTTGCAACCAACCAATTGGCTCGACCCAAGGCCGCACTCACCAGGTACCTTGACCGAGGCCTGAAAATTACGATTCTATCCACCCATCATGTAGCTGTTTATTTAATCGAGCTCACTGTTCATGTTTTAGCATGCCTAAGATACTTGAATTGAGCAATCGACCAACTTTTCCTAGACTAAGACTGTGACGTTTATCTCAACCAAACCAACCATTTGGTACTGCCAAACATGCCTAAACATTTCGGTACCATACCCGTTATATCCCCTGGAGCTACTTCCTATGCCTTGGATACCAGGATTATATCACCCTTGTTTGGATAAACTATCAACCTTTGCCTATGAATTGCTTGTTTGCTCTTCAAATCGTGTACCCTAGTCGCACTACTTCATTTCAACATGCGTCTACTTCCTTGAACTTACCCCAACTTCTTACCATCATCTCATCATCATTCACCCTTTTTCAACCCTATCCCTGATTTCACATCTCCTCAATCTATGATAGATTTGAGGGGGATTACCTATACCCTTAAATGGGGTAACCACTTCTTATTATTATCAAACCAGCTTTACAAGACAAGCTACACGACAATAAGGGGAATATGTAGACACCAAATTTAGGTCTTACGATGCCATGTACCCCACATCTCATCTCGCAACCTAACCTTACCTCACCACCTAAACCTTACACACTTAATTATTTATTAATTACCTTATAATTAATAAATTCATATCTCCAACCCTACCACCTCACCTCGCCACCTCACCATGACCTAGTCCTAACCCTAAACTAACCTAATTAAGACCTATGACTTGGTCTAGACCCACACCCATGACTCATCATCCCTCATCCACAACAAAACAAACCTAATAATGACTTGACCAAGCCCACAACTGATCCCTCAAGAGAAAGGAGGGAAAGTTAGCTATTTTACTAGAAATAGCCAACTTTGACCTAACCGACATCGGTCTCTACTCGACCGGCATCATTTATGTAACCGCCATCAGTTCCTTGTAAATGACCTCCCCAATCAAAACCAAAGGATTGGATTTTCATTTGCAAGGACATCTCAATCCATTTGCAAGGGAGAGATAAGTGAGAAGGAGAGAAGATTTTGTAAAGAGGAGCATCAAGCCCAAAATCGGAACCGAGTAACTAGAGCATTGTCACACTCTACCAAACCTTGAGAGTGTCGAGGATAGCTTCATGAGATCACTTCTAATTCTTTGGATCATCCCAACCGAGCCTTGCCTTCGCCACTACATTCTTTGGACTCGTATCACATCGAAACTAGTAAGTAGTCTCTTTTATCACCTTGTATGCTTCTAGACACTACTTTGTGAACTTTTAATTCATAGGGATTATAAGCTCACTCCTGGATCTACTACCCGACAATAACCTGCACCTAACCTTAGGTAATCCATCTCTATATTACCCCAAATATAGCTCTCTCACTCTCTGAGTCTTCTCTATCACCCTACTACTCCCCTCAACCATCTACCAACCTTCCAAACCTCATAACCACCTTACACCAACCTCCATTTAAAAATCCC
This sequence comes from Taxus wallichiana var. yunnanensis, assembly GCA_018340775.1. Classification (NCBI taxonomy): domain Eukaryota; kingdom Viridiplantae; phylum Streptophyta; class Pinopsida; order Cupressales; family Taxaceae; genus Taxus; species Taxus wallichiana. Next base: position 47,327,464 of record CM031244.1, on the reverse strand, counting down.
TAAATCACTGCCCCTACCGATATCGTTTATCCCCTATTGGTACGAGTTTCATAACCGCGATTGGTCCAGTGACCGGCATCGGTCACTGTGACTTATACCAAAACCAACCTTTCACCTATTCACCTCAAAACAATCTCGTGTCTAGCCTGGTCTATCCCTGTAACTTGATCTGAACATATCAATAACCAGTGACCAAACAAACAACATGACATTCTATTGTTGGTAGTTTAGTCTCTATTACTTTTAGTAATGAGATACCTAAATCGTGAGTTCACAATAGCTTCTTTATTATCATTTGCATCAATTTGTATTAAAAAGGGAACTGACCACCTTCGAAAGGAAGTCTAATATTTCCTGGGCCCAAGGCAGTTCCCTCACTTATTGTCTAACTAAAATCTGATGGTCTTGCATTCTTATTTACAAGTAGTCCTTCCCAGAAAAAAAATGAGCTCTTCACAATCGGTCTGATCTCTCTACATTATGTGCACACCTTCCCAACACTCAACAGTATTCCTCCTAATCCTAACCCTTATATGTTTCTCAAGAGAATGAAAGGATAGAAATAACTCTATTCTCGGAACTAAATTCTATGCAAAACACTCGATCTGGAAGAACCAAGTTGTTTGAGTCAATAATGGAACCATCTCTAGGTTTTGGAACCTTGCACACTTGAGACAGATCTCCAAAGAAGGCTAGTTTCTCTATCTATTTCTACTACTACTACTCGTTGTCCCCTCAAAATTTTCTTTCTTTTTCCAAGTCTAAACTTATAATTTTTTGAGTTGTTACCCTTTGAAAATGGTCTAGTCTGAGTATTTTGAAATATGGAACTTCCTAAGGGATCAAGGATTCTTAGAAATACCTCCATCAGATAGAGAATTATTTCCCCTTTCTAGAAAGGTAAGGAAGTCCTCCTAACTCCTTGTATTTTGCAAGTTATGGCTTGGCGGAGTTTGGAGGGGAAATTTTCCACGGCAGCCCGCGGAGGTAAGGAGGAAATTTTTCCAAGGAAATTGGTGGGTTGGCAGAGGCATGGAGAGAAATTTGACACTTATCCTTTTGGCTAAAAAAATCAAAGGTGAAATGTTGGACCGCATCTCTGCATTGAATCAAAAGGTGCCACGTGTCCACATCAGTAGTGGAGGTTGGGCCAGGAGGACTTTAGGAAAAATTTCCCTTGTGGGAAAAAAAGGGTGAAATGTTATTCTGAAGCCTGTGGATGAACCAAAAAGCACCACATGTCATTGGGTTGGTGGGGGCACAAAGATTTTGGGGAAAATTTTCCCAATTTGAAAAAAGAGGGAAAAAGGTCAAATTTTGGCCCGTAGACCTAAATTTTGCCCTAATTTTGCCAGTTTTGCCCTAAATCTTCAAGAGGCCATATCTTTCGATCTAGAGCTTGTACTTTTGTGTTTTTGGTATCAATGGAAATATGGTGAAATTATCCACATGATGAACACTTAAATTTTAAATTTTGATGGAGTTTTATGGGAGAAAATTGAGAAAATGTCTCTGGCATGCAAAAAATGCAAAAAGTTTCCCCCGACTCTACTCCAATGTTCTCCTGCCACGTGGATGGCTCATATTTAAAGGCACAAGATAAATCTAATGGCCCACATTCAATCTAGAAAGTTTGTAACCATTTTAATTATTAAATTCTCTGGCATTTCTGCCATGGCCATTTTTTCGTAAAAGAAGGATCTCAAACGGTGCCGAACGATTGATCTCGATCACATTACTTCTCGCTCATTTGGGAAGTTGTAACTACCTTGTGTGAGCTATTTCATGGCTTTTGGAAGTCATTGTAGAGGTTGGAATTTGATTTTTTGAAGATTGTAAATGATTTTCACGAACAGAGGACAAAAAACAATAGTCGTCATTCTTCCAAGCTTCCCCTTTCTGTGAATTTCTTCCATTGTACAAGTTTTTACTTTAGCTACAATAAGAAAAGAAGGATTTTATGCCCCTTTGATGGAGGATTCGATTGGTACTTTGTGACCAATGTGTTTTTATTCAGTCTTGTAGCTCTGGTTTGTGAATTTGTATTCTTCTTCCATTTAAATGCATGTCATAAACTTTTTGATCAATGTTTGTAGGCCTCTGATGTTCTACCTCCATCATTAATATCCTTGCCTTCATTCCCACTCCCTTTCCCACTCTCATACCACTTTCTGTCCTTGTAAGAAATTGTAGGCTTTGCCATAGGGTCAATGGAGTGCCCCTATGGATCTCTAGTTGAAAAACCACCATTGAATCCACTTGTTTTTCATGCATAATATGGAAATTGCACTGTTATAAGTAGAGGGACTTAGATTCCCATAGTGTTGTTTTGGAAACCACCAATTTGTCCCCCGAGACAAATTTCCAAGCCAACAATTTTGGTACCCATCGTGGGGTAGATTTTGCAGCATCTACACCCTAGAAATGACCATAGGGTCATTAAATACCATTGGAGTTCATTGAAAATTTGAAGTTTCTTATGATCCACATGGATACCAATCATGGCAATTCTCACACATCCTCCTGTTGAGAGACCTACCTTGCTCTTTCACATTCAAGAAGATATCATTTCTAACCTAAGGGAGGTTGTTTGGCGTAAAAGGTAGAGTGTAGACCATTACTCTATTGCTTCAAGAATTTTGGATCAAGAAGAAGAACTTGTTATTGAGTTAGAGGAACAAAGAAAATCTTGGCACCCCAGAGAAGACAATAAGTCTTCAAGTTGGCTGACAAAGGTATACCTAATAGTTGAGATCAGGAGGACCTATTAATCCTACTCTTGACGAGCTTAAGGAAGAAGAACAAGAGCTAGAAAGAGAGGAAGTAGATAGAGTTTAACTTGAAAGGGAAGAAGTGATTAGGGCTCAACTTGAAGAGATTGAAAGACTCCAAAGAGAGGTAGAGGAAAGAGAAGAAGCCCTAGCTGCTGAAGAGGCTAGAAACAAAAATAAAATGGATGATAATGAATGTGAAGCACATAGACCCAATGTACCATGGGGAAGAAATACTAGTTCACTTTCCCTCCCATGAATACTCCATGATCTACCAAGAGGATCAAGAAATAAATTTCCTAAATTTAAAGGAGACGGCTCACAACTACCTGAGGAACACGTAGTAGCTTTCATCACTGCTTGTGGTGTGTTAGGTGTCAAAGATGAAGACATGTCGGTTAGACTTTTTTGTGGAGTCACTCCAAGAGAAAGTTGTTGAATGGTTTTATATGCTTCCCCCAAGATCTATCACTAGCTGGGAGGACATAAGGAGTGCATTTGAAAGTAGATTCAAGAGCACAGAAGATGGCCAAGACTTGCTTTGGTTCAATTGGTGCAAATGAAGAAAGAAGTCTCTGAGTCCATGAGAGATTTTGTAGCAAGATTTGATAGATTGACAAGAAGAATCCCTGAAGATGTAGTTCCTCCTGAAAACAACTTGAAGAGGTTCTTCATCAGTGCCTTGCCATCAGAAGTTGGTTTCTTCCTCGAAGAGATCAACCAAGAACATTGAGGGAAGCTCAAGACCTTGCAATCGAGACTGATGATGATTTAATTCTTTCTAGGAAAGGTAAAGGGCCCAAATGGAAAGAAAAAGGGTCAGAGTTCAAACTCAGTCACAACAGACCCCATGTTTCAAAAAATGGCCAATGATCTAGTTGCCTTGAAGAAGCAATGACACAAATCACTATGAGGAACAATCCAAGAAGACTAAACTTTAATGATAGGTAGCGGATTGCACCACCTCCTTGCCAGCTTACTCTTGAAGCACCGCCAGTCAATGCTTCTGTGATACTCGAGATATAAGAGAGGAAGATGAAGTTGATGAGCTCAAGGGAGATGATGAAGAAAACTATGAAAGCTACCTAGAAGTTGAGGAGGTTGACATGCACAATGGCCTATTCGAATTCATTGATGATGATGAAGAAGAAGAGGAGGAAACACCAATTTTTCATGCGTTGTTTTCACTAGAACATAGTCCAAGAAGAACACCCCATCCTTGGTGGCTACAAAGGAAAAGAAAACCAAAGAAGTTTCCACTTCTGAGGTCACACAGAAGAGGATTATCAACAAAGGTTCTCCATTTCTGCCCTCCATGGATTCTACTAAAGAAAAACTAGACTTGGTCGCTATCAAGGATCATGCTATCATACCAAGTAAGTCTTTTTCTCCTTCTTCTAGTCCTATAGTTGTTAAGAGTACTTCCCCTTCCATTGGAATCTCTGCCAAAGTACCCACAGTTCAGCCAAAGGTTGTACCTTTTCCTTCTGCTAAACCGACTATTTCACCTTTAGGAGAAAATCCTTCATCCAAAATATCCAAGGTTCCTTCAAATCCCTTGCTAGGTAAATCCTCTTTCATCCCAGGAGCCTCCTCCTCATCCAGTATTGCCCCATTTGATTTTGTAGAGCATGCAAGCAAAACCAAAGTCCAACTCTCAGAGTTAGAGTACTTACAAACACACCTAACCCAATTTGACAGATTCATTAATGCAGTCTAGGAAATAGCTCTATATCCTCAAGTTCCACTTCTAAAGGAATTCTTCCAATGCCATCCACACCTCCATCTCAAAATATGTTAGCTCTCAGTGCTTCCAAAACAACCAGAGTTGAGCCTTTCTATTTGTCTCTCCTCATAAATGGCTTTGAGTTGAACAATTGTATCATTGATTCCAGAGCCTCTGATAATGTAATGCCACTCAAAGTTGCAAATTCCCTTGGCCTAAATTTGATGAGAGTAAATGGATCTTGTTATTCCATGGAATCTAAACAAGTGTCGTTGATTGGAAGAATAAAGGATGCACAAGTAGCTCTGGCTGATTTCCCTGACAAGAAGGTGCTCCTAACTATTTTAGTGGCAGACATCCCAACATCCTTTGGCATGCTTCTGAGTAGAAGTTTTTGTAGAGATCTAGGTGGAGAAATTAAAATGGACTAGTCATCTACTACTATCCTAGTCAAAGGTGAAATGAAGAGGTTTCTTCCTATTAGAAAGATGAAGTTCATAGTAAAGAAGTCTGATGATCCAAGAGCTAACATCCTTCTTCAAGATTCTGAGCTAGGAAATTACTTCCTCGCATCACAAAAAGATGAAAACCTGCCACTTCTCATGGAGGAAGAAGAAGATCAGATCTGGACAATGGAATTTGATGGCATTCATTCAAGGGCAGGTTCTAGAGCTGGTGTTGTTCTGTATTCACCTTCAAAGGAAATGCATCCTTTTGCTTACAAACTGTAGTTTGATAACACCAACATAGCAGAATATGAAGCTCTTCTTTTGGGCATGAGCATTGTAGAAGATATGGGAATCAAGAAGCTAAGATGCCTTGGTGATGTAGAGGTAATAGTGAAACAAATCTGCTAGCAATATCAAGTGAAGAACCCAAGGCTCAGACACTACAAAAATCAGGTTTGGGATTGTATTGAATCATTCGATGCTTTCTCTATTGAAGTCGTTCCAAGGGCACAAAATGAAAGGGCTGATTCTCTTGTTGTGTCAGCCTCCTTATTGACACCTCATCCTTCCTTTGCAAAGATAAAATAACCATTGAGATGGTTTTCAGATGAGTGTACCTGATAATGCTAATCATTGGCAAGTCTTCAATGATGACAATCAAATTTTGAGCTTCTTAGAGAAAAGAGATAATTTCAATAATCTCTTCTTTGAAGGAAGTGTCAATCCTCATAGAGAAGTTGTTGTTGAGGAAGAAGCTGATGGAATTGATGAAGTTGATGATGAGGGAATGATCAGACTGAAAGGAAACAAAATTCCAAAGGCTTAGTCTCTTTGGAAGACCTGTTTGAAAAACATGACAAATTCATTCAAGAGAAGGAGAAGTTATCTTCTCGGTGTCCATCTAAATTTGAAAAAGAAAATATTGGTACTTTAGAAGATCCAAGATTGGTAAACATTGGTAAATGCTACTCGCCTGAAGAGAAGAGAAGGTTTGTTACTCTGCTCAAGAAATATTCTGATGTTTTAGCTTACTCTTATGAAGAACTCAAGTCATTCCAGCTAAAAGAAATGCACCATTCCATTCCTTTGAAGAAAGGTTCTAAGAATTTCAGGAAACAACAAAGGCCCTATAATAAAAAGGTTACTGATATCATCAAGGAAGAAGTGACCAAGATGTTGAATGCTAGAATCATTTTTCCCATCCACCACTCAATGTGGGTGGCTAACATTGTGCCAGTAAGAAAGAAGAATGGGGAGATAAGGATATGTGTTGATTTCAGAAATTTGAATCAAGCCTCACTCAAAGACAACTATCCTCTACCCATCATGGATCACATTTTTCAAGTAGTCACTAGATCTGAGATGCTCTCTCTACTTGATGGGTTTTTGAGGTATAACCAAATCAAAGTGGCAGAGGAAGACTACAACAAAACAACATTCACAACTCCTTGGGAACTTTTTCTTATAGCAGAATGCCTTTCAGCCTAATCAATGTGGGAGAAACATTCCAAAGAGAAATGGACTTGGCCTTTAGAGATCTGAAACATTGCATTGTTGTATATCTGGATGATCTCATGGTATTTTTGAAGAAAAGAGAAGAGCACATCTGTCATTTGGAACAAGTTCTTGCAAGGTGTAGAAAACACGGTATATCTTTGAATCCCAAGAAATGCATCTTTGGAGTCATAGAAGGCAAGTTTCTAGGACACATCATGAACAAACATGGAGCACACATTGACCTTGAAAGAGTAAGAGATATTCAAGCACTATCTCTTCCCACCAACATAAGAAAGGAGTGCATTCATTCTTCAGGAAGGTAAAATTTCTTTGCCGCTTTGTCCCTGAGTTCACTGAACTGACAAAGCACATCACTTCTATGATGAGGCCTCAATCAAGTTTCAAATGGAGCCATGAAGGGAAAACTACATTTGAAGAGATAAAAAGAGCTATTGCCAAAGCTCCTACTCTTGTATCTCTAGATTTTAACAAAGAGTTCATCATGTATTATTATGCCTCAGAACACACTCTATCTGATTGTCCTTGTCCAGAAGAATGATGAAGATTTGGAAGCACCCATTGCTTTCATGAGCTATCCTTTGAAGAAACATGAGCTCAAGTACAATCAATTGGAAAAGCACACATTCATAGTGGTCAAAGCTGTAAAAATTTCCACTTCTACATTCTCAATTCTCATACTGTGGTAATGGTCCCTGGAAGTGCAATCAAATCCATTTTGACACAGCAAGATCCTAGAGTCAAAAGGGGGAATTGGATCACAAAAACTCAAGAGTACGACCTGGAGATTTGGCCTTCCCATCTGGTAAGAGGAAATGGTCTGTGCAAGTTAATTGCTGAAGATGAAACTCTCAAAGTTCAGCATGGAGAGGAAGATGACACTTGTTTAACTTGCCTAGAAAACTACCCGCAAGTTCTCTTTGTAACCACTACTGACGAGTGGTATGCAGACATCACTTTTCTACTTACTTATGGAGAATGTCCCTCTCATCTAGATTACAAGCAAAGAAGGACTCTCAAACTGAAAGCAACCAAGTACGTGATCTGGAATCATGCACTTTATAAGAAAGGAATGGATGGTTGCTTCCTTCGATGTGTTGATAAAGAGCAACAAGGAAAGTTTCTTAAAGCCTATCACGACCAAGCATGTGGTGGAAACTTCTCAGCAATGGTGACTACCCACAAGATTCTCAGAGGTAGATATTATTGGCCTTCTCTTTTTGTTGATACTCAGAGCTGGGTTTCTAAATGCAAAGCATGCCAACAATTTGTTGGAAAACCATGGTTAGCTACATTACCTCTCAGGCATGTGATTATTGAAGAACCATTTAAACAATTGGGATTGGACTTCATTAGCATGTTGAATCCCCATTCAATTGTTGGGCATACTTATGTGCTCACTACCATGGACTACTTCACCAAATGGGTGGAATCCATTCTAACCAAACAAGCTAGTTCTGAAGTAGTTTACAGTTTCATCAAAGAATACATCATTGTCCATTTTGGGGTGCCTCAAAAGATTGTTGTGGACAATGCCACTTATTTCTCTTCAAGAGAATTGACAGAGTTCTATTACGGTTTTGGCATCTCTCTAGCACATTCTTCTGACTACTATCCATAAGGAAATGGTCAAGTTGAGTCAAGTAACAAGAACATTGTGACCATTGTCCGAAATCTTGTTGATGAGAATCAGAGGAATTGGCACAAGAGATTGTATGATGCATTGTGGGCTGACAGGATCACTCCCAAGAAGGCCATTGGTACTTCACCTTTTCATCTGTTGTATGGAGTTGAAGCAGAGATCCCCATCACAATTGAAATGCCAACTCTCAAATTGCTTCAAGCGGTGGATGATGGCCAATACAAAGACTCTATTGACAAAAGGATCTTTTTTCTTGAGAGGATGGAAGAAATCATATCTTAGGTGGTTGATAAAATCAAAGAACATCAGCTGAAAGTGAAAAATATCTTTGACAAAAGGACCAAGGTAAGATATTTCAGAGTGGAGATTTTTTCCTACTTTAGGACAAGAGAAGAGAACCAAAGGGCAGTCATGGAAAATTTGATTCTTTATGGCTGGGACCTTTTCAAATTCTTGGAACTTGTGGTGAGAATGTTTTTCTCCTATCATACTTGGATGGGACTCCATTAGGATTTCCTAGAAGTGGGAAATATTTGAAGCTATATCATCAGTGAAAGTGAGTTGTCCCTCACCTTGTAGCATAGTTTTGTTTTTTCCCTCTTATTGTGTGTTTTGTTTTCCCTTTTCTATTTTGGTGTGTTTTTGGTTTGTGTGTCCTCTTCTTCCTTCTTGCTTTCCTCGGAAGTTGTACATGACTCTACAAGGCCCAATGGATAAGGCACTGGTCAATGTTATATGTTTTAAAACTTGATATTTTGGATCCTCATGCCATGTCCCCAAGCTAGAGCCACTATTGTCCCCTCAAAATTTCCTTCTTTTTCCAAGTTTGGACTTAGAAATTTTTGAGTTGTTACCCTTTGAAAATGGTCCAGTCTGAGTATTTTTAAATCTAGAACTTCCCAAGGGATCAAGGATTCTTAGAAACACCTCCACCAGATAGATGATTCTTTCCACTTTCTAGAAAAGTAAGGAAGTCCTCCTAACTCCTTGTATTTTGCAAGTTATGGCTCGAGTGGAGTTTGGAGGGGAAATTTTCCATGGGCGGGCCGCGCCCTTGAAGGTAAGGAGGAAATTTTGCCAAGGAAATTGGCGAGTTGGTGGAGGCACGGAGATAAATTTGACACTTATCCTTTTGGCTAAAAACTCAAAGGTGACACGTGTCCACATCAGCAGCAGAGGTCGGGCCAATAGAGGACTTTGGGAAAAATTTCCCTTACGGGAAAAAAGGGTGAAATGTTATTCTGAAGCCTGTGGATGAACCGAGAGCACCACATGTCATCAGATTGGTGGGGTTGGGGAGATTTTGGGGAAAAATTTCCCAATTTGAAAAAAGAGGGAAAAAGGTCAAATTTTGGCCCGCAGACCCAAATTTTGCCCTAATTTTGCCAGTTTTGCCCTAAATCTTCAAGAGGTTATATCTTTCAATCCAGAGCTCAAATTTTGATTTTTAGTATCAATGGAAAGCTGGTGAAATTATCCACATGATGGAAACTTCAATTTTAAATTTTGATGGATTTTTGGGGAGAAAATTGAGAAAACATATATGGAATGCAAAAAATGCAAAAAAATTCCCCCGACTCTGCTCTAATGTTCTCCTGCTATGTGGATGCTCATATTTAAAGGTGCAAAAGATAAATCTAATGGTCCACATTCAATTTGAAAAATTTGTAACCGTTTTAATTATTAAATTCTCTAGCATCTATCGCCACGACCATTTTTTCTGTAAAAGAAGGATCTAAAACAGTTTCAAATGATTGGATCTTGACTGCAACTGCTTCTTGGTCATTTGGGAAGTTGTAACTACCTCGTGTGAGATATTTCATGGCTTTTGTAAGTCATTATAGAGGTTAGAATATGATTTTTTTAAAAACTGTAAATGATTTTCACGAATAGAGGACAAAAATAATAGTCGCCATTCTTCCAAGCTTCCCCTTTCTATGAATTTCTTCCATTTCCTTTCATTGTACAAGTTTTTACTTCAGCTACAATAAGAAAAGAAGGATTTTATGCCCCTTTGACGGAGGATTCGATTGGTACTTTGTGACCAATATGTTTTTATTCAGTCTTGTAGCTCTAGTTTGTGAATTTATATTCTTCCATTTAAATGCATGTCATAAACTTTCTGATCAATGTTTGTAGGTCTCTAATGTTCTACCTCCATCATTGATCTCCTTGCCTTCATTCCCACTCCCCTTTCCCACTCTCAGACCACTTTCTGTCCTTGCAAGAAATTGTAGGCTTTGCCATAGGGTCAGTGGAGTGCCCCTATGGATCTTTGGTTGAAAAACCACCATTGAATCCACTTGTTTTTCATGCATAATATGGAAGCTGCACCATTATAAGTAGAGGGACTTAGATTCCCATAGTGTTGTTTTGGAAACCACCAATTTTTCCCCTAAGACAAATTTCCAAGCCAACATACTCCTAACGTTGAAAGGTAAAACTAAGCTAACAATGTAAAGGGACTAGGGATAGAAAGATAACAGAAAGGAAAACTAATCTAAGGAAGGAGATAACACCATAAAAAGAGGGATGAACACCATTTGTTCTTTGTGAAAAATGAAAGGAAAGGCATCAAATGAGGCTAGTCATGTGTAGGACAGACCAACACACATTTACACGATCAATTTTCATGAAACACAACTAGAAAATGGCAATGCAAGGAATGTAGAATGACACAACAAGAAAACAGAGTAAAAGAAAGGAAAGAAGAAGGAATGCAAACACGCTAGGATATAAAATAACCACAAAATGATGCTTCCATTACTTCTATAAATGCACAGACTATTACAATGGTAACTGAAGGTCAATATTCACATGCATGAGTCAAATCTAGAGGTCTACAACTCAAAATACAAAGATAAGAATTCCTTAGAAAAATGCATAAGGATCCAAAGTGTCGAACATTAACAATGATTCCAACTCTTACATTTATAGATGAATCCATGAAAGAAGAGAAGGAGGGAAAACCCAATTTCGAAATATAACCACCAACAAGAAGCATTTAATGCCTATAAATCTATCAAATACATTTACCCAAGTTTGTTTAGTGTGTTGGAGAAGGAAAGAGGGTGGATCAGATCAAATCAAGTGTTTGGAAAAATTAGATATGCTCAATAATGCCCAGAAGACATTTTTCATTTCTCACATACCGGATCCACTAATAATCAAAATTTTAATATCTATCACTGTATCCTACATCAACAACTATCAATTGAGACTAGGCGTGCACCGATTGGAGCTATATATAAAAATATATGGCTGTCAAAATTATGTTAGATTCATTTGTGCATGTGAGACACGTGGTGCATGTGGATTGCTAAAAGGAAAACCAATAATGTAAATCGTCTTGTTGTTTCTTCCATGTGTCACTCACTAGTTTGTTGTAAGGAATCGGTGCCATATTGGCACACTTTTACCGACTACGTGTTACACACTCAACTATGTCATAGAATGAGGTCTCACTGCAATGGCATAGAGGAGGGCACAAAGGTATGCATGCAGAAGAATGAGGTGCGTGAGGATGAAAAAATGAAGGTGCATGCACAATCATAATGTGTGTAGGGAAAATGAGCAAACTGGTGAGTAGAGAATGCATGGTCAAGGAGAAACTATTACAAATTAATGTGCGGGGCACACGAGAGGGCCCGAGAATTATTTGATTGAAGCAAGTGTAAGGCATGCATGGAGGATGAATATCTTCTACGAAGAAGGTGAATGCACATAAGATGCATGCAAAGTAAGTGTGCAAAAAATACAAAAAGGAAAATGGAAAGGGGAGAAAGGGAAGGGCGTAAGGGCGTGCGAGGAAATAATGACCAACTAAATATGCCAAGGATACAACTGAGGTGTGCACCACTTGCAATGAATATGTCTGAGCTAGGATATGTATGTAAGTTTTCCAAACAACTAGGAGAGCTATTTGGATAACAATTATGGTGCCTTTCAGGGCCATCTTCCTACTAGATGAAGGAGATCAATATCTTGGAGCATCCATTAGGCATGGAGTTTGCTGTGTAATCATGAAATTCTGATCTTCAGCTTTGAAGAGCTTCCCCTTAAGCCACTTGAAGGATCATTTCTTCACTCTATTCTAAATCTTACAAACTGTTGAAAGAAGATTAACACCCTAGAAGCAAAAGAAGATCATGTGCAAGAAGCACACAAGAAGAAAGAACTATGTATAAATAAACAATTTGCATGCAACACACTTGTAGGAATTTAAACTACTCTAATAAATACAAAATAATGCAATAGACTTAATGGAAGTGTTTGAGATATATCCCATTTATTAGGATTTATAGCGCACCTCCATCAAGATGAGTTAACTCGAAATAGTTATCCTCCTTACATGAATTGATGATATATGGGACACTCTAAAGTGCATCAAACTTTGAATGGTACCCTGGTTTAGCTCTGTCAGTATCCAATTTCAAAACCAAGTCCCCAACTTTGAAATCTTGGTGCCTAGCCTTTCTATCAAACCATTTCTTTGTTGCTTGTTGATGTTGTTCTCACTTAATCATGATAGACTTCTTTAATTTTCAAGATTGACCATCTCTGCCATTATGATATGTCTCTGGTCTACACCTTCAAACTCTAGATGTTGGGAAAACGTCAAAGGAAGGGTAGCCTCCTTTCCATAGAAAAGATTGTAAGGAGAAGTACTTATTACTTTTTCAACCGTGATTCTATCTCGCCAAGAGTTCTCGTGAGACCTATGTATGCCACTCTCTTTTCTTATATTCATTGTTCACTTCATGATCCCGATCTGGTTCTTTTTGTTGATTCTACTAGCTCATTTCCTTAAGGGTAATATTTGGAAAAAATTCTTCTGGATAGATGCAAAAATTTAAATCCCAATAAGTGATTTTAGTGCTAATAAAGGCTTTTGCATTATCATAGATAATTATTTAAGGAATGTCAAACCTTATGACTATACCTTCGATAAAGTCAAGGATGATTGACTCAGTTGATTCCTTGAGTGCAACAAATTCTGTCCATCTGGTAAAGTATTTTGTAGCTATTAGCAACCATCTATTTCTAACGCTTAAAGGTGGTTTGATCATGCCTATGAAGTCGAGACCCCATTGCAAGCAAAGAATGATCTACTTAGATTGGTCGAGGGGAAGCACTTTGCTAATCTCTTCTTTCATGCAAAGAAAGCACATTACTTGCATTTTGTGACCCACTTGTGTGCATCTCGGAAATAACGTAGGCCAAAATATACCTTCCATTATGATATTCATTGTGGTAGTTTTGTCAAAGAATTGTCCACCAGAGAATCCATCATGAAATTTTGCTAACACTTTTTCAATGTGTGCGTCATTAATAGATCTTAATAGCACAACATCAAGATTATTCTTGAAGAGAAGTCCATCAATAAAAACATAAGGTATAGATTTTAACCTCGATGTATTCTCTTTGATTTGTTTAAGCTAGAAGGGTATGCGCCCTCATAAATCAATGTGATTATGTCCTTGATCCATTTGTTTGCACCAGGGATCTGTATTTTTCTCAATTTCTACATGCGGGAGAGATTCATCAAGGAATAATGAAGTCTCATATTTATTGTACACATCTGCAGCAAGCTACTTTTAGAGTACACTACCTCTTACCAACTTTGTGGCTTTGATAGTCACATCATACTCCATTATTCTCGGTCACCCATATTTCTCTTTTTTCACTGATTTCTTCTCCCATGATGAAGTCTCTAACAAAAGAGGGAGATACTAGCACCTTGGTATGATTTGTGGTGAACATATTGTTTGTGCAAATTCACAACACCCCAAAATTGCCTATGGATCTGATTTTCTAAGGAAATGTCATTTGGTGTGAATGCACAACATTGAACTTTCCCAAAGTGTGGGACCTTTGTAAATGGGGAAAGCTCTCCAGAGAAGGCTGGTTCCTCTTCCTAAACTACCTACCACAAGCTATTCCAAAGGTGCAAGAAAGATAATCTAATCCTCATCTAACTATGCCAAGGAGAAAGAGAGAGATAAAAGAAGGAAAAATAGAGCCTACATTAAAATGGTGATACACCGAGTTAAGGAAAATGTTGAACATCTATCGAACTTGCCATGGAATAAGAAGACGTGAGAAATGGAAAGGATGGATAAGTGCATCACAAAACCCAGGATGGGTTTCACACAAAAATGTTCCAAAACTCCATGAACACAACTCAAAACCTGAAATGAACATTCAAACATGCAAAAATACCTGCAATGAAGAGATGTAAGAAGAAAACAAACAAAAACAAGAAAGGATGTACAAATGCATCACAAAACACATTTTTATTGCTCCGAAGTTTGCACAAAACATCATTTTGCTGGTAAGAGTCAAAAATGCTATTATAGAGCAGAGGAGGAGGTTCTAACTCAATTTTTACCCTCAGGGAAGAAAAGAAGGAGGGCAAAGAAGATTGATGAACAACCCATTACAAATGAGCCAAAATTGGCTTTTAACCATCGAGTAGAATGGAAGAAAGGAGAAAACATGAGAAAATTGATTTGGGAGTTCAACCACTAATAAGATTCATCTAATGGGCCTAAAAATGATGGGTTTCCCTAAAAAATCACATACTTCGAATTACATTACTTTTCGTAGAAAACAGAGGCCCATACTTCATTAATTTTGGTGGTTGGGGTCGTTTTCTTTGTTGTTTACATGTTAGAGATGTTTTTCCATTTTTATCCTGAAAATATCCATAAAAATTCAAAATTGAACCCTTCATAGTGTAGATAATTTCAACATCTTTCCAATGATATAAAGAACGTGAAAATCTGAGCTTGGGATAGAAAGTTAGGCCCCTTTGAAGATTTTGGGCAAAATTGGCAATTTTAGGGTAAAATTTGGGTTGGCGGGCCAAAACTTGAAAATTTTCCCTTTTTTTGAAATTGGGAAAATTTCCCAAAAATTTCCATTCCCTACCACTCCACTGCCATGTGGTGCTTCCCTTTTCACTGATGGAAACGCGGGCCCAAACCTCGCCTTTTTCCTTTCATTTTCCATTGGGAAAATTTCCCAAATTTTCCCCACGCTCCACTCTCCCAGTGACACGTGTCACTCTCTGATTGCTTGGTGGGGGTGCACTTCTATTTTTTTTTTGTGTCTCCACTACTTTGGAAAAAAACCAAAGTTTACTCCGTGCCTCCAACTCCCGTTGTTGTCAACGACACGTGTTGCTTCCACATTAGATGTGGGGCCTTCACAACTTTTCCTCCATCCTCCTCCACGGGCCTACTGGATAGTTTCCCCTTTGCACCCTTTTCCCACTTTAGAAAATATTCCAAATTACCTTTGCCATCCTGACCTCCACTGCTACGTGGAATATTCTCATTAGATGTGGGCTGCTGTCAAGAGAAAAATTTCCCCAAAACTCCGCCGAGCCTTAACTTTCAAAATATTTGGAGTTAGGAGGAAAATTTTACCTTTCTGGAAAGGTGAGAAAATTATCTATCTAATGGAGCCATTTCTAGAAACCTTTGAGTGCTTAAAATGTGTGAAAATTGAAGTTAAATGACAAGGAAGGGAAGAATGAAGGCAAGTTAGCCAAAATAAGTAGGGGGCTCATTTTGGATAACAATTTCCCGACTTTCGGGGTCATCTCGCCTACAAGATGAATGATTGGTGGCCTTTTGAAGCATCCATTAGGCATGGAGTCAAGCTTGATGAACTAATTTTTATCTAAACTATGAAAATCGACCTTTGAGCTACTTGAAACCAACTAAAACTGAGTTGTTTTTTCACCAAAACCCACTGAATGCACTGTGCAAGAGCAACCAAAACAACACCAAACAACTATGTATAAAACTAAAAATCATACATGCTCCAAATGGAACATGCAGAGTGTGCACAAACACTTCTTCTACTGAAATAAAACCTACCTACTCTACTCTAACTAGAAGTAAAGGTGGGCTAAACAAACCCTCCAAATGGTTGTGCAAAATAGCTTCCTTTCTTCAAAATTGGCAGCCATGCAAATGATTTGGAGTTGAGTATGGCTGCTTGGATGAGTGGAAAATCAACAAGAAGCTGGTCTTCTACCCAAATTAGCAAGGTGTCAGCTGAAAGAAAATTGAATACCTCTTTTAGTTTCTCTGCATTTGGATTGAAGAGGTATGGCAGTTGATCCTTGGTACTTTGTAGCTCATCCTCATGCTTAGAAGCAAGCATGACTGGTTTTGACTTCTCTTTTGGCTCCAATGAAGCCAAATACTTGATTGGGAAAGGTATGATCCATTTGATATGCCCATAAATCTGATTTTCCATTCCAAAAATGGAATCTTCTTGTAGACCTTCTTAAATGAATGGCATGGAAGAAGTGATGGAAATCTTCTGCTGTTTTCCTTCCTCTTCTAATGAAGAACATGGAAGATTAAAATCTTCCAATCTTGGTTCCAAAATGCTGCTATAAAATGCAAGTTGCTGCAATTGAAATTTCTCCTTCATGACAGCAGGTTCTTGTGTTTGGAAGGTGGATAAAGGAGGAGTAAATGGTGTGATTTCAACCGGTTCCTCTTCATCAAAACAATCCTCTAAATTAGACAGGTAAACTACCTCATTACTTTCCTACTACAAATGTTCAACCTCTCCCATGGTGTTCTCTTGATCCACAACTTGATCACCATGGTTTCTTTCATCCTCCAACATTGAGTTTGAAATATCAAACTCTTCTTTAGCACTAGAACTCAAGAGAGATGAAATAGAAAGAAAAAGCTGAAGGTTCTTCTATAGCCTACTTTGTGCTCAAAGCTTTTGGATCTGCACTTTTCTCCCCACAGCTGGAATGTTCTCCTCTTCTCTTGTATTTGGAGCAGCTTCTCCTTCCTCTACTACTTGAAGATAATCTTACTCTTGATTGAACTCTTCCTCTAGCATGAATTTTGTCAATTCAAACTCTTTAATTTGCTACTCTAGAAGACAAGTTGGGGCTGCAAGATCTCTTTTAGAGCTTTCCTCTTCCATGGCTTATTGTGAAAATTGAATTGGACCAGCATTTCCTTCAAGTAGAGTGCCAAGATGGACACTACATTCTGAGAAAACTGATTGCTGATCTACTTCTTCTTTTTGCTCTTCTTCTGCTGCAACAAAATCAGTCTTGGCCACCACTTGTTCTTCAACCTTTACCTCCTCTATAGGCTTCACCAGCAAAGGAATTTTCTCAATCCCATATCTAAGAGCCAAGCTTACTAAGATCTTAATCATTCCTTCTTTGCTTGGTTATTCCTCTTGCTGTCCTTCATGACTGATTTTTGCAATTTCTTCTTCCCCACATGGAATTGGGAATGTAAGAGGAGGGATGGGTTGGAGTTCAATTGATTTTTCATTTGTTTGTGGTGGTGGAGGAGGTAGAAACTCTTGTTTCTTTGGAGGAAATGACTGTTTGGAAGGGAAAAGAGTAGAGAAATTGAGGTGGGATGGGAGACTAGGAGATGGAGAAATGGAATCAACACTTGGGGCAGCATGGGCTAGATTTGGAATTTATAATTCAAAATGAGATGGTGCTACTTGAGGAATGGAAAGAGAAAAACCAGATGATGGTGTAGAACTTACCCATTGACAAGGTTGCTCAACACCAAGTTTATAGGTCTCTATCTCCAGTGTCCATTGTGTAAGTTGGGGCAGCATCTCAATCATGAAGTCCAGCTTCTCCTGAGGGTTGTAATGTCTTGGAAAAGGGCCTCCCCATAGACAGGGTGCTCTAAAACCAATATTAAATGCCTTCATTTTTTCTTGAGCCCTTGATTGCACCATGCCAACCTCCATTTTTTGGATTTTCTCCAACAAATCTACACTTTCTTCTTGACTTCCCTCATCATATGCGTATCCTTGTGCTTGATGTGCTTCATAGCCAAATTGATTTTGAATTTGATTAAAATGCTGATCTGGAGGATTTGATAAACATGTAGGAGGTGGAATATATTGCTGCTATTGTAAATGTGAATTCCATGATGGAAATGAAGTCATGATTGCACAACTTCATGGAATGAAAGAAGATGGAAGAGATGAAAAGAAGAATGAATGGAAAATGAATGGAAAGAGGGTCTGACAACTCAGAGAATGAGTTATTTACTAGATGGAGTTTCCAGATGTGCTTTTGAATATGCCTCCAAAGGTTGAATCCTTAATAGGAACACACCAACCTATCAAAAATAAAGTGGAAGACATCTGAGGTCCCACCGGGCATGCCAAAATTGTTAGTTCAAATTCACAAAGACTCCCAAAATGATGTATGGATATACTTTTCTAAGGTAATGTTATTTGGTGTGAATGCACAACATTGAGCTTTCCCAAAGTGTGGGACCTTTGTAAATGGGGAAATCTCTCCAGAGAAGGTTGGTTCCTCTTCCTAAACTACCCGCCACAAGCTATTCTAGTGTAGGCAAGCTAATATAATCCTAATATAACTATGCTAAGGAGAAAAAGAGAGAGAAAAAAAGGGAAAAATAGAGCCTATACTAAAACGGTGATACACCAGAGAAGGAAAATGTTGAACATCTATCAAAACTACCATGGAACAAGAAGAGGTGAGCAATGGAAAGGATGGAAAAGTGCATCACAAAACCAAGGATGGATTTCACACAAAAAATGTTCCAAAACTCCATGAACACAGCTCCAAAACCTACAATGAACATTCAAACATGCAAAAATACCTGCAATGAAGAGAGGCAAGAAGAAAACAAGCAAAAACGAGAAAGGATGGACAAATGCATCACAAAACACGTTTTTATTGCTCCAGAAGTTTGCACAAAACATCATTTTGCTAGTAAGAGGCAAAAATACCAATACAGAGCAAGGGAGGAGGTTCTAACTCCATTTTTGACCCTAGGGAAGAAAATAAGGGAGGGCAACGAAGAATGATGAACAACCCATTACAAATGAGCCAAAATTTGCTTTTAGCCATTGAGTAGAATGGAAGAAAGGAGAAAATGTGGGAAAATTTATTTGGGACTTCAACCACCAATAAGATTCATCTAATGGGCCTTTAAAATGTTTTTTTTCCATAAAAAATCCCATACTTTGAAGTACATTGCTTTACAAAGCAAAATAGAGGCCCATACTTCATTAATTTTGGTGGTTGTAGTCATTTTCTATGTTTTTTACATGCCAGAGATGTTTTTCAATTTTTATCCCACAAATCCCCACCAAAATCCAAAATTGAACCCTCCATCTTGTAGATAATTTCAACAGATTTCCAATGATATAAAGAACGTGAAAATCCGAGCTCAGGATCGAAAGTTCTGCCCCTCTGAATATTTTGGGCAAACATGGTAATTTTAGGGCAAAATTCAGGTTGTCGGGCCGAACCTTGAAAATTTTCCCCGTTTTTGAAATTCGGAAAATTTCCTAAAAATTATCCACACCCCACCACTCTGCTGCCACATGGCACTTCCCTATTTATTGATGGAAACACGAGCCCAAACCTTGCCTTTTTCCTTAATTTTTCATTGGGAAAATTTCCCAAATTTTCCCCTCGCTCTGCTCTCTCGTTGACACATTTCACTCTCTGATTTCTTGGCAGGGGTGTGCTTCTATTTTTTTCTTTGTGCCTCCACTACTTTGGCAAAAAACCAAAGTTTCATCCAAGCCTCCGACTCCCACCGGTGTTAAGGACACGTGTTGCTTCCACATTGGACACGGTCCCTTTGCAAATTTTCCTCCATCCTCCTCCATGGGCATATGGGCTGGTTTTCCCCTTTATGCCCTTTGCCCACTTTGGTGAATATTCCAACTTACCTCCATCGGCCTGACCTCCACCGCTATGTGGCATCTTCTCTTGGTTACGGGACTAAAAAAACTCCACCGAGCCATAACTTTCAAAATATTTGGAGTTAGGAGGAAAATTTTAGCTTTTTGGAAAGGTGAGAAAATTCTCTATCTAATAGAATCATTTCCAGAAACCTTTGAGTGCTTGAAATGTGTGAAAATTGAATTTGAATCACAAGGAAGGGAAGAATGAAGGCGAGTTAGCCAAAATAAGCAAGGGGCTCATTTTGGATAACACATACTTTTAAACTTATTGATTGTGCACATTATGGAAAAGACCTACTTCTACATGTGAATGTATTTTAATTCATAATCCTTTAGCATCTAGATAAATAAAGCCACTTTTTTTTCTATCCCTAATTCATTTTCTTGTGCTTTATGAAAACATTAACACTCACATTAGCACCATAAGCATAAAGGATAAAAATCCTTTGAGTAATTCAGGTTATCTTGAGTGTTGGCATGCAAGAAATCTCTTGCTTGATTTTTCAAGCTTTCTTTTCCTTCTTTTTTCCATATGAAAGCTATGTCTTTTTTTATCATGAGGATGATTGGTCTTACCAGGTCTTGTAAATTACGAAAAAATGCCTAACAAAATTGTTCTTACCAAGGAAGGAATACAAGGCCTTTTTGTGTGCCGGAAGGGAAAGAGCTAGGATGGCAAAAATGTGCTTAGGATCAATTGTGATGTCATCCTTTAAAACCATATGGCCTAAGATATTTCCATATGCCACCGTAAAATTACACTTCTTAGGGTAATGAGCTACCCCATACATTTTACATCTCTTAAATACTTTCTCCAGGTGCACCACATGATCTACACTCTTCTTTTAGAAGATTGTATTGTCATCAAGCTAAATCAATATGAACTCATTGATGTAACCTTCAAGGAAATTTTCATGGCACATTGAAACATTACACATGCGTTGACAGACCAAATGGAATTTTATGATACACATATGTTCCCCTCTTGGTTGTAAATTTCATTTTGAATTGATCCTCTTCCATGACCAGGATATGATTAAAGCCGAGTATCCATCTAGCATTGAGAATCTTTGGACATCATCCACATCTGCAAAATATGATCCATAAAAGGTAAAGGATAATGATCATTTAGAGATGCCTTGTTTAAATCTATGAAATCGACATAGATTCTGATTTCACCATCTTTTTGCACACACCGAAACTAGATTCGTGAACCGTAGAGTACTTGATAGGAAAAATAATATTCACTTGTAATGGGTTTGGATAACTCCTTCCTCATGAGGGGCTCTATCTTTGGATTGATTGTGCATTTATTTTGTCTTGATAGGCTTGATACCAAGATCAAGGTTAATAGAGTGTTGAGAAACACTTGGATCAAAACCTTTGAGGTCTTCATACTCCCATGATAAGATATAATTTTATTTTTTAAAGAGAGAGATGAAGGCCTTTTTTTCATTGTGCGCACAAGATTTGTTGAGTAGCAACTCCTTTCCACATGCAAGTAGTGGGGTGTAGTCTTCTTGTGTAGAATGCATATACTTTTCTTCACCCTTGAACTCATCATCAGGGCTTCAATGTTTCTCTAAGGTGACCAGGAATTTAGGAAACTTGTTTGTCTTCAACAATATTACTTGGTCACCATAGTTGTCATGCAAATCAACTTGCATATTTGATGAGAATTTAGCTTCATTCTAGATGAACTGGATGATCTTCCCATCACTATCAAACACTTGCCAACTCGTATCAAGTTATCTAGAATGGATTTTCTAATCACCATCTTAATGTGCTGAGTGTTTCCTTTGACAAATTCCTCAACATGAGAGAACTATGAACCAAGCGTGGTCATTTAATTTACTTATTCATTTTTCATGGCACCACCTATAGATTTAGAGCATCAAAGTTCTTAAATAGGTCCCAAAATCTGTGTTTATAATATTTGAGAAGATTATTCTTTTCATGCACTTGTTAGTGACTTGGTGGATAACCAATTATGTATCCCCAAATATTTGCAGTGCCTTAATCTTCTTCTTTTTAGCAATAAGTAGACCATGCACCAACGCCTCATACTCTGCCACATTGTTAGAACATGTAAATTGTAACCTATGCACAAAGAATAATTTCTCATCCTTAGGGGAAATGAGAATAACTCCTACTCCTGCATCGTTTCTACTTCTAAATCCATCAAATTATAATTTCCACAGACTAGGGTTCTCTTGGTCTTTCTTGAGTGTACGTGGAAGCAAAGCTTCTTCTTTAAGAATGCAGTAAGTACCAAACCCAATTTCATAATATTCTAACTCTTTAGCATATGGGTCAAATTTATGGTGCCTCTCTTCCCACTAATCAAGTACTAGATCAGGAATAAAATGTGGATGAGGTTAATCTTAAAAACTTGAGCTTTTTCTTCTTGGATTAAATAGATAGCTTGGGGAGGGGATGAGACATATGACTCAACATGATAGGAAAAAAATGGTTCATCTTGTATGGTAAATCGGGTAGTATACCTTATCTTGAGTAACATATTAGACCAAATAGAAGACAAATAACCACCCACTTTAGCAATAAAATATCTTGATAAATAGAAGGTAAACAAAGGGGGTGAGTCAACGATAGAAAAATGTTTAGTTATGGTAAGGCTTGGACATGCATAGAGGTTTAACTCAAGATCCTTAATGAGCCCTAAGGTAGTGAAAGTTGAGCCATCAAGTACTAGCACCTAAGTCAATCATATAGTTATGGACAAGATGTTTTCCTATGATCAAATACATATAGAAGGGTGGGGTTTTAACAAATTTACTTACTTTCTTCTCCTCTTCTTAGTAGATATTGATAGAAGTACATGGTTTGTGAATAGTTGGATTAGTGTGTGGAAGTTGCACTGCAGATTCATGTAAAAATTCACGTTGGGATGGAATAGTCAAGGCATCCCACATTATGACGTTTATGTTTGTCTTTTTCATCTCATCCAAAATTCCAAAAGGAAGACCTATTGTCTTATTTATTTGAGGAAAAACAAAATCCTTTCTTGATTTCTCGGGTGTAAAGGGAAGAACCTTAACTCGGTGCAGAGGCTTGACCTACCAAAGGAGGATAACACATTACTTCTAGAGGAGCTTTACACAAAACCTCACAAATAGGAACTTGAGAACTTTTACTATTGGATTCCTTAGCTACATCTTTCTACTTCTAAGGATTGACATGTGTTTCTATAATTTTGACCTACACGCCAGGATCTAGCATTGTGCTTCGTATCTTTTGTAGTCTAAAACTTGGGTGCATGGTCTATTTACATCATCTATATCTTGGTTGATTTTACAAAGGTACTCGGTGCCAAATAACATCAAGTTTACATCCGGAGGACCTTATGGCCTTTCTTAGTTATCTGCTTTAGGTGCACTTATTGAAGGTTGGTAGCTAGAAAACTTTTGGAGCATAGAAGCTTATGCACTCACAACATTGGTGTAATGATATTGACTATAAGGAATATTTCAAGGAAAGCACCATTTAGACTCATGTGCCATGTTGTTATGGATCGGGACAAGTTCATAGCTTATGTTGTGTATTGGAAGAGGTTGTGCATGAGGAATCACTTACAAAGGTAAGTGCATATTAACATGCCATCTACCATTTTGTTGGTTCTATCCATACCTTTTATTTCCATACCGATTTTGCCAAGGTTGATTTTTTTGGCTTCACACTTGATTGGAACTACCTATGTAAGCTTGTGACTACTTCTTTTCAAGAGATATGACCTTGTTGGACAAGCTTCTAATAAGGGCCTTTAACTCATCATCTTCTTTCTATTGTGTAGGAAATTAAGATGTAGATACAACTCGCTACGTGCTCTATAAGTAAACTAGATCCAAAGAAGGTTAGGGTGTTGGAGACATCTCTAGGAATAAGGGTGCAGGAGGCCTATGCACCAACTTACCAGCTTGAATGAGATTGTTTTATGCCTTTATTGCAATGTTGTATATAGTAGGTAAGGTTATACCTCGATGGATTGAATCATGACTACAATTCCACTATTAAAATTCCTTAAATAGTACAAGAAATCATTTTGGGATATATTCCTTACCACTTGAGGAATTATGTCCCAAGTTTTCTTGAATTTGAGGTTAAAATTAGTCATCTGCTTATTGGGTGTGTGCTTTTCTATAGTTATCTACTCCACCAGTGATAAATGATCTGATTTATCTTCAAAGTAATTACATAGCGCCTTTCCAAGCTCATACTAGGTATCAATAGATGCAGGTCTTAGGCCACGATACCATTGGAGTGCTTTACCCTTGAAAGAGGCTACAAGCAACCTGATAGTAACATCATCATGTGTAGTCAGATAGACAGAGCATATATTGGCCACATCTTGAATGTGTTCAATAAGGGTGACTTTATTTTCTCCTGTGAAGTATGGAATACTCTTAAGTGAGTCCGCTGGCATATCATGTTGGGAATTTAGATTGAAAGGGATTCAACCATTGAATTTGGAAAAGTTCCTCAGTGGAGGAGGTGGTTGAAGCACCATGGTTGGGAACACTTATCTTTTTTGAAGAGGAGTAGAGTGCATGTGGTGCACTAGATATGGGGATGCATGCGTGAAATATTTGTTACATGTGATTCTTAGAAAAAGATGGAGGTATTCAAAGGACCCGTCAGCTGTAACACTCTATCTAGTATGCACTTTTCTCATAAAAGGCATTCAAGAATACAAAACAGGAGCTATGGAAATGTTGGGAGTCGTCGGATGCGTTGAAAAAATCCTTCAAAGGCTAGAAATACTAAGTTCACACACTAGAACTTAACAATATGAAATTTAAGATTTCACTGCTTTTCCCACCTGGTGTGCCAGAAAGTATTGGTCATTCAAAATTGCACCTATGTCTTATATCTGTAAGAATTGATTCATTTGAGATAACAATGGAACCGTCTCCAAGTTGTGGGTCCTTGCATGCTTAAGATGGATCTCTAGAGAAGGTTCGTTCCTCTATAAATTTCTACTTCTACTGTTACTCCTAATGTTGAAAGGTAAAACTAAGCTAACAATGTCAAGGGACAAGGGATAGAAAGATAATAGAAAGGAAAAATAATCTAAGGAAGGTGATAACACAAGAAAAAGAGGGATGAAAACCATATGTTTTGAGAGAAAATGAAGGGAAATGTGTCAAGGAGACTAAACATGCGTAACACGTACCAACACACATTTACATGATCAATTTTCATGAAACACAACTAGAAAATGGTGATGTAAGGAATGTAGAATGACACAAAAAGAAAATAGAGTAAAAGAAAGGAAAGAAGAAGGAATGAAAAAATGCTAGGATAAAAATAACCATAAAATGATTCTTCCATTACTTCCAAATGCACAGACTACTACAATGAGGAATGAAAGACAATATTCACATGCATGAGTAAGATCAAGGGGTCTCGCAACTAAAAATACAAAGATAAGAAGTCCTTAGAAAATTGTGTAAGGATCTAAAGTGTCCAACATTAACAATGATTCCAGCTCTTACATTTATAGTTGAATCCAAGGAAGAAGAAGAGAAGAAGGAGGGAAAACCCAATTTCAAAATACATTTCCCAAGTTTATTTGGCATGTTGGAGAAGTAAAGAGGGAGGATCATATCAAACCGTGGGTTGGAACAATCAGATTTGCTTATAAATTCCTAGAAAGACATTTTCCCATTTCTAACCTACTACATTTTCCAATAATTTGAATTTGAATATCTATCACTGTAGTCTACATCAACAACTATCGATTGAGACTAAGTGTGGGCATATCACGATTTATAGAAAAATATATGGTTGTCAAGAGTTTGTTAGATTCATCTGCACACGCAAAACACATGGTGCATATGGATTGGCTAAAAGGATGGACAATCGTGTAAATCGTCTTCTCATTTGTGCCATGTTTCACTCACATGTTTCCTGCAAGGACTCGATGCCTTGTTGGCATTCTTTGATTGATTGCATGTGAAAAAATCAACTATGTCGAGAATTATGTGGCATGTAATGGCATAGAGGAGGATACAATGGTATGCGCATAGAAGAATGAGGCATGGGAGGATGATAGAAGGAAGGAGCATGTGCAATCGTAATGTGTGCGAAGGAAAAGGGGTAAAGTGGAAAGTGGAGAATGCACGGTCATGGAATAACTATTACAAAGTAATGTGCAAGGCACACGCGAGGGCAAGAGATTTAGCTAATTGAATCAAGTGCAAGGCTCACACACGTGAGGAATAGATTCTAGGAATAAGGTGAATGCATAGAAGATGTGCACAAAGTAAGAGTATAACAAAGAGGAAAAGGAAAATGGAAAGGGAAGAAGGGGAAGCAAGGAAGGGTGCACAAGGAAATAATGACTAACTTAATATGCCAAGGAGACAACTAAGGTACATGCCACTTGCAATGAAGATATTTGAGCTAGGATATGTATGTAAGTTATCCAAATAACTAGAAGAGTTATTTGGATAACAATTAGATATAACAATCCAAACAAGTTTGATTTCCATCAACTAGCGAGACCTATTCATAATTCAAAGTAGTAATCATCCAAGTCTAGTCCACAGGAAATCCATAAACATGCAATTATACATTATTTATTACACAATATCACACTAATGATGCACGCCAATTATACCAGGATAGTAAATAACAAACATGAGTAGAAATTCCTTAATCGTGCAGCCCATACTACATAATTAAAACATTTCTCTCAAGTCCACTCGATTACATTCAAATTTGAATTTCGTCTAAACATTACAATGTTCTAAAGGTTGGATAATATCTACACAACTTATTATAGATATAACAACAATGATCTCTCAAGGCCTAATCCCGTTTTAGCCTATCAAACAACCAACTAAACAAAAATAACTTGGCTTTAAAAAAATTCGAGTACAAAAAATACATTGAATAAACACAACATATATATAAGTAATCAATTTACAATGCAAGAAACCATAAGTATTCCATATAAATCAGATAAAGAATCATATCAATTCAAATACATCACTCAGATTTAGAACAAGTGATTGAACTAAGGCAGAGAAGGCTCATGACCAACATTCTAGAAAATCAATTAATGATATTTATGATCATCTTCATATGATCAAGTATCGAGAGGATTTATCTTTATCATCACTCAAAGGAAAATCTGATAAATCATCTAACTAGTACAAGCCGAAACCTCAACCTTATTGTTTAAGGTAAGAAAAGAATACTAAACAATCATAAACATATTCAAAGATATTAACAATTCAACATATTGTTATCAAACTGTAAGTCTACCTAAGACTAAAACAATTCGTAGAAGGAATCACAATAATCCAAGTAACCATTAACTAAAATAGTTCGAACAATCACTACTATGGAAAAACCAAACTTGACCACCTCTACTCATTCACCCGAAATATCCCCAAACATTCTTACGACCTGGGAAACAAAATATCCCATCCATGGTATAAGAAATTTAGGCTAACTAGCTAATTCGAATGACAGTTTGAAAACTTACTCAATACCCAGGATGATCACATTAAATCATGGTGGGTGGAAAATATTACCCCAAATCACAGTTGCATTCCAACTTGACCTGGGTTCCTCAAAAAGAACATCGAAAAGGAGATAACCAAAATCTATACTCAACTAGGTTTAAACAACCATGCATCCCAAATGAGGGTGTTCAAAATAATTTACCATGAATCCATAGTTACAAGATTAGAGGTTTCAATCATTCAAATTGAAACAAAACACAACCCAACCAAACAAATTTGGCACACAAATGATACATTCTTGTTTGATTCAAAATAAATCTCAACCAAGTGAAACAACTTTGGCACAAACAATATCAGTCTTATTCGAACCAAAATAAAACTCAACCAAATCAAACAATCCTTAGAACAAATGATATCAATCTTATTCAATTTTAAAATTGATTTCAAGTTTGACCCACAATACAAGGTCTTCATTTTCAAAAATAAATATAAGCATATGCCGATAACCATATAAATAATAATATAGAGGTCGATAGCAACAATACAACCCAAATTTAAGAAGTATCTACACATGCAATTGGAAATAACATTTTATCTTTCCATTATAGTCAAGGAGTTATTTACAAACATTCCAAAATAGACATGTGAAGAAAACCAACTTTGTCACCATGATAAGGCCAAAATACAATGGCATAATAAAAACTAGTTCCAACAACTACTTACCAAGAAACAAGTTCCATTTTACCATGCAATAGTAAAAACCCAGAACCCCAAAATACTTTCTATAATTTTTTTTTAGATAAGATATAAAATTTTGGTTTTAAACATGGATTAAACAACCCCATACAAAATAGAAGAATTTTTTTAATAAAAACCACCAATGAAGCGAATGAGGTAGAGTAAAAACTCTTGACAACTTGGCCCCACATAGCAAAGCGAAACTAAATAGTTTACATATTAACAAGTTTCTATAATAAGCATAGTTATTTTTACGAATTAATTAGATAGAACAAGTTTTTGTAAGGGATTATAGCCTATCATGCTTGCTATAGAGCTTCCTGAAGTCTTTTTCCAGCTCCTAGGATCCTTCTCCAACTCCATGATAGCTTCAACAATTGAAGTAGTTTGTTTACAAAAATTTATCCCTCTTTTCCACTTAGAATCCTCTCAAAAATTATCTCCATGAAACAATGGAGTGCAGATTCCAATAAACAACAACAAGAACCAGATCAAAAATAAAAACCTTCATTTGCAAAGTGAGAGAGAGAACAAGGAAAAATGACCAAATGGAACCCCAAAACAACAATCCTTCCTTCACCAAACCCAACGTATTTTCCTTAGGTAGTTTTAGCACATTTTTCCAAATCATTAATTCCTACTAGGATGGACCAAATTTCCCACTCCCACCAACTTCCTCTATTTCATTTTAGCTCGACAATAACTACCCAGCCAACTCCATGATCAAATTTAGCAGCATTTTTAGTAACTTTCCATCTAAATTTTGGCTTGTCGTTAAGGAGTTCCAGTGACCTGCCATAAATGGCACTAAATTTAAAACTCCAGTACATACAAGGGTGGTGGCAATCAACTCGACCCCAATTAAACATGCATCCATCCTTAATGCCACTCAAATTATTATTCAAGTTAAACTTTATAATCTAATCCCCCTTCACCATTATAGGTTAGGACTTAGGTTAGCTTAGTGACATCAAATTAGGCATAGATAAATTTAGGTTAAATTCCCAAGAAACCTAAGAAATCTAGATTCCTTGGATCTTAGGTTAGGTCATTATAACCTTAACACTATTAGAATAATATAAGCAATATAAGATTAATAACTATCACAATAAACTCTTACCGGTGGAGTGATGTTTCCAAATGGGGTAGTACCACCCGAGCCAACTCTTGGCACTTTCTAGTCCTTATTACGGAACCAATTGTAAGAAAACTGGGAAATGTCACTATCCAAAAATAATGAACAACTAAAATTTCTAGAGTTAATCAAATTACGAGATCGAATTAAGGGAATGCCTCAGATCAATGAAACTAATCCAAGGTATGCTCTTAATCGATTCCCAATGATAATAACAATCAATCGTCATTGTCTTAAAATAATTTTCCAATTAACCAATTCACCTTGGTCCCAAGAATAGAATTAAAATTTCCTTAATTGCAAATATTCATGTTCATTTCACAAACTAATTAAATAGAACATCACAATTCCAGAGTACTTTGCAATTTAATAGATGATTAGTTACAAAATCTCAAGTGAGATAAACATCAATATAACAACATGATTTAATCATTTCAACAAAGAAACAACTCAAGAAAAATCACATGTTAAGGTTACAATCCACATTCTAATGAGAAAGTACATTTGAAAGGATGGCAGGGGCATTACATTCTTCCCCTCTAAAAGTATCATCATCCCAATGATTTCCTTTAATTCAAATAGTTTATCAAGAAAAATAGGTCTAATAAAATTTATGTAACCTTAAGATTTCTTGACAGTAAACAAAATTTAATCCAAAAATTCAGTTTTCCAATTGTATAACAACATCGATGGCTACAATAATACTCGATAAGGGTATTTTTCTCAAAACAAAAAACCTATAATCAGTTATAAGCCAAAATGATTCAATTTTTTGGAAGAGAAATGAAAATTTTCCACTAAAACAAGTGGGGAAAAGAAACTTTCATGTCCTCCAAATTTTCCCAGTTGCACTTTCTTCGTTAAAATGATCCCATTGGACCTTACATTGTCTAATTTCACAATTACGCAAGTGCAACTTGTGGGTTTCCAGCACTCTAACTAGTTCCACCATGATTACCCCTGGGTCTTGGACCTGTAATGCATTCTAGTTTAAAACATGTGATAAATCTAAAACGTATTTCTTAAGTAAAGAAATATGAAAAACATCATGCATCCGTGCTAATGAGGGAGGCAATGCAAGTTGGTAGGCCACAGGACTGATTATTTCCATAATCTCAAAGTGGTCTACATAGCGAGGTGAAAAACTTGCGGACTTGCCAAAGGTAATCGAGCTCTTTTTAGGCTTGACCCTTAGAAAAACTTTATCACCAAGTTCAAATTTCCTTTCGACCCTTTTTAGGTCTGCATAGATTTTTTTCTATCAACAACCTCTTTTAATCTTTTTAGATTAACTTAACCTCCTATTCTATTTTAGAAAGAATTCTCAATCCAATTACTTCTCTATCCTCCACGTTATCCCAACTAACAGGAGTCTTGCACCTTCATCCATACAAATCCTCGAAGGGTGTCATTTTTAGAGAAGAATGGTAAGTGTTATTATATGAAAACTCAACCAAGGGAAGATATTCTTCCCATTTGTACTATTGGTCCATGCAGTACATCCTAAGCATATCCTCAAGGACCTGATTTACCCTTTCTATTTTCCCATCTATTTCTGGATGATAAGCAGAGCTAAAGTTCAGCTTTGTTCCCAAAGCTGCATTAAGAGTTTTCCAAAATCAAGAAGTCATTCATGGGTCCCTATCAAATATTATCAATTTGGGAATACCATGCAATCTGAAAATTTCTTGAACAAACCTTTTACAAGCACACGTGAGTCATATTTCAGATTTCTAGCAATGAAATGAGCTACTTTAGTTAGTTTATTAATCACAACAAAAATAACATCATGCTTATTCCTTGACATAGGTAGTCCTTGAACAAAGTCCATGTTTATAACCTACCATTTAAATTGTGGTATGCTATGAGGGTATAACAAACTAGTTGGGTGCATATGCTCAGCTTTCATGTGTTGGCATTCTAAGTAGTGAGACATGTAATCCAAGATATCTCTCTTCATTCCCTTCCAAAAATATTGTTGTTTAACATCAACAAGCATTTTTGTCACTCCAGGATGCCTAGAGTAAGGTGCATTGTGAAATTCAGCCATCACCTTTTTCCTTAACTCATTTCCCAGTGGTACATACACTCTATCCTCATACCTCAGAATTCCCTCACTGTCTAACTAAAATCCTTTGTACCTCATGTCCTTTGGATTCGCAGCAAGCATTGTTTTTACCTGCTAAAAGTACAGATTAGTCATTAAGGTATCTCTAACCTCATCCTTAAATTGAGTTCTCAAGGTCACAAGTGCATAAATATATTTCCTATGACTTAGTGCATCTACTACTCTATTTTCTTTCCCTTTTATGTAGCTGATGTCAAAATCATATTGAGATAAGAACTCCAACCATCTTCGTTGCCTTGCATTTAAGTTAGGCTGAGTGAAGATATATTTCAGCCCAAGATGATTAGTTTTCAACTCAAAGGGATTCCCTAAGAGGTAATGTCTCCAAAATTGTAGTGCATGTACTATTGCAGCAAGTTCTAAATCATGAGGAGCATAATTTTTCTCATGCACTTTAAGCTTCATGCTTTCATATGTTATCACATGATCATTTTGCAATAATACACCCCTAACCCTTCCCCGGAAGTATCTTTTACCATAGTAAAACTCCTGTTTGGATCAGGGAAAGTCAAAATAGGGGCTAAAGTTAGCTATTCTTTCAATTTTTAAATGTAGCCTCACATTTTTCACTCCATAAGAACTTTTTATCTTTCTTTTGCAATGAATTTATTGGGGCAACAACCCTTGAGAAGTCCTTTACAAATTTTCTGTAGTAACCAACAAGTCCCATGAAGATTCTAACTTCATGTACGTTCTTAGGTGTTGGCCATTCAATTATGGATGATATCTTTGAGGGATCAACCAAGATTCCATCCTTATTTATTATATGTCCCAAGTATTGTACCTTAGTTTCATAAAAGGAACACTTGGATAATTTTCCATACAATTTTCTCTTTCTTAAAACCTCAAGCACAATTCTTAAGTGCTCATTATGCTCCTCCAAGCTCCATGAATAGATGAGAATGTTGTCCAAGAATACAAACACAAACTTGTCAAAGTATTCTTGAAATATATTGTTCATCAAATTCATGAAGGTTGTAGGGGAATTAGTTAGCCCGAAAGGTAAAACAATGAACTCATAATGTCCATATCTCGTTCTAAAAGCATTCTTATGAATATCTTCTTCCTTGATCCTTAATTGATGATATCAAGAATGTAGATCTATTTTAGAGTAAACCGATGCTCCACGCATTTGATAAAAATATCATCTATCCTTGGAAGAGGATATCTATTCTTTATAGTTTCCTTGTTCAACATCTTGTAGTCAATGCAAAGTCTTAAGGTTCCATATTTCTTTTTGAAAAAGATCACCAATGCTCCCCAAGGTGAGACACTCAACCTTATTAACCCTTTAGACAATAATTCATGCAATTGTGCCTTAAGCTCTACCAATTCAGTGGTATTCATCCGATAAGGTGCCTTAGAAATAGGTTTTGTTCCTAGTTTGATTTCAATAGTGAAGTCAAACTCTCTTTTGGAGGAAGGCTTAACAAATATTCTAAAAACACATCACTGAAATTTCGTAACAACAGGTATTTCTCAAAAATTACCTTCTTCTTCAAATTTAGTCTGAAATTTTTATTGCATAAAGTATACATCCTTTATTTTTGGCCTTTTTCAGCTACATATTGATATTTCTCTAACTTTTATGCTTCTTTTTATTCCTTGAATGTCTGTTGATTTTTGTAGGTCATCCAAACACCTTATGCATTTCCAAAAATAGTCCACAAGTGCCTTATGATCAGCCAACCAATTCACACCAATAATTATGTCATAAGACCCTAGAGGTGCAACATATAGGTCTACCTCAGTTGTGAAGCTTGACAATTCTAAGGTTGTGCCAAAAAGGAACTTACTGACCGTATGGACAACATTATTTCCATACTAGATAATCCATGGTTTTTCCATAAAACCAGCCTTATGTTTTAATTTAGTGACCAACTTATTAGAAATAAAACATTCAAAAGCACCATATTGAAATTATAGTTACAGGCAGGCCATACAACTTACCTGTACTTCTATGGGTGTAGCCTTCTTTTTAGCTTGTTTATTGGCCACCACAACATGTATCTTATGTTTTTGATTTCTATCTTTTTTCTTTAAAAGGACAATGACTTGCATAGTGGTCTCCTCCACAATTAAAACAACCTCCAATGGGTCCTTTCTTAGGCTCATATTTATTCTCAGCCTTGAAAGCACTATTTGGCCCATGATTTCCCTTCTAGCCATTGTTCCTATTATTTGTTGCAGCTTTACCTATTGTTATTTTATTTTCATTTGCAGCCAAAGGCTTACTTTTGTTTCCAAATTTATTCCATGTACCCTTCTTGGGTGGAAAATATGAAGAAGCATTTCCATTTTTCTTATGTTTCTCCTCCTTATGTGCATAAATTGCTTTCAGTTTTTTTGTTACCGAATGGATTTTTCTACCACCTCTTCCATGGTGGTGGGGCTATGTACATCAACCTCACCACCTATGATAGGATACAACCCCATGATGAACTTCCTTATTCAGAATTTCTCATTTGTTTGATACTGCGGTACATATTTGAGAAGCTTGGTGAACTTCTCCCAATATTTTGTCACTCACTAGTTTACCTTGAGTTAGAGTTTGGAACTTTGTCATTTTCTAGTCATAATAGAGCTAGGAAAGTTATCATTTCCTAAAATGACCCTTGAAATTATCCCACGTGATGTTTTTTCATCAACATTTAGCTCAACCTTACAGTTGTCCCACCATGAAGATGCTTCATGGGAGAGCTGATAAGCTCCCCATATAGCTTTGGTTTCCTCGGAGAAATTTCTTATCACAAAATATTTCTCCATCTCACTAAGACAATTCTCCACCCCATCTCCTGGTGGTTCTATTGAATTTAGGTGGGCTTATCCTCTTTATATCATTGGTCAATTCTGCTACCAATCTTGCCCTCTTATTCTCGGGTTGATTGGGTACATTTATGTTACCAATATTTTCAGCATTACTTGCAGCGTTATCATTTGCAGAATTGAGATCCTCAACATCATTATTTCTCTCATCATGTGGCTGCCCCGATACTTCTCACTTTTAGTCTTAGCATTATTTCTAGCCACTTTTTGTTCAAGAACAACAATCCTATTCCTTGTGTCCAGAAGGCAGCAAGGATTTCATCTAGATTTTGAGCTATAGCTACTTCGCCACCCGAAGGTAGGTTATTTGTAGCACGTACCTTTCCCATACCTTTTTGTAATCAAGAAGTTTATTTTTATTAGAAGTGGACTCAAATAGGTCCAAGAGCTGCAACCTTCAACTCTGATACCAAGATGTAACATCCCTATTTCATGATTACAAAATAAAGGGAATTTTTTAATATATACATTAATGTTCACTGCTCTAAATTTAGCATTTAGAACCACATTAAATTTTCTAATCAATCCTACAACAATAACCATATGCAGTTGTTATGACTTAGTGTAAATTGATCCCTCATATTTCATTTCAATGATGGCTCAGTATAGAACCGATCTCTCATATTTCATTTCAATGCTTAGTAAATATAATTTGGGTTCCCTTATTAATTTAAGGGCTCAATAAGTATAACTGACTAAGGGATTATCAAGGTACTTTTATGAGTACCCATCCTATATCCCACACCTTATTCTGGTGAATTTAAGATAACACAACCAACAACTTGTGATACTTTGGCCAAAGTTTTAGACATGTTTTCCATGCCTATATTCTGAGATGACATACTCATCTTAAAGGAATATGTCTTTCACCTCACTTGAACTGTTATCTTGATTAGACTTTTTTTCATTCATGTCAATCCTTCTCATTTCCATGTTAGATGCTAGGAAGAGATAACCCACATGGGCTAGGGTAGATGATCCACTTACGGTGATTAAGGGTCATCAAGTGTATTTGAATCAACCCCTGTCACTTTGAGTACACTTCATCACCTATAGTCAATGCAAGATGACATCAACTGTAGG
Organism: Taxus wallichiana var. yunnanensis; assembly: GCA_018340775.1. Taxonomy (NCBI): domain Eukaryota; kingdom Viridiplantae; phylum Streptophyta; class Pinopsida; order Cupressales; family Taxaceae; genus Taxus; species Taxus wallichiana. The sequence goes on along the minus strand of CM031244.1, from coordinate 47,292,201 downwards.
CCATGGACTCATCACTACCTAGTGTTTAACAGAGAATTGAGATCCCATTCTGATATGGTCTCAATTAGTGGATTTGAATGGATTATTACGCCATAACGACTACTTCATAGTAACCACCCAATGAACCCCATCATTGGATGGGTATTGTGCAACAATGGTTATGCTGCAACAACCCATTAAGTTCTATAATCTAAACCTCCTTCCTTAACAAGTTCATTAATCCCTTTAATTTACAACTTGTTAATCCCACCCTAGTTATTTTCATCCTTTAGGTGTTGTTCCAAAGGAATAACTTGGGTCCTATCAATCGCTCCATCAAGAAACATTATGTTTCTACATAAGTTAACTAGAAGGATCTGTAGGTTCATTCCTACTCATTACTTATTCTCTTTAAGTAAGAAACCTTCATTAGTTTACTTTTATACTCTAGAACGTCATACAAGAATGTTGTATGGAAATAGCCTCATACATTCAATTATACCTTAAGGAGCATTCAAGTTCATTTTAATGACTCCTAATTGGGTCTTATATATTCGACCACAATAATTTCATGACTTACATTTACTTCCTTTAAGTCATGCAACTTATTCAAACCGAATACCTTGTTAAAATTAATCCCTTAAGTGTAACTCATCTAAGGTAGAAGGACATTTTACATCTAACTCATAGTTATTCAAAGGGTTCATTATATCATCCCATGGTTAACAGTCCCTTGATTTAAAGTTCTCATTGTATAATTGTTTCATGTGTACAAGTCAAATATGTATCATATGTATAAAATCATTATTACAACAAGAAGAACTATGCTCTTAATGCCTTAAGGTTAGGTTCATTATACTTCTAACCCCATTATCATTTCTATCCTTCATTAACACAATTCCATTTCATCGATGTACCTCATCATCAATTTATATGGACAAATTTCTCTCGTGGTATCGTCACTTAAACCCCTTTCCCAAATGGATTCCTATATGCACTTAATAATATTAAGTACTCATGTGATTATTCTTATGGTCTAAAAACCATTATTACAATCATGTATCCCTTTAGAGTTCATATCCTTCCCCATAAAATAGTCATGATTGTGTTGTTTCATACGAGTCTGATATAATCGACACACTAGTCATTCATGATTTAGATTCCTTAACATATGACTTTCTAAGTATAACCTACCCTTTATTTGTCTTAATCAAATAAATTCAAAAAATAAAATTTACAACAACCAACAATCATTTAATTCAAGTCACTTACAAGGTAAAGATACATATTTATCCCCTTTTCTTATTCGAGATCAACATTAATATCCCTTTCTACATAATAATAACGTAAGTGACATTTCCCTTAAGTTTCCCAAGTTTATAAATTAATGTCAAGAAGTGAAGAAATGTAAATCAATCGGTGACCAACAAGTTCACTTTTAAAGTAAAATAAATATTTCATTGAAGACACCATTTCATTTAGCTAATCTAATCAAGAAATCATGATTCAAGCAACAAATTTCATCATTTCCAATTTAAGGAAACATTTCAAGATGACAAGAAATAATCAAGTTCTTTCCATAATTTACAAAATTGGCCTTAGGCCCTTGGCACTTATTCCCAAGAATAGTTCAAGTAAATGAAACATAATCATTTCATCAAACTACATTTCCTCAAGCAATAGAATAAATGCAGCTTTCCATAAGTCTTCCTCTTTCCCTTTTTATTTTTCATGAAACTTATCTGCAAAAGTGTTAGCATCTGTCAGTTCATTTGAACTGAGCATGATAGAAACTAAATCCTTGGAACCATATGTTCTAACTAACAGCTTTAGAAAGGACCATTTATTGTTAATATAAATCAGTCAAAGGTTCATAAATATATTTTCCCATTTGAACAATTCAAAACATCATACTCAAGCGGATCACAATCCTGTAGTGTTAGCATATAAAAATCCAAACAAGTCTGATTTCCATCAACTAGAAGACTTATTCACAATTTAGTTTAGTAATCATCCAATTTTAGTCAACAAGTAATCCATAAACATGCAAGTATACATTATCACTTATGCAATATCACACTGATGATGCAATCCAAGTATACTGATTGTAGATAAAATTTGAGTAGAAATGCCTTAATCATGCAGCCCATACTACATAATTAAAACATTTCTCTCAAGTCTAATCAGTTACATTTAAAGTTGAATTCATTCCAAACATTCCAATGTTCTAAAGGTTGGACAAGATCTAAATAACTGGTTATAGATATAACAACAATGAGCTCTCAAGGCCTAATTTTGTTTTAGCCTATCAAACAAACAACTAAACAAAACTAATTTTGCTTCAACCAAATTTAGAGTGCAAGTAATAAATTTAATATTTAAGACATATATATAATTCATCAATGAGACAATGCAAGAAAATGTAAGTATTCCATATAAGTCAGATAAAGAATCATATCAGTTCGAATACATCACTCAGATTTAGAACAAGTGATTGAACTAAGGAAGAGAAATCTTAGGGCAAAAATTCTAGAAAATCAATTAACGATATTTATGATTATCTTTGTATGATAAAGTATCAATAGGAGTTAGATTTATCATCACTCAAAGGAAAATATGATTAAATCATCTAACTAATACAATTTTACACCTCAACCTTATTTTTAAGGTAAGAAAAAATAGTAAACAAACTTAAACATATTCAAAGATATTACCATTCAAGTATATTGTTATGAAATGGTAAGTCTACTTAGGACTAAAACAGTTCTAGAAGGAATCACAACAATCTGGAAGCTATTAAATACCTTCATTCAAAAGTCACTACTATGGAAAAACTAAACTAGACCACCTCCTACTCATTCACCTAGCAATATCCCCAAACATTCTTATGACCTGGGCAACAAAATATCCCATCCATGGTGTAAGAAATTCGAACCGACTAGTTAAGTCAAATGACATTTCTAAACTTACTCAATGCCTAGGATGACCACATTAAATAATGATGGGTGGAAAATATTATCCCAATTAAAATTTGCATTCCAACTCAACTTGGGTTCCTCAAAAATAACATCAAAAAGGAGATAACCAAAATCAAGACTCGACTAGGTTCAAACAACCATACATCCCAAACGGAAGTGTTCAAAATCATTTACCATGAATCCACAGTTACAAGATTAGAGGGTTCGATCATTCAAATTGAAATAAAACATAACCCAACTAAAAAAATTTGGCACACGAATGATATTGTATTTTTTGAGACAAAATAAAACTCAACCAAGCCAAACAACTTTGGCACAAACAAAATTAGCCTTATTCAAACAAGAATAAAACTCAACCAAATCGAACAATCCTTAGAACAGATGTTATCATTTTTGTTTGATGAGAAATCAAGTTCAAGTTCAATCCACAACACAAGGTCTTCATTATTTAAAAATATAAGCATATGTCATATAACCTGTCATATAGAAATAATAATACACAGTGTCGATAGAAACAATACAACCAAGATTTAAGAAATATATACACATGCAACTAGAAACCATATTATATCTTTCCATTACATTCAACGAGTTATTTAATGACATTCCAAAATAGACATGTGAAGAAAACCAACTTCGTCACTATGATAAGGCCAAAATATAACGGCATAATAAAAAACGAGTTCTAACAACTACTCGACTAAGCAACAAAGTTCCATTTTACCATGTAATAGTAGAAACCTAGAACCCCGAAATGTTTTCTATAATAAGCACAATTATTTTTATGAATTAATTAGATAGAACAAGTTTTTGCAAGGGATTAGAGCCTATCATGCCTGATAGAGATTCCCAAAGTATTTTTCCAGCTCCCAGGATCCTTCTCCAACTCCACAAGTTCTTTGTATTTTCCTCTTAGAATCCTCTCAAACAGTCTCTCCACAAACCAAAGGAGTAGAGATTCCAATATAAAAACAAGAACCAAATCAAAAATCAAAACCTTCATTCACAGAGTGAGAGAGAGAAAAGAAAAATGACCAAATGGAACCCCAAAACAATAATACTGCCTTCACTAAACTCGAGTGTATTTTCCTTAGGCAATTTCAGCACATTTTTCCAAATCATTAATGCCTACTAGGATAGACCAAATTTCCCACTCCCATCAACTTCCTCTATTTCATTTTGGCTCGATAATAACTACCCTACCAACTCCATGATCAAATTTAGCACTGATTTTTAGTAAATTGCCATCTAAATTTGGGCTTGTTCTTAAGGATTTCCAATTTCCTGTCACAAATGGAATTAAATTTCAAACTCTAGTACATGCAAGGGTGGAGAAAACCACTGACCCCAATTAAACACACATCCATCCTTAATTCCACTCAAATTATTAATCGAGTTAACCTTTATAATCTAAGTCCCCTTCACAATTTTAAGTTAGGACTTAGGTTAGCTTAGTGACATCAAATTAGGCATAGATCAATTTAGGTTAGGTTCCCAAGAAACCCAAGAAATATACATGCCTTAGGTCTTAGGTTAGGTCATTAGAACCTTAACACTATTAGAATAATAGAAGCAATATAAGCTTAATAACTATCACAATCAACTCTTACTGGTGGAGTGATGTTTCCAAATGGGGTAGTACCACCCAAGATATATCTTGGCACTTTCCAATCCTTATTATAGAACTGAATCATAAGAATACTAGGACAAGTAACTAGGATCAATTAGTGCAACATAGAAGATCTAAAAAGAACAAAAACTACAATTTCTAGAGTTAATTAAATTGCAGATCGAATTAAGGGAATTCCTCGGATCAATGAAACTGATATGAGGTATACTCTTAATCAATTCCTAATGATAATAACAATCAATTGTCATTGTCTTAAAATAATTTTCTAATTAACCAGTTCACCAATTGGTCCTAAGAACATAAATTAAACTTTCCACAACTACAGATATCATGTTCATTTCACGAACCAATTAAATAAAACATCACAATTCAAGAGTAATTTGCAATTTAATGGATGATTAGTTACACAAATCTCAACTGAGATAAACATCAATCTAGCAACATGATTTAATCATTTCAATAGAGAAACAACTCAATAAAAATCACATGTCAATGTTGCAATCCACATTCCAATGAGAAAGTACAGTTGAAAGGATGGCAGGGGCATTAGAGGGAGGTTGTTGAACCCTAGTCATTGGTGTTGTCATTGATATCAAGTGGAATTTATGGAAAAGGTGTGAATTGTGAAGTGAATCTCAGTTTAGGGACACGAAGATTGATTGGTAGTGCGATATCAAGTTCATTGAGAATTTATGATGGTTTAAGTGTGTTTATATACTTGGTCAATATGAAGATTATAGGAAAGCTGGCTAAGGTGTTCTATAGGTCATACACAATAATTATAGCATATAAAAGAGCTTTTAGAATGAGAAAGATTTAATTACATTTCAAGTATGTGTGGAAATGCAGTTCATCATAAGTTAACATGATTTATGCATCCCGCTCATGAAACCCGATAGACATGTGCCATCATTCCATTGCAATCTTGATTAAAAAGTTTTTGCATACCTTCGGTATGTGGAATAAAGAGGATTAGATAAATTTTCAGGTCCTGGACTAGTAGTAACAAAGAAAAGAAGAATATTACTAAAAATAATCCCATTCGACACCGTGAAATATATAGACATGTGGAGCCTTATGATTGGCTCACCTTTCACAATCGACATAGAGCTGGAAAATGTTAATATTCACACTTCAAAATTTAAAAGTTATTCAAAGCTTCACTATTAGATCATATTTTGCATTGGTCAAATACAGGTTATCAAAATTCACACATTACAAAGGGAATGGATCTTCCTTATTGGCTTGTTTTTTGCGATGGCGAGTGGAGGTTAAAAACAATCTAATAGTGAAAAGTGTGTGGAGCTTTCTTATTGTCCAGAATTTCATAATGATAAACACCTGATAATAAGATAAAATCCATGTCTAACTTTGATTGGTTGCAAGGATGGGTCCATTGACTACAATAGGGGCTGGTGGACTTGAAACTTTGCCAAATTTAGTTTATTCCGTGGGCTAAAGTATGCCTAAGCTCATCAATTTAAGGTTTTCTGGAATGACAACATGTGTGTAACAAATGAGACCAAAGCACTAAGAAGGTTGAAACAAGTCAGAGTGTTTTGAAGTGTGGAAATATCATTTGTGGATATGGTGGTGACTTTGTAAGTTTTGTTTGAAAAGTGTAATCCTCATGAATTTAGAATTTTTGATTTATATCCACTAATGAGTGAGAATTTCATTTCTTAACCCTTTTGGGACTACACAATCTAGGAAAATCTCTATCTAGGGTTTAGAATTGAAAAATCGTCGAAACTTAAATTTTAACTAGTGAAAAGTTGAAAATTTGAATCTTATCTCTTTCTTGAGCTTGTATTTTTATTTTTTTAAGTCTTAATCCTTTTCATCAAATATTCATTGAGAATTTTATAACAGTCTCCTCAAGACAAGTTCTTCTCTTCTCCCACAGTGCCAACAAGAAATTTCAATGTTTTTCTTCACTGTTGAAGATCTAGGACTCCATGAAGACCATAAAAATGCTAAGAAATGGATAAATGAACATGTGATTGATATTTAATGGGTTTGAATTTATCAAAAGTATGTGACAAGATTGTGTAAATAACGACCAGTCTCCTATTTTTGTAACATCCACTTTTTATGACTTAGAAACAAGGGAATTCATTTTTTTACATAATGTCCACTATTTTAAATTCATACAATTCGAACACACATTCGATTTCAAATCCATCACATAATGGAAAACCATATGCAGTTGTAATGACTATTTGAAACATCGATCTCTCATGATTAACTTGTCTACGTGCATACTAAGAATAATTTGGTTCATTTACCCATCAAGGGTCACTCAATTTTCTATCTAAGAAGCCTATCTAAATATTTGTTACCGATACTCATCTAGAATTCTGTATTTTAGACTAGGTTACGTAAGACAATGTAACTAGTAGTTTGCGATACTTTGGCCAAAGTTTTAACATCTTTACCATGTTTACATTCCAAGATGACATACTAGTCAAAAGGATTATATATTTCACCCAAGTCAAACTCTTATCTAGATTGGTCTCCTTGACTCCTATCAATTTAACCCAATTCAAAGTTTCACAATAAATGGGGGAAACTCACATACGGATCCATAGCGATCCAAAATGACTCTACTTCATCATATCAGCTAGAACCAAAGAAGGAAAATGAATAAATGAAGTTTTTGTCTTTATATTAACAATAGTCACTCTGTGTAAAGAGGAAGTTACAAAACCACTTTGCCCAGCTAGGGTGACATTCCTACAATCACCACCTTGCCAAGGTGGAGGTCCTATGACCACCGGTCAGTATTGGGTGGTGGTCCCGACACTTTTGGACATAAGATTAAAATTTGAAATGAAAAGTCCTAGAATTAGAAAGTTTTTTTAATGTCTCTTCTCCTCCATAACCTTTCTCATCCTCCATTGCATGAGAGGACATGAGAAAGGCTATAAATACATGTAGAAAGGATATTTTTGATTATCGAAGCATGAAAGCAAGTGAGAAAGGAATTCTTAGTGCTTTGGAATTGTGTTTGTAGATGAAAAGGAGTTGTGAGGTAAAGAAAACAAGTAATTGGGAGGAAGTGTGAGATATTATCTACTTCTCTTTCATACTTATTGTAAATTTTGTACTTATTATTTGAATTAGCCAATAAAAAGTGGGAAGAAATATCATTTTCCTTCCTAGCTAGTTTTCCTCCTCCGAGGTTTATAGGATAAAAATTCTTGGTGTTCATGAGTTAATATGTCTTTCCTTTCCTGCAATTTTTGACTCTAAGAATAAGAAAACTCATTCACTAGCTATCTTTGTCATTTTATAATTGAAATTAGAAAAGAAACATTTAATTTTTATTCTATGAACAATTCCAAAGTAGAGATTTTATAGATCATTTTGGTATCGGAGCTAATAAGTATCTAGAACTATGGTATTCATTCTTGGATTTTTATGACAGTGATGAGATCTAAAGATGAAGAGGCTTTACCTTGCAATCCTGATATTTCTACAAGGAAGTGGAAATAGAGAATTCGGGGACAAAAGTAGGAAGAAAATTGGTCCATAGAATCAAGATACTATAGACCATGATGGACAAGATGTTTAGAAGAAAAGAAGAACTTTTAGATTTGCAGAAGACGACTTTTGTTAAACAAGACACCATGGACTAAGTGGTTTGACGCTTAGCTGAAAATTTTGGCATAGGGAGGAGCCACCATGAGGAAGAATATGGGGAAGAGTGTGAAGAAGAGACTTCAAATGTAAGAGAAAAGGTAAAATTTGATCATGCTCCCTTTAAAGTTGAGACGAAAGTTGAAATTAAAATATTTGAAGGAAAAGTAGATGTAGAGTTTCTTGATAAATGGTTAAAACAATTAGAAGTCTACTTTAGCATCCATAATGTCACTGAGGCATAAAGGATCACCTTTTCACATCTCAAAATGGAGGGACATGCTCTAGTTTGGTGGGAAACCCATCTAACCACTTGTGAAAAGAATAAATGTCCTATTGTGAAATCTTGTCAAGAATTTAAATAATTACTTAGAGATAACTTCTATCCTATTGGCCATAAGACTTACAAATTGATTAAATGGAAGTATTTTAGACAAGGCGGTAGTGAAAGTGTGCGGGATTATACTACGAAGTTTTGGAGGCGAGGCTATGTTGCTAAATATGGGCTTAGAGGGTGAGGATATTCTTGACTAAGTACTTGGGAGGACTTAAAACTCACCTTCAAAGAAAATTCATCCCCACGAAGCCCAAATATTTCAATGAGATGTGTGTGAAGGAATACTATTTAGATGATGAAAACAAGAAAGGAGAAGTAGATCCAAGGGAAAAGTAGTCAAAAATGAGCACAAGAAAGAACATGTGAAGACAAGTAACAAAGGTAAGTGGAAAGGGAAAGGTAAACAAGCTTCTAGTACTTTAAATACTTGTAAAGATCCCAAAAATATTTGCAAGAATTATTATATAAATGGTCATAATGAGGCTACATGTTGGAATTTTCATCTCGCTTTACATCTAAAGAACTAAACGAAGGATTCAAATAAGTCCATGAATGTTTTAAAGATATAAGGGGAGGTGGAAATCGAAGATTACTCGATGTAGATGAGAGGCTTGGATGCATGGACACCAACATGGACATCCATGAAGAGGAGATGAGTAGAATATTCCAGATCAAAATCTAGATTAAGAGAACTAAGGTAAATTCTTTGGTTGATACCGGTTCTCGGTCTAATTTGATTTCTAAATCAGTTGTAAAGTAACTTGGTCTTGAGACTTATAAGAATCCACACCCTTAACCTTTGGGTTTGGTGAAGAAGGGTGTTGAAATTCAGGTAAAAAAATATGTAAGGTCAAGTTTGGTATAAATACCTAGTATATTGATGTATTGGAAGTGATGTTGTTTCATTGATGCTTTTGATGTTGTTTTAGATTCCTTAATTTTATATCAAGGATTATATATTCATGAGAAGGGAAAACTAATACATATGGGTCAATTATGGGATCAAATACAACATTCGGCACACCAAAGCATAATGCACGGGTTACTATGGTCAATGCTAACTAAGGAAAATAAATTATTAAGGTAAATCATAATTATTTTTGTTTACTTTTGTTAAAGGATAAACAGGATGGGGTAGAAGTTTTAGATATTTATAACAAGGGAAAAAAGATGTAGATAGTATTGTTGAGTATTTTTAGGAAGTTTTAAGGCTCCCAGTGGGTTACCACCAAAGCGGAAGTAGAGCATGAGATTCACTATTACCAAAGTCCCTTCTACCGAACATTGGGTTGTATAGGAAATCCTTGTTGGAGAGTACTAAAGTAAATAAACAACTCCAGGAACTACTAGACCAGGGGGTGATACGTCGAGAATCTCACCATGTGGTTCACCTATTATGATGGTGTCAAATAAGGACAGTTCTTGGAGAATGTGCATTAACTACCACGCTTTGAACAAGATCATCATAAAGAACATATATCCACTTCCCCACATAGATGATCTCTTGGACCAACTTCATCATGCCAAGTTATTCACGATGTTGGATCTAAAGTTAGACTAGCACCAAGTTAGAATGAAGGAGGAGGATATATCAAAGATTGTCTTAAAAAACTAGGTTTTTATGAGTGGTTAGTACTTCCATTTGGTTTATGCAATGTACCCAATACATTTATGAGATTGATGGATGATGTATTGAGGGATTTCATAGATACATGTGTCATTATTTATCTAGATGATATCTTGATTTTTAGTGCCACATGGGAGGAACATCTAACTCATTTACGAAAGTCTTGCAAGTTCTCAAGGAGAAGCATCTTCTTTGTAATATGAAGAAATAAGAATTTTCAAAATAGTTATTTGTCTATCCTAGGTAGGTGGTTGGAGGAGGAGAGCTAAAAGTGGATCCAAAGAAGGTTGAAGCCATCACCAATTTGCTAACAACAACAAGAGCCACAAAGACTAGGATTTTTGTAGGAGTAATACAAAGATACATGCATAACTTCATTTTGGCTTCTCCATAATTGTAGCACCTCTACACACAATGGCCGCAAAGAGTAAGGTTTTTACTAGGGAAAGGAATAAGACAAATTCTTTGAGTTATTGAAATACAAGATTATTTATGTTACAATACTTGATCTTCCTAATTTTCAGTAGCCCTTTGAATTAGAGACAAATGCCAGTGATTATTATATGGGAACAATGTTTCTTCGAGGAGGGAAACTTGTATGTTATCATTCTAAAACATTTACTTCAGAAGTTTAAGGATATTCAATATATGATAAGGAAATGTATGCACTAGATCAGAAATTAAAAATGGAAGCATTATTTGTTGGGTAAAGAAACTATTGTGCACATTGACCACACACCTCTCTAGTATTTGCAAACACATTCTAAATTGCAACATGAAAGGAACTACAAATGGATGGGTTTCCTTCAATAGTTCCATCCGGTGATCGAGATAAGAACGGTAGTATAGAATTGTTGGAAAACATGTTGTCTAGGCCACCTACATAGGATGAGTTCTTCTACTTGGCCACTATCTCTCAAATCAATCCCTTTATGAAGGAAGCTTATGGAGAGGCATATGCCTAGGATAGAGACTTTAGGGTTAAATTTTAGTAGTTTCAGTCCTAATGGGATGAAAGGAAAGGGATAGAAAATTGTTATCTTAAGGACAGGATGCCCTACCGATGGGGGAATATTTGTGTTCTTAAAGAAGAAAGACTTCTATTGATGAGGGAATCACATACCTTGGAAGTAGTGGGACATTTTGGTGTTGGTAAGACCCTAGACCACTTACAAGGGTATGTGTATTGGCCTAATATGCAAGAAGAAGTATCAAAATTTATACATGGATGTAAACTTTATTGTCCTAAAGCAAGCCTAAGACTAGGAAGGAGGGTTTGTATATGCCTTTTCTAGTACCTACTCATCCGTGGGAGAAACTTTCTATGGATTTTGTAGAAGGATTACCTATGTATAAAAATGGCCATGACTATCTCTATGTTTTTGTTGATAGATTCAGTAAGATGTGTATTCTTATGGCATGTAAAAATACATTAAAAGAATATGAGGCAACATATCTTTTCTTTGCTAATGTATAGGTGCATTTTGGCCTGCCAAAGTCTATTGTTTCTCACATGGATTCGAGGTTCTTGGGAAGTTTTAGAATACTTTATGGGGAAAGATAGATACCAGGTTATAGAGGAGCACAACTTTCCATACATAGACATATGGACATACAAATATGGTGACATGAATTTGGTACGATTGATCATAGGGTATAATAAAAAATACCCAAGGACTTGGGATGATTCCTTAGCCTACATTCAACATTCCTATAACCAAGAAGTACACACATCCACTATGAAGTCACCATTTGAATCATGCTTGTGATATCTACCTACAAATCTGCTAGACATAGTAGTTGGGTAGAAGGATGAGGAGACATGAGACACAAAGGTGACTATAGAAAAAAATTCATTGAGAGGATCCGGAAAATCCATCTCAAAGTCAAAGAATAGTTAGGGAAATCTCAAGCCAAGTACAAAGCTAGGCATGACCAGCATAGGAGAGAGCATAATCTTTATGTTGGAGATAGAGTTTGTCCTTACTTGAGCAGGGAGATACTACAAGGTCAATCACGGAAGCTCAAGCCACTACGATATGGAACCTTCACCATATTAGAGTAGGTTGGAGGAAACATCTTTCGACTTGATTTGTCGCCATTCATGAGGATGTATTCGGTAGTGAAATGTGATAACTTACACCTATATGATTCATCCATGCTAGATGAATATGAAGGAATACGGTTGCGACCTTCCATTGCGGATTGCATCTTAGACTAATGAGGTGAATTAGAGGAGGATGTAGTGCTATAGGAGAAGGTCAAAGGCACTAGGAGAGGTCTACATGACTCTTGGTAGGTTGGACTGAAAGGAAAGACACTAAGGTATGCCCGATGGTACTTGAAGGAGCAAGTGAGGGAATTATTTCCTCATCTACTCCCCCACTAATATTTTGTGGGACAAAAGGACTCCTAAGTAGGGGAGGTGTGATCCATAGGGATCCAAAATGACTCTACTTCATTAGATCAACCAACACCAAAGAAGAAAAACAAGTAAATGGAGGGTTTTCTTTACATTAATAGAACCACTACCTAATGACGGTATTGGTCCTATAATTTCCACCCAGGCTAGGGCGGTGGTCTTGTGATTTTTGGTCTACATTGGGCGTGGTCTTGACAATTTCGGACGAGAAAAATAAAATTTGGGACGAATAGTCCCATAATTGGAAAGGTTGTCCATGTCTCTTCTTCTCCATGACCTTTCCCATCCTCTAGTACACATTAAGACATGCAAAAGGGTATAAATACATGTACAAAGGAGAGTTTTTGATTATCGAAGCATGAAAGCAAGTGAGAAAGGAATTCTTAGTGCTGGAATTGTGTTTGTAGAAAAATGGAGTTTTGAGGCAAAGGAAGAAAGTAATTGGGAGGAAGTGTGAGATATTATCTACTTATATTTCATACTTATTGTAAATTTTGTACTTCTTATTTCAATTGGCTAATAAAAAGTGGTAAGAAAGAGTATTTTCCCTTCCGACTAGTTTTCCTCATCCTGAGGTTTCCGGATAAAAATTTTTGGTGTTCATGATTTTATATGTCTTTCCTTTACTAAAATTGTTGATTCTAAGACTAAGAAAATTCATTCACTAGCTATCTTTGTCATTTTCTAATTGAAAGTAGAACAAAAACGTTTAATTTTGATTCTGTGAATGATTCTAAAGTAGAGAGTTTACAGATCACATACACTAGTGCGAAGACTACTCATGGTGACTAAGGATAAATAGACACCAATAAAATTTTTTGATTGGGAGTGTTTAATTACCCTAAGTCAACATAAGTTGACTACGACACTAGTCCATGTGTCTATCTATGTTTAGAGTAGAACTATGAACAAAATTTCATCTTATGCCACTTTACTTAATTGAACTATGTGGGGTGTTGAAGGATAGCTAGTTGCATCACAATATCCTCGTAATGGCTCCTATCATTATGAGGGTACTGTGCTACATGCCCTATATTACAAAAACCTACTAAGCTCTTTAAACTAAACTAACATACTTAAGAGACATTAGATTATTAACCCTCACATTATTAGGTTATTTAATTAATCGTTAAAAAACATACCTAAGGGTCCACTAAGTATGATTGATCTAAAGAAAGGATTTGAAATGTAATTTTACACCAATTGAAGGTATGTAGATAAAATATGCATTCATGCAAATGAAATTTATTCTCAAACCATTAATTTTATTTATAGATAAATCTAATTTCTATATCAAGTAAGTAAGATCATTAAGTTTTCTTACTACAGTTTATCAATGTAAACAATATTGATTGAAATATTATACATTAGAATTGGTTTTCATAATATCTAAATCTTCTTATTAATTCCTTTAAGCTTTCCCATTTCCATTTATGGTTTTCATATAAGGATAACATACAACCAATCATCATTAATGGTTATACTTTATTACATTATAAGGATAACATACTTAGTTCTGATTGAAAGATAAAAGTAAGTATCCTCTTATTCATAATTAAGGACTATTTTCCTATTAAAGAAATCAGAAAACATAAGGTTTAGATTCATAATAGAATGCCACATTCATCTATATAGAACTATCCTTATTCCCTTTTCCGAGTAAGGATCTATCAATCATAATCATCATAGTTATACCATTTCCTAAAATGAAATGAGTCAGAAGTATTTCTATATATATATATATAGTTCCTTATCCAAGAATTATTCTATACCTTAGAATCCATTAAGCCATGCATGTCAATATTTAGGAATATAACTAAAATCTAAGTCATATAAGATCCTAGAATAAATAAGAATTCAACAACCTTTACACAACAATTCCTTTATCAAAAAGAGAGTGTTCACATCACTCCAAGCTCAATAATATTCCATAAGTTTATAAGTGTAACATTCCCATTTTAAGAATTTAGAAACAAGGGATTTTTTTTTAAACATGTAATGTTCTCTATTCTAAATAAAACATCATTTAGAACACACATTCCATGCCAATCAATCTTATAATAGATAACCATATGTACTTGTAATGACTCGGTATATTACTAATCTCTCATTCCAAGACTCGGTTACCAACTGATCTCTCATGTTAACTTAAAGCATAGAATACTTTTGTATACTACGTATACTTAGTTCTCCTACCCTATTCCGGTTGAGTGATTTGTTTAAAGAAATGATCTGAATATTTGTTACCAATATTCATCCGACATCATGTTACTTTAAACTAGGTGACATAGGACAATGCAACCAATATATTGTGATACTTTGGCCAAATATTTTCAACATACTTGTTCATGTTACTATTCCTAGATGACATACTCATCATTCTGGAATACATCCTTCACCTCACTCTTCTATTATCTAGAATGGTCTTACTGACTACCATTAGTCCACTTGCCAAAGGTTTGACCCTAGCCATGGTTAGCATCATAGTTTGTTATAGGAAGATGCTCACGATGACTTAGGGTATATGGGCATACTCAACTAACCTAAGTCATCCGAATGTGCCAAGGTACCCTGATTCATAGAGAGATACTACCTATCAAAACATGTTACTAACTTGACCTAGAGGGAAATAAAGTTAAAGTCCAGATGAGGCATAGATATAGATGAACAAATATGAAAGGGTGTTGTTACATGTCAATTGTAACACTATATGGGACTTCTCAAGGGTATAGTCATGTAGTTGGCATGTGCCAACATCCGTGAGAACTAATTAATCAAGATGTACATACCCCCTTAATGGTCATTAATAATAATTAAATTGGATTAAGATTTAGATTACAACAACCATGCCTAAACCTAATTCCAACATTCATTAAGTTCTTTATCCAAGACTATCTTGATTAGATATGGGAACTTCATTAATTCATGTTTGCATTGTTATTCGTTAACGTGGCATAACAAGTAGTTTTCCCAAAAACAGGATAGCAAACATCAAACATTTAATTCTTAATGTAACCTAGCTATCCAAATCAAGTGTGTCATCCATCTAGATTCAGCTAGAGATTACTTTAAAAACTTAGTAAAAATGATTAAAGATCATACCACTATTCCTTTTATCTTTCATTCCATGAGAGAGGAAGAGTCTTCCTCTACATGGTTAGATGTTAGGTTTCACATAACCTCTTTATCATTTTCTACTTATATAGTTTAACTATATGTCCCAAGCATATTTCTTTATTAAACTATAGTTGTGTAGTTAGAGAACAACACCTTTGAAATTTAAAAAGTTCATTATAATAGGGGATATTATACTTATCTCCTTAATCCAACTTATTATCTTATAACAACAATAGTATACAACAGATATAAATAATAATGTAAAGATATCACTATTATTTTTTCATGCAAGTACAAAAGAATTCACATCACAATTTGGAGTCCATCACAAAACCTTTTAATCCATGAAGATAAATATACATTTTCAAGACTATGCATTTCTAACATTCTGCATGTCAATAAGAATTAAGGATCTTAAAAGAACATCACTTTTCTTTTCCAATAC
Source organism: Taxus wallichiana var. yunnanensis (assembly GCA_018340775.1). Taxonomy (NCBI): domain Eukaryota; kingdom Viridiplantae; phylum Streptophyta; class Pinopsida; order Cupressales; family Taxaceae; genus Taxus; species Taxus wallichiana. Next base: position 47,276,024 of record CM031244.1, on the reverse strand, counting down.
AACTCAAGAATGAATCAAAACTCTTTACATAAGATCCTGAATTAAATAAACCAATGGATCATAAAAATTCTTGCCCTATTTTATCACTTAAGATGTCCATCTGCAAAAATTGCTAGCGAGTTAGTTCAATGAACTGATCATGATAAGCACTAAGCATTAAAAAGAAGTACTTTTTACTAATTGTTCCATTAAAACAACTTAGCGTTAATGAAAAAATTAATATATCATACATATAATCATAAGTAATAATATCTAGAAAAGAAGTACTTAAAAGAGTTTGAATTTACTTTTAAGAAAATAACTTAATATAATCTAACACTTTGCATTATATCATAAGGTTTAATTGATCCTATAAATTACTTTATAAACAATCAACAAGTCTTGTCATACAATTGTTTCATAGTTCTATAATAATATAAATACACATTTATCTTTTCTAAGCGAGAAGGAGAACTTAATTACAACATAGCTCATATTAGGATGCTTCATCTTTCCATATAGCAAAAGAAGAAGAATCAAAACATACTATTCCCCATACACTAATCCTCCGAAAGACATAATAGGTGTAGAACACAAAAACTTCCTAGTTCAATGATATTAGTATAAGGATTCAACATTAAAGAAAAGAATCTAGTAAGAATCCCAAGTAAATCCAAGTAGGGGTAGAGAGTCAAATAGTCCTCCTGTAAGTCTAAACTAACCTCCACATGTTAGAAGATATAATTCGAAGATTTGAAACAAAATGTTCCACAACCAAAGCTAGACTCACATAGAGTTAATCTCTTATCCAGTCCATCCAAGAAGGGTTCCAAAATAAGACAAAGTGCAAAAAGACTACCTTCCAATATCAATTCAAATGGAATATGACTCAATCAAGAAAAATAGTTAGTCTAAACATGTTATTATTTTCTTTCCAATATACTTGACTCGATTAATTTTCCTCCACTTCATAACAACCAATGACTTATACAAAGTACACCAAACAATCCACAAGAAATTTACATCTCATAAGGGAATAGAATACAAATAAGCTTAGTCAATAAAATTATCCAAACAACGAGAAAATGGATCTCAAATATAAAAGGACCCAATCTATAATTTGTTTCATTTATACTATGAAATGAATTCTCATTTCTATTTCAAACTTAGAAATTTTTTATCTAGTTCCAAAAAGAGATCACAAAACAAAACACATAGTTACTGAGAAAACACACTTTTAATTTTCCTTTACAAATCTTACAAACTAGTTTACCTATTTTCATTTATCAAGCACAAGTTCAAATTCAATTCTCGGAAGAGGTACAAAGTACGAGTCCCTAAAATAGTATACTATCCCCAAGAGAACATGCTCCTTTCTCTATAAAACTTTTAGATTCATTCAATGAATCCATCAAGGCATAGAAATCAAAAATTGTAAAATATATACAAGTTCAAAAGTAATCACAAACCCAAGAATTGAAATCCCATTACAAGGCTTCAACATCTCAATACGTAGTAAGTAGTTCATGATCCAAATAAGAACAATAATACAAAACTATCTCGAACAGAGATAAAATATATTATTTCATAAAAATTTAGTGCACTAAGGTAATCAATCCATCTTTTAATAAAACCCAAGAATCAATTAAAAACAATCGAAGAGAGTCCAATAACGTTTAAGTCAAGAAATGTCCCATTCTTACCTCCATCGAGACTGAAATAGAATCACAAGAACTCACCAGTTCTATTTAAAAAGATTATGACAAGGAAGGCAATAGTTTCAGACATCTATTACAAGAAGGAGAATGAATACTACATTTACATAAACCCTCTAAAACTATTACGACTATTCCAAATGAACTAAAAATCAACCAAACCCATAACAAGACATAGTTCTAGTCCATTAATCCTATGAAAAAAATAGTCAAGCTTCATCAAGACATGCATTCACTTAGGGAAAAGAAGGAAAGATATGCTTCGTATTCACACACCCTATCAAGTTCAAAGAAGGCAGTATAGTCCTCAAAATAGAAGTGCCACAATCATTCCAACAAGAAGCTATAAGGAGAAGATCTAAAAGAGATTACTAGGTCTACTTCTAAACAAAACAAATCTCTCAAGACCCTTTTGAGTAGATAATCCATAAATGAGATTAAAGCTTTAAAAATCCTTAATACCAACAAAACTCTAGCTCAAAATACAAGCATAAAATCAAACATGTCGATTCCAACACAAGTTTAAAACACACAAGAATGGAATACTAGTACAGTGTCAAACATGAGCTTCAAACAAAATTTAAGAACTTCATAAGGCTCTAATCTGGCTCAGACAAACACGAATTTCAAATACGAGCCTATAACAAAACACGAATCCCTAAATACAAGCTTAGAACAAAACACCAATTCTCTAATATGAGTTCAAGCATTTTCAAATCCTTGAATAAGAATAAAATTTCCAGCTCAAAGTACATGTATAGAACAAAACTCATCAATTCAACTACAATTTTCAATCATGCAAGTACTGAAAATGAGTACAGTGTCAATCACGGAACTTCAACAAAAGTTTAGAACAATACAAGCTCTAGTACCAGCTCAAAAGATACTCAAGACTACAATAATAGTTTAGAATGAAAAATAAGACAATGAGTGCCTATTCAGTCAACACCATCCTTGTAAACAAGTTTCAGAATGAAATATAGAGCTCCCAATACAAGTTTCACATGCATGCCACCATTAAACTAACACAGAGAAAGTTTCCCAAAAACTATCATTTCCAGCAATGGATTTGCATTCAAAAACCACATAGATTCATAAAAACATGCAAGTAGATAACTAGAAAAATCATGTAAATATTTATCTCATGAGAGAAGAGTTGTTTTAATGATTCATTTAGAAGAAAGTAAGAAATCTTAATGGGTAGAGCCTATAATTCCTGATAGTGCTTCTTCAAATTTGAAGGAGACTTCCAAATCGAGCTTCAAATTCTTTTTTTCTTCTCCATGGAAAATCAACAATCAAAATGTTTTTCTTCCAATGCCTCTTATACATTCCCTTGATCAAAAATAGACCAGAGAAACCAAAAATAGCCAAGAAGAAGAAGAATTAAAACTGTTAGTTCAAAGAACCGAGATAGTTCCATGTAGAGAAAATTCACGAGACATAAAACCAAACAACCTCTCAAAAATCTGCCTCCCTTGTTTCCAAGATGGTTTACACACAAAAACCAAGATCCATTAATGCCATAACTCCCAAATTTCCCGCTTATCTCTCCTTGCCACCACCTCCCAAAACTGGTGAATACCAATTCCAAATCAACATGTAATTCCATACTTAGTGAAGCCTCCACGTAAGCCCCACTAAAGTTAACTAGCCCTTGCCAAAACTGGTAGTACCTCCTTGCATTAATACCCAATCAAATCAAATAAAAGTCATTGGAAATGTCACCCTAGTGCCATGTGACCCTAGGTCCCTTTTAAATAGTTTAGGCTAGATTTCCCAAGACTTAGGTTAGTCTAACATTAATTTCCTTAGGTCTTAAAATATTGCCATAGGTAGTTTCCACCTTAGGTTAGATTAAATTCACTTCCATATAGTATTAGGCATTAGGTTAATATAGCCTCATATTATCTTAGCAAATTTTCTCCCTTATTCATTTAGCACTAGAGCTTAGGTTAGGACACCATTCCAAACAAAAATAGAATAAGAAGCTTAGGTTAGATTATAACCCAATTAAGTAGATATAGCTAGGAATTAGTTGATCTTACCTATTTTAGGATACCTTTTGTTAGGATTGTACTTAAGTTTCTAAGATCCCGATCCCCTTCATAGTCATGAAGTAGACTATTTTTTTATGCCAATAATGTTCAGAGAGATCAATCGCAAAGATCCAAGCACAACATACACCTGAATGAAGACATGTTTACTTAAGCCCAAAGAATTTGTAACAAACAAAGTTCAGTCCGCTATGTCTCTTAACTAATGAATGTCAATTTACCATTCAATCTGTTAAGAAAATTTAAAACATTCCTTGGATCACTTAAATTGATCCAAGAATGAGTCAATAAAAGAGATACATTTGTGACTCTAAAAATCATATTGTAGCTTATCAATAAGAAGTGAAAATGGATTCTTGCAAGCCATATCATTTTGTTCTAAAGAATCCAAGAGTAGAAATGATTTATCCATAACAAGCATGATTTTCAACAATCAAGGAAACACACCTCATTCCAGAAAATCACATGCCAATGCTTGTAATGCAAAGAAAAATATAAAAATTTGTCCAAGGTGTTACATACTTCCCTCCTAAAAAGAATCATCATCCCGATGATTATCTCATTTTGATCATTACACTAAGGATAATCAATTTATTCACTTTCTTAACATATGTTTACAATAATATCGAATTTAAAGTTCCAATTAGCATTCACATAGTTGTTTATTTAAAATAAATAAATAGTTATCTCGCTTTAAACTGGAAGACTTATTGACATATAAAGATAAAATCACAAATTTTTATCAGTCATCTTAGTCAATTCTCGATCAAATAAATATAGAAAGGAAGCTTTCATATCTTCCAAGTTTTCTCAGTTGCACTTTCTTCATTAAACCGGTCCTACTGGACCTTACATTGACTTATTTCATGGTTCCTTAAATGTAACTAGTGATTTTCCAACACTCACAAGGGTTTAACCATGATTATTCCCGGTCTTGGACCTGCAAGGAATTCCAACTTAACACATGTGATAAATCTGAAATGTATTTCTTAAGCAAAGAAATATGGAAAACATCATGCATTCGTGACAAAGTAGTAGGTAATGCTAAACGGTAAGATATAGGGTTGATTACTTCAACTATCTTAAAGGGTCCCACACAACGAGGTGATAACTTGGAAGCCTTACCAAAAGTTATAGAGCTCTTTTTCGCTTTTAACTCAAGAAAGAATTTCTCACCAAGTTCAAATTTCCTGTCAACCCACTTTAAATAAGCATAACTCTTTTACTGTCTTCTTATTCTTTCAAGAACTCATGAATCATTTTAACTTGTTGTTCCATTTCAGTAAGAATTTCAAATCTAATTACCTCTCTATCCTCAATGTTGTCCCAACTAACAGAGGTTCTACATTTTCTTCTATATAATGCTTCAAAAGGTGCCATCTTAAGAGAGGCATGATATGTGTTATTATATGCAAACTCAACTAGTGGAAGGTACTCTTCCCACTTATACTGTTGATCCATGAAATACATTTATAACATATCCTTTAAAAATTGATTAACTCTTTCATCTATCCATCCATTTCTAGATGATACACGAGAACTGAAATTCAGCTTAGCTCATAGAGCTACATTAAGAGTTTGCCAAAAATTTGACGTCATTCTATGAGCTCTATCCAATATGATTAATTCAAGTACTCCATGTAATCTAAAAATTTCATGTAAAAATATTTTACCCAATACGTAAGAATCATCCTTCAAATTACCAAATAAAAATGCACTACCTTCGTTAGTTTATCAACAACTACCAAAATAACATTATGTTTATTTCTTGACATAGGTAACCCTTGTACAAAGTCAATGCTTATGACTTGCCACTTGTATGCGAGGTATGTTATGAGGATACAATAAACGGCCGGGTGTATATGTTCATCTTTAACATGTTGACATTCAAGGTAATGTGTCACAAAATCAATAACATCTTTTTATTCCTTTCTAGAAATATTGTTGTTTTACATCAAGAAACATCTTTGTAATACCAGGTGTGTCTAGAAAAGGTGAATTGTGAAATTCCGCTAATAATTTCTTTCTTAAATCATTTAGCGAAGGTATGTATACTTTGTTTTACAATCTTAAGATTCCATCGTTATCAAAGTGAAAACCTTTATACCTCAAATCATTTGGATCTGCAGCAAGCGCTTTCTTTACTTTAAAGTAAGAATCGATTCCACAACACTTTTTACCTCATCCTTAAACTGAGTTTTCAATGTTATAAGAGAATAAATGTGCTTCCTACAACTTAGAGCATCACCACTATGTTTTCCTTACCCTTTATATAATTGATGTCAAAATCATATTGACAAAAAAACTCTAACCATCTTCGTTGTCTTGCATTAATATTTGGGTGAGTGAAAATATACTTCACCTAAGATGATTAGTTTTCAATTCAAAAGGTTTAACAAGTAGGTAATGCCTCTAAACTTGTAGTGCATGAACAATGACAAAGCAAGCTCTAAATCATGTGGAGCATAATTCAATTCATGTAACTTTAGTTTTCTACTTTCGTAAGCTATGACATGTCATTTTGTATCAAAATACCTCCCAGGACCTTCACCAAATGCATCTATTTTTACCATAAAGTCTCCATTAGGATCTGAATCTTTGCTAGAATAGGTACTGAAGTTAACTGTTCCTTCAAATTTCTAAATGTAGATTCACATTTCTCACTCCAAACAAACTTCTTATCCTTTTTCTGTAAAGAAGTTATTGGTGTAGCCACCTTAGAAAAATCTTTAACAAATTTTCTATAGTAACCAAAGAAGCCCCATGAAGCTTCTAACTTCATGTACATTCTTTGGTGTAGGCCACTCAGTTATAGCTATAATTTTAGAAGGATCTACAACAATTCCATTCTTACTTATTACATGTCCCAAATAGTGCACTTCTGTGTCATAGAAAGAACATTTAGATAGCTTACCATATAACCATCTCTTTCTCAAAATTTTCAAAACTATCTTCAAATGCTCATGGTGTTCCTCAATACTTTTAGAATATATGAGAATGTCATCCAAGAATACGAGCAAAAATTTGTCCAAGTATTCTTGAAAGATATTATTCATTAAATTCATAAATGTTGTAGGTGCATTTGTTAATCCAAAAGGTAAAACCATGAACTCATAATGTCCATACCTTGTTCTGAAAGTTGTTTTATGAATGTCCTCATCCTTAATCCGTAATTGATGATATCCAGATCGAAGATCTATCTTAGAATATATCGATGCTCCACACATCTAATCAAATAGATCATCAATTCTAGGGAGTGGGTATCTATTCTTGAGTGTTGCTTTGTTTAAAATTTGGTAATCAACACACAATCTAAGAGTTCCATCTTTCTTTTTCACAAAATTTATCTTGGTTCTCCCCAAGGTGAAACACTTGGCTTAATCAATCCTTTTGACAAAAGTTCTTGCAACTAAGCCTTAAGCTCTACTAATTCTATATTATTCATTATATAAGGTGCCTTATAAATAGGCTCGGTTCCAAGATTGATCTCAATTGTGAAATCAAACTCCCTTTTGGGTGGAAGACTGACAATTCTTCGAGAAAAACATCATTGAAGTTTCATAACAGCAGATATCGTTCAAGAAATCACTATTCTCTTCAACTATTTCTACAATTTTTACTACATATAAGGTACAACCTTTATTTTTGGCCTTTTTAAGTTGCATAGCTGACATTTTCTAACAGAAATCTCATGTTTCACACCCTAAATCTCTGTTGTTTTCTATAGGTCATCTAAACAACTAATGTGTTTTTCAAAACAGTCCACTTTAGCCTTATGTTCTGCTAACCAATTAACACCTATGATTACATCATAAGACCCCAAAGGTGCAACATAAAGATCAACTTCAGTGGAAAAACTAGGTAAGTCAAGGACTGCTCCAAAAAGACACATACTAACTGTATGAACAACATTGTTTCCATAATGTACAATCCATGTTTCCATCTTTTCTTTTTAGTTTTGATGCTAATTTACTAGAAATAAAACATTCAGTAGCTTCGGTGTTAAAAAGAATAGTTATAGGTAAACCAAATAACTTACCCAGAACCTCTATGGGTGTGGCCTGTTTCTCACCTTTGCTTGTCGGCTTCTACTACAATGTGTATCCTATCTTTGCTAATTACAATCATCCTTTTCAACGGGCGTTGATTTGCATAATGATCTTTTCCGAGTTATAATAGCCTCCTAGAGGTACCTTTCTAGGCTCGGGTTTATTTCAGCCTTAGTGTTATCATTCTAACCTCCATAAGAATTATTTTTGTTATTATTGTTCTTGACAAAGTTGTTCTGTGCATTATCAAACAAACTTGTTTGTTGCTGCTTTTTTATTAGTATCGGATGAAAAATTAATTTTCATTATGAATTTCTTCCATGATGCTTTCTTAGTTGCAAGAGATGGTGAAGAGGAGTTGGGGATTTTCTTCCTTACTTCCTCCTTATGAGTAGAAATTACCTTCAATTTTTATTCCTACCTTATGGCCTTTTCAACAACCCCTTCCATTGTGGTTAGGCTGTGAACATCCACCTCTCCTCCTATAACAGGATTCAATCCCATAATGAATTTCCATATCCTCGAACTTCTTGTCGGTTTAAATGACGAGGCACATACTTAAGTATTTTAGTAAACTATTCCCAATACTCAGTTATAGTTAGATTTCCTTGAGCTAAGTTCTAGAATTCAGTCATTTTTTGATCATAGTAAAGTTGTGGCAGCCAACATTGCCTAAAGTATCCTTTAAATTGATCCCATGTGATATCAGTTTCATCAATGTTTAACTCAACCTTAAAAATGTCCCATCATGAAGATGCCTCATGGGAAAGTTAATAAGCTCCCCATATCACCTTTGTTTCTTCTGAGAAATTCCTTATTGCAAAGTATTTCTCTATTCCATTGAGCCAATTCTTAGCTCCATCTCCTAATGTGGTGCCATCAAACTTGGGTGGACTTATCCTTTTTATATCATTAGTGAGTTCGATTCCACCTAGCCTTTTTGTTCTCATACTTGATTAGGTATGTTCACATTGTTATTATCAACACCTAAATTGGCATTGTCCTCAGGAGGTGGCTGATTATTATTACTAGAATCTTCTTCCTCCTCATTTCCCATTACTTGTTGTTCTAGTACATAAAAATGATCTCTTGTGTCCAACAAGGTAATAAGGATATCGTTGAGTTTTGGGAATTTACTGCTCCTTCCTCAAGTGGAGGATGATTTGCAACATTTCCTCTTATTCTAACCATTTTCTGTTAACAAGAAAATTTAAGTTTCATCAGATTAAGGACACAATAGGTCAAAGATTTGCAACCGTCGGCTCTGATACCAAGATGTAACATTCCCATTTTAAGAATTTAGAAACAAGGGAAAAATTTTATTTTTATTTTTTTGAAACATAATTTTCTCTGTTCTAAATAAAACATCATTTAGAAAACACATTCCATGTCAATAAATTCATAACAGATAACCATATACAACTGTAATTACTCGGTATACTACCGATCTCTCATTCCATAACTCGGTTACCAACCGATCTCTTCATAACTTAAATTATAGAATACTTTATGTATACTACGTATACTTGGTTCTCCTACCCTATTCTCGGTACCGAGTGATCTATTTAAAGAACCTATCTAAATATTTGTTACCAATATTCATCTGACATCACGTTGCTTTAAACTAGATGATATAGGATAACACAACCAGTAGCTTGTGATACTTTGGCTAAATATTTTCAACATATTGTTCATGTTATTATTCCTAGATGACATACTCATCAAAGCGAATACATCCTTCACCTAACTCTTCTGTTATCTAGAATGGTCTTACTGACTACCATCAGTCCACTTGCCCAAGGTTTGACCCTAGCCCAGGTTAGCATCATATTTTTTTATAGGAAGATGCTCACGATAACTTAGGGTATATGGGCATACTCAGATGACCTAAGTCATCCGAATGTGCAAAGGTACCCGAGTTATAGATAGCTACTACCTATCCAAAACATGCTACTAACTTGACCTATAGGAAACAAAGTTCAAGTCTAGATAGGCATAGATCTAGATGAACAAATACAAGGGTGTTGCCACATGTTAACTAGAACTCAGTATCCTTGAGAAGTCTAGGGACTTCTCAAGGGTGCAGATCTAGATGGCATGTGCCAAAATCTATGAGAACCGATTCATCAAGATGTACATACCCCTTAGTGGTCATTAATCATAATTAAATTAGATTAAGATTCAGATTACAACAACCATGCGTAACCCTAATTCCAACATTCCTTAAGTTCTTTATCCAACACTAGCCTGATTAGATATGGGAACTTCATTAATTCATGTTTTCATTGTTATTCATTAACGTGACATAACAAGCAATTATCCCAAAAATAAGACAAAAAACATCAAACATTTAATTCTTAATGTAAACTAGCTTTCCAAATAAAGTGTGTCATCTACCTAGATTCAGCTAGAGATTACTTTAAAAACTTAGTAAAACGATTAAAGATCATAACCACTATTCCTTTTATCTTTCATTCCATGAGAGAGGAAGAGTCTTCCTCTACTTGGTTAGATGTTATGTTTCACATAATCTTTTTATCGTTTGCTAATTATATATTTTAATTGTATGTCCCAATCATATTTATTTATTAAACTATAGTTGTGTAGTTAGAGAATGACACCTTTGTAATTTAACAACTTCATTATAATATGGGAGATTATACTTATCTCCTTAATCCAACTTATTATCTTATAACAACAATAATATACAACAGATATAAATAATACCACAAAGATATCACTATTACTTCATGCAAGTACAAAAGAATTCGCATCATAATTTGGAGTCCATCACAAAACCTTTTTAATCCATGAAGATAAAAATACATTTTCAAGACTATGCATTTCGACATTCAGTATATGTCAATCAGAATTAAGGATCTTAAAAGAACATCACTTTTATTTTCCAATACAACTCAAGAATGAATCGAAACTCTTTACATAAGATCCTAAATTAAATAAACCAATGCATCATACAATTTCTTACCTTATTTTATCACTTACGATGTCCATCTCGCAAAATTGCTAGCGGGTCGGTTGATAATGAACTGAGCATGATAAAAACTAAGCATTAAAGTGAAGTTAATTCCACTAATTGTTCCATTAAAACAACTCTTATTTAATGAAAAAATTAATATATCATACATATAATCATAAGTAATAACATCTAGAAAAGAAGTACTTAAAAGAGTCTGAATTTAATTTTAAGAAAAGAACTTAATATAATCTGCAACACCTGCATTATATCATAAGGTTTAATTGACTATCAATTACTTTATAAAAATCAACGAGGTCTTGTCATCCAATTGTTTCATAGTTCTATAAGAATATAAATACACATTTATCTTTTCTAAGCAGAAAAGAAGTTAATTACAGCATAGCTCATATTAGGATGCTTCATATTTCCATATAGAAAAAGAAGAAGAATCAAAAATACAATTCCACATACACTAATCATCTCAAATATTGAACAGGTTTAGAACACACAAAACCGATTCACTTCAATGATATCAATATAAGGATTCAACATTAAAGAAAAACATCTAACAAGAATCCCAATTAAAACCAAGTAGGGGTAGAGAGTCAAACAGGTCCTCTTGCAAGTCTAAACTAACCTCCACATGTTAGAAGATATAATTCAAAGATCTAAAACCAAACATTCCACAACCTAAGCTAGACTCACACAAAGTTAATCTCTTATCTAGTCCATCCAAGAAAGCTTCCAAAATAAGACAGAGTGCAAAAAGAGATTACCTTCCAATATCAATCCAAATGGGGTATGACTTAATCAAGAAAAAACAGTCATTCTAAGCATGTTATTATTTTCTTTCCAACATACCGACTCAATAAATTTGCTTCCACTTCATAACAACCAATGACTTATACAAAGTAGAGCAAACAATCTGCAAGAAATTTCCATCTCATAAGGGAATCGAATATAGAGAAGTTCAGTCAATAAACTTATCCAAACAACAGAAAAAGGATCTCAAATAGAAAAGGACCCAATCTATAATTCATTTCATTTATACTATGAAATGAATTCTCATTTCTATTTCAAACTTAGAAATTCTTTATCTAGTTCCCAAAAGAGATCACAAAACCAAAAACATAGTTAAAGAAATCAAACTTCTAATTTTCCCTGTACAAATAATACAAACTGATTTACTAATTTCCATTCAACAAGCATAAGTTCAAATTCAATTCTCGAAGAAGTATAAAGTATAGTCCCTAAAACAAAGATATTGTCCCCAAGAGAACATGATCATGTCTCTATAAAACTTGGAGATTCGCTCAATGAATTCGTCAAGGAGTATAAATCCACAAATAGTAAAAGATATACAATTTCGGATGTAATCACAAACCCAAGAACTGAAATCCCATTACAAGGCTTCAAAAACTCAATACTAAGAAGTAAGTAGTTCATGATCCAAATAAGAACAATAATACAAAACTATCTGAACATAGATAAAATGTATCCTTTCATACAAAATTCAGTGCACTAAGGTACTCAATCCATCTTTTTAATAAAACCTAGAAATCAATTAAAAGGAACTGAAGAGAGTAAGAGAGTCCAATAATGTTTAAGTCAAGAGATGTTGCATTCTTACCTCCATCGAGACTGAAACAAAATCACAAGGACTCTGAGTTACATTTAAAAAGATTACGATAAGGAAGGTAATAGTATTAGACATCTATTGTGAGAAGGAGAATGAATACTACATTTCCATAAACCCTCTAAAACTTTTACTACTGTTCCAAATGAACTAAAAATCAACCAAACCCAAAACAAGACATAGTTCCAGTCGATTAATCCTATGAACAAAAAAATCAAGCTCCATCAAGATACGAGTTCACTCAAGGAAGAGAAGGAAAGATATACTTCATATTCACACACCTTATGAAGTTCAAAGAAGTCGGTACAGTCTCCAAAAATGAAGTTCCACAATCATTCCAACAAGAAGCTACAAGGAGAAGAACTCAAAGAGCTTACCAGATCTACTTCTAAACAAAACAAATCTCTCAAGAGCCTTTTGAGAAGATAGTTCATAAATGAGATTAAAGCTTTACAAATACTTAATACCAATAAAACTTCAGCTTATAATACAAGCATAGAATCAAACATGTCGATTACAACACAAGTTCAAAACACACAAGAATGGAATACCAATACAGTGTCAAACACGAGCTTTGAACAAAAGTTCAAAACTTCATAAGGCTCTAATATTGGCTCAGACAAACATGAAGTTCAAATATGAGCCTATAACGAAACAAAAGCCCTAAATACAAGCTTAGAACAAAACACCAATGCTCTAATATGAGTTCAAGAATTCTCAAATCCTTGAATATGAATAAAACTTCCAGCTCAAAGTACATGTACAGAACAAAAATCATCGATTCGACTACAAGATTAAATCACCCAAGTACTGAAAAATGAGTATAGTGTTGATCATAGAGCTTCAACAAAATTTCAGAACAATACAAGCTCCAATACCAGCTCAAATGATACACAAGAATATAGTAATAGTTCGAACAAAAAATAAGGCAACAAGTGCCCGTTCGATCCAACACCAGTCTTGTAAACAAGTTTTAGAATGAAATACAAGGCTCCCAATACAGGTTTTGCAAGCATGCCACCATTAAACTAACATAGAGAAAGTTTCCCAAAAACTATCATTGCCAGCAACGGAGTTACATTCCAAAAACCACATAGATTCATAAAAACATGCAAGTAGATAACTAGAAAAATCATGCAAATATTTATCTCATGAGAGCAGAGTTGTTTTAATGATTCATTTAGAAGAAAGCAATAAATCTTAATGGGTAGAGCCTATCATGCCTGATAGTGCTTCTACAAATTCAAAGGAGATTTCCGGCTAGCTTCAAATTATTTTTCTTCTCCACAATAGATCAACCACCAAAAAAAAATTCTTCCAATGCCTCTTATACATTCCCTTGATCGAAAATAGACCAGAGAAACCAAAAATATCCAAGAAGAAGAAGTCAAACTACTGGTTCAAAGAACCAAATAGCTCCATGCAGAGAAAAATTTGTGAGACATGCAAAAGCAAACAACCTCTCACATATCCACCTCCCTTGTTTCCAAGATGGTTTGCACACAAAAACGAGATCCATTAATGCCATAAACTCCTAATTTTCTACTTATCTCTCCTTACCACCACCTCCCAAAACTGGTAAATACCAATTCCAAATCAACATGCAATTCCATAATTAGTGAAGTCTCCACGTAAGCCCCGCTAAAGTTAACTAGCCCTTGCCAAAAATGGCAATACCTCCTTGCATTAATACCCAATCAAATAAAATAAAATCCATTATAACCTTCACCATAGTGCTATGCGACCCTAGGTCCTTTTTAAATAGTTTAGGCTAGATTTTCTAAGACTTAGGTTAGTCTAACAATAATTCCCTTAGGTCTTAAAATATTGCCATAGGTAGTATCCACCTTTTGTTAGATTAAATTCACTTCCATATAGTATTAGGCATTAGGTTAATATAGCCTAATATTACCTTAGCAAATTTTCTCCCTTATTCATTTAGCACTAGATCTTAGGTTAGGACACCATTCCAAATGAAAATAGAATAAGAAGATTAGGTTAGATTATAACCAAATTAAGTAGACGTAGCTAGGAAGTAGGTGCTCTTACCTAGTTTAGGATACTGTTAGGATTATACTTAAGTTTCTAGGATCTTGATCCCCTTCATAGTCATGAAGTAGACTATTTTTGTTTACGCCAATAATGTCCTGCAGAGATCAATCACCAAGACCCAAGCACAACATAAAACCGAATGAAGACACTTTACTTAATCCCAGATAATTTTTAACATACAAATTTCAGTCCACTATGTCTCTCTAACTAATGAATGTCAATTTACCATTCATCTGCATTAATAAGATTTAAAACATTCCTTGGATCACTCGAAATTGATCCAAGAATGAGTCGATAAAAAGAGATACGTTTGTGACTCTAAAAATCAGATTGTAGCTTATCAATAAGAAGTGAAAATGGATTCTTGCAAGCCATATCATTCCTTTCTAAAAAATCTAAGAGCAGAAATGATTTATCCATAACAAGCATGATTTTAAACAATCAAGGAAACACACCTCATTCCAGAAAATCACATGCCAACACTTGTAATGCAAAGAGAAATATAACAATTTGTCCAAGGTGTTACAATAAGAAAACATCTTTCATCATTACAAAATTAATTTAATACATCTTCAAGGTTTTTCCAACAAGTTCATTTCGATTGTATTTCAATACATAAGCATCTGAATGAGGAAAATGACTTCGTAATAAAACAATTGCAACTTTCTATAAGTCTTTCTCCTTTCACTTTTCACAAATTCCATCTGCAAAATTTTTAGCATGAGTCAGTTCACAAGAACTGAGCATGATAAGCGCTATAATGTTAAAACAATATGATTTTATCTAAATGTTTTGTAAAAGGAACCTTGTTATTTATGAAAAGGTTCCAAGTACACAAAAATAAGATCAATCAAATAAACTACCCAAAAAGTCACAATGTTAGAATAGACAAGAAGTCAATAATCTATTAAGAATCATTGGCTCATTTAAAAAGTTAAATAATCCAACATAAATTTAATTCTATCTATGTTACAGTATTGATAATCATTTCAACATGATAACATTTCAAACTACAACCAATCTATAAGAAGAAAATTAATCAAAGTTCAATATTTTCTTCATTCTTTCCCATTTAAATCACCAATTCAAAGTTCCACTAAGTCACAACCCATTCCCTAGTAATCAATCAAAAGGTATTTAGGAACAAATATAAATAAATTGACCTAAATAGGATGTTGTCTCCATGGATCATCTATCCAAATCTTTGTCACTACTCATAAAAGAATGCCAACAAAACAAAGACAAAATTTGATAGAACTTAGGTAATCACTGTACATTCCTATAGGATATTTACTCTAGCCATTGACAAGGAAAAATGATTCAAACATAAGGTACATAACTCAGAGAGGTTTGTCCAAACAAAATGAAGTGGTTCGAAAACCCATTTGATCAAAACGTGTCCATCTAACCGAATACAACACACATAGAGAGAGAGAGATCGTAACATAACATGCATCTCAAGTAATCAACCAACAATTTAATGCCCAAATAACTTCCATTTCTAAGCTATAGGATGAAGAAATCCAAACTGTTCAAGAAACAAAAATCACAAAGTACAACTTTCATTCACACTCGAAATGAATTCACAATAAGAGCAATAGTCTTCATTCAACATTCTAAAACAACCCAAAGATGTGAGTACAGTCTCTAAGAGACATTTTGCAAGAACATGCACATTCAACATAACATGCTATAGTTCAAAGAATGCATCCTTTGAGAACAATGATGATCCAAACCACCAAAACTTCATCAAAGTAAAGACATATCGATAAGATATAACCGACAAATGCTCACAACTAACAAATCTCAAAGGTAAAATAAATCCTTGAACAATAATAGAAGACCAGGGATGAACAATGTCCTAAAGATATCATTATACGACCAACCCATAATGGGTGAAAAAGTTTAAACAAAACTCAACGAACAAGAAGGGACAAAACTTACCTAGTTTCTCCCCTCCTTTCCATACAAGCTGACCCAAGATGGGTATACATGCAATGAAAATCAAATCCCACGAAAGAGAGAGAGACATGATATTACTAGTCCTTGTTTCTCAAACATGTCCACCCGAGAAGGGTATTTAAACAACAAAATGAAACTTAAGATGATAGATACATAAAAATCCATTTCTTACCTATACAACATGCACTTATAGTGCTAAAAACCCACCATTTTCAATTCCTAGTATGGGTCGAACAAGATATCTTTAAAATAATGAAAATATCAAAAGATCGATTACCAATCTTAAATTGAATCAAGGTCTATAAATTGAAACAAGAATCATAAAATAGAACTTCAAGAAACCAAATAACCAACAATATTTGCTAATACAACCAAAATGAATAACCTTCAAACCAAATAGGGGTTCCAATACAGGATTCATTTTATTATGTGAACAAATTCAACCCAAATAACTCTAAACAAAACCTAGTTTCACAAGAACCTAGAGAGTTCCAAAGTTCAATAAAATTCAAACCAAATCCCTACAAAATTCTCTTAGATGCCAAAAAGGGTACAAAAAAAGAGACGTAATTATCAAAACATAGGATCCCCCTTAAAAAATCATACCCAGTTTCTCATAAAGAAACACATCATTTTTCCAACTTCATTTGAAACCTAGAAACATGTAAGATGATTTCATTCCACAAAATCACTATATTCACAAGAAACCATGTTTAAAATAAACACATAGAAGCAAGAAGAAACAACCAATCATACTAGAAACAATTCTCAGAGACGTTTTCATGAATAGTGGTTTTCTTTTAATGAAAACGTTTAAATAAAAGCAAGAGATATTAAAGAGATAGAGCCTATCATGTTTGATAGTGATCTTTCCTTCTCTTCCTTTCTTCAATCCTTTAAGAAAATCTTCCATAGAAATATTTCCAATGAAAACGCCAAAAAAATATTGAAACTTTTCCCACTTTCTTCTTATAGCTTCCACGATCAAATTTTTCCATTATTTCCACCATGCAATGGAAAATTTTAACATGTAACAAAATCAAACTGAAAGTTTGAAAAATGGAAATACAACATGCAGGGCCAAAGAGCTCGAAAAATTTGAATGAACAATAAAACCAACCCATTTATTTTTCCTCCAACCCATTATATTATTTCCCATGCAACGTTTCCTCAGATTGAGGATCATAAATTCCAATAAGACTGATTGTTTCCCTTCTAAGACTGATTGTTTCCCTTCATTGTAGTTACAACTAATAGTTTAAAACTTCATTCAACTAAAAATAGCAGAGTTTTCAGCTCAACATTTTCCTCTACCTCTTTACCTTGGCCAAAATTGGTGGTAACAACATATTAAATGAAACATTTAAACCTTGCAATGCATTTGGAATGGTGCCACCACCATCCAAACACTTGTTAACAAAACCATCCACACATCCCTTAGGTTAGGTTGATGTCCATTAGGTTAGGTTCCCTTATTATTAGTTTATAAACCATATCTTAGGACCTTAGGAATAGTTTCATATAGCTTAGGATTAATTAGTATCCAAAATTAGGATAGTTCCTCATTACCCCATTTAGGATTTAATCATCAAATAAATATAATCACCTTAACATAGGTTTAGGATAGGATAAAATAATCAAAAAACTTAGATTAATTAGGTCCTAATAAATTAATCAAAGAACATTACCTTGGAAATTTTATCAAAATGACGAATCAAATCACTTTGAATGGTGAAATCAAAATATGCTACAGGATGCCCCTATTACCCCATTCGAAGCATGGGTTTAGAAATTAGAAGTTTTGATCGACTCAATCACAATGATCAAAACATCAAAAAATCCTAAACATACCTTGGAACACTGTAATTGATCCAAGGCGTGGTTACTCCTGCACTATGCAATCAATAGACTGAAAAACAAGTTTAGGATTACAAAATAAAAAATGAACAAATAAGACTAAATTTATTTCATTCATCCATATGTAGAATACATTAAAACGTTCATCATAAAAATTATATGTAATACTTCATTAAAAATTTAGAATTTTGATGACATGATGTTATCCAATTTTAGAAGATAAAATATATCATCTACAACATCATGATTAATCAATTTTAAGGAGCACGCCATCTTCAAAATGAGAATGACCTATCAACATTGCTACTTTGTTTATAGAAGTGATCAAAGATAATAACCATGGTAGAGTCATTACATACCTCTGCTATAAAAAGCATCATTGTCTCGATGACTAACTTAATCCATAAGTATAAACAAGAAAATTATGATAATTATAATTATTCCTTCCATAAAATTTCAAACAAAAACTAGATTTGCAGAAATTTAAGTTTTTCATAACTTATTACAGCATGATAATTGTTGTCCTAGTACTAAAATTTATAGTATATGCCCAAAACTGGAAAAAATAAAGATATTTTTCAAATAAAGTCTTTAACTATCTCAAAAATTAGAATCAATTCTATCTAAATAGACAAGGAATTTTTTTTTCATATGCTCAAGGTTTTGCCATGTTGCACTTTCTTCATTAAATTGGTCCCATTGGACCTTGCATTGACTGATTTCACAATTTCATAAGTGCAACTAGCAAGTTTCCAACACTCTTATGGGTTCAACCATGATTATTCCTGAGTCTTGGACCTGTAAGGAATCCCAATTTAATACATGTGATAAATATGAACTGTATTTATTAAGAAAAGAAATATGGAAAACATCATGCACTCGTGACAAGGTGGGAGGTAATACTAAATGATAAGGTACATGGCTAATCACTTCAACAATCTCAAAAGGTCCCACAAAATGAGGTGATAGCTTGGCTGCCTTGCCAAAGATAATAGACCTCTTTTTATGCTTAACATGTACAAAGAATTTTCACTAAGTTCAAATTTATTGTCGATCCTTTTAGATCTACATAACTTTTCTCGCCTATCGCATCTTCTTTTGATCGTTCATGAATTATTTTCACTAACTGTTCCATTTCAGTAAGCATTTCAAGTCAAATTACCTCTCTATCTTCAATGCTATCCTAGCTAACTAGAGTTCTGCATTTCCTTCCATACAATGCTTCGAAAGGTGCCATTTTTAAAGAGGAATGATAAGTATTATTGTAAGAAAATTCAACTAAAGGAAGATATTCTTCCCATTTGTATTGCTGATCCATACAATACATTCTTAACATATCCTCCAAAACTTGATTTACTCTCTTAGTTTGACCATCTGTTTCTAGATGGTATGCAAAACTAAAATTTAGTTTTGTTCCTAAGGCTGCATTTAGTGTTTTCTAGAAATGAGATGTCATTCTAGGGTCTCTATCAGATATAATCAATTCAGGTACTCCATGTAATCTGAAAATTTCATGCACAAATCTTTTTGCTAAAATAGGTGAATCATCTTTAAGATTACTAGCAATAAAATGTGCTACCTTTTTTAGTTTTTCAACCACAACTAAAATAACATCATGCTTATTTCTAGACATAGGAAACCCCTAAACAAAATCCATACTTATTACTTACCACTTGTATTTCAATATGCTATGAGGATATAGTAAACTAGTTGGGTGCATATGTTCAGCCTTAACTCGCTAACATTCTAGGAAATGTGAAACAAAATCAGTTATGTCTCTCTTCATCCCTTTCCAAAAATATTGTTGTTTTACATCAACAAACATTTTTGTAACTCCGGGATGTCTTGAGTAAGGTGAATTATGAAATTTCATCATTAACTTTTTCCTTAACTCATTTTCTGAAGGTACATACACTCACTTTCCATATCTTAAAATTCCTTCATGATAAAAAAACCTTTGTAGCTTCCATCATTAGGATCTGCAGCTAGTGCTGTTTTTACTTGCTAAAAATGTAAATAAAAATCATTGATACACTTTACTTCATCCTTAAATTGAGTTCTCAAAGTTACAAGTGCAGAAATATGTTTCATACGGCTTAGTCCATCTCGCGATCTATTTTTTTACCTTTAACGTAACTTATGTCAAAATCATATTCTAACAAAAACTCTAACCATCTTCCCTATCTTGCATTCAAATTTAGCGGAGTGAAAATATACTTCAGCCCAAGGTGGTCATTTTTAACTCGAAGGTCTTCCTAAGAGATAATGTCTCCATACTTAAAGTGCATGAAATATGAAAGCAAGATCTAGGTCATGGGGAACATAATTCAACTCATGTAACTTGATTTTTCTGCTCTCATAAGCTATAACATGATAATCTTGTAATATTATACCTCTTATTCTTTCTTTGGAAGCATTTGTAACAACCGTAGAGCTTTCATTTGGATCCGGTACAGCCAAAATAGGTGCAGATGTTAGCTTTTCCTTTAGAGTTTTAAATTTTGATTCACATTTATCACTCCACACAAAATTTTTATCTTTATTTTGAAATAAGTTGTTGGTATACAAATTGATTCTCCTTTGCAAGATGAGCAACATCACAGATTTAACAAGAAGCCTAGAGATAGATAAATCATCATGTATGTCATTTTGTAGCCAAGGAGGCAATAAACCGCCTCTTTATCACTCAGATGTTGGAGAAATGGATAACACCCTCAAAAGGATTTTATCTATCCACACTACTTTAGGTTGTGCCTTTTAACTAGGGTGAGAGGACCCATTTTGTAACCTTTGTTGGTGAAGGAGAATGAATATATCCTTCTTTGCAAAAATTGAAAGGAAACCATAAGAAAATATGATCAATGCACCACAATTTAACTCTCACGAGTTGTCACTTCTAAAGAATGGTGATATTTTCTAAACAAGGTTAAGGTTACTAAAGACATTATGGAATCTTGATTGCTTCTGCATATTTTGGCAATAGAATTTATTCATTTGTGGACATATAGGGAAAACAAGGGTAGTTCAAGTAGGATTCATTGTTTTTGAATAATTTTTGGTGGGAGATTAAGCAGGATAAACTTGATTTTTCCAGATCTTTGAGAACCTTCACAACATTTGGAAAAATAAATGACATAATGCTTCAGAATAGCTAAAATATTCCTTCAACAAAAAGGTGTGCATCAATGGAGGCCCAGATTTGCACTATTTCACATAATCTCTAAGAATTTAACATGAAGGATCGAGCTAAAGACTCAATTAAAAATTAAATACCCCTAGTTCCTGATGCCTAAGATACACTCAAAGGCTTATAGACAATCTTTATCAACAAAATAACAGTAAAGTGATTTTAAATTGTTTATCTCATTACAGGATGAACACTTTTCTCATAATGAAATTGAAAATGCCACTAAACTATCACAGGATGAGATCCTGTGTGATTCAAAAGGATTTTAACACAAGATTACAATCGTAACAAAAAGACTACTTGCAGACATTCTAAAATAAAGAAAAAACAAAGTTTCCCAACATTTAAACAGATTAATTCAAAGTTTATTAGATTCATCACTAAGGGAAATTTTCTTTGAACGGTCTCGAACTTGTCAATGGTTGTACGCTTGCAACCAACTTGACATGATCAAATCCAAAACATAAGAGGTTAAAAGGTTTCTCATATGGTCTCTCAGGAAGATGGGATTTCTCAAATTTTCTCATAAGAATTCAACCCCTAACCATTTGCATGACTAAAGCACGCTTTTTATAACACTTAATTTACATCCAAGCTTTCCCCCTAAGAAAATAATATTTGAGTAACCTTTATTTGTTACATGTTTGATCATGATTTCAAGAAAATGACATTTAATAGTTTTGCAACAAAAAGTTTCCAGTTGTTCAAAAAGGTGAATCATCACAAGCAAATATTTCCATCATTGTTTTTATTTGCGGCATATAGTCATCTCCTATGGCAACACATTTTTCATCCTTTTCCCATTCTTTCCTCTAAAACTTGGCTCTGCATCCAAATTCTGTAATTTTCATTTTTTCAAGTGCTCGAGCAATTCCAACTTCAAAATATCAACCATTACATTCCTTGGACTCACAAATTAAGCTCTAAATCCATTCAAATGCACTTTGTAGATAAAAATGACAAGGAATTTCATCAAAAATCAGGGATTGACACGTGGCTTAATCTAGGCCTTTGATGGATTCACGGCTCATTTCTGTAATTTTCACCTTTTAACAAAAAGGCATAATTTCAAGTTTTCCTCTGCCAACCCGCCTTCTTGTTTTTATATTTTGATGTGGACACCAAGTAGAGTTATGGGTAAATTGATAAGTTTTCTCCTTTCTACAAAATGGAAAAATAATTCATAACGTTCCGCTAACCCACCTCTCTGCCTTTGTCTTGAAAAACAACCACGTGTCCACATTTGGGCTCAAAGTAAGACTTTTCCCTGCCACTTCATATTTGTTGAATAGACAATAAGAGACTATCAAGGATGCAGGCCAATTTGGTATTTTCTACAAATGTGTACAAAGTGGCAAAGTTCACCAAAAGTCCCGTCAGTCCGAATCAATTAAAAATGAACATGTATACACCTTCGGGGAAAAAAAAGAAATTTTCTCCACCTTTATAAATTTGATCACCAATCGAACTCAATGGGGTCAGGGACCAAATCGATCTTTTTGCAAACATAACAAAAAGTTACAAGTTATAAAATATCTTGACATCGTCCTCCAATCAAAAGAGACCACGTAGCTAAAGATGATGAGATATAATTTGATAGGGAAACACACCTACCAAGTAGTAAGATGCGGGGAGCTTCACCATTTGCCTAGAATTGAATCTTTCTTTAAGGAAAAAGAAATTGGAAATGATACCAGCCCAAATGTGATCCATGACCATGGAGAAGGATCTTCACCAGCATATAAATGGATAAAACTTTTCACACATCCATTCAGGGAAATAGAAAATATGATAGAGCCCACAGATTGAAGAATTTTTAGAGCAAATGGGAGGAGATCAAATTAAGCACCAACATCAGATCTGACTTGAGGATGGGCACTCCTTGTGAGTGCCATAAGAACAAATATTAGACCAAGTGCCAAAAATAAACCATTAAAAATGGAGTCACAAGCCAACCCCAGAAACAAACCGAGAAACCAACGAAACAACCGCCAAGGACCGTAAATAGACAAAAACATAAAAACACAAAAGAAGAAAGAAAACAAAAGACTATACATTGTACAATGGTGCATACCTTGATTCTGATAAATCAATCAAGGAAATGTTTCAAATGCCTACCATTAATAGGTAATTCAAGTAATTCCCCATCTAGGTCTTTTAAGAAGAAGGTATGTTCACCAATTCGAATGTCAATTGAATAAGGGCCCATCCAAAATGCATCAAAATTTCCATGTTTTCCCTTATCCTCATGCTTGCTATCCCACAATAGCACAAGATCTCTCACACTGAAATCTCTTGAGTCACTTCTTATCAAACAAATTCTTCAATTTATCTCTGAACTTTACATGCCTCTGATGGGATTCCCTTCTTTATTCATCTAACTCAATAACCTAATTAATGCGAGCATCATAGGGAATAACCTCTTGATCTTCTAGTTGTTGAAGAAATTAAAATGAATATAATTACATATGCGGGGGTAGTAGATCCTTAGTTCCAAACACCAACTCAAATGAGATTTTTCCCCAGAACTTCGCTAACGTGATTTGATCATCCAAAAATAAAACTTAAACTTCTCACCCCACTTCCTTTTTCCAACTCCAAATTTCTTCTAATTATTTTCAATAGATTTTTATTGATGTAATTTTCTTGTCCATTTCCTTGCGGATTATAATTGGAAGCATATGTCAAATTGATCCCATATTCATGGCACATGGCCACCAAAGGTTTATCCTAGAAGCTCATGGTATTATCAGCAACTATCTTAGCAGGCACTCCAAACCTGCAAATAATATGATTAAGAATGAAATCCATGACAATTTGGTGAGTTGATTTCTTGGTGGGGATTGCCTCCACCCACTTGGTGAAGTAATCAGTGGCTACTAAAATCCACTTATGGCCAACACTTGAAGGATCTAAAATCTCACCAATGAATTCCATTCCCCATTTCCTAAATGGGGCTTCAATTGATACAGAAGCTACAAAGGAAGGGAGCTTGAACATTTCAGTCTTCTAGAAAAGTGTTGGCAACTTTCACATTTTCTTACCAACAAAGTTGTATCTTTGAAAAGAGTTGGCCACCAATAACCAGCCCTTAAGATCTTATGAGCTATGACTCTTCCAGAAAAATTCCCCCCACAAAATCCTCCATGGAGATCAACAATTATCTCAGGGGATTCATCTTTAGTAATGCATCTTAAGAGAACTCCCTTAGGGTTCTTCCAAGATAACCCAAAATTAGTAATGACATATTTTTGGGAAGGTAACTTAAGTTCTCTTTTCTGATTCTTGCTCAAATGTTTAGGGCACTGTAGATGTTTGAGATAAAAAATGATTTCCTTGTACCATTCAGAATTTATCATTTTTTCAAGGACATTCAACCTTTCTTATTCAATTTCATTTACCTCAATTATCTGTAGATTTCTCTCTACCTTAAGATTTTCCAAGCCCAAACCTCTAACCAATTTTTTTGTTTGGATATCCATATCATACTCTTCCAATTTATTTACCCATTGGCATCTCTTGCTTGAAACCTCCATTTCTGATAGGATATCTTTCACCATGGTGTGGGGAATATAAGAATTGACTTTGGAACTCAAAATATATGGCCTGAAGACCTTTTTGCTTTTACCAAAGAAAATGCATGCTTCTCCATGATATTATACTTTAGCTTAGCTCCTTGTAATGCCTTACTGAAAAGGAAATTGGTCTTTCATATCCCTCATCATCCTTCTAACAACACATATACAATAGTACTATCTCAAGAAAAAGAAAACATTTGGAAAGCCTTCTTATAATCTGGAGTTGCTAAAACAGAGGAATTCTTTAATGGTTCTTTGATCCTAGAAAAATCTTGAATAACTACTTCTTCCCATTTGATAATTTGATCTTTCTTTAGCATATTAGTGATTAGGATAGTTAGTTCAGCAAAGTTGGAGATAAATCTCCTAATAAAATTAATCTACCCAAAAAAGGATTGAATTCCCTTCTTGGTTCTTGGAATAGGGACTTTATTGATGGATTCTACCCTTTCAGGATCAATCATGACCCCTTCCTTTGACACAATTTGTCCAAACAGATTTGTGTTCTAAACTCCAAAATGGCACTTCTTGGGATTTAGTGAAATACCATACTCCCAACATCTTAAAATCATTTTTTCTAAGTGTTGTAGGTGGTCACTCCTTTTTCGGAGAAATCAGTCACATCATCTTGATATACGATGATTAAATAATTAATATAGCAAGAGAAAGATACATCTAATGCTCTTTGGAAAGTGGCTCCAACATTCATTAGACCAAAAGGCATTCTAACATATACATATGTTCCGCAGAGTGAGTAAGGGCGAGTCTTGATTCACTCGATTCCTTCACAACTACCTGGTTATATCCAAAAAACCATCCAAGGTGGATAAAAATTCTGAACCAGTAACCAATTGTAACATATTGTCCATATTTGGCAGAGGGTAGTTATCCTTCATTGATGCTCTATTCAAGTTTCTAAAGTCCACACACAACCTTATATCTCCATTCTTCTTTCTGACAGGTACTAAGTTTGTAACCCATGATGAGTACCTTGTGGGCTGTATGATTCCTCCATCCCTCAACTTTTTCAATTCTTCTTGCATCTTCAGGGAAAGGAGTGGATTGATCGGCCTCTATTTCTACCTAAACGGCTTGGTAGAAGCTTCCAAGGGAATTTCATGCTAGAAAATATCCTCTCTGTATGATTTCAGTTCAAAATAAGACCATGCTAAGAAGTCCTGGTATTTCTTCAACAATTAGACATACAACTACTTTTCTTCCTTGCTCAAATTGCTACCTAGCCAGATCTTACGTGGTTTATCCTTTGTGCCCAGGTTGTGCTCTTCAACATCCCTCAAGGATGACATGTGTTTGTTGATAATACAATCAACATTATCAAAGTTTGATTCAAGTGCTACCAAACCTATGGGAATAGTATTAGTCTTCAACTAAAGGATGTCCTTGCTAAATAAAGTCTCCTTTTCCATAAGCTTCATAAACCATTGGCTCCCAATCTATATGTTGATCGAAAATTATCCTTGGTTCTACAAAAACCTTTGCACCTGGCGTCATCTTCGAACACTTTCCAGTGTTTAACATTGTCAAGAACAGATGGCCTAGTCAATACCTCAATATTATACTCACAATAGGGGATACAATACAATTTTCAAATTTGGACCCCAATACGGCCAATTTGTCTGCTAGATTATTGTACTTCCTATCATGATGTATTATGTTGAAGGAGTCAAACATTTCAATGAAATCCTAGACTACATGCTTATACTTAGCTTCATTCTCTAATTTTTTGTTGCATACAATTTTCTAACATGTTTGAAAATTAGATTTGAATCTTCTTTAACAATGATGTCTCTAATACCATATTTCCATGCAATCGTTAGACCCAAGAGCAGTGCTTTATACTCAGCAATATTGTTAGTGCACTCAAAGTTGACTTTAAAAGAGAAAAGAAACTTTTCCTGGCTTGGAGATATCAAAACAATACCAGCACCATTTTCAAATTTAGAGTAAGCCCCATCAAAGAAAAAAGTCCAAGGAGAACCTACTTGATTATGAGACTTGCATTGATCAATTTTTTCTCTTTACCATTATCAAATCCAACAAATTTATTAGCATCAATGTTAGTGTATAACACTTCATAGGAAGCATTATTGGGATCCTAAATGAGATGTAGCATCTTCTTTTCACCATACAACTTTACAACGCTTCCCTCAATAGGTATAGGGTAAAATACATATCCATTTTCACACTACCACCCATAATAGTAGCCCATTTTCTTTATAACAAAATTCCCCATTTGGCAGGGCAATCAACTATAACAACATCTAGTTTTAAGTTCTTGCCTAGGTAAGATGTAAGTTTCACTATCAAACCCTTGACACATATAACCATTGGCACCTCTCTAGAATCTATGGTAGTGCACTTCCCATAAGTTTTTGTCACCTTGATATCTAATTCATTTATGACCTCAAGAGGTATAACATTGCATGATGCTCTAGAATCAAGCATAAAATTGTGTAACATCATGTCCCTAATAATATAGTAGTGAAAAATGGATCTACATTTAGCTGGGACTCAACCAAGGATGTTCCCAAATATACTTCAGGTGGCTCACCTAGTTCTTCTAGCAGTTGGGGTTTTTCCAACTCTGCAATGGTAGGAGTATCAACATTATTTACATTTCTACCTTGGGTACTCTTTTCTTATTTCAATCCCAAATACTCAAATGTCCTCTTCTCATGCTCAAGAATCCTAAGTAGCCCAACAATTGGAACAAAAATATTGATCTGACTCAAGACTTGGGAAATGTCATAAGGAACATATTTGGGAAAGGTAACATTTGGAGGAAGATTGAAAAACTAATTTTAAAACAAAGGATTTTTCACATGTCTAAGCATGGGAAGGGATACCAATTCTATTTGGGGAAATAAGGCTTTTTCTAGATGTATCTTTCTTAGGAGTTTATTTCTAGATATTAGTGAGAACTGGAGTTTTTGGTTTGGCTTGAGGCCTCTCTCCTTTGACAACTTTACTCCTAGTGTTATAATCATTTTCTTAGGTAACCACAACATTCATTAACAACTGTCTATCCTCCTCGAAAGGTATTCCTTCATCATACTTTTTAATCATTAATGCCATTAAGTATTCAAAATCATAATCGGGATATTCAAAAGCTTGTACCATATCTATTTGAAAAGTATAAGAGGGAGGAAAGGCTAATACCTAGTGAATGTAATCCCAAAACTTTAGAGCAATTAAGCACTAATTAATTCAATTGAAGTTGCTCCTATTGTGATCTTGTATAGAACCCCATCATGTAGACATCATCATCAATGTCATCATCAACTTCCTCAACTTATTTTTCTTCATCACATGGGGCATGTGGCAAGAAACATCTATCACACCACTCAATTTCATTGGCTTCTTCAACAACAACTCAAAGCTAAAGGATCAGGCACCAATTTGTTTTCTTGGGGTTGGGGTTGTCTATTCCCTGATCCCATAGGCCCTTTACCCCTGTCATCTGATCTATGATCACCTCTGGGATGATTGGAAAATATTTCTTGACCTTGTGGCTTGTGCTGACCTTAGGAACTTTGTCCAATCCCCTTCTCTGCTCGGCCAGTTTATAGGATATTTCCTTAACAGCTCGGCCAATGTTTTCACAACCTCTTCTAGATCCACAAACTTACTTGAATAAGGCTTATCTAGATTGATCAGCTTGATACCTTCCCTCTTAGGAGGCTTACCAACTACTTTGATATTATTTTCAATCTGCAAAGCCATGGTGAAGGCCTACCTCAATGTTGTTGGGTTCTTATCCCTCAAATAATAGGAAACTTTTTTTGTCAAAAGCATCAAAGTATTTTATTAAACAAGAAACATCACTTGGCCTTAGGATTACAGGTAGCCTATTTAGGGTCTTATTGAACCAAGTATTGAAGTCATGAACAAATTCATCAGGATTCTTCTTAATATTTTTAAATTCTCGCTAAAATAAACCTAGGGTTTGTTTTATCTCTATACTACAATCTAAAAGCATTCTTCATTTTTGTCCATGAATCAATGGATTTGTCTAGAAAATATTAATATTTGGCAAAGATTTATACCGATCACGTGCATCCTCCTCAAGAGTATGAATAATTTTTTTATGCACACATCCTTAAATTCAATCTCAATGTCATCCATTATATTGACAAAAATATTTAAGTGTTGATCACCGATAATAGCATTATTTCCTTGAAATTTAGGCAGTCTATATCTAACATCTTGGGGCACAACATTTGGATATCCAGCCATACCTCTGAAATCTATAGGAACAAAAGTGTTCACAAAAATAGAAGTCTGGGTAGGGGGCTAAGCCATATTGTTTTGGGAGGTGATCTTACAAGAGAAACAAAATGATGAGGAGTGACGGTCATGGGACATAGGAATGTAATTATCGAATGAATGTTCTCTAAAAACTTTGTTTCTTGGAAGATCCTATCAGCTTTGGGAAACACAGGAAAAAATGAGATGCAAACTTTTCAAATACAAATAAAGGCCCCTCTCCAGATGGATAATTCAAATCTACAAAAAGACTACTTGATGCAGAAGAACTTGAGGAAGTATGGAAATCTTCAATGACAGGATGATCAATTTCCACAATTGATAACTCCTTTCTTGATTTTTGATCTCCAACAACTTTCCAGATTCTTCTTCCTTCATAATTTGTCTTTCCCAATTCTAGAAACAACCTTCTAGTAGGGTCTTCAATGAAGAGAGATCTTCTTCCTTCCAGATTTGCAAAGATTAGTGATAAATTTCAATTGACAGAGGTTAAGACATTGGAATTTATCAAAAATTAATTCAAAACAGAGTCGCCACTAAAGATTTTCACCTTAGTTATGCAAATGCACTAAAATTGGTCTGTCAAATGTTTGTCAACACTAAATTCATACAAAGCTTCATAGATCTGACCTTCCTTTACCCGTATTTAACATTGATGATGTAAACTTAGTGCAAAAACCAATAGAAACTAGAAATATTACACGCAGAACTTGTAACTTCACAAATATTATAGATCTCAACAAAGGATGACATTTAAATAACATATTTTCACTTAGAGCATGTAATAAACATTACCATGGCTGAATATAAGAATTCCTTTGAAAATTGCTGACAATGGCGCAAAAAGGTGTTGTTGATGGGCCAAATGGATATGAACTAGAAACAAATCAACAAATCATCCCGTAACAGCACCAAAAAGTGTGTTGGTATCTAAATTGATTCTCCTTTGTAAGCTAAGCAACATCATAGATTTAACAAGAAGCCTAGAGATAGATAAATCATCATGTATGTCATTTTGTAGCCGGGGAGGCGATTCAGTTGACTCTTTGTCACTCAGATGTTGGAGAAATGGATAACACAATCAAAAGGATTTTATCTATCCACACTACTTTAGGATGTGCCTTTCAACCAAGGTGAGAGGAACCATTTTGTAACCTCTGTTGGTGAAGGAGAATGAAGATATCCTTCTTTGCAAAAATTTGAAAGGAAACCTTGAGAAAATATGATCAATGCACCACAATTTAACTCTCACGAGTTGTCACTTCTAAATAATGGTGATATTTTCTAAACAAGGTTAAGGTTACTACAAAAATTATGGAATCCTGATTGCTTTTGCATATTTTGGTAGTAGAATTTATTCATTTGTGGACATATAGGGAAAACAGGGGTAGTTCAAGTAGGATTTATTGTTTTTGAATATTTTTTGGTGGGAGATTAAGCAGGATAAATTTAATTTTTCCATATCTGTGAGAACCTACACAACATTTGGAAAACTAAATGATAGAATGCTTCGAATAGCTAAAATATTCCTTCAACCAGAAGGTGTACATCAATGGAGACCTAGATTTTCACGGTTTCATCCAATCTCTAAGAATTTAACATGAAGGCTAGAGCTAAAGACTCAATTAAACATTAAAGACCCCCGGTTCCTCACGCCTAAGATACACTCAAAATCTTATAGACAATCTTTATCAACAACATGACATTAAAGTGATTTTAAATTGTTTATCTTATTATAGGATGAAGGATCTTCTTATAATGAAATTGCAAATGCCACTAAACTATCACAGGATGATATCCTGTTTGATTCGAGAGGATTTTAACACAAGATTTAAATAGGAAAAAAATTACTTGTAGACATTTTGAAATAAAGCAGACACAAATTTGCCCAAGATTTACACAAATTAATTCAAAGTTGATTAGATTCTTCACTAGGGAAAGTTTCTTTGAATGGTATCGATATTTTTAATGGTTGTACACTTGTAACCAACTTGACATGATCAAATCTAAAACATAAGAGATTAACAAGTTTCTCGTATGATCTCTCAGGAAGATGGGATTTCTCAAATTTTCTCATAAGAATTCAACCCCGAGAAATTTATATCCAAGCTTTCCCCAATAAAAGATTATTTTAGGAACCTTTGTTTGTTACATGTTTGATCATGATTTCTAGAAAATGATGTTTAATAGATTTGCAACAAAAAGTTTCCAATTTTTCAAAATGGTGAATCATCGTAAATATTTCCATCATTTTTTAATCAGGGCACCAAGTCATCTCCTATGGCAACACATTTTTCATCCTTTGCACTCCGAACCTCCATCATTTCATACTTTTCCCATTCTTTCCTCTCGCAACCCGGCTCTACATACAACTTCTTGGTAATTCATGTTTTTTCAAGTGCCCGAGTAATTCCAACTTCAAAATATCAACCGTTAAATTCCTGGACTCAAAAATTAAGCTCTAAATCCATTCAATTGCACTTTGTAGATAAAAATGATAAGGAATTTCATTAAAAAATGATGAAAAACAATGCGTATTCACATCTCCAAGAGTCTTGGAGAAAAATGGCATAAAATCAGATGCAATGTAGAACAACCGTTGATTCTACCCTTTCTCAACTTTAGATTAGAGTCGTCCACATGGAAAAATTTGATTTGAAGTGGGCCTAGGGTTTCCTTTTGTATTTTATGAATTTTGGAGAAAATGTACAATTTTCACATTTTTCCCCGCCCCTCTGCCTTTGAAAATCAAGCTTGACACGTGGCTTAATTTGGGCCTTTGATAGAGTCACGACTCGGTTTACAATTTTACCCTTTTTAAAAAAAAAAAGGAAAAATTTCCAATTTTCCTCCACCGACCTACCTTCCCAATTTTATCTTTTGATGTGGGCCCCAATGGAGTTTTGGGTCAATTTATAACTTTGCTCCTTTTTACAAAAGGGCAAAAAACTTCAAAACATTCTCGCCAACTGCCTTTCCACCTTTGTCTTGAAAAATGGCCACGTGTCCACCTTCGGGGTCAAGTAAGACTTTTTCCTACCGCTTCATATTAGTTGAATAATGAATCGAGAATATCGGGGCCACGAGGCCAATTTGGTATTTTTACAAATATGACCAAAGGGGAAAAGCTCAAAAAAAGACCCACCGGCCGCAACCAATAAAAATGAACACGTATACACTTTCGGGAAAAAAAAGAAATTTTCTCCGCCATTATAAATTTGACCAGCCAATCAGAACTCAATGGGGCCACGGGGCCAAATTGATCTTTTTGCAAACATAGCAAAAAGTTACAACTTATAAAATAGACCCAATGAGCCTCATCCAATCAAAAGAGACCACGTAGCTGAAGATGATGAGATATAATTTTACTTGGAAACATGCCCTCGAGAAGTAAGATGTGGGGAACTTCACCATTTGTGCCTGCAGAGGTGAATCTTTCTTTAAGGAGAAAGAAATTGGAAATGATGCAAGGCCCAAATGTGATCCATGACCATGGAGAAGGATCTTCAATAGCATATAAATGAAGAAAACCTTTCACACATCCATTTAGGGAAATATAAAATACAAAAAGCTTGCAGATTGAATAATTTTAGAGTAAACAGTAGGCGAGATCAAATTGAGCACCAACAAAAGTATTTGGGGCAACGAATTTTGAAAATTCCTTAAAAAAATTTCTGTAATAACAAATAAGCCACATGAAGCTTCGACTTCATGTATATTTTTAGGTATAGGCCATTCGGTTATGGAAGAAATCTTTGATGGATCAACTATTATTCCATCTTTGGTTATGACATGTCCTAAATAGTGCACTTTTGTTTCATAAAAATAACATTTAGACAACTTACCATACAATTTTCGCTTTCTCATAATTTCAAGTAAAATATTCAAATGCTCTTAGTGCTCATCAATTGTTTTAGAATAGATAAGAATATCATCCAAGAATACATGTATAAAATTTTCCAATTATTCTCAAAAGATATTATTCCTTAGATTCATAAAACTTGTAGGTTCATTTATCAACCAAAAAGGTAAAATCTGTGAATCCATTATTTACATACCTTGTTCTAAATGTTATTTTATGAATATCTTCATCCATAATTCTCAATTGATGATATCGAGAATGAAGATATATCTTTGAATAAAATGATGCACCGCACATCTAATTAAACAAATCATCAATTTTAGGAAGTGGATATCTGTTTTTTATTGTTGCTTTGTTTAACATTCTGTAATCAATATAAAGTCTAAGTGTTCCATCCTTCTTTTTCACAAAAATTACTAGTGCTCCCCAAGGTGAGACACTCGGTCTTATCAAACCTTTAGAGAAAAAATTCTTTTAACTATGCCCGAAGATCTACCAGGTTCAATTATATTCATTTTATAAGGTGCCTTGGAAATAGGTTCAGTTTTAGGTTTTATTTCTA
This sequence comes from Taxus wallichiana var. yunnanensis, assembly GCA_018340775.1. Classification (NCBI taxonomy): domain Eukaryota; kingdom Viridiplantae; phylum Streptophyta; class Pinopsida; order Cupressales; family Taxaceae; genus Taxus; species Taxus wallichiana. The sequence continues at coordinate 47,242,264 of CM031244.1, read as the reverse complement.
TTATAAATTCAAATTATTGTTTAGGCGGAAGACCGTAGTTCTCCTAGAAAAACATCACCTTTGAAATATCTTAACAATGAGATACTTTTCCAAGAAATCATTAACCTATTTTTCTGTTTTAGAAAATTTTACTGCATATAATGTGTAGCCTTTGTTTTTTTCCTTCTTAAGCTGCATAGCTGACAATTTCCTAACTGAAATTTATCGTTTTACCCCTTGAATGTTTGTTGTTTTCTGCAGATCATCAAGGCATCTAATGTGGTTTTCAAAACAATAAATTTTTATTTATGATCAGCAAGCTAGTTAACACCAATTATGACATCATATGACCCCATGGAGCAATATAAAGATCTACTTCAATGGAAAAACTTGGTAACTCTAAGACTGCTCTAAAAAGACATTTACTAACAGTATGGACAACATTATTACCATAGTGTATAGTCCAAGATTTTTCATTATTCCTTATTTTATTTTAATTTTGTAGCTAATTTATTAGAAATAAAACATTCTGTAGCACCAGTATCAAAAAGTATAGTAACAAGTGTACCAAATAATTTACTGGCACTTCTATGGGCATAACTTGTTTTTCAACTTGCTTATTAGCTACTGTTGTTGTTGTCATCTTTCTTTAGAGGGAACTAATTTGTGTAGTGATCCTTACCACAATTAAAACAACCCCCTATAGGTCCTCTTTTTGGTTCAAACTTATTTCTAGTCTTGAAATTACTTGTTTTGACCTCCATAAGATTTCTGCCCATTATTGTTATTCTTCACAAAATTGTTTCTAATGTTCACAATAGGTTTATTTTCTATTGTTTTCTTATTTTTATTAGTCAAAAACTTGTTTTTGACTCCAAATTTTTTCCATGCCACCTTCTTAGGTGCAAGTGATGAAGAAGAGTTGGTAATTCTCTTTCAATTTTCTTCTTTATGTGTAGAAATTGCCTTCAATTTTTGTTCTTTCCTTATGGATTTTTCTACAACCCCTTCCATAGTGGTTGGGCTATGCACATCTGCATCTCCTCTTATTACTGGATTCAATCCCATATGAAAATTTTTATCTTGAACTTTTAAAATCGGCCAGGATATTGTGGAACGTACTTAAGAAGTTTAGTAAACCTCTCCTAATACTCAGTTACAATTAACTTTCCTTGAATTAAATTATGAAATTACTGTCATTTTCTGATCATAATAGAGATATGGTAGCCAATGTTGCCTAAAGTAGCTCTTAAATTGATCCCATGTAATGCTTGATTCATCAATATTTAGTTCATCCTTATGGTTGTCCCACCAGGAGGATTCCTCATGGGAATGCTTTTGTTTCTTCCAAGAAGCTCCTTATTAAAAGTACTTATCTATTTGTTGATCCAATTCCGAGCCCCATCTCCCATTGTAATGCCATTAAAATTTGGTGTACTTATCGTATTTATGTCATTAGTAAGTTCGATTGTTAATCTTGCCTTTTTATATTTCAATCGGATTAGGTACATTTTCATTGGCATTTGCAACATTATTATTGACATTTGCAACATTTTTATTTGTTACATTATTTTTATCAACATCCAAATTTCCAGCATTGGTGTTGTTTCCTAGAGGTGGATGATTTTTATTATCAGCATTATCTTCCTCCTCTTCATTACCCATTACTTGTTGTTCAAGTACAATAAGATGATCTCTTGTGTCCAATAGGGAAGCAATAATCTCATCAATTTTTTTTGTAGTAGCTTCCTCTCCACCTGGAATTGGATTATTTACAACATCACCCTTGTTCTAACAATTTTATGTTAACGAAAAATTAAGTTTTCATCATATATGGACTCAATAAGTCCAAGAGCTGCAACCTTCACTCGATAATCGAAATGTAACATCCACTTTTTATGACTTAGAAACAAGGGATTTTTATGTTTTTGACATAATGTTCTCTGTTATAAATTCATATAATTTAGAACACACATTCCATTTCCAATCCATCACATAACATAAAACCATATGCAGATTTAATGAGTGAGTGAAACATTGATCTCTCATTTCATGACTTGGTATTAAACTGATCTCTCATGATTAAATTTTTTACATGTATACTAAGTATACTTTTGTTATTTTACCCATCAAAGGTCACTCAAGTGTTCTATCTAAGAATCCTATCTGAATATTTGTTACTGATATTCATCTAAAATCCCACAATTTAGACTAGGTGACATAAGACAACACAACCAGTAGTTTGTGATACTTTGGCCAAAGTTTTAACATGTTTACCATGTTTACATTCCAAGACAACATACTCATCAAAAGGAATATGTCTTTCACCCCACTCAAACTGTTATCTAGATTGGTCTTCCTTGACTCCTGTCAACCAAACCTAAGTCAAATTTTCACACTAAATAGGGGCAGCTCACATACACTAGTGTGGAAGACTACTCATGGTGACTAAGGATAAATAGACATACTCAATCTAATTTTTTCGATTGGGTGTGTTTATTTACCCTAAGTCAACATAAGTTGACTACTACACTATTCCATGTGTCTATATTTGTTTAGAGTAGAACTATGAACTGAATTTTCACTTATGTCAATCAAGTTAATTGAACTAAGTGGGGTGTTGAAGCATAGTTGGCTACATCACAATATCCTCGTAATGACTCCCGTCATTATGAGGGTACTCTGTTACAGCCCCTATATTACAACAACCTACTAAGTTATTTCAACTAAACTAACATACTTAAGAAACATTAGATTATTAACCCTCAAATTATTATCTTGTTTAATTAATTGTTAAACAATGCACCTAAGGGTCCACTAAGTACAATTGATCCAAAGAAAGGATTAAAATGTACTTTACACAAATTTAAGGTACTGTTGTCAAAATTTCACCCCCCCTGGGTAATTTTGATAACATGCATCAGAATATTCAAGTCCCAGGAAAATTGATTGATTCGGGGCCAAAAATCATGTTGCTAGAGTCCCCTCAAATATTTTCTAAGTTCCCTGTCTGAGAGGAAAAGAGCAAGCTCTGAGAAAATGCGAAAAAAGGTTGCAGAAGGCAAGTAGGTTGATCCAGGAAAAAATCATAAAAATGACTAAGTCCTAGTCCTAGGGGCAGTCGGGACATTTGGGACAAAAAGGCCCGAACCGGCCGGCTCAGCCGAAGTAAGCACAAACAGCCCGCAAAGCAACAGGGACATCTGGGACAAAAGTACGCGGTGGGCGCGAAAAGCCGATCCGGCCGAAAGAAGAAAAATTGGCTAAGTGTTGCTCAGGACGTTTGGGACAGAAAGGCCCGAACCGGCCGGCTCGGCCGAAGTAAGCACAAATAGCCCGCAAAGCAACAGGGACATCTGGGACAAAAGTACGCGGCGGGCGCGAAATGCCGGTTCGACCGAGAAAAAATTGGCTAACTGCTGAGAGGGACGCAAATGGGACAATCGGGCCAAAAGGCACGAACCGGCCGAACCGGGCAAAAAAGGGCCAGACAGTCCAAAATCAAATGGGACAATCGGGCCAAAAAGGCGTGAACCGGCCGAACCGGCCGAAAAGAGTCAAGTCAGTCCAAAGCAAAGTGGGACAAGCGGGCCAAAAATGCCCGAACCGGCCGAATCGGCCGAAATGAGTCCAGAGGGTCCAAAATCAAATGGGACATCCGGGACAAATGGACGTGAAATGCCCGAACCGGCTGAAATGAGCACAAAGGGTCCAAAATCAAATGGGACATCTGGGACAAATGGAGGCGAAGTACGCGAAGGAGCCGAAGGAGCCGAGGACCAATCAGAAACTGCCACGTGTCCTCACAGGAGAAAAAGTCAAAAGGTCAAAGGGGCGAGTTATCGAGCGCTGAACCGAACCAATGAAATGGCGCCACGTGTCCCAGCTAGGGCCCACAAGGAAAATTCAAAAGACAGCCCACCGAAAGGTAGAGGAGAGAGAATTGCGTGACCAATCAGAGCCTGCCACGTGTCGTCTAGGTGGCGAAGCGCGGGAAAATATTTCGAAATCTGTCTTGGTCTGTTCCGTGCCCTAAATCTTCAGATCGCCATATCTTTTGATCCAGAGCTCGGATTTCCACGTTCTTTATATCAACGGAAAGCTGTTGAGATGCTCTACATGATTCTGGGATCAACCTCAAGTTTTGGTGTAGTCTGAAGAGAGAAAATCGAGAAACGGCTCTGACGCGTGTGCACGGCCAGAAGTGACATTTCAGCGGCCAAATTAATGCAGAATGGGTCGCATTTTTCTCCAAATCGGTCAAATATGGTAGGGTATGGGTTGGTAAGATCCTCCATGCTGATTTAATGCATCTACAGTCAATGAGGAATGGGCTTACATGTTTTCCCACGTTTTCTGTCCCCTGGGCTCAACCCATGCAATGTAAAAAGCCAGATTTGGCTCATTTTAAAAAAAGTTGTTCATTCTTTCTACTCGGCCCTCCCTTCTTTTCTTCTCTAGGGTTGAAAATGGAGTTCAAACCTCCTCCCTTGCTCTGTAATGGCATTTTTTCCTTTTACTAATGGAATGATGTTCTGTGCAAACTTCTGGAGCAACAAAACATGTTTTGTGATGCATCTGTCCATCCTTCCTTGTTTTTGCTTGTTCTCTTCTTGCCTCTCTTCATTGCAGGTATTTGTGCATGTTTGAATGTTCATTGCAGGTCTGGAGCTGTGTTCATGGAGTTTTGGGACATTTTCTGTGTGAAATCTATCCTTGGGCCTGTGATGCATCTGTCCATCCTCCCCATTTCTCACCTCTCTTTGTCCCATGGCAGTTTTGATAGATGTCCAACATCCTCCTTCTCTGGTGTATCACCATTTTAGTGTAGGATTTTTCTGTTTTTCCCTTCTCTCTCTCTCTCTGTCTCCTTGGCATGGTTAGATTAGGATTAGATTAGCTTGCCTGCACTGGAATAGCTTGTGGCAGGTAGTTTAGGAGCAGGAACTAGCCTTCTCTGGAGATTCCTCTCTCGGTTTCACAAGTCCCACGCTTGGGAGAGGTTTCCATGTTGTGCAATCACACTGGATGCCCGAACATCAACCTAGAAGCTTTGATGTGCGTCCAGGGGTGCTTTGATTTTGCATCAACAGTACATAGATAAAATATGCATTCATGCAAATGAACTTTATTCTCAAACCATTAATTCCATTTATCAATAAATCTAATTTCTATATCAAGTAAGTAAGATCATTAATTTTCTTACTACAATTTATCAATGTAAACAATCTTGATTGAAAGCTTATACATCAGACTTGGTTTTCATAATATGTAAATATTCTTATTTTTTTATTAATGGAAAATAGTTTTGAAGGGACTATACCCTGATACAAAAAAGGATCAATAGCCAGATAAACAAGAGTAAGTAGCAAAAAAGGATAAAAATCCATATATTATAATAAGTCAAACAATAGCCAAAAAAGGAACTACTAAGAAAGAGCATGATAAGTATAGAATTTCTAAAAATACAGGGTTAAACAATAAACTAATAGCAACAAAACAACATCCTGCTCGCAATTAGACTACTTTGAAGAGGTTTATTTCCTCGAAGCCCTGTTGATTCTTGATTTAACATTCTGAAGTGAGGTAAATAACACAAGAGTAGTGACATGCGTAGAATCCTTAGCATCTAAATCTTCTTATTAATTCCTTTAAGATTTCCCATTTCCAAATAAGGATAACATACAATCAATCATCATTAATGGTAATACTTTATTACATTATAAGGATAAAATATTTAGTTTAGATTGAAATATAAAATTAAGTATCCTCTTATTCATAATTAAGGATTATTGTCCAATTAAAGAAATCTAAAAACATAAGGTTTAGATTCACAATAGGAATGTCACATTCATCTATATAGAACTATCCTTATTCCCTTTTCCGAGTAAGAATCTATCAATCATAATCATCATAGTTATACCATTTCCTAAAATGAAATGAGTCACAAGTATATATATATATAGTTCCTTATCCAAGCATTATTCTATACATTAGAATCCATTATGCCATGCATGTCAATATTTAGGAATATTAATAAAATCTAAGTCATATAAGATCCTAGAATAAATCAAAAATCAACAACCTTTACACAACAATTCCTTTATCAAAAAGAGAGTGTTCACATCACTCCAAGCTCAATAATATTCCATAAGTTTATAAGAAAACATATTTCATCATTACAAAACTAATTTAATACATCTTCATAGTTTTTCCAACAAGTTCATTTCGAGAGAATTTCAATACATAAGCATCTAAATGAGGAAAATGACTTCGTTAATAAAATAAATGAAACTTTCTATAAGTCTTTCTCATTTTACTTTTCACGAAGTCCAACTGCGCAAAATTGTTAGCATGAGTCAGTTCACAAGAATCAAGCATGATAAGTGCTTTAACGTTAAAACAATATGCTTTTATCTAAATGTTTTGTAAAAGGAACCCTGTTATTTATGAAAAGGTTCCAAGTACACAAAAATAAGTTCAATCAAATAAACTACCCAAAAATTCACATTGTCAGAATAGACAAGAAGTCAATAATCTATTACGAATCATAGTCTCACTTAAAAGTTAAATAATCCAACATAAATTTAATTCTATCTATGTTATAGTATTGATAATCATTTCAACATGATAACATTTCAAACTACAACCAATCTATAAGAAGAAAATTAATCAAAGTTCAAGATCTATCTTCATTCTTTCCAATTTAAATCACCAAGCCAAAGTTCCACTAAGTCACAACCCATTCCCTAACAATCAATCAAAAGGTATTTAGGAACAAATAAAAATAAATTGACATGAACAAGATGTTGTCTCCATGGATCATCTATCCAAATATCTGTCACTACTCATAAAATAATGCTAAAAAAATAGAGACAAATTCGATAGAACTTAGGTACTCATTATACATTCCTACAGGAGATTTACTCTAGCCATTGACAAGGAAAAATGATTCAAACACAAGGTACAAAACTCAGAGAGGTATGTCAAAAAAATGAATTGATTCGAAACCCATTTGATCAAAATGTATCCATTCAACCAATATGAAAAAGAGAGAGATCATAACTTAATATGCATCTCAATCAATCAATCAATAGTTTAATGCCCAAATAACTTCCATTTATAATCTATAATATGAAGAAATATGAACTATTCAAGAAAAAAAAACCACACAGTACATCTTTCATTCACCCTTGAAATAAATTCAAAATAAGAGCAATATTATTCTTTCAACATTCTAAAACAACCCAAAGATAGGAGTATAGTCTCTAATAGATGTTTTGCAAGAACATGCACATTCAACATAATATGCTACAGTTCAAAGAATGCATCCTTTGAGAACAATGATTATCCAAACCACGGAAAATTCATCAAATTAAAGACAGATTGATAAGATCTAACTCACAAAACTAACAACTAACAAAGATCAAAGGTAAAAGAAAGCCTTGAACAATAACAGAAGACCAAGGATGAACAATGTCCTAAATATATCATTATACGGATGAACCTATAATGGGTGAAAATTTTTAAACAAAACTCAATGAAAAATAAGGGAAATAAATTACCCAGTCTCTCCCCCTCCTTTCTATACGAGCTGACCCAAGATGGTTATACATGCAACAAAAATAAAATCCCATGAAAGAGAGAGAGAGAGAGAGACAAGATATTACCAGTCCTTGTTTCTCAAATATTTTCCACCCTAGAAGAGTATTAAAACTTAAACGAAACTTAAGATTATAGATTCAGAAAACTCCATTGCTCACCTATACAACATGCACTTACAGTGCTCAAAAACCACCTTCATGAATACCCAGTATGGGTTGAGAAAGATCTCTTTAAAACAACGAAAAATATCAAAATATCAGTGACCAATCTTAAGCCGAAATGAAGGTCTATAATCTGAAACAAGAATCCCAAAACATACCTTCAAGAAACAAGTTGACCAACAATATTTGTTAATACAACCAAAATGAATAACCTTCAAACCAAACAGGGTTCCAATATAGGATTCATTTTATTCTGTGAACAAATTCGACCCAAAAAATTTAAACAAAACCCAATTTCACAACAACCTGGAGAGTTCCAAAGTTCAAGAAACTTCAAACTGAATCCCTGCAAAATTCTCTTAAATTCCAAAAAGGGTACAAAACAAGGAGACATAATTATCAAAACACATAATCCCCTTAAACAATCATACCTAGTTTCCCATAAAGCAACACATCAGTTTTCCAACTTCATTCGAAACCTAGAAACATGTAAAACGATTTCATTCCATAGAATCACTATATTCACAAGAAACCATGTCCAAAATAAACTCATAGAAGTAAGAAGAAGCAACCAATCACACCAGAAACAATTCTCAGAGACGTTTTCATGAAGAGCAACATTATTTTAATGAAAAATTTAAATAAAAGCAAGATATCTTAAAGAGATAGAGCATATCATGCTTGGTAGTTCTCCTACCTTATCTTCCTTACTTCAATCCTTCAAGAAAAGATTCCACAGAAATATTTCCAACGAAAATGCCAAAACAATCTACTTGACACTTTTCCCACTTTCTTCTTATAGTTTCCATGATCAAATTTTACCATTATTTCCACCATACAATGGAGAATTTTATCATGCAATAGAATTGAACTAAAAGTTCAAAAATTATAAATACAACATGCAGTGCCATAGAGATTGAAAAATATGAATGAATGATAAAACCAACCCATTTATTTTTCCTCCAACCCATTCTACTATTCCCCAGGAAGTTTTCACTCAAGTCGAGGCTCATAAATGCCAACAGGACTGACAGTGTCCCTTCCAAAACTCCCGCCATGTCTTATCTTCTGTTAGTTATAACTAACAATTTAAAAATTCATTCAACCAAAAATAGCAGACTTGTCAGCTCAACATTTTCATCTACCTTTTTACCTTGGCCAACATTAGAGGTAATAATATATTATATGAAGCATTTAAACCTTACAATGCATTTGGAATGGTGTCACCGCCATCCAACCACTTGTTAACAAATCCATCCACACATCCCTTAGGTTAGGTCAATGTCCATTAGGTTAGGTTCCTTAGTATTAGTTTATAAACCATAGCTTAGGACCTTAGGAATAGTTCCATATAGCTTAGGATTAATTAGTATCCAAACTTAGGATAGTTCCTCATTACCCCATTTAGGATTTAATCATCAAATAAATATAATCACCTTAACATAGGTTTAGGATAGGATAAGATAATCAAAACACTTAGATTAATTAGGTCCCAATAAATTAATCAAAGAACATTACTTTGCAAATTTTATCAAAATAAAAATCAGATCACTTAGAATGGTGAAATAAAAATATGCTACAGGATGCCCCTATTACCCCATTACAAGCTTGGGTTTAGAAACCGAAGTTCTGACCGATTCAATCATAATGATCAAAACATCAAAAATCCTAAACATGCCTTGGATCACTGTAATTGATCCAAGGTGTGGTTACTCTTGCACTATGCAATCAATAGACTGAAAAAAAAGTTCAGTATTGCAAAATAGGAAATGAACAAATAAGACTGAATTTATTTCCTTCATCCATATGCAGAATACATTAAAAAGTTCAGCATAAAAATTATATGTAATACTTCATTATAAATTCAGAATTGTCATGGCATGATGTTATCCAATTTTAGAAGATAAAACATATCATCTACAACAACATGATTAATCAGTTTTAAAGAGTACACCATCTTCAAAATGAGAATCACCTATCAACGTTGCTACTTTGTTTATAGAAGTGATCAAGGATAACAACCATGGCGAGTCATCACATTTTTTTGTCTAAGTTGTCGAATGAATGCAAATTTCCTTCAAGAGGATTTTGAAATAGTAAAGAGTGATCTACTTGCCAACAAGTGGAGTTTGAAGAAGTGTATTTAATGCTTCAAGTGCATAACAGTGTTGGCACAATCTAGTTTTGTTTCTCAACATAGTGTGATGTTGATGAGTTACTAAGATATGGTTGATCCTCAAGAGAAGTTGTAAGGTCTTGTTCAAAGTGAAGAAGCTAAAAATTCACGGAACATGAAACATGAAACATCCTTATTCAAAGTGAAAGAAATCATGTAGAATATCAAAATTCATGGAAGAATGCCAAAGGTCTTAGATGTAAAACTGAAAAACTTTGGACAGTTACAAGCTTAATAATTATTCTCATCTAGCTCAAATCAGTCTTGAGTGAGAAACAAAAAGGTAAAGAGTTTTTTTATTAAAATAGAGTGAAAATTTAGGTATATGAAATTTGGAAAATTCCAAAAGGTATAGAGAACAAAAATAGAAGTTGAAAATTTGGTTTTGTGTCTTGCAAGCTTTAACAATAGAATGCAAGAGTGAAGAGACTTAAAAAGTATGTCAAAGGTTAAATATATAGCTTAGCATAAATTTTCTTTTTTTTGAATTGCATATTTTTTTGATACTGGAACAAAACCGAGGGAGTATGAGTGAGTTTTTATATAGTTTCTAAAAATCCCATGTAAATGAATGCCAAATATAGACTAGAATGTAATATTTGAATATGAGAAAAGGAATGTTTTTGAACTTTACATAGAAATAGATTATGGTGTGAATGGATTATGTCATGAAGAAGAGTGCAAGATATGAGTTTACAAAGTTTTCATAAATCTCTGTTACTACATGCTGAAAGCAAATGAATGCCAAGAGAGAGAAAGAGAGGTGTTTGGTCATGAAAATTTTGAGTGAAGTTTGTATAGGGAGAAGTGTTTGGATGAGAAGTTCATTCTCATGAAGTAGAAAAAAAATTTTCTGATTGATAATTCTTCTTTGAAAGACCAAATATCATATGTATTGTTGTATGTAAATCACTACACCCTCCGAATGGCAAAAATGTGAACAGAAAATTTGGTGTGATTGGGACACATCGGATCACCTCTCAATCTATGGGACTTGGGCTCAAGGTGAACCTCCAAAGAAGGTCATATTCCTCTTCCTAAACTAAGTGTTGTACTACTCCTAGTATAATAGAATGGCTATCTAGACCTATGATAACATTTCATGGGGTTTAAGGAAAGAATTTACAAGAAATTAAACTATTCTAGGGATGGTGATGCACCAAATAAAGGGTATTGTCAAACTTAGGAAGGTTTAATTTAAAGAGGTTGATGCACTACAAACCACCTTCACACTGCCTCTCCCGGAGAGGATACATGATATCACAAACTAAGAAGCATGTGTTCCTATTGTTAAACTCAAATTATGCATAGATAGATCAAGTTCAATCGGAAACACAATAAATCACCACGATAATATAAATATACACATGTCAAAAATACATTTCATTCATAAGGATCAATGATAACATGGATTGCATAATAGAAAGAAGACAACTTTTCACAACTGATATTCACACAATTATATCAATTTATAACAAAAAAAAAAAAGATATTCTAAGATAAAGACAAGCCAACCAATTATACTAAGGAATTTAGGCATTCAAAACCATAAATGCATCAACCATTAAAACAATAACTCAGATTTCCACCAAAAATATCACTCAAATGTAATTAAAAGGTTCTGAATATTCAAAGCACTCTTCCAAGATTGAAGAGTAACTTCTTCCAAAAAATGATCTCCTTTTTTAAAGACTTAATGTACTTCTCTATTTATAAGTTCCTTAGGCTGAGAAATTACAGTTGGGCCTTAACTAACAATTTACTAAAAATAGAAATGTCATTAAACTCAAGGGAACATGCTTCCATAAAAATAGAAAATTTTGTTGCAATAAGTTGACCAAGTCAACCCTGTAACTTTGACTGGTCCAGAGCTTGAATTAGTCCTCTCATGGCCACCTAGCTTTGGCTTGGATCGGAAACATCTTATCCAACTTTGATTTTCACTTGGTTCTTATCCCAAGAAGCCATTCAATGTTTTTACTCGATGAGGCACTTGATAATTCCCTAAATATCTCCATCTTCTAGCCCACATGCGTAGTGACTCACTACATAAATTGTCTTGATTTCCTTGTGATTTTGGCATGAATTGTCCTCATTTTACCCACAACATTCTTTAGTCTTCTTGTGAAATTCTGCATGATACCAACCTATCAATAGAGTTATCTTTGCTGAAATTCTGGTAACTTCAACATCATGCTTCACCGAATATTTGAAATTTTCTGAAATTTGATCCTTCGGAAGAGAATCAATTTTTTCATTGAAGAACTTAAAAATAATATTATCAAACTCTTTTGATATGTCGTTTAGAGCATCCATGATTTCTATTCGTTTATCATCCAAATTCTTTATGAAATCTTGCAACACTTGTGACCGAATTCCATTTCCTTTTGATATTCAAACAATTTTGAAGCATCATCAATTACATCCTCCTGAAGGAGTAGATCTGAATCTTCTTCTCTGATTTCACCCCATGTGGCTAAATTCAAGTTCAAATTATTATTATCCTTAGAAAAGGATTCATCCATTTTACAAATAGCATCTCTTCTAACCTGCAAATCATTATATATTTCAAGAGCCTCTTTAATTAAAGGATTGGCTTCTTGAAGTATACAATTTATCCATCCATTTACCGATCTTACCTTCCAACCTATCCTCTCAATCTCATGATAAGAAATATCATCAAGAGAAGAGGAAAATTTCAGAGCCATAGTAGTTGAAACTTCAAGATACACGAGTTGGTTGTGTTACCTTTCTCAACAATGCAATGAGTTGCTTGACCTTTTATTTGAGATCATCCTTAGAATCCTTATCCTTATCATATTTCTCCAATAAATTTCCAAGAGCATCCTGCACATCATGTTTAGCTCCTTCGTGTGTTTATTTTCCAAGTGAAAATCTAGAAATTTGATAATCTACTGATGTAATAGTTTCCTTGGTTTTCCCTTCAATGGGAGTAGAAACTTCCACGACCCTTTCTCTAGACTGATTCACTGATAGGATGGAAACAATTTTAGGCCTCTTGGCCTATATTTTTGGTGCAGGTTCCAATACACTTAGGTCTATGACATCCCCTAGAGGCACCTTCTTATACTGTTTTGGAGTCTGATGAAACAACCATTTTGGAATGGCTGATGTTGATGGGAGTGGAACAACCGATTTGGTACCTGAAGCACTAGTTAAAACAAGAGCACCAGAAAAATTAGTTGGAATTTGAACGGAGGTGGAAATAATGGATTGGGTGGATGTGAGAACAGCCATATGAGTGGATACAATGGGATTGGAAGATGAGATGGAAAGAAATGGAAGTATTAGTGGTAGTGAAGAAGAGATATGTGACCCAATCATTTCCCCAAATGAGAGAAATGGAAGAGATAAGAACACTTGGACCATAGAAGGGGATGGGAAAGAATAAATTATTATAGAGGTGGAAGAAAATGGTAGAGGAAGTGACAATGAAAGAGGATATGGAAGATCCTGTGAGACAATGGAGAATAAAAACTTCAACTATTTTTGAAGTTGATATTGTTATAGGTGCATCCTTGGAAGGGGGAATATTTGAGAGAGAGGAGCTTACAACACCAAATAATATCTTCTTTGAACCTGTCTGGCCCCTTTGGATGAAATTCTTCCCTTTTGTAGGTGTTTGAATACTCACGGTTGGATGGGTTCCTATATTTGCAGTTCATCCAACCCTCTGGTGAAATTCCCAAGGTGGCCAACCAATTATAAGTTCTTTTTCGAATGGTCCTTTCCCTATCCTTAGTATTACAACATTATTCTACATACTAATCAATCCATGGTAATAATTAATTGGTAATGTTTCTATCTTTGTAAGTTGCATCCAAAACCTCATCATCATCTTGCATTTCTTTTGGAATATCAGCTATACCAATCTATTGAATCTCATCTAGAGTTAACCTCTCATAATATATTTGTTGGATGATGAGTTCATCTTGACAATGAATCCAAATGTCTTCCAACTAGGGCACGTGAGAACTAGATAGGCATGTTTGCCAAATTTACCTCGAGTCGTCGAACTGGGTGAGGATGGAAGGTCCACAAAGTTACTTCTAAAATTTCTATATCTAAGTTGTTTACCATATATATATTAGGACAAGTGTATCTGCCAATTGAAATAGGGAATTTAATTCCCACCTTGTGCCATTTATTCTGAATCTTATGATAGTCCAACAATTTCCGAACCAATTCTAGTAAGACCCACTTGTCAGTGGGACATCTTGGCAGCTTACTGGGAGCACCTACAAAACTAGGAATTCAAATGTATGTAAATGTAGGGAATTGTAGGTAGATATCCCCCACTCGCATAATTCCTTGAAGGCTTCATCATAAATCCTTTAGTTTTATAACTCCTTATTGAAACAATAGAGAATGATAGAAAAGAAAGCATTGTTAATTCTATGGAAGTGCTTGCTTCCCTCATCTAGTGTAAGATGAGGATAGAAATCATAAATTTGGGAAGTACTTCAAATACCCTTAGAATTTATTCTATTAAAATCCCCCATAGCATATGCAACATAGACTAGAAAGGATGTCATGTATAAACTCTTAGAAGATGTACCTTGCTCAACTGAAAACAAATGGAGCTACTGATATGATCCCCTCATCTTATAAATTATTTGCATTTCTTGATGGTAGCTATATACAGGAACATCCATTCTTGAAATTCCTTTGTAGAGGGAAGGCCTGAAACTCTTCTTAATAACACAATAATTTCATTGAATTCTTGGATGAAGTCCGACTGATACATAGTCTTGGGCAATTTAGTAACATTCTTGGTCAGATAGATTTTTAACATGACCCTTGTGTATAGTTTTATTTCCTTGTCCCAATGCTCTACTACCAATTTTGGTGAAATTTTTGCATAATATTCGACGTCTGGAATTATGAAAAATTCCTCAAAGAAGTCCAGTCCAAGTCGATTACAACCTTTCCATCAACATCCTTGACTTCCTTGGAGTCTTCATTAAAGTGAGATGCTACAGCTAAGATAAAATCAGGGCAATGCATGGATGTGGGAAAGCTAGCAGCCAAAACAAGTCCACTTGTCATATATGGCTTGCATCTAGGATTTCTTGTTTGGGGATTTCACCCTTGCCTAAGTCTAGAAAATCAATCTTCCTAAGATCAGTGTCTCCTATATTCCCAAGTCTAAAGATAGACAAGAATGGGGAGAAACTATGAGGAATGTATACTTCATCTTTTCCTTGCCCTTGGCTATAGAATTTGACATCAAATTTTGATTTCAGAATCTGAAAACATTTCAAGAGTTCCAAAACCTGAAATGGAGAGTTACGAAAAACCCAAAATGGAGAGTTCCGAAAACCTGAAATGGAGAGTTCCAAAACTCGAAATGGATAGTTTCAAAACCCGAGATGGAGAGTTCCAAAAACTTGAAATGGAGAGTTCTCAAACAATAAGTAGACACTATTTCCAAACAACAGAACCTCTCAAACAGAAAAAACCTCCAAAATCTAAAAGAAAATCCTCCAAAAACACCAACCTCTAAAATCCAAAAGGAAAATGAGAAGTGCTTTGATAAGAAAAATTCAAATACTCGAGAGGATATTGAGGACTGTGATGAAATTTACACTAAATACTTGTAGAAAATCATATTGTTAAAGGAAACATGGAGGGAAATGATATTTTCATCCTCCAAGGTATACTGAAGAGGATAAAAAAAAACATATCAACAAGGAGGAAATAAATCATAAGATCTTAAACCCAAAAATAAAATAACCTAAAAATACCTCGAAAATGACATCAAAAAGTACAAGATACAATAAAAAACCAAATCATCAAAGAAAAATGTTAGGTGAAAATGACTGGTAAAATCGCATGTTTAAATATAAAAACCTAACATTAATGCCCACATTTTGACATGTAAGGAAGTAGGTAAGAATTAAATGCGCAAAGAACTCTGAAAGTCAGAAACCCGAAAGTCTAAAATTTTAGAATTTCAGAAGTTCAGAGTTTCAGAATTTGGAGATCAAGAGGCAAAAATCATTGAATGGTGATGGAAAAAAACTGAAACCTAAAATCCCGAAAGTTTGAATTTTGGACTTTCAGACTTTAGAGGTCTGAAAGCAAAAAAACTAAAAATGGTTGGGAGAGCTCCGAAACCCGAAAGTCTAAAATTTTGGAATTTTAGAGTTTTGGAATTTGGAACTCCAAATGATATTTTACCCAAAATGTGACATGGGATTCTAAATCCTGAAAGTTTGAAAGTGAAAATCACCAATTACTTAAGGAAAACTTCAAAACCCGAAAACCCAAAAGTCCAAAATTTTTAACTTTCGGGATTTCAGACTTCGAAAGTCCAAAAGCACAATTTTAAATCTTTGTCATAAAATTTATTAAAGGGAGGAATCCTTGAAACCTAAAAGTTTGAAATTTTTAGACTTTTGAGATTCAGAGAATCTCTAGAAACTACTTAATACTTCCCGGTGAAGTATTTTGTAAAAAAAGGTTTTTGATTGGTTTTAACATTTGTTTCTTAAGGTAGATTTAATAATTTAACATGTATAAATCAAGATGCAAATAGATAGTTGAATTGATGAATATTAGGTAGTGACTATGAAGGTTTATTACTAAGGATGAGAGAAGAAATAGAAGAATAGTGAGTTAATTTAGAGGTCATCATCAGTTGTAGAAGACAACAAACCAAGTGTGATCAAAACTCTGAACAATTATAAATTGCAACTTAGCATGTGGATAGTTTTGCTTCCCCGTAAGTTGAATCTTACTAAAGGACAATCACATGGACCAAACTTGGGAGTTGAAGCTTCCAAACAGGTTGAAGGTTTTCAAATAATGAGTAACAACTTGGTTGAATTTTGGATTTTTAGCTCTAGGTTAAGTTGAAGATCAACCATGAAATCATGTAACTTTTTTAGGAAATTCTTGTCCTAAGCCTATTTCTTAGTTTTAGTGGGTTTTTTCCTAGTTTGGGTTTCCCACATTAAATTCAACGTCTCTTTGTATACTCTCCAATTGTTTTCTTTTGTATGGTTTTATGTTTTCATCATAGCAAGATTGAGAAAATGGAAATGTCTGTAAAATTTTGAATAGACATTGATTCACCCCCTCTTAGTGTCCTAGTTTCCAAATATTTTTGTTAAAGAGATGATTTCATGATGATATGCAAAGATAAGAAAAATATATGGATATGGTGTTCTAATGACTATGATTTTGAGGATGGTTGGATACATGAAGGAGTTAATGTATGAGAAGTGATAGTGTGTTAAATTTATTGAAAACCAAGATAATTTGATACTGATAAGATCTTTCATGTGCATAATGAGAATGATAAGGTGGTGCCGACCAGGTCTTAAATTTGATTGAATTCATGAAACATAGAAATACTAATGTGACTATCAAATTAGAGCTATTTGAATCTAGATAAGGTAAGTGGGTGGTTTTTTTGTCCAAGGGGTAATATCAAGAGGTGATTTTATCGATAAAATGAGACTTGTATAGAAGATTCTTGATGCTAATGATATGTTCTAAAGAGAGAGGGATATTGTGAGAGAAAACATAATAATAGTGAGCTAATTTAGAGGTCACCATTAATTGTAGAAGACAACAAATTGAATGTGATCAAAACTGTAGGCAAAATTTTAAGTTACAACTTAAAATGTGGGGAGTTATTGCTTCTTTGTAAGTTGAAACTTATTTAAGGTTAGTTTTTTCTAGACCAAATTTTGGAAGTTGAAGCTTCCAGATAAGTTGGAGCTTTTCAAATACTTAGTGGTTGCTTGGTCAATTTTTTTGGAGTTGTAGCTCTAGGTTGAGTTTAATATCAACCATGAAATCAATGTAACATTTGTAAGACATTATTTTCTAAATATAGTTCTTGGTTTAAGTGATTTTTCTCCCAATTTGGTTTCCCACATTAAATATTGTTTTTTTGTATTTTCTCTCATTTTAGCATCTTATGTATGTTGATTTTGTTTTATCATCACAGTTTAAGTAATATTGACTTGATTTTCAAAGTTTGATAAGACAATGATTTTCCCTCCTCTTCGTGTCCAAATTTCCAACATTCCCATGTAGAGGTTACACATTCCAATGACCAAATTAAAGTGCACCTCGAGCTAGGATTCTCTATTCTCATGAGCTCGATATGACCCAAAACTCACTTTCTTAAAAATACTTTAAACCACGACTTGAAACTTTATCAACATACTTGAAAGATAATGCTTAACCTATATTCATGCTTTTATTTTCAAACTCACCCTGAAAAATGGTCATCATGCCTCATTAAGATGGGAAGACCTTAAGAACTAGGTCTAAGTGTAGACCTCAAAACCATTTTCATGTTTTTTCCTTCAAGAAAATATCTTAAAATTTGCCAACACACCTAAATAAACTTGTTACACCTATGAAAATACTTGCATGCTCATAATTATCTTGGAAAATAGTCCTCATACCTTATTAGGCCATGTTTTCTTCATCTTGCTATTCTACACCTTGGTCTTCTTATTTCAACCGGTGATCTATAAAAACAAGAGAACCCTACTATTTTGAATGTTTACAAAATGATCAATTAACTTATCAGTTTTGTGACTTCTATGAATCGAAAATTGATAAAAATATGAATTTTAAATGTGTTAAAAATGAACTAGAACTGATTTATTGATTACCCAAAATCCACTTAATCATCAGTTCATTCAAACAATCCATATTTCATTTTACTTGATTTCCTATAAATTGTCGTAACTAATTAGAGTATGTATATCTAAATAAAAATCTAACTTAATAATGTGAAAAATATCAAAAATTAGAATGTAAAATCAGATAATAAGATGACACAAGATTGTTTACAGAGTTCAGAAATTTGCCTATGGCTTCGGGTTCATTTGAACTTATCCATTAAAAATGGTCAAAATTACAAGTATAATCAAACTTATAATAACAATTATGGATCTTTAATACTACAAATTAGTGCTCTCGGACCTTCAAAAGAATCTAACAATGATCAACGTTCATCCTCTACTTTCCCAAAGCACTTACATGGACCCCTCCCTTCATTCTTTGTCGAATAAAATTTAATGCTTTAATAAGACTTCAAAAGTACTCCAAATTGGGAAAATAATTGATGCACCAAGAGCGTATTAGAATATTGAGAAATTTTCTAGTTTACAACAAGATCTCGAAAAATGCCCTTAAACTGCTAAAAATTCATTTCTTTACATACTTCTCTTTTAGAAGAATACACAGTCTAAACATTATCTTTCTACAAATACTAATGGAGGCCTCTTATTTTAGAATGGGAAGGTTTGGAGGTTGATCCTCCATCCCATAGTGAACTCCCTTTTTCCTTTATTGCAGAGTTGGTCCCACATTTTTCACGTGAAATTTGAGAATAATGTTTAAAAATAGTGCAAGTAGTTGTTTTAAGTGGGTATGAGCCACTTTTGGATCTGCCACATTGATTTGGTTGGGGGTCGATGGGTTGTTGGGTTGAGTTGGAATTGATTTAGTTGGGATGATTCATAAAAGTGGAGACTACTCAAGCCTTATAACATACATGGATCTTGGCTAGTAAGATAGTGTGGGTGGTGGTTGAATGCATTTGCATTGGCGGTAAAAATGCATGGTAAATGGTTTAAAACTCAAATATATTTAATCCCACATGTATTGTGTGGGGAAATATAAAGTCATATATATACTAAAGATTAAATATGATAATATGAAGTAAATGGAGGAAAAGGTACCCCTAATCAAAAATAGTGTGTCAAACCTAGCTAAGGGACCCTAGCCAACAAATAGTAGGTCCCACTTATCTCGAACTCGAGTGTCAAAGACTAGAGGTGAAAGCCAAAATAGCCAATTTTCACACTCGATTATTCTAATTCCCTTCATTTTAATCCTCTAACTGGGAACTTCTATGGATGGTATCTTTCTGAAATGGATTTTTTTTACACGTTCAAATAGGTGTCAAAAATATATTAGATCCATATACCACACTGTAATTATTTTGGGAGATCTAGGGAAACTATGTCTACTAAAACAAACTTTGGATTACTCCACTGAGAAGGATTTTGTTCCACAAAAGTTACTTTACCCAATAGAACTACTAATCATCTTCCTGCATCTCAAAACACACAAGATTCATAGAAATAGAATTGCAGTGGAAATTTTACCTCAAATTATTGAAAATCATATCATAAAATTGATCATTTTAAATTGGAAAATATAAATTCCAACGAGAGGCTATAGTCTCAAGGATTCCTTGTGATTCTCGCCAACATATGCAAATAACATAGATCAGTTTGAAAATTAAAAAATGCCAATAATAGGTGAATTCATAATTGAATACTTGTATAACTATCAAACCATAGTGATTGTAATCTGTCATCTCAAAATTTATCATTTTTAAAATAGACAATTAAATGCTAAAAGAGGAAATCACAAACCGATTCTATATGACATGTCCAATGTTTGCAAATAAAATCTCACCCAAAAAATATCAATAATAAATAGACACCAATTCCAACAAGCTTAGGCTAATGTCTACTTACCGACCCTATGAAATTGTCGTAGACCACAACAACTACGAATATTCTTTTTAGTGTAATAAAAATGTATTCTAGTGTTGTAACCATATGTAGAAATCACATTTATAACCCACATGGGTTTTATAAAATATGTGATTTAAAATAATGGCAAAAACGAAATTTTACATCATGATCACAATTAATAATATTGCCTAAAATATGGGTCTTGAAATGCATCCAACACATACATGCCAAAAATAGATGCATTAAAAAAATAACAGTTTATTTGAAATTTAAGTATGGAAAAATGAACACTACCAATGTGCCCAAAAATCTCCATAAACTCGCTATAAAAAATCTCCAAAGCTAAAAATATGAGTTTAATTCCCAAATCGTATCGGAACTCAAAATGCTAGCTAGGATACTTAAATGTATTATTTTTAAATTTTAAAATGTAAGAAGATAACTGAGCATGATGAACATGTCTCTCATTTCCTATCATGAATTTAATAACTCCAAAATCAAATTTAAACAACATGGGAAAATTTTCCTTTCAACATACAAAAGGAATCCCATATAACCAAATGCTCTGAATTATTTTCATGCCATTAATAATCATTAGTTACACAAACATTAAACTAAGAAATTGTTTACAAAACCTTTTTAATGTATTTTCCTTTTCAATTGGGTTTATTTCACATTAATGGGTTATCAACTAAATAGTTGGTGTTTTAACAACTTCATTATTTCCTATCCTCTGAAAAATAATGTTAACCATTTTGTCCTACTATGACTCTAATGACGTGATGGATAAAGTTTCCAACATGTTTCAACTGGTGTCTACTCATATGACAATGAGTGTAAAACTTCCTCTTCCTAGGAGAGGAAAAATGTTTTCCATTTCTCACCCTAACATGATGAGATTGGTCTTTAGCACTAAGCTCATTAGGAAACCACTTCTACAAAAAATACTTTCTCTTCCAACAAAAGGAAACATAATGATTACTTGAAAAAAATGCACAAAAAAACTTACATCATATTTTCTAAATATTAAATCCATATTGTTTAAACTGAAAGAGTGCATCATCATAAGTTTTACAATTTCCCTTATGTTTATGATTATGATTTGTGTAAGAATAAGGATTTGGGATCTCATTATCTCTTCTCTAAAAAGTATTACCCAATCCTTCATCAATATGTGATGATGAATCAACAATTTCCTACAAAGAGTCTTCTTGCAAGACTAGTGGGGTAATCACTTGGCTATCCGAAGCTTATCTCCCTTCAATATTTTTAGAGCACTCTTTGAATTCTATTCCCGCACTAGAATAACCCAAAACTATAGAATTAGGATGATCCTCTACCTGTATTGGGTTATAATTTTTTTCCATTCTTACCAAGGCCTCTTCCATAAAATCCCATTTTAAACAATAATTTAGATCCAATTCCCTTAGTATGTTTTTCAAATTCACCAAAATCATTACCTGAATCTAAATGGGAGGAATAAAAACATGGTGATAAACTTACAGTGCAATCATCTGTCATAATTTTTATCTCAAGTGGAAGGAAAATCCTTCTTCTTCTCACCACACTATAATTTTATCAAGATCTCATCCTTGGTCTCTAACTCTGATTTCAAACATTCAATCTTCTCTTCCAAGGAGTAGAGCTTGCATCTTAGGAAAACATTCTCTTCCTATATTTGACTATTTTTTATTTTAAGATCTTCCAGCCTCTCTCTTTCCAAGGCTTTACCCATGGCCACTTGCAAACAACATGTACTTCCCAAACAATTCACACTACAAATAGAATATCTAGCTATTAGGAAAATCTTTGGATTTGTAAGGGTTTAATTTATTATTCATATATTACATTAGTGAGTGTGTGATATATATTTGTAATATATTATTAGTTGTAGTAACAACTAATAATATTAGTTATATTGTGTATATTATTAATAATAATTTATTATAACTCATATGAATAATATATTGTGAAGTGGATATATGTGTGAATATAAAATAATACATACTCATGTATTAGATGTATGTGAGTAACTACTCAAAAATAAATAGTTGTGTGTGGAGTGATTCTAAAAGATATTGTTTAGATATTTGAGAGAATAGTGGTGAGTGACCATAGGAGATATTAGTGGGATGTTATTAGTAAGCCTCATCTCCTTGTTTATAGGAAATGGAAAGGCTCTATATGTAATATCTTTATAAGAAACAATGTATTGAATTAATAAGAGTTGTCATATATGACATTTGTGCTCTGTAACATTATCTAACATCTTTTATTATTTTCTATATTAGTGCATATAATTACTATTTTAGATTCATAGAGCTCTTAATTTAATAATATTTTGTATCGTAGCATGTGAGCTTGAGCTATGAGAGTCATTGCAGGATTCACTTTGTGGCCATTAGCATGCAAATTTGAGTTTTAAGCTTCCATCGATTTTTATTAAGTCTTTGTTCAACAAATAATAATCACCAATGATCACACCAATCACCAATGATTATGTGGATTGCTAGCAATCCTAGTCTCGAATTGACAACAATTTTTCCAATCGACAATGATTTTACCAATCACCAACAGTAATTATTTCTACATCGGTAATGATTGTGTGAATTGACAATGATCCTCTCGATCAACCACAATTACTTGTGTAAAATATAATAGTGATTTTTTTAATTTTTCTATTTTACATTAAAATAGTGTTATTTATTGGTCGTCATGATACGAGTAATAAATTAGTATAAAAATAATGAAAATTTACCTCACGGATGCATTATCACTTGAGCATGATGTCCAATATATAAACTGTCAAGAAAAATAAATTTGCAAGAATATTGATGCAGGATATGACAAAGATACATAACCTAAAAAATCTAGACAAAAAAATGTTGATGTTTAACAACATGCAAATATATAAAGATCCTAAAAGATAAATCTCATCGATCTAACATCATTATTATTTTAGAATGGAGGAAATAGAGGAAAGAGGAGTTTCAACATCCTCTCATTAGCTAGAATTGATGGGTACACACATTAAACTTGTGGTATTTTTAGTTGTGTGTTTAATTTCCTTTGTGTGAAAATAAGAATAGAAGTACATTCTTGTTCAAAACTATAATGTGCAATCAATTTTTTGTATTTTACTATGAATGTAAGAAGGTGATGATATTTTAAAGAGTACTATAGCATCATTATATCTAGGTTTTTGTTGACCTTGAAAAACCATATTTTTTGTGGTTGTTAGTAATCCACTATAAAACTATCCTTTATTTGTAGGTTGTTAATAATCTGAGTGTAAAACCATCCTGGTATTTTGCAGGATGGTGGGAGACGAGTGTAAAACCATCATGTGAATTTTTAGGTTAGTGGTTACCTAAGTGTAAAACCATGATTTGAGTTGGTTAGTAGTACAAGATAATTTTTCCCCGTGTTCACAATAAGGGAGGGAAATGTTAGGAATATCTTTGGATTAGTTCTCACATGTTTATTTGTAAGGTTTAAATCTAATATTCATATATTGCACTTGTGAATGTGTGATATATATTTGTAATATATTATGGTTGTAGTAATAACTAATAATATTAGTTATATTGTGTATATTATTAATAATGACTTATTATAAATCATATTAATAATATATTGTGAAGTAAATATATGTGTGAGTATAAAATAATACATACTCATGTATTATTTATACATTAGTAACTACTAAAAATAGATAGTTGTGTGTGGAGTGATTCTAAGAGATATTGTTGGGATATTTGAGAACATAGTGGTGAGTGATCATAGGAGATATTAGTGGGATGTTATTGGTAAGCCTCATCTCTTTATTTATAGGAAATGAAAAGGCAATAAAAGTTAATCTCTTTGTAAGAAACAATATCTTGAATGAATAAGAGTGTTCATATATCAAATATGTGCTCTCTACAAATTGTTTCATATCTCTTATTATTTCTATATTGAGTGCATGTAATTACTATTTTAGATTCATACAACTCTTAATTTTATAACACGAGTCAAAAATGTCTACAAATCTGATAGAGTTAGAAAACCAAACTGATATCAAATGCAAAATGAAAGAAAAACCACTGAATTCAATCAGCTCTTATACCAAAAACTTGATCTATAAACAACAATAGACCCCCTACTGTTTTGAATGTTTACCAAAATGATCAATTAACTTATCATTTTTGTGACTTGTATGAATTGAAAAATGATAAAAAACTGAATTTTCAATGTGTTAAAAACTGAACCGAACTCATTTATTGATTACCCAAAATCCAATTAATCTTGATTAATTTAAATAATCCACATATCATTTTAATCGGTTTCCGTAAATTTTCGTAATTGGTTAGAGTATGCATATCCGAATTAAAATATGACATAATAACATAGAAAATGTAAGAAAAAATAATACAAAATCAGTTAATAATAATATGACACAAGATTATTTATGGAGTTCAAAAACTTACCTACGTCTCCAAGTTCATTCAAATGATCCATTAAAATTTTCAAGCTTACAAGTACAATCAGTCTTACAATAAAAATTATGTATCCTAAAACCTAAATTTTTTTCTCTTAGACCTTCAAAATACTTTGATGATGATCACAATTCATCCTTCACTTTCCCGAAGCACTTGCATGGTCCCCTCTATTTGTTCTCTATCAAAATTAACTTTCATGCTTCAAAAAGACATCAAATTACTCTAAATTGGGAAATAAATGATGCACTAAGAGAATCTCGGGATTTTGAACAACTTTCTAGTTTACACAGAGACATGAAAATTCCCTTTAACTACTCAAAAATCCATTTATTTACATACTTCTCTATTACAAAAATAGACATTATAAATAGTACACTTCTACAAATACCAACTCACACTTATATAGAATTGTCTCCACCATGTGGCCTAATGGCGAACTCTTATTTTCGAATGGGTGAAGTTTAGAGTTTGATCCCTTCTAACCCCCATCAAAATCATTTTTCCTTTATTGGGACTTCATCCCACATTTGAGGATAGTGTTTAAAAATGGCATAGGTGGTTATTTTAGGTGACTACAAGCCACTTTTGGACCCACTAAGTTGAGTTGGTTGGGAGTCATGGGTTATTTTATTAAGTTGGCATTGAGTTGGTTGGGTTGTTTCCCCAAAGTGGAGACTTCTCCAAACTTAGAACATACGTGGAGCTTGGCTGGTAAGATAGTGTATGAGGTGGTTGAATGTGTTGGCATTGGTGGTAAAAATGCATGGTAAATGGTTTAAAATTCAAATATATTTAATCCCACATGCATGGTGTGGGGAAATACAAAGTCATATTTATACAAAATCTTAGAAATGGTAATATAAAGTAAAAGGAGGAGAAGGAACCCATCATCAAAAAGAGTGTTTCGACCTTGGCTGAGGGCCCCAAGTTAGTAAATAGCAAGGCCTACTTGTCTAAACTTGAGTGTTGAAGATTGGATGTAAAAACCAAAACATCACTTTTTAAATTTTGCACTACCTTGTGTCACATTCTAATTGGTTTGTTGCCCCTCATTTTCTCCTCCAACTGGGAACTTATGTAGATAGTATATTTCTCAAATAGAGAATGTTTTATGCATTCAAATAGGTGTCAAAAATCTCTTAGATCCCTCTCTCGTACTATAATGATGTTGAGAGATCAAGGAAAAGTTTTTCCATGAAAGTAACCTCCATATCAACTAAATTTCACATCTCTGTCCATGCATTTTAAACCATATTCTCATGGTCAAACAATGTAAAACAACCTCTACATACCTGTGACTACTCATCTCATGAAGGTACCATGACCTACTTGTCATCATACCTTCACAAGAACATCTTTGTCTTCACATTGTCTTCAAATTCTCTCTTTCTCACTCATTTCCAATCAGCCTCCACAAGTGATACACTTATCTTTTGACATAAATGAATACTCAAAAAATATCCCTATGACATTAACCATGCATACCATAAGAATTTGACATCTATGAAAATGTTCAAAACTTATTTCATGTTATATTGTTGTTGATATTCATATCTATTTAAATAATTTCATTACAAATCTTGTCCCACTAAGCATATGAGAGCATAAATAAATATGATATGACATGATAAGATATTATGTTTTCCATGAATTGGATATAAATATCCCAATATATGACCTAGGTTTAAGGGTGTAGCATGCCCGTACCCTTCAAAGAAACATTTTCCCCAATTTTTACAATTTGTGGAGGTTTCTTTACACAAGTGTAGTCCTCAATGTTAATGATCTTCGATATTGGTATAATAAATATTCATCCTCCTATGTTTCCACTATATTATCTTGATTCTTCCTCTTGATTAGATATCCAAGAATTACTCTCTTACTCACCATATTAATGTTTATCTAAATATTCTATCATGTTTCAAAGTTATTTGGCCTTTGTTATCTAAAACAGTAACTCTATCTAGGTGAATCATTTAATGTAATGACATTATCCAAGCCAAAAAGTTACTTGGTATATGAAATTGAAACACTTTCTTTGATACTAGATATCTTCAAATATTAAAAAGATTGAATCTTCTTATCATCCACTTGAAATTACTTATATTATTTTTCCTATGAATGTAACCTTCATAATTAAATATTGAATCTTCCATATTTAGAGATACACTATCAAAATTGTTAACGTATATTTTTATTCAACTTGATCTTTTTCTCTCCTTCTACATCACCCATATCTTCTTATTCTTCCTCCTCTCTTTCTTGTTCTACTTCTACCTCTCCTTTTCCTCCTTCTATGTCTTCCTTTCTTCTCCTTCATCTTATTTATATTCTAGTTTTTTTACTTATTCTTCTTCTGTTTCCCCCACTTGTAATGAAATTACTTATATAGATCTATATATCAACAAAAATAAAACACAATAGAACACCAAAATATAGAAAATGATCACAATATGAAAGTAGAATGACCTAGTCACTTCGAGGGGGAAAATTCAAACCACACAATGAGACTCGAGTTCTCAATATGAAGATTAGATACAAATTACTAACTAATGTATATACCCTACTATACTATGTAAAACACAAAGGCCAACCTAATAAGTATATTAAAGAAAGAATAAATACGATATGACATGTTAGCGAGATAATGTTAGCCACATGTCTCATTATACATCTCCATATAAATGAAATAGTACTAATGCTATAGATTTTTGCTCCCCTTAAAAGAAACATTCTCCCAAATGTTGACCATTTAAAGAGGATTCTTTAAATAAGTATAGTCCTCAATGTTTATTATCTATGTATGTGAGTACAATAACTATTCCTCCCATGTTATAAATTCATTTTATTTATTTTTCCACTTGATTAGATACTCAATATTTACTCTCTTCTTTACCCTCTTAATGTGCATGTTAATAATTTCCTCATGTTTCAAACTAATATGACCTTATTTTTCCAACTCAAGTAACTCTATTTGAGTTGAAACATTTTGTGCAATGAAATTTTCAAAGATATAAATGTGCAAAGTATGTGAAATTGGAACACTCTCTTTGATACTATAGAGATTTCATTCTTCAAAAAATTGAATCTTCTTACTATCAAATTGAACTTAATTTATATTCTTTTTATGATGGATGCACTCTTCAAACATAAATATTACAATTTCCATATTTTGAGCTATACTATTTGAACTCTTTTCTTCTTCTTCTTCTTCTTCTTCTTCTTCTTCTCCTTATCCTTACCCTTATCCTTCTCCTTCTCCTTCCTATTATTCTTCTTTGACCTCTCCTTATATTTCTTTGTATTTTTATACTTATTCTCATATTTCTCCTTCATCATCTTATTATTCTTCATCATATTCTAATTCTTCTTATTTTCCTTATTCTTATTCTACTCACTCTTCTTCCTCTTCTCCTTACTATCCTTATACTCTTTTCCTTCTTCTTCTTCTTCTTCCCTTCCTCCTCCTTATTTATTCCACCTATCTAAGAAAACCTCTTTCATTTCTTCCCAATAGAAATCTAAATAATCTTCATTCATTTGAAAGACCTACCTCTTTGTTGGACCAGAAAGCCAAAATAGAAACCAAAACCATGTCCATGTATATGAAAAAAAATTATTCTTAAATTCGACCCACCATTCCATAGCATCAATCATTTCATTTCCATATAAATTTCACATTTCCACGATGCAAAAAAATAAGGTTTCAATAAAAATATCCTTTAACCAATATTTAGGTGTCAAATTTCATAATTATTTATTCCTTATAAAAATATAGGGAAGAAAACCACTTTTAATTTTTATATCTTTCCAAAAATGTAAACTACTTTGGAAATTTTAGAAACATTTTGTCTATGGAAAAATGCTAGAATGGATATAACATGTGCACAACAAGTCAAATAATATTTAAAAATTTTAGAACCTTACTTGAATTATTTCACTACCTTAGTTAAAAATTGTGTAAAATTTTTGCACCTATTTGTAGATATAGTTGAATCTTTAAAATTAGGGTTTCAACCTAATTTTGGCCAAATCAAAGCTTTGATACCACTTGTAATGAAATTACTTAGATAGATCTGAATATCAACAATAATATAACACCAAATAACACAAAAATATAGATAAATTATCACAATATTAAATTAGAATGACTTATCCACTTCGAGGGAGTAACTTTGAAAACCATACAATAAGACTCAAGATATTAATATCATGATGATATACTAGTCTTTAATTCTTATATATACCCTATTATAGTATACAAAGTACCAAGGCCAATCTATAAAGAATATGAAAGCATAAACAAATATGATATGTCATGATACAAGATTATATTAGCCACATATTGGATATCTATATCCTAATCTATAACCTAGGGTTAATGGTATATAAGACATAATTAGGAAGTCTCACTTAGATAATTTGTGCCATAAATAAATGTCCACTAACTTAAAATTTATAAATTCTATTTCTTATCACCATCTCTAATAAGTTACTTTGAATTTCATGGGTTTTCTTATATATATGAGAACCACCAAAATTCATCCTCAATATTATCTACATTCTAGCCACCAAAATAATTAAGGATAGGGAATGTTATAGGAATAAGGCCCAACACACCCATACAAAATGATTCAACTTGACCCCAGACTTCCATAGACGAAATGATTACATTTACACATTTGTAAAAAAATTAAAAACCATTAGATCTTCTACAGACCCCCACATCATTGTTAGACCCTTAGGGAATGGATTAAACCTTTCCAAATTGACTTATGTTATATGGCATGGAATATACACAAAGTTATGGATCACTTTTTAACATTTTATGCAATTGTTTTGGGTTGACGAGGTTGCATCCATTTTTACATACTTTTATATTTAATTAGGTTTTTATGTAGTACACAACAACTAACAAAAAAATTGCAAGGTTTGGAGATGAGGAGTTATTATGATAAATTAAATTCCAACACTAACTTTATAAAATAAGAATAATGTATTATTTATTTCAATAAATGAATACAAGCTCAAAATAAATAAGAGATACAGAGAGAGGCTTAGCTATATACATTAGTATAAGAAGAATATAAGAAGATAGACTGAAGAAAATAGAAGTGCAAAACTTGGAAAAGCTTCACCGCTGAAATTGTGATATGAAAATATCATGGTCCAAGATTGTACAATCTATTTAGGATATATATTCCATTCATGTACCTTTTGTATAGTCTTGGATTGTTAAGCCCCTAAAATATCAGCTAAGTACAAAAAGGCACGTGGGCGTGTAAAGCATAGTTAAAGAAGGGTGCGCAAGGTGAAAGCATGTAGGACGGGGTTCTAGGAGGGTTTAATAGAACAAGTGGCACATGCACAAGGCAGAACAAAGGTTTCAGGACTTAGCCATATTTGACACATCAGGAAGAACACGAGAAAAGCATGACCCAACTGTGCATGCAGAGTGGATAAGGTGCCATCCTGGCAACTTGAGGCCCATAAAAGGAATATACCTCGCAATAGAAGATTCCATAAGACCATCATTGCAAGGAGTGGAGAGCTTAGGCCTGAAGGAGCATGCCCCCATGGAGGACCACATTTGACACTTGGTGATGGATCTGAAGCCACAAAAAGACAAGTTGGTGATTCAAGAAGCCTATATATACAAGCACCCGCTGAAGAGAAGATATATAGATAGACAAATATAGATTAGTAGAGAGCAGAGCTCTACATATATACTTGCAAGGAACTATGTATGGTTTGGTGGAAATCTATAGGGAAAGGATGTAATAAGGGGTTGGGATTGTAAATTTTCTCTTGAGAACTAAGGGGTATAAATCCAACTATGATGTATGACTTTGGTCTACACACATTGTGGTAGTCTATAATGGATCCAATGAATGTAATGAGGTTACCAAACTTGATTGAATATGATTATTAATGATTCTGGTCCATATTTATAGCTTACAGTTCTGATTCATGAATTTTAATGGAATAAATATAAATCTTTATGCATTTCCTTTCTCTTTTGGTTCCTATCTATAATCATAAGTACCATTCGGTGTAGGATAACCATTTATCTAGAAGCTATTCTAAGTTCTATGATAAATGTATGTCTTGTTTCCACTCACTATATTTAAGTTCCTATAATAGACGATGTTTCCACTTAACTCACATAAAGAGAAACTCAAAACTTGTAGGTGCCTTGGGTGAGTGCCCAAGACCCACTAGTTGATAGGATGACACTCATGGGATTCCCTTGTTCTTTGGTGGGTGTAAAAATTAATACATCTTGGTTCATTTGTTAGGACCTCTTTTCAAAGTTTTAGTGGGAAATGTAACACATCATGATGTGTGTAATGAGTGATGATAAAATGTTTAACTCTAGAAAGTGTTGAATCATGGTTCAAGAGCACGGAGGAAGAATTTTCTTAGAGATTCAACACTAGGCCTGAGTTTGATGCACGCAGATGGGTAGAAGAGAACCTCTACCATGAGTTGTATGAATTTTTTTTGCTTCCTAGTAGTGTTGTATGAATGTCTCTTAGCATATGCGTTCGTATCAAGGTAGTATTATAGATCATGCCCGTGGACCCAAGAAGAGTACCGGAGGTGTTGTAAGATGCAGATTTGATATGGAATCGTATTGTGGATCATTGGTGGAAAGGAGTACTAACTAGATACACTCTGAATACACTGTTTCTACATATTATTGTCCTGGAAGTTGCTCGGTTCAAGTTTCGTGGAAGCCTAGAGGATAATTTCTATGTGTTATTCCTTTGGTGATGAAAATATTGATCATTACCTTGATTTTAGAGGCATTTCGATGGCCATCTAAATGTTTCGAGCACTTTGTGAGAGGAAGCAAGGATGGAAGAAGATGGAAAAATTATGACCGAAAAGAAAGGGAGGAGAGACAACTCAACTAAAGTGAAACGTGTGAAAGGGATATTGCTAGACAACATGAGGTTACATGTTTTATGGATCTATGGAGGTAGAAGTTGTGGGAAGGAGTTGAGGTTCACAAAGAGGATGTTGAACTTGAGTAGTCTATGCTACCCCATATTGGCAAGCGTGGGAGAGAGACCCTTTCTCGATGAGAGTTCTTCATGCGAAGAGAGAAGATTCATTGGCATGCATATGAACCCATCTAGTGACCAAACCTTAGCGCTTGGTTTTCCAAATCAAGGGATAAGTATTCTTAACCCAGTTGGTATCGATGGAGGTGACCAATCTATTCCTAGGAGATATAATTTCTCATTTGGGACTTCTATAGCTGCACACTCTATTCCATTGTTTGAAGGAATTTTTAGACAAGGTGAAAATACACAAGGTTTGCATGATGCATTAGGGAGTGGCACAAGGAATACATCTAGTAGTGGAGCAATCTTGTAGACCATTGGCATGTGTGTAGTCATTTTTACACCCCAATAAGAACAAGGGAACCTCATGTGCATTGGCCTATCACTCGGTGGGCGCGGGCACTCACCCGAGGTGTGCGAGAGGGAGCTGAGTTTCTCTTTTATGTGAGTTTAGTGGAAGGCATGCTTCATGATCTTGACTTAGTGATTTAAAATAAATGAGAAGCTATAAAGCTCGAACGGCTTTTATACCCCAAATATCATTGTTATCCAAAATGTGCCCCTGCTCATTTTTGTGGCTAACTCCTCTCATTTTTTCCTCTCTTGTGCCTCAGTCATAATATTTTGATTTTCAAGCACTCAAAACCTTCTGAAATGACACCATTGGATAGAGCTCTTTCTCAGCTTTCTAGAAAGGTAAAGTTTTCCTCCTAACTCCATGTATTTTTCAAGTTATGGCTCGGCGAGTTTTTGTGGAAAATTTTCCCCTGAAAGGCCCGCGGCTAATGAGATGCCACCACGTGGCACCTAGAGTGGTGGAGTGTGGGGAAATTTTGGAAAATTTTCCAATTGACCAAAAAGGTGCAAAAATTTGAATTTTTGCCCGCCAACCCGATTTGGCCCTGTTTTGCCCTAAAACTTCAAATCGCCATATCTTTCGATCCAGAGCTTGGTTTTTCATGTTCTTTATATCAATGGAAAGATGGTGAAATTATCTACAAGATTATGGGGTCAATTTTTCATTTTGGTGGAGTTTGAAGAGATAAAATCAAAAAACACTTCTGGCACGTGGTCATGGACAGAAATGACGTTTCAACCACCATTTTTAATGAAGAATGGCTCACATTCTCTCCCAGCATGGCTAAAAATGTCAGGGAATGGGTCTGTTAGGGTGCCCATGCTGTTTTGATGGCATTTTGGTCAATGGTTGAACCCCTTGCATGTTTTCCCGCATTTCTCTCTCCTGGGGTCGTGGTTTGCACTGTAAAAGCCAGAATGAGTTCATTTTGCAAAGGAGAGACACTTTTTCAGCTCTGCAACTTCCTTTTCTTCCTCCTTGGTAGAATTTGTGAAGAAATTTTACCTTTCCATGTAATGCAGCACCTTTTCTTGCCTCTGGATCACTGTAATGTACTATATTGGATCTGAGATGTTGATATATGTTCTGTGATTAAAATCCCTCAATCCTTTCATATATCTATCATTGCTTTCTTGATCTTTCATTACATTTTGAGCATTTGTGCATGTTTTGTGTTGTGTTTCCTTGTGGATTGTGTATTTCATGTAGCATCAGGTGTCTACAACTCCTTTGGTGCATCACCTATTAGCATTAGTTCTTTCTTTTTGCATTCTCTATCTCTGTCTCCTTGGAATTTAGAGTAGATTTAGGAGTTTAAACCTCTGCAATTGTGCAAGTGAAATAGCTGATCAGAGGAGTTGAGGAACCAGCCTCTAATCTGGAGATTTCTCTTCCATTTTGCAAGTCCCACACTTGGGAAGAGGATTCAATGTTGTGCAATCACACTAGATGCATAGGATGATCAAACTAGAAATCTGATCAACATCCAGGGGGTGCTGCTGATTTGCAACAACAGTTTTGGCACGCCCGGTGGGACCTTAGAGGTCTTCCACTTTATCTTTGATAGGTTGGTGTGTTCCTGTTAAGGATTCAGCCTTTTGGAGGCACTTTCAAAAGCACATCTGGTGACTCCATCTAGTAAACAACTCATTCTCTAAGTTGTAGACCTGTTTTCCATTCATTTCCATCCATTCTTCTTTCCATCATTTTCATTCTTTTCCATTCCATGAAGTTGTGCAATCATGACTTCATTTCCATCATGGAATTCACATTTACAATAGTAGTATATCACACCTCCAACATGTTTTACAAATCCTCCAAATCAACATTTTGATCAAATTCAAAATCAGCATGTCTACCCATATGAGCAGCAGTGCCAAAGTTAGTTTGGTTGTGAAGCACATCAAGAACAAGGGTACGCATGCAATGAAGACAATCAAATGGAAGATGCAGATTTTGTGGAAAAAATCCAAAAGATGGAGGCAAAGATGGTGCAATCAAGAGTAGTAGCTCAAATGAAGGCTTTCAGAATTAGTTACAGGACTCCTTGTCCATGGGGAGGCCCTTTTCCAAGACACTTCAGCCCTCAGGAGAAGCTGGACTTTATGATGAAGATGTTGCCCCAACTTGCACAATGGACAGTAGAAATAGAGGCCTATACACTTGGTGTTGAACAACCTTGTCAATGGGTAAGTTCTACACCATCATCTGGTTTTTCTCTTCCCATTACTCAAGCAACATCATCTCATTTGGAATTTCAAATTCTAAATCCAGTCAATGCTGCCCCAGGAGTTAATTCCATTTCGCCATCCCCTAGTCTTCCACCACATCTCGATTCTTCTTTCCCCTTTCCTTCCAAATAGTCATCCCCTCCACAAGAGCTAACGGAAATACCCTCTCCTCCAAAGAAACAAGAGTTTCTACCTCCTCCACCACCACAAAAAATTGCCAAATCAATTGAGTTACAATCCACTTCTCCTCTTGCATTCCCAAATCCATGTTGGGAGGATAAAAATCAGAATGCCAATCAAGGAAAACAACAGCAAAAAGAGAAGCCAAACAAAGATGAAGAAATTCAAAGTCTGAAGAGTTGGGCTCTTAAATTTGGGATGAAAAAGATCCCCTTGATGGTTAAGCCTTCAGAAGAGGTTGGAGTTGGAGAACAAGTAGTGGTTAGGACTGATTTTGTGACAGCAGAAGAAGAGAAAAAGAAGAAGCAGACCAGCAGTTAGTTTGCTCAGAAAGTAGTGTCCATGTTGGCACTCTATTTGAAGGGAATGCCAATTCAATTCAAGTTGCACAATCAGCCATGGAGGAAGAAAGCTCAGAAGAAGATCTTGTAGTCCCAACTTGTCCTCTAGAGCAGCAGATTGAAGAGTTTGACTTGACAAACTTCATGCTAGGAGAAGAGTTCTATCAAGAGCAAGATTTCCTTCAAGTAGTAGAGGAGGGAGAAGCCGCTCCAAATGCGAAAGAAGAGGAGCACATTCTAGCTGTGAAGAAGAAAAGTGTAGATCCAAGGGCTTTGAACACAAGGCAGGCTACAGGAGAACCTTCAGTTCTTCTTTCTACTTCATCCCTCTCGTGTTATAGTGCTTTGAAGAAGAGTTTGATATCTCAAAATCAATGTTGGAGGATGAAAGAAACCATGATGATCAAGTTACTGAGATCAAGAGGACACTATGGAGGAAGTTGAGCATTTACATCGGACAACAATGAGGTAGTGTATCTCGTCGATTTGGAGGACTGTTTTGATGAAGAAGAACCACTTGAGTTTCCACCATTCTCTCTTTCATCTTCCACATCCCAAATAGTTGAGCTCGCTTTGTCATGAAGGAGAGCATTCATTTGCAGCAGCCTGCATCTTATAACAGCTCTTTAGAACTAAGATTGGAAGATTTTAATCTTTCATGTTCTTCATTGGAAGAAGAGAAAGGGCAGAAAGGTTCTACCATTTATTCCACATCACCCACCCAAGAAGGTCTACAAGAAGACTCCATTTTTGGAGTTGAAAATCAGAGCTATGGGCATATCAAATGGATCATACCTTTCCCAATCAGGTATTTGGCTTTATTGGAGCCAAAGGAGAAGTCACAACTAGTCATGCTTGCTTCTAAGCATGAGGATGAGCTACAAAGAACCAAGGATCAGTTGTCATACCTCTCCAATCCAAATGCAGAACAACTAAAAGAGGTATTGAATTTTCCTTCAGCTGATACCTTGATGATTTGGGTGGAAGACCAGCTTCTTGTTGATTTTCCATTCATCCAATCAGCCATGTTCAATGCCAAATTAGTTGCATGGTTTCCAATTTTGAAGAAAGGAAGCTATTTTGCACAACCAGTTACAGGGTTTGTTTAGCTCACCTTTGTTTCCATTAGGGTAGAGTAGGTAGGTTTGCTTTCAGTAAAATAAGTGCTTGTGCACACTCTGCATGTTCCATTTGGAGCATGTATGATTTTCAGTTTTGTACATAGTTTTTGTGGTGCTAGTTTTGCTCTTGCATAGTCCATTTCAGTGGGTTTCCAAGTGGCTCAGAGATGAGGTTTTCAAAGTTCAAATCAGTTTGTAGGCTACAACTCATGACTCCATGCCCAATGGATGCTTTAGGCAACTAGTAACTTCATCCAAAGAGGCGGATGACCCTCTCGAGTCGCCAAAATTGTTATCCAAAATGTGCCCCTGCTCATTTTTTATAGCTAACTCCTCTCATTTTTTCCTCTCTTGTGCCTCAGTCATAATATTTTTATTTTCAGGCAATTAAAACCTTCTGGAAATGACACCATTGGATAGATCTCTTTCTCAGCTTTCTAGAAAGGTAAAGTTTTCCTCCTAACTCCATGTATTTTTCAAGTTATGGCTCGGCGGAGTTTTTGTGGAAAATTTTCCCCTGAAAGGCCCGCGGCTAATGAGATGCCACCACATGGCACCTAGAGTGGTGGAGTGCAGGGAAATTTTGGAAAATTTTCCAAATGACCAAAAAGGTGCAAAATTTGAATTTTTGCCCGCCAACCCGATTTGGCCCTGTTTTTCCCTAAAACTTCAAATCGCCATATCTTTCGATCCAAAGCTTGGTTTTTCACGTTCTTTATATCAATGGAAAGCTGGTGAAATTATCTACAAGATTATGGGGTCAATTTTTCATTTTGGTGGAGTTTGAAGAGATAAAATAAAAAAATGCTTCTGGCACGTGGTCATGGATAGAAATGACGTTTCAACCACCATTTTTAATGAAGAATGGCTCGCATTCTCTCCCAACATGGTTAAAAATGTCAGGGAATGGGTCTGTCAGGGCACCCATGCTGTTTTGATGGCATTTTGGTCAATGGTTGAACCCCTTGCATGTTTTCCGTGTTTCTCTCTCCTAGGGTCGTGGTTTGCACTGTAAAAGCCAAAATGAGTTCATTTTGCAAAGGAGAGACACTTTTTCAGCTCTGCAACTTCCTTTTTCTTCCTCCTTGGTAGAATTTGTGAAGAAATTTTACCTTTCCATGTAATGCAGCACCTTTTCTTGCCTCTGGATCACTATAATGTACTGTATTGGATCTGAGATGTTGATATATGTTCTGTGATTAAAATCCCTCAATCCTTTCATATATCTATCATTGCTTTCTTGATCTTTCATTACATTTTGAGCATTTGTGCATGTTTTGTGTTGTGTTTCCTTGTGGATTGTGTATTTCATGTAGCATCAGGTGTCTACAACTCCTTTGGTGCATCACCTATTAGCATTAGTTCTTTCTTTTTTGCATTCTCTATCTCTGTCTCCTTGGAATTTAGAGTAGATTTAGGAGTTTAAACCTCTGCAATTGTGCAAGTGAAATATCCGATCGGAGGAATTGAGGAACCAGCCTCTAATCTAGAGATTCCTCTTCCATTTTGCAAGTCCCACACTTGGGAAGAGGATTCAATGTTGTGCAATCACACTGGATGCATAGGGTGATCAAACTAGAAATCTAATCAACATCCAGGGGGTGCTGTTGATTTGCAACAATAGTCATACCAAAAGCAAAG
Organism: Taxus wallichiana var. yunnanensis; assembly: GCA_018340775.1. Classification (NCBI taxonomy): domain Eukaryota; kingdom Viridiplantae; phylum Streptophyta; class Pinopsida; order Cupressales; family Taxaceae; genus Taxus; species Taxus wallichiana. The sequence continues at coordinate 47,204,373 of CM031244.1, read as the reverse complement.
CACGCAATGAATTAATAGAACTAGGAAGTTGCAAATCCACAAATATACTCAACATTCAAGTAATGTTCATGATTATACAAGATCAAAAGCAGAGTAGAAACATGCAGATAATACAGAAGGAGATCTTAATATAAACACAGTGGTAACCTTATCATATTCATTCATAGTCTTACTACAAAGCATCACAGAGAGGTAGACCATGGTCATACACCATATATGGATCCATACATGTATGCTCACAAAACAAAATTTTCATTCCCCATTCCCTCATTACATCCTTCCTAGAATCATCTACCCATTCTATCCCATAGTTCTCGTAGTAATTCTGCAGAGCTCCGCTACCTCACTTTTGTCTTTGTTCTTTGCCAAGGGTGCATGTATAAATAGGCATCTGAGCTCTAACAAACTCTTCGTAACCTCAGATCTGGTCCCAAGTGTCAAGGTGTGGGTCACCCCAGGCGCATGCCTCTCCATGTCATGATTAGCTTTTTGGATCTTCCTATCGCAAGGTATATTCATTCTAGGACACCCTGTCGCGAGGCTAGAACCTCATCTAAATGGAACACATTCTTCATGTGTTCTTTCCAAAAGGTTGAAAATAGCTAAGTCCTAAATTGTTCTTCTTGTGTGTGCACATCCTTGGTTCTCCAAGAAACCTTTTTGAATCTTTTCTTGCGCACTTTCACTTGCACGCTTCCTTCGGCCATGCATGCCTACGTTCCTTTAAGATTAGGTAACTATATTAGGGTCCCAACATTACCCCACACTTCACCTGTTCTCGGCCCTCGAGAACCTTTTCAAAGAATGTAGTACAAAAATTGCAAGGCCTTGTCTTGGAAAATAATGGTGGGAAAGAATAAAGAATGGGGAGAGAAAGAATAGAGGGAAAATTGCCTAAAGAAGAAGAAGGGGAAAATTTTGCCACAGGTCATCCTCCAGTGTACTCCAAGCACTGACTTCATCTTGCGCTCTAGTGCACATATCACCAACTAAGGTGCTCACCTCATCGAAGGTTAACCCTTCCCCCTTCATGTTAATGGTCTCCACCATAGTCTCCAGCTCCTTGGTGTGATCCTTTAGGGCATCCATCTTCCTTGTAATGATCTTATAGAGCTCTTTTAGCCAAGTTTTGATTGAGACTCGTTTGTTCTCAATATCTTCAAACTTCTTTTCCACTTCAGCTAGGATCTTTTATTGCTTGGCTCTATTGCCCTTATTATTTTCCTTAAAGTCCTTCATCTTGGCCTCGCTGCTTACAAAGCGGTATGCCTGTCACCTTGTCTTGATCCATGAAATGGTTATAGGCGACCCCATAGTTTATGTAGCTATTTTTATGTCAGCGTACACCTTGTTGTATTCAGCCATGAGTGCAACAACCTTCAGCTTGTCCTCCTTCTCCAAGCATGTAGCTACCTCCTTTGCTAACTCCAAGGCCAAAGGCTACCTTTCCATGGTGAGGATCTGAGTCAAGTCCTCTAGGCATTCCAGGGAGGATCCATACTTTTATGCAAGAGGGTTAAGGTCTAGGTGCTTCATGATAATAGCTTGGGAGATGAGCTCCACCTTCTTGGAAACTTCACGTACCCTGGCCTTTTCCTCCTGAAGCTCTCTCTGTAGTTGAGCACCGATTAGTTTCTTAAGGCCGAGGTCCTTTGTTATCTTCACTACTTCTTCCATCCTCTTCTCCAACAGGTCCTCCAAGACTTTAACTCTTTCATTCCTACGAAGAGCCTAACCTCAATTTCCACGAGACTTTTTTGAGAACGTTACACACTTGCTCATCTGATAGTTGTTGCGTGTTTACAATGGGGTTTTCACCCTTTCCTTTGGATAGTTCTAATACCACTCCTTGGATAACCTTGAACTTAGGCTCATTGAGGTGGGAGTCAAATGCTGATGATAGCATCTTCCTCATGTGTGGGTACCCACCCTCAGGGTCAAAGGATTCCATGGCGGTGAGCTCCTTGGCGGGCACAATACTCTGGAAATGCATGCACAAAACTTTTTTGGGGTCATCAATGTATCCCATCATGGTTCTTCCCCCTTCCGCACATTTACTTCCCATGTAAATGCCTTTGGGAATAGTTATTGAATGATTTGGGCCTTTTGTGCTACCTACACTCTTCTCCCTCTTCTCTTCTTTTAATTCACCGAGTACGAGCTCCACGTTGCACTCCAACTCCTCTTTGACCAAGGTATTAATTATCTTCTCTACCTCCATTGTCACTTTTTCATCCACCTCCGCTTGTCTGAGCTTGAGCATATTTGGCCCCTTAGTACTTGCCCCTTCACTCCTTTCTTCACTCCACGTGCCTTCCTCCCCTTGGGTGCCCTTCCTCCTTACAAAGATGAAAGCATCATTTGTATCCTCTAATCCTTCTTCCTCTGAATCATGGACATCAACCGGTTCCTGATTCACCTCCAAATCCTCCCCTTCATCATCATCCTTTTCACCTATATAGGCATTCGGGTCATCTGTATCTTCATAATCTTGTTCTTCCATCCCTTTCTCTTCTTCCTTTGCGAAAAATCTGAAGTCGGGGATGTTTTCTCTTCATCTGAGGGTTCTTCAGGGGATGGTGACTTCATAGGCTCTGGGGTCTTCTCCCACGACCATTGTTCTCCTCTTCTTCTCGGGTGTGGGTACTTGTCCCTATCGTATCTACATTTTGCTCCCCAACCACCCTTTTTTTCTTCTTCCTCTTCCCTCTCCTTGCACTTTGGCGTGGGCTTCTTTCTTCCCATAGGGTCGTCTGGGATGGATATCTCATTTTCCATGTACACACCCTTTTCAAATTTTGGCCTTATGCACAGGTAGATCCTTACGGCATTTCTCCCAGCAATAGGTAAGGTCAACGGCCTTACAATATGCACATCCTGCGACACGTACCTTTCAATGTATGCATGCTTCTCTAGGTAGACCAACTTCTTTCTCATTTCCCTGTGCTCTCTGTCAAGGGTGGACAACTCCAAGTTTAATTTCTTTGATTCCTTGTATCTGTTTACCCCACTTGGAAAAATTGGGTAGTAAACAAGAATGGGAGTTTGCACCATGGACTCCAACTGCCATCCACCAAGATGAACCTGCCAATGCAGAAGTGCTGGTAGACCGCGAACTCTACTTCTCCTTCGGTTGCCACAGGAGTTATTCAAGGATCCACCATTAAGCCCCGAATGCCTTCCTAAGGCACTTATACCATTTTCCTAAGTGTGCCTTATCTACCCCCAACATTGATTCACATGTGTATTTCTAAAATCTCTTCGCAGTGAGGGATATTCAGCAGGTACTCCCACATGAAGTTTTCGGATGCATCCGCAGCAGCCCAATTTCGAGAACACAATTGTCAACAGAATGTTCTCAAATAGGATTTTTCCTCCATTCTCCACACTTGCTTATGATTTCATCTATTATGTATTGGTAGATGACATATAGCCAGGGCTTGCTCACTTGGGTCCACCTTTCTTGTCCATTCAGCTTGGAGACAAGGTGTGTGGCCATCTTCATCACCGGATCACTGATATCCGAGATGTCATAGTACCTTGATCCCTTCTTCAATTCCTAGGATGCTATGGTTTCCCTGATTACCTCCTCATCCTAGAGGTCATCTATGAGCACGTCCCTCACACAGGTTAGGCCTGTGAAGTGTGAAACTAACTGGGGAGTTATGCACATTTTGTGCCCTGCGAAGTAGAAGAAGTCTTCATGTACACGTGTCATCAGCCATTGGTACAAGTGCTCAGGCTTCCTGAAATATGATAATCGGTAAAGTTGGAGAAGCCTTGACCTTCTCTATTTTAACCTTGACCATGTCATTGTAGATTGGAAACTCATGTCGGTGTTCATTTATTTGTGGGGTGCACCAGCTTTAGCGCCATTTCCTTCGCAATTATGCTTGACCGGTGATTGTAATTGATCATGGTCATCTGTCTTATGTGGGACTCCCACTCTTTCCTTGTAAAACCCCATATAGATATTGCATCTCTAAATACCATTCTTCATTCATATCCAAGGGTATTTCCTCTTATTTCTTCTTCCCTTTTCCTTTACCCTTTCCCTTCTTGGATTGTTCGTAGGTTTACCTACTGGTTTTGTGGCCATCATTGTACCCTTTGCTTTCATTCCTTAGTTAACTTGTGATTTTGTTTGAGAGTTTTCCTCACGTGCCCCATTCCCTAGAACACAAACCCTAATCTCTAATTTTCCTCCTTCGATCACGGTGCTCCTTCACAATGTTCCTCACACCCGTGAATCACTTCTGCTTTGGTTTGTAGATCTAATGGACTGATTGCACATAAGTTTTTAGGATTTTCCTTCACACGAGTCAGTTCTCGAAACCCTAGCTCATGAAATAAAATCTCTCATTTTTTTCAAAGTAAAATAATAAAATGCCCACTCTTGTATTTATAGGTTTTCCACTTTTACACATTTAAGGATAGGCTACCTACCACCGTATGACCATGTTTAATGCGGTGTTTCTAAACAAAACCCAACTTCAGCACTTCTCCTTACGCACCCAATCCTTGCATGAAATTTTTTCACCCGCACCCAATCCTTGCACAAAACTTCTTCCACCCATGCCCAATCCTTGCATGAAAAATTTTCCAACCTTCTAGCATGTAAAAATCCATCTTGACAAAGACTCTTGTGCATGTGTTACTAGTGCCAAAGGCACCTCTTCCATCCTCATGATTCTTGCTTTCACCTACCTCGTGTTTTTGTGATTTTTCTCCTTGTACATGGATTTCCAATGTAACCTTATTTTGCCACCCATCTACCTTCTTTTCTCCTAATGCATCTTTTCAATAGGGCCAATTCAAATGGTCTACTAACCCAATCCTCCGGTAGAATAACTTAATGTTTCCCTTTATCACCTCACCCCACACTACATCAATGCGTGGTCATTTACGCATTCATAAGTTTGAAAAGTAATAAGGTTACCAGGTGCCTAAGGCAAAAACAAAACAACAACATGAAAGGGAAATAAAAGAAAGGAAAAGCATAAAAGGAAATTCTAAGCTAACTAGCAAAAACTCCTTATTTACAAACACCAAGAAGCATTATTTATAAGTAGGGCTTCACTTGACTACTCACATTGAAGTGTCCAAGTACTTTTGTTCCATCCGGTGTTTGCAGAATCGCATGCACCCAAATCAAAGATGTATGAAATTACATAAGGACCCAACCAATGCACCTTCAACTTTCCAAGATGGTATAGAAATTTTGAATCATATAGCAATACCATATAGCCAACCTCAAACTATTTGTTCTTAATATGGCGGTCATGCCATGCCTTTTGCTTTGACTTCTCATTTTTTTGTCTCCATCTTGCTAGTGAGCACCTTTCATCCAACTTTAACAATTCATCTATTATTTCTTCTAGCATTTGCTCATTGTCCAACCCTCATGCGCACGCTATATGTAGCGATGGTAGCATAAATTCAATAGTAAAATAGCCTCTGTGTTGAACACCAGTTGAAATGGTGTGGCCTTGTTTAATATTTTATACGTTGTTTTGTATGCCCAAAGAATTGGTGACACCTTGTCATCCCAATCATGCCTACCCACATCGCATATCTTAGTCAATGTGTGACTAAGGATTTTGTTAAATGCCCTCTGTAGTCCCATTTTCCTGAGGGTGATAAGGGGTAGTCTTATGGTGGGCTACCATGAATTTTGCCAATAGAATCCTGACAGTTTCATTTAATAAGTGAGTTCCCCTATCACTTGTTAAATGTAATGGGAACCCATACCTTCTTATAATGTTCTCCCACAAAAATCTAGCAACCGTGGCTACGGTGCAATCCTTAGTAGGCGTGGCCTCTGCCCACCTTGTTAGATAATCAATCTGACGGTAATAATATACAACGAGTTAGTCCTTCACACAAAGCAGTGAGATTGGTCTCGACAAAATCTATTTCCCATTTTTCAAAAGGTTCCGTGATTGTGATAAGGTGCAAGGGCATCTCATCCCTTCTTCTAGGTTTTTCAAGGCACTGGCAGTGGTCACATGCCTTGCAAAACTCAATGCAATCCTGGTGAATCATCTCCCACCATAGTTCGGTGACTAGGATCTTGTGCGCGGTTGCATTCCCCGCATAGTGTCCTCCAGCAATCTCACCATGGGCTTCTTCTATTATGGCCACGCATTCATGTTCTAATACACACCAAGTGTAAAACCTCATTACGGCCCATTTTATACAAATCCTCTTTGATCAACATGAAGGGTGTGACACATATGGCTAACCTTTTTCTTTCCAAAGCATTCATCCCTTCAGTGCCATACCTTCCTTGAGAAAAAGAACAATGTCTTATAACTCGAGGGAACACACCACAACTTGAATAGTCGCGTGTCGTGCATGGTTTCCTCGATACTTTGGTCATCCTCTCTCGAATAAATCCTTGATAAATGATCTAGCCCACAATTGTTCTTTCCCAGTTTTACCACCACTTTGAATTCAAATTCCTGAAATAAAAGTACCCAACGACATATGCGCCCTTGCCACTGCTTTGTTTACTAGATACTTCAAGGCCATATGGTCAATGTAGAATGTGAAGGGAGTCACTAGCAGATATTGTCTAAATTTGTGGAGTGCGTAGATCATTGACAATGCCTCCCACTCATTCATTGTATAATTCTATTCTACTGGTGTAAACTTTCTACTTGTAAAAAACAAGGGATGATCAATAATACCCTCTCTTGGTTAAGCAAGAACGGATCCCATTTCATACTTAGAGACATCCACGTGGACATGGAAAGGTTTATCCCAGGATGAGAATTGTAGAATAGGTGCGGTGGTAAGCCTTTCTTTTAGAGTGTCAAATGCCCTCTGTTGTGCCTCTCCCTACTGTAAGGCACTCTTATGTCTGAGCAATATTTCCAAAGGCATGGCAATCTTGGTGTATGCCTTAATGAACTTTATGTAGTACCAAGTGTGTCCAAGAAATCCATGTATGGTGCTTTGGCTGATGGGCTCCCCCATTACCATAATAACTATAACTTTTGTGGGATCCACCAGTAAGCCCTCTTTGCATATGATATGCCCCAACAACATTCCAAAAGGGGTTACAAAAACACATTTCTTGATATTGAGGGAGATCCTCAACTACCGACATCTTTCAAACATCAACCTCAAGTTATCACAATGGTCCTTGACCAATCCATACATTGTCCAATCATCCAAATATACTTAAAGGAACTTGTGGATGAAGTCCTAAAATGCTTGTACCACTATGCGCGAAAATACAGCAGGCACATTCCTTAATCCAAAGGGCATGACCGTGTATTCAAAGCTTCCCCACTCGGTGGTGAAAGTTGTCTTATCTTGGTCTTCCTTGGCAATCCTTACTTGGTGATATCTTGAGAATCCATCTGTAAAGTAATAGACCTCGCGCCCAACAACTCCTTCCAAAATCTCTTCAGTGAAGGGGGTGGGAAAAGGATCTATGATACAAACAACGTTCAATTCCCTGTAATCCACACATATCCTAATCCACCCATCCTTTTTTATGTTGATCACCATTCTAATTATCCATTCCTATTCCTCCACAACCTCAATGATATCGGATGCTATCATTTTGTGTAGCTCTTCTTTAACCCTTACGCGCGTATTGGGATTCATCCTATAAGGCCTCTTCCTGACTGGGCGCACACCATCTTTTAACTTTATCCTCATTTCCCCCAATGAATGGTGGATGCCTTTTAACTCATGGTATCCACACGGAATAAATCCTAAAATTCACACAAGAGATTAATGATCTTTGATACTTCCTTGTCCAACCATTAGTCACCAATGATAGCTTCCTTGGGCTCCTTCTCCGAGCTAATGTTAAATTTATTTGTTTTGAGTGGTTCATGATATGTGTGCACACATGCATCTGCACTATCAACTACTTCACACCTTCCAACTAAATGCTTGATATTCAAGCTCTCCATCTGCTCTCCATCAACAACGTATACCATCTTTCCTTTCTCCTTTTCAGCACACGCGTGCTCGAATTGTATGTCTTCTGGTTCCTCCTTTGGGAACCATGCTTCCAAGCTAGGTCCACTAAGTAAGTTTACTAACCTATCTTCTACTTTGTGGTGTAATCCCCAAAGTGAGGCATTTGATAGTTTGCAATGCCTCATCAACCGGTTGCATGGTACTTCGGTACTCGAATGTGTGAACCAAGTCAGCCACCAATTCCTGCCAATTTCCCATTTGGCGGCATGTTTCAAAATGGATGTACCAAGCATGTGCGCAACCTTGTAGTGTCAAATACAGCTTGTGCACCCAAAGGGAGGGTGGTAATGCTTCTTGCCCTCTCCCCCGAGACCCTTTCACATGCCTAGATGTGGGAATATTTGGGTCCATTGCCATTGTAATCCTTGATGGCAGTGGGTATATTACTCTTTGAGAATCAGACAGTGAGTGCAATTATAACTTCACGCCACTCCAACAAGTTTTCACTATGCACGGACCACCACCTCACTATTGTCCCTATCAAAGCATAACCCAGCATACCTCTCCACACTTCCTCCCTCCATTGAGCCTCTATTTCTCTTAAAAAGACCTCGGGGTATGCATCCCTAGAATACTTGGTTATTTCCTTTCCCCCTAGGCACCGAACTATACATGCCATTGTTACCTTAGTCACCGATCCTTTCAAATGTCACCCAATCATTTAGTAAGTCCCATGTGCCCAATTATCGCATGCTATATTGGTAGTATCAGCCGACAGTTAAGCATCATCAAACCGGATGACTCCTCTTGTAGGGTGGATGGTCTCTGGATCCCTTATGGAGTGCACATATATTCTATCTAGGACTTATTCCCCAAGGGGTTTAGTATAGGTGTGGACTTTCCATCGAAAGCGGTATAATCACCCTCTCTTCCTTGTTTTCAAAGCTTATGTACCGCTTGTTAATCTAGAGCTCTACATTATTCTTATAGCACCACCGCACCTAAGTAACGTTGGGAAATTATCTTCCTTGAGAAGTGCTAAGAATTACAAATCCCAGTGAACTTAGTCCCCTGAATGGTAATGGATGCATCCTTCAAGACACCTATGGGCATTGCCTTTGTCTTATTTTCCATATACAACACATTTGAAGATGGCTGTAATGTAGGTCTTCCCATTTGATGTCAGGCATCTAGAGTGAGAACATTAACCTCCATGCCTATGTCAATGAGGATGTTGCTAAGCAGCCATCCATCCACTACTACATTCAAGGTGATCTCTTTGTCATAATCAAGGTTGTGAGGTGGGAGGTTTGCATGCAGGATCTACCTTTTGTGCTCTTCCTAGTGCGCAGCACATTTTCTCTCAACCATGCTCCTAGTAGGGGAATAATATTCTCCTACCTTAGTAGTTTACAAACCATCTTAACCTCATCCAAGTCATCCTTTGGTGCTTCTAATGGTCTTCTTTGTTCATCTTTTCTAGTTTTCTCTCTTAAGCATCGGATCCCCCCTTGTAAGCTTAGAATTACATCCATGGTTTCCTGGTAGACTTCTTTTTGGTGAGCCAGATTTGGATACTTCCCATGTACTACTTCTTCCCTTTAAACCAGAGGTCTCTACCTAGGTGCTTCCCTTACACGCGTGGACTCCATCCTTATTATTACCATAACAGGCTCTAGTTCTGATTCACGTATTACTCGCAGAAGCCATTGCATGTCAGCCTTCTTAATACTCACCATGGTAGTGCCCTTATCCTTCCAATACTGCTGACTCATATGTTCGTATAACTTTGGGCACTCTTTGTACTTATGTTTTTTTCCACACTATAACCATTGTAGAAGATCTGGACATTCCCGCTTATAATGGTCTATGGCTCCACAATTAAAGCATGTTCCACGCGGGAACTCACTTCTTCCACCGTAGTTACCATGACCATGAAATCCTCTACAAAACCATCTACCATGCACACCTCCATCTCCGTGCTCTTTATACCGACATTCATCTCCTTTGGAACTGCTGGCAATGCCATTCTCGTGCACACTAAGATCAATTGCACGATGAATCTAGTCAATCAATATACAATCCTTGGTGTCATGTGTGGTTAAGGTACATATCTTGCAATAAGAAGACACATTTTTATGGATCACGTACTACAACAAGGGGCACCTACTTGCATCATGGTCTCTATGACATATTTCACAGTTTACTACTACGATGTGCACCACCTTCCGAGTACATATCCCACCATTATCCTTTGTGTGCCCTTCTACATTACAATCTATGCACCACATCCCACCGTGAGTCTCTAGAACTGTGTTGGTAGATAATTTCTCCAATTGCTTAGCCATGGCAGTGATCTGAGCCTCCAAAAATGGGCTAACACCAGTGTCAACACTACTAACTGCCTTAGCATGCAAAGTGACTTCTAATGCTTCACGCAGGTCCATGAATGTTTTATGAGACAAAGCCCTCCTAAAGGGTGTGATCAACCCTCTGAAAAACCACTAAGCATGTTGTGAAGGGTGGATATCATAAGACAATTTAGACAATAGAGTTTTAAAATGTGCATCATATTCCCACACACTCTCTACCATTCCTTGCTGGATTTCTTTGAGAGAGCTAATGCTCTTCTGTTCAAACTTAGGTATGTGAAATTCTACCAAGAATGCATTTATCAATGTAGTATAATCCACAACAGTTTGATGAGGGTCATACTTTCTATACCAACTATACACACATCCTTGCAAGGTCATCACAAATTAATTGGAATATTGATCCTTGGTCGTGATCCCCTTTGTGTGCCATAGAAACTCACACTTATGCACATGCTCGAGACATCTTCTATCCCACTTTGTAATCTAGTAAGTGTTGAGACATCTCAAAAATACTTGACGAGGTACCCGAGGCCCTTGTCCTCCTGATCCAGTCCCTTGGTTTCCTCTGGTGTTTCCTCCTCCACTGGACCCACTAGATCCTAAGCCACTAGCTCTACCACTTCCACCTCTAGATCCTCCTGTGTTAAGTACAGGGGCTCGTGTTTTTTATGCCAAATTCTCCCGTCGTTCTACTAAATTGCACGCGACAATTTGTGAACTAGTGCCACTACCAGTCATATTTCCTCCACCACTTCCTAACATGATTCCAAAACTAGCTAGATATGTGCCTTGTCCAAACATTCCACCAAATACTAGAATAGTGTGTGAAGCCATAGAAGTCCCAAATGAGAAGTTGTATCTTCAGGGTGCCAATCGATTACTTCTACTGATATCAAATGGATCAACTATACTTTTCCCTCATTCAAACAAACCAAGTGCCAAGGTTTGGTCACTACATGGGGTCAGATGCACGCCAATGACTCTTCTTTCTCTACACGACAGACTCTCATCAGAAGCCACAAGGTTTTCTCTCCCATGCTTACCAAGATGGGGTATCATAGACTGTTCGGGTTCCACATCTTCCGCGTGAACCTCAACTACTTTCCACCATGTCTAGCACCATAACCCACTTGTAATCCTGTATTGTCTATTGATCTCCCTTTCACATGCTTTGTTTTACTTGATCTGTCTCTCTTCCCTTTCCTTTTCGGTTGTTATATCAGCCATTCTTCCCTAACTTGGCTTTCTTGCCAAGCACTTAGGGTGGTTTAGCCGGTCATAGGAAATGCCTCTAAACCCATGGTTACCATCAATATTTTTATTTCTAGGGGGATAACATGCATAAATGATCCTCAGGCTCCCGTAAAACTCAAACTCAAGCAACTTCGGGTAGGAATACGTGGAAATGGCGTATTCCAGTGTATCTAGTCAGTACTCCCTTACACCAATGATCTATAGCATGGGTCCATGTTAGATCAACATCTTGCAAGTTCTGATATGTTTCTTGGGTCCAAGGGTGTGACTTATAATACCACCCCGATCTAGATGTATAAGCCAAGAGCCATTCAAATAACTCTACTAGGAAACAACAAAAGAAGGTTTCATATAACTCATGATAAAGAGTGTCCTCCACCCATCTTCGCGTGTTAAACCCAAGTCTAGTATTGAATCTCTGAGTGAATTCATCCTCTCGTGCTTTTAAACCAATCTTCAACACCTTCAAGTGTTAAGCACTCCATCATCACTCTTTGCACAGATCATGATGTATGCCATGTTCCACTACAACTTCAAAAAGAGGTCCCAAACGGAACCAAGATGTAGTCATTTTTTCACCCCACCAAGAACAAGGGAACCTCATGCGTGCTGGCCTATCACCCAGCGGGACACAGGCACTCACCCAGGTGTGTGAGAGGGAGCCAAGTCTCTCTTTTATGTGAGTTCAGTGGAAGGCATACTTCATGATCTTGACTTAGTGATTTAAAAGAAATGAGAAGCTATAGAGCTCAGAATGGCTTCTATACCCCTTCAGTCATACCAAAAGCAAAGCACGCAACAGAATTAATAGAACTAGGAAGTTGTAAATCCACAAATATACTCAACATTCAAGTAATGTTCATGATTATACAAGATCAAAAGCAGAGTAGAAACATGTAGATAATACAGGAAGGAGATCTTAATATAAACACAGAGGTAACCTTATCATATTCATTCATAGTCTTACTACAAATCATCATAGAGAGGTAGACCACGGTCATACACCATATCTAGATCCATACATGTATGCTCACAAAACAAAATTTTCATTCCCCATTCCCTCATTACATCCTTCCTAGAATCATCTACCCATTCTATCCCATAGTTCTTGTAGTAATTCTGCAGAGCTCTGCTACCTTACTTCTATCTCTGTTCTTTACCAAGGGTGTGTGTATAAATAGGCATCTGAGCTCTAACAAACTTCTCTGCAACCTCAGATCTAGCCCCAAGTGTCAAGGTGTGGGTCACCCCAGGTGCATGCCTCTCCATGTCATGATTAGCTTTTTGGATCTTCCTATCACAAGGTATATTCCTTCTAGGACACTCTATCACTAGGTTGGAACCTTATCCAAATGGAACACATTCTTCATGTGTTCTATCCAAAAGGTCGAAAAAGATAAAGTCTCAAATTTTTCTTCACATGCGCGCGTGCATCCTTGGTTCTCCAAGAACCATTTTTGAATCTGCCTTTTACATGCCTTCACTTACGCGCTTCCTCCATCTATGCACACCTACGCACCTTTAAGATTATGTAACTATATTAGGGTCCCAATAGTGCATAGTCCAAAGGGACATTAGGGACTCTAGGCATGACCACTTGGACCCATTACTTGACCGTGTGAGGATCTCGGAGGTGGAACCGATGGATCCGGTGGTGGAGGAAACACCAGAGTGAACCAAGGATCTAGACCAAGGGGACATGGGCCTCAACTCCCGCCTTAGGTATTTTTTGAAATGTCTTTACACTTTACAGATTACAAAGGAATAGAAGATGTTGCGAGCACGTGCATAAATGTGAGATGTTATTGCACTCAAAGGGGATCACTACCCCAGAGTGGAAGGAAAGCTAGTTTGGAATGACCTTGCAAGGGCATGCACATAGCTGGTACTAAAAATATGACCCTCATCAGACGGTGGTGGATTATACTGCATTAAAAACCTTCTTGTCAGAATTCCACATCCTTGAGTTTGAGCAAAAGAGCATCATCACTCTAAAGGAAATCCAACAGGGAATGACAGAGAGTGTGTGGGAGTATGATGCATGGTTCAAAACTCTCTTGTCAAAATTATCATATGACATTCACCCTTCACAACATGCTCAATGGTTTGTTGGAGGGTTGATAACACCATTTAGAAGAGCATTATCTCATAAGACTTTCACAGACCTACACGAGGCACTAGAACCTTCTCTACATGCTAAACCTATTGGAAACATTGACACTAGTGTTAATTCATTTTGGAAGCTCAAATCGTTGTCATGGTTAAGCATATAGATATGTTATCTTCAAAATTATCCCATGAGACTTGTAGTGGTATGTGGTGTACATACTGTGAAGTGGAGGGGCATGCAAAGGATAGCTGCCCTCGGAAGTTGGTACATGTCATAGCTATAGATTGTGAAATTTTCCATGGGGACCATGATGCAAGTAGGTGCCCTCTACTACAATGTGCAATCCATAAGAATGTGTCTTGCTATTGTAAGATCTGTACATCTACATCACATGACACCAAAGACTATAGGCTGATTGATTAGATTCATGACGCTATTGATCTTGGTGTGCACCAGACTAGTCTTGCAAGCAGTTCTAAGGGTGATGACCACCGTTATGAGGAGCATACAGATGGAGGCATGTGTGGAAGGCATTTTCATGGGGGACTCTATGGTTGTGGTAACTACAGAGGAAGAAGTGAGTTCTCGCGTGGAACCTATTTTAACTGTGGGTCTACAAAACACTACAAACGTGAGTGCCCAAAGCTATTGTAGTGCTCATGGTGTGGGAATAAGAACAAGTATGAGGAGTTCCCTAAGTTTTTGAGCACATGATTCACCAGCAACATAAAGATAGGGGCACTATAATGGTGAGCATAAAGAGGTTTGACACATAATGGATGCCACGGTAATCAGAGTCGGGTTGAAACCAGCTTATGGTAACAACACGAGAAGAAGCAGAATGCTCTAAGGAAATACCAAAGAAGAGGACCATGGTTTTAAGAGAAAAAGTGGTACATGGAAAGTAGCCGACCTTGCTCATCGAAGGAGGTATATCAAGAAACCATGGATGTCATTCAGAGTTTACAAGGAGAAATCCAGTGTCTAAAAGAGCATTCTAGGAAGGAGGAGTAAAGGAGGAATGCCAAGGCCCCAAAATATGACCTGGATGAGGTCAAGGAAGTATGTAAAATGTTATGCTAGGAGCATGGTTTTGGGAGAAGGTACCATGCACCAGATCAGAGTGTGAGAGGTAGGTCTTGCATGTAAACCTTCCCCCTCACAACCTTGACTATGATAAGGAGATCACCTTAAATGTAGTCGTTGATGGGTGGCTTCTTAGTAATATCCTCATTGACATAGGAGCATAGGTCAATGTTCTCACCTTGGATGCATGGCATCAAATGGGAAGACCTGCATTACATCCATCTTTGAATGTGTTATATATGGTGAACAATACAAAGGCAATGCCCATCGGTGTCTTAAAAGATGCAGCTATCACCATTCAAGGGGCCAAGTTTACTGGGGAATTTGAGGTCTTAGCACTCGCCGAGGTGGAAAACTTTCCAGCATTGCTTGGGTACCCCTGGTGCTACCAAAATAATGCTAACCTGCGGTTCAATAAGGGATACATCAGCTTTGAAAATAAGGAGGAATGAGTCATTATACCCCTAGCTGATGGGAAATCAACACCCTATACCAAACCCTTGGGAGAAGAAGTCCTTGATAGAATATATGTGTGCTTAATCAGGGATCTTGAGATAATTCATCCCATAGAGGGAGTTATCTAGTTTGAGGATGCTCAGTCCATAAGTGACACTACCAGTATAACATGTGATAATTGGGTGCATGGGACCTATGAGTTGATCAAATGACATTTAAGAGGATCAATAACCAAGGTGATAAAGGCGCATGCATTCGGCTCCTAGGAGGAAGAAAAATACCAAGTTACTTGGGAGGGGCTAATCCGGAAGATTTCTTGCGAGAAATAGAGGCCCATTGGAAAAATGAGAAGGAAAGGAGGAAAAATTTAAATACAACCTACTCGGAATCACAAGATCGGTGGGAAACACATCGGGAGAACCTCTTGGAGTGGTGCGAAGTAAGAATATCCTTCTCTTTAAGGTTTTACAAGAGAAATGCACCCACAGCTATAAAATACTACCATGGTAAAGAGACCACTTCCTTCCATATCCAAGCATGTGAGACATTCTAGATGGGAAGCACAAAAGCATTTCTACCTTCATTATGGGTTCATAAGTTGTACTCCACCCTGCAAGGTTGTGTGTATGCATGGTATATCCACTTGGAGATGCGTCATCAAAATGGTAATTGGAAATAATTTATGAGTGATCTCATTCAAGTATTTGAGTATTAGAGTGCAAAACATTTGATGCTTTAAAGGATAGGCTTATCACCGTGCCCATACTACAATTCCCCTCTTGGGATAATCCCTTCCATGTTCATTTGGATACCTCAAGAACTTCCATTGGAGTAGTACTTGCATAGCCTAGTGAAGGTATTTTTGATCATCCTTTGTGCATTGTAAGTAGGAAGTTGAAGTGATGAGTGGAGCAGAATTATACTATAAGCGAGCGCAAGGCATTGTCAATGATCTAAGTGCTTCAAAAGTTTAGACAATTTCTGCTAGAAACCCCTTTTATATTTTATACCCGACCATATGGCATTAAAATATTTTGTGAAAAATATCATTCTATAAGGGCGCATATGTCGGTGGGTACTATTGTTCCAAGAATTCGAGTTCACGGTGGTTTTCAAACTAGGAAAAAGTAATTCGGAACTAATAATTTGTCTAGAATTGATTCATGGGAGGATGGGAAAACCACCGAGGATACCATTCTAGATGCACAACTATTTAGGTTGCGGTGCATTCCCTCAAACTTAGAAGATATTACAGTATTTCTCAAGACAAATGTAGCACCAGAAGGAATGAAGGCATTGGATAAAAATTAGTTAGCTATAAGTGTCGCACCCTACATGTTGATTAGTGGGGATTTATACAAATTAGGATGTGATGATATTTTGTGCCGGTGTGTGCTAGAACATGAGCACCTATCCATCATATAAGAGGCACACAAAGGTAGTGCATGTTGGCACTATGTAGATGATGCCACCGTACGCGAGATATTTATAGTTGAATTATGGTGGAAGACCCTGTATCAAGACTATAAGGAGTATTGTAAGGCATGTGATCATTGTCAGTGCATTAGCAAACTAGGGCAAAGAGATGAAATTCCTTTGTGCCCTATTCCCAGTGCCAAGCCATTCAAAAAGTGGGATATAGACTTCATAGGCCCTATTGCACCATCTCGCGCATAGGATTGGGTCACGTTATATAATCACTTACATAGATTACTTGATAAGGTGGGTAGAAGCACCACCTACTAAGGATTGTACAATAGATACTAGAATAGGGTTTTTATGGGAAAACATTATTACAAGGTATGGGTGCCCTTTGAGTTTGACTAGTGATAGGGGTACATATTTCTTAAATGAGACAAGTAAGGATTTTGTTAGTGGAATTCGTGGTGGTGCATCACAAGACTACCCCTTACCATCCACAAGCAAATGAAATTGCAAGGGAATTTAACAAAATACTAAGTCATACCCTAACCAAATTTTTGACATTGGTAGACAAGATTGGGATGACAAAGTATCATTCATTCTTTGGTCATATAGGCCAACCAACAAGAGGTTAAATAAACCCACATTGTTTCAATTGGTTTTGGTGTGGAGTTTTTTCTACCGATTGAATTAATGTTACCTTCTCAATGTATAGCATGCGTAGGAGGATTGGCCGATGAACTAGCGCTGGGAGGAAAGAATAAAAAATTTAATGCAATAGAATGAAATATGATCACTTTCCGGTGGATCTAGAAGACTAAAAAAGCAAAACAAAAGGCATGGCATGATCATCACATTAAGAACAAGAAGTTTCAATTTGGGAAATGGTTTTGCTTTATGATTCCAAGTTTCTACACCATCTTAGGAAGTTAAAAGTCCATTGGCTGGGTCCCTACATTATCTCGTACATCCTTGATTCAGAGCATGTCGCTTATACATGCGTTGGATGGGATGAGATTTCTAGGAAACTTTAATGGGATTAGGTTGGAGCCCTATTATAAATAAGTCTTCTTGGTGTTTGTAATAAGACAATATTTCCGATAGTTTAGGATTTCCTTTAATGCATTATTCTTTTCTTTTGTTTCACTTTCTCGTTGTTGTTTTGTGTTGCAGCTTAGTGCAACGGTAACCTCATTATTATTTTTAAAGGTTGTGAATTCACAGAGGACCACACATTGTTTTATTGTGGGGTGGAATAATGT
The DNA here is from genome assembly GCA_018340775.1 of Taxus wallichiana var. yunnanensis. NCBI lineage: Eukaryota > Viridiplantae > Streptophyta > Pinopsida > Cupressales > Taxaceae > Taxus > Taxus wallichiana. The sequence continues at coordinate 47,186,464 of CM031244.1, read as the reverse complement.
GAAATAAATTTCAAGATGAAAAGTGCCAAGAAGTATTGCATTGGAAAGCTTTGATTAAATGGCCCTATGGAAGGAAGCACATGGGAAAAAAGGTGAATGAGGATGGTTGGTGTCAGGATAAGACTACATCTTGGTTCCATGTATAAGGGAGGAATAATTACCTTTGGTGCTGGTAACACATGCATAAGAGTCTTCTATTAGATAGATTGTTTGCATGCCAAAAGGTTGTAGGATTTTCCACGCAAGGTTGGGCGCATGAGTGGGGCGCTTAGAGTCCAGACATACAGGGAAAAATCTCTAATAAGTGTTGAAGTATGGTGGTAGGTGAAGTAGCATTTAATGCTAAAAAGAAGGGAAAACTATAAATAGGAGGTTGGGCACTTCATTATTGACATTGCGAATACAAAGAAAAAAAGAGCTCTTGTGGACTAGGGTTTCCAGAGTTGATTTGTGTGAAGAAAAGTTTGAGGAATTAAGGCATGAGTGACTAGATTTGATCTGTAAACCAGAAGGAAAGAAGTTCACGGGCATAGAAAAAAATTGTGGAGAATCACCATCTTGTGAAAGAGGTTATCTTAGTTAAGGTTAGGGAATGATATAAAAAGGGTTTCTTCACAATTGAGGTTTGAGCTTGGAGAGGGTAGAAAAGTAGAGAAAGTAAGAGAAGTTGAAGTTCTAAGATAATCTAAACAATTAAATCTAAGAAGCAAACTATATCACCTAATAAGATGAAGGGTAAGGGCAAGGGCAATGGAAAAAAACCAAAAACCCCCATAAGAACGAATGAAGAATGGTATGAAGAGATGCAAGACCCATATGAGGTTTTAATTGGGAAGGAATGGGAGTCCCACTTAAGAAAAATGATGGTGAGAAATTACAACCATCACAAAAACATGATAGAAAAGGAAATGGCACTAGAGTTAGTGCACCAAACAAACAGAGACGACACTGTGGGTTTACCTATCTATAATGATGAGGTAAAAGTAAAGTTGGAGAAGGCGGGATTGTTGTAACTCTATGAGTTGCCTTATTTTGGAAAACTTGAGTGCCTCTATCAATGGTTAATGTCATATGTACATGAGGACAACTTTTACTTCTCGGGTGCAAGATGCACATAACTCCTTAGCTGATTTCAAAATAAAAATCCTCATTTGTGAAGGAGAGAGTATAGATGACAAGCTGAGTAACAAGGAAGCCATCAAAGCAACCATCACCGCATATGATTAAAAGAAGGGGTCATGGTGCTTTGATATCACAGAGATCCTAGACCCTATCATGAGAATAGTCATGCACCTAGTGAAAAAGCTAACTGACCAAGAAAGGTGGATGTATATAAATAATTCCCGGTTAAATTTGTGTAGGAAAATATCGTAAGGCATCATCAACAACTTTTCTTCCTTCATCGTAGATGAAATTATCAGCAGCACGTAGGAAGGAGAAAAGATACTCTTTGAAAATGTCCTCTTGACAATTGTGTTTTTAGAAATCAGAGTACCAGATGTGGTAGATAAGTTTTTTTGGGAATATCAGGAGGAAGACCCCTCGCCCATGAAAAGATTCACAAATTACACTTGCATGACAGCATGATGACTGTTGAAAAGGCATGCCTAGAGAAATGGTATAAGCACTTAAGGGACACATTCGGGGTAGAGTGGAGGATCCTAGAACAACTGCCAACACTTATAGAGGGAGAAGTTGAATTCATAATATACCAACACTTCTGCATTAGCAGGTTCAAGTTGGTAGATGAAACCATGAGCCCATGGTGTAAACTCCCCTTTTCCTTCACCGCTCAATACTTCCAAGTGGAGTAAATAGATTCAAGGAATCTAAGAAACTAAGGTTTGACCTTAGCGAAGTGGATCAAGACCACAGGGAGATGTGCAAGAAGCTGGTCTACCCCAAGAAGTGCACGTACATGGAAAATTACATGTCACACAAAGTTCAAATGATGAGACCCCTAACTCTGCCAATTTCGGGAGGACCGTGGCACATGTATATCTTCACATAAGGCCAAAATTTGAGAAGGGTGCATATCTAGAAAATGATGTCTCCATACCTGATGACCCCATAGGCAGAAGGAATCCCACACCAATAAAGAAAGGAAGAGAAGAGGTGCAAGGGAAAAAGGCACCAAGTTTCCAAGATACACCAATAGTGGGTGCCCCAGAGACAAGCACTAGGAAGGGTACATACATACATAGGAAAAGGTCTCTAGTCAAAGAGAAGGTGCTAGAACAAGAAAATCCCATCACAAAAGAGAAGTCACCAGAGAAGGAAGAAGAAAGAGAAGAATCTCCTATACTGAAATCCTTAGTTAGGAAGAAACAGAAGGTGATGGAGGAGGCTGATTCAGAGGACATAGAGAGCTTGGAGGCCTACAGAGGTGAGAGGGATGATGATGAAGAATATGAACCTGAAGGATCCCAAGGACCACCAGTGTTTGAGGTGCATGATTCAGAGGAAGAGGGCGAAGAAGAGGAAAATGACTTTCTCTTCATGTGGAGGAAGGGTAGCCAGGAGGAGGAAGGCACCCAAGATAAGGGAGAAAGTGAAGAAGTGAGTACAAAAATCAGACCCCAAGCCCCACACAGGAGTGGATAAATGAGGTGGAAAAAAAATAAAAGAAAAAAATCATTAAAGCCTTGGTAGTACAAGAGTTGGAGCATAACTCGAATTAATAATGAATGAAGATAAAGAAGAAAGTGTGGGAAAATATCACAACAACACAAGAGGAGGCCCTAGTTTGACGGTATGTATTCCTAAGGGAACGCACACAGGAGGAAGGCACATAGAGATCCAAAGACCAAGAATGAACTATGTTGATGATCCAAACAAGGTGTTATGTGCACATTTCCAAAGCATTGTTCCAACAGAGAAACTCCTGGCCATGACATCATTTGATGTGGAAGGTGCATACCGTGGACAAGGAAAATGCTTTCATGGGCATTTGAGTCCCACCTTGACAAGCTAAATTTTGAAGTGAGCCAAGGGGCATTGATGAAAATGTCGAGTCTAAAGGAACCAACCCCTTAATGAATACCCAACAACTTTTAGATGAGCAGATTTGTAATGCGCTCAACAAAGTATCGATTGATGTAGAAGCTAGGATTTTTGGGAGAAATGACAGAGTGAAGGATCTAGAGGTACAACTGGAGAAGAAGGATAAGGAGCTCCTGGAAAGAGACAAGGATTTAAAACACAAAGAATTAAACAGTGCTCAGCTGAAGTGTGAGCTAAGGGATGAGAAGGTAAGGGTGCGCGAGGTATACAAGAAGTTATAATCAATCACAGGTGCCATTATTTTGAAGCATCCGGACCTAGCACCACTTGTGCAAAAGTATGGATCTACCCTGGAGTACCTAGAGGACTTAAGACACGTCCTCACTATGGAAAGGTAGCCACTAGCCTTAGAATCTATGGAAGAAGTATCAGCGTGCCTAGAGAAGGAAGAAAAACTAAAGGTTGTAGATATCATTGCTGAATACACTAAGGTTTTTTCTGAATTAAAAATTTCCACCCAAACTGCTGAGGTCACGTATGAAAACAATACGAGATAGGGATAGAGTGGTGAGCATTCAAGGCACAACTCATGAGGTAGAGCTTAAAGAATTCCAAGAAAAGAACAAAGGGAACAGAGTGGAGTGGGATAGGATCTTAGCCGAGGTTGAAAAGAAGTTAGAATCCATTGAATCCTTATGAGGTTCAATCAAAAAATAGATGAAGGAGTTGTACCCACAAATCACAAGGGGGATGGATGTGCTTGAGGATGTGGGCAAGAAACTGGAAGGAGTGGTTAAAATGATGGATACTCAAGGAGATGGATTGATTTTTGAGGAGGTAAGTGCCCTAGTCAGTGACCTCTACTAAAGAGAACACATGAATTCAATGCCTAGAATAATTTGGAGGCCAACTTGAAGAAATATTTTCCCCTCCTATTGCAGCAGTAACAACACTTCCCCATTCTTTCATTCTTCCTAATTCTTCATTCCCTTATTCTTTTTCCAAATCATTAATTCTTCTAGAATCTATTGTAATTCCTTATTCATTGAAGAGGTGTTCCGAGGGAGGAGAATACCTGAAGTGTGGGGTGATGTTGGGCCCCTAAAATATTGGCTAAGTATAAAAAGGCATGTGGGAATGCAAACCATAGTTAAATAAGGGTGCGCAAGGCTAAAGCACGTAGGACAGGGGTTCTATGAGGGTTTAATAGAACAAGTGGAATGCGAGTAACACGAACAAAGGTTTCAAAAATCAGCCATATTTGATGCATCAGATAGAGCATGAGAAAAGTGTGACCCGACTGCGCATGTGGAGTGGATAAGGTGCCAGCCTGCAACTTGAGGCCCATGAAAGGAATATACCTCGCAATAGAAGATTCCAAAAGACCATCATTGTAAGGAGTGGAGAGCTCAGACCTAAAGGAGCATGCCCCATGGAGGACCACATTTTACACTTGGTGATGGATCTGAAGCCACGAAAGACAAGTTGGTGATTCAAGAATCCTATATATACAAGCACCCGCTAAGGAGAAGAGATATAGATAAACAAATATAGATTAGTAGAGAGCGGAGCTCTATAGATATACTGCAAGGAAATCTATAGGGTTGGGTAGAGATCTATAGGAAAAGGATGTAATAAGGGGTTGGGATTGTAAATTTTCTCTTGAGAACTGAGGGGTATAAATCCAGCTATGATGTATGACTTTGGTCTGCACAACTGTGGTAGTCTGTAATGGATCCAATGGATGTAATGAGGTTACCAAACTTGATTGAATATGATTATTAATGATTCTAGTCCATATTTATAGCTTACAGTTCTGATTCATGAATGTTTATGGAATAAATATAAATCCTTATGCATTTCCTTTTGTTTTGGTTCCTATCTATAATCTGTTAAGTACCATTCGGTCTGGGATGATTGCATTTGTCTAGAAGCTGTTCTAAGTTCTATGATAAATGTATGTCTCATTTCCACTCACTCTTTTTAAGTTCCTATCATAGATGATGTTTCCCACTTAACTCACATAAAAGAGAGACTCGGCGCCCACGCGTGCCTTGGGTGAGCACCCAGTGCCCGTTGGGTGATAGGCAGTGCACATGGGATTCTCTTGTTCTTTTCGGGTGTAAAATTACTACAAGAATTCCCTCATAATGGTGGCTTATAACTTTTTGAGTCTTACATTAGAATGGAATTTTTTTCACTTTGTCAAAACCTAATTGATAGAAAGTCTTGATATCATTGGTAACAAGATAAATCACTCCAAAACCCTAGCCATGGGTAGAAGTTCATATAAGAAGGTTAGTTTTTGGCTATTGGTACACCCCTTACACTACCTACATTGACACTACTCTAAAGAGGCATCAACCCGGATGTATTTATCTACCTATCATGTGATATCTATTTGGATGCAGCTAGTTGGAAACTTGAACCCCTTTGATCATGCTTGATTATATTGAACTATTTATAAGAATTGGAATTAGGAACTTTATGTGCTTATATGTAAGAGAATATATACTCATTGACTTACTAGAGTGATTGAGAAATGTACTAGTGTCTACCCTAATAGATGTGCATCATTTTTAGGAATATTTGGGGAGCATTGAGTTTCTTTTTATGAGTGTTACAAGAGATTATTTAAAGATAATTCCTTATGATTTCCAAGTGAGTAAATGAGTTATTTAACTTTCTTATATATGGTTTTGAAGGTAAATTATTATGATAAGGCCAACCCAACTAGATACAAATACCTATAAAATAAAAATGCATCAAAAATAGAGTTGGATAATGTGTCATTGTAGGACCCTTCAAGTTGTTTAGGACCGAATTATAAAACCTAACCAAATTATATGGTTTTGGATAGGGAGAAGGTCAATCAAATCTGAAAGTTTCAGAATTATGGTAATAGATTACACATTGATTTTATAGTCTTGTACTCAAAATGTTTCAAAACATCAATGTGTAGGAACAAGAAAGTCAGGAAAGAGAAGCCAAGCTAGAATCGGGTAGGAATAGGATGTGGTTATTTTTCTTAGAAAAGAAACATATTTGAAATAAGTAGTGTCAAAAGGTTATATTTCTAAATTTGAGTGTATATAATTTTTCCCCTTTAAGTATGAATTTAAAATTACATGTTTTATGTACACTATACATGAGTGTGTAGAGACACGTTTTCTTTTCTCAATTTTTTTTGTCTAAAATTATTAGTCTTAGCATGCTCCATGATTAAACCCATAACACATATTTTAGTCAATGTCCATTGTAGAAAATTGAACTATAACTCAATAGTAACTATATAATTCGAACTTGCATAGAGATAAAAAAACATGTAAAATATGGAACGAGTACACTTATTTTCTTTGTAAAATGGAAGAGCTTCATGTTCCTTTCTTGTAGTTGTATATTTCACATCCCACAATTTCAGATATCGTTTGTAGGAAGGATAATTCATAAAATTTTGAATGATTTATGAAGGTAGGGGTAAAAACATTGTTACGTAGCTGAGTATACAACTACATGTGTGTATGTATATCTTGAAAAGGATAGACACACTTACATGTATATGTATATGCAAACACACAACTTTTGTCATCCAAAGTGTTTGTAAAACGCTTAGCATTTGTGACTTATTCTTGTTTTTTTTGGTGTTCAAATGTACATACCATGATAATTATGATGATTTTATTTACGGGATTTATTTCTAGAAATGTTGTATCTGTAATGGTTATTGTAAAACACCTTGTTATGATGTGTGATATGAGTTATCAACTTGGTTGAAAGTAATGATTCGGTACATTAGTGGATAGTTGGTTATTGTACTTGTTAATGAGAATTATATATCTTATTATTGAAGTTAATGGGTTACGATGATTAAGAATATGTGAATGGATTTATAGTATTATATCAAAAATTGAGAAAAATATGAAAAGATAAAAAGATTTTGGTTTTTAGGGGACCAAAAAACCCCGTACATAGAAAGGAGCCAATTTAACAAAAACCAACAAAAATCCAGGAGGAAAAGCTAAAAAATCTTGACACCAAACCACCAAAGAATGAAGCCATACAATACCATGTCTGAATATTAACAATTACATTTTTGAGAGAAACTAACCACCAAAGAAAACAAAGCTATAGTCCAAAGGAATAAAAAAATGACATTAAAGGCTGTCATTATTTCTCCTTAGCCTTTCTATGGGTTCCAAAGACACGACCGACTATCCTTCCTGCATGTAAATTTGATGATCACACATTTTAGTATTTTCTCCATCTTTTCCACTATCCGGTGTCCACAATCTCAAAGGTTATTTAGTAAATTTCTCCTCCTTTTCCTTATTCTAGGTGTTCACCGTCTCAATGGAGAATTACCATCAATCTTAGAATCGACATTTCTTCACTATCGAAATACTAAGGGCCAATCTCATATTAGGATTGTTGTTTTCAACTTGGTCCTAAAGGATATAAACCATTTGTTTTTGCATGAAAAATTCAGCTTGTATACCCACAATTCTTTTTCTTTGGACCTCGATTTATTGTGGCACTCCTTTAGGTCCTTGATCAAATTATTATTGACCGTGATAATGGTATCGGAAGTTGACTCAAAACACATAAGCCTTACTTCCCAGTCCACAAAATATCTCTCCCTACTACCAAAGCTTTACCCCATATTCAAAACCCCACATTTTAGGTTATAAAGAGAATATGAAATCCCTTCGAGGGTGTCTTTCCCCTTCATTTTCTTCATGCATTTAAAGGCAGACTCAAGGGTTTATACTCAACAATGAGCACTTCCACCTTCATCTTTTCTTCTTCCTTTAAGCGCACCACTACTTCCTCCGTAGACTCTAGGGCCAATGGTCATCTCTCCATGGTGAGGATGCGTGTTAGGTCTTCTAAGCATTCCAAAGTTGATGTGTACCTTTGAGGGATTGGCGCTAGGTTTGGGTGCTTCAATATGATGGAACTCTTGATCGTCTCCACCTTATGATGGTAGGTTTGGGTGCTTTAATATGATGGCACTCTTGATGTTGGGCCCCTAGAATATTAACCAAGTATGAATGCACGTAGGTGCATAGGATACTAGTCATAGAATGGTGCACAAGAAAAAGCACGTAGGAGAAAGTTTAAGGAAGCACATAGCATGCACGCGCATGAAAGGAGGTTTGGGACTTATCCAATTTGAGAATCTAGGGTATAACACATGAAAAGCATGATCGGTTGTGCGTGGATAAGGTGTCATCCTAGTGATAGGATGGCCCAAGAAAGAGCATGCCCCAGATGGAATCTTCTAGAAGATCATCATAAGATAAAGTGGAAAGCTCAGGCCTGGAGGAGCATGCTCACATGAAGGACCACAATTGACACTTGGCATCCAACCTGAAGGTGTTGGAAGGTGAGTTGGCATCTGGGAAATCTATAAATACAAGTGCCTATGGAGTAGAGGATATACTTGATATACACATATACATCTTGACAGAGATGCATCTTCATAGAGATACATGGAGACATATAGACATATGGGGAGATATGTCAAATTCCCGAGATTGATGGTAATTCTCCTTTTGGGAAGGTGAACACCTAGACTAAGGAAAAGGAGGAGAAATTTACTAAATAACCTGAGATTGTGGACACCCAGATAGTGGAAAAGAAGGAGAAAAGACTAAAATGTGTGATCATCAAATTTGCATGTAGGAAGGATAGTCGGTCATGTGCTTTGGAACTAATAGAAAGGCTAAGGAGAAATAATGACAGGACTTTAATGTCCTTTTTTATTCCTTTAGACTATAGTCATTTTTACTCCTATCACAAAAGGAAGAAACCCCATGTGCACCGGCCTATCACCTAGCGAAGTGAGCACCCACCCAAGGCATGCATGGGTACCGATTTTCTCTTTTATGTAAGTTTTGTGGGAAGCATCATCTATGATTACCGTAAGAGTATTCGGAAGTTAAGACAAACGAGAACCATAGGGCTTAGAACGGCGTCCGGATCCTTGCAAATACTGTCACTCGGACCAAGGATTTTAACATAATCCGAACATATATTATAATAAAAGAAATATACAAACATCTATTCTTAGAATGAAACGACAGAGAACTCATATGAGTGAAATATGCATTAAAACCATTGATATCCATGTCTATTTATAATAGGTAACCTCATTATATTCATTGGTTCATTATAGAGTGTCACAGAGAGCAAACCACAGTCATGTGTATCACTTTGGACATATGTAACTAAGCTAAAAAGGAAAATAACAACTTCTATACTTAGTACATTCTTTCCCGAACCCAAAATATCCACTCGCAGTAATTCTATATAGCTCCGCTAACTTTCTAACCCACTATTCCCTATGTATATCTCCCCATATGTCTATATGTCTCCATGTATCTCTATGAAGATGTATATGTGTATATCGGTATATCCTCTACTCCATAGGAACTTGTATTTATAGCTTTCCTGGGCTGCCTACTCACCTTCCAACACCCTCAGATTGGATGCTAAGTGTCGATTGTGGTCCTTCATGTGAGCATGCTCCTCCAGGCCTGAGCTTTCCTCTTTATCTCATGATGATCTTCTAGAAGATTCCATCACAGGGCATGCTCTTTCTTAGGCCAACCTATCATCAGCCGGCATCTTATCTACACATAACTAATCACGTTTTCCATGTGTTCTACCCTGGGCACTCAAATTGGCTAAGTCCTGAACCTCCTTTCATGCGTCGCACACGCTATGTGCTTCCCTAAACCTTTCTCCTGCGTGATTTTACCTTGCACACCATTCTATAACTGGGATCCTATGCACCTACGTGCCTTCATATTTGGTCAATACTTCAGGGGCCCAACATCACCCCACACTAAGCTTGTTCTCCATCCTTGGAAACACTCTACTTAACTAAGATGCACACTGCCTTAAATAATTTTAGCAATAGCTTTACATTTTGTAAAATAATAATGGAATGAAAGAATGGGGAGAGAAGAAATAATGGGGGGTATCAGCTTAGCAGGATAGGAAAATCCCTCTTCAAGTCATCCTCCAATTTGTTCCATGCATTGACCTCGTCCTTTGCCTTCCGCGGAGGTCACCGACCGAGATGTTTACCTCATCAAAAGTTAGGTGAATCCCCCAGGGCACCCAAAGTGTGAAAAATATTTTACATCTCCTTGCCTAGGTCTTCAAGTGTGTCCATCCTTCTAGTGATTTGAGGGTATAGCTCCTTCAGTCATGTTTTGATTGATCCCCTTAGTGCCTCAATCTCCTCGTATTTTCTTTCTACATCTTCCAGGACTTTATCCCTCTCCGCCCTATTTCCTTTATTCTTCTCCTGGAATTATTTTAGCTCTGGTTCATGGGTAGTGACTAAGGCACTTACTACCTTATCCATGGACACACTTTTTTCATATGTGGCCTCAAAGAATCGGGAAGCAATCTTTACATCTGCAAGCACCTTGCTATACTTAGCAATGAGTGCTACCACCTTCAGCTTGTCTTCTTCCTTCAAGCACACTACTACTTCCTCCATAGAATCTAGGGCCAATGGTCATCTCTCCATGGTGAGGATGCACGTTAGGTATTCTAAGCATTCCAAAGTTTATGCATAGCTCGAGGAATTGGTGCTAGGTCAGGGTGCTTCAATATGATGGTGCTCTTGATCAAATCAACCTTCTTGTAGAATTCTTACACCTTTGTATTCTCATCTTTGAGCTCACACCTCAGCTACGCGTTGATCAAATCCTCTTGCTTCAAGTTCATGGCCATCTCAACTAGCTCCTCTTCTTTCTTGGCTAACTTCCCCTCTAGAGCCCTTATGCTATCATTTCATGTAAATAGCCTTACCTCTGTCTTAACCCTAACCTTATTAAGAGCATTACATACTTTCTCATCCGAGAGCTCCTAAGCATTACCTAAGGGGTTGTCTCCCTTATATTTTGGCAATGTGATGAGAACTTTTGCAGACTTCAAAGTCAAGCTCATCAATGTGGGACTCAAACACTCAATAAAGCATCTTCTTGGTCCCGGGTACGCGCCTCCTTTTTGAAATGAACCCATGGCTAGAACCCTTTCGGTGGGTATAGTACTCTAGAAACATGCACGCAACACATTCCTTGAGTCATCAACGTAGCTCATTACTAGCCTTTTCTGCGCATCAAGATTGCTTCTCCCCAAGTGTGCTCCTTTTGGAAAAATTACGCTTAGGTGGGACCTCCTCCTATACTAGCATGCTTCCTCTCACTATCTTCCTCTTTTCTTTCCTCCAACACTATAATAGTGTTGTGCTCTAATTCTTGATTAATCAAGGCCTTGAGCATTTTATTTTTCTCTCTCTCTGCCACCTTGGTGATCTGCTCCTTTGTGAAGCTTATGGGTTCCTATTTTTCCATGCTATCCTCGAGTCTTTCCCATGTTTTGGGTGCCTTCCTCACCTGTGTATTCTTTTTCCATGTGAAAATGAATTCTGTTTCTCCTCTCCACTCTCTTTTCTGAAGTCATATACTTCCAAGACATGTGGCTCCTGGTCCCTTTTAGGTTCATCCTCCCCACTGTCACCTTCTCCACTCTCATCCTCTCTTTTGCCCGGTGTTTCTCAAAGATGTCGGTCTCCTTCGAGTCAACTTCTTCTTCTATCCTCTACTTTTTCTTCATGTTGGGTTGCTCTGGTGCCTCTTCCTCTAGTGTCTTCTCTTTTTTCAGGGACTTCTTTATACACACATAAGTACTAGGCTTGGTGCTTGTCGATGGCATGCTCACTATCTAAGCTATCTCGCACACTTGGTGCTTCTACTTCTCTTCCCCTCTTCTTGAGTGTGGGCTGTACGTACCCAAAATTATAGGGTACTACACCACCGGAATGATGTTACACATACCCCAATGATGATACGGATCTCCTTGCAAGGTGTTCAGAATCTAGGAAGGATCACCAAGTATACGTTTGTATCCCGCATGTCTCGCTTGGCCTCTTCATGCTTTTTTTTTCCTTTACCCCCCTATTTTCTTACATTTGAGTATTCAATGATGAAACCGCCACCTTTCCTAGGTGGTTGTCCTATGACCGCCACCCTACCTAGGTGGTGGTCCCATGACCGCCACCCAAGACAAGGTGGTAATCCCATAACCGCCACCCTGCACAGGGCGGCGGTCCTATACGCATTTTCCAGATTCTTCCGATGATCGCGTCAAACGTAAATCTTCAATTTTACATGCTTTCTTCAACCACTTTGGCTTGCATTAATGTTTTTGGTTCCCTAGTAATAGTGTTTTCCCTTTGTTTATAGTAAAAGAGTTCAATTGGGAGTTACCCTTTGGTAATTACATTTGTTATAAATAGCCAACTTGTTTTCAAACAAATGGCCCCTCACCTTCTCAATTCTCTTATTCAATCTTTGAATTTATTTCTTAGAATTCTATTAGTTTCATGTTTTACCTCCATTGTTGGTCTTTTAGAGGTCATTCGATCTTCTTGTTTTAGTCTTACTTCATTGCTGTGCCATGCAAGTCAACTTAGCATAGAATAGTTTCATTTCTAGATTAGAATCCATTAAATTTGTAGGTTTTGTTTTGTCACAAGGATAGATTCTAAAACTCTTGGTACATTTACGTTGTATTCCCATAATAAATCCCACTAGGAATTGCATAGTCAAGCTTTGTTCACTTGCGCTATCCCTCTCCTCCTCGCATTGTATTTGGTCTATATCCAAAGTTTTCATTATTTGAATACCATCTTCTATTGATAGTATCATATACATTCTTTTCTAGATTCATGAGAACATGAAGGAATGAGGAGATCACACTGAGGGGATGAAATCACACACAACTAGATTTACCACTGTTTACTATAAATGCTAGGTTTGAGCTATCAAAGTTCTAGTTCAACATATCAAATAGAATAGTGAATTATTTTATTTTAGTTAAAATTTCACTCTCGATATCGCTTGGGAAGTGTGGGGATTTATATTTTATGAGAAACTGTGATTCATTCCTCACTTATGAGGTAGGATTGAGAGTCTTTTAATTCAAAATAATTATTTTATTATATATTTAGGATAAAATCACAATACACAGGGGAATAGCCACATCAAAGCTACTTTGTTTTTATTTTGTTACTAGATTAGTTGTCCATTTTCTAAATATAATAGAATAGCTGATCTTTAATTTCATTAAAATATGTCATTGAAAATACAAAAATAGAAGAATACTTGCATAGTGTAAATACATCTTTTGTAATCATTTTATTAATTTTAGTTAAAAGTTGAAACACTTTGTATGAAAATCACAGGACCTAGAGAGCCTAGAGAATATATATTTGAACTAATAGTGCCTCAACCAAATCTACCCACAACATTAGCTGATATAGATCAAGACATTAGGATACAGTTCTTTCGAGAAATGACAAACCTACAAGTAATTAGTGAACAACTGAGAGGGTTAAATATCGAAGATGACAAGGCATACACCTTTTGGTCAAATCATCCTAACTATAGATTGCCTTGATAAAATACCCGAATGACTGTACAAGGATTCAAAAGAGAACAAGCATTTGGTTGTGATCCTTTAGTTCCACAACCTGACACAAGAGACCTCCTCATTGACATAGATACTAGCTTACACATTCAAGTTGCCAGAACACCTGTTAGGTATTCTGAGAAAATTATACAACTTCTAGTTCTAAACATAGAGGATGAAAAAGCCTATGATTACTAGATAGTTGGAAGAAGGGATTGATTCTTCACATGACCATAACAGGTCCACAACAACCACACACTCACGGTTGTGATTCTCAAGTCCCACAACCCAACAAGCCTACAAATCAATTAAGTATTGACACTAGTTTATGAACGTTGGTATTTAGATCCTCACCACTCCCGCCAGATATCATCACGTAGTTATCCGTATTAAATATAGAAGCCAATCAATCTAATATTTTCTAGGATAGTCTAGAAAACCACCCATAGTTCACTACAAATCCACTAAATCACCTATCACCATTTTCATGACCTTTTCTGGAGATATATACGAAGCTCCCACAGGCCACTTCCCACGTATCCAACAACCAAGAAATAGAATCTTGGTAGAGCTTGACATTGATTAGAGCCTTCAACGAATGGCCATTATATCTGAACAAACCATTACACTAATTCAAGTTAGGAGGGCTTTCGTTGCCTTAGATTCACGATTCCATTATTACATATTGAGGATATAAGATTACCTAATTATCTTGTATGTATCCATTTATATTCAACATTCACCGGCTATCTCGGCACGACCTTGGGAGGTCGGGTATGAGGAAGAGGTACTTATAGATCCCGATGCTCACATGTCACTTTTCAATCATACAAAATTGGTGAACCGGACGTGAAACAAGTAGTTCTTCCTCTTTTATTTTTCATTTCTTTCATTCACCTTAGTTCTTTTCCATTATTTTGTGGGTATTCATATACCCCCAAATATGTTGGGATCTACATGCATATGGAAAACCTCTCTCGGGTTTCAAACAAGCTATAGTCAAACAAATAGACAACCATCACCCTCACTTTTTGCATGGGCTAATAACTATTCAAGTAATTACTTGTCATCTCAAACTCACCCTCACAGAAATAGTTCTAGTTATTCATTCCGAATTGAGGAGTTAGATCAGCTTGCACAAACACAATAGCTAGATCCATCAGGATCTAATAATATGACATTTACTGGAGAATCCACTTCATCTCCTCGGGTCTTGTTCAGACCACAGATCAATAGACAGTCAGATCCACTCCCTTTTTGGTGAGGAGTGCTTAGCACACTATGTTAAAAGTGAACAACACTTCCAAAATATGTATCCACCTATAGGGAGTTTACAAATACAATCTGATACCCTATTCCAAGAAAACACCCCCATTCCTCCACCTATGGGAAATGCCCTCAAAGAAGCTTGGCGGGTAACGATCAATTCATTATAGGTATCATACCCATTTACAACCTCAAGGTATACAAAAATGCCATTAAGGCAAAACACAATATCTTCACCAATAGAGATCATTTCAGCCTTAGTTGAAAAAATTAGAGGGCTAGAACTTTCTCAAGCAAAAAAAAATTCATATTTGGGGCAAGTAGGAATACCCAACCCTCTGCATCATCCTAGTCAGGTCAACCTCCTTATAAGAACATGCATGTTAGGCATGCCTCCTCAAAATCCTTATAGTTACCCACAACAAACACCAACTAGGACCGCATTTTCAAATGCCGCTCCAGATTGAAAACATGACACCTCCCGAGCTTCGGCACCAAATAACCCATACCAGAATAATGCTCCTCCTTACTTAAACATGTATTCAAAGTCACCACAAGGAGACATGTTCTCTTCTCCCAAGATGTTCATTCAATCACAGGGATTTCCTTATGTCCCTACAAATTCATATGCTATGCCATATCAACAACCCTTTCCACCTCCACCCCCTCATCAAGCACCATCGATGGTCAAGGCCTATGCGGTAGGGACATATTCAGAATATTTAAAAGATCCCCTAGACTTCACCATATGTAGTGTTATGCTTCCAAGACCTCTTTCTGATTTTCCCAAATATAAAGGGGAAGGGGATCTAAATGCACACATTAAGGCCTATGCCACAACCATACGGAGTTACTCCCTTGGGATGGGGTTTTCACTAAAATATTCCCTAAGACCTTAGAGGGTATTTCCCTTGATTGGTATTATAGAATACCTAAAGCCTCAATACACTCATTTAAACAACTCATGTCAGAGTTCATCAAAGCTTTTGACATGAAAAATTGTTAAGAATAGGAATCAGGGAATTCTTGCATATTAAACAAGAACATAATGAATTCACTTGCTCATTTTATCCAAAGATGGAAAATGGTTCTCTACTCATCATTGAGTTATCCAAACATGGATCAAATGAAACTATGTGATTTATTCCTTAATTCTCTCAATAGAGAGATAAAGGAAGAAGTCCAAAAGTTCCCACTAAGAACTTACGATGAAGTACTCGAGAGTGCTCTCCGAATTGACCAAGCAATGATAGATAGTGGTCGTAAGACATATGGGACAAATGGGAAATTAACCACTCCCAATCAAAACACCGCGGCCTATCCTAATACTGGGAATGCTAATCAAGGACCTAAGATCCTTAACAAGAACCGCGGAGTCACAATAGATGGAGTAACTAACCAAGTTAAAAGGGAAAATGTTGTAAACATTTCGCCACCTGCTAATAATCAGTGAAATAAAAATTTTACTCCAACAATCAATGTGGTGGATTTTAATCATCCACCATGACAACAACAACAACAACAAAAAAAATCCAAACACAAGGTCCAAATTGAAACCCAATTGGATATCAGAGTCAAAACCAAAGGCAACAACCTCAAAATTTTAACTCTAACAACTAGCAACCTTCTCGAATTCGGACCATAACATGTTTTTAATCAACAACCTCGAAATTATAATCCCAATTTGTATTGTGGCTTCCACAAGATTCAAGGCCATGATACTAGGACTTGTCATGACTACAATAAATTCATGCAACATTTTCTAGAAGATCAAAAACAACTCTTTATAGATATGTTTTTAGAAAATTCTATAGTACCCACACCAAACACTTATACAGGGGCAATTTCCCCTCAAAATGCACCCACAAGATCTTTACTTGATCCACTCCCAAACCATTCTAACAATAACAGGGATAGATCCTAGCGGAAAAACAAGGGTGTTGTAACGGGAAATAATGTTCATGAAGCGCCAACTTCATTAAATACGATAGTGGTACCCCAACTAGGAACTTGACCCCAAACTAAGATAGTTGGTTTGGTAGAGGTAGACACAGAGCTACTGTAGAAACCATAACAAGAATAGAGGATTATTCTTCTCAACTAACTCCAAGTTATCCATTGGAACCAAACAATAGTCAACAAACATTGGTAAAACCCATAGGTGCCTATGATTTAATTAATGACTTAACTAAAACCTTCTCTCACATCTCCTTTTGGATTTATTAAAGAACTCTCCCACCCACAGGGCTGCCCTTTTAGAAGCATTAGGCCTTGGTCATTTAATCAACATCACTCCTCCTCTAGAAACACAAGTAAACCATGTAGACTTTGATGTTTATCCTTCGGGTCAGCCAGATAGGGATACTGAGTTTATATTCGATATAAGAAAAATGCCAATAGATGTTGAAATTACATGAAGAGGTGACCCAACTTTACATTTACAAGTATGTATTTACAATAATTATGTTAAATGTGCAATGTTTGATGATGGGGAAGCAGTTGATATAGTCCCCTTCACTTTTTTAAAAAGTTAGGATATGGAGATACAAACTATTCCACAATGCGAAATACGCTAAGAGGATATGATAGCCTCAAGGCCACTTCAATTGGAACCATAGTTTTACAAGTCACTTTAGCACCCAAGACGGTCCTCACCAAATTTTATAGTATAGATCAAGAAACCAACTATAATATGATCCTCGGTAGGTCGTGGATACACCGCATGAAGGCAATCCCTTCCACGTTATTCCAAGAAATAAGATTTCTATAATTAGGGAAAATA
Source organism: Taxus wallichiana var. yunnanensis (assembly GCA_018340775.1). Taxonomy (NCBI): domain Eukaryota; kingdom Viridiplantae; phylum Streptophyta; class Pinopsida; order Cupressales; family Taxaceae; genus Taxus; species Taxus wallichiana. The sequence goes on along the minus strand of CM031244.1, from coordinate 47,168,919 downwards.
TTTATGGCATAAGGTAACCCAAAACCTTCGATATACACCTAGCTGATTTGAAGAAAAGACCGGGAGTTCACTCGGGTTTGAACTCCCAACAAATCAACTTATCAAACCAAATAATTTAAAACCAAAAGAAAAGTTGATACCTTACATAGTTGGAAATTAAAAATCCAGCCGAAGACATTCCAAAGACTCAAAAATGAAACCAATGTTATAAAAATAGTGTCACTAGGGACTACCACAAAAATTGTCGAGTTGCTAGAGAAGAACTTACCTATTCTCCTACCATTTGATTCTATGGGTATGGAACACACCCCGGGAATTGCTTCTCTTCCATCAGATGAAGTTTTTATGGTAGAAGTAACTCAAGCAAAAGCAACAGATATCATCGACGAGATATCCCAACATCCATTTTTACAAGAAAGTATTAGACTCTCCACTTTGATGGAGCTAGATGTCACTTTGGAGTCATGGGAGTAATCTTTACTTCACATGAGGAAAAGATCCTACCTTTCACCTTTAAATTATACTTTGAATATGGAGATAGAAAACGGAGAAAGCTTGGAACTACCTCTAGCCCCACCTTAATTCGAAGAAGGTAACGCTTCTTTGATAGAAGAAACCATTGACATAAAAATTGGAATGAAGGAAGAACCAAGAATTTTGAAGTTGGGATCCTCGTTAACTCCGAAGGAGATAGAAATACACACCTAAATCCTCAAAGAACATCAAAAGGATTTTGCATTTAATTATAAAGAAATGACGGGCATTGCACCACATGTCGCGGTACATAATCTTGTCACTAAACCAGATGCGAAGCCAATTAAATAGAAGTCAAGACCAATGAAGCCAAAAGTGGCTCTCATGGTAAAAGAGGAAGTAATAAAACTTCTCCAAGTGGGATTCATCAAGCCCATTGACTATTCACAATGGGTATCTAATATTGTCCCCATCCTAAAAAGAATGGGAAGATACGCATTTGCATAGATTTTCGGGATATTAACAAAGCTTGTCCCAAGGATGACTTTCCATTACCATCCATTGACGTTATCATTGATGTAACAGTGTATTTGAATTGATGTCCCTCATGGATGGGTTCTCAGGGTATAATCAAATTAAAATATCTGAACAGGATCAAGCCAAAACTACATTCATAACCCCCTAGGGAACATATTGCTACGTTGTCATGCCATTTGGTCTTAAGAACACTGGTGCTACGTATCGTGAGCAATGACATATATATTCCATGATCTTATCCATAAAATTGTGGAATCCTATGTGGATGAATTTTTGGCCAACACCAAGAAACACTGTGATCATCCTAAGTGCTCCATATCATCCTCTCATGACTAAATGAATATGGCATCACATTAAACCTAGAGAAGTGTGTGTTTGGTGTAACAGGAGGTAAACTTCTGGGCTACATTATATCTTCATGAGGGATTGATGTTGATCTAGCCAAAATACGAGTTGTTCTCGAAATGATCCTGCCATCGGACGAGTATGGAATTAGGTCATTTCTTGGGAAAATTGGTGCAAAGATCCGAAGGTTTATCCCAGATTTAAGTTTTTTCATTCATCCAATCAGCAATCTATTAAAGAAAGATTATAGGATTGATTAGACTGAAGAATGCAATCAGGCCTTTGAAGTAGTTAAACACTTCTTGTTGTCTCCACCCACATTAATGCCTCCCAAACCTAACCGCCCTCTGATCCTATACTCACGAACCACTCATGTCTCACTAGCTTGCATGCTAGCTCAAGAAGACAATGATAAATGAGAATGTGTGGTCTATTTCATTAGCCAAACATTGCTCGATTATGAAACATGTTACACACAGAAGAGAGAGAATGCCTTGCCATAGTCTTTGCAACAAAATGTTTAAGACTTTACATGTTAAACCAAGAAACAAGGGTCATTGTAAAACATATCATTTACGAACATTCCTTATGCAAGGTTCTTTATCTAAAAAGGTTAGGCATTTCATAACTTTAATGGGCAAATTTGAGTTGACATTCGTAAACCAAAAATCCGTTAAGAGACAAATCATTGCAGATTGGCTAGTTGAAAATCCACTAGATGGAGGTGATCTTATAAATCTGGACTTTCCTGATGAGTGTATATACTTCATCGAAACCAGCCCATCTCTACATGTCCCTGGTATATTGATATCATCAATTTCATCATAGACCACACATACCTGAGAAGGTTCCACATCACAACAAAGAAAGAGGTTATGAATTATTACCACTAAATATGTTGTTTTAGATTAGGTAATCTATTGTAAAGCCTTCGATGGCTTGCTTCTCGAGATGCATCGACATAGAAGAATCCAAGAAGATTCTTCATGAATCACACAGAGGGATATGTGGAGGCCACTTCGGTGGTCACACCACTACTCACAAAATACATCGGATGGGCTATTTTTGGCCCACTCTCGAACATGATGCAGTGGAATTTGTATGTAAGTGCCACAAATGCCAAGAATTCTCTCATGAGATTCACATGCCAACATAATCCCTACAACCAATAGTGATCACATGGCCCTTCTCCACATGGGGTCTGGACTTGATAGGGAAATTATCTCCCTCATCAACTGATGGCCACAATTTTATAATTATAGCCACGGAATATTTTACCAAATGGGTGGAGCCCATGCCTCTCACCACCGTGCACGTGTGTTCGGTAATTTCCAAATTCATTCTAAACCAAATCATTTTAGGTATGGTGTCCCACAAGTCATTATCTCAGATAATGGTACATCCTTTAAAAATGATGAAGTTCGTGAGTTATGTAGAAAGTTCAAAATAAACCATCACACGGCCTCTCTTTACTGCCCTCAAGCCAATGGGCAAGCCGAAGTGACAAACAAAATGTTGAAGGATATTCTCCTCAAAATAGTCAAGGAGAACAAGTGAGATTGGCATTTAAAACTATATCTGGCCTTGTGGGCCCATCGAACCTCGGTAAGAACACCAACAGGAGAAACTCATTTCTTGTTGGTATTCGGAGTAGAAGTAGTTCTCCCACTTGAGGTTGAAATACCCAGTCTCCGTATCTCATTACAAGGGATTTTGGATGAAGAAGCTTATAAGGAGGGACGCCTCTCTCAACTGCAAAGCCTTGATGAGGCCAAGATAAATGTTGAACAATGGTATAGAGCCATGTCTTGACTGGATGTCTTTGGCGAGTATAATAAAAAGGTCTATGAGTGAGAAATATATGAGGGAGATCTAGTTCTAAGACTAGATAGCCGGATTGATAAGAAAACTGGTGAAGGAAGGAAGTTCTGGCCCAAGTGGTTGGGCCCATACCGAGTCATGAAGGACTACGGAAATGGTGTGTATCTTTTATGCACACTAGAAGGTGAGGAATTTAGTGAAACAATCAATTCCTTACATCTTAAATGTTTTTACGCATAAGGAATCAGAATCACCACTTGTACATTATAGCTACCTACATTGCATCAGTCATTTAGCTGTTTCATTCTGTCCACTCATTTCATAAAAATGGTAGTCCAAGAACTTACTCTTAAGCAATTTATTACAAATTTCTTAAAATATTGGTAAAATCATTCAAAACACATCTCTTCAAAGATCATCAAGTATTTGCAAACCTTCTCATCAAGATTGACAGAAAGTATTGACGAAAAACCATACCAAGGCTTGCATACTTGGTTTTTCTCTTTCTTTCTATTAGATGAAGTTGTCCTTACCTATGGTCTATTCTAGAAACTTCTTGGTGTCACATCTATCCCTATTAAACCTCTTTGAAGGAAAGGATATCCCAAAGTTACAGGTCAGAAAATTTAAAATCAAATGGAATCAAAAGCACCAAGCAAACAAAATATTTTATTTTACACACTTCTTTGCCCCACCAACCTTCGGTGATAATCCCGCATCTCTTACTAGTGGTGCGAGGTTGGGAAAGGAAAGAAGTGCCCTTACTCACCTATATCTTTCCTTTGGTGACAAATCCATGCTTCTTACTAGTATCATGAGGCAGGGTGTGCGGGGTCCATTCACACAAATTAACAAATCTTGGTATATAAAAGCAAACATCAGATCATATTAAGAGAAAACAAATGTCCAAACTCTAGAAAAGATCAAATCCTCAAAACCATATTTTGTCAACCAAGTTGCCATTTATGAATCTAAGTCTAGATAAACTGGAAAGTAAGTGGCCTTCTAAGCTTGGTGGTAGTTCTGAGTAGGGTAGGTGTGTAGGTTTAGGTTTGGTTTCTATTACTGGTTTGTTTGTCTCTCATCATTCCATTCAATCAAACTCATACAACTTGTGCCCTTCCTAACTCTTGGTGTTGAGCCCCGCATCTTACTAGTTGCGTGGAATTGGGATTGGGGCAAGTTCATCTCTTTATCACTATACATTCATCACATTTTGCCAACATAAGAAGAAATTACAAATATTTCCCAAAGAGTTTAAAAGTTCAATACTACCATATGTTTGTATCATCTCATATCAGCATTACAAAAACATAAAAAAGAAAACATTCTACTCAACATTTGTTATCATTTGTCATCCATTGCATACATACTGAAAAACATGAAAACAAATACTCTAAAAACATCTAGTGGAAACAAGTCATGAAATTCTAGGTACCAAGAGTCTAGATCCAAAAAAGATATATATATAAATCAAGTTTCATATACAATGCCATCATGCACTAGGCATGGTCAAAACACTCAATGAGCCCGAAAAGTACAAAAACACTCATATAAATATATGAAAAAATACTACAAGAGTGGCCTCTCAATTTCTATGGGATCCTCGGAAGGTGCACGAGCACATCTAGGACTCGGCTATGCTGCACACCGAATGCAATGAGGAATTGTGGTCACGGCCAGTAGTTACCATCTCTCTATTAGAGTGACTCCTCCTCATCAAGCGCTCAGCCATCCTATATCCAGCTACCTCAGTGCAAAGAGAAGTAATTATCTTCACCGCATGCCAGATAGAGGCAAAAACATCGGTATGACTACCACAGTACCTGAAGGCTGCCCCACATCTGAATAGCTCGGCTCAGCATGAGTCTTCTCTGAGGGGAGCAATAGGGTATCTATACATACTCGCGAATCAAGTCTTGCCACTCATTAGCAGTCACTGCAAGTAAAGGAGAAAAACAAGTTAGAAAATGATCAAAGATAAAACCAAGAGTAAACAAAACAAAAAGAAATAACAACTAAGACAATTCTAACTAAAACAAATGTCAAGAGAAGAGTGACAACTCACTCGGATCTCTCGGGCCTCCAAGAAGGATCTCTAGGATCCGTGCCTGCCATTGATGCTGCCACTGACTAGTGTCCCTCTCCCACATCTGGGGCAATGTGATGGCCTGCAACAGACTCGCCATCTCCACCTAAGTCTTAAGAGAGCAACTCCTCTAAGACTAGAGTCACCCTCTCTATGCTCCACTCCGCCCTCTCGGCCCATAGGATCTCCTGAGTATCATGCCACTCGGGATCACTATCATCCCCCACACATCTCACTAATCTCCATCTCCTCTGTCTCTCCCCCAGTGAACTCCTTAGACTTGAAGTCCACGTCAATGGGCTCATCACTGCTATGGACGGAGGATCGCAGCAATTTGAAATAAAGGTAGTTGAGGAGCACCGGCTCTCCCTTGGGCACGTACCACCCTCCTGGCCACAATAGCAACACCGGGGGTAAAATGGTCCAACCCCGACCTCTAGGACCTCCCCGAGCCTCACGAATAGATCTATACACTGGCCCCGCCAAAGGAAACATGTCAATATAGGGAAGGCCGAACTGTTGTGGTACTCTATCAAAGGGGTGGATCTCCAACTTCCCGCCTGCTCTACCAAATTGACCGGTAGTCCGAAAAGCAATCAACATAATAGTCTCCTCTGCCCATACCCACTGCCATGGCCTAAAAAGGAATGGCATCCATGTCTGCGATGGTCAAAGAGGCCACCGCGGCTTGTGGGGTGCTCTAAGAACTATAATCCCTATCCACCTCACTTTGCCTTGACGAACCCCGGGATCCTCTGCCTCTATAAGTCTCCCATATGGGGTGATATGCTCATACACCCAACTCATGACAAGAGTCGGGTGGCTCAGTGACTGTCCCTGTAATTGAACTACCCTGTATAAATCATGGTAGGTAGTCCCAAGGATATATTCTCCCCAAGCATAGACACATCCATGGCCCTCAATCTATGCAATAATGGGGGCCTAACAATATAAGAGAGTGTCTCCTCCCTTGTCCCCAATCAGTCTCGAAGAAAGGATGCCCATGATGGCCTTGTAGAGCACATGAATGTCTGACTCAATAATGGAGTGGATCCTCACTCCCTTCTTCGATCCCATCGATACAACTACATCTCCCATGTAGGTGGCCCATTGAACCACCTGGGATCTCGATACTACTGTCTTAAGAGACAACCGCCGCCCAAGGATTAGAACCCCCAGTATATGGTAAACATCCTCCAGGGTGATGGTCCACTCACCCCTAACTCCTGGTAATCGAAGGTGTTCCAATCCGCATCCTAGTATGAAAATAAGTCACATAGTATGTGACTAGTAGGTGCAACATGAGGGACTTGTGCAATCCTCCAAATGTCAACCCTCTAAAGGGTATCTTGCTTTGCCTAGGAGAGTGCCTCTAACACTGTTGGGATCCAATCACACTCCCTCTCTTGGCTCCATCTAATATACTCTTCCTTCTTCTGCATACACCCAAAAACACAAAAAAGAGTGAGTTAGTATCAAAATCCAATTGGAAAGACTATTAAAAACAAGTAAAAATGCTAAAAATGCAAAAATAAGTTAAGTATAGTGTTGTTTTGGCTCTCTGTCATGAACCACCACCCTATGCAGAGCGGCGGTTCCATAACTACCACCTTTTGAGGCAGCGGTCCCGTAACCGCCACTTTGTATAGGGTGACGGTCCTATCCATGCAAACACAAACAGTTCAATACCTAAAAATGCCCAAAAACAAGAAAATACACCATTTTAACTAAAAGGAAACCTACCCTATGGGCACCCCTCCTAGAGACACATTTAAAACTAGTATTTTAAAAATACCCCCTGAGAAAAAGATTTCATCGTTTCCACATTTTAGGTTCAAAAACAATAAATTGAGAAGTACTAACTTTGAGACTCCATGGGTCAATGTTCTACTCTCGGAGGCATGATCACTATCTCACCACAAACGTTTTGACTATACTCTCGTCAAAAACCGTCACCGTGGGTCCCAAAGCTCAAAATATATCAAATCAATCCACGCAAATGAATAGTGAAATGAGTTTGTTTTATATATATAGCTTTCTAAAATTGATTTTGAATGTCTTTTGTAGGGTCGGAGTGTCGATGGAGGTAAGTTCTAAACCCCGTGTAGATGGTAAGTCCTCTTTTCATATCAATTTAGCCTTATTTCTCAAATTGTTTTATCTATCTGCACTTGAGTCCCCTTTTTCATTTTTACAAATAGCAAGACTTTGGATGGCGAATTTCCAACACACGGGCGTGTCAGGTATAACTCCTAACTCCCCATTTCAGGACTGCCATACTCGAATCCACCATTTTACACCTCTTCATGACTAATATGCTTCTCCGAGGGGGAAATATGTACGTACCCAAAATTATAGGGTACTGCACTACCAGAATGATGTTACACATACCCCAATGATGATATGGGTCTCCTTGTAAGGTGTTTGGAATCCAGAAAGGCTCGCCAAGTATACATTTGTATCCCACATGCCCCTCTCGGCCTTTGCATGCTTTGTTTTGCCGTTTTCCCCCTGTTTTATTGCATTTTAGTCTTCAGTGATGAAACTGCCGCCTGCTGCCTGGTGGTGGTCACGTGACCACCGCCTGGATAGGGCGGTGGTCCCATGACCGCCGCCGCACAGGCGGCGGCGGTCCTATATGCATTTTCCAGATTCTTCTCGATGATCACATCAAATGTAAATCTTCAATTTTACACACTTTCTTCAACCACTTTAGCTTGCATTAATGTTTTTGGTCCCCTGTAATAGTGTTTTCCTTTGTTTATAGTAAAAGAGTTCAATTGGGAGTTACCCTTTGGTAATTGCATTTGTTATAAATAGCCAACTTGTTTTCAAACAAATGGCCCCTCACCTTCTCAATTCTCTTATTCAGTATTTGAATTTCTTGCTTAGAATTCTATTAGTTTCATGTTTTGCCTCCATTGTTGGTCTTTTAGAGGTCATTCGATCTTCTTGTTTTAGTCTTACTTCATTGTTTATGCCATGCAAGTCAGCTTAGCATAGAATAGTTTCATTTCTAGATTAGAATCCATTAAAGTTGTAGGTTTTGTTTTGTCACAAGGATAGATTCTAAAACTCTTGGTACATTTGCATTGTATTCCCATAATAAATCCCGCTAGGAATTGCATAGTCAAGCTCTGTTCACTTGCGTTATCCCTCTCCTACTCACATTGTATTCAGTCTATATCCAAAGCTGCCATTGTTTGAATACCATATTTTATTAATACTATCATATACACACTTTTTGGATTCACAAGAACATGAAGGAATGAGGAGATCACACTAAGGGGATGAAATCACACACAACTGGATTTACCACTATTTTGTAAATGCCAGGTTTGAGCTATCAAAGTTCTAGTTACAACGTATCAAATAGAATAGTGAATTATTTTATTTCAGTTAAAATTTCACTCTCGATATCACTAGGGAAGCTATGGGGATTGATAGTTTCTGAGAAACTGTGATTCATTCCTCACTTCTGAGGTAGGATCAAGAGTCTTTCAATTCAAAATAATTAGTTGCTTAGATATTTAGGATAAAATCACAACTGCACAGGCAAATAGCCACACTAGGCTACTTTGTTTGTTTTTATTCTATTACTAGATTAGTTGTCCATTTTCTAAATATACTAGAATAGCTGATCTTTAATTTCATTAAAATACGTCATTGAAAATACAAAAATAGAAGAATGCTTGCATAGTGTAAATACATCTTTTGTAATCAGTTTATTAATTTTAGTTAACAATTGAAACACTTTGTATGACAATCACGGAACCTAGAGAGCCTCGAGAATATATATTTAAACCAATAGTGCCTCAACCAAATCTACCCACAACATTAGCTGATATAGATCAAGACCTTAGGATACAGATCTTTCGAGTAATGGAAAACCTACAAGCAATTAGTGAACAACTGAGAGGGTTAAATATCGAAGATGACAAGGCATACACCTTTTGGTCAAATCATCCTAACTATAGATTGCCTTGATAAAATACCCGAATGACCGTACAAGGATTTGAAAGAGAACAAGCATTTGGTTGTGATCCTTTAGTTCCATAACCTAATGTAGGAGACCTCCTCATTGACATAGATACTAGCTTACGCATTCAAGTTTCTAGAACACCTGTTAGGTACTTTGAGAAAATTATACAACTTCTAGTTCTAAACATAGAGGTGAGAAGGCATATGATTCTTGGATAGTTGGAAGAAGGGATTGATTCTTTGCGCATGACCATAACAGGTCCACAATAACCACACACTAAAAATTGTGATCCCCAAGTCCCACAACCCAACGGGCTGCAAATCAATTAAGCATTGACACTTGTTTATGAATGCTGGTATTTAGATCCTCACCACTCCTGTCAGATATCATCATGCAGTTCTTCGTATTAAATATAGAAGCCAATCAATCTAATATTTTCTAGGCTCGACCTGAAAACCACCCATAGTTCACTACGAATCCACTAAATTGCCTATCACCATTTTCATGACCTTTTCTAGAGATATATACGAAGCTCTCATAGGAAACTTCCTACGTATCCAACAACAAAGAAACAGAATCTCGGCAGAGCTCGACATTGATTGGAGCCTCTGAATTACCATTATATCTGAACAAACCATTACACCAATTCAAGTTATGAGGGCCTTCTTTGCCTTAGATTCGTAGATTCCATTATTGTGTATTGAGGATATAAGATTTCTCAATTATCTTGTCTGTATCCATTCATATTCAACATTCACCACTATCTCGGCATGACCTCGGGAGGTCGGAGTACAAGGAAGAGGTACTTGTAGACCCCCATGCTCACAAGAGAACTTTTCCATCATACATGGCCCCTTCCTACCCATGGGATCTTTAGGTATGGAGACCTCATTCTCTAGGTACGTGCCCTTCTCAAACTTGGGCCTTATGCAGAGGTACACGCATGCCGCGGATCCTCCTATAATGGGCAGCGTTATTGGCCTTGTCATTTGTATCTCATGTGATACATATCTCTCTATGTATGCACGCTTTCCTCCAGGGTAGTTCAACTTCTTACACATATCTCTGTGCTCTGGTCTAGACTTCCCACTCCACCTCATCTTTTCGACTCCACAAATCTATTTACTCCCACTTGGAAGTATTGAGCTATGAAAATGAAGGGAAGCTTATACCATGGGCTCCAAGACTCATCTACTAGTCTGAATCTACCCAGGTAGAAGTGTTGGTAAACTATAAATTCAGCTTCTCCTTTAGTGACTCCTGAAAGTTGCTTGAGAATCCTCCATTCTACCCCAAATGTGTTCCTTAGGCACATGTACCACTTCTCTAGGTGTGCCTTGTGGGGTGCTGATATTTTGTTGCACACATACTTCTAAAACCTCTTCGTGGGAAAAGGGTCCTTGGTAGGGTATTCCAATACAAACTTATCTCGATGCATCCGTACTAGAATCTCTGAAAACACTATAGTTAACAAGATGTTGTCGAAAAGGATTCTCCCCCTCCTTTGCAATGTATGTAGGTAGGATATACATGGTTCCCTCTACAATTTTCCTACTGGACATGTAACCAAGGCTTATTGACCCATGTTCATCTCTCCTAGCCATTTAGCTTTGTTACTAGTTGTGCAGCCATCTTCATCATTGGGTCCATGATGTCCGAGATGTCATAGTATCTCGACCCTTTCTTACGAGTGTGTAATCGGTAATGGTTTCTTGAATTGCCTCCTTGTCACTTAGGTCATCATCCAAGCTGACTCCTTGGCATTTGAGGCCTATGAACTGTCGGATGAGTTGATGAGTAATGTGCATCTTACGCCTTGCAAAATGGAAGTAATTCTTATATACTCATGACATCACCATTGATATAGGTAGTCTCGGCTTACAAAATAGGGCAACTCATAGAGTTACAAAGAGTCCCACCTTCTCCATCTTGACCTTTACATCATCATTGTAAATGGGTAACCCTTACTAGTGTCTGTTTATTTGTGGGGCGCACTAATTCCAAAGTGCCATATCCTTCTTGATCGTGCTCATTCAATTGTTGTAATCGCTCATAGGCATGTTCCTTAGGTGAGACTCCCATTCATTACCCATCATTACCCCATCGGGTCTTGCATCTTTGCATACCACTCTTCATTCATACTTATCTTGGGATCTTACTCCTTGGCCTTGGCCTTGCCCTTTCCTTTCTTTGGTGCCATTGTCTACTTCCTCTTACCACTTCACTTACTCCTTTTCACTCTACTTTTCTACTTCCTCCAATCTCGATCTCAATTCTATGAAGAAATTCACTTTTCCCATGTGCTAGCTTCACAAAACCCTAAGTTGGGATAATACTTCCATGAAACAAAGCATCCTCACAATCCTTCTATCACCTGTGAAATCTCTTCGTTTGTAGATTCAAACTTAGCAACTCACACCTCACCCTTGTAGATTCTTCTTCACACGATCAAATTTTGGAAGCCCTAGTTTTCCACAAATGCACAATCTCTTCTCTCTATTTGCAAAGTGAAAATGAAAGTGCCTTGACCCTTTATTTATAGTTTTTCCCTTTTTTGATCATTAAATGCTACTTCACCTACCACCATACCTTGCTCATTTAATGTGGATTTTTCAAGCAAATCCCATCTTCAGTGCCTTCACTTGTGCACCCAACCTTGCACAAAAACTCTTCCAACCTTCTGGCATGCAACCAATCGAACATGATAGGAGACTCTTACATGCACGTAACCCATGCTATAAGCACTTCTTCTTTCCTAAGCCTTGCTCTCACCTACCTCATGTTGTTTTCAAATGCAATTTCTCCTTCTCAGTACGTGGGATCTACAAGTAGCTTTACCTTGGCACTAACCATTCTTTTATCTTCTCTTTATATACCCGTTTCAGCCCGGCCATTCAACAAGGATTTTCAAAACAACTTTCTTTGTACTTTAATCACGCCCTTCTTCACTTTTCTCCACCCCACACTTAAAGAAATGTGTGTTCCTCTGCACACTCACAAATTCTCCGAAAGTAGCAATAAGGTTACCAATGCCTGTGGTGCAAAACAAAACAACAACGCAAAAGGGAAACACAAAAATGGGAAAAATGCATAAAGGAAACTTCTAAACTAATTAGAAAAACTACCTTATTTACAAACACCAAGAAGAATTATTTAAAGTAGGGCTTCACCTACTCCCATTAAAGTGTCCAGAAGCTTCATCCCATCCAAGTGCTTGTAACTAGCACATGCCCGACCGAGGATGTATGAGATTGTGTAAGGACCCAACCAATGGAATTTTAACTTCCCATGATGGTGCATAAACTTAGAATCATATAATAACACCATCTCGCCCAACCTCAAACTTCTTTTTCTAATATGGTGATCATGCCAAGATTTTTTCTTTGCCTTTTTCATTGTTTTTCTCCATCGGGCAAGTGATCATCTCTCATCAAATTTCATTAGATCCTCAATTATTTTTTCCAAAGCTTGTTCATTGGCTAACCCTCCTATGCGTGCTATTCATAGAGAAGGCAACATAAATTCAACCAAAAAAATAGCTTCCACACCAAACACAAATTAAAAAGATGTGACTTTGTTTAGTCTTTTATACGTTGTCCTATAAGCCCATAATATCTGTAGATACTTTTTCATCCCAATTAAGTCTTCGAAATCACAAATTTTGGTCAAGGTATGACTCAGATTTTGTTGAATGATTTTGTGGTTCCATTTGCTTCTAGGTGATAGGTCATATTCTTATGATGAGCCACAATGAAATCGAATAATAGGATACTCACGGTCTCATTCAAGAAATGCATACCCCTATCAATCGATCGGACTTAAAGGGAATCCATACCTCATGATAATGTTTTCCCATAAGAACCTCATTGCTTATTATTACTGTAATATTTAGTTGGGGCTGCCTCTGCCCACCTTGTGAGATAATCCATGCAAGTTATGAAATAACGCGACCCATTCGTGCGCACTTGCTTGGTGTAATAGGTCCCACAAAATCTATCACCCACTTTTCACAACGCTCGACACTAGGAATAGGGTGCAAAGGCATTTCATCTCTCCTTCCTAGTTTGTCAATGCACTGACATTGGTCACATACTTTACAATAATCTCTACAATCCCTATACAAGGTTTCCCACCATAATCCCACCATTAAAATATTACGCGTGGTGGCATCACCTACGTAATGCCCACCCACACTTCCTCCGTGTGATTCTTCCATGATGGCCAGGTGCTCATGCTCTAATACACACCTATGAAAAACTTCATCATGTCCCAACTTGTATAAGTCTCCACTTTGATTAACATGTAGGGCGTGGCACATATGGCCAGCCTGATTTTTTTCCAATGCCTTCATTCCATCCGACACCCCACCTTCCTTTATGAATATTGCAATCTCCTCTAAATCGAGGGCATGCACCACAACCTAAACAGTTGCATGTCCGGGATTAATTCCTCAATACTTTCTGCTTCCTCCCTAAATCAATTCTTGATAGATAATAAGGCCCATAGTTGCTTTTCCTAGGTTTTACTACAATGGTGAATTCAAACTCTTGAAACAACAACACCCATCGACAGATGCACCCTTGAAGAATGGGCTTGTTTACCAAATACTTTAATGTCATGTTGTCGATGTAAAACACAAAGGGTGTTGCCAATAGATATTGTCAAAACTTGAAGCGCACGTAGATCATTGATAATTCCTTGCTCTCGATTGTGTTATAATTTTGCTAAGTGGTGTTAACTTCCCGCTTGTAAAATAGAGAGGATGATTAATAATCCCTTCACCTAGCTATGCAAAGCTTTGCTCTAATGGCGGTCCGTAAGGAATCTTCATGAACATGAAAGGGCTTGTCCCAAGAGGGAAACCATAAAATAGGTGTGGTAATAAGATTATCTTTTAATGTATCAAATGCCCTCTGTTGCACCTCTCCCAAATGGAAGGAACTTTTATGTCTAAGAAGTTCCTCTAATGAAATGATGATCTTGGCATATCCCTTAATGAATTTTTTGTAATAGCCCGCATGCCCAAAGAATCCATGCACTACGCTTTGGCTAGTAGTCTCCCTTAACCCCACAATAATTGCAACTTTAGTGGGATCTACCAGCAAGCCCTCCTTACATATGATATGCCCCAATAAAGTCCCAAAGGGGTAAGAAACACACATTTCTTAATGTTGAGGAATATCCTTAACTACCTACACCTCTCAAACATTAATCTCAAGTTGTCACAATGGTCCTTAACCAAACCATATACTGTCCAATCATCTAAATAGACCTGAAGAAATTTATGGATGAAGTCTTGGAATGCTTGCACCACTATAAGTGAAAAAATAGCAGGCGCATTCTTCAACCCAAAGGGCATGACCGTATATGCAAAAATTCCCCACTCGGTGGCAAAATTTGTCTTCTTTTGGTCTTCCTTTGCAATCCGAACTTGGTGGTATCCTTAAAATCCATCGGAAAGGACTAGATTTCCCACCCAACAACTCCTTATAAAATTTCTTCAAAGAAGGGGGTCGAAATGGATCGATGACACAAACTACATTCAATTCCCTATAGTCCACACAAATCCTAATCCACCCATACTTCTTAATGTTGATTACCATTGGACTTATCCACTCTGATTCTTCCATTACCTCAATGATCCCGAAGCTATCATTTTGTCTATCTCCTTAACTTTCATGAGCAAATTTGGATTCACTGGCACGTAATGTCCTTTAGCTTTATCTTCATTTCCCGCATGAGGAGTGGTGATCGCCATTGAGCTCATGGTACCCATGTGGGAATAAATCCTCAAATTCACTTAGCGAGATCAATGATCTTTGATACTTCCTTCTCTATCTAGTAATCCCCAATAATAGTTTCCTTAGGTTCTTCTTCTGAACCGATGTTAACTTTGTTCATCTTTAAAGGGTCATGGTAGGAACGCGCGTGAGCATCTGCACTATCCACTACCTTGCCCATCCCTATAGAATGGCTAACATCTAAGCTTTCCAATTCCTTTCCATCAATCACATATACCAATTTTCCCTTCTCTTTTTCCAAACATGCGTGCTCAAGCTGTAACTCTTTTGTTTCCTCAACTTCTTCGAAGCGCGCCACTACACTTGGTTCACCTAATAATTCCAAGAGCCTATCCTCCATCCTGGCACTATCCCCCATGGTAAGGCACTTGATACCCTATAATTCCTTATCAATCAGTGACTTGGTACTCACGATACTCAAAGGTTTGAATAAGGTTGACCATGAGCTCTGCCAATTCCTCATCTAGCGGTGTGTCTCTGAATGAATGTACCATGCACGCGCACAACCCTGTAGTGTAGAATACAACTTGTGCACCCAGAGGGATGGTGGAAAAGCTTTTGCACCTTCTCTCCAGACCCATTCACACTCCTAGATATGGAAAGAGGTGGGCTCCTTCCCATGGTAGTCCTTGATGATGGTGGGTACATTACTCCTAGAAAATCTAACAGAGAGAGCAATTCTTACCTTATGCCACTCTAAAAGGCTCTCCCGATGTTTGCCCACCAAAAATCTGTTGTCTTGAGCAAGATGTA
The DNA here is from genome assembly GCA_018340775.1 of Taxus wallichiana var. yunnanensis. Taxonomy (NCBI): domain Eukaryota; kingdom Viridiplantae; phylum Streptophyta; class Pinopsida; order Cupressales; family Taxaceae; genus Taxus; species Taxus wallichiana. The sequence goes on along the minus strand of CM031244.1, from coordinate 47,153,117 downwards.
ACTCAAAATCCCTCTCCATTCTTTCCCATCCTTCCACTGAGCTTCTACCTCCTGTAAAAAGATCACAAGGAAGGCTCCTCTTGAATACTTGGGAATTTCTTTTCCTCCAACGTACCTAACCATGAGCGCCTTTATTACCTTGTTCACTAACCCTCTCAACTTCCATCCCATTAATTCATAATTTCCATTCACCTAATTATCACATGCTAGACTAGTGGTATCACTCACCGATGAGCATCTTCAAACTGGATAACCCGTTAGTAGGGTGTATCATCTCGGGGTCTCGATTGAGCACACATATATCCTATCCAAAACTTCTTCTCTCAATGGTTCAATATAGGCGCGTTAACTTCCCATCAAATAGGGGTATAATGACATGTTCCTCCTTGTTCTTGAAGCTAATGTACCCTTTTTTGAACCGAAGGTCCGCATTATTCTCATAACACCAAGCACACCCAAGTAGTGCTAGGAAATTGTCTGCCTTGGTAAGCACCAAGACTTTGAAGTCCCTAGTAAACTTGGCTCCCTGGATAGTAATAGCTACATCCTTCAAGACACTGATGGGAATTTCCTTAGTTTTTTTTTCCATATACAACACATTTGAGGATGGCTGTAATGTAGGTCTTCCCATCTCGATGACATACATATAAAGTCGAACGTTGACCTCCGTGCCGTGTCAATGAGTATATTCGAGCACCATTCATCTACAACTACATTCAATGTAATCTCCTTGTCATATTTGATCCTGTGAGGGAGAAGGTTCACGTGCAAGACCTGTCTCTCATACTCTTCTCTCGGGTGTGTTACCTTCTCTCTCAACCAAGATCCTAGTAAAGGAATGATATTCTCTTTCCTTAGCATTTTACACACCTCCTTCACCTCATCTAGGTCATCCTTTTGTTCCTTGACTCTCCTCCCTTGTTCCTCCCTTCGGATTACTCCTTTAGACACAGGATCTCCCTTGTAAGCTTCAAATAATATCCATGGTGTCCTGATATATCTCCATCTCGATGCACAAGTTCTAGATACTTTCCATGAATGACCTCTTCTCTTGAAACCAGGTTCTTTTGTCTTGGTACCTATCCTGCGCGCGTAGCTTCGCCCTTGTTGTTAACAAGATAGGCTCCAAACCTTCATCCCGTGTTACAGAGGCATCCACTATGTGTCTGTCTTCTTAATACCGACCATTGCAGGTGCCTTTATCCTTCTCGTGTCATTGATTCATATGCTCAAATAATTTTGTGCACTCCTTATACTTATGCTTTTTTCGAACCATGAGCACTTGCAACAGTCCGAGCACTCACGTTCGTAAATTTTTGTAGATCCACAGTTGAAACATGTTCCACGTGGGAACTCACTTCTTCCTCCTCGCTTACCTTGACCATGGAATCCTCCTAAAACCCCTTCCACACGCACCTCCATCTGTGCACTCCTCATAACGGTGATCATCATGTTTAGAACCACTTTGCAATGTTGGTCCGGCACACCCCATGATCAACAACCTCATGGATCTGATCAATGAGCCTACAGTCCTTAGTATTATGGGTTGTGGAGGTAAAATTTTGGTAATAACAAGATACATTCTTCTTGATCGCGTGCTTTGCAAGAAGGACACCTATTTGCATCATGTTTCCCATGGCAGATTTCACAATCTACCATCAAAACATGTATCATCCTCCGGGCGCTTATCCTTAATTTTCCCTCTATCTCACAATATGTGCACCATAAACCACTACGAGTCTCATGGAATGATTTCACAGATAATTTTTCCAACTGTTTGGCCATAGCAGCAATCTGAGCCTCTAAGAATGGGCTAACACCAAGATCAAAACTATGAAAAACCTCGGCATACAAGGTAGTTTCCAATGCTTCACATGGATCTATAAAAGTTTTATGAGATAAGGCCCTTCTAAAAGGGGTGATCAATCCTCTAACAAACCATTTTGCATGTTGAGAAGGATGGATATCATATGATAATTTATACAAGAGTGTTTTAGAACATGCATCATACTCTTGCACACTCTCTATCATTCCTTTCTCGAATCTCCTTCAAAGCGTTGATACTCTTCTACTCAAACTCAGGAGTGTGGAACTCTGCCAAGAATTCATTCTTTAAAGAAGTGTAGTCCACCATCATTTGATGAGGATCATACTTTCTATACCAGTTATGTGCACACCCTTGCAATTTGGTTGCAAACTGACTAGCCTTTCATTCTAGGGTTGTGATACCCTTCGTGCGCCATAGCAGCTCACATTTGTGAACATGTTCTGCTACATCCTCAATGCCCCTATAATCTGGAAAATGTAGAGACATTTCAAAGAATATTTGAGGTGGTGGCTGGGGTCCCTATCCTCCCGAGCCTGATCATTGGTTCCCATTGGTGTTTCCTCCATCACCTGATCCACTAGATCCACCAAGTCCTCTACCTTCGAGCCACCAGATCCACGAGAACCATTGGGTTCAATAGGGCCTGTAGGAGCTGTGCCAAGCACCCCCATGGTCCCACTGAACTGTGCACTTATGGTCTATGATAGCACCCAACTACCACTACTTAGTCCCGTGCCACTCCCTGATGCGAGACCAAAAGCTTGTACACTTGCCCCTTGTCTAAGGACTCCTCCAAATACTGGAATATGTGAAGCCATAGAAGAAGGAAATGAAAAATTATATCTCCTAGGCACAAATATATCTCTTCTAGTTATATCAACTGGGTCAATAACTCTTCTTCCTAGATCGGGAAAACCAAGTGCTAGGGATCGGTCACTGGGTGGGTTTAGATATGTGCCAATGACTCTCCTCTCTCTATGTGATGAACTCTCACTAGAAGCCAAAGGGGTCTCCCTTACGTGCTTGCCAAGATGGGGTAGCATAGACTACTCAGGTTCCACGTCCTCCGCATGAACCTCAACTCCTTCCCGCAACGTCTATCTCCATAGATCCATCACACTAGTAGCTTCACATCATCTAGCAATCTCCCTTTCATGTGCTTCACTATACTTGAGCCGTCTTTCTTCCCTCTCCTTCTCTTTCATGATATCTGCCATCTTCCTTCACCCAAGTTTGCTTACCTAACACTCGTAATGGTTTAGTTGGCCATTAGGAGCACCTCTAAACTCATGGTAACCATAAATATCTTCATAGCTAGAGGAATAACACATAGAAATGTTCCTCTAGGTTCTCACAGAAATTCAAACTCAGCAACCTTTGGACAAGAATACATAGAGATGGCATACTCTAGAGTGTAGGTAGCTAGTACTCCTCTCTACCAATGATCAACAGAATGGGTCCACGTTAGATATGTATCCTGTAATCTTTGGTAGTCTACTTTAGCCCATACATGCAATCCATAAGGCCAACTTGATCTAGATGTATAGGCTAAAAGACATTCATATAACTCTACTGGGAAGTAGTAGAAGAAGGTATCATAAAGATCATGGTAGAGGTTCTCTTCTACCCATCTACGTGTATTAAACTCAGGTCCAGTGTTGTATCTCTAAGAAAATTCATCCTTCATGCTCTTGAACCATAATTAAATGTTCTCCAATGTCAACCACTCTATCATTACTCATTACATAGATCATTATGTATGTTATATCCTCTACAACTTCAAAAAGAGGTCCCATTAATGGAACCAAGATGTAGTCATTTTTACTTCTATAACAAAAGGAAGAAACCTCATGCACACCAACCTATCACCCACAGAAGCCGAGCGCTCACCCAAGGCACGCCCTGGTACCGAGTCTCTCTTTTATGTGAGTTTGGTGGGAAGCATCATCTATGATTACTTTGTAAGAGTATTTAGGAAGTTAAGACAAATGAGAGCCATAGGGCTCATAACATAATCCATATCTTTTGTAGTCACTCAAATTGAAGGCTTTTAACATAATCCAAAACATATATTATAATAGAAAGAAATATACAAACATCGATTCTTAGCATGAAAGGAAAGAGAACTCATCTCGAGAGAAATATGAATTAAAACCATTGATAGCCATGTCTATTTATAATAGGTAACCTCATTATATTCATTGGTTCATTACAGAGTGTCACGTAGAGTAGACTGCAATCATGCGTATCACTCGGCATATGTAACTAAGCATAAAAAAGAAAATAACAACTTCCATGCTTAGTACATTCTTTCCGAACCCAAAATATTCACTTCTTGATAATTCAGAGAGCTCCACTCACTTTCTAACCCACTATTCCCTATGTATATCTCCCCATATGTCTATATGTCTCCATGTATCTCTATGAATATGTATATGTGTATATCGGTATATCCTCTACTCCATAGGCACTTGTATTTATAGCTTTCCTGGGCTACCAACTCACCTTCTAGCATCCTCAGATTTGATGCCAAGTGTTGATTGTGGTCCTTCATGGGAGCATACTCCTCTAGGTCTGAGATTTCCACTTTATCTCATGATGATCTTCTAGAAGATTCCATCCGAGGCATGCTCTTTCCTGGGCCATCCTATCATTAGGCTGGCATCTTATCCATACACACCTCGATCATGATTTTCACGTGTTCTACCCTGTGTACTCAAATCAGCTAAGTCCTGAACCTCCTTTCACATGTCGCATGTGCTATGTTCTTCCTTAAACCTTTATCCTACGCGCTTTTTCCTTGCGTGCCATTTTATAACTGGGATCCCACGCGCCTACATGCCTTCATACTTGGTCAATATTCTAGGGGCTCAAAAACACTCCTTCACTCCTGGATCAAATTATTATTGACCATGATAATGGTATAGGTTCAACTCAAAACACATGAGCCTAACCTCACAGTCCACAAAATATCTCTCCCTACTACTAGAGCTTTACCCCACATTCGAACCCCGCGTTTTAGGTTATAAAGAGAATATGAAATCCCTTCGGGGTTTCTTTCCCCTTCATTTTATTCATGCATTTAAAGGTAGACTCAAGGGTTTATTGGTATGACTCAAGGTCACCAAAATTCACAAGTTGAGAAGGGATAATGGGTTTACCCTTTTGCAATAACATGAGGATCAAACCTTGATGCAAAGGAACATCAATTTTCTTGTTTTTAAAGTCAACAATGGTGGATAATAGGGACATGTAGAGGAAGAAATCTAGACTCATAGCTTGGTTCCTACAGAAGAGATTTAGAATGGAGAGATGATAAGAGAAGATATTTCTAAATTTTCCTTTGAGATTCTAGTATTTCTTAACAACAAGGTAGATGTTGGCCCAACGATCAAGGAGGTAAGTGTGAGTAATACCATCATCGTAAGAAACAATTTTCCTCATATTTTTAAAAATGACTATCTCATGTTTTTGTGAGTTTTGTCTTAAACGTTTTTAATACCATCCGTAGAAAGCCTAGTTATCTCAACTATGGATTATTTAGTAACCCTAATTTCCAACCCCCTGAAAATGAATCCCCCTTTGACCTAAGTATTTCAAAAATAAACAGAGAGCACAAGATTATTACCTTTTAGGCACTAAATGTATTTGGAGAATACCCCCATAGAAACTTCCACGAGAATGGTGTCATTTTTCGATGAAGGAAGGAAGTGGGATCAATTCCGATCCTGTGACCTCCCATTGTTTGCCTAGCACACCTTCTCACTTTGAAATCAAACAGAATGGAATCACCAGTATCAAAAAAATTGAATAAAAGCCAAAGTAAATGAATCATAATATTTCCCAAAAATAAGAATATATTTTGAGCTCCCAAGTGTGTGATCCTTAGTCACCATCATTAAACTACCTTCAAGACATGTCATCATTTATCAATTTTATAATGTCTTTCCAAGGAATATGTTTCCATGGCCATGTCATCAAATCTGACATGTTGTTTCCTTGATTAGAAAGCACATCCACGGGCTTATTACTTTTTGTGAAGGTCTACTAGATATCCACCTTGTCAAATTATTCCAACATCAAACAATCTTCCTTGATGATGTTGCTAAGTTTCCATCTGCACTTACTCTGATATTTTAGAGAATTGATGACACATAAGGAGTCGCCTTCTATAATGATGGATATTAGTCTCAAATATCTCCACACCTTGATGCCCCAAAGCATGGCCTTGGCTTCCGTATAATTATTGGTATGATTTCTAATTATACCCACATAGGATCTAAGACATTTACCAAGGGATGACAAACCAAAAAATCCCCCATCAATTTTATCCTTCTATTTGGTGGAACCATCAAAGTTGGATTTAAAGAAGATGTCAAGAGGTCTTGGCCATTTATCTTTGTGGTTGGCCTTCTCCCTCAAAGGGCTGATTGGGTCAAAGCTCATGCTCATGAGAATATTTATTTCCTAGGCTAGATAGACCTTAGATGATTTGGGATTTAAAATTTGAGAATTTTATTTGAGAGGTAGACTCATCCATTTAATAACCATATCAATGCTTGAGGTTATGTTCCTAAAGATATAGTTATTTCATTCGATGCATAGTCCCCACAATGTATGTGTGAGGGAAAGTTTCAATATTTTTCTAAGAAACTCATTTTGGAAATTAAAGCTTTATTGATTGGGGAGAAGAGCCACATCCCCAGGGAGAAACATATGTATCTTACAAAATCTAAGGATCGGAGAGAGACTTGAAGGGAGAAGGAACATTATAGGAAGAGACGTTGAATTGACTCTTCAAGACATTTACATAGAATGCATCTATTAGTGATGATCATCCCCATTTTATTAACCTATCCACATTTACATTGGATCTTTATTTTTACAATTTCCTAGAGAAAATATTGATTTTGGGAATAATATTTTTATTCCAGATCTTCCTCTATTAGATATTGGGTTCAATATGCTCAAATTTTAGCATGTAGCTTGAATTGACCCCATAATCCTGAGTGTCCATGGTTCTCCCCATTGTCCATGGTTCCTCAAAATAACTTAACTTTGAGCCATGTTTTGGGGCATGTGATATTCTTTAAGGAGATGATTAAGTTCTTGAAAGGGATGTAAATTCCCTTGATAGTGAGGGGAGGTAGGAGTTGGATCCACTTCCTCTCTTCATTCTAATATCTATAAACCAGCTCCCCCTTTTCCTAGTTGAAGAAATGCTAGAGTTCACTCCATGGTTCCTCAGTTATGAGGGATTTTTCCTTAATCCATGGATCTTCCCAAAATTTAATCTTTGTACCATCCCCAAGATTCCATTTACTCCCTTTAATTAACATCTTTCTAGAATGACAAATATTATTCTAGAAGATAGATCCTCTAGGAGCTCCAAATTAGAGAAAAGAGCCAAAGTACCACCAAAGGGCCAAAAATATTTCACTTTCAAAATGTTGATCCAAGTTCCCTCCTCTCTGTGAAATCTCTAGCCAACCTTTGCTATTAGATCTTGATTCATGAATTGAATATTCTTCAATCCAAGACCCCCTATGTCCTTGGGTTGAGTAACCTTGTCCCAAGAAATTAAGGGGATTCTATTCTTTTCCTCTAATCCAGTCCATAAAAACCTCTTTTTTATACCTTTAATAGATTTCCTAACTCTTACTGGTAAGGTAAAAATGGACATGATGAAAACAACAATACCCTGTAAGAAAATTTGAAGGAGTTGAAATTTTTCAGTTTGTGAAAGAAATGATCCTTTCCAAGAGAAAAGTTTTTATGAAAATTTTCTATTAATTTATATCAACATCCTTCCTTTAAATTTTTTCGCACAAAGAGGCATTCCAAGATAGGTGTCCGGGAGGCATTTAATAGTGCAATGTAGAATATTGGAAAACTTGTTCTACTATTTCTCCCCCACATTTATGAAAAAATAGGAGTTATTTATGAAGTTAATCCTCTACCCAGTAACTTCTTCATATTGTTTAGTGATGTTTTTGAAGACCTGAGCCTCCTAAACAACAAATTTTCCAAGGAGAAACGTGTCATCCATAAATTGTTGCAAACATTGGTTCTCAACTCCATGAGCCACTTTAATACCCTCCATGTTACCTTCAACTTGGGCCCTAGAGCATAACTTGATTAATGTTTCAACAACAATAATATACAAGAAGGGTGACAAGGGATCTCCTTTCCTCAAACCCCTTTCCGAGATGAAGAAACCATTTGGCTTCCCATTAATAATAACAAAAAATCTCGGTCTTTAGTGTAAGCTTGGATCATTTTGATGAAGTGAGGATGATATCCCAAATGATTTAAAAGGGAGAATAGGAAATCCTAGGAAATCTTGTCATAGGATTTTTGCATGTCCAACTTAACAATCATAGCCTCCCTTCCTGAAATTTCAATAGAGTGGATCGTCTCATGAATGGTGATTATGATGTCCAGAATTTGTCTTCTAGGCACAAAGGCTCCTTGGTTAGGAGAAATGAAGTTACTAAGAGTCTCCCTTAGTCTAAAATCTAGGATTTTGGAGATTAGCTTATACATAGTATTACATAAACTTATGGGTTTGAAGTTCCCAGATCTTTTTCTCCTACATTTTTGGGTATGAGAGAAATAAAGGTATGATTGATTTGTTTGAGTAGGCTTCCAGATCAAAAAAATATTGGATAGCTAAAACCACTTCTTTCTTAACAATATCCCAGTACATATGGAAAAAAAGGAAGGGAAACCATCTAGCCCTAGAGTTTTTCACCTTCCATAGCATCTAAAATTGCTTTTATCTCCTCCTAATAAGGGATGACTATGAGTCCTCTATTCTCAACATGGCTAGTGCCCGACTCAAACTGATTTAGAATTTCTGCTCTAGAAATCTTGGTGGAAAGTTGACCTTTGGCAAACAAGTTCCTGAAAAAAGAGATAATAGTGTTAGAGATATCCTTATCTTTCATAGCCAGATTCACCATTTTCTTTCTTTATTTATTGGATTCTTCCTTTATTAGATTTAATGGTGGATGAGATATGGATGAATTTGGTGTCACATTATCCCTCTTTAATCCAAATAATTCTTGACTTCTTCCAATAAATCTCTTCCTTTTTCAAAATGTTGTGGTATTCAACAAGTAGCTCTTTATCCTTGGTTTTGTCCTCATTACTCCATCCTCCTTATTCTATAGTTTCTTCCAAGACCCTGAACTCTTCAGAAATTCTACTTTTTGAAGAAAAATATTACCAAACACCTCCTTGTTCCAAATTTTAATATTCATCTTAATTTTTTTAGTTTAGTATCCACCTTGAACATACTATTACCTTTGACTTCCGGCCTCCACCATTCTTCTATCATTCTTTCCAACTCCGGATGAGTGGTCCACATCTTTTCAAACCTAAAATTTCTACCAATGGGCTACTCCTTTCATTGAATTTTAGGACCAGAGGGTTATGATCAGATCTGATACAAGCTAAGGAGGATAGATTATATTGTTTCTCCTGAATCCAGTGGAGATTCACAAGAAATTGATCCATCTGATTTGAATCATATTTCCCCTTCCCTTCTATTGGTCTAGGTAAATTTAGAGCCACTGAGGTCTAGATCCATCAAACCATTCCAACCCAAGAAATTAGCAAGATCCTCCATGCTCTTGGTAAACACATTAATCCCCCTTCTTTTCAGAGGGAATGAGAGGAGTATTAAAATCACCCCCAATGATCCAAATTAAATCATTAAACATCCTTTTGAAGATAGTCAACTCCTCCCAAAGCATCCTTTTTCCAGTTAGTAGTATTTGGAGCATAGATATTGGAGAGAATAAATTATTTTCTGGAGCTAACATCAGTGAAGCAAATGGCTAAATGGTGCTTGACTATTATGAAGGGAAATCCCTATAAAATTTTCTTGTTGCCTGAGACAAAAACAACCCCCACAGAGGCTCCTAAAAATTGTTGACAATGGAAGCAAACTTCCTTAAAAATACACATGGATGTCTTATATCTTTTCTTGATTCATCTTAGTCTCTTACAAATTTATGACATTTAATTTTTCCTTACTTTTAAAATAAAATAAGATCCTATGCTTACTAGGGTGGTTTACACCTATTAATTTAGAATGGGTAGATTTATGGCCTACTATCAATGGTTTTTTTCAACCTTCCATAATATCCTTCCTTACGAATCTCTCTCATTTTTAATTTTTAGATGGTCTCCTAGAGAGGATTTGTTGGCACCAACATCCTCCTTGGATCTATTTCTTGGCGTCTCTTTCATTTTTGGTTATGGTTTCAAAACCTCCTTAGGGGATTGGACATCAGATCACTCTACTATGGAGCTTTCTTTAACCTCTTCATTGGTAGATTTATCTGATGAGACCTTGACTAGAAACCCATTTGAAACGTTCTTGCTAGTCTCATGAGAATGTTGGAGATCCTCTTCCACTTTGTTGGGATGTCCTCCAAATTAATGTCTAGAATATTGAACATGTTTCTTACAAGTAGCGATTCCACGGGTCTTTTGAAAAAAAAAATTCCTCCAAAGTATCCTAAACTATATATCCCATAATACTCTCCTCCTAGAACTACTTAATAACCACTAGATCCTCATATTTTTCTGGGTCTTGATCATCTACCATTTTACTGACCTGTATCTACAACTTCTTCTAAAAACTATTATGTTCTTTCTAGAACTTGTTCATTAATCTCAAATGGTTTTTTTAATCGATTTCCATGAATGATTTACCTTCAAGGGCCACTATCATTTGGTTTCACTATGCCTTTTCCTTTCAAATATTCCTTAGTGATATCTTTTTCTTATTAACTTGTGCCTTTTGGGTTGTATCCTCTTTGGCCTTTGGGCATGATTTGATGTTATGTCCTTCCTTGAAGCACAAGAAGCAAATGAATGGTGCAAACTCATAGTTGATTTTTGGATATGAACTCCCCATTGCTCCACTTTGTCCCTTTCTACCGTAAATTGTGCATCTTTCCTTCCATTCTCGTAGGTTCTCCCATGTAATCCTCTGCATCTAGATCGATTACATTTTCTGTTCATTCCAAAATTTGAATTCTCTTGCTCTGTTCTCCTTTTCCACTCCCAAATATGATTTTACAATGCTAATCTTCCATGGTTTAATAGGTCGTTGATTGTAATACATTAAAAAGGATTTTATTGCTATGTTGATAATAAAAATTCCATTATGGACTTGGTATATATTGTGGTAGTGTAATATGGATGTAGTATTTCTTACTTGGAGATTTGATCATGTCAAGTTGGCAAAATTATTGTAGGTCACTATTTGGTTATATTTCTATGATTTTTGGTCTCGAATAACATAACAAAAAGGTAACATTTGTTTATTTTTCGTAAATCCATTATCGCGGATAAATAGGTAACGACATAAATATCAAATCGAAAATGGACTAAGAGCATATGGTTAACTTAAGAGGATTATTTGATTAACAATATGATCAATGACCATGATCAAAAACATTATAATATATTTATATGGCCTTTGACCATACCTTATGATAAACTATATCCAACTTTTTTTGTTTCATAGAAAGGGTCTAAAGCCATAATATTGGGCATTGTAATATAACTCATTCAAGTGGTAATAAACCAAACTCCTTAGTGAGGGATTATTAAGAGTTTTTAGTATTTGGTTTTGTGACTACTAACCATAGTTAACCACAACATCTTTGAAAGTGATATTGATAACTTTTGCAATGGTCTAAGACCATTGAGGTAAGCATTATAATTATTTTAAATAATTAGGTTCTCAACCACACAATCCATTCACATTGAGTGTTTGATTATTTGTTAATAATTTTTGAGTGGTTTTTAAACTGACCCCATGTAAACATTTGGTAATTTAATTGTTTGAAGTTACAAAAATCTAAGACCGTTCGTTTGAGACTCCTCCACTACCATTTTCTTTGGAGGTAAAAATTAATAAATTCATTGAAGCCATATACATAGAAGCTATAAATGCTAATGAATTTAATCAAATTCTATGGACTTCGAGGAAAGGAGAATGGTATAGGTGAAGCTATTGTTGTTTCATTGTTCCTTCACCAATTTTCTCGCTCCTTTTGGAGCTATGTATGTGGTTTTTGGGTGATATTTAGTTAGAGTTTAGTTGCATGAGAGATTTTTGTGGAGCTAGAATGGTTAACCCCCATAGTATTTATCACCTTTTATTTAGAGTTGCGGAGGAGTTTTCTTTGCTAATTGGTTTATTTTGTGGGTGAATTTACTTTTCTTGAGCCTGGAAGCTTAAGGATTTGATTTCTGGTTCTCTTGGATAATTACAAAGCCGTTTTAATATGAAATTTCAGAGGAGATTATAGGGAAAAGTTGCAAGATACTATCTTAATCTCAGGAATGGTTTTCACACCCATATATTTGGTTATTTTTATTAGAATTAATTGGGTGGCCTCTATTGGTTTTATTTTATGATGGATAGTAGTTTCAGTGAGTGAATATATATTTTTATTTGGGTTATTACTCTTTATTTTGGGTGTTTGAATTTATGCTATCAAATTTTTCCATCTTTGTAAGCTTTTTGTTGTTTATTATGACGACTTTGAAAATGGGAAGTCTTGTTGTGTTTAAGTCATGGTTTATGTGGTGGTTATTTAATAATTGGTCTTCATTTTAAAAAAATGGTATCAATCGATTAGGTTACTTATGGAGTTTGGTTTGATTTTTTTTTAATGGCTATATACAATCAAATATGAGTTATTATTCAGTTAGGGATATATAATCTACTTATAGGGTCTAACCTAGTTAGAGCTTTTGAATCTAAAGTCATATTGTGAATTTGAGCTAGTGATACTCAGCCTCGTGTATTCAAGCTCGAGTTTTGTATGGTACATTTTCGTAGTTAACAAACCTGAAATCCGAGAGTGGGGTTGGGGCCTCTTATTTTATCCTCAATAAAAGATAAAATTACCTAAAGCTCCCTTTTAAGGAAAATAAAAGGGTTTAGTGACTTTTGATCACAAATTAATACTATATAACCTTATATTAGTAGCTTAAATCATCTAAGATTTAAACATTCTTATTGGGTATATCTTTCGAGTACCTACTTTACTCATCTATAGACTTGTTGGCGTGATTCAAGAAAGATTGGAAATCATATGACCTTGTGTTTGTTACTAACCTTGATGCCAATGTTTGAATTATTTAGTGTTGTACTACGGAATTTTGTATCTCCCATTGAATGTTAATAGAATATGTGGAATGTAAAAATACATCCTTATGATTTTCTAATCAAATGTAAAGTAACAAATAAATTTTTAAATTGTGGAAAGTGGAGTGTGAAATAGCAATAATTTTTTTGGGTAAATGCTTAGAAAATGGAAAAGTTCTAGGGAAGTAGTTGTTACTTTTCTGATTTCTTAAAAACAATGAGATTGGTTGATGAGAACATTTTTGGGATATACAATTCCTTCAATATGTGTATTTGTGTGTGTTTGTGTGTGTGTGGTGACACATGAAACATGATTTAATGCTATAAAAATCAATTAGATGGTAATAAACTATTTCATAGGAAATAATAAGAGAGTGATGTGAATTCCATGTCATTTCTCTTAAAGATGACCATGTACATTGTTGTACTTCATTTTTCAACATGCATGTTGAAGAGTATTACCAAAAAAATTAATGACTGGTTTATGTCATATTGTGATGATTTTGTATTGTTTCTCACGAATGTAATAAATGGGTTATAATTGATTGTAGTGAAAAGAAAAGATGACTTGATTATCTTGAACCTATTCATGCCAATAAATGAAGTGTATTAGCATTGGTTTAAAAGTGAAATATTTCCTTGAGATTGAAAAGAAAAGCCATTGGGCTTAATGTATATTTGACTATCTATGATAGTCTCTTTTTGACTATGTATCATAGTATTAACTTTGACATTATCAATTGATGAAGGATCATTGAGATTTTGTAAATGACTTGAATTTATATTGTTGTTAATAATCAAGTATTCTTTATGAAATTATATTTAAGGTATAACATTATTGAGTAAATTATCCTTATGAATAAATAATTGTTCTCCAAATAGTAAAGTTTTAATATAAGGTGGTATAAAACAAATTTTAAAATGATTATGAAGTTTAACACTTATCCTAAGTATGAATTAGTGTGATTCATATTGTTTTCTTAATGACCTCCACTTCCATAAGAATGATGAAGTATAATTGAGGTAATCAAACATAACAAAAATAATACTAAAGGATGTATCCTATAGAGATAATTATAAGTGCTCAACTTATATATGTTGACCTAAATAAGTAATATGATATAAATCAACTTATATGATGGAAAGAATAGAAAAAAGTTGTCTTCTAACAATAGGGAAATATATTTTCATGATTAAGTATCATTTTTGTATGATCAAACTACATCGATATGAAATGAAGTACAAAGGTACTTTTTGATGACATGAAAAAGGTGCATATGTTCATATTTGTCCTACGTAAACTAATGGGAATTAATGAAGTATAAATAATTCTACAAAATGGTTTTAAGTATTGTAATTGACTAAACCAGACTCTTAAATGGAAAATGATATAGTTGACGATCAAGTGGAAATGGGTACATACTTATGCAATGACTCATGGAGATCATTGTGTACCTCTAACATGGTTTGGATATCATCTTGAAACTTAGTTAACCTATCCATAGGATGAAGGTTTACATTGTTGTAAATGAATGAACTAAAATGGTTAACTATGAACTTAATACTTAAATAATGGAAAAGAATCCATACAAATATGTTGAGACAATTGTGTGGTGAATTGGAAAGGACAGGGTTTCATGTGGCTTATGTGTAGTCATGAAACCAGGCTTGCTAGTGCAATGCAAAAACTATGGCCATAATATTGCAAATGACTGATTGCATTGTCTGTCACCATTTCTTCTTTTAAACTATGTCATGAGCGGGAGGATGACACTAAGAAGATGCACATGGTTCTCTATACCTTTAAAAAGGTCTAACCAAATGATATATTGGGTATATCGGATCATGTAGAGCATTGAAATGGGATCGAGAACAATCTGAACCCTTAGAGGTGCACATGATTATCATAGGTTGTCAAGATGGATTTTCAAAAGTAATTAATTTTGGATTAATCTATTATTTTTGTTAATCATTGAAGGAATAAAGATAATTAAATGGGTAAAAGGAAAAAAATTCCTTAGTTTTTAAGTGTAATATAGATGTTACAATACAGGTTGTATATTTTGTTTTTTGTTGTGGTAAAACCTTGTGTAGTTATATTCTTTTTATTTAACCTAACTAATATGTGCACTAACACCTCATTCGGATAGATCTCGAATGCTTACCCAAAGCACGCAAAGCTACCAAGCCCCTCATTTATATGACTTTATAATATGTTATCATGCGAGATACATGGTGATATATAACCAAGCATTCATTCATTCATAGGAACTTATTGCATATATTCAATTGGAAACACATGTAATAAATAAACATATCGATAATATAACTATGAATATCATATCCACCATGTAATTACCATATTCGGATACATTAATTAGCATAATCCATCCTCCATAATCCATTATAGAAAAGTATGATTTATGAAAATCTGAATACATCATCATAAAAGGCTTTGGAACATGCGCAACATCAAACCCTAAGCCATAAATTCTCTCAACACTCGGTCATGATCAGTAAGACATGGTCATAGTCATCTTCATGGTCATGTTCATGGTAATACCTAATACAAATACAAACAATATATATTTATAGGAGTGGGTAATTTCCCTTCACCACCTATTCATTCCTCAAATTATAATCCATCCTCAAAATAACCATGCATACATCAAGAAAGCATTTCATGACTTTCAATCGATCTTAACAATAGATTAATCTATAAATAAACTCTACTTTTAATCCTATTATTAGATTGATACTTGCATGACCTTTGATATCCACCTTGCATGTGATTTTTCCCAAAAAATTCTTGATTGATTTCAAGTACCCTTTATCTTCTTTGCACTCCAATGTGCTTTTTTATTTTTAGCTTGTGACTACAAAATCTGATAAGTCTTGAGTCTTATCTTCCTAGGTGTGTTCCACTTAAACTACACATTTTTTCATGCACATGAACCGCACTTTCATTCCCCATTCCTCCGTGCACTATTGATACTTAGTCAATTTTTCTAATCCAACATTACCCCACACTAATTACATTTTTGTCCTTGACATTGAGTCTATTGACTTATCTCTCCAAGACATTATGAATAAAGAATAAAATAAAAAAATGAATAAAAAAAATAAGGAATGAGTACAATAATATAGCATAAAGAATAAATTCTTCGGGTTTCTCTGGTCTCTTTGTCCTCACTGGCAACAAAAGTTCGGGGTACTCGGTGTTGATTGTTCTCTTTAGTTCATTCCATTCTATTAGCCCCTTCTTCACTGAATTTGGAACTAGCCTACTATCTTTTCCATATCCTCTAGATTTATGTCTTCCTCTTTATTCTTGAGCTCCTTTAGCACTCTAGCCATTCCTAACATGATTCCTTCCATGAAATCCATTTTTCATGCCATCAGTGACCCCAAATCCTCTATTCTTTTCTCACATGGATCCCTCGTTGTCTTAATAACATCGTGCTTATTTTTAATCACTATTATTTTATCTTCTCACCCAAAATCATCCTTCTTATCCGTGAGCACCTCATTTTCCTCCTAGAGTGTATACACCTTAAATATCTACTCTAGATCCGAGCAGGTTGTTCAACACCCAATTTTCCTTCTCTAGTTCATCTTTCAAGTCTGTGCATGGAATCATACATCCCAATCCTCTGCGCTATAGTCTTCTTATTCATAGTGTTGGGTCTACTTGATTTTCTCCCTACCCGATAAAATTTCCCATAAGTAGAAAGTGGAACAAATATTGTAAAAAGTGCAAGGCTAAGGGGTATGACTTCGGGTTTCCTCATCAACTCTGGTCATTCCTCAAAATATCACTTCTAATGTCTACAAAAACTCTATAATCTCCTTCTTACACTTTTCTTCCCCATTAGACACCTCAATCGATTGTTGGATTTATTTTTCCTTGTTCTTATTATCTTCTAACAATGTTTTGGGTGTGACTACTTTATCCAAGTTTCTCCTTACCACTTCTACCACCATTTTTGTCAAGGCATTACTTTCCTGCTCATCTACGAACTTTGTGGGCTAACCATGATGTGGGTTTCTTGAGGCACCCTTTTCATCTTATGCCTTATACATTCTTCCTCACTGACATCGAATTATGGTGCATCCATGTGTGTCTCAGTATCATCGAGCTCAACATCTTCCTTGTTTGCATGTTTACACACTTGGAATTTATCATCTCCCAGCCATATAATTTATCATGAGAAAGTGTGCTCTAAAACCTCATGTGGATGATATTATAGGGATCATTAAAATACCATATGTCTGGCATCTTCAAAAACAATTCTCCTATTTTCTTCGTACACCCCTTTCCCTTGGGAATATGTGTCTCTAAGCCTAGATTTAGACCTTCTCTTACGAACCCATGCTCACCTAATGGTTCCCCTACACTCTTCTCTTTTTCTTCATCCTCTCCTATGGGTCCTTCCTCTTCACACCCACTAAGAAATTCCATGTCACACATGGCTTCCTCTTCTTTAAGCTTCTCTTCTCCTTCCACATTGATAACTCGGTGTGGACCTTGTATTGCACATAGCTTCTTCGACACTCCTCCTCCTCCTCATTGTCATGTTGTGGCACGAGCTTGCAACTTCTCTTTGTCTTCTTCTTCGACTTGGATTTACTTGGGTTAGTCCTTAGCGATCTCCTTACTGGTATTGAGGGTCCCACGCTAGTGTTCTATGTCTTATATTTTCTTCGATATTTCTCCTGAATCCATACTGCTTTTTGCTTGGCCTCGAGGTCAATTCTTACCTCTTCTCTTTATGTATTGGAGGGTTATCTTCAAGTAGACTCTTCATACCTGTAGTTAGTTGTTTTCTAGTGTCATGATCTAGCGCACCACTATCTTCCACCTCCTACTCATCGTTAGTCTCTTCTTCCTCTTCATCCCTAGGAGGAGTGGGCTTGGGCTTCTACCTGGTACCAACTATATGATTTCCCTTTGTAATATTCAGGAGTTTAAATTCATATTTAATATATTTCCCATTCACCAATCTAGGATTAAGGTAGATGTATACCTTAGCAACACCAATCTTCCCTATTTACAATGTTATAGAGTTTATAACATGATATTGTCTTATATCATGGTCTCAATGTAAGAAAACTTACTTGGATATAAATATGTTTTCCATAGAATATGGTATTCGTGGGCTACCTTATCTAAATCAAACCTTAACTTGTGTCCATATAAAAATATGTTCACTGAGGCATAGAAATAGCATGTTATAAATTCATAAGGAAGTTTTTACCAAAGGCTCCACTTACCGCCATGTAAAAACTCCCAACACAAGATGAATTCAGTAGATCAGTAAACTCTACCTTCCCATCTAGTATAGTTAGAAAGTTTCTTAGTATGCACCATTCATGTTTAGTGGCCTCATGCATTCTTATATACCACATCTCCAGCCTGATCTTCTAGGTGCCGCCCATGGCTCCATCACAAGTATAATTTTCAAATATTTTGACCAAAGTGACTTCTTGTCTAGTGGATGCTACCACATTTTGTCCTTGGGTCTATCTAATAACCCAGTCTCTGTAAATACAATTGACATAAGGATTGTACCCCAGCTAATTTTTTCACCCTTATGTGATTCCTCAATAACTCCTTCTATTATGAATGCACCAAGGTTGTAGACAGTCCCCTCTGCCATCTTCTTTGCAATATGGAGACATTTCTTATTTACTTGGCTCCATCTCTCCTAATTATTGAATTTATTCAAAAGATGCATGAAAATCTTCACTATAGGGTCAATTACCTTAGATATGTCCATCACATGCTCTCCTTTCGATAATTCATCTTGATTATAGTGGCCTCTACACTAGCTTCATCATTTATATCGATAATAATTTCAATACCCGATCTCCATAATCTTGTAAGTTGCCCAATCAAGTGGTATGGTGATTCATACATTCCTTCCTATGAAGTAGAAGAAATCATCATAGACCCTTAATATTAGGCATTGATAGAGTCTCCCTAGTTTACCAAAGTATGGAAGTTCATAGATCTGCAAGACTCAATCTTTCTCCGTAATCCTCTTTCCTTCATCATAATATATGGGCTTATCATTCTTAGTTCATAATTAAGTCTATTTCACCAATTCCTTCTCTATCTGGTCCTTGTTTGCATTGTTTTGATTATTATAATCATTCACCTTACTTATGGCAATGGAACAAAAGTGTAGTCTTATTATTTCACCTAATCACATTATGTGCGCTAACACCTCATTCGAAAAATCTGAATGCTCACCCTAAGTAGGTAAAGCTATCGGGTCCCTCCTTTTATATTTCTTTCTAATATGTTAACATGCGAGATACGTGGTGATAGATAACTAAGCATTCAATCATTCATAGGAACTTATTACATACATTTAATTGGAAACACGTGTAATAAACAAACATATAGATAATATAACTACGAATATTGTATGCACCATGTGATCACCATATAAAGACACATCAATTACCATAATCCATCCTCTATAATATATTATATAAAAGTATTACATACCATAATTTGAATACATCATCATAATTAGGTGCTAGAACATGTGCAACATCAAAACCTAAGCCATAAATACTCTCACTACTTAATCATGATCAATAAGACGTGGTCATTATCATGGTCATGGTAGTACCTAATACGAAGACATACAATAGATATTTCTAACGGTGGGTACTTTCCTTCACCACCTATGCATTCCTAAAAATAGAATGCATGATCAAAATAGCCATGCGTACATCAATAAAGTAGTGCATGATTTTCTATCGATCCTAATAATAGATTAATCTATAAATAAACTCTACTTTTAATCCTATTACTAAACCGATCCTTGCATGACCTTTGATCTCCACCTCGCATGTGATTTTTCCCAAAATAGATCTTTCTTGATTACCAAGGTACCCTTTGTGTGCTCTGCACTCCAACGTGTTTTTCTATTTTTATCTCATGATCAAAAAATTAGTTAAGTCCTAAGTCCTATCTTCCGGGTGTGCGCCACTTCAACTGCACCTTCGTGTGTGCACATGGGTCCTATTTGCACTCCCCATTCCTTTGCGTGCTCTTGATACTAAGTCAATTTTTGCAGTCCAAGAAATAATTTTACATTTTTATATATAGACAACTTTAGATAACAACTAGATTTGGTGGATTATCATTAGTAACATCTCTATTTTTTTATAACCTTTGTTTTGGAAGACTTTACAACTCTGGCTAAGCCCAAATGCAAGTTTTCATAAAATTGGGTGTCTGTGAATCAAGTTAAGTTGAGACACCGAGATATCTTCCCACCATGGCCAAGTTGACTCCACAAACATAAGCTAGGTGAGTCATTGGATCGGGCTTGCCAAATTTAAACGAGGTAAGATAATATATTAAGGTCTTAATGTGGCCAAGATGGGTGGATCACATAACCTACAACCCCATTTCTCTCTTTCCATAAATTCATCATATCGGACCAAAAATTTAGAGAAACCACAGAGTGGCCTATTTGTAAGTATATATGTTCATATCCTGAATTGAGATAAGATTTAATATCCTTTTAGGCCATCAAATCCTATGTCAAATTTTCTTTTCTACGAGTGAGCCACAATCTTGCAATCTAAACACTTTCCCCAATGGTTTATTTCTTATGAATCATTCAATCCCAAACAAAGTCTCGACATCGACCGAGCCATACAACCAAGCTTACACTGAGCTTTATACCCCTCATCGGTCCAACACGAGCTAAATCCATATCGCCAAGTTACCATGAAATCCCGTGATGATCCATTAACTTTGAGAAATATCTGATCCATATGCTTTCAAAGTGATATGTCCCGACAATAAAATATAACGTAAAACCAACAAATCAAAGTTGGTAGAGAAAATATTTAAGCGAAACATGTCAAAGTTAAACCCTAACTCACCACCTAACTCTCCAAGACAAATTGAGAGTTACTTTTTATAAAATCATTTGTTTTATTTTTGGCTTTAAATATAAAGTGTTACAGTGTGACTAGCATTTACATAAGTTCCCACTTGGCTAATGTAGTCATGTAAAATCATTAGAGGACAGAGATCTAGGGGGTCAAGCCCCTCCCCTCCTCATTTTTTTATTTGGTGAAAATCTAGAGGTCACCCCTAAATTTTGAGCAAGCCACCAAATAAACCATCACTAAATACCTGACTAGATTTAGTTATGAAAACCTTATTATAGGGTTAAAATTTGTGAATTGCTCCAAAAAGATTTTGGGCAACTTTTGTAATGGGGTATTTTCTAAAAGTAAATTTTTATTGTTTTTTGTGGGATTTGTATTTTTAGCCATATTGAGGTCTAGAGGCCATCAGGGCCCAAAAAAAAAAGATTAGTTATTAGTCATTTTTTCCACATAAGAGGATAAATTCATTTTTAAGTGCATTTTCTTGATTTGGATTGTGTTAACACGCCATTTATTCAAGAAATTATAATCACCTACAATGGCCAACAACTCTCCAAAATTATTCTTTCATGACAAACAACTACTTCATGGTGATAATTATGCCACATGGAAGAAAACAATTTAAACTCATGTCCTGTTTGAAGAACCATGGTCATTGTAGATTGTTCCTTAACCGAGATCGAGGAGTAGACACAACATATAAATGTCAGTTTAGTGGGGAAAATAAGAAGGCCAAATTTATCATCTTGTTTAGAGTGTTTGATGACATGAAACCGAAAATTCGGGATGCCAAAATGGAAAAATTAAGTGTGGGACAAACTAAGCATAGTGTAGAGGTGAAGAACAAGAACACAATATTGAATTTATAAAGTTAGCTACATACACTAAGTTTCAAGAATAATGAGAAAGTTGAGGCTTTCTTGAGAAGAGTTGCAACATTGAGGGCTTCACTTCTAGCCCTGAGAGAGGAAATATTAGATGATGCTCTCATTCCCATTATTTTTAGAGCACTTCCTCTCTCATACAATATTTTTGATGAAACTCAAATTGCTAGACTAGACCAAGCATTTTGAGAAGTTGGTGAACTTATTGTAGTAGGAAGAGTCAATGTACAAAAATATGAGGAATAAGAGCATGAACATTCTTCTCATTAGAAAGGGAAGAACAAATCTCATTCTTCTAATAAGTCCTAAAAATAGCATAAAAAAGGAGACAAGTAGAATAAAAAATGTATTATTTGTAGCAAAGGACATTATTTGAAAGATTGGTGGTACAACATGTACAAGAAAGGTTCTTTTAGAAATTAAAGTCCCAATAATTAGGAATCTCAACAAGGACAATCTAGATACAAGTAATGGTAGAAAAGGGGAACTGGAGAAAGAAACCCTATCAACAAGGAAATGATGTTGAATAAAAGGACCATTTGGATGATGAGTACTTCTTAGACATTTCCTAATCTATTGAAGCAACCACCTCTACTAGTGTAATTTGGTACATTTATTTTGGAGCTGCTCAACACATGACCAAATACATAGATTGGTTCTCTATAATATGAGATACACCCTCTAAAAATCATGTCTCGTTGGGTGATGACTCACCCTATAGTGTTCAAGGTATTGGGAAAATTTATTTACCTCTTGGTTCATGAAATTGTAGGTTATCATATGTATTGTATGTCCCTGGTTTGATGAAGAATTTTCTATCATTAAGTCAACTTCTAGATCACAATCTTAATATTTATATTGATTACAAAGACGGTAAGAAATTTTTCTAATTTGATATAAATAAAAAGATCAATTTTTTTAGAAGAGTTTAAAATGTTGGATGTATGTTTTAGCTTAATTTTTTATAGAGATATGATCAGAAACTTGTGGCCAAGGACACCTCCTCCACATAGTTTTGGAATTGCGTAGTTGGTCACATCATTTTAGGATATCTCTAAACACTTCACTGGTATGAAATAGTGATAGGTTTGTCATCTCTCAAGAAGGACACAACCAAGTGTCCCAAAAGACTCACAAGACAACAACATATAGCCTTATTCAAGAAGAAGAGTATATATCAACATCCAAGTAATCTTGATCTGGTACACACAAATATTTATGGTCTGATGTAACCTATTAATTCTAGATTTTAATATTTCATGCTTTGTGTTGATGATTATTCTAGAAAAATGTGGATTTATTGTTTTTGTACTAAAGATGAAGATTTTAAGAAATTTAAAAATTTCAAAGTAGTTGTTTAGAATGAGACTGGTCATAAAATCATATTTTTCTACTACAATCAAGATGGGAATTTACCAACAATGATTTTAAGGCCTTTTTAGAAGCTCATGGAATTCTTTGAAATATTCCTCCTCCATGTACACTATAAAAAATGGTTTTTTTGAGATAAAGAATCATAATATCATGGAGATAGTGTATTGTATGATCAATGATTGAGTACTAACAAAGATATTCTACGTAGAAGAAGTGAATAATGTAGTGTATTTGTTACACAGAGATCCCATAAATTATCTTTATGGAGTAACACCACATGAGGCATGGTCATAACGACAGCCATCCATTATACACCTCAGAGTATTTGTATACAAATATAGCATGCACATTCCAAAGAATAAGAGAAATAAGATGGATATGAAAGTAGAAAAATACATCTTCATTGGATATAGTGAAGAAGCTCTTGGGTACAACCTACTGGATCTGACGACCATAAAAGTATACACCAATAGAGATGTAGAATTTTTTAGAAGAAATAAGCTAGTGATCCTTTTATAAAATCACGAGATGTTCAAAGCATGACTTTTGTGAAAATGGAAGTTAATGTTCATAATGATGATGATAGTGATGATAGGGATGATGGCGATGATTTGACAAGACCATAACTCATGGGGATAGTTCAACATAATCCTAAGTGGTATAAAAGCATGATTTAAGATGATAAATTGGATGATCCTATGAACATATCCACTCCTAGACCATGGAATCATAGTAAATCTTGTGAAGAGTTACATTTTACCTTAATGATTAGATATTTGAATCATTGAGTTGTCTACTATTCAAGATTCTCTGTAGTCTAAATCTTGGAAAAATGTCATAGATGTTGAGTATCAATTAGTGATGAAGAATAACACTTGGCATCTTATTGATATTCTACTAAGTAGGAAGCCCATTGGATGTAGATGGATTCAAAAAAATAAAAATTGGATGGGACCATTGACAAGCACAAGGTAAGACTATTAACAAATTGGTATGATCAAAAGGAAGGCATAGACTATAAGGAGACAATTTGTCAAATAGGTAAGATCAAGATGATCAAGATGATCTTTTCTCTAAGTGCACAGGT
Source organism: Taxus wallichiana var. yunnanensis (assembly GCA_018340775.1). Lineage (NCBI taxonomy): Eukaryota > Viridiplantae > Streptophyta > Pinopsida > Cupressales > Taxaceae > Taxus > Taxus wallichiana. The sequence goes on along the minus strand of CM031244.1, from coordinate 47,128,836 downwards.
TTGGATGAAAAGTTCACAAAATGGACATGAAATTTTCCTTTCTCAATGGAGACTTACAGGATAAAGTATACATGAATCAAATAGAGGGTTTTTCCATACTTGGAAAAGAAGAAAAGGTATGTAGACTAGTTAAATCATTGTATGGTCTTAAACATGATCCCAAGGCATGGTACACAAAAATTTATGAACATCTCATTCAACATCGATTTGAGACAAATCCATATGATCCTAATATCTACCTCGAAAAGAAAAGAGGGGAGATTTTCATTGTTGTTGTATATGTCGATGATCTATTCATCACTGGCATCACAATGAAGATGATTGATACAATGAATAATGATCTGAATTTATTGTTCAACATGAAATTCATTGGGATGATGCACTATTATCTTGCATTGGAATTATGGTAGAAGAAAAATAGTATATTTTTTTCTTTGTTGAAATATACCAAGACTATGCTCAAGAAATTTAGTATGATGAATTGTACCTCGATTTCCATGCCTATGGAGCTAAGACTTTAGTTGTCTCATATAGATACATCTCCACTTGTAAATGCAACTCTTTATTGACAATTGATTGGGAGTCTCATTTATAACATATACTAAACCAAATATCATGTTTTTGGTTATATATATTTCATGGTTCATGCAAGAACCAAAAGTTTTTCATTTGAAATAAGTAAGGTGGATCTTGATATATCTCAAGGTCACTTTGGATTTTAGTCTAGAGTACAAGAATAATGATCAGTTCTTCTTCATGGTATATTCATATTATAGATCATGTAGGTAACATTGATGACAAAAAATCCACTTTTGGATTTGTATTCTTTTTTATATCTGGTCCAATATCATGGGGAATAAAGAAACAAATTTTGTTTCTTGGTCCTCTACATAAGTTAAATATCATGTTTTAGGTAGATTTGACTGTGAAGTAATATGGCTACATTATATACATGAGGGACTTGGAATACCAATGGAGAAATATACCACTATATATGTTGACAAGAAATTTGTTCTCAAACATTTTCACAATCTAATGTTTCACAAGATAATGAAGCACATTAAGGTACAAGTACATTTCATCTATGACCATGTTTTGAAACACAACATTCAACTTTAGTTTTATCTAACATCTGGATAGTGAGAAAATATATTCAAGAAGTCACTTACATGTGACTAATTCAAGATGGTCATAAAGTTCCTGTCCTCTTCTCTTGAGAAAATGAAAAATTAAGGGGGGAATATTAGGTAAAACCTTATGTAGTAGTAATTTTACATTGTTTACCTTTTACCATAAGTAGATTTGATTTACTTTACCTTAGGTAATTATTGTTGATTGAGAAACAGGGACGGAAGCCTATGTAGATTTTATTGATCTCAATCAGTAAAAAATTACAGAGGATGGGCTGCAATATTTATAGATATTGCACAGCCAAATACATCCGGAAAAATGAGTTGCACAGGTGCAACCACAAACCAGAATAAACAAGCTTCCAATAACATCCGGGAAGCAAAATTACATAAAAAAAAATATTTTTTATAACAATATAATAATGTGCATACTGATAAAATATGGTTGATTAACCATATAACAATATAATTATTTAAAATTAATTAAATAATCCAACTATGCATAATTAAATATTAGGATAATAAATTTTATCCTAACATTCCCCCCCTTAATTGTGCATTGTCTGAAGAGATGAGGAGAGAAATGCTCTGAACAACTCAAACTTGTCACGTGCAAGTGACTTTGTGAAAATATCTGCTCGTTGTTCAGCTGTTGGACAAAATTAAAGTTGGATGTTGTGCTTCAACACATGTTCGCGTATGAAATGAACCTGAACTTCAATGTGCTTTGTTCTCTCGTGAAAAACTGGATTGCGAACAAGTTTGAGAACACCTTCATTGTCAACATACATGGTGGTCGGTTTGTCCTATGGTATTCCAAGTCCTTCCAGTATGCGACGTAGCCAAATCGCTTCACAGACAGCTTCTCCTGTAGAACGATACTCGGCTTCTATGGAAGAGCGAGAAATAAAGTGTTGTTTCTTACTTCCCCATGATATTGGTCCAGATCCCATAAAGAATACAAATCCAGAAGTGGATTTTCTATCATCAATGTTACCTGCATGATCTGAATCTGAATATCTAGTCAAGAAGAAGTTTTCATTCTTCTTGTATTCTAGACCAAGATCCACTGATCCTTTGAGATATCTCAAAATGCGCTTTTCTGCTTTCCAATGACAAACTTTGGGTTCCTGCATGAACCTGGATAGATAGCTCACTATAAAACTGATATCTGGTCTAGTGTAGGTCGTAAATGAGACTCCCAATCAGTTCTTGGATAGATAGAGTGGCACTTACCTCAGGAGATGGATCTGAACGAGATAACTGTAATCTGTTCTCCATAGGTGTAGCAATTGGTGTGCAATCCATCATCCTAAACTTCTCGAGCGTTGTCTTGGTATATTTCATCTGAGAAACAAAGATATGATTCTCTTTCTGCCATACTTCCAGTCCAAGACAGTAGTGCATAAGCTCGAGATCTGTCATGTCGAATGATCACTTAAGATCTTTCTTTGTTTCATCAATCATCTTCACTTGAACTGCGCCAAAGGATGACTAGATCATTGACATAAACTACAACAATCACCATCTCCCCCCCTTGCTTTTTGAGGTAGAGATTGGGATCGTATGGATTTGACAAATCCATGTTGTACGAGATGCTCATCAATCTTGATGTACCATGCCCGGGTGCCTGTTTGAGGCCATACAGATATTTCCTGAGTCTGCATACCTTTTCTTCTTGACCAGGTACAACATATCCCTCAGGTTGAGTCATGTAGACTTCTTCTTGTAAATCTCCATTCAGAAGGCACTTTTTACATCCATCTGATGGACTTTCCAACCAAACTGAGCAACTAGAGCAAAGATCATCCTGATCGTTTTGATCTTAGCTGTGGGAGCAAATGTCTCCTCATAGTCAATGCCTTCTTTCTGTGCGTACCCCTTTGCTACAAGTCTTGCTTTGCACTTGTCCACTGTCCCATCTGCTTTGTACTTAGTTTTGAATATCCATCTGCAACCAATGGGTTTCTTCCCTGGTGGAAGATCGACAAGCTGCCAAGTGTTATTCTTCATCACTGATTGATATTCAGAATCCATGGCATCTTTCCAAGATTTTGACTGTAGGGCTTCCTGGACTGTAGATGGCTCATCTGTTTCAATAACTCTACTCATCAAAGCAAAGTTAACTTCTTCTCTTGCTTTACTGCGAGTCCGTGGTCCAGGGGTGGATGTATCCAGTGGAGCATCCAGTCTTGCATCTCGTAATGTGCTTGTACACCATTTAGGCATACGTTGAGTTGTTCCCATGGGTTGTGGTTCTATCTGATCAACACCATCATCCCCATCATCACTTTCATCTTCTGAGGGAACATTAGCTTCAGTTTTTATAACTGGTGAAAAATCTACATCTTGCGAGTCCGGAGGAGGAGTCTCTGCTTCCTTCTTCTCGAAAAACTCAACATCTCTGCTTGTGTAGACTTTTCTGGTCTTAGGATCCATCAGTCTGTACCCAAGAGTCTCTTCACTGTATCCAATGAAGATGAGATTTTGTGACTTCATGTCTAATTTCTTTCTGTTCTGTTTGGGTATGTGCATGCTTGCTTTGCATCCGAATACTCTGAGGTGTGCAATGGATGGTTTCCTCTTTGACCATGCTTCTTGTGGTGTAATTCCATCAAGAGCAATTGTGGGCGCTGCTTTAACAAATACACTGCTTGTTTTTCTTTATACGCCCAAAATGTCTTTGCAAGTTCGGAATCATCGATCATGCATCGCACCATTTCCATGATAGTATGATTTCTTCTCTCGACAACACCATTTTGCTGCGGTGTGTGTGGAGGAGGCATTTGTCGACGAATCCCGTGAGTTTGTAGATAGTCTCTGAACTCATCACTGGTGAATTCCCCCCCTCGATCTGAGCGGAGAGTTCTGATGTGACGACCAGTTTCTTTCTCAACTGCCACTTTGAAATTTTTGAACGTTTCAAAGGCGTCACTTTTCTTGCGAAGACAAAAAATCCACATTTTTCGTGAATAGTAATCAACGTAGAGCATGAAGTACTGGAACCCTGAATGACTTGGCTGCATCGAACCGCACAGATCAGTATGAACCAGGTCAAGTTTGCCATGAGCTCGAAAAGTACTCGTTTGAAATGAAACTCTGTGTTGTTTTCCTGCTAAGTAGTGAGGACACTTGTCTGTATCCTTCTGAAGAGATGGTAGCCCATGTACCATATTACACCGGTGAAGTGTGTCGAGATATTTGAAGCTTACATGACCAAATCTCCGATGCCACAACTGAGCTGAGGTGGAGTTTTTAGCCACGAGTGCTTGATCATTTTTGTGAATGAAATCAAGTTGAAACATTCGTCCCACATTTGAGGCTTTTGCAATTATTTTCGAGCCTCTGGATTTATCTCGAATCAAACACATTTTCTTTCCGGATTGACTATCAAAGTCAATTTTCAGGTTGTGATCTAGGAGTTGGTAGATCAAAGAAGGTTCTTTGTCAACCCAGGGACATATAGAACATCTGATAGTTTGCATTTGCGTGAACCAAGGGGTAGAGAAATGTTTCCAATCCCCTGAACTGTATATGAAGAATCATCTCCCAATGAAACATGATTTTTTGATGGCGTGTCCCTCATTGAAATACACCGATCTCGTGGCCGGTCATGTGTCGAGTGGCTCTGAATCAACATACCGGACATCACTAGATGACGTGGATGGTTCACTTGATCGAGCAGTGAACAAGAAGTCTTCATTGTCTGACTGATCTTGTTGCTCAGCAATATTACCTTGCTGGTGGGGTCTTCTTTTCCAGTTCCCCTTTTTCTGCCCGTGATAATTGTTTGAATGTCCCTTGTAAGTTTGTTGTTGTTGTGGTCTAGAATTGCTTGATGAACCTTTCTTATATGTGTTAAACCAACATTCTTGCAAGTCATGTCCTCTTTTGCAAATGGGACATCACTTCTTCTGTTGATTGTCCCCATGATACTGATTTTGATGTGGGGACTTCTGATAGGATTTAGGTTTACCTTTACCTTTTCCTTTCCATTTTTGATGTGAAGACAGTGCCTGCTCCTCTTCATCATCCTTGTTGTACATTGCTTCCTCTTGTTGCAGTAGGTTTACTAACTTGTCAAAACTAATTGTCGTATCTGACAAGTTTAGAGTTGTGACAAAAATTCGATAAGAAGAAGGGAGAGCTCTCAGAACAATGGGAATGAGAGACTCATCTTTGACCTCTTCTCCTAGGGCTAGAAGTGAAGCCCTCAACTCTACAACTCTTCTTAGGAAGGCTTCAATTTTCTCATTCTGTTTGAATTTCAATGTATGTAACTGACTCTGCAAATTGAGTATGACATTCTTGTTCTTGGCCTCATATATTGTGCTCAGCTTATCCCACGCTTCTTTTGCTGATGTGGCATCTCGAATGTGGGCTTGCACATCGTCGAGACACTCCAAACAAAATGATGAGCTTTGCTTTCTGATCTGCTCTATCAAATTGTCGTTGTTGTGTTGCATCCGTTGGTGATCTGGTTAGAGTACCAGTCACAACAGGCCAGATTTCTTCAAACTCAAGTTGTGTTTTGATTTTTGTCTTCCAAGCAGCATAGTTGCTTCCTCTGAGCAATTGTGAATCCGAAGAAAAAAATTTGGGGGCATTGGTGCCCATTTTGCAGAGATCACTGACAGGGTTTGGCTCTTATCACTCCAGGTATTAGGTCTCCCAATCTATATACCATCAGTCCGATATACCGAACCTTTCTATATATGTGCCCTTCCGATATACCCGTCGGTACGTGGAAGAAGCTCGCCCTTTCTATATACCCAGTACGTGAAAGAGGCGTTAACGTACGTGAAAGAATTCAATACGTGGTACCAAGACAATACTGATGGGGTCTGTGTGATTATTGACACCGGCTCAAAGAAATATCCTCATACGCGCGCGTAACTTCGCTATATACTTGGATAATTTCTCAGTCCTGGATTTATGTCGTGCAATCGTTCACAGACGGATGGGATGGTTCATAGTGTGTGCACTGTGACCTTATTACTCCCCATCGATTTATAGGGACGATGCCCAGACGACATTGTTGCAGCTATATTAGGCATTAAGTGCAGTAGTAGTCACGACGACTTTACCCGTAAGTGCTTCCCAGAGGCATTGTATATACCGAACGCTGCGAATGAGATCTAGGATCTCGTGAGTGTTACAGAACCAATTTTACTATTTTTAATTACAATTCTGCCAGTTTCTGAGTAGTTACAAAGTTTTACAGTTGACTATGGCAACCTGCAAATTAGTACAATATACAATACAATTTGAATGACAGGCAAAAAATTACAGTTTCGGGGTCCTGGTGACCTCCTGAGCCCTAAATGCTAAAAATTGCAAAAAAATAGCTGAAAATGCAATTTTTAGGTGGGTCTCCTTTTGCAAAAAATGTCTGGAATGAGAAAACAGACCAGATAGGAGAAATTTTTTTTTACCCTAAGTTAGGGATTTCTCCGCTAAATTTAGTTAGCTGTAACTAAATTCAAAAAAGCTTGCTAAATTTAGCAGTTCCGCCAAAAAATCCGCCAGATGCAAAAGGAGAGTTTTTGAGTGTTTTTAGTGGGATTTGATCCTCAAACCTCTCACTTCTAAGGCACATGCACTAACCAACTTGGCCACTTGGGGCGCTTGGACTATGAAAGGAAGGAATTTGTATTTATTGACAAATAAATTGACTTACCTCTTGGAAAATGAATGCCACGTGGCGCATGCTGGTGAAGGGGCATTTTTAGGGTTGTAATTGCCCAAAAACCAGATCTGAGGCTTTATTTCTTTGCTCAGGCCGCATTTACTTGCTCAGGCCGCATTTTCTCCTTCCCACGCACTGTAATGCAGTAATGGCCGCAGTTTTTTTTGTTTGGGCGCTGTATTTTCCTCTTGGGCTGCATTTTTCTCCTTTGGACGCACTGTACAGGCTGCATTTTTGCTGTTCTTCCTTCCCTGACTGCTTATTCTTCCTCTTCCACTGTATATTTTTTTGTGCAGGGCGCCTCCTTTTTTAATTTTCTTTGCTCTATTTGATTCACTGCAGGTGCACAGACAGACCTCCAAAACAAGCAAAACAACCTCCACATACAGTAGATAAAAAACCTTTATTGGAAAAAAAAATATTATTTCCAATACCTGTAGCTAATTTTGCCTGGTGCTGAGTGCACCAGTGCAAAAAAAATTTTCCTTCCAAGTACCTGGAAGGAACAGGCGGATGTGGGGGAGGCAGGGATGGGGCTGGGAGTTTGCACGAGGCTGCACAGGCTCTCAAATGCTGCAAACACGTCTCCAATCTCCTCTCTCTCTGCTGCTCTCTCTTCCACACCTTCACAGGGCCAGAATTTCACTCTGGTACCAAATGTTGATTGAGAAACAGGGACGGAAGCCTGTGTAGATTTTATTGATCTCAATCAGTAAAAATTACAGAGGATGGGCTGCAATATTTATAGATATTGCACAGCCAAATACATCCAGAAAAATGAGTTGCACAGGTGCAACCACAAACCAGAATAAACAAGCTTCCAATAACATCCGGGAAGCAAAATTACATAAAAACAAATATATTGTTTATAACAATATAATAATGTGCATACAGACAAATATGGTTGTTTAACCATATAACAATATAACAATTTATTATTTAAAATTAATTAAATAATCCAACTATGCATAATTAAATATTAGGATAATAAATTTTATCCTAACAATTATTTGTTACTTATGTAACTAACTTAGGTAATTAATTTTTTAATATTTTTTATATGATTTTATTTGTTTAAACCATATATTTTTCATACTATATATTTACAAGATTTTGTTTGATAGCACATAGGTTGTTCAAACTATGTAACCACTTGGCTGGTTGTATTCAACTTGTCTGATAATGCATATAACCATGGCAGCTCCATAGATGTGTAATTTGATTTTTCACATTAATAAGATTGTAAGGAATTGTCCCTATTTTCTCATCAACACTAAACTTCACTTAAATAATAGGGTTTATCATTCCCAAATTATTCCAAAGGAGAAAATAAATTATTGGATGCATGCAAACCAACACCGAATGGAAAAATGGAGAGGTACCAATGCACCCCTAAAGGAAGAATATTTTGTATCAAATTTTTTTATTAACCTTTATATATTCCCTTTAATTTGAGGAGAGAAAAGACTTCCTGTAAAAAAATTTATTTGCTTTGATACATTCCATAACCCCATGGACCACACTATTGTAGATGAATCTAGGGTTAGTATCTCGAGTATATAGAAATAATGTATAAAAGAGAATGAGTCTCATACTACTAAGTAAGAGTATATAATATGTTGAAATATCAACGGAGAAAGAGACCCATACCCCCAAAAAAACATATATTTTGCATCTCAAACGACATCAAAGAGGACAAGGAGTGAATATTTCATGCCCTCTATAAATTGATGTAGATATGTTTCATATAAGTTTAATATTGTTCCAAAACATATATTTAAACCAAAACTCCTAAAATTGTATTAAATTATAGTGTTTTTCCCTAGGGAAATAATGTATATCATGTTCACAACCCTCCATATGTTCCCGACCCTTATATATGGTTTTGAATATGTGTAGTTTTTGTCAAAAACTATTCTTGAAGTTGTTTCTGAGTACTTTTTCCTTGTGGAAACATTTGTTTAAGTTTGTTATTCTACCTATAAGTGTAGAAAATGCATTCATAAATGTCCCCTCTTGTGAGGTGCATGTGAAAAACCATTTGAGAATGTGGCTCAAAATAATATATGTTTTCCCATACACTATATGTTTGAGAATTTGTAGGAGAGTGTAGAATGTCGAAGAGGTAGCCACTTTGGAGAACTTGTAGCTATAAAATGGAGTTACACATGGTGGAAATCATGTCCTGTAAAGAATCAAATAATCATAGAAACAAGAGAAATATAATTAGTGATAACATCAAGAATATCAGTAATAAAAACATCTATAATGTAATAGATCTAAAATAGATCCAAATCAGCAATCAAGTGAGAAAAAGCAAACAAGAGCATGTAAAATATATTCATATCAAGGAATAGATCCAAAAACATGGGACACCCATGGTATCACAATAGTAGTCAATGAACTTAGGCCGCATATAATAGAAATTAATGTCACATAAGAAGGCATAGATCCAAAACCATGGAAAACCCATGGTGTGACAAGATAATAAAGAAACTAAGTGTTTCACTTGATTCTTAGACGTTTCTTTGAAGTATTGATGAAACAGATAGGGTAATGGGCATAGGAGGAATACCTATTCAAATGTTGGTTGATGGGTTGCTACGCACGTATGACTTATGAATCCATAGATAAATGTGAGAGCTTCCTTTTGGCTAAGAGGAACTACCTGTAATGGAAATCAAGACCACTAGAAAGAGTTAAACAATATATGAAGTGAACCGCTAGCGTATGCTAGATCCTAGGAAGTGTGCTACTTCCTGCAGGCGAATATCAATCCACTATTTAAAACAATTTAATGCAAATAATGAAGTAAATCCTATTATAATTCGAAATGATATAGGTATCTCACTTAAAACACAATAAGAAAGATCTAATCTAACATGCTAGGTTAGAATAGGATCCAAGGTCAAATAGTTGGTTTTGGTTCTCTGCAGTCTAATAGAGGTCTCGGGTAAATCACAGTGCATGAGAGTGAGGTGGAATTAGGTGGATAGGTCACTGCTTACGGGCTTTATGGGAAAATATAGAGATAGATTCCAGTTAAGGGTGACCGATGGTGGTTAGGTCTAAGTGGTGCCATTCTTATGGAGTTCTAGGAATGCCACGATTGAGTTTTGGGTCTCCTTTGTGATTGCACAAAGGACTTTGGTTGGTTGGGATGAGGTATTGGGTGATTTATGTAGGATTTGGTGAGGTTTTTAATGGGTATATGGAGGGGTGAGTGTTGGAGGAGGTCAATGGGTGGCTAGGTAAACAATAGGTGATAATATAATGATGAAATGAAATGAACCAAAGAAGTATAACATTTTACTTATCTTGGATGCCTGTGAATGAGGGATGGAGGTGTTGGTAAGAAGTTGAAGGATACAAGTGATCACCAATTGTAGGAGAGATTCTACATGGGATGGATGTGCATTCCTCTTTGATTGGTTAGATCAGATCATTGGTTGGGTGGATGTCCAGGAGAAAATGCTTGATCTCCTTCCTTTACATGCATGTTCTTGCTGGAATTCGATCTTAGAAGATGCGATATCTCTCAGGAAGATCTCAATGCTTGTCCACTTTTTCCAATCTTTTCCAACCTTGAAAATAATGTTGTTTTTGGGGTTAAAAGGGTAATCGATGGTGGTTCCAACCTAATCGACGGTTAGGGCTAACCGGCATCGGTCAAGGCTAGATTTCCTAGGTTTACTAAACTAGGGAGATCCTCTTGATTTTCTTGGATTTCATATTGTTAACCTACAAATTCAACTGGAAGCTTCTTGTGAGCATGTGGGAATGTGATTAGAGGGAATGTAGGCATTTATTTTTAGGGTTTGGGTAAGTCTTAGTTAGTTATGGCAACTTATTAAGAATAGGTCTTAGGGTGAGGTGGCTAGATGAGGTGGATATGTGGGTATTATTTAAATTAATATATTTAAATAATAAATATGGTGAGGATAATGAATTAATTTAATTAGATTAATTAAATTAATATTAGTGAGGTGAAGAGGGCCATGGTTTGGTGAATGTGATGAAGGGTGCTTATTTATCAATGGACCAAAGGGGAGTGTGACCTAATTTTAGTGTCTACACTAAGGTTGCATACAATGAAGAAATAAAGTAGTAACATAAGAAAATAGTAACAATTTATAGCAAGGAATAGCTTCAAACATTGTTAATATCAATAAACAATAAGAGATAGTATGAATTAAGTTGTATCAATTTTACACAAGACACATATGCTAGTCATATAAGTTTTAAAAATATAATATACATGATATATGTAATCAAGCGTGTTGAGGAAGTAGATTAGAACTATAATGAAACAATAAAACTTATATAATGTGGGGGATTTCCCAAAATAAGAATGTAAGGAATCAATATATCTTATATTAGCATGTAAAAATCTGTGTGTCCTAGATCTAGCTTAATATACCTTTTGAATTTCATGTATATGTGTAAAGAGTGGAAAAATATGTTATCAAGTAAACCATAGTGACTAACAACATACGTAATGTAAATTTATAACTATGAAAGATATGTGTATTGGTCTTGGTTTTTTATTTTCTAAATATATGAATGTTTATGTATTATTGAGTAAAACTATGTATAAAAATAAGGGTAACATAAGATCTCACCAATGAGGGCCTTGTGAGGAGGAAAATATTTTCCATAAGAAATGAGAGACACATACCTCAAGTGTGCCAATGAAGAATGGTCACATGAAAGTGGAGTAAAAGTATTATCATGTGCCAAAGAAACACTAGAAGGAGAGCATGATGGACTACATCCACAAGAAACAATGTGTGATCGTATTCCCGAGAATCAACATGTGATTCCTAGATGCATGCAACCTCCCGAGGTTGTGCTTTGAGACAACATGAATTATATGAATGGGATGGTAATAGGATGGGTAAATAGGATGTAGGTGGAATAGATGGAAGTGAAAAGATATCAAGGAAACTTAATGTTCATGTTGGTGAGGAAGTCTTTTAGGTGGGAAAACTTGTGGATTCCTTGTCAATGCTCTAGAAATATAATTCCTCTACTTAACCGAAGCAGCTACCGTATATGCATGCACGATAAAATGTGGATTTCTATGGTGGCCTTTCGACTGGGGATCTAATCAAGGAACTCCAATGACCCCGTGGAAAATCTTACTGAGATACTTATAAGAGAGAATTTTTTTTTGAAAGTGGGAAAGGAAGTGATAAAAGAGGTAGGAGAACTAATGTTACAGGTAGGAAATCAAGTTCCTACACACAAGTGTAGTCGAAACTTCGTCACATGCATTCATGGGAAGAAAAAACCATGTAAATGGTAATAAGATGAGATAAGATTGTGAACTCAAAGTTTCTAAAATATCCTTATCAAAGAGGCTAAAAATCCTTCTTCTTATATCGATGCTTAATTAAAAGTTGTACATAGTGGAGAAATGGAGGAAATTGAGAAAACGGGGTGGAATGGAAGAAAATGGCTATCTCATTTGTTCTCTCAAAGTAAAATATACTCTTGAGTTTACTAGATCAATTACCAACCCGTACAATTAAATGAAGAAGCCATTAAATATACTCCAAGAAACAGTTACAACTTCTTCTTTGTTGCTAAGAAAAGGTTTACAATTTCTTTTCAATCATTCATGTTTGTTTAGATTCTTGATTCATGAAGAAACTCCAATGGCAAAAAAAGCTGACTTTTCGTAATGTGGCGGCTTACACTTGTTTTGTAACTTTGATTTTGAACCATTCATCTTGCCTTTGAGACTTTAAACTAGATATTTCCACGTGGGAGAGATTTATTGGAGTGGGCATGGAGGATGCCTTCTACATTTTGTACATTTTGAAGAAATGTCATTTTGGAACATTTTGGTCCGCTCACCCGCTTTTGATATGGTCTTGACACATGGCCTGACTTGAGTGGAGATAGAGTTGTGGGCCACTTTTATAATTTTACCTTTTTTCACCGTGGGCTCAAAATGTAACATCTTTGACAAACTGTTACCTTTCCTCTTTTGCATTGCAAGCATTGACATGTGATTTTTCTGGATAAGGAGTCTTCCTTTAATTTTTGGAAATCATGCTTGCCATGGATGAGTCATTTCTTCTCTTTTATTCATTGGGATGGAATGATATTGCTAAGAATCCATTTTTGCTTCTGATAGATAAGTTGTAATTTAGTAATGAAGTTTGCAAACTTATCTCTTTTTATTAACAAATCCTTGGATCAATTCCATTGATCCAAGGTATGTTTTAAATCTTCTTACCTGATCTGAATGGTAAACTGACATTCAGAGGTTGGAGGACATAATGGACTGAACTCTTGTATGTTTACAAATTCTTTTATCTTCTTGAAATATCATGCCTACATTTTGTTGTATGTTATGTGCTCGAGATATTTTTGAATGATCTCTTTAGGATGCTTAATGACGTTAAGTGGAACAAGACCTGCTTCAGACTATTGAGGAAAAATCTAAGTCCTAGACCTATGAGATCTATCCTAATGGGATTCTAACTAAGGTAAAGGTACCTATTTTTCTATCTATGTCTACTTTATTCAGGATAACATCCTATCCTAAGTTGCATGTTCTAAGTTGGGGAATAACCTAAGGTGATTCTAGGTCTATTTCTAACCTAACACCTAATACTAAATGGTTGTGAAGTATGACCTATCCTAGGATGGAAATTTACCTATTGTAATGTTGAAAACCTATGGTAAATACTTCTAAACTATCCTATGGTCATATCCTAAGCTAATGGTACCTATCCTAAACTAATGAAGTATTGAAAAGGGACCTAAGGGTTGTATGGAAAAGTGGAAGCTTGATGACAGTTCCTAAGTTATTGATTGGATTTGATTTTTGAATTAAAAGGACAACGTACTACCAGTTTAGGTAGAGGCATGTAAAGAAGAGAATTTCTATGTGGAGTCATCACTAAAGATTAGTAATGCATGCAGAAGTTGAATTAGGATTCACCAATTTTGAATGGCGTGGCATGGAGATATAGGCAGGAGTTTGGGAATTAATGGCATTTATGAACCTCATTTTTGGCAAGCAAACCACCTTAGAAACCATGCGGGTGGATTTTTTGGAGGTTGTTTGGTCATTCATGCTCTCTGATTTTTTCTCTGCATGGAGCTATTTGGTTCTTCAAATGAGTAGTTCTACTTTCAATTTGTGACTATTTTTGATTCCCTTGGTCTATTTTTGATTAAAGGGAAATATATGAGACATTTGAGAAAGAAGTTTTTAGTTGTTGATCTTTCTTGGAGATAAATAAATTTTGGAGGCTCAGCTAGAAGTCTTCTTTGAATTGACATAAGCACTATCAGGCATGATAGGATCTATCCATTAATATATCTTGTTTTTCTCAAAATGTTTCATTAAAACAACTTTGCTCTCATGAGATAATTGGGTTTTTATTTTTATTCTAGTTATTTGTTTTTCTTGCTAAAGGAACCTCTATTTTCTTGGTTATGAAACCTTTGCGTGATAATCTTACCATTGGATGCCTTCTCTGAATGAGTTGATGGTGAAATACACTTGGGGTTGTTTTAGACTTGAGTGTTTTTGGATTGAATCTATATTCTGGTTTGTTTGCTCGAAAAGGGTTTAAGTAAGTTGTTTTTGCCTGGAGCTTCAAAATGGAAGTCTCTTTTGAAATTAGAAGGTGAATGAATACTCTTATCTGATGCATCCTTGAGTTATTAAATTTGTATCACTCCTTTGTGGTCTATATGGGATTTTATTTCAAATATTTTCTTGAGCACGAACTTGTATGAAGGTAAGGAATGGATATCATGTTTCTTCAATTCTGGGTAAACTTGCATTGTTCAAACTGAATCTCTTTGATTGTTTTTGGATGGTATAATAGTACTCTCCTATATCGTATCTTGTTTGTAGAAGTTTAAATACTCCTTTTCGGACTATATATGTATACTTGATCTGTAGTATGAACTCAAACTTGTGTTAAAAAAAGAGTTAATGGGTGAAGGAGGTTTATGGAATTGTCTGTATTTTATACTCTAAACTTGCATAAAAACAGTGAAGGAATGATTTGATCTATTTCTCTACTACTTCAAAATTTAACATTAATGGGAGCCGAGTCAATTCAAGTATTTTGATTAATGGCTTCAATTCAAACACGTGAGGGAATTAGAAGGAAAGGTTGACTTAAACTAGTTGTTTGGTTTTAGTATTCTCTTTAAAAACTCATGAAAGGACTTCTAGTTTTTATAATGGTCTTCGAATTTAACTATGGAAATAGTAGTGATGAAGTCTTCTGTGTAGTTACTATGTTTGAGTCTTCCTTTAAAAATTTGGAAATTGAGACATCGGTAGATAGTTGAAGTTATGTTGTTTGAATATACATTGGGTGACGGTATTCTCCAAGTCGATACCATTATTATCATTCTTAGCTTTGTTCGACTATCTTAAGTTCGATCTTTCCATCCTTAACACTTTTAGGAATTGGATGTGAATGATAACTATCTTTATTTCTCACATCCTTCTTGGAATGAATTAAATAAATGATTAACGGTTGTTGTTTCTTTAAATGGTGAAAATTTTGGAAGGTTTATTTGAAGATACAATTATGTATGTAATCGGTTTTGTATCTTCTATACCTGATTTCTTTATCTTAAAAGATTTGGGGGTATGGGGAACTGTCTCTACTGATTCTTTTACAACCTCATTTATTTTGAATGAATAAAAGAATCATCTTCTAGCATAACTCCTTTCTCTTCCACTCTCAGTGGTAAGCTCTCTATTGTCTTTTTAAGAAAATTGTAGGGTAGAACGTTGACCCTTATTTTCCTCAAGATGCATATGGGAATTCAGTTTAACCAAATGATGAGGAAGTTGTAAACTATTTACTCTCTAGTTTGATCTTCCTTTCTTTAGATAAACCTTGTTATAGGTTTAATAGAATCAAATGCATTACTTTTATCAAGGTAATTGAGTATTAATTTTTACTACTTACTTCTCCACTTATATTGTATTGAAGGAAATTATAGTTGTTTCAGTTAATTGAAGTAAAACATTGTGGCTAGGAAATATTTTTCTAATGTAATAAGAGGCCTAATCTAAGAACCTAGGCTATATATTTTGACCTAGAATTAGGCTGCCACATCTGAATTGTGAATCTCTTAATTATTTTATTTGTTGGATGAATCATCCTATAAACATTACTATGTTGGAATGAACTTGACAGTGCATGTTTTCTTGAAACTTTGTAAAGATGAACAAGAAGGTCTTTGTTTCTGAAAGTAACTTTTTTGTTTATATAGTGAATTTGATTTTGTATTTCAAATTCAAAAAGAATTATGAAACAATTAATTGATAGGAATTATTACTTGAGATAAATAAGTATTTTTTTGGGACAATACTTATCCGATATAATGCAAATCATTTAGCCGATTATATTATGATCTCTTCCTATAAAGTGAATTCAGATTTATTATTGTGCTCCTTTTATGGATGTTATTTCTTATGATTTATTTGTATGACTTCACCCGTTGTTTTGTAAAAGCAGGGTTTCTTTAATGGAACAATTGGTTGAAGGCACTTTATTTTAATGCTTAGTGCTTATCATGCTCAGTTCAATGAACTGACCCATGCTAGCAATTTTTGCAGATGGAATTCATAGTGATAAAGGAAGGCAATAACTTGTATGATGTATTGGTTGATTTAAATTCTAGCTCTTTTATAGAAGAACTCCGATTCATTCTTGAGTTGTATTGAAAAAGAAAAAAGTTGTATTCTTTGATGATCTTTATGCTATTTGACATGCAGTATGTCTAAAATGCATGGTCTTGTAAATTGTGTATTTCTATCATGATGAATTGAAAAGTTTGGAGATTTACTACAAATTTTTGTGTAATTTCTCTTGTACCTTTTATGAAGGAAATTGGAATACTATCTCGCTGATATTTTTCATATCTGTTTGGATCCTTACTCTTTTGTCATTTAATGAAATGAATGAATGGGAAATAGTGCAATTTCCCTTACTAGAATGCAACTTGATAAGTTGTAGGTATTGAGGTTCTTTTCCTAAACTAGTAAGGTTTATTATGGGATGTTAAATGAACATGCATTTAAAAGTTATAAGGAGTGTGAAAGGAAAAAGGGTATATGAACCCTAACACTTAACTGTAAAGAGGAAGATTATTCTCCTCTCAAATAAATGTAAGGAAAATGAATGGTGTTTGTGTCCATAATCATTTAGACTTAATTCCTATGAAGTCTATTTTAATAGAACCTATTTTGGTTCATACACCTCCTTCAAATGATTGAATTACATTAAATAAACCTTATGATGTATGTTGTTCTGTTTTTGAATAATTGCTTGTTAAGCTAAAGTTAATGAACATTAAGGAAATCATGAGATATTGAAAGTTCTTTAATTTATAAACAACCCAAATATGGATAAATAACTTAAGGAAGGTTGGATTTAGGGTTTTGCAAGGTTGTTGTAATTTGAATCTTAATTCTAAGTTAATTAAGGGAAATGACCTCCTTGAGGTGTGTACATCACGATGAAGTGATTATGTTGGATGTAGGCACACACCAACTTTAAAATTGTACCTTTGTGAAGACTTGGGTCTTAAAGTGGATACAGTGTTGCAGTTGACATGTTGCAACACCCTTCAACGTTGGTTCATCTAAATCTTCTTAAATTAGGACTTGAACTTAGTTTCCCTCTAGGTCAGGATTAGCAATATGATTTTTCATAAGAAGTAATGGACTATGACTTAGGGTAACCAAGAAAATTCATTCAACTTAGGTTGAAGGAGTATGCCCACGTACCCTAAATCATCATGAGTGGCTCCATATACAAAATTATGTCACTAATCTGGGCTAGGGTCAAACCTTGGACAAGTGGACTGACATAAGTTAGAAAAGGTCATTCTAGATAATAGATAAGTGGGTGAAGGACGTATTCCACTTTGATGAATATGTCATCTAGGAATAGTAACATGAACAATATGTTGGAAATCTTTGGCCAAAGTATCGCAAGTTGTTGGTTGTGTTGTCCTATGTCACCTAGTTTAAGGAACATGATTTTAGATGAATATTGGTAACAAATATTCAGATAGGTTCTTTAAACAAATCACTCAATACCCAGAATAGGGTAAGAAAACTAAGTATACGTAGTATACATAAAAGTATTCAATACTTAAAGACAAACATGAGAGATTAGTTAGAGACCAAGTCATGCAATGAGAGATCAATAATTCATTGAGTCATTTACAACTACATATGGTTATCTGTTATGAGATTGATTGGCATGGAATGTGTGTTCTAAATTATGTTTTATTTAGAATAGAGAACATTGTGTAAAAAAATTCCCTTGTTTCTAAAGTCTTAAAATGGGAATGTTACATCTTGGTATCAGAGCTAAAGGTTGCAGCTCTTGGACCTATTGTGTCCATAATCTGATAAAACTTAAATTTCTTGTTAACAGAAAATGGTTAGAACAAGAGGAAATGTTACAAATAATCCACCCCCGGTGAAGAATCAACTACCTAAAAACTCGATGAGATCCTTACTACTCCATTAGACACAAGAGATCATTTGATTGTACTTGAACAACAAGTAATGGGAAATGAGGAGGAAGAAGATGATAGTAATAATAATCAACCACCTTCTAAGGACAATGCCAATTTGGGTGTTGATAATAACAATGTGAACATACCTGATCATTTAGAGAACAAAAATGCTAGGTTTGGAAGAAGAAGTCACTAATGATATAAAAATGATAAGTCCACCTAAGTTTGATGGCAACACATTAGGAGATGGAGATGAGCATTGGCTCAACGAAATGGAGAAGTACTTTGTAATAAGAAAATTCTCGGAAGAAACAAAGGAAATATGGGGAGAATATTAGCTTTCCCATTAAGCATCTTCATGGTGGGACAGTCGTAAGGCTGAGCTGAATATTGATGAAACTAATATTACTTGGGATCAATTTAAAAGTTATTTTAGGCAATGATGGCTGCCATAACTTTATTATGATCAGAAAATGACTAAATTTCATAACTTAGCCCAAGGAAATTTAACTGTAACTGAGTACTGGGAGCGGTTTACTAAACTTCTTAAGTATGTACCTTAGTATCAAACTGATGAGAAGTTCAAGATATAGAAATTCATCATGGGATTTAATCCCATTATAGGAGGAGAGGTGGATGTTCACAGCCCAACCACTATGGAAGGAGTTGTTGAAAAAGCCATAAGGCAGGAACAAAAATTAAAGGCAATTTCTGCTCATAAGGAAGAGGTAAGAAAGAAAGTTCCAAACTCCTCTTCATCATCTCTTACACCTAAGAAAGGACCATGGAAGAAGTTTGGTATGAAAAGTAAGTTTTCAGCTGATAATAATAAGAAAACAACAACAAATAAGCTCTTTAGAAATGCATGAAACAACTTTGTCAAGAATAATAATAATAGACAAAAGTCCTATGGAGTTCAAAATGATAACTTTAAGGCTAGAAATAAATCTAATCCTAAAAAGGGACCTATAGGAGGTTGTTATAACTATGGAAAAGATCATTACACAAACCAATGTCCTTTGAAAAAGGATGATCATAACCAGTAACAAAAGATATATGTTACAGTAGCTGACAAACAAGATGGAAAGCAAGTCACACCCATAGAAGTTTCGGGTAATTTATTTGGCATACCTGTAACTCTTCTTTTTGATACAAGAGCTACAGAATGTTTTATTTCTAGTAAATTAGCATCGAAATTAAAAAGAAAAGATAGAAAAATGGATAAAACATGGACTGTACATTATGGAAACAATGTTGTTCATATAGTTAGTATGTGTCGTTTTTTGAGGCGATCCTTGACTTAACAAGTTTTTCCACCCAAGTTGATCTTTATGTTGCTCCTTTGGGGTCTTATGATGTAATCATAGGTGTTAATTGGTTAGCTGAGCATAAAGAAAAATTGGATTGTTTTGAAAAACATATTAGTTGTTTAGATGACCTGTAAAAATATAACGAGAGATTCAGGGGTGTGAAACGTGAAATTTCAGTTAGAAACCTGTCACTATGTAACTTAACAAGTCCAAAAATAAAGGTTATACCTTATATGCAAAGAAAAATTTTATAATTTTCTAAGGAAAACAATGATTTCATGGAATGATATCTCATTGTTACGAAACTACATTTATGTGTTTCCTAAAGAGTTACTGTGTATTCCACCCAAAATAGAATTTTATTTCATAATTGAAATCAATTATGGAACCGAGCCTATTTCTAAGGCACCATACCGAATGAATACTATTGAATTGGTAGAGCTTAAGGCACAGTTTTAAGAAATTTTTTGTAAGGGTTTGATTAGACCGAGTTTTTCACCTTGGGGAGCACCAGTAATCTTTGTGAAAAATAAAAATTAAACACTTAGATTGTGCATTGATTACAAAATGTTAAACAAAGTAACAATCTAGAACAGATATCCACTTCATAGAATTGATGACCTATTTGATCAGATGCATGGAGCATCGGTATATTCTAAGATAGATCTTCAATCTGATATCATCAATTATTTATTAAGGATGAGGACATTCATAAAACATATTTTAGAACAAGGTATGGACAATATGAGTTCACCATTTTACCCTTTGGATTAACAAATGCACCTGCAACTTTTATGAATTTAATGAACAATATTTTTCAAGAATACTTGGACAATTTTTGCTTGTATTATTGGATGACATTCTCATATATTCTAAAAGTATTGAGGAACACCATGAGCATTTGAAGATAGTCTTGGAAATTTTGAGAAAGAGATGGTTATATGGTAAGCTATCTAAATGTTCTTTCTATGACACAAAAGTGTACTGTTTGGGTCATGTTAAAAGTAACAATGGAATTGTTGTAGATCCTTCTAAAATAGTAGCTATAACTGAGTGGTCTGCACTAAAGAATGTACATGAAATAAGAAACTTCATGGGTCTTATTGGTTACTATAGAAAATTTGTAAAAGATTTTTCCAAAGTTGTTGCACCAATAAATTCATTACAGAAAAAGGATAAGAAATTTTTTTGGAATGAGAAATGTGAATCTGCATTCAAAACTTTGAAGGATCAATTAACTTTAGCACCTATTTTAGCTGTACCAGACCCTAATGGAGACTTTATTGTTGTAACGGATGCATCCGGGGAAGGTCTTGGAGGTATTTTGTTACAAAATGATCATGTCATAGCTTACGATAGTAGAAAACTAAAGTTACATGAGTTGAATTATGCTCCACATGATTTAGATCTTGTTGTCATTGTTCATACACTTCAAGTTTGGAGGCATTATCTACTTGGTAAACCTTTTGAATTAAAAACTGATCATCTTGGGCTGAAGTATATTTTCACTCAGCCAAATTTGAATGCAAGACAATGAAGATGGTTAGATTTTTTGTCTCAATATGATTTTGACATAAATTACATTAAAGGAAAGGAAAATAGGGTAGTTGATGCTCTAAGTTATAGGAAGCACATTTCTACTCTTATAACATTAAGAAATCAGTTTAAGGATGAAGTAAAAAGTGTTATGGAATATGATTCTTATTTTCAGCAAGTAAAAACAACCCTTGCTGTAGAACCAAATGATTTGAGATATAAATGTTTTCACTTTGACAACAAAGGAATATTACGATTTGAAAAAAGAGTATACATACGTTATTAGATGATTTTAAAAGCGAATTTCACAATTCACCTTTTTCTCGACATCTTGGTATTACAAAGATGTTTTCTGATATAAAATAGCAATATTTCTGGAAAGGGATGAAAAAAAACGTTATTGATTTTGTGACACATTGCTTAGAATGTCAACGTGTTAAAGTTGAACATATGCATCCAGCCGGTTTATTATATCCTCACAACATACCACAATACAAATGGAAAGTAATAAGCATGGATTTTGTATAAGGGTTGCCTATGTCAAGAAATAAACATGATGTTATTTTGGTTGTTGTGGATAAACTAACAAAAGTAGCTCACTTTATTATTGGTAATCTTAAGGATGATTCTCCTGTTTTGGTAAAAAGGTTTGTACATGAGATTTTAAGATTACATGGAGTACTGAATTAATCATATCTGATAGAGATCCTAGAATGACTTTAAGGTTTTGGTAAACCCTTAACGCAGCTCTAGGAACTAAACTAAATTTTAGTTCTGCATATCATTCGAAATGGATGGACAAATTGAAAGAGTTAATCAAGTTTTAAAGGATATGTTATGAATGTATTACATGGATCGGCGATAAATGGGAAAAGTACCTTCCATTAGTTGATTTTGAATACAATAACACATATCATGCCTCTCTTAAGATGACACCTTTCAAGCATTATACGTAAGAAAATGTAGAACCCCGTTAGTTGGGACAATATTGACGATAGAGAGGTAATTGGACCTAAAATCCTTACGGAAATGGAACATCAAGTTAAAATGATTTGTGAATATTTGAAAGAAGTAGCGAGATAGGAAAAAGAGTTATGCTGACTTAAAGCGAGTTGATAGGAAATTTGAACTTGGTGAAAAGGACTTTCTTTGGGTTAAAATGAAAATTTTTATATAACTTTTGGTAATGCTACCAGTTATCACCTCATTTTGTGGGACCTTTTGAAATAGTTGAAGTAATCAACCTTATAGCTTATCGTTTAGCATTACCTCCTACTTTGTCATGAATGCATGATGTTTTCCATATTTCTTTGCTTAAGAAATACGTTTCAAATTTATCACATGTGTTAAATTAGAATTCCTTGTAGGTCCAAGACCCAGAATAATTGTGGTTAAACCCTTGTGAGTGCTGGAAACTCACCAGTTGCACTTAAGAAATCATGAAATAAGTCAATGTAAGGTCTAGTGGGACCAGTTTAATGAAGAAAGTGCAACATAGGAAAATCTGGAAGATATGAAAACTACTTTTCCATACTTATTTGAACAAAATTGATTCTGTTGACTGATAAAATTTGTGATTTAATTATTTTATGACAATAAACCTACTAGTTTTGGGTAGATATTTCATTGTTTAAAATAAATAGCTAAGTAAATGCTGATTGTTTTGGGAATTTTAAAATTTTGTTATGTTTTGAACATATGAAAAGAAAGTTAATAAAAATAATTTTCCTTGATGTAAATTGTTTTAAGGAGATAATCATTGGACGATGATTATTTTAGGAGGGAAGCATGTAACATCTTTGACAAACTATTATCTTTCCTCTTTTGCATTGCAAGTGTTGACATGTGATTTTTCTAGATAAGGAGTGTTCCTTTGATTTTTGGAAATCATGCTTTTCATGGATGAGTCATTTCTGCTCTTGGATTCATTGGGATGAAATGATATTGCTTGCAAAGAATCCATTTTTGCTTCTGATAGATAAGTTGTAATTTGGTAATGGTGTTTGCAAAATTATCTCTTTTTATTAACAAATCCTTGCATCAATTCCATTGATCCACGGTATGTTTTAAATCTTCTTACTAGATCTGAATGGTAAACTGACATTCAAATGTTGGATGACATAATGGACTGAACTCTTGTATGTTTACAAATTCTTTTATCTTCTTGAAAGATTGTGCCTACATTCTGTTGTATGTTATGTGCTCGGATATTTTTGAATGATCTCTTTAGGACGATTAACAATGTTAAGTGGAATGAGACACCGCTTGAGAATATTGAGCAAAAATACAAGTCCTAGACCTATGAGATCTATCCTAACGGGATTCTAACTAAGGTAAAGGTACCTATTTTTCTATCTATGTCTACTTTATTCGGGATATCATCCTATCCTAATTTACATGTTCTAAGTTGGGAATAACCTAAGGTGATTCTAGGTCTATTTCTAACCTAACACCTAATACTAAATGGTTGTGAAGTATGACCTATCCTAGGATGGCAATTTACCTATTGTAATGTTGAAAACCTATGGTAAATAATTCTAAACTATCCTATGGTCATATCCTAAGCTAATGGTACCTATCCTAAACTAATGAAGTATTGAAAAGGGACCTAAGGGTCATATGGAAAAGTGGAATCTTGGTGACGGTTCCTAAGTTATTAATTTGATTTGATTTTTGAATTAAAGGGACAACGTACTGCTAGTTTAGGTAGAGGCATGTAAATTAGAGGAAGTCTACATGGATTCATCACTAAATTTTAGTAATGCATGCAGAAGTTGAATTAGGATTCACCAATTTTGGATGGTGGTGGCATGGAGAGATAGGCAAGAGTTTGGGAATTAATGGCATTTATGAACCTCATTTTTGGTGAGAAAATACCTTGGAAACCATGCAGGTGGATTTGTTGGAGGTTGTTTTGTCATTCATGCTCTCTGATTTTTGCTTTGTATGGAGCTATCTGGTTCTTTGAACCAGTAATTATACTTTCAATTTGTGGCTATTTTTTATTCCCTTGGTCTATTTTCAATTAAAGGGAAGTATATGAGACATTTGAGAAATAAGTTTTTAGTTGTTGATCTTGCTTGGAGAAGAAGAAGTTTTGGAGGCTCGGGTAGAAGTATTATTTGAATCTAAAGAAGCACTATTATGAATAATAGGCTCTATCCATTAAGATATCTTGGTTTTCTCAAAATGTTTCATTAAAACAACTTTTCTCTCATAAAATAATTGGGTTTCTATTTTTATTCTGGTTATTTGTTTTTCTTGCTAAAGGAACCTCTATTTTCTTGGTTATGAAACCTTTGCATCATAATGTTACCATTAAATGCCTTCTCTAAATGAGTTTATGGTGAAATACACTTGGGGTTGTTTTAGAATTAAGTGAATTTGGATTGAATCTATATTCGGTTTGTTTGCTCGTAAAAGGGTTTAAGTAAGTATTTTTACATTGAGCTTCAAACTGGAAGTCTCTTTTGAAATTAATAGGTGAATGAATACTCTTCTCTGATGCATCCTTTAGTTATTAAATTTGTATCACTCCTTTGTGGTCCAGTATGGGTTTTTATTTTGAATCTTTTCTTGAGCACGTGCTTGTATGAAGGTAAGGAATGTATATCGTGTTTCTTCTATTTTGCGTAAACCTACATTGTTTAAACAGAATGTCTTTGATTGTTTTTGGAAAGTAGAAGAATAATCTCCTATATCATATCTTGTTTGTAGAATTTTAAATACTCTTTTCCAGGATTGTATATGTATACTTGATCTGCATATGGACTCAAACTTGTGTTATAAAAAGAGTTAATGGGTGAAGGAGGTTTATGGAATTGTTTGTATTTTGTACTCTAAACTTGCATAAAAACCATGAAGGAATGATTTGATCTATTTCTGTACTGCTTCAAACTTTAAAATCAATGGGAACTGAGTCAATATGGTATTTTGATTAATGGCTTCAGTTTGAACGCGTGAGGGAAATAGAAGGAAAGGTTGACTTAAACTTGTTGTTTGGTTTTAGTATTCTCTTTCAAAACTCTTGAAAGGACTTTTGGGTTTTATAATGGTCTTGGAATTTAACTGTGGAAATAGTAGTGATGAAGTCTTCTATGTAGTTAATATGTTTGAGTCTTCCTTTAAAATTTTGGAAGTTGAGCTATCGGTAGATAGTTGAAGTTATGTTGTTTGAATATACATTGGGTGATGGTATTCTCCAAGTCGATACCATTATTATCATTCTTAGCTCTATTCAACTGTCTTAAGTTTGATCTTTCCGTCCTTAACACTTTTAGGACTTGGATGTGAATGATAATTGCTTTTTTTCTCACATCCTTCTTGGAATGAATTAAGTAAATGATTAATGATTGTTGTTTATTTAAATGGTGAAAATCTTGGAAGGTTTTTTCAAATATATAGTTATGTATATAATCAGTTATGTATCTTCTATACCTAATTTCTTTATCTTAAAAGATTTAGGGTACAGGGAACTTTCTCTACTAATTCTTTTACAACCTCATTTATTTTGAATGAACAATAAAATCCTCTTCTTGCATAACTCGTTTCTCTTCCACTCTCAGTGGTAAGCTCCCCATTGTCTTTTTAGGAAAACTATAGGGTAGGAGGTTGATCCTTCTTTTCTGAAGATGCATATGGGAATTTGGTTTAACCGAATGACGAGGAAGTTGTAAAGTGTTTAGTCTCAAGTTTGATCTTCCTTTCTTTAGATAAACCTTGTTATAGGTTTAATAGAATCAAATGCATTACTTTTATTAAGGTAATTGAGTATTAATTGTTACTACTTACTTCTCCACTTATATTGTATTGAAGGAAATTATAGTTGTTTCAGTTAATTGAAGTAAAACATTGTGGCTGGGAAATATTTTTCTAATGTAATAAGAGGCCTAATCTAAGAACCTAGGCTATATATTTTGACCTAGAATTAGGCTGCCACATCTGAATTGTGAATCTCTTAATTATTTTATTTGTTGGATGAATCATCCTATAAACGTTACTATGCTAGAATGAACTTGACCGTGCATGTTTTCTTGAAACTTTGTAAAGATGAACAAGAAGGTCTTTGTTTCTTAAAGTAACTATTTTGTTTATATAGTGAATTTGATTATGTATTTCAAATTCAGAAAGAATTATGAAACAATTAATTGATAGGAACTGTTACTTGAGATAAATAAGTAATTGTTTGGTTCAATACTTATCTTGATATAATGCAGTGGATTAGCTGATTATATTATGATCTCTTCCTATAAAGTGAATTCAAATTTATTATTGTGCTCCTTTTATGGATGTTATTTCTTATGATTTATTTGTATGACTTCACCGTTGTTTTGTAAAAGTAGGGTTGCTTTAATGAAACAATTGGTTGAAGGCACTTCATTTTAATGCTTAGTGCTTATCATGCTCAGTTCAATGAACTGACCCATGCTAGCAATTTTTGCAGATGGACTTCATAGTGATAAAGGAAGGAAATAACTTGTATGATGTATTGGTTGATTTAAAGTTTGGATCTTTTATAGAAGAACTCCGATTCATTCTTGAGTTGTATTGAAAAAGAAAAAAAGAGGTATTCGTTGATGATCTTTATGCTATTTGACATGCAGTATGTCTGAAATGCATGGTCTTGTAAATTGTGTATTTCTATCATGATGAATTGAAAAGTTTGGAGATTTACTACAAATTGTTGTGTAATTTCTCTTGTACATTTTATGAAGGAAATAGGAATACTATCTCGCTAATATTTTCATATCTCGTTTGAATCCTTACTCTTTTTCATTCAATGAAGTGAATGAATGGGAAATAGTGCAATTTCCCTTACTAGAATGCACCTTGATAAGTTGTAGGTATTGAGGTTCTTTTCCTAAACTAGTAAGGTTTATTATGGGATGTTAAATGAACATGCGTTTAAAAGTTATAAGGAGTGTGAAAGGAAAAAGGGTATATGAACCCTAACACTTAACTGTAAAGAGGAAGATTATTCTCCTCTCAAATAAATGTAAGGAAAATGAATGGTGTTTGTGTCCATAATCATTTAGACTTCATTCCTATGAAGTCTATTTTAATAGAACCTATTTTGGTTCATACACCTCCTTCGAACGATTGAATTACATTAAATAAACCTTATGATGTATGTATTTTATATTTTCGAATAACTGCTTGTTAAGCTAAAGTTAATGAACATTAAGGAAATCATGAGATATTGAAATTTCTTTAATTTATAAACAACCCAAATATGGATAAAGAACTTAAGGAAATTTAGATTTAGGGTTTTACAAGGTTGCTATAATTTGAATCTTAATTCTAAGTTAATTAAGGGAAATGACCTCCTTGAGGTGTGTACATCATGATGAAGTGGTTATGTCGGATGTTGGCACATGCCAACTATAGAACTATACCTTTGTGAAGACTTGGGTCTTCACGTGGATACAGTGTTGTAGTTGACATGTTGCAACACCTTCAACATTGGTTCATCTAGATCTACTCAAATTGGGACTTGAACTTAGTTTCCCTCTAGGTCAGGATTAGCAATATGATTTTGCATAGGAAGTAACACACTATGAATTAGGGTAACCAGGCACATTCATTTGACTTAGGTCAAATGAGTATGCCCACATACCCTAAGTCATCATGAGTGGCTCCCTATACCAAATTATGTCACTAATCTGGGCTAGGGTCAAACCTTGGACAAGTGGATTGACATAAGTCAGAAAATACCATTCTAGATAACATATGAGTGGGGTGAAGGACGTATTCCATTTTGATGAATATGCCATCTAGGGATAGTAATATGAATAGTATTGTCACCTAGTTTAAGGAATGTGATTTCATATGAATATTGGTAACAAATATTCATATAGAATCTTTAAAAATATCACTCAGTACCCAAAATAGGTTAATAAATCTAAGTATATGTAGTATACATAAAAGTATTCAATAATTAACAACAAACATATAGAGATCGGTTAGAGACCGAGTCATCCAATGAGAGATCGATATTTCACTAAGTCATTTACATTGCATATGGTTATCTTTTATGAGATTAATTGGGATGGAATGTGTGTTCTAAATTATGTTTTATTTAGGATAGAGAACATTGTGTAAAAAATATTCCCTTGTTTCTAAAGTCTTAAAATGGGAATGTTACACAAAAACACAAATTACTCCACAAGCCCGCCTCCTGCTTTGACCTTTGATACAAGCTTAATATTTAAATTTCTCCCTTATAGCATGATTGGGGCTATGGGTCAGTTTATGAATTTTATCTCTTTGAGAAACAAGGCTAAAAACTCAAATCGCCCGACGATCTACCTCCCTACTTTTACTTCTTTGATGACAGCTCAAGATTTGACCTTTTCCTTTAAGCCCGATTAGGGCTATGGGTCACTTTTTAACTATTTCCCGTTTTACAAAAAGGCTAAAAACTCAAATCACCCCAATGATCCACCTCCCTTATTTTACTTCTTTGACGGTGGGCTCAAGATTTGACCTTTTCCTTTAAGCCCGATCAGTGCGCAGTCACTTTTTAACTTTTTGCCTTTTTTACAAAGAGGCTCAAAACCTCAAAATTCTCTTCCGACATGCTTCTAATTAGATATTTCCATGTACCTATGGATGATGGAGCCAAAATTTTATGGGGAACCAAATTCCCATTGTTGCCGACTATGGACAAATACAGAGGAGAAGAAAACTCCACCATTTCGTGCCCAATTATCAAATTTCTTACGAAACCAAGGGATTGAAAAAAATACAAGGTTCGATGATCCATGGACATAGAAAGATTAACAATTTAATTCAAATGAGGAAAAAATATAATTTTCATGGGTCTAGACAAGAAAACGGGAAATTTATCAAAACATGCAGATTGAAGAGTTTAGATAATTTCAAAGCATGAATTTTCTATCTTTTCGAGTTCCAACTTTACTTGAACACCTCTAGAGGGCGTGCACTCAAAATATTTGAATTTGAATTAGAAAATGAGGGAGGTATTTTGAGGGTGACAACAATTGATATAGCTTGGGGACATGACATGGACTGACCATAGTGAAGACATGACATGGGAATCCAGAATCTCAATCTCTAGACCTTGTAATTTGTTGACCAGTGCCTTATCCATTGGCCCTTGTAGAGTCATGAAAAATTTTGAGAAAGAAAGATCAGAAGAAGGAAACACATAGACACACAATGGGAAGGAAACACATGACATGCAATAGAAGGGGAAACAAAACCACTTAAAGGAAAGGGAAACACACCTAACAATCACTCTGTGGTACAAGGCGGGGGATAACCCGCTTTCACTGATGATACAATTTAAAGTATTTCCCTCTCTAAGGAAATTATAGTGGCGTTCCATCGAAATATGAGAGAAGAAAAGTGTTCTTGCCACAAGCTTCATGAATGGGAATGGGTTGAGCCATAATGAATCAAAATTTTATGGCTACCTTTTGGTTCTCTTCTCTTGTCCCATAGCAGGATGAAGTCTCCAACTTTGAATTCTCTTTCCTTGGCCTTCTTATCAAAAATATTATTTACTTTCAATTGGTGCTCCTTAATGTAATCCACCACTTGGAGTCTATTTTCTTCTAGCTTCTCAAGAAAGAGGATCCTCTTGTCAATGAAATCCTTATACTGACCATCTTCTATTGCATGTAGCAGCTTGAGAGATGACATCTTGATTATGAGAGGAATTTCTACTTCGACTCCATACAGTAGTTGGAATGGTGACATACCTATTTCCTTCTTGGGAGTGATCCTATCTTCCCATAATGCATCGTACAACCTTTTGTGTCAATTCCTTTGATTCTCATCTACAAGCTTGTGAACAATGGTCATAATGTTCTTATTGCTTGATTTGGCCTATCCATTTCCTTGTGGATAGTAGTCAGAAGAATGAGCTAGGGAGATTCCATAGCTATAGAAAAACTCATTCAACTCTCTTGAAGAGAAATAGGTAGCATTATCTGCTACAATCTTCTATGGCACTCTGAAATGGACTATGATATTCTCCTTGATGAAGTTGCATATTGTTTCAGTGTTGGCTTATTTGGACGAAATGGCTTCCACCCATTTGGTGAAGTAGTATGTTGGTGTGAGTACATAGGTTTTCCCTACGCTTGAGTGAGGGTTTATAACATCAATGAAGTCCATTCCCCACTGTTGAAATGGTTCTTTAATAACCACAAGCTTGAGTGGTAATGCAGCGAGCTGTGGTCTTCCATCGAACTATTACCATGCTTTGCATTTAGAAACCCAATTTCGAGTGTCTCAAAGATGGTGGGACAATAATACCTTCCTTGGAGGATCTTGTGTGTATTTACCATTGTTAATAAATTCCCACTACATTCTTTGTCATGGTATGCTATAAGAAAATTTTCTTATTTCTCTTTATCTATGCACCTAAGGAAACAACCATCCAGGCCTCTTTTGTAAAGTGCATGATTCCAAATTATAAATTTGGCCACCTTCAGCTTGAGTTTTATCCTTTACTTGTAATCAAGATGGGGAGGGAATTCTCTATAAGTTAGGTAATATGAAATATCAGCATATAACTCATCAAGAGTGGTCACAAAGAGAACTTGTGGGTTGTCTTCTCAAAAATTTGAGAAAGAAAAAATTTCTTCACCATGTTGAACTTTAAGTGTTTCATCTTTAGAAATCAACTTAAATAAGCCATTTCCCCTTACAGT
The DNA here is from genome assembly GCA_018340775.1 of Taxus wallichiana var. yunnanensis. NCBI lineage: Eukaryota > Viridiplantae > Streptophyta > Pinopsida > Cupressales > Taxaceae > Taxus > Taxus wallichiana. The sequence continues at coordinate 47,097,956 of CM031244.1, read as the reverse complement.
TGGAGGGTCGATCTCCAAGTCATATTATTGAGTCTTTACAATCCAATTTCCTCTCTTATCTCTAGGATCTTACTTGTGTCAAGATGGATTTTATTGCACTACCAAGGACCATCACCACCATATGGGAAATGAGGATGTAAAACCTAAAGTTTTTTATAGCCTTGACCACTATAAAGGCATACTTCTCCAATTGGATTTATTTTAGCTCATGCTTTTTTAAAGGAAAAATCATGAAAGTAATAGGTGCTTCCACGCCTTCATCATGTTTCGAACAAGGATGACAAATAGTGTATGTTCGATGCATAACAATTTATTATGAATTCTTTGTTAAAATCGGAGATACAAGAGTTGGAGCCTTGGCAATGGATTTCTTGATCTCTTCAAATGGTGTCTTCCCTTCATTGTTCCATTTGAAGTTTTCTTGTGGTTTCATCATGGAAGTGATGTGCTTTGTCAACTCAGTAAACTTAGGTACAAAATAATGAAGAAAGTTCACCTTTCTAAAGAATGAATGAACTCCTTTCTTTCTTGTGGGTAGGGCTAATCCTTGAATGGATCTAACCCTCTCAAGATCAATGTGTGTTACATGTTTTTTCACAATGTGCCCTAATAACTTGCCTTCTATGACTCCAAAAATTCACTTTTTTGGATTTAGTGATATGCCATGTTTCCTACACCTTGCAAGTACCTATTCCAAGTGATAGATATGATCTCCCCTCTTCTTTGAAAATACTATGAGATCATCAAGATATATGACAATGCAATGCTTCAGATCTTTGAAGGCCAAATCCATCACCATTTAGAATGTAGCTCCTGTATTGATTAGGCCAAAAGGCATTCTACTATAGGAAAAAGTGCCCCAAGGTGTTGTAAAGGTTGTCTTGGTGTGGTCTTCCTCTGCCACTTTGATTTGATTGTATCCTGAGAATCCATCAAGTAATGAAAGCATTTCAGATTCAATGACTGATTTTAGGATATGGTCTATTATAGGAAGAGGATAATTGTCCTTGAGTGATGCCTAGTTCAGGTTGCAAAAATCTATACATATCCTTATTTCACCATTCTTCTTCCGCACTGGCACAATGTTAGCCACCCACGTTAAATGGTGTATGGGAAAAATGATCCTTGAATTAAGAATATTCATTACATCCTCCTTGATGTTATCAACAATCTTTGGGTTGTCAAACCTTTGTTTCTACCTAAAGGGCTTAACACCCTACTTCAAAGGAATTGAGTGATGCATCTCCTTTGGCTGGAAGAATTTGAGTTCATCATAAGAGTAGGCAATGACATATGAGTATTTCTTGAGTAATGCAACAAACCTTCCTTTTTCTTCAAAGTAGTAACATTTTCCAATATTTACTACCCTTGGCTCCTCCGGTACCAATGTTTTCTTTATTGAAATCAGCTGGGCACTGAGAAGATTGCTTTTCTTTCTCTTGAATGAATCTAACATGTTTGTCAAAGAGGTCTTCTAAAGAGACTAGGCCTTTGGGAATTTTGTTCCCTTTCAATTTGATTATTCCCTCATCATCAATCCCTTCAACTCCTTCTTTCTCTTCTTTGGGGACTACTTCTCGGTGGGGATTTTCACCTCCTTCAAAGAAGATATTATTGAAATTATCCCTTTTGTCCAAAAAGGATAGAATTTAGTTATCATCATCAAAGACTTTCCAATGATTTGCATTGTCTGGTACACTAGGCCTGAATACCATTTCGGTGGTCACTTTGTCTTTACCAAAAGAAGGATGAGGTGTCACTAGGGAAGATGACACTTTGCAAGAGAATCGGACATTTTATTCTATTCTCTTGGAATAGCTTCAATGGAAAATGCATCAAAAGATTTAATGTAGTTCCACACTCTGTTTCTGTAATGACGGAGTCTTGGATTCTTCACCTAATATTGTTGGCGGACCTACTTTACTACAACCTCTGCATCACCTTGGCATCTCAATTTCTTTATTTCCATGTCCTCTACTACACTCATGCCTAAGATTAGTGCTTCATACTCTGTAGTTTTATTTGTATTATCAAATTGTAGCTTGTAGGTAAATGGGTACAACTCATTTGAAGGAGAGTACAATACTACAACAGCTATCAAGCCCAAACTGAAATGACTACCATAAAATTCCAATGTCCAAATTTTATCTTCCTCTTCCTTCATGAGAAGTTGCAAGTTCTCTTCTTTTTTTGATGTGAGGAAGTAGTTTCCTAGCCCACAATCTTGAAAGAGAATGTTTGCTTTCGGATCATCAAACTTTCATACTGTGAACTTCATCTTTCTTACTGGTAGCAAATTCTTCATCTCACCTTTTATTGGGATAGTTGTAGATGACAAATCCATTTTTATCTCTCCACCCAGGTCTCTACAGAAACTCCTACTCAATAGCATACCAAAGGATGTTGGTATTTCTACTACCAATATGGTTAGGAACACCTTCTTGTTTGGACAATCAACTAGTGCTACTGCGCATCTTTGATTCTTCCTAAAAATGGCACTTGTTTGGATTCCATTGAGTATCAAGTGCCATTTACCTGGGTCAACGTGAGGCCTAGAGCATTTTCAACTTTGGCTGGCATCACATTTTATGAGGCTCCAAAATCTATGATACAATTATTTAGCTGGAAGCCTTTAATGAGGAGTGACAGGTAGAAAGGTTCAACCCTATTGGTTTTGGAGGCACCGAGGGCTAGAAAGTTTTGGGAAGGTGGTGTGGATGGTGTTGGTAGTAATCATTTATAATTAGGACTCAAGGATACAAGGTTACCACCGTGAACTATATTAATGAACCTATTCAAATGGGCAGGGTGTGTTTGTAGGTATTCTATTTCTGAGAGATGGACTTTTCTTTTGCTTGCATGTTCCAGAAAGTCAAATGGGGTTATGGTGAGAAAGGAAGAGGTTCCAAAAATGGAATAATATTTACATGGTAGAGGATTTTCTACTTTGGGTGTTGAATTCTCCTTTTTGGGTGTAGAAATTGGCTTTGAAGGGGGTGAGGGTGTATCTTTTGATTGAACCTTAGATGTTTTTGCAGAAAAACATTTAAAGGAGAATTGTTAACAAATTTTGAGTGGGAGAAGAATTAGATGACTTACTTGGCATAGTAGCATGATCCCTAACAACCAAAGAGTATGATTTTTCTTTGGTCGACTCCATATAATGTGGTAATGGTGATCCTCTCACTGATGATTTTATTTTGTGTGACTTATGGAGGAGAATATTCTTTATTCTTATTATCCTTTACCACAACCATTGAGGATAAAGCACCTTTCCTGGGTTGTGCATGATGAAAACAACACATGAGAAACTTAGAGGTTCTTCATCATCGTCATCTTCATCATCAATGTACTTAATTAGGCCATTGTCGTATTAACTTATTCAACCTCAAGATATTTTTCATAGTCTTCCATATTTTCTTCTTCGCTTCATCAATTTATGCTTCCTCCTCCAACTCTTTGGTGTCAAAGATGTCATTAACTAGTGGTTCTTCAAAAGAAAGCTGACAAGGAGGTGGAGCAATCCTTTTCCTATCTTGAGGGTTTGGTCTCCTTGAAGCATTATGCATTGTGATTTGAGATAGCTTCTTCTTCAAGACAAACAAGTCATTTACCATTTTTTGAACATTAGATTTGTGGTGATAGAGTTTGAATTCGAACCTTTTATTTCCCATTGGGTCCTTTCACATTTCTAGAAAGGATTAAATCATCATCGTTTCTATTGAAAAGTCCTTGGCTTTCCTCAATGTTCTTGGTTGGGATCTTCTCGGAAGAAACCTACTTCGATGGCGAGCACCGAGGAAAAACCTCTTCAAATTATTTTTGGGAGGCACCACATCTTCAAGGATCCTTCTTATCACTCTATCATATCTTTCTACGAAGTCCCTCATTGACTCGAGAGGTTTCTTTCTTCATTTGTACCAATTGGACCAAAAGATCCTGGCAATATTTAGTGCTCTTGAACCTATGTTTGAATGCACTTCTTATATCTTCCCAATAGGTGATGGACCTCGGGGGTAGCATGTAGAACCATTCGAAAACTTTCTCTTGAAGTGACTCCACAAAGATTTAGATTGACACATCTTCATTTTCAACACCCAAAAAACCAAAAGTAGTGATAAATGATGATATATGCTCTTCGGGAGTTGAGAACAATCCCCTCTAAATTTTGTGAAGTTTTTTCTCGAGCCTCTTGGTAGCTCATGGAGTGGTTGAGCAAGATCCAATGGAATGGTGTTTCCTCTCCATGGTACATTATGTATACAGGCCTCACAATCATGTTCATGCTCATGATCATGACCCCCATTCTATGTCTATTTCTATCTTCCATCCTTGCTAAGGCTACGGCTTCAACTACTGCTCTTTCATCTACCTCGGCTTGAAGTCTCTCGATCTCTTCGAGTTGAGATCTTATGTCCTCATCTTCTCTTACTTCTATTTCTCTAGCTTCTTCTTCGGTCTCTACATAGGTGAAATCTTCAAGGTTCTCGTTGATGTATGGAAATTCACTGTCGAAAGGATTGGTAACAATCAGGTTCCCATTGTAAATGGTTTTTTGAGAAGGAGGCCTCTGGATTCCAAGTAGCTCTTATCTCCTTTGAAGTTCCACGAAAATGAGATCAGTTTGTCCTCCTTGTCTCTATTTCTGAGTGTATCTTCTATCCACCAACTTGAAAATCTATGCTCTTCTTTGCGGTGCTGGAATTTTTCTTTGCCTCTCTAATTCAAGATAGCGTGCTCTTCTTTAAGGTCCAAAATTCTTGTGGTAATGAAGTAGTGATTGGCACTTTGTCTATTATGCTAGATAACTTCCCTCAAATCTGAAGCAACATCTTCTTGGATTTGGAAGAGCAATTTGGATATTTTAACAAGATGGTTTCCCAAAATAGCCATGATTTGAATCCATGTGGCTCATATAGCCATTCAAATTCCAAAAAAATTTCTCTTTTATGAATTTTAATTTTTCTATTTTTTTGCCTTGCGGTTGCATTTAGGTGCAAATGTTGCTAAATCTACCCCATGGTGGGCACCAAAAACTATTGGTAAGGAAATTGTTCAGGTGGACAAACTTGTGGATTCCTTTCCAATGCTATGGGAATCTAAGTCCCTCTACTTAACTGGTGCAATTTTCGTATATGCATGCATAAGAAAATGTGGATTTTTGTGGTGGCCTTTCAGCCGAGGATCCAACAGGGGCACTCCATTGACCTTACGAAAAATCTTGTAGATACTTGCAAGAGAGAACTTTGTCCGAAAGTGGGAAAGGGAGTGAACAAAGTTGTAGGAGAACTAATGTTGCGGTAGGAAATTAGATTCCTACACACACTAGTTAGAAACTTCATCACATGTATTTATGGGAAGAAATAACCTGTAAATGGAAACAAGATGAGATAAAATTGTGAACTCAAAGTTTCTAAAATCTCCTCATCAAAGAGGCTACAAAATATTTCTTCTTGTATTGATGCTTAATCAAAAGTTGTACATAGTGAATAAATGGAGGAAATTGAGAAAAGGTGGGGATGGAAGAAAATGGCTATCTCCTTTCTTCTCTCAAAGTAGAATATACTCTTGAGTTTACAAGATCAATTACCAACCCATAGAATGGTGTGAAGAAGCCATTAAATCTACTCCAAGAAATAGTTACAACTTCTTCTTTGTTAGCAAGAAATGGTTTACAATTTATTTTTAATCATTCATGTCTATTCAGATTCTTGATTCACGAAGGAATTCCAATGGCGAAAAAACCATACTTTTCATAATGCATCTGTTACAATTGTTTTGTAACTTTGAATTTCAACCGTTCATATTGCTTTTGAAACTTTAAACCGAGTCATCCACATGGGAAAAATTTTGGAGCAGGCATGGAAGATGCCTTTTGCATTTTGTACCTTTTGGAGAAATGGCATTTTGGAACATTTTCACCTGCTCACCCACTTTTGATATGGTCTTGAAACGTGGCCTCACTTGAGTGGGGATAGATTCGTGGGCCACTTTTATAATTTTACCTTTTTTCACTATGGGCCAAAAACACAAATTGCTCCATAGGCCCACCTCCTGCTTTGACCTATGATGCGGGCTTAATATTTTACTTTATCCCTTATAGCATGATCGAGGTTGTGGGTCACTTTATGAATTTTAGCCCTTTTGGAAAACAAGCCTCAAAAAATCAAATCACCCCAACGATCTGCCTCCCTGCTTTGAATTCTTTAATGACAAGCTCAAGATTTTACCTTTTCCTTTAAGCCCGATCGGGGTTGTGGGTAACTTTTTAAATTTTCACCTTTTCTACAAATAGGCTCAAAAATCAAATCACCCCGATGATCCACCTCCCTTCTTTGACTTCTTTGATGACAGGCCCAAGATTTGAATTTTTCCTTTAAGCCTGATTAGGGTTACGGGTCACTTATTAACTTTTCACATTTTTTACAAAGAGGCTCAAAACCTCAAATTTCTTTGCTGACCCACTTTCAATTAGATATGTCCATGTACCCATGGATTATGGAGCCAAAATTTGATGGGGAAGAAAATGCCCATTGTTCCCGACTGTGGAAAAATGCAAAGGAGAAGAAAACTCCACCATTTCATGCCCGATTTTCAAATTTCTTTACAAACCAAGGGATTGAAAACAATACAAGGTTCGAAGATCCATGGCCATAGAAATATTGAAAATTTCATTCAAATGAGGACAACAATATAATTTTCACGGGTCCAAATAGGAAAATGGGAAATTTATCAAAACGTGCGAACTGAAGAGTTTAAACAATTTCAAAGCATGAATTTCTCTATCTTTTCAGACTTCTAAGTTTACTCGAATACCTCAAGGGCGTGAGCTCAAAATCTTAAAATTTGACTTAGAAAATTAGGGGGATATTTTGAGGGCGACAAGATGTTATCAATTAGAAAAATGGGAATTTGTTCATTGAGGGCAATGAATTCCTATCTTACTTTCTCAGGGGTGATGATACAATCAAGGATGATCGACATACACAATTTTTTGTCAATATTAGTAGAACTGAATAAGACTCTACTTGGTTGTGGAACATCAGGAAATTTCCCTTCTTTGTCTACAAATTCCTATCTAAAGATGTTCATGAAGATAAGATGAATGATGGAATAAGGAAAAATCAAAGGTTGTTGAATCAGGTCTCCTCTTTGTTAGTTTGCCTAGAATTCTTTGAAAATATTTGCCTTGTGTTCAAATAAATGAGCTAGTGAATAATGTCGGGTGGGACTAAGGTAGTTTTGAAGATAAGGCGACGTAAGCCTTGATCAATGTCTCTCAAGCATGTATCAATGTTTTGTTATGGCATAGTTAGGTTGAAAACTCCACATCTTGGTTGTCATGGTCCCTGAATGGTCATATGGGTATGAACTAAACAACTACAAAAATAAACAATCATGTAAGTAACCAAAGGGAACTAAATCTAAGATCGAGATAGCTTAGGACACTATGGAAATGAGGTTTTTTTCAATTCCAAATCTAATTAATCTAAGTTCCTACCTTTAAATTAAAAAAGCAAGAAATTTAAATTAAAAAAGTTGATTGATTTCCCCTTTCATTAAATTAATTTTTCTTGCATGTATTTAATTAAAGAACATAAAAAAACTAATCTAATCACCTTTTTGTATTTTTAGAGAAGATTTTGAATGAAAATAAACAAACTAAATCTAATCAACTTCTAATCTATGTTTTTGGATTTTTTGTTTACTAGAAATAAAATAAAAGGAATCTACATGAAATGGAAATTTATTCTAAATTAAATAAATCCTACTTCTACACTAAAATAAAATAAACAAGGAATAACCAGATGTGGCTATTCCTCTATTGCAGATTGTGGAGCTTAATCTAATCTTAACAAATATATTTTCTAACTTGTAATTGTGGATTCTACTTCTTCTGATTACTTCATCTCACAATCATGGGAAGAAATAAGGCTTTCCGAAGAGATTTCTTCTTCCCCTAAGACTTCCTTGATAAAATAATAGATCGCATATAAATACTAACAACGAAACACAACAAGAAGCATGGACACAAAAGCTTCCTCAAGATTCTTTCCTAGAAAACCCACGGGGATAAGAATGGAAGAAGTTTACCATTAGAATATTGTTCCTATTCTCATAAATCTAATTAATGGAGGAATTAAAGTCTACAAATACTATGAATCAATAATTTAAGATATTTATGCACATGAACTTCCTCCAAATCATTTCCTAGGTAAATCCATAGGGATAAACCAAGAAGGAAGTATCAATGGAAGCTTCTTATATGAAAATGAACAACTAGAATTCTACTTCTTTAAAACAAGCTATTGATTTAACAAAAATATTGATTCTAGATTAAAATCTTTAAAGAAAATTAAATAACATCCCCAACCTGGTTATCATAGAATTGTGATGATTCCCAATCATGGTTATGCTTCTCTTTATCCCCTCGGATTTTTTTCCTAGATATGATTCCAATTATTCTAGGGAGTTGTGTTGGTTGTAGAATAAAATTAAGAAACAGGAAGAATGTTGGAGTACACTTTGATTATAGGTAGACTGGTAAAAAATATAAGTAGGAGAGAAACAAAGTAAAGACTGAGTTATTTTTTTACTTCTTGGAAGGCTTTCAGTAGAGTAATAGTGTAATCAAAATCAAGAATCTCCAACCAATGCTTTAGGAAAAAATTTGTTTTTATAGAAAAACAACAAGGAAGAAGTCCAACACACTTGGCAATCAAGAAATGCCAGATCATCCTAGGAAGGGGTAATCAACATTCTAAGAATAATAATAAAGGAATAGGAGTTCCATACATATCAAACAATCTTAAAAAAAAAGGAAATGGTCAAGAAACGTGGGAGAATGACACTAAAAAGGTTGCAACATGCATACAAAAATTATAGCTAGGAGTCTCAGATTAAAGTAGACCAAACCATAGGTTCACAGCATGCCAAAGCGTGATTACGTAATCGCTTTCCCAAATTTTCACTCCTTATAATTTTGGATAACTTATCAAAATATACTTAGCTAGTTTTCTCTAAGAAATCCACGAGACACTGATTTTGTTAACCGTAAACTACACAAACTTAGTTTTCTATGGGTTCTCTTAACCCACAAAATAAAGGAGCATTAGTCCAATACTTAGGTAGAATTACAATGAAAATAGACCTTCGTGGCTTGGAAGAATGACGTCGCGTAGACCCTTGATTCATAACATTCCACAAATTTTGTCAATTCCACTGAACAAAGGATGAATTCCACCAAGATGAAGTTGTGATGCGAGGAGGTAGTTCCATTGGGCACTATGTGACATTGAAAGGAAAATTTGGAAATTGGTTAATTTAAAAGTCACGAAAAACTATTTTAGTGTTCCATGGTTTTCTTAAGAATTAGTTTTCTATGGATTATCCTAGTTTATGGAATGAATGAATAGATCCACACATGAAAATTTCACATGAAAAATATTAGGCTCTCTACGAAATCACATGGTGACATCAAATGACAAAATGCATAATTTTTCAGATCTATGGTTAAAGCCACAAGACATGTAAAGCCGCAAGATTATGAAAAGTCCACAGGAGGCACAAAATCCATTCCTAATTTGAAATTCAAATGCTCAACCACTCTACCAAACAAAATTATTGATGTATGGGAGCCATCCTCTCCAACTCGTGAATCAAATGGCATGTGATATAAGCCATGTTAGGTGCTAAAATCTATCTTTAAGAACTGATGGCAATCGATCCTTGGTGGTTGAAAATCTCCTTTTGGAACTTATAGAAAACTAAAATCTAACTACGCAATTTTACTACTAAAATTACAACTTTATCATCTTTCCCTTCAATTTTGTTATAATTAGTGATTTCCCACTAATTAGCTAACATTCCCCTTCATCTCATTCAATTAATGACACTTCATTAATTAACTAGCATTTCCTTCATTTTAGATGCCAATTAATGACACTTTGTTAGTTATAATCCTCTTTTAATTAACTATCATTAGTTAATTAATCCTTTTTAATCCTCTATTTAATTAATAAACCCTCTTATTGGTTAAATCTCTTTTCAAATTCTCCAAATTCTACCCATTTCCTCCTAAATCACCTCCAAATAGATTTCTAAGTTAATCTTGGCCTATGAATTAATCATAGTTTATTAATTAAATCATCTCCAACTCCCATGAGTTTATAATTATAATAAATTTACTCTAATCATGGTTATCTCTTCTAAATATACTTTATCTTTTATCCCACATTCACTAGGTTTCTAGATTTTCCCGAATTGGAAAGCTATATAAAGAACCAACCACCCTCTTTCACACCTTACACCAAAATTTTTATATTGATTTTATTATGCACATGATAAGAGCATTTTATTCTTGAAAATATTATTCATTCTTTCATCCATCCTTCTCATTTGTGAATATTAAAGGAAGATCTAAACATGTCCATTAAGTCATTTTGGTGAGATTCTTTCCTCATTTGGTAATAAAATTCATTTGATTTATTATGATCAAGATAGGTTCATACTAAGAGAAATCATACACATATAAAGCACATCCAAATTTCAAAGGGATTGCTTTTAATTTAATGTTTTAATGTTGGATGTATGTGTTAGTGCAAATCAGCAGCACCCTCTGGATGTTTTCTCAGATTTCTAGTTTGATAATGGAAATCCAGTGTGATTGCACAACATTGAATATTTTCCCCAAGTGTGGGACTTTACAAAAATGGGAAAAGAATCTCCAAATTAAAGGTTGGTTCCTTCACTCCTCTGATTAGGTATATGCATGAACTTTGCAAAGGTTTAATACTATATCCTACTCTAAATTCCAAGGAGACAAAGATAAAGGATGCAAGAAATAAAACTAAGTAAAAGTGGTGATACACCAAGGGAGTGGTGAACATCTACTTTGCAAAATTGACACAGATCATAAGAAATACAACACAAAATATGCACAGATTGCTAGAATGTAATGAGAGATCAAAAGAAAATGATAAACACATGAGAGGATTGGGAAAAATCAATCACAGAACATACATTATCATTCCCAAGTTCAATATAATGCATTACAATGGCCAAGAGGAAAATACGTGTTGTAGTCTATATGAGAGGTATGAAACTCTACAAATCCACCTGCTGAGGAAGAAAAGAGAGCTTGCAAGAGCAAAAAAAAATATGTCCAACCCTTTACAAATGAGCCAAATCTGGCTTTTAATGATCAAGTAGAAGGAGAGAAAGCAAAAAACATGGAAAAATGGATTTATGAACTCAACCACCAACCAGATTCCTCAAATTTCACCTGTAGAGTGATGGGCTTCATGGATGAACCCATACTTAGAAGTACATTGTTCGTAGATCCAAAAAACAGCCATACTTCATTAAATTTGGTGGTTGAAAGTCAATTCTATGTTTTTTCCATGCTAGGGACGTTTCTCCATTTTTATCCCATAATTCTCCATCAAAATACAAAATTTGACCCTCCATCATGTAGAGAATTTCACCAGCTTTCCAATGACACCAAGAACATGAAAATCCAAGCTCTGGATCAAAAGTTATGCCCCTTTGAAGATTTAGGGAAAAAATAGGGCAAAAATGGATTGGCGGGATGAAAGTTTAAAATTTTCCCCTTTTTGAATTTTGGGAAAATTTTCCCAAAAAGTTCTGCCACTTGCCACTCCACTGCCATGTGTCACCTTTCTATTCACTGGGGTACACTTCTAATTTTTTCATTGACACCAACCATTGCCTTGAATAGGACACATGGCACCTTTCTATTGGTGCGGGCTTGAACTCTAAACATTTCCTTTGACGCTGCGCCCCTTTTGACTATTGTCAGCCACATGGACACATGGCATGTTTTGATTGGTGTGGGCCATTGGGGTGGAGTTTTATTATGCCATTTTCCACACTTTGATGAAATGGAAACCCACGCCTCCACTACCTGTCGGTCTATGGACACGTGGCACCTTTTCATTCGTTGTCGGCCTTCGGGCCGAAATTCTTCCTTTGCACCAATTTTGGAAATTTTTCTAACTTCTCCCCACCGATCCAACCTCTAATGAACTCTTGGACATGTGGCCACTTCCTATTTGCTAGCGGGCCTTCGAGCCAAAATTTTCTTTTTGTGCCCCCGACCAATCTTGGCAAAAATTTCTAACTTACCTTCACTCCCTGCCATCTGCTACCACATGGTGCCTTCCTATTCACTCAAACCTCCCTAGGGAAAATTTCCCTCCAAAACTCTACCGAGCCATAACTTGCAAAATACAAGGAGTTAGAGGGAAAAATTTACCTTTCTGGAAAGCTGAGAAGATCCTCTACCTAATGAAACCATTTCTAGAAAATTTTGAGTGCCTAAAAAGTGAAAAAATTCAACTGAGGCACAAGGAAGGAAGGAATGAAAGGAAGTTATCCAAAAAATGAGCAAGGGGCTTATTTTAGATAACAGTTTGGTGACTCGGAGGGGCATCTACCTATTGGATAAATGATCAGCTACTGAGGCAATCCATTGGGAATGGAGTCACCAAATTAACTACTTGGTGCTCTCAACTCGTTAGAAAATTTCTAGAAAGGAGATTGTGAGAGTAGAAAATCACCTGATTTGGAACATGGCCTACAAAGATGCATTCTTGGGACAACAAATCTTGTGCCAAAGCACTTAGGGAAATGGAAAACTAAGCTACAAAAAAACAATGTGCACAAGCACTTGGAGGAATGAAAATCTAAGCTAATATGTACAAGGTGAGGAGCTTCCTCCTAGTAGCAATGTTTTAGATGGATTCCATTAACTGGAATCTACAGTTCTTCACCATCCAATGTAGATAATTGGAAAGAATTGTTGTTCTTACATTTTGTGACCATATAAGGGCCACTCTAAATGGCATCAAACTTTGAATGCCTTCCTATATTTTCTCAGTCTGCATCCCATTTCAACACTAAATCTCCAACTTGGAAGGTTATAGCCTTAGCCTTCCTATCAAAGGTTCTCTTGATCAAGGCTTGGTCCTTCCCCATTGTTTCGGTTACATGCTCTTTGATTTCTTGGAGCTCCATCAATTTTGCATATCTAACCTCCATGGGTCTAAACTCTAATAATTCCAATTGCTTCATGAGTTCCAATGTTGGAAATTCAAGTGACATAGGAAAGATTGCCTCTCTTCCATAAATAATTCTGAATGGAGAGCTACCTGTGGATCTCTTGGGAGTTATCCTATCAGCCCATCAAGCTGATTTCAGTTTAGTATGCCAAGTCCTCTTGATTTTCATCAAGATTCCTCCTGATGATCTTTAATAGATTCTTTTGGTAGACTCAGCTTGGCCATTACCTTGAGGGTAATAATTTGATGAAGTTCTTAGATAGATCTCATTCTTAACAACCCATTCTATCACCTTTGATCCTATGAATGCCAATACATTATCTCGATATCATAGTGACAGTATACTAAATCTAGTTACTATCCCTTCATAGAAGTCTAGAATGTTGGATTCATTTGCTTCTTTAAGTGCCACCGCCTCAGTCCATTTGGTGAAGTAATCTGTGGCTATTAGGATCCACTTGTGTCCTTGGCTTGAGTTTGGGTTAATGACTCCAATGAAGTCCAAACCCCATTGCATGAATGGCTGGTCAACTGAAATTGGGTTCAATGGAAGGGTTACCAATCTTTCCTTTCCTATGAATAATACACATTTTTTGCATCTCTTGATCCATGCATAGCAATCACTAAACACCTTGGGCCAATAATATCCAACCTTCATGATCTTGAGGGCTATCAATCCTGGAGAAAAATTGCCCCAAACTGATCCACCATGGAACTCTTCGACCATTCTATTAATTTTATTTGTTCTAATGCATCTCAACAACACTCCATTTATATCATTTTTGAACAAGGAACCATCAACAAGTGCATATGGAATAACTTGTAATATGAACTATCTTCTCTTGGTTTTGTCCATCTCTAGAGGGCATAGGCCTGTTTGTAAGAATTGCATTATGTTTTGGGTCCAACAAGGAGTGAGCATATCATCATTCTCTTCTTGAACACCTCTTTGTTCTTGGTTGCCTTGTAACACCAAAACAACATCCTTCTCATTACTTGCGTCCATTGATTTGCTCAAGAATAGATGTTCACACAATCCCTTTCCTCAAACCAGCTTGGTGACTTTGATCTCAATGTCATACTCCATGACATGAGTAATCCACCTTGCACATTTTTCATTTAGGTCCTTGTTGAGGAGGAAGTCCTTAACTCCCACATGAGAAACCAGTAGTTGAACCTTGTTATTTGAAACTAGATGCTTAAATTTCTTCAAGATCCTAATCACTGCAAGAACATGCTTCTCAATGAAAGAATACCTCACCTCATAGTCCTCCAAGCTTTGGCTAAAGAAGGCAATTGGTTGCTCTACATTTTCTTTGTTTTTTGTACTAAAATTGCAGAAATAGTATCATCACCTCCAAATGCATAAAGGATAAAATCCTTGGAGAAATATGGGTTAATGAGAGTTGGAGCTTGTGAGATAGCCTCCTTGATTTCCTCAAAACTTTCCTTACCTTCAGCTGTCCATTTGAAATCCATGCTTTTCTTCAACATCATAGTTATTGGCTTGACAAGGGCTGTAAAATATGGAACAAACCTTCGAACAAAATTGATCCTACCCAAGAAAATTTGAAGGGCCTTCTTGTGACTTGGTAATGGCAGTGTTTTTATTGCTTCAACCCTCTCTAGATCAATTGTTAATCCCTCTTTGGAAACAATGTGGCCAAGGAGCTTTCCTTCATGAGCTAGGAAAATACATTTTTTGGGATTCAAGGACACCCCAAATATTCTACATCTTTGGAACACTTGCCTCAAATGAAAGAGATGATCTGCTACACTTTTAGAAAATATAGTAATATCATCTAGGTATATCAGCACTATCTTGTTAATCAATCCCTTGAACGCCATATCGATTTCCCTTTGGAAGTTAGCTCCAGCATTAGACATCTCAAATGACATTTTCTTATATGCATAGGTTCCCAATTTTGTGGTGAAGGTAGTCTTGAACTGATCATCTTCCTTTACCATGATCTAATTATACCCTGAATAACCATCTAGCAATGAAAACCTCTCGAGCCGAACAACTTGTAAAATCTGCTCTATAGAAGGAAGTGGGTAATGATCCTTGAGGGATGCTCTATTCAAATCTATAAATTCTATGAACAATCTGATTTCTCCACTCTTCTTTCTAACTAGAACCAATTTTTCTACCCATCTTGAATGCTTGATGGGAAATATGATACTTTCCTCTATTAACGTATTTAATTCCTTCTTCATTAGAGGCTCCATGTGTGGATTGAATGGCCTTTGTTTTTACCTGATGGGTTTAGCACATGGATCTAATTCAATTGTGTGTTGGGCTAGCTTGGGATTGAAACCTCTCAAGTATTCATATCTCCAAGAAAATACATTCAAGAACTCTTGGCAAAGTTGCATAAACTCATACCTTTCTTGCTTGGTTGCCACTTTACCAATTTGAAGTAATTTTCCTTCTCCCACTGAGATGGGAACTGAATATTCTCCCTTGACTTGGATGTTTTATTTCTCTTTCCTAAATTGATCATTAGGATTAAAAATGGACTCCAAAGTGACAAGTCCTTTTGGTAGTTTGTTAGTTCTCAACTGTACCACTTGATCACCATACTGCTGTTCTAACTTTTCCTGATTTTTGGTTGAGAACTCAACTTCTTCTTACAAGAAATTGATTATTTCTTGGTCACTTTCAAACACTTGCCAACTAACATTATTTTCTGGCACTGATGGCCTTACAATCACATGAATTTTTGACTACACTTTATCTTCCTTGATAATTTCCACAACATCAAAGGCTGCCCCAACTTGCTTTCTGAAGGCTATTAGTAGTTTGGTTTTATTTCCTAGGGATGGAGTTGATGCTAAAGGCTTCAAAGTCCTCAATGAGGTCCCACACCCTATTCTTATAACACTTGAGCAGGTCATTATTGGAAGCATGCTACCCTTTAACTTGATTAACAACTAGCTCACTATCACCAAAGACTTGTAAGTTTTTGATACCTCTTTTTCTTGACCAATGCAATCCTTGTATCAAATATTTATATTCAACAGTGTTATTAGAACATGCAAACTAAAATCTAAAAGTTGAATAATACTTAATGCTTTGAGGTGAAACAATCATAGCTCCTCCTCCTACACCTTGTCTACTTCTTGACCCATCAAAGAAAAACTACCATACATCATTATCATCTTTATGGTTTGGCTTGGTGATGTTAGGAATAGACTGATTTTCTTCATGTATGGAATAAACCCCTAGTTCAGATTCCTCTATTTCCTTGTAGGGATCAAAATCATGCACCTTTCTTTCCCTTTCATCAAGAGTCAAATCTAGGATGCTTCCAACTTTTTTCTTAGCTTCATCGATGCTTGGGTAATCCTCTTGATCAAATGCTGAACAGTTGGCATTGATTGGGCTTGGAGTATGAGGCTCAATGTGGAAGTTTGCAATAGATTCAGACCTGATTGTGGATTTAGTCCCATATCTTGTTCTAAACAACATGCATGACCAATCAACAGATAAATACCCTCTAATTCTAGTTGTGAAATCCCTTGACAAACATAGGGCAAAAAGTTGTGGTAGATCTATCACTAAGACATCTTGCAAAATAGTGACATTGGGGCATACATGCAAGGTGAGGCTCAAATATTTAATTACCCAACTATTTTTATTGTTGTCCCATCCAGTTGCACTACCCCTTTAGATATGACTTCATATTAGAGGCCTAACTGATTAGCTATTTACTTGGGAACCCAAATCAATCATACAATTGTGTACTAATTTATCCCCAATAATCAATGAAACATAGAAAGGAGGGGGATTCAAAACTTTACCTTGCTTTGTCCTCCAAGATCCCCCCTCGGTCCCGAGCAACATTTGTGAGTACCTTCTCTTGCATATGAGCCTTCTGATTTGAAGTTGACAAATTCTTCATGGAAGCTTGTAGTAGATCCCTTTGGCCTCGGATGGATAGTGATTCCCACATAGATATATTTATATTTGTCTTCTTCATCTATTCAATGATGCTAAATGGGGATGAAACATATCTTTTCTACCCCCTATCTTGCACACTCTTTTCTTGTACATGGGCTGCAACAACTGGCATTTGAGCTGGTCTAGAAGGTGGCTTGGGTTGTCCTTGCATATTTGGAACTGAATTTTTCTTGCCAACACCTTATGGAGTGATGGAAGGTTGTGGATCACCTGGAGCCAATGACTGCCCTTCACCAATATTTCTCTTCTTTGACCATGTGTTAGCTGCTACTTTATGAGAAATTGTTTGATTCATTCCAAAAAAGTCTTCATCCTGCTAGTTCACAAGTGTAGTCTCATTTGGATTTGTATTTTGTTGAGATGTTCCTTGTTGGTTTTTTTCTTGACTCACCTCACTCTCTATGCAAGTTTTGTCACCATAAAATCTTGGTTCAAGGCACCGTTGAAGTACATAGACTAGTTGTGAGGTTCATTGCATGGGAAACACCAATCATACTCTTGAGCTATATTAATTTACACTAGCACTAAGGCTTTAGAGGTAGATGCAACATTGCGATTATAGGGCTGAAATAGTCTATTGGCAAGAGGCCTTACTTGATTTTGATTTGCAGCTGGATTAGGTGGCCTATTAGGTTGAGCTTGAGACTAGTAAGAAGGTCTAAAACCTTGGGCTTGCTGCCTTTTGAGTGTAACTAGCTCATTTCCTAAATTTTGTAGTTGTTTCATGACTTCTTGAAAATCATTTGAGGCACTAGAGGATGAAGTAGAAGTTTCATTTAAACTCGATTTCTAGGAGTGGGAATAGGATATAAAGTAGGTGCTTGACTAGTGCTTGAGCTTTCCAAGTTTGGATACAAGGGCATGAGAGGCCTAGGAGCTAGTTTACCGCTTGGATCAAACAATTCTCAACCCTAATGGAAATGCTTTATAAGTCGTAGGTATATTTCCACCACCCATGAATTGAATTAACATAGAAATATTAGAATTTAAAGCTCTAAGATAGTATAGAGAAGAACCTTCATCTATTGGCCTTATTTCCATTGGGATTACATGCGAGATCCTTTGAAATCTAAAATTGAATTCTATTAGCTGCTCATTGGGAGCTCTCTTGATAGTTGTCAGTTATTCCAATAGAGACAAATTATCTCCCTTTTCTCCAAACTACTCACGGAGAGCTATGCATAACTAATTCCAATTTTGGATAGAGCCTGCCCCAAGGCTCCTAAACCATTGCAAGGCTTTCCCTTTGAATGAAGATGCCAAAAATTTGATAGCAATTTACATCTCAACAATCTCATGGATTACACAAACATTGGCACTATCTATGACATGGTCACTAGGAGTGGTCTGATTTTCTCCAGTAAAGTATGGGATGTTCTTCAACGCTGAAACTGGAACTAGATTTTGTGCATTGAGGGAAAGTGAACTACTGCCAGTGAAGTTGACATAAGGGTTGTGTTGTGCCATTTTGATTGGCTTGATAACCCTTGTTGATTGGATGAAAGGTCTATCAGGTGGAGGAGTTGATAGAATTCTATTTGGTGGAGATGGATACCTTTGAATTCTTCTTCCCCTTTGTCTTCTTCCTGGGGATAACAGCAGATACTCAGACAATCCTTCTTCTCTAGCCCCTAAACTTTTTTATATCCTTCTCATGAATCTTTAGACTTGGACAGTTGAAACTAGTTGATTTTACCTCTTTGGAGTCGTCGGATGTGAAGATCAGGACTCTTTTTAAGAAAGAAACTTACAAAAAATGCTCCTCAACTTTTTTGTAATGAAGATGAAGACCTATAAGGTCCCACCGGGTGTGCCAAAATTGTTAGTGCAAATCGAAGCACCCTCTAGATGTTTTCTCAGATTTCTAGTTTGATAATGGACATCCAGTGTGATTGCACAACATTGAATCTTTTCCCCAAGTGTGGGACTTTGCAAAAAAATGGGAAAAGACTCTCCAGAATAAAGGTTGGTTGCTTCACTCCTCTAATTAGGTATATGCATGAACTTTTTCAAAGATTTAATACTATATCCTACTCTAAGTTCTAAGGAGACAAAGATAAAGGATTCGGAAGAAATAAAACTAAGTAAAAGTGGTGATAAACCAAGGGAGTGGCAAACATGTACTTTTAAAAATTGACACGAGATCATAATAAATACAACAAAAAATATGCATAGATTGCTAGAATGTAATGAGAGATCAAAAGACAATGATAAACACATGAGAGGATTGGGAAAAATCAATCACAGAACATACATTATCATTCCCAAGTTCAATACAATGCATTACATGGCCGGAGGCAAAGTATGTGTTGCGCAGATGATGAGAGGTATGAAACTCTAAAAATATACCTACTAAGGAAGAAAAGAGAGCTTGCTAGAGAAAAAAAAAATCCAATCTTTACAAATGAGCCGAATTTGACTTTTAATGATCAAGCAAAAGGAAAGAAAGCAAAAAAATGGGAAAAATGGATTTATAAACTAACCCACCAGCCAGATTCCTCAAACTTTTCTTGTAGAATGATGGGCTTCATGGAAAAACCCATACTTAGAAGTACATTGTTCTACGAGATCTGAAAAACGGCTATACTTCATTAAATTTTGTGGTTGAAAGTCAATTCCATGTTTTTTCCGTGCCAGGGATGTTTCTCCATTTTTCTCCCACAATTATCCATCAAAATACAAAATTGGACCCTCCATCATGTAGATAATTTAACCAGATTTCCAATGACACCAAAAATGTGGAAATCTGAGCTTTGGATCAAAAGTTATGCCCCTCTGAAGATTTAGGGCAAAAATAGGGAAAAAATGGATTGGCGGAACGAAAGTTTAAAATTTTCCCCTTTTTGAATTTTGGGAAAATTTTCCCAAAAAGTTCCACCCCCCGCCATTCCGCTTCCACATGTCACCTTTCTATTCACTCGTGGGGTGTGCTTCCAATTTTTTCATTAATGCTGACCATTGCCACAACAGAACACGTGGCTCCTTTCCATTGGTGTGGGCCTAAACTCTAAACACTTCCTTTGATGTCATGCCCCTTTGACTATTGTCAACCACATCGACTTGTGGCATATTTTGATTGGCGTGGGCCATCGGGGTGGAGTTTTATTGTGCCATTTTCCACACTTTGATGAAATTGGAAAAATTCCCCCCACGGCTCCGCCACTCGCCGGTATGTGGACATGTGGCACCTTTTCATTCACTATGGGCCTTCGGGCCAAAATTCTTCCTTTGCTCCAATTTTGGAAATTTTTCTAACTTCTCCCTACCGATCCGACCTCTAACGACCTTACGGATGTGTGGCCACTTCCTATTCACCGGCGGGCCTTCAGTCAAAATTTTCTTTTGCACTGAACCAATCTTGGAAAAAATTCTAACTTACCTCCGCTCCCCGCCATCTGCACGCCACATGGTGCCTTCTTATTCACTCGGACCTCCCTAGGGAAAATTTCCTTCCAAAACTCACGAGCCATAACTTGCAAAATACAAGGAGGGAAAAATTTACCTTTCTAGAAAAGCTGAGAAAATCCTCTACCTAATGAAACTATTTCCAGAAAATTTTGAGTGCACGAAAAGTGAAAAAAATTAAGCGAGGCACAAGGAAGGAAGGAATGAAATAAATTTAGACAAAAAATGAGCAAAGGGCTTATTTTAGATAATAGTATGTAGATAAGCTTTCTCTTTCTAGTTTTATCATGGTGATTTTGGTAGATTAGCTAGCTTAGGATATTACTTGGTGTTAGTTTTCTTTCATTAACTTAACTTCATTTATTATATATGCAAACATTTGGCATGCCCAAGAAAAACCCTCCATTTTTTCATGCACATTTATCTCATGTTTTTGTAATTAAATTTAATTTTCTCATACTAACCTCTTTTGCACATGTTAAAATAGTTTATATTTCTTAACTTGTTTTATGAGTTGGCATATTTTTTTGTCCTTGTAGGTGAGAAAGAGGAAAGGTCATGTCAAATTTGAACTTAATCAATAAATATTTGAGCTTTATGACATTTTTTTGTCAAAAGTTCCACATTTGTGAAGACACACAGGATCCTTGCATCTGCATTAAATCCAACTACATTTATGTCAATCTTCATGTGCTAGCATTGATTATGCTACGCTACCATAAATTTATCATAAACTATCATCAAAACCTGCATGCTACCATTGAATTTCCTTGTGCTACCATCTCTTGATTTTAACCTTTGTATGCATAGAGGGAAGCTCACGTGCTAGCATTTCCCTACGTTTTTGTTAAATAACCTTGTGCTAGCGTTAAAAACCTGTGTTTCTATCAAAATTCCCACGCTAGCATTAAAACTCACACATTTTCATTATACTTCCCTACACTTGAGTTGAAACTCATGCATTTTCGTAGTGTCTTATGTTTGTGTTTTGGTTAGAATTTTGGTTCATATTTCAAGAAATTCCATAATCTAATTTTTGGTGTTAGTTGTTGTTTTGCAGATTTTTCTGACTTCTTTTTTGTAGGTTTTGATTTGAATTAATTTTCTAACATGTCTAATGCTTTTATGAATGTTTTATTCCCATTATTTCCTTTATTTACACCAAATATCGTGTATGTTCTTCTCTTTCACCTTTTGGTGCTCTTTAAAATCAAAAGCAACTTTGACCTCTATCTTTTATAACATTTGGATTAACTTGGAAATTTCATTCTTCATTTTGCTTATAGGAATAAACCTTTTACAAAGAATTTTAATGATCATTTTATTTAAATTTTTCCATTTTCTAAACAAGCTAGATCAAGTTTTATGTATGCTCTTCTATTGCATCCTTGGATGATCTTGAGAATCAAAAGTAACCTTGGTTCACTTTTTATAAGAAAACTACTAAATATTTTATGCGCGGGACCTAACACTTGTCAAATATTTGATCAAAACAATAGTAACAACATTTATTGAGCCGTGCGTGGACCCTGATTGGAAGGAAAACACCGAGCTTTGGAACATTCTCAGCATAGGCGGCTTCACCAGCTTTGTTGAAAGGGTGCAAGGACATGATCAAAGTATTTCAGTACGCTTTGCTAAGGAGTGGAAAGAGAGGACTGTCGACTATGGAGGACAGAAAATTCTTGTCAATGAAGAGCTCATTGCTTTGAGGGACCGGTCTCAGCCTGGATGGGTACCGCTTCTTCAACAAAAGGGTTATCAAAGAAACTGAAGAAAGAAGATTTGTGGAGGAAGATGAGAAGCTTATTTTTAGCACAGCGGGTCTGCTTGTAAGCTCAATTCCATCACCATTTGATGAAGTCACTCGCATGATGATTCGTTTCATCTCCTTGGAAGGTAGGTTTGTTACTGTCCCAGCTAAGCATCTCATCTTTTTAAACCACTTCCGTAGGAATAGATTGGTTTGCTTCCCTCATTATCTTTTAAACTCTCTTGAGCGCTCCATTTTGGAGTTCCAGAAGCATACCCGGGCGGTTCCCTTGCATCAAGGGCTTATTTTGCTAATTCACAAATACTGCCTTCTCAAGTACCCCGGTCTTCCTTCCTCTCCTAGCCCGGCTCCGATGGGCTCCGCTGCTGCCAGATCCCCGCTTCTCCTACGCCTTTGCTTGCCCTTGATGTTGCCTCTCTGCCACCGGTGCTGCTACCCCCATGCCGGCTGCACATGTCTCTCCTTCTATTCCTCCTACTGCTCCTCCTGCCACCCACCTTGCCTCTACCTCTAAACGTCCACTCACCAGGGCTTCTAGGAGACTCAACCTTGAGACTCTTGCAGCAGGGAAAGAGCCTCTTGATCTTGACATTGCACGTGACCTACTAAACATAAGTAGTTCCAGTCCTCGGGAAGCACAGATGGATAACCCTTCCAAGAGACTGGAGGCCTTAGAGGCTGAGATAAAAATGCTGAAGGATGAGGTCAAAAACCTAGCTAAGTAAAAAGGTAAGAAAAGCATGGAGGGGGAAGGGAGCATTGACAATGGTCAGATTGAAGACATATACAAAAAGCTGACCTCCTTGGACTCCTGCCTTGGGAAGGCTAAGACTAGGCATGATTACAACATTGCCGCCTTTAGGGCCATTGAGGAATTCATCGTGGGGCATGCCAAAAGTGTTTCCAACCTTAGCGGTGTCTGGCTGCACTTTGGGGCAATGAAAAAGAGAGCAAAAGAACCATTGAGGAGCTCGATAAGATGGATGCTGCCCACATGACCGCTTTGGGTATGTTTCATGCTTGGAAAAAAGTCAAGATCAGTGTTGATCAAGCAGCCAAGAAGTAGTCTTGCATGTCTCTTTTGCTATTCTTACTGTTTCTTGGTCATTGTCGGTTCTTTTTTTTCTTTGATGTTTTCTTTGTTAAGTCTCGCTTGTGTAGCTGTTTCTGGGCTACGTGGAATTTCATTGTATTACCTAGACTTGGTTAGTCCTGCTATGTTTCTCACTCTTATTCCGGCTTAAAGGCCTTATTTTGTATTCAAGGGTATAGTCCCTTTCAAAAAACTATTTGCCATTATTAAAAAAACATTTATTGTAGGTTTCAATAGTATGCTAAACCACATTTTAATCAAAAGATTATAAAACACATTATTTATTCAAAACATTGTATTTATAACCCACTCACCGTATAATTTGGGAAGTATCTTGGCATAAGACATAAAAATCATTATGAATATTACCACGGGAACCCAAAAGTAGTCCATACCTTGAGGTAATTGGTGGAAGAAATGGGAATTTTCCCATAACCTACTTGACTAGAAAAAAAAATCATGAGGAAATGCTTCAAGTTGTACATATGAGGCATCTATCATTAATTTGATTATGGGGTAATGGTCCTTTTTCTAGGATTTATTATAGAAAAGCGTACCTCTCTTAGGAAATTATTAATGAGTGTTGAGAATAAAATCCATAGGTAGCCATTTGGCATTGGGGCCAACTTGACTTTATCCATCGTGTTCTAAAGATATTTCACAAAGCAATAACTTCTTTGGAGTCAAAACCTTGTTGGTCAAACAAGGGGAGAGTTCATTGAAGTTTGTGCCATGTGACATTCATCACGAAAATTACAAGGCATCACTTTGTCTTAGTTTCTACCTTGTTTTTAAACAAGGAGAAACTCTACCAAAGTTAGGCTAAGTATTTTTCATCACCACTTGTTCTATCTCCCTTGCTCTCTTGTTGGTATTTTTTACCAAAAGAGGACATATACATAGTTTTTTCCAAAAATAATTATGTCCACCACTTTTTTATTCACTTACATGACCATGTTGCGGCATGAATGTTAAGTGTTGAAAGTGTGTTGGTATGTCCTCATGTTTTGGTAAACCTCATCTTGATACCCATATCAAGATATCTCATTATAGTTAGGTGATCCTACCTTGATTTACCCTTTTCATCGTTAAACTGCTCATATCACAACACTACATTTGTGATACTTATATATTGTTTTCACAAAATTGATATAAGTGTATCAATTGTCTTGTTACGATGTTTGCATTATATTGATTCATTGATATACTTGGACCTCTTTTTTTATTCAAACATTGCACTAAGTCTTAGAAGGTGTTTTTGTTACATTGTTCACATTGTGTCAATCCTATTTTTATAGTCACATCTTATTTTTTCTTAAAAACTTGATTAAAAATATCGAAGTAGTTTTATTACATTGCCCAAATTTGTAACCTCCATTTTTAACACTTAGACTTTGTTTGTATTAAACTGAGTTGAGAGTATATAACTTACATTGTTACATTATTCACATCATCTTAACCCTCATTTAGTGTTTAAATCTTGTTTTTCTAAAACTTGATTTACATAATGAAATTATGTTGGTATCTTTTCGAACAACATTTGAGATAGGTCATTAGACGTAGGGAGTAGGATCTTTCAATATTGATCCTGTTTGATATTTTCTTGGATATTATTTTATTGAGATATTATTTCATTAGTGGCACTTAGTCATATATTATTTCACCCTTATTGGAAATTATTTTTAGTGGACTAGTATATTATTTAGTGCATTTTTAGTGTTTTCTATGTGACACTCTTTGTAATTATTTTTGGTTGTTACTTTGTTGGTTTTTTTCTAGGTTATTTTGTATACTTCACATCTATTAGAACTTAGCAAATCATTTCCTATACCTCATATTACTAGAATGAGATCTAATAATTTTTTAAAACATAGATTTAGACCCTTTGCTTGAAGAGGAAACATGATAGACCATAGTGGCGATGAGTACAATTCTCCTCAAAAAAACTATGAGCCTAACGCAAATTATATGGATAATTATCTCTTTCAAAATTGAGACCAAGTTTTGGATAGATTATTTGAATTAGGGGATAAACTACCACCTAAATTTGACCATTCTTATGAACATGATCCATGGAGAGGAAGAATAATAACCTCTCGATCCTGTTATCTATGAAATATTAAACGTTGGACGTAATTCTACTTTCGAGAAAGAAAAAAATAATGAAGTACCTCCTAGACACAATGATGCTTATCGGTACCACCCCTTTAAATAAATCGAGAAAATAAGAGAGAGGGGGATGATTATCAATAACCACCTCCACAAGAAAATAAAGATGGACCCCATAATGATGGGGTTACTATACAAATTCAAATCCAAACTCTTATTCGTCAAATGACACATCTAGCCTCCCATATCCACAAGGACTTGAGTAGGGCTCCATGTCAAGAAAAACATATGGTTGTGTATGATGATATTTACATGGAAAACCATTGAGGTGAGACATAAAAGTATAATTGCGTATATATTATGGAATCCCCTTGACATGTCCAAATATTTGATTAGGAGTGGAAATCTATGAAGAATTCCCTTACGAGCCTACAGGAAAGCAATGTAGGACACAAAAAAAGTACCAATTTGAAGAACTATGTCCCTATCCTTTTGATAGGAAATACTATACATGCCCTTTCCTCCTCACTTTGAATGCCCTAAATTTGATAAATATAGGGGTAAAGGTGATCCACGTGATCATGTTAAGGACTTCTTCATGGATTTCTTAGAAGTTACGTACAATGATAATTATCTCATTCATTTATTTCCACGGAGCCTTGTAGGACAATCTCTTGAATGGTTTCTCTAAATACCAAAGGGTAATTTTTTTACATTCACTTAGTAGAAAATTTTGTGTGCCACTTTTCATTCAATATGGAAAGTGATATTACCATGTTATATTCATGTAACACCAAATAAAAAAACAATAAAAACTTCGTTGGTTTCCTCTAATAGTGGTGCAAGTTAGCTAGTCTCTTCCCTTGTTCAATCCCTAAGAAGAAGCTGGTTACCATCTTTGTACCAAACCTCCACCCTTAAATATATTTCTACTTGTAAATGCATTATATGAGCACTATTTAGTAGGTCATAGAAAAATATAGTCAAATTGAAAAGGCCTTATTGGAAAAAGGGACTCGAAGCCCTTTTAAAAATATCACCATGACTCCAAACCCAACAAAAAAATTGAATTCTTTAAGAAAAATAATAATTTTGTAGGTGATGTAATCACGAATTCCAAACATGTGAAATTAATCCAAAACAATGATCCTTTGAAATTAACCAAAGGAAATGTTGCATCGAAAATCAAACATCGAGTGTTTACTCCCTTTCGACTCATTATCCATGTTCCTAAAAAGTTAGAGGCTATGAACATGGTTAGGTTCCCAACTACTATGCCTTATGTTGACGATGTAGAAAAGTCACCCTAGTATAAATAACACGAGTATTGTGTCTTTCATCACATTAAGGGTCATATCACTTACAAGTGTTTGAAGTTAAAACACTTCATTCAAGACCTTATAGATAGTGGTGAGGTTTAAATGGATTCACTAGGACCCAATAAAACTACTAATAAACATTTGGGGATTTACAAGGAGCCATTTCCCAAACATAAACAAGGGGATAAAATTCGGATCAAGGCCAATCATCCTAGGAAAAAATTGTAAATTACATTGTTGGTGAAGAAACTAATCCTTTTGATTCTCTTATTGATTGTGTACACCCTATTACTGAGAAAGTGAACATTATTAAAATTTAGAAACAAGTGTGTGTGGTGGAAACACAATGCACTCATCTTAATATACCATAAAATTATTTTCCTACTCCTCAAGATAGTCACTATGATCAAATTGAAAAAATAGAGAAGACTAATGCTAATATTTTTATCTTATTATAACATTAACTTATTTTCCTACTCCTCGGGATAGTCACTATGATCAACTTGAAAAATAGAGAAGACTACTGCTAATAACCAACATTCATAAGGACATCCTTTACAAAACCCTTCAGGATCATAAGTTTCTACGGATATTGATCATACACGCTTCCAAGCCTTGGTTACACAACTTGCTCCATCCAAACACATTACCTTCATTTAGCATGAGATTCCAATGGATGATCATACCCATAACCTCCCCTTATACATAAAGGTGATCATGACTCATAAAAATATTAAGAGAGTGTTTGTGGACAACGGATCTGGCTTGAATATATGTAGCTTGAAACTAATCATACAATTGGGACACACTAATGTGAAACTTGATCCTAAAATAATTATCATCAAGGCCTATGATAACACATAGTGACATTCAACTAGAACCATCATTTTCCCATAGAATTTGGGCCTACTATTAATGATACTTGGTTCCATGTCTTGAAATTGGAACTACCCTACAATCTATTTATCGAAAACCCATGGATTCATTTCCTATAGGTTGTGCCTTCCACCTACCATTAATTAATAAAATTATATCATAAAGGACATACACTTACCATTCTTATGGACCCAAAAACCTTTGCCTATTGTAGGGAATTATCTAGTTATTTCCCATATATATATGAGTTTCCCTCTACAAATATAGTTATATAGGTTATGTCCCATGATCTTGCCTCCTGCATTGATCCTAATACATTGTACTACAAAAAGATGGTGTTTCCACATCTGTTTCCCCTTTTTCTACATGGGACATGAAGGTACTCCCTATGGGCTGCGGAGAATACAACCTCCAAAAGTCCCTCCTAATCTCCAATATACCCCTATCACCAAAAACATGTGGCAGGCCTAACTATCAGTCTCAATGGTTTCAATAAAATTGCAACATTGACACTTTCCTTCCTGGTGTTCTATTGGTAGATGAGAAATTGCTTGACACTCATATATAATGATCTCTAGATAATGAGATGGATTCTTTATATCAATCTCCCAAGTATTCAATCCCTAATAAGATGATGTATGTTATGGGCTATCAAGGATATGGATGTGGTGTCAAAGAGAAAGGTGTGTTGGAACCTCTTCCAATACCACATCAAAATATGGAAAAATATGGCATTGACATTCGATCGTATG
Organism: Taxus wallichiana var. yunnanensis; assembly: GCA_018340775.1. Taxonomy (NCBI): domain Eukaryota; kingdom Viridiplantae; phylum Streptophyta; class Pinopsida; order Cupressales; family Taxaceae; genus Taxus; species Taxus wallichiana. The sequence goes on along the minus strand of CM031244.1, from coordinate 47,069,582 downwards.
GGTCCCATCCCTTGGAATTTGAAGCTAATTATTTTGAGCATGATGATAATTATTTCAATTGTAACAACGAAACAAATTCCCACCATAATCTCTATGAAGAACTTACTTCTAATAACCTATTTCCTAACACATCTATCTTCTCCATATACCCTATTATTCCCACAATAGACCTTTTTCACCCATCTCTTTTGACTTGGGACCAAAAATAACATGTAGAAATTGAATTCTTCTAGACGATGAAGAAATTAGATAATTTATTGGTTTAAGAGATGATATTCCTATTGGTGATCACAATAATAAATTCTCTATTGACATTGATGCATACACGTACTTTAGGGATTAGACTAATTTTTGTGGTCAAAAAAATCGAGAAAGATAATGAGGGAAAGATAAATTTCAAAATCCCTCAACTAAATAAAACACCTAGTGATCACCTATTTGAGGCCTTGTCATTGTTGCGGGCTCACAAAGACTTCCCCTGGATGCAGATCAGGCTTCTAGGTTGATCACTCTAGCATCCAGTGTGATTGCACAACATGGAAACCTCTCTCCAAGCGTGGGACTTGTGAAACTAAGAGAGGAATCTCCAGATTAGAGGCTGGTTCCTCAAACTCCTCTGATTTAGATCTAATGCTTGCACAACTATAGAGGTTCAGATCCTAATCCTACTCTAACTTGCAAGGAGACAGGGGTAGAAGTGCAAAAATTGAAACTAACTAAAGATGGTGATGCACCAAAAGGAGTGGTGAAACATATTTGTCATGAAAATAGACACAGACCAAAGTTCACAACATAAAACATACACAGATTGATAAGGTATAATTTAGGATCTGAAATGAAGCAAATAATACAAACAAAGGACTGAAACCCATTCACAGAGCTTGCATTATCATTTCAGTGTCAAAAACACGCATTACACCCTCAGAGAGGTAAAAGAAAACTGTTACAATCTTTGGAGAGGTCTGATCCTTGCATCAATCCTTCTTACCGGAGGTGAAAGAAGAAGTTTGCTATGCCCAAAAATGTTCCACCTTTGGTTGTGAGCCAAATCTAGCTTTTACGGTGGCAACGGTCGAGCCTAAGAGACGAAACATACAAAAATGCGATAGCCCATTCCTTCTTGATCGCAGGTGCATTAAAATGGCATGGGGACCTTACAAACCCATACCCTGTCATTTTGACTGAATTACAGAGAATGCGACCCATTACGCATTAAATGTCAGTATTTGAAATGTCACTTCTAGCCATGAACATGTGTCGAGCCATTTCTCAATTTTCTCTCTCCATACTGCACTAAAATTCAATATTAACCCTATAATCACGTAGATAATTTCATAAGCTTTCCGTTGATATAAAGAACGTGCAAATCCGAACTCGGATCAAAGATATGGAGATCTCGAAGATTTAGGGCACAAAGCAGTGAAACAGATTTTTAAATTTCTTCCGTGCTCGCCACTGGATGACACGTGGCATGCATTGATTGGTCGTCGGGGGGGCAGGGCAGACCTTTACTTTTACCTTTTGGTGAACTTCTTGCCAAATTCTCTAACTCCTCCCCTAGCTCCGCATTCCTTGCTCCATAGGACACGTGTCCTCTTTTGATTGGCTCGGCCTGACCCCTCAAACCTCGCCCTTTGAATTTTGGACTTTTCTCCTTGTGACACGTGTCATGATTTGGTTGGTCCGTGGGTCTACCAGCTTTTTCATGTCCACCACGTCCATTTGTCCCGGATGTCCCAGTGCTGTCTGGGACAAAAACTTCCGATCCGCCTGAAATGGTCTTCCCTGTCCCTTTTGCTGGTGACACATGGCGTGATCCGATTGCTCTCAGCTTTTTCGGCTATCCGCGTCTTCCACGTCCCTTTGTCCCGGATGTCCCAGTACAAGAGTTCCCCATTTCAGCCAAACCGGCTGGTTCACATCCTTCACGTCTTCTTGTCCCAAATGTCCCAGAGTAGTTAGTCGATTTTCTTCTCCTTCGGCCGAACCGGCTTTCCGCGTCCCACGCATCCCAACAGCCTGGATGTTCCTTTGCTCTGTAGACTGCCTGGCGGCCTTTCGGCCGATTCGCACCCAGATGTCCCTCACGTCCCGACTATTGTGAGGACTAGGACTTAGCCATTTTTCATGATTTTTCCTGGCCCAAGCTTGTTTTCTGCAACTTTTCACATTTTCTCAGAACTTGCTCTTTTCTTCTTCGGCCAGGGGAGTTAGAAAAAATTTGAGGGGACCCTAGAAACATGATTTTTTTGCCCTGAATCAATCAATTTGCCTGGGGCTTGAGAATTCAATGCATGTTATCAAAATTTACTCTGGGGGGTGAATTTTGGATAACAATTGGTGACTCAGCGGGGGTACCTGCCTGCTAGGTGAAAAGACCAGTAGCCAGAAGCAGTCCATTGGGCATGGAGTTATCAAACATTCAGTTTAGAATCCCAACTGACTAAGAATGTGTAAGGAGGAAGATGGAATATCACCTAATGAAAGCAAAAGACTGCAAAACATCTCCATGGACAGCAAGTTGTGCCAAAGCACTTAGGGAAAACAAAACTAACCTACAGCAAAACAATGTGCACAAGCACTTGGAGGAAAGAAAATCTAATCTAATATTTACAGAGGTAGTGAACTTCCCTCTAGAAGCAACGCTTGAGATAGATTCCATTGACTGGAATCTGTAGTTCTTCACCATCCAATGAGGCCAATTGGAAAGCATTGCTGTTCTTACACTTTATGACCATGTATGGGCCACTCCAAATGGCATCAAATTTTGAATGCCTTCCCGGTTTTGCTCTATCCACATCCCATTTTAACACTAGATCTCCAACCTGAAAAGATCTATCTTTGGCCTTCCTATCAAAGGTCTTCTTGATCAAAGCTTGATCCTTTTCCATTACTTGGGATGCCTGGTTTCTGATCTCTTGCAACTCCATCAACTCTGCATACCTCACCTCCATGGACTCAAACTCTAGCAACTCCAGCTGCTTCATGAGTTCCAATGTTGGCAACTCAAGTGACATGGGCAAGATTGCCTCTCTTCCATAGACAAGCCTAAATGGAGAGTTACCTGTGGATCTTTTGGGAGTTATCCTATCAGCCCATAAGGCTGATTTCAGTTTGGTATGCCAAGACCTCTGATTCTCATCAAGAGTCCTCCTAATGATCCTCAACAAGTTCTTGTTTGTAGACTTGGCCTAGCCATTACCCTGAGGGTAATAGTTCGATGAAGTGCTTAGGTAAATACCGTTCTTGACAGCCCACTCAGTCACCCTAGATCCAATGAATGCCAATGCATTATCAGAGATTATTGTAGCAGGTACACCGAATCTGGTCATTATTCCCTCATAAAAGTCTAAGATGCTAGACTCATTTGCCTCTTTGAGTGCTACTGCTTCTATCCATTTGGTGAAGTAGTCTGTGGCTGTCAAAGTCCATTTGTGTCCTTGGCTTGAAATGGGATTAATGACTCCGATGAAGTCCAAACCCCATTGCATGAATGGTTGGTCAACTGAGATTGGATGCAATGGGAGGGCAGCAAGTCTCTCTTTTCCTGTGAAGAATGCACAATTCTTACACCTCTTGATCCATGCATAGCAATCACTGAAGATTTTAGGCCAATAATAACCAGCCTTCATGATTTTTAGAGCTGTCACTCTTGGTGCAAAATGGCCACCAGCTGGTCCACCATGAAACTCTTCCAACACCCTTTGAATCTGATTTGTGCTAATGCATCTCAACAACACTCCATTCACATCTTTCTTGAACAAAACTCCATCAACAATGGCATACGGAACAGCCTGCAACCTGAAGTGTCTCCTTTGGGTCTTGTTCATCTCTGGGGGCACAAGACATGTACCTAGGAAGTGTATAACACCTTGGGTCCAGCAAGGAGTGGGAGAAACATTGTCTTCTTCTTGATTGCCACTTGGCTCATGGCTGTCCTAGACTATCAAAACAACCTCTTCTTCATTGCATACTTCTTTTGCTTCCCCAAAACCAGCTGCTCACACAGTCCTTTCCTCTTACCAGCTTAGTGATCTTGATATCAATGTCGTATTCCATGACACGGGTGATCCAACCTGCCCTTTTCTCATTCAAATCCTTGTTGAGGAGGAAGTCCTTAACTCCAGCATGTGAGACCAGCAAGCTGGACCTTGTTGTTTAAGATTAAATGCTTGAATTTCTTCAAGTTTCGATTACTACAAGAACATGCTTCTCAATAAAAGAGTACCTCACCTCATAGTCATCTAGGCTCTGTCTGAAGAAGGCAACCGGCTACTCATCATTATCTTTGTTCTGCTGTACTAGAATGGTAGAAATCTTGTCATCACCTCCAAATGCATAGAGGATGAAATCCTTGAAGAAGTCTGGTTGATGAGAGTTGGTGCTTGAAAGATAGCTTCTTTGATTGCTTCTAAACTCTCCTTGCCCTCTGCTGTCCACTTAAAATCCATGCTCTTCTTTAACATTTTGGTGATGGGATTGACAAGGGCTGCAAAATGCAGGACAAACTGCGGACAAAATTGATCCTTCCTAAGAAGCTTTAAAGAGCCTTCTTGTGACTTGGCAATGGTAGTGCTCTTATGGCTTCACCCTCTCTGGATCAATTGCAGTCCCTCTTTCGAGACAATATGGCCTAGAAGTTTCCCTTCATGAGCTAGGAATATGCATTTTTTGGGATTCAATGATACCTCAAATCTTCTACACCTCTGAAATACCTACCTCAGATGAAAAAGGTGATCCACTGGATTTTTGGAGAATACAGTGATGTCATCAAGATATATCAAAACTATTTTATTGATCAACCCCTTGAATGCCATATCCATTGCCCTTTGGAAAGTGGCTCCAGCATTTGATAGGCCAAATGGCATCTTCTTGTAGGAATATGTTCCCCATTTGGTTGTGAAGGCTGTCTTGAACTGATCTTCCTCCCTTACCATAATTTGATTGTAGCCTGAGTAGCCATCAAGTAGTGAAAACCTTTCTGAACCAGCTACAACCTGTAATATTTGCTCCATGGAAGGGAGTGGATAATGATCCTTGAGAGAGGCTCTATTCAAATCTCTGAAGTTGACACACAACCTGATCTCTCCATTCTTCTTTCTGATTGGGACTAAGTTGGTGACCCAACTTGAGTGTTTGATGGGGAAGATGATACTGGCCTCAATAAGCTTGCTTAACTCTTTTCTCATGAGAGGTTCAATATGGGGATTCACTGGCCTTTGCTTTTTCCTGACAGGCTTGGATTCCGATCCAGCTCAATAGTATGTTGTGCCAACTTTGGGTTGAAACCTCTTAGATCTTTGTAAGTCCAAGCAAAGACATCTGGGAACTCTTGACAAAGCTGAACAAAATCAGATTTCTCTTGTGAGGTACTTACTTTGCCAATCTGCAATGTTTTGCCTTCTTCCACTAAAATAGGCTCTGAATCTTCACCCTTTACTTGAATGTTCGCTTTCTCCTTCCGGAACTGATCATTCGGGTTGAAGATTGACTCCAAGGTTATGAGGCCTTTTGGTAATTTGTTAGTTCTTAGCTGCACCACTTGGTCACCATACTGCTGATGCAACTTGTCTTGATTCCTGGTGGAGAACTCAGCTTCTTCTTGTAGGAAATTAAGAATTTGCTGATCATTCTCGAAGACTTGCCAACTTGTATTGTTATCCGGAACAGCTAGTCTCACAACCACTTTGATATAAGGCTAAGGTTTTCACTTTTGATATTTTCTACAACATCAAATGCAGCCCCAATTGCTGCCAATCTGTTAGTGGCTTCATTCTTTTTCTTGGGATGGAATTGATGCTAAAAGCTTCAATATCTTCAATAAGATCCCATACTTGATTTTTGTAGTTCTTCAACAAATCATTTTTGGCAGCATTTTTCCTTTGACTTGGTTTGTAATTAGCTCACTATCACCAAATACTTTTAAATTCCCGATGCCTTTCTTCATTGCCTGAATCACGATCCATGAATTAAGGCTTCATACTCACCGTGTTATTTGAACAGGAAAACTGGAAATGGAAGGCTACGTAATACCTTATACCTTACGGTGAAATGAACATAGCTCCTCCTCCTACACCTTGTCTACTCCTTGAGCCATCAAAGAACAATTGCCATACTTCATTCTTGTCTTTATGATCCGGCTTGGTGATCTTTGGGAGAGAGGTTGATTCTCTTCATGTAAACAATAAACTCCTAAACGCAGATTCTTCTACTTCTTGATAGGGATCAAAAGCATGTATTTTTTTTGCCCATTCATCAAGAGTTAGATCTAGGATACTTCCAACCTTGGTGTCAGCCTCATCAGTGCTAGGGTGATCTTCTTGATCAAATGCTTGAGCAATTGGCATTAATCGACTTGGAGTGTAAGGCTCACTATGGAAGTTTGCAATAGGTTCAGATCTGATTGTGGCCTTAGTTCCATATCTTGTTCTGCATAGCATGTGTGACCAATCAGCAGACAAATACCCCCCAATCTTGGCTATGAAGTCCCTTGACAAGCAAAGGGAAAAGAGTGGTGGAAGGTCTACGATTGATACATCTTGTAAAACAACAACATTTGGACATGCGTGTAAGGTAAGATTGAAACTTCTAATCACTCCAACTATTGCTATTGCTTTCCCATCTAGCCGCAATACCCCTTTAGATGTTATTTCATACTGGAGCCCTAGCTGATCAGCTATCTCTTTAGGCATTACTGAGCTACTTGCCCCGGAGTCTATCATGCAATTATGTACTAGCTGATTTCCAATGATTAATGAAACATAGAAAGGAGGGGGCTTCAACATTTTACCTTGTTGTCCTCCATGACTTCCTTTAGGCTGGGCAGCATTTGTAAGCACTTTGTCTTACATCTGAACCTGCTGATTCGAAGTTGGCCAATCCTTCATGGCAGCTTGCGGTAGATCTCTTTGGCCTGGGATAGATAGGGATTCCCACATTGATATGTTGACGTTTGTCTTCTTCATCTGATCAATGATACTGAATGGTGATGAAGGATCTCTCTACTTTCCCTTGGTTTGCACACTTACTCCTTGCACGTGGGCAGCAACAGCTAGCATTTGAGTTAGCCTAGGGGTTGTTTTTGGCTTCCCTTGTGCATTTGAAATGGACTTTGCTTGCCAATCATTTGTGGAGCCGTGGAAGGTTATGGATTGGCTGGGACTAATGGATGTTATTCACCCAAATTTCTCCTCTTTGACCTTGTGTTGGCTGCAACACCTTGAGAAACCTGCTTGATTCATGCCACGAAATCTTCTGCTTACTGCCACTAATGTGGTGTCATTTGGGGCTGATTGCTGTTGGAATGTTTCTTGTTGTTGACTGTTTCCTTGACTGCCCTCGCCCTCCACACCGGTAGTTGTCACCATTAGTGCTTGATTGAGAGCACCATTGAAACACATGGATTGGTTATGAGGCTCGTTGCATGGAAAGCACCAATCATATTCCTGAGCAATGTTGTTCTGTGTTGGCACTAATGCCTTAGAGGTAGATATGGCATTTGGATTATAGGGATGGAATGGTCTATTGGCAGGAGGCCTTGTTTGATTCATATTTGTAGCTGGATTAGGTGGTCTTTGTGGTTGGTATGGCTATCTATTAGGCTGAGCTTGGGGTTGATAAGAAGGTCTGAAACCTTGGGCTTGTTGCCTCTTGAGAGTAACTAGTTCATTGCCTAGGTTTTGCAATTGCTTCATGACCTCTTGAAGCTCATTTGGGGCACTTGGAGATGAAGTGGAAGCTTCATTTGAACTCTGATTTCTAGGAGTGGGAGAAGGAGCCAAATTAGGTGCTTGATGGGTGTTTGGGCTCTCTAAACTTGGAAACAATGGCATGGGAGGTCTAGGGGCAAGTTTGTCAGCTTGGATTAAACAATTTTCAGCCCTAATGGCAATGCTATAAGCCATAGGGATAGTTATGCCTCCCATGGACTGAATCAACATAGAAATATCAGAATTTAAAGCTTTGAGATAGTAGAGAAAAGCACCTTCTGTTGTTGGCCTGACTGCCACTGGAATCCTCTCCCAAGTTTTTTGAAATCTGAAGTTGAAATCGGTCAGCTGCTCATTGGGAGCCCTCTTGATGGTTGTTAGCTACTCCAAAAGAGACAAGTTGTCTCCTTTCTCTCCAAATTGCTCATGAAGTGCAATACACAGCTGATTCTAGTTTGTGATAGAACCAGCTCCAAGGCTCCTAAACCATTGTAATGCTTTACCCTTGAAGGAAGATGCCAGTAACTTGACAGCCACTTGCATTTCATTGATTTCATGAATTGCACAAAGGTTAGCAATATCTTTAACATGATCACCTGGAGTAGTCTGATTTTCTCCAGTGAAGTAGGGAATGTTCTTCAAGGCTGCAATAGGAACTAGATGTTGTGCATTGAGAGCAAGTGGGCTGCTTCCTGTGAAGTTGACGTAGGGATTGTTCTGAGCCATTCTAATTGGTCTTAAAACCCTTGTTGACTGAATGAAAGGCCTACCAGGTGGAGGAGTTGAGAGAGTTCTGTTTGGTGGAGATGGAGACCTTTGAATCCTTCTTCCTCTTTGCCTTCTTCTTGGAGATAATTTTAGGTATTCAAACAACACTTCTTCTTCTCCAACTCTTGACCTTGTGGTGATTCTTCTCATGAGTTTTCAGGCCTGCACTTGGAACCAGTTGGTTCTTCCCCTTGGAGTCGCCAGATATGCAAATAATAGCTCTTTTTAAGCAAGAAAAATGCAGCAGATGCACATCAACCCTGCTGCAATAAAAATGAGACCTTTGTCCCACCGGCATGCCAAAATTGTTGTTGCAGGCTCACAACACCCCTAGATGCAGATCAGGCTTCTAGGTTGATCACTCCGGCATCCAAAGGTGTGATTGGACAACATGGAAACCTCTCTCCAAGCGTGGGACTTGTGAAACCGAGAGAGGAATCTCCGATTAGAGGTTGGTTCCTCAAACTCCTCCGATTTAGATCTAATGCTTGCACAACTACAGAGGTTCAGATCCTAATCCTACTCTAACTTGCAAGGAGACAGGGGTAGAAGTGCAAGAAATTGAAACTAACTAAAGATGGTGATGCACCAAAAGGAGTGGTGAAACATATTTGTCATGTAAATAGACACAAACCAAAGTTCACAACATAAAACATACACAGACTGATAAGGTATAATTCAGGATTTGAAATGAAGCAAATAATACAAACAAAAGACTGAAACCCATTCACAGAGCTTGCATTATCATTTCAGTGTCAAAAACACGCATTACACCCTCAGAGAGGTAAAAGAAAACTATTACAATCTTTGGAGAGGTCTGATCCTTGCATCAATCACTTGCTGGAGGTGAAAGAAGAAGTCTGCTATGCCCAAAAAATGTTCCCCCTTTGGTTGTGAGCCAAATCTAGCTTTTACAGTGCAAGGGTCGAGCCTAGGAGACAGAAACGTACAAAAAATGTGAGAGCCCATTCCTTCTTGACTGTAGGTGCATTAAAATGGCATGGGGGACCTTACAAACCCATACCCTGTCATTTTGACTGAATTACAGGAGAATGCGACCCATTCTGCATTAAATCTGGTCGCTGAAATGTCACTTCTGGCCATGAACACGTGTCAGAGCCATTTCTCAATTTTCTCTCTCTAGCTACACCAAAATTCAAGATTAACCCCAGAATCACGTAGAGAATTTCATAAGCTTTCCGTTGATATAAAGAACGTGCAAATCCGAGCTCTGGATCAAAAGATATGGAGATCTGAAGATTTAGGGCACAAAACAGGTGAAACGGATTTTTAAATTTCTTCCCGCGCTCTGCCACCTGGATGACATGTGGCATGCATTGATTGGTTGTCAGGGGCATGGGGCAGACCTTTACTTTTAGCTTTTGGGTGAACTTCTTGCCAAATTCTCTAACTCCTCCCCAAGCTCCGCATTCCTTGCTCCATAGGACACGTGTCCTCTTTTGATTGGCTCGGGCTGACCCCTCAAACCTCGCCCTTTGAATTTTGGACTTTTCTCCTTGTGACACGTGTCATGATTTGGTTGGTCCGTGGGTCTGCCGGCTCTTTCACATCCACCGCGTCCATTTGTCCCAGATGTCCCAGTGCTGTCTAGGACAAAAGCTTCCGATCCACCCGAAATGGGCTTCCCTGTCCCTTTTCTGCCGGTGACACGTGGCGTGATCTGATTGGCTCTCGACTTTTCAGCTATCCACGTCTTCCACATCCCTTTGTCCCGGAGATGTCCTAGTACAAGAGTTCCCCATTTCGGTGAACTAGCCGGTTCGCGTCCTTCATGTCTTCTTGTCCTAAATGTCCCAGAGCAGTTAGTCGATTTTCTTCTCCTTCGGCCGAATCAAGCTTTCGCGCGTCCGCGCCCGTCCCGACGGCCCGGATGTTCCATTGCTTTGCAGACTGCCTAGTGGCATTTCGGCCGATTCACGCCTAGATGTCCCTCACGTTCCGACTATTGCGAGGACTAGGACTTAGTCATTTTTCATGATTTTTCCTAGCCCAAGCTTGTTTTCTGCAACTTTTCACATTTTCTCAGAACTTGCTCTTTTCTTCTTCGGCCAGGGGAGTTAGAAAAAATCTGAGGGGACCCTAGAAACATGATTTTTTTGCCCTGAATCAATCAATTTGCCTAGGGCTTGAGAATTCAATGCATGTTATCAAAATTTACTCTGGGGGTGAATTTTGGATAACACACTATCTCGACATACAAATTGAAAAATCTAAAATTGATACAAAAAGTGACCACTCTAAGGGTGAAAATATCTTCAAGACACCATTAGAACAAGATCTTAACCTCCCCGATCTTGCATGTATGGAATATGGATATAAACTATTGGTGGAGGAGACTATTGATGTAAATATTGGAACTAAAGATGTTCCATCTCAAGACAAGATCATAAGATTTTGTTATGCTCCTTCATGAATTCTCGGGTGTCTTTGCTTGGTCATATTCTGACATTCCTAGATTGAATCCTTCTCTATTAGTGTAAAAATTGGTTGTGAATGAATCTACTAAATCAATCAAGAAAAAATTAAGAAAAATGCATCCTCGTGTATCTCTTTTTGCTTAAGGAGGATCGGGAAAAAAATTAACAATAGGGTTCATTAGACCTATTGACTACTCAGAGTGGATATCTAACATAGTACATGTGAAAAAGAAACCCATTGGTGTCAGGATATGCATGGCTTTCAGGGACATCAATAAGGCATGTTCAAAAGATTATTTTTCTCTTCCCAACATCATCATGATTGTCAATTCAACTATGGGGTATGAAATGTTATCCCTCATGGATACATTTTGAGGCTAAAACTAGATCAAAATTGTAGAAGAATACCAACAAAGGAATACTTTTACTACCCCATGTGGGACATTACGTTATCAAATCATGCCTTATCAAGGGACATGACTATCATCTTCCATGACATGCTGAATGATATAATGGAAAATTATGTTGATGACATCTTGGTAAAGTCAATAACTAGAGAAGAACATTTGGATATTTTATGGTGTATATTTCAACGTCTTAAAGATTACAAGCTCGGGCTCAACCCAAAGAAGTGTGTTTTTGGGGTGTTATTAGGAAAATTACTATCATTAATTGTTTCAAGGAGAGGAATCAAAGTGGACCCAATAAAGGTCACAACTATCACATATATGCCTCCTCCAGAGAACCTCAAGCAAATATGTAGTTTTCGGGGTAAGATCCAAGCTATACAAAAATCTATATCCCGATTTTTCTTATAAATGTCATTCCTTTACACATATTCTCAAGATATATGTTGATTTCCATTGAATTCCTATAGAGTAACAAGCATTGAGTTACTAAAAAGTATTTGGCCAAACCACTGATCTTACACCACCTAACCCAGGGTAAACCCCATTACTATATATCTCAACTACCCAATTTGCTATAGGTGTGCTTCTAGCTTAGTATAATCTGAATCAAAAAGAGGAATTTTTTTATTACCTTAGTCACACATTGATAGATTATAAGCTCAATTATCCACAAATTGAAAAGGATTTCTTGGTTGTTGTGTTTGCATTCCAAAAAATCAATCAATATCCGTTGAAAAAAATAACCAAGCTTATATCAAGAGTTGACCCACTTAAGTACCTACTATCTAAACCTACACTTAATTAGAGGATGGCTAATTAGATCATCTTTATTAGTGAGCTTTATATATAATAATTCATCCAAAAATTAGTCAAAGGGAAAGTAATTGCGGATCAACTAGCAAAGGCCCCTTTTTCTAGGAACCGAGACACTAAATCTGGATCTACTAGTCTCTTCTAGAATGTTTATTGAATAATTTGTTTTATGGTAGATATACCTTGATAACAACACACTTTTTCTAGTGATTTTATTATACACATGATAAGAGGATTTTATTCTTGAAAAGATGATTCATTCTTGCATCCATTATTCTCATTTGTGAGTAGTAAAGGAAGATCCAAACATGGCCATTAAGCCATTTTGGTGAGATTATTTTGTCATTTGAAGATAACGTTAAATTTATTTCTTATGATTATGATAGCTTCATACTAAGAGAAATCATACACATACAAAGAACATCCAAATTTTAAAGGGATTTATTTACATTTAATGTTGGATGCATATAGATTAGCTTTCTCTTTCCATATTTATCATGGTGTTTTTGGTAGATTATATAGGTTAGGATTGTTGGGATGATAATGTCAAGTGGGATCAGCCACTTAGGATTCCCTAACATTAAATGTAAAAAAATTTTAATAAAAATTTATTGTGAAGGTCTTTCACATTAAAGAGTGAAGCGACTCGACCGATTCACCCATTGACATTCCTTAGGGTTTCTCCACTTTAGTCTGGTGTTATTTGTCTCTAATAGTTTTCATTATTTAATTTCAATCTCTATCTCATTAAGCTCTGCATTCTCTATCTATTTTTAAGTTATTCATGTGTCTAATTGACTACATATTATAATCTATAATCTTGATTTAATGGTGGATCTGTAATTAGTGTTCTTATCCCCTACTAAATATAACATGGTATCAAATCTTGGTGATTCTACTTGTGTAGGATTGATCTAAAAGTGTTTAACTTGAAGAAGTAAATAAGCCCTGAAATGTATTTGTGGATATACGAGACTCTAAAATATCCCATGAGTCCTCTTTAAGAAAACCAAGTTTAAAATTCCAATTCCCCCCAATACTATTTGAAACTTGTGTAAAATATGAGCTAAATGGTTGTTTAAATCATATTTGAAGCTTTTGTATGCTTAGATCTTTGCTTCGTATTTATTTTCAATAGTTTATGGTTTAAATCTGTCATCTATGAGCTTGTTTCAATTTTTCACGCCATTTATGGCCATTTGGGTCATTTTTTTAATTTGGATCCAAAATATCTATTTAGATCTAGTTTTTCTAAGGTTTTAAGTCCATTCTAGTGGTAAAAATCTTATTTTTAGCTAATTTTATCTTTTTGAATCTTGTTAAAATCTTTTTGTGCCATATGTCTTTGCATTTTACATCATTTATTAAGTTTTTTTGTAAGATTTCCTTTTGCAAAGCTTGGGCCAGTAATTTTGTGCCATTTGGCTTCACATTTTTGGTCTTTTTCAATTTTGTGAAGTTTGGATGAATACAATTTCTCAAAATAGGTTCTCATCCTTTTTCCATATTTGCAAAGCTGTACCCACTCTTAGAGTGCTAAGTGGCTTCAATCTGACATCTTACTATCTTTGTGAAGCTTGGGCCAATCATTTTATGCTATTTATCTTTACCCCGACAGACTTATTTGACTTTCTTTGATCGCGAAGGTTGAGCCAATCATATTGCTCAATTTAGCATCACATTTTTCATTTTTTACAAACCCCGAGCCAATAAAATAAAATAACTCCATCTTGCTTTGAGGTGTCAAAATATTGTTTATCTGATTGTCATTTGAAATACACGTGCCAATAAAGGATTTAATCATGTCTTTGTGTTGTCAGAATTGAACTTGATATTTCGACATTTGTGAAACTTGAGCCAATAATATTTCTCCAAGTGGTTCTGTATTCCACTTTGTCAGTCTTCGTTAACTTGTTTCCGATAGTTGCGAAGGGTGGACCAATAAAATAGCTACAAGTATCTTTTTTTATCACATTTGTTAGATTTGTAAAATGTGAGCCATTTAAAAGGCTCCACGTATCTTGTTTGACTTAGTCTTTTTGATTGCATTGCAAAGTGTGATCCAATAACATTTGGACACATATATATCTACTCCTTTAGCAGAGTGTGTCGGTTTGGTAGAGTGTGAGCTAATATAAAAGTTACAATTGTCTTAATATTTTTTTGTGGTTTTATAATTATTTTATTTTTTCCTCGGATGCCTATTTCCTTTATACTGCGAGATCTTTAATTTTCTTCATTCTGTGGATTTTTTAAGTCTATAAACTACGAAGTCTAAGCTAATAAAAAATGGACACATAGTCTTTCTTTTTGCACTTGTTAGACTTTGTCAAACTTACGAAACACGATCTAATTATTTTTCGACACATATTATAATTGTGTCGGGTGTCAATCTTTAATTTGAATTTGATAATAGAAAAGTGAAACCTATCTTATTCCTTTTCCAGATCCAAAATTAATTTCGAGTTTGGTTTATAAATTTTTTAAGCCATTAATTTTTAAACAAGTGGCTTATTTGACTTAGACTTTTCTTTCGCATTGTGTTAGAGTGTGAAATGTGATCTAATTAATTAAAGACATGTGTATATAGTTCTATATTTTAATTAATTATCAGTCTGTCTTATTAGATGTGTTTGTGAATTGAAAGCTAATTGAAAAGAGACACATGTATTTATTGTTGCAGATTGTTAGTCTTGTCATAAGTTTTTTTACACATGTTTGTTTTTCTTTTATTGCAGTTTTTTGAATCGGTTTCAGACTTGAAGGAGCTTTAAATTTAATTTTTTCAAGCCTCACATCCACCCAAGGATATTTTTAAAGTGACACATGCCTTTCTTGGTATTTTTGATCTATGCCACATGTCATCCCCACCTTGGATTTTTATTAACTTATTTTATTTGTTAAAATATCTCATTTTTGAGCTCGAGTCGTCAAGTTGCTAAATAAATCATTGAGATTTATTTGTCTCATGGGTTTTCTAATTTTTCTTTGTACCATGGATTCCAAATTAGACCCCATCTCCACTCCCCTTTTTTTATTTTGTGTAGCTCGGTCCTTTAGCTCACGAATCCAAGTTGCAAAAGAACTCGTCGAGCTCCTGTAACTTGACCCCGACTCTGTTCTATAAATTTGATTATAATTTCTATTAAATCAAGCTAATTTTTAACTAAATTTTAGTTGTTTGATTTTATATAGCTATTGAAAATATCGTATCTAGTCATTTGTTTTTGTTTGGCTTCCTTGAGTTGTTTTTTAGCTAAATTTGTTTCCATTACTATCTGGACATTAAAAATAGCTAGTTCTCGCGATTTTTGATGGATAAGTCTCAACCGCTAAATGGAACAAATTATAGCATTTGGAAAGTTCTTTTAAAATCCTATTTAAGGCTAGGAAGCTATGGGATCTTGTGAATGGTATAGAAAAACATCCCATAATGAGACAAGCTACCCCCGAAAACCTTAGTTTGTTTTCTCGAGAGATCTCAAGAAGCTCTGTCCATCCATCCTATCGCAAAGCATTAGGGATGAGTTATTGATGCATATAGGTAACATGGAATCACTTCCAGATGCATGGAAATAATTAAAAACCATGCATGAAGGAAGTAGGTTGTCTAAGATCATTAAATTGGTCAAAGAGTTGCTTATAACACCCATAAAACGGGATGAGAAGAATGTGAATTATTTAGCTAAAATTAATAACATCAAAGATCAATTAGATGGATGTAAATGTGAATTGTTTCAAGATAAGTAACTATATTTTATTATACTGATTAATATTCATGAAAAATTTAGACATTATATCTCAATTATTGGTTCCAAATATTAGTATTAGACTTGATTTGCTTGATCTGGACACCTTGTCTTCTTTTTTCGATTCAAGAAGAAAGAGTCATGGAGAAATTTGATTCAAAAGAGATTTCTTCTCAAGCATTTTTCTCTCGAATCATAAGCCTTCTCCTAATATGATTAATATCAATCCAAATTAGAAATCCAATATCTAATCTAGATTTAAATCAAATCCTATGACTAATTCTCGTAAAGAGCAATAAAAATTTAAAGTCAAATTTAATGCAACTTGTAATAAGTGTGGAAATTTGAACATAAAGATTTTGATTGTAGAGTCAATATTAACAAATCAATCAAGAATGCTAAGAATAGAAAGCCTAATAATTTTAAGAAAAATCAGAAGCAAAAGAAAGAAAATGTAGATGAGAAGTCTATTGCCCTATATACATTCCTTTCAGATTCAAATGACAATGAATGGATTCTTGACAGTGGTGCCTCCAGACACATGACTTAAATTTCTAATATCCTTTTAGATATTGTCAAAACGTGAAGAGAACATCTATCTTGGAGATAACTTTGTCATTAGAGCTTAAGGTTGTGGCAATGTTAAGATGTCTAATGGTTTAATTAGGAATGTCTTGTATGTCCCTAAACTGAAAAATAATCTTGTATTTCTCTTAGCTAACCAAAAAAACTATAAATTTATTTTTTTCAAGGTAAGTGGTATGTAAAATATAAATTCAAAGATTGTTATTGCTTCGGCATTCAAAAAATGGCTTGTATATATTTGATGGTTTTGTGTCCTGGTCTTTCTTTTCTTCCTCCTCAAGGAATGATATTCAACTTTTGCATGAAAGACTTGGTCATGTAAATTTCAAAATATTACATGATATGTCTAGACTAAATCTTGTTGTTGGTCTTCTTAAGATAAAATTAGATCATGAGACTTGTGAAAGTTACCTACATGGTAAGCAACATGCTCAACCATTTCACAAACATCATGATCCAAATTCTTCTCATTTAATTCATAGGGATGTGAGAGGTCCACTTGAGGTTCCTTCTCTCAATGGTGCCTAATATGCTATGTATTTTATTGATGATTATTATAGAATGAATTAGTTTTATTTCATTAAAAATAAGTCTGATGTCCTATCTAAATTTTAGGAATTTAAAGCTCTAGTTGAAAATGCTTCTAATATGAAAATTAAGAGAATTAGGACTGATAATGGAGGTGAGTATGTCAGTAAAATTTTTTTATAAGTTTTGTGTGTCATGTGGGATTCAAAGAGAATTGACCACTCCCTATTCTCCTCAACAAAATGGCATTACAAAAAGAAATAATAAGGTTGTATTAGAAATGGCTAGGACTATGATTCATACATATAATGTGCTTATGTTCTTATGGGCTGAAGCTATGAACATTGTTGTCTATATTTTAAATAGATTACCTATAAAACCTCTTCATCAAACTACTTCTTATGAGGTATGGATAAAGAAAAAACAATATATTTCCCACTTAAGAATATTTGGTGGTCTGCTTCTATCTTCATTCAAAAAGAAAAATGAAGAAGCTTTATCCAACCTCTTTCTCTTTTATATTGTTTTCTATGGCTATAGAACTAAAGGATTGAGAGTCTATGATCCATTCAAGCATAACATTGTGGAAAATAAATATGTTCAAGTCTTAGAAATAACTTTCTCTGTTGATCCTAATCAACCCTCCTCTACTCGCTATAGAAATCGATCCTAATAATCCTCCTACTAACATTATGGAAATATAATTTCAAGAGGATGATTATCCTAATCTAGATATGATCGAGATTGAGGGGGAGTCATCCCAAAATGTCTTGTAACCTAAGATTCCTAAATGGGCTAAAAATATTATTCAAAACTCTCAAGTATGATAATCTTAGAAAACTAACTAGAAGTCAACATAATTATCATGCCTTGATAACCCTCTATGAGGTAGAACCACAATCCTTTTAAGAAGAATCTCAAGATGTTAAATGAATTCAAGATATGAAGGATGAATACCATGCATTAATAAAACATGGCACTTCGAACTAGTCCCTCCTCCTTTTAAACGAAGCATTGTAGGATCTAGGTGGTTGTTTAAAATTAAATATACCTCTCTAGGAGAGATTGAAAATTCAAATAAAAGCTAGTAGCTTGTGGTTTCACTCAAAAACTAGGTATTCACTATGTTCACACTTTTTCTCCTATTGCTAATATGAGCACTTAAGAGTTCTTCTTACATTGGCTGCCTAATACGGTTGGGAGATTCTCCAAATGGATGTCAAAAATTATTTTTTAAATGGTGACTTAAAAAAATAAATCATCATGAGTCAACCTAAATGATTTGAAATACATGGCAAGGAACTTTATGCATGTAAGCTTAAAATTTTTTTATGGTTTTAAGAAAGCTCATAGAGCTTGGTATGCTAAAATTAAAAGTTTCTTTCAAGATCTTGATTTTTCTAATTGTTGTTCGATAATGATTTATTTATTAAAGTTGAAAAAAATCCTATTATCATCATTAGCTTGTATATTAATGATATTTTCATCACTAGAAGTGATATAAATCTAATATGTAGACTCAAAGAAAGGTTAAAACAATGTTTTGAAATGACTGATTTAGGTTTACTAAATCATTTTCTTGGCATGATTATATTTCAAGATAATAAGTCTATAGTTGCATCTCAATATTATTATGTTATGAATTTTCTTAGAATATTTAACATGACTGACTGTAAGACTATTGAAATTCCTATTGAAGTTGGTATTAAGTTAGATCCTAAACCGACTTGTGCTAAATTTGATCCTACTCGTATGCACCTAGTTTGTAGTTTAATCTAATTAACTAGTACTAGACCTAATATCTCTAATGCAGTAGGAGAAGTTTAAATATTCATGCAAGAACCTTATGAAGATCATTGGAAAATATCAACAAGGATTTTGAGATGTATTAAAGGAACATTCAAGTATGGTATTTATTATTCTCCTTTTATTAATGCATAATTATTTGGTTATTATGACTTTGATCATGTTGGTGATACTTTAGATAGAAAGTCTACTGGATATCTTTTCTAGCTTGGTGTAGGTGCCATCACTTGGATTAGAAAAAGCAACCAAAAATGTCTATCTCTTCTACTAAGGCAAAGTATAGGAGTGCCATGGAAGATGTTGAAGAAGATATGTGTCCGAGTTGCACATGGATATCAAAGGGAGTAATACTCTCCTATGTGATAGTCAGAGTTGCATTACTCTTGAAAAGAATCCAGTTCAACATCAAAGGACAAATCATATTGAATTTCATATGCATTTCATCAGAGAAAAATTCCTTAATGGTGATATTGATCTCCATTTCTATCCAACTAAATATCGGGGTGTAGATAACTTCACAAAATCATTGTGTCTTTGTCAAGTTTTACAAGTTTCATGCCTTGTTGGGTTTATCTAAGTTTCCCTTGAGGGGGAGTGTGCATGAAAATGCCACCTCTTAATTGCCTATTGAAAACTTCTAATACTTTGTTTGTAATAATTAAATGTATCACATTTTGTGAAGTTACTTGTAAATCCCAGTGACATTTCAATTATGGGTATGCTTTAGGTTATAACAGGATCCACAGTCTGATGTAATTCTTCAAATCTAAAGCAATGGTATTAAGAATTTCTGTATGGGAAGATATACAGATTTCCCTTATTGGCATGCTAGCTTGAATAACTAATTCAAGGTCTATAAATCCTTTTTTATAAAAAGGTAATTCTAGCTTTTCTGATTTGTCTTCCCACTTAACATTAAGGGGGAGTGTTGGGGTGATAATGTCAAGTGGGATCAGCCACATGGGCATGCCCCAACACTAAATGTAAAATTTTGTTAAGAAAACTTTTTTATAAGGGTATTTCACATTAAAGAGTGAAGAGGCTCGACCGATTCACCCACCCACATTGATTTGGGTGATCCCTCTTAGGATTGGTTGTCTAGTTGTCTACAATGTATACATGTTGTACAAACTGAATTAAATACTTGGGATCTTATTATAAGATACAGTCAATGATCATTGTATGATCTAATCAAGAAAATAGTTGAGTAGACATTGTGAATGACTGTGAACTGGAAGTGGAAGTGCTAGGTTAAACTTGTGTTGAATTCTTAATAAAGACAATGCTTTACTAGTGGATTTTTTTCTTGAGTTTCTCCACTTAAATTATGAGTTTTCTATCTCTTATCTTTTTCATTATTTACTTTTAATATTTATGTAATTAAGATTTATATTTTCTATCTATTTTTCAGTTATATATGTGTATATTTGACGCATATCATAATCTATGATCTTCGGCTTTAAGGGTGGATTTGTAATCTGTGGATTATTTATCTCTGCTAAATATAAAAAGGATACTACTTGGCGTTAGTTTACTTTCATTAAATTACCTTCATTTATTAGATGCACACAAAGTGCCTCCCTCTCCTTCTCTTTTCCTTTTCTCATTTTCCTATAAATTTGGAACTTGCACAATGTAAAAAAGGACTTTTTGTTGTAATGGCACCCTGCCAAAATGGTGGCAGACTTCCCATGAGTTCTAAACCTTGAATTTTTTCCCTACAATTTATTCGTGCCTTATTCCATAAATGTAATGAAGTTGTGCATATTTTAAGCAATATAATCTATTTTGTTGCGGGTTTATCTGTCGTATCTCATTTTATTTGTAGTCTTGCCTCTCTGTTCATTTTTAGTGTGTTGTGCATATAGATTTTTCTTATAGGTTCCCTTTTGTTGTGTTATTAATGAGTGGGTGAGTAGAGAATGCATGGTTTTGATCTGTGGCATGTTTTTTTGTCCTCTCTCCTATGTTTTATCTCTTTCCTTCCCCTCATGGAGATCGATTCACCTCATTTTCTGGTGCTATCACCACTCCTTTTAGCTTATGATTTCCCTTTTTGTGCATCTCCTTCTAACCCTGATCTCTTAGAATGTTTATATTAGGATTAGTTGAATTTTCTTTCTACTTTTGTAGGAGAAGTTATAGAATTAGAAATAGTTAAAGGAACCATCCTTCTTTGGAGGTATTTCTCGAGGTTCGAGTCCCATAACTTAGAGAGAGTCCCATGTTGCCTCAAAATCCTAGGTTATCTATGACTCGGGGTAGGGTGAAATTTTGAGCTTCGAGTAATAACAAAAAGAGGAAAACACTAAATAAAATGGGAAAAAAACATTTTTGAAAGCAAAAAGATAAAGAAATCATAAATAATGAAGAACAAGTCATATAGGTATGTTGTAGATAGGGAAATGGGACTGGACCTCATCATTTGTTTTTGGAAGAGAAATTTATCATCGTAAAGAATATTTACCATTCTTCCAATGTAGCATTAAGGAATATCAGGTGCGTACATATTTCCCCCTTCGAGAATCATTTTAGCCATGAATGGGCATAAAATGTGAATTCTGAGTATGACGCTCCCAAATGAGAAAGTTATGAAATTATACCTCATTCGTTCATGTGTTGAAATCATGCCAATCCAAGCTTCTCGCCACCTATAAGAGAAAACAAGAATCAAGTGCAGATATAAAATGTAATTGAAAAAAAATATTGAACTTAAAATGACAAGAGTACTTACCATATCCGTGGGGATAAGAAATTTACTGCGCCAATGCTCCATCCATGTTTACACACATTGTAAATGATATTAGAAAATATTATATAAATATCACTTAAATTACTATTTATAGAAATCATTTTTACCCACCCACTTAGTTATTTTTTGAGCTCTAGATTACCTATGACCATTTTTCATGACAGATCAGATGAACCGATGAGCATTCGGAGATGATGGCAGCCAACCAACGATAGTGCCAAAGGGTAATGATAATTTTTTTTATTATAATTTGTTCATGTTTGCCATTAAATGTAGGAATTAATAAAAACTACCAATAGGGGTAATTTTAGTGATTTTATAGTCAAAATGATCATAAGGGGTCACCTTCTAGAATATGCAATTTTTTAAAATGAATTTGATGCATTTTTTCCATTTTTTTGTTTATTTTGTGTTTAGGGTATGACCTTAATTTTTAGACATAACCTCCGCTCTGTGTAGTGGGTTGGCTGCATAACCACCATGGTTACACAAAATCCATGGTGGCTATGAAACTTATTCTCTAGCAGAGTGATGGTTGCTCAACCACTACTCTACTACGAGTGGTAGTTTCATAACCGTCAAGAAAGTTTTCAAATTATTTACTAGGTATGGATTTTTTTGGTTTTGCTTGCATTTATACTATTTTTATGAGCTCATTATATGCCTATGAGGTTCTAACTTGTTGTTTTATTATTATTTATGGATGTAGGGAGATTATGTTAGATGGAGTAGAGATCATGAGCGGGATTGGAAGGGAAAAAATTAGTGGCTAATATTTGTAATTTGGCTAAAAGTAGGAATTCTCAAATATGAATTTGGCTATTTTTATCACCATGGCAATGGCATTGTTTCACCCAAACATTCCACAAACAATAATTTTTCCCATATAAATAGTCAATGGATCTCCAATCCCAAAATATCTTTTTTATTAAATTACCTCATGATAAATGGGTCAGGATTTTAAAATATTTTTGGATTACCAATAAATCTATGAAAACTTCCTATTCATTTGGTCTATTCACCGAAATGTTTAAGTTCTTTTTGAAATTTGATTAAATTTTCCATATAGATAGATAGATAGAGAGAGAGTCACACACACACACACATAAATAGATCTAGATTGAAAGTTGTTAAACCTTTATAAGCCCCACCAAATTTATCAGACTCCACTAACTTCCTAGGAAGCCACTAAAACTTTTGATAAGCCTTGGTGCATGAGGAGTGACCAAGTGTCACCCATTCTGGAAACCTGAGTGTAAAGGTATGCAAAAGACTCCCTAATGCCTAGAATTGGATATTAGGTGGACATGTGGCAAGATTATGGGAATCCTCAAGGAAAAGGCATTATGTGGAATCTAAGCCCACAAAATGAACCAATTAAATAAAGTTTCGTGTCCGAGGTCAGCCAAAGTAGACTAACAGCTTAGAGGAACATGTCACAGACCTCCTTTTGAACTTAAAATGTGATTTTTGTAAGAAATATCCTTCATGCCAATGAATTATCCTTCATTCACCACTCCATCTACAATTTCCTTTATATATATATATATATATATATATATATATATATATATATATATATATGCCATGGATGGTGATGTTAGATAATTTTCCAATATAGTGAATTTGGTTCCGACCTTATTCACCATGATTTCTATAAGATTTTTTCTAGTGGGTTCCTTAAAATTTTCCCTAAGGATTGGTTTTCTAGGATATTACGGGGTTGACCCGGTAGAGAGGTATTTACTAAGGAGGGTTGGACTTTGGCGAATTTTATAGACATGACACATCTCTCCCGCAAGTCACTTACTTTGTGACTTATTGAGTTATTGGGATGCAGACTGGAATACTTTCTAACTTCTTAGATTAAGACGTTATTGGACTATCACCTTATAAGATGTCTATCGATTCTTGTAGTTCCTATCACCGGTAATAAGATAGTGCTAAAGATTGCTAGTTTGACAACGAGTCTCGCAAGTGGGCCAATTATTTGAGAGATACACGAGGCACTTGATACGGGTGCTAAGAAGAGTATTAGATTGGTCATAATTAACACCACACCTATCCCTACTCTACACAAGGCCATCATTGGTATCTTGGCCTCACGTTTGATTGGGGAAAATTTTAGGGATAGGTTCCTATTTATTTGGTCCCCCATCATTAAGAGTATAGAGCTATATAGTAGATTCTTTTCATGGAGAGTATAAATTTTGGGCACTACTTATCACGGCAATTACAAGATTGTCGATGCATGCTAAGTCCCTCATCCATCCCAACTTATTATGTCCTAGGTGTATAAGAGGATGATCACATACTAGAGGGAGTTGAGATAACAGATCCTGCACTTTTGATTGGAGGTGTGATTTGGGTGGATATGGCTCCACTTAGAGACCATATCAGTTAGTTTCTACATTAACCACAATTGATATGATTACGTAACCATATTAGGATATGGTCACTAGATGGGGTCAGGAGGGAATTACTTTAACAACATGCCACACTAGATCCAACTAATATGGAAGTAGTTAGGCCTATACAAGTGCTCCATATTGCCACAAGTCCGACATAGAGCAACGAAGAGGAGGAGGTTGAGATAGAGTCGGGATCAAAGGAGGATACATACTCGAGTGGCAAGGGATGGGATAGGCCTCAACAATGGCTAGAGATGAGGAAGATGTGGAGGAGGAGACAATGTATCATGAGGATAAAGATGAGGCATTCGTACACCCGTAGAGGGTGGAGGATGATTTTAGGGTCAAATAGGATGTACCAGCTCCTACACTAGCCCTAGTTTTTTTATCTAAGTTGGATACATGGGGATATGAGTGATTAAAACACTCTTTTTCTCTACCCTCACTTCCTAGAATAGATGTTATTAACCTATTATAAATTTTTTTAAATTATAACTTTCCATTATTTATTTACACTTTTCATCTACTGCGATGGATGATGAGATCTCATTCATCGTACACTCCTAGACATGTTTGCGATCCCCACAAAGATGACATGAGATCATCTATTTTCAACATAGGACACCCGATAATGGAAAACTGCCCGAGGCTAGACAAGACAGACACGTAATACCAATGTGTTCATATCATCCTGGCATGTAGTAAAGATGATGACCTAGATGAGCTTAGACATCACTCTACATGAGGATCGAGAGAGATGGTGAAGAGCGCATTCATGTAGTGGATCCACCACAACTGGTCACTTACCTGGTAGTCACACATTCATTCTCATAGGTCTGTACATGGAGGATCTCAAGCTTCATTGAGCCATTCTCATCATAAGAGCCGTAAAAAGAGTATTTGCACCACTCCCGCCACTTCATAAGGGTCTAGGAGGGAGGGATAGGCCTAGGGAATTTATTGTTTTGAGATAGTTTTTGACATGTATATAATTTTTTTATATATTTTGGGCTCATGATCGAGAATGTTTTACTACACTTACTCTTTGGTGTGATGACATTGTACATGAGAAACTTAGCATTACATATATATCCATAGAAATATTTTTGGTTCGACATTCCTTATAAGAGTTGAATTTGTCATGGTTCATTTCATCTATGTACTGTTAGATGGATTGAAATTTCTAATGTTTTTATGTTTTAAAATGTATTCTATGGATGATATTGGAATGTGGTAATCAAAATTATTTTGTATGATTATGCATATGATAAAAAATTGTAACTTATATACTTTGTTTCTTAAGTAATATTTAGCATTTCTATTTCATTGGAAAAATGTGTTGAATGTGGTATGATGAAAAGATGAACTCACTCCATTCTTAACTCCAAAAACTAGTAGGATGTGAGGGATCATCACCAAGAGCCAAGAAGGATGTGAGTTATATGACTTGAAGAATGTGAAAGCGAAGAATGATCAAAAGACAAAACTTTGACAAGGATTTACTTGAGAAACCTATAACCCAACCGAACCAATTTGAAATGAATTTTCCTTGTAAGTTTTAACTATGATTAGATTCATAAATGACCTATTAATTGATAAGATATGGTTTTAAAGAAAAAATTTCTCTTAACATATACATCTAGGTCATTTTCTTGGGAATTTTTAGAAGCACTTTTATTTCCTTATCTACTTGTAACTTTTGTCTTATTAATGCGACCCTTACATCTTGCCCCATTCTACTAATAAGAAGTATGGGATCATCACCTAGTACAAGACATAAGTGAGTAAGGGCGCTTCTCTCATTTTCCAATCTCATGCTACTAGTAAGAAGCATGAGATCATCACTGAAGGTTGGAAAGGATGAGAAGTGTTGTTATTCGTAATGAAATATTTTTCTGTGTATTGTTTACTTAACCCTTTTTTTGCTTTTAACATGAATATGAGTTATTATTTTTGGGAAGAAACACATTCCCCTAATATAAACCCTATGGAAATATTATGATGTGAGGGCTCAATGTCAAAGATTGAGTTAGGTGAATAAGAGATCCAAGTGAAATATTTAGAATTTTTACTATAGAGACAGATTTTTAGGGATAGATTTATCATCAATAAGATTCTAGTGAATACCATGGGAAAGAATAACCTGAATCAGAAGCAACCATGAAGATGACTAAGTATTTAAGCCCTTATAAATAAATGTCAATTTTTTTCTCTTGTATGAAAATGATGACATAGATTGAATAATTTGGGAATGTGTAATTAATTTTGAAGTATGATTAATATTGTCACCAATGTTTGGAAGTTTAAAAGTCACTTGGAAAGTAAGTTTATAATTTACAACTTCCTAAGATGATAATGTAAATGGAAAAGTCGTAAATATACAAAAATGTATAACATGGAAATGTAAATGACTATATGTAAAAGTGTTTAAGGTGAAGTGAGTTGATAGACTCACTAAAGTCTTTACCCTCTAAATTACATAGCTAATAAAAACTTTTATTATAGTGCTCCATTAATTGATAAGGCCCTAACCATTTCATCCTGAATTTCCTTCCTTCACCAATACTTTTGTCTATTTGGTTATCAAGTCTTAACACAATGTATCCTACCCAGATTTCTCATTCCTAGGATTTCTTGTTGTATTGATGAAACATTATGTCAACATAGACTTGATGATGTTGTTTGGATCTGAGCCTCCTTTCATCTAGTATTTCTAAATCATCCAATCAAAATTATTTGTATACATATTCATCGATAATTCCTTGTAGAGACACATGAACACCTAGTAATTCTACCTTGATCGGTAAGCTCACTTCGGCACTGAAAACTAGAGAAAAAGGAGTCTTCCCCATAGGTGTTTATACTGAGTTTATGTAATCTCACAAGGCTTAAAAACAATTTAATTGCTAATATTTCTTATTCTCCTTAACTATCTTAATGAGGATGGACTTTAAAGTCTTATTTGTAGCCTTATCATGTCCATTGGCTTGAGGGTAGTATAAAGAGGCCATGTGATGAGATATTTTAAATTGAGCACATAATTCACACACCTATTTGTTCATAAAGGGAGTTCTATTATTGAAGATAATGACCTATGGGACTCCATAGCTATAGATGATCTAGTTTAAGAATAACTTGGGGATAACCAATCCATAAATTGTAGTGAGAGGCATGACCTCAACCCACTTTATGAATTATCCCATGGCCATGATAATGAATTTGTGGTCATCTAACTAGGAGGGAGAAAATTTCCCTATTAGATCAAGAGCCCGAGTAGATAAGGGCTAGGGTGTAACAATTAATTGAAGATCTTGTGCTAGAATAAGTATGTCATGTGAGAAATCTTGGAATTTTGGGAACTTTCACATGTATTCGACAACGTTATGTTATAATGTTGGCCAAAAGTAGCCCATTTAATGAATTTTTTGAGTGGTCAAATGCCCTCCAAATTGGCCACCATAGAATCCACTGTGGGCTTCAAAGAGAATTTTTCCACTTCCTATTTTTCAACAAATATTAACAACATGCCATCAAAGGTTCTATGATAGATAAATTCCTCTACAATTACATAGTTTGCGGCTATGA
Organism: Taxus wallichiana var. yunnanensis; assembly: GCA_018340775.1. NCBI lineage: Eukaryota > Viridiplantae > Streptophyta > Pinopsida > Cupressales > Taxaceae > Taxus > Taxus wallichiana. The sequence goes on along the minus strand of CM031244.1, from coordinate 47,042,028 downwards.
TACACGGTCGTCACATTTTTGTTTGATCTACTATATGATTGATAATGTTTGTATACCATGAACAAGAGGAAATGAAAAGCATTTCCTCTCTATAGAACAGACATTCATTGAGGAAGTATAAATCAACTATATTTCCACAATCTATAGGGTTATCTGCCAACCTATCCACAATGATTATTCCCTTGACATAAATTTGATTGACGAAGGTGATTTCAAACTCTCCCATTAACATGATAAATATTCTAACCTTCTTAGACAAGGATGCTTGATTCAAAAACATTTGTAACTATTCCTATTTAATAATTACCCTCATCTCTTACTTGAGAATGTAATTCCTCAAGTACTTAGTCACAAAGGAAATTTCCAAGAACTATCTCTCTTCTTGAGTATATTGTTGGCTCTTGGATTTACACCACGGGGAAGGGGAAGGGGAATTCGGATGTGCGGGATAGGCTAGGTAATAGAGTGGGACCTTTACGAAATGTTTTCTTGTAGTTGGGGATGGGATCTCCCTCTGGTCACATGTCTTCCCTTCCCGAGGGAGTAATGGGGAGGCACCCGAATAAAGGGTGTGGCTACTATCTCGGTTTCTTCTAACTTTTCCTTAGTCACAATGAGAGGACCCAAGAATGCGGTCGGGGGAATGTAGTGGTTGGGGCAAAAAGTCGGGGTAATGTTCCCAAAACTTTGAAAGGAACAAATTGGGACCAGATGTAGCTAAAAATACAACATTCTCTCGAAAGAGTGGTCACTAAATGCTATAAACACCTAAGAACTCGATATAGACCGCTAAGGGTAGTGTTTTTCGACCCACAAATTTGTACCAAATTTCTTTACACAATTACATGAAAGTTGATGATGAGGGACCTCGATTAGGGGTGAGAACAAGAAATACATATTATTTGATAATGTGTTCTCCTAGGTGGGTCAATGGAATATAAATAGGTAATCTGGGACCCTGCGCAATGAGTTAATATTTTTGCTAAAAGTTATTTAAATTTGAGTGGGGATGGAGATGATCCTAGATTCTGAGAATAAGAAAGAAGGGGAGAATATTCAGAATGATTTTGGGGAAAATCCAAAAACAAAGTGTAACCACCACATGTTTCCATCTACTACATGAATGTGAGGGAAAAAATTAATGAACCTCTTGTAGGAAGTTGGTCTATAGGGAAAGCTCTAGGAAAACCAAGATCTAAATTCCTAACAATCTAACTTAGTACACCTAAGGTAGGATCATCTCATGCAAAATCATGCTAAATAGTATAGATCAAGGGACCCCCAAGAAATTACAAGTCATACCCCCAAATCCCACTTAGTCTATAAGGATATTTTTATAGGCTTCAAAAGTGAAGTTTTTAGGTGCCCCTAAAACATCAAATACTCACACCCTTCCTAGATGAGAGCTAAACAAGTGCAAAAAAATTTGAAATTGAGTTACAACCATGATTCACATAAAATTATAACAAAAAGACACATATCACCTCAACCTTAACATAATTTTGTAATAAAACAAAGAGATGTCATAAATCCTGATGAATTTTTCAGGTGAAAACCATTAAACTTAGGAAAAGACAAGGGAAACATATATTAATGATCTCAAATCTCATTAATGACTATACACATGCAATCATCTTAACAAAAATTACCGATAATTGGGTTATACAGAGACAACCTTCATCAAAGCATGGTGACAAGTGCCTCGAGAAAATTCCCTCCATTTTTTCCCCTTAAGATCTTCCCACCCATTTTTCCTCTTACTAAGTTCTCTTTTTTAAGAGAAAACCTCCTCCCCTCTAAAAACCCTCTTTTCATCTTATATACTGCCTTATCATCTCAAGGTTTTAGATCATATTCCTTGAATCTCCTATAAACTACCACTTCATACAACTGCTTGGGGCCACCATGAAAAAATGCAAATATTTACTCACAAACAACCACCAATTTTTCCAACTGTCACCATGTCCTTCATACGTCATCATGACATAACCAAAAATTTTCCAGGTCATGTCACACTTAATATTTGGAATTTCCACATGTGTATGAGCATGACGTGGCTAGAGAAATTAATGTGACAAGACATTTTGAAAAGTGCGGGCCTTTAATCACTCTCCGGTGACACGTTCCGCATAAATAGGTGATCTTTATTTAAACCTCACATGTACCTATAAATTAGAATGGGATATGGTATTAATAGTGAAATTATGTCCTTTTCCATCTGAAATCCCGAATACTGTGGTAAATAAATAATTGAAATCCCACCGCTTCGCTATTATCCTTATGTTAATAATGATTAATGGTTTCTGAATAGGGATTACGAGTAGCCCCTTAATTTGACCATGGAAATCACAATGCCCAGCCTTCTGCTTACCCAACATGGGGATGAGAAAATACCAACTACACCGTATAATAAAACAGAGAAGATCTAATGGCCTTAGAGGATACCCTTGCTGAAATGCGGTTCTGATAGGCACTCAAGACTTTCCCCAAAAAAATGAGAACCATGAGGGAATAATCTATTAATAATATTCCTCATTTCCCGTGTCTCAACTCCCTTTAGGTACAAAGACAAAAGCATATATAAGAAGGGGACATTCCCTTCTTGAATGGGTAAACCCCCTAAAAGTAAAGAACACTTCGTCTAGTTGCTTAATGGGCCACGATTAGGGACTTAGGAATTTCTTGTAATGGGCATGTCGTGGGGTTTGGTATCTGATAACTAGTTCGTGTTTGGCGTAGTGTCCCATGAAAAAAAAATTTGGTACAAGGACGACTTGCTGAAATTTATTCTAGAGATTCCAAGTGATAATGAGCCTGCAAAAGTTTGATGCTTATGTATTTTTCTTTTGTCAACCAATCCATGTTTTATAACACTATATACTCATATATATTCATTACTTTGAGTATATTTTATTTTTTAAAATGCATGTCATGTGTACATATTGTTTCTTTTAAAATCATTTAGGTGTGTCTTGTAGTTACTTATTTTCTCTTCCTTGCAACATGAGCAACCCTCGAAAGCAAAAAATTTCATCTCATGGATGCATTTTACATTTCACTCATACTTTGCACAAAATCATGGGAGGAATACATAGGCACTCATTATATTGTTTTCCCTATGAACTTGGGCAAGCCAAAAAAAAATTCTTCTCTATTTCGATGAAATAGTCGGGCCCAAAACAAAATCCCCAGACTAGGTCACGAAAAAAACACTAGAAAATTGGGCCCCCGGCTCCAAGATGTTATTCACTTTATAAACCTAGTATGTATCCCTTCTTAGACATTGAGGTCAAACTTATTCTTGTGTACATTCCCCAGTATGAACCAAAAATAGGAAACACTATTTGTTCCTACTATGAAAGATGTAATTCGGGTCAGAGTTTTGAGGAAATTCAAAGTGTATTTTTGGGTTTGCATACACAAATTCTGAAGATACTTTAATTTTTGGGCTTTGGGAAAAAATACGCTATCCATACCATATTCGCACTTTACAAAACATGCACAAAGTCCCGCCCTGCACCTTTGAAAGACAATTTGTGTCATAACTTAATCATGCAAAATTTTGAGGACCTTCATAGCATTAGTAGGACCACTATACTCCTAACCATCCCATTTCTAAAATATGAGCCCAGATAAGGAAAATATAATCCAAAACCAGCCCTCATCCCTTACTTCTTTGGGAAGAGAATCCACTAAATAGGTTAGTTTTAGAAAAATAGGATGGACACAAATGGGTACCAACATATACCATTTTTGGACCCTAAAATATTGGATAAAGTACCAAGAGGCGAGCTTGCATAGGATTAGTTAATATAAGGGCACTCAAAGAAAAGCATGTAGAAAAAAAGGTTTAAGAAGGGTTTAAGTGAAACCAGGGGTGTGCGGGAGGCGAACAAGGGTTTAAAGGACTTAGCCATATTTGGCATCATGGAGTCACTTGAGGAAAAATGTGACAACCTGAATAGTCATGATAAGTGGATAAGGTTCCGCTTAGAACCTTGGAGGCCAGGGAAAAGGATATTCCACACAGGGAATATTCCTAGAGGCATTATTACAGTTAGTGGAAGGTTTTACAAAGAGGATAAACATTCACCAATGGAGGACCACATTGACACTTGAAACATGATCTGATCATGAGAGAAGTCATGGTGGTGGATGTTGATCCTATTTTAAGAAGTGTTTTAGACAAAAAAAAAAAAGAAAGGGAGAGGAGGAAAAGGGGAGAAGGAAGAAGGTAGTGTAAGGTACGAGATTCCTAAAAGGAGGGAAATGAGGTGTTATAAAAATGTTAGGAAACTCTTAAGGGTTTGAAGTTCATGATGCTAGGTTTTAGAGTTCTTGGTGCTAGAGGGTTTAAGGGATATCATACGAGATATGTATGGGTACTGGGGGCTTGTAGAAAGGGTTATAATGGGAAAAGCATAGTTAGGATCTCCGATTAGATAGGTTTGCGGGGGTTAGATCTCTGTCATTTTATGTATATTATCCGAGATGGCCCTTTTGAATGTAGTATGGCTATAAGAAACTCTTTTAAATCAATATATTTGGATCTATTATGTACATCTTATTTATGAGTGTAAACCCTCATGTTATTTATCTTATAATGACTCAAATCTTGTTCTTTGTGATTTATACAATGTTTATTTAGATTTTGTGATGCATTGATGTGTAGATTTGTTAGTTATATATTCTTCCTTTCAAGTAGATGCATGTACTTCTATTTCTACAAATAATCCTCCATTAATGGCAGAACTCTCTTTCAAATCTCACATAAAGGAGGGGATTGGTGCCCATGTATGCCTCAAGTGAGTGATAAGCATATGTTGGGTGATAGGCGGATGTGCCTAGGGTTAGAAAGAAGTATTGAGGGTAAAATAATGACTACATCTTGGTTTCGTTATCGAGACCTCTTTTGAAGCTATTGTGAGAGAAATGTGTAATGAAGGAGTGCTTGACCTTGGATAGTGTTGAAGCATGGCTCAAAAACATGGAGGATGATTTTGATCAAATATTTAACACTTGGTACCTAAGTTTGATGTATGAAAATGGGTGGAGAACCTATATCAAAAACTCTATGATACATTCTTCTTCTCTTTCCTAGTAGATTTGTATGAATGTCTATCAACATATACATCAAGGAAAATTTGGTACTATAGACCTCATGTTTGGACCCAGGAGGAATATCAGTGCTTGTATGATGCAGGAGTCTAACATGGACCCGTGTTGTTGATCACTAGTAGAGTAGAGTGTTGACTAGTTATACCTTGGAATACACTATTTATATGTAATATTTCCCAGAGATTACTAGGTTTGAGTTATTGAGGGCACCTAGAGGATCATTCTTGTGTGTTATTCGACTATATATCAAGATCATGGTCATTACTTTGATTTTGGAAGCCTTTTCCATGGATGACTAAACTTCTACTAGGTGCAAGGTAATGCGAAGCTAGCGTGGTAGAGGATGGTCGACCTTGTGGCGAAATGGAGAGAGAGAGATGGATAAATTATAATGAAGCTTGGGAAATGGATTTGGCAAGATAGCATGAAGTCATGAGAGTGATGGATTTATGGAGACAAAAATTGTGAGAAGGATTTGAGGTTGACATAGAGGACATGAAACTTGAGCTATCTAAGATATCCCATCGTGGAAAGTGCGGAAGAGAAATCCCCTCAACTTTTGGAGAGATCTCATCATATGAAGAAAGGATAACATTCATAGGTGCACATCTTAACCCACATGGCGACCATACCCTTATGCTTAGTTTTCCAATTCTTGGGATAAGTTTTTATAATCCTGTTGGTATCGATATTCATAGTCAAGTGACACCTAGGAAGTATAATTTTTCATGTGGTACATCTATGACTGCACAATCATTTCCTATGTTTGGGGGTATTTTGTTTAGAAGAACACTTTGGAAAGGTGTGGGATCACAAGTTTTGAGTATCACATCTAAAATCAGCATGGGAAACACATCCGAGCATGGTTCGGTATCACGCACTATTGGCGAGTAGTTTAGCACGACAGTGGGTTGACAGGGCGCAAATGTGTTAGGCCCCCTTACCTATGACAAGAAGAGGATATGGCAGATCTAGAGGTGTTGGAACTAGTGGATCTAGTGGGTTTGGTTGGGGAGGTAACACTAGAGGGAATCGAGCTCTTGGATCTAGTGGAAAATGTCCACAACACCATCAACAAGTTTTTTATGACATGTTGCTCCACTCACTGATTAGAAGGTCATTGAGGATGACAGGGAGCATGTGACAAGTATGAGTTACTATGGTGCATGAAGGGAATAACTTCCCCATAGTGGAAGGCAAGTCATTTTTCAACCATGTTATAAGGATGTAAACATAGTTGGTACAAGAATTATGACCCAAACAAGACAGGTGGCGGATTACATTGTCTACATAATGCCTTTTTGGTGGAGTTCTACATACCCGAGTTTGAACAAAAAAGCATCAATGTGGTGAAGAAAATTTAGCAAGTAATGGAAGAGAGTGTGCGAGAGTATGGCGCATGTTTTAATACTATCCTATCTAAGTTATCTTATGACATTTACCCTTCGCAACATGTTCAGTGGTTTGTCGGAGGAAGATCACACCTTTCGGGAGGGAGATTTCATAGAAGACTTTCACATATCCACGTGAGGCCTTGGAGGCTTCCTTATGTCTTTGAGGTAATAGGAATTGTTTATACGGGAGTTAGTCCATTCCTATAATCCCAAATTACTACAATGGCAAAGCATCTGGAGAAATTAGCTACGAACCCATCTCATGAGACTTGCAGTGGGTTATGGTGTATAGATTGTGAGGTATAAGGGAATACAATGGATAGTTGTCCTTGGAGATTGATATGCACAATGATGGTAGAATGTGAAATTTTCCACGAGAGATCATGATACAAGTAGGTGTCCATTACTTTTGCAGTGTGTGATCCATAAGAATGTGTCTTGCTATTACAAAATGTGCACCTCTACTACTCATGACACCAAGTATTATATATTGATTGACCAAATACATGATGCTATTGATACTGGTGTCTGATAGACTAGCGTTACAAATAGCTCCAAGGATGATGGTTGTCATTATGAAGGGCATGTGGATGGAAGAATTCCAGGTAGAGGATTTTGAGGAGGATTTAGAGGTCATGAAAGCCATGGAGGTGGAAGAAGTGAGTTCCTACGTGGAACTTGTTACAACAATGGGTCTATAAAACACTATAAGCGTGAATTCCTTGATCTATTATATTGATCTTGGTGTGGGAAAAAGCACAAGTATGAGGAATTCCCAGAATGTTTTGAACACATGAGCTTGAAGCGGTGGAAGGATAAAGGCACTTTGGGATGGTGAGCATAAAGCGTGTTGATCAACATTGGATTCCAAGAATAACAAGTGAGTTAGAGTTAGAACCTATACTGGTGACGATGTGAGCTAAGGTTGTGCGTGCCAGGGAGATACCAAAGTATAGAACACTGATTACAAGAGAAGAGGTGGTACATGGGAAATATATAGACCCTACCCATCAAAAATAAGTCTATAAAGAGAGCATGAAAGTAATCATAATTCTTCAAGGGTAAATTCAGTGTCTAAAAGAGAAATCCAAGAAGTTGGAGCAAAAGAAAAGCACTGAGGTCCCTCAAGAAGATATAGATGATGTCAGAGAGGTGTGTAAGATTCTGCACCAAGAGCATATCATCCATCTATTAGGAGAATGGTTGAGAGATAAAGTACCAAGCACTGGAGGAGAGCATGAGAAGTAGGTTTTGCATTCCAATCTACCTCCCCACAACCTTGACTATGATAAGGAGGTTACCTTAAATGTAGTTATTGATGGATGACTCTTAAGTAACATTTTGATTGACATGGGCATGAAAGTTAATGTTCTCACCACTGGATGTATGGAATGAAATGGGAAGGCTCCCATTACAGCCATCTTCAAATGTCTTGTATATGGATAGTAAGACAAAGGCAATGCCCATTGGTGTTTTAAGGGATGTTGTTATCACTATCCAAGGGGTGACATTCAATAGAGAATTAGAATTATTTGTACTTACTTAGGTGGAAACCTTTCCATTATTACTTGGGCATCCTGCTACAATAAGAATAATGTTGAATTACATTTCAATAAGGGGTATATAATTTTTGAGAATAAGGAAGAATGTGTTATCATTCCTTTAATGGATGGGAAGTCAACACCTTATACTCATCCCTTAGGAGAAGAAGACCTAGACATAATCTATGTGTGCACTATTAGGGACCCTAAGGTTGTGTAACCAATAAAAGAAGGTGTTATTCAGTGGGAATACACTCAATATTTCAATGATACAATTAGTGTGGCATGTTAAAATTGGTCACACAGGACATATGAGTTAGTTGGAATGCACTTAAGAGGCTCTGTGATGAGAGTAACAAAGGCATGCTATGTCAGTGCTTGGGAGGAAAATAGTTGCCAAGGCACACTAGGGAAGCGAACCCATATGTCTTCCCGTGAGAAATGAAGACCAAGTGGAGATGTGAGGTCTAAAGGATAAGTTTTTTTAGCAATACCTTTCTTAGGACTGTAACACTTTGGTGGTAACTCATCGCGATAACCTTTTAGAGTGGCACGAGCTGAGAATCACATTCTCTATTAGTTTTCCTTGAATAAATGCACCTACAAGATTATCATGGGAAGGAACCTACCTCGTTTCATTTCCAAGCATGTGAGAAGGCCTAGATGGAAGGTGTGGAAGCCTTTCCCCCATTGTTATGGGTGCATAGACTTTACTCCATATTATAAAGCTACACACATGGATGGTACATTCACTCGAGTTGTGCCATCGGATAGGAAACTCGACAAGAGTTGACAACCGATCTCCTTTAAGATTTCAAATATTACTAAACCATTGGTGAATGAGGTGATACAGGTTGTTAAGTTCCTAGCTATAGGATATAGTTCCATGTGGGAGGATAGAATACTAGAGTTGTTGGGTGAACCTAGATTAGAAGCATGCTTTGAGGAGGAAGAATCAGAGGAAGTACAACTTGAGCACACATGCATGGAAAAAGAGAAAGGAAAATTGGTCTATGTAATAGATGGTGAAGAGGTGGAAAACTCATATGTTATCCATACTATCGGTATGCATGAGGTTATGGATAGTGATGATGAGTAAGCGCACCTACCATAAACCCCTAAAAACTAAGAAGGTTAATATTGGCTCATATATGGAATCTAAGGAAGCTAGTATTGGATATTACTAGTCAAAAAGGGAGGTTTAGAAGATTATTGATGTATTGTATGAATTTCAAGATTTTTTTTTTCGAGTGGGTACCATGAGTTGAAGGGATTTCACCGATATTTAGGGAGATGTGAATCAAACTGAAGGAGGTCATGGGCTCAATTTAGAAGAGACCATAATAAATGAATCCAAATCTATGAGTAAGATTCAAGGAGGATATTGACAAGATGATTGCATCGGGCATCATTGATGTTGTTAAATAATCAAAATGTATATGTCCAATGATCATCAACATTAAGAAGGATGGGAGAATAAGGATTTACATTGATTACAAGGATTTGAATGTAGTATGTGTCATTGAACCTTTTCTAACCCCCTTCACCAAGGAGACCTTGGAAGGAGTAGCCAAGCATGAAATATATTCTTTTAAAGATGGATTCTCAAGATATCATCAGGTTAGAATTACAAAGGAGGACCAAGAAAAGACAACCTTCATCATGGAATGGGGATTTTTTTCCTATATTGTCATGCCTTTTAGAATGAAGAATGTGCCTACTATGTTTTCATGCATTTTGGTTCAAGCATTTTAGGACTTCATTAATAAGTTTCTACAAGTCTACTCGGAAGATTGGACAATATATGGATTAGTGAGGAACCATTGTGACAATATAAGGCTGATGTTTGAGAGATGTTGGTAGTTGAGTATATCCCTCAACATTAAGAAATGTGTTTTCACTACTCCATTTAGCACCCTATTGGGACATATCATATGTAAAGAAGGCTTACTCGTGGATCTTGCCCAAGTTGTCGTTATTATGGGATTGGGGAACCTACCAAACCAGACCATGGTGCAAAAATTCCTTAGGAATATGGGGTATTACTTGGAAATTTATTAAGGGTATTCCAAGATTGTCGTCTTTGTTGAAGAATTTTTGAAACAAAAAGTACATTTCATTAGGGAGAGGCGCAATGGTGGAATTTGACACATTAAAGAATAGGCTTATCACTGCGCCCATATTACGCTTTCCTTCTTGGGATAAGCCATTCCATGTACATGTTGATGCTTCAAGAATGGTGATTGGAGAAATCTTAGCACAACCTTGGAGAGGGAATTATTTACCACCCCTTGTGCTTTGTTAGTAGGAAGCTAACCCCAATAGAACATAATTATACTACCATGGAGCACAAGGCATTATCAATGATCTACACGTGGTAAAAATTTAGGTAGTATTTTCTAGTGACGCCTTTTATCCTATACATGGACCACATGGAATTAAATTACTTGGTGAATAAGAACATATTGTAAGGGTGCATATCAAGGTGGATCTTATTATTCGCTCTTCGATAAGCCATTCCATGTACATGTTGATGCTTCAAGAATGGCGATTAGAGAAATCTTAGCACAACCTAGAGAGGGAATTATTTACCACCCCTTGTGCTTTGTTAGTAGGAAGCTAACCCTAGTAGAACAAAATTATACTACCATGGAGCACGAGGCATTATCAATGATCTACACGTGGAAAAAATTTAGGTAGTATTTTCTAGTGACACATTTTATCTTTTACATGGACCACATGGAATTAAATTACTTGGTGAATAAGAACATCTTGTAAGGGTGCATATCAATGTGGGTCTTATTATTCCCTCTTTAGATAAGCCATTCCATGTACATGTTGATGCTTCAAGAATGGTGATTGGAGAAATCTTAGCACAACCTGGAGAGGGAAATATTTACCACCCCTTGTGCTTTATTAGTAGGAAGCTAACCCCAACAGAACAAAATTATACTACCATGGAGCACGAGGTATTATCAATGATCTACACGTGGAAAAAATTTAGGTAGTATTTTCTAGTGATGCCTTTTATATTTTACATGGACCACATGGAATTAAATTACTTGGTGAATAAGAACATCTTGTAAGGGTGTATATCAAGGTGGGTTTTATTGTTCTTAGAGTTTGAGTTTACGGTTTTTGTAAAACCAGATAAGAATAGTTTAGGGCCTAACCATTTATCAAGAATTGACTTAGGAGAAGACGCACACAACATTGAGGATACAATGCCGATGTAAAACTATTCAGATTATAGTGTGCACTCTATGACTTAGAAGATATAATTTTGTTTCTCAAAATGGGTGGGGCGTGGGAGGGAATGAAGAATTTGGAAAGGAAGCAGTTATCCATACATGTTGCGCCTTACATGTTAATTAGTGGAGACTTATACAAACTATATTTTGATGACATTTTGTGTCAATGCGTGCTTGAGGATGAGTGCACTATAATCATGGAAGAGGCTCATGGTGGAATTACAGGGTGAAAATATACATGGAATTTTACCACATGTAAGATCCTTTTAGTAGGATTTTTTTGGGAAAGGGTTTACAAATATTGTATCAAGATGCAAGGTATGTGACCAATTCCAGCACCTTGGTAAACCAGGGAAAAAAGATGAAATGCAATTAAGACCGATTGCTAGTGTAGAGTCATTTGAGAAATGGACAATTGATTTCATAGGCCCTATTTATCTATCCATACGAAGATCAGGTTCGTGCTATATCATTACATGCACATATTACCTTACAAGGTGAGAAGAAGTAGGGCCTACAAGGGGATTACACAATGGCAATAACAACTAGGTTCTTATGGGAAAATATAATCGGTAGGTATGGATGCCCACCGAGCTTAACAAGTGATAGGGCTACTCATTTATTAAATGAGACAATTAGAATCCTACTGGCAGAATTCATGGTGGCCCATCACAAGACTACCCCTTATCATCCACAAGCTAATGGGATTGCTAAGGAATTTAACAAAATTTTGAATCATGTGTTAACCAAGATTTGTGATGTGGGAAGAAATAACTGGGATGAAGATGTTTCTATTATGTTATGGTCATATCGGACTACTTATAAGAGACTGAATAAGGCCACACCTTTTTAATTGATGTTTGGCATGAAATTTATGGTACTGTTAAATCCATGATACCATCACCGCATATAACATGCAGGGAGGGTTATATGATGAAAAATTTCTTGACGAGAGGATTGATAAGTTGATGTAGTTGGATGAGAAGTAAGCTATTGCTCATTGGAGTTAGAAAATAGAAAAATCTAAGCAAAATGCATTACATGATAGACACATCAAGAACAAGCAATTTTAGGTTAGGCGAGATGGTTCTCTTATATGATTCCAAGTTTTTGCACCATCCTAGGAAATTAAGAGTCCATTGGTTAGGCTCATACATTATATACTATATACTTGATTCAATTGCTTTCTAGTTACAAGCGCTAGATGGAACACAATTTCTAGGCCATTTCAATGGGAGTAAGTGAAGCCCTACTATAAATAAGTCTTTTTTTTAAAAATAAGGTAGTATTTCTAGCTATTCTAGGATTTTATTGAATGCATTTTCCCTTCTTTTTGTTTCCTTTTCTTGTTGTTTTTTGTGCGCATTTGTGCGCTAGTAGACACTTATAATTTTTTTAAATGCTATGCATGAGGACTGTACATCCATTTTTATGTGGGGTAGAGTGATGTGATAGGTTCTAGAAGCTATGGTGCTTGATGGCTCGGGTTGAAAAATTAAAAAAACATGGATTGGGAGATCATACGTAGAAGAGGTGAATATAAGGGAAGGATGGTGTCAAAATGATCTATAGAAAAAACATACGAGAATGAAAAGCATAGGAACAACATGAGGTACATGATGTCAAAAACTAGGATTAGGATACCAAGGAAGAATTCCTTTGGCACAATCGCGTGCCCATAAGGATTTGTGATCGATGAAGGGTTTTTTTTTGCGCACCTGAAGGATTCCAAAGTTTTTTCATGTAGGATTGAGCATAGAGGAAAAGCATGGAAGGATGGAATTTGGAGAATATGCCTTTATTACAAAAGTACATTGGTAGGTGGCATAGTATTTATCATGGAGAAGATAAAAAGTTATAAATAGAAGATTGGGGGTGTGTTATTTTCTAGGTTACGTTTTAAGTTATCAAAGAACTCTCATGAATTAGGGAATCCTTGTGAAGAAGGTTTGAGAAAATTTGTGAATGTAACATCCACTTTTTATGACTTAGAAATAAGGATTTTTATTTTTGTACATAATGTTATCTATTCTAAATTCAGAAAATTTAGAACACACATTCCATTTCCATTCCATCTCAAAACAAAAAACCATATGCATCTTTAATGACTTAGTGAAACTTTGAGCACTCATTTCATTACTTAGATTAAACCGATATCTCATGTTTAACTTTTTCAAGTGTATACTATGTATAATTTGGTTCTTTTACCCATCAAGGGTCACTCAAGTGTTATGTCTAAGAAGCCTATTTAAATATTTGTTACCGATATTCATCTGAAATCCCATAACTTAGACTAGGTGACCTAAGACAATTAAACTAATAGTTTTTGATACTTTGGTCAAATGTTTAACATGTTTACATTCCCAGATGACATAATTGCCAAGAGGAATATGTATTTACCCCAATTTGTATTGTTATCTAGATTGGTCTTGCTTTACTACTGTCAACCAAACCTGAGTCAAAGTTTTACACTACATAGGGAAAGCTCACATACACTAGTGTTGAAGAATACTCATGGTTACTAATGATATATAAACATAATCAACTTTTTTTGATTGGGTGTGTTAAGTTACCCTAAGTCAACATGATTTGACCACTATAATAGTCCATATGTCTATCTCTATTTAGAGTAGAACTATGAACCAAATTTTCCACTTATGTCAATCGAGTTAATTAAACTAAGTGTGGTGTTGAAGCATAGTTGGTTGCATCATAGTATCCTTGTAATGAATCCCATCATTATGAGGGTACTCTTTTGCATCCCCTATATTACAAAAACCTACTAAGTTCCTTCAACTAAACTAACATACAAAGAAATTTAGATTATTAACCCTTTGAATTATTATCTTATATAATTAATCATTAAACAATGCACCTAAAGGTTCACTAAGTATGATTGTTCCAAAGAAGGATTTGAAATGTACTTTTACACAAATGAAGGTATGTAGATAAAATTTGTGTTCATGCATATGAACATTTTAATCTTAAACCATTATTTCCATTTATTGATAAATTTGAATTCAATATTAAGTAAGTAAGATCATTAAGTTTTCTTACTACAATTTAACATTGTAAACAATCTTGATTGAAATCTTATACTTTAGACTTAATGTTATCATCTTGTCTAAATCTTCCTATTAATTCTTTTAAGCTTTCCCATTACCATTTATTGTTTACATATAAAGAGCATACAACCAATCATCCTTTCTGATTTAAACTTAATCACTTAACAAGATAACATACATAGCTCTTATTTAATGATAAAAGGAAGTATCCTTTTATTCATAAGTAAGGACTATTGTCCTATTTATGAAATCAGAAAACATAAGGTGTAGATTCATAAAATAATGCTACATTCATCTATATTAAAAAATCCTTATTCCTTTTTCTCGATGGAGGATCTATCATTCATAATCATCATAGTTAAACTCTTTCCCAAAATGAAAAGAATAAAAAATATAAGTATAATACCTTATCCCAAGTATCATTTTATACCTTAGAATCCATTAAGTCATGAATGTCAATATTTAAGTATATCTATAGAGTTCCATCATGCAGGTAAATATCTAGGAACATTGTTCAAATCTAAGTCATATAAGACCTTAGAACAAATCAGAAATCAATAACCCTTCACAACAATTCATTTATCAAAAGAGAGGGATCAATTTACTCTCAACTTAATTAATATTCCATAAGTTTATAAGAAACATATTCCATCATTACAAAACTAAATTTATTACATCCTCATGATTCTACAACAAGTTCATTTCAAGAGAATTTTCAATACATGAGCATCTGAATGAAGAAGATGATTTCATCAATTAAACAAATTCAACATTTTATAATTCTCTCTCCTTTCACTTTTTATAGATTCCATCTAGAAAAATTGTTATCATGAGTCAGTTCACTAGAAACAAGCATGATAAGAACTATAACGTTAAAACAATATGATTTTATCTAACTATTTCGTAAAAGGAACCCTATTATTTATGAAAAAGTTCTGAGTACACAATAATAAGATCAATAAGGACTGCCCAAAGGTCAAAAATGTGAAAGGATAGAAGAGACACTAATTTAATTTAATTATCATTTTCCATATAATAAGTTAAACAATTCATCATGATCTAATTCCATCTATGTCACAACATTAACAATCATTTCAACATGATAACAATCAACTACAACCAATTAAGAAAAGAATTAATTCAAGTCATGATCTATCCATATTGACTTCAATTTAATTCACCAAGAAAAGTTCCACTATAACACATTCAGATCCCAATCAATCAATTTAAAAATGAATTGATATGAAAACACAATGATTTGATAAGAGCAGAATGTTGTTCCTATAAAAATAAATTTCATATCAAAAAATAAAAGGTTTGATATAAACACTAATGATCTAGCATGGACAACAACTGTCCTAACAACTCTACCATCAAAATTCCTACCCCTAACCAAGAGGATACCATAGCAAATAACAACTTGACAATACAGAATATAAACACTGTATGTTCTAAAGGAGAGTTGCTCAAGCCTTCACAAGTATAATCAAACACAAAAACTAAAGTTCTAAAAGGATCTGCCATATTCATCAACAGAGTTCAAACCTATTTGAACAAAACATAACCATCACAATCATGCATTCCAGATAAACAATCAACAATTGGATGCTCCATATCTCCCATGAAAAGCTAAAGGAGAATGCATTCGGAATAGTTTTAAGAAACTGAAATGTAGAGTATATTCCTACCCAGAAGGACTAAGATCCAAGTTTAAGGAATGAAAAATTCCTTACCTAAGGTCAAGGAAGACCTCTCATTGTCTGACTTATTTTAAATGACCCAAAATCAAACAAGAAACTTCTCTCAGACCATAAAACTATCACAAACATGTGAGTACAGTCTCAAGGAGATGGTTCATAGGATCAAACACTCAAAAAAACATGCAGTCATTATCAAGGAGACAATGATGAATAAATCACATGAATCTCAGAGTTGAACAAGAACTGAAATCAATCATAATACCCCAAACATGATGCTCAAAGCTCAACCGCTCTTCATAGGATAAAAAGGAAATGAACCCAATTTGAGATCAACACAAACCTGGATCTCTTATAAAATCAACCAAGTTCCAAAAACTTACATTGACTCAAAAAGGGTATTCAAGGAACAAAAACAAGCCCATGAAATAGAGGGAAAAAGCATTACCAAATTCCTATTTCTTCTACATGTCCATCCAAGGGTATTAAAAAATCAAAACAAAACTTAAGAAGACAAAAACATGAAGCTCATTATTGACCTAACAACATGCACTTACAGTGCTCAAAACCACCTTCAAAAAACCCATTCTGGGTTGAGCATGATCCTTTTTAAAACAAAAGATCAAAATATCTGAATAAA
Source organism: Taxus wallichiana var. yunnanensis (assembly GCA_018340775.1). NCBI lineage: Eukaryota > Viridiplantae > Streptophyta > Pinopsida > Cupressales > Taxaceae > Taxus > Taxus wallichiana. The sequence goes on along the minus strand of CM031244.1, from coordinate 47,025,322 downwards.
TCTTAAGCCGAAATGAAGGTCAATAAACTCGAAACCAAATCCCAAAACAGGCCTACAAGAACAAGTCGACCATCATATTGATAATACAACCAAAACAGAAAACCTTCAAACCCAACAGAGGTTCCAAAAATAGGCATCATTTTATTCTCGAAAAAATTTGACATAACAACTGTTAAACCAACCCCAGTTTCACAATGACTGGGTGAGTTCCATAGATCAAGAAACTTAAAACCAAATCCCTACAAAAATGCACAAACGCCAAAGGATACAACAAGGTGACATTTTATCAAACATAGAATCCCCTTGAAATTTCATACCCAGTTTCCAAATAAGTAAAAAATTTGTTTCCTAACTCCATTTGAAAACCTAGATTCATTAAAATATTTAATTTCAAAAAACTATTCTTATCCAAGAAGCCATGTCCAAAAGAAACACACAGAAGCAAAAGAAACAATCAACCATACTAGAAAACATTCTCAGAGATGTTTTCATGAAGAGAAGTGTTATTTTAATGAAAATGTTTAAATAAAAGAAAGATATTTTAAAGAGATAGGGCCTATCATGCCTAGTATTGCTCATTCCTTCTCTTATGTGCTTAAATCCTTTAAACAAAGCTTCGACATAAAGATTTCCAACAAAAATGCAAAAATAATCCTCTGAATTTTTTTCCATTTTCTTCTTACACTTTTCACAACCAAATTTTTCCATTATTTCTGCCATATAAGGGTGAATTCAAACATGCAAAAAAATCAAACTGAGAGCTCACAAAATGAAAATACCACATGAAGAGCCAAGAAGCTCAAAAAAATTGAATGCACAACGAAACCAAATAATTTGTTTTTCCTCCAACCCATTCTACTATAACCCAAATGTTTTTTTATTGGGTCAAGGTTCTGTTGTTGCATACTCACAGCACCCCTGGATGCAGATATGGCTTCTAGGTTGATAACTCTAGCATCCAGTGTGATTGCACAACATGGAAACCTCTCTCCAAGTGTGGGAACTTGTGAAACTGAGAGAGGAATCTCCAGATTAGAGGTTGGTTCCTCAAACTCATCTGATTTAGATCTATATTTTGCAAAACTATAGAGGTTTGAAACCTAATCCTACTGTAAAATCCAAGGAGACAGAGATAGAAAGTGCAAAAGTGAAACTAAACTAACAGGTGATACACCAAAGGAGGAGTGGTGAACACTTCTTGTTCTGCAGATAGACATAGATCATAAAATTCAACATAAAACATCATGCACAAGCTGATAAGATGTAATCAGAGGTCTGAAATGAAACAAGCAACACAAACAGAGGACTGAAAACCCAGATCACGAGCTGTATTATTGTCATTTCCACTATCAAAATCCTTGTATTACAACATCAAAAAGGTAGAAAACTTGTTACAATTTTAGAAGAGGTCTGATACTTGCAAAAATCACTTGTTACAGGTGAAAGAAGAAGCTTGCTATCCAAAGAAATGTTTTTTTAGAAATGAGCCAAATCTGGCTTTTTACATTGCATGGGTCGAGCCCAGGGGGACAAAATGTACAGAAACATGGGAACCCATCCCTCCTTGACTACAGATGCATTAAAATGGCATGGGGGACCTTACAAACCCATACCCTATCATTTTGACCAGATTACAGGAGAATGCGACCCATTCTGCATTAAATGCAGTCACCAAATGTCACTTCGGCCATGAACACGCGTCAGAGCTGTTTCTTCATTTTCTCTCTCTAGACTACACCAAAACTCAAGATTAACCCCATGAATCATGTAGAGAATTTCACAAGCTTTCCGTTGATACAAAGAACGTGCAAATCCAAGCTTAAGAGAGAAAATATATGTCGATCTGAAGATTTAGGGCACGAAACAGGTGAAAATGCGTTTTGAAATTTTTCCCGTGCTCTGCCACCTGGATGACACGTGGCATGCATTGATTGGTCACGTAATTCTCTCTCCTTCCCTACTTCATTAGACATGTGTCTTCTTTTTATTGGCTTGGGCTTTTCCTTCAAAAATCACCCTTTGACCTTTGGACCTTTCTCCTTGTGACACGTGTCATGATCTGATTGGTCCGCGGGTCTACCGGCTCTTCGCGCCCTTCGCGTCCATTTGTCCCCCGAATGTCCTGTCTTTGTGCAGAAAAAAACTTCTGATCCACCCGAAATGGGCTTCCATGCCCCTTTTCTACCAGTGACACGTGGCGTGATCTGATTGGCTTTTGGCTCCTTCGGCTATCCGCGTCCCGCACATCCCTTTGTCCCACTTGTCCTTGTGTTGAAGTTTCCCATTTCAGCCAACCAGTCGGTTCAGTCCTCGCGTCCATTTGTCCCAAATGTCCCAGTCTTTCGTCTGGGACAAATTCTTTCGAACTTCCTAAAATGGCTTCCTTTGCTCTTGGCTTCTTCGCCTTTTCACTTCCCGCGCGTCCCTTGCAGCCCGGATGTCCCAACCGCTTAGTACGAAAGTTCTCCATTTCGACGATCTAGGCGGTTCGCATCCTCAAGGCCCAAATGTCCCGAGAAGTTAGTTGATTTTCTTCTCCTTCGGCTGAACCAGCTAGTTCGCACCCTTCGCGTACATTTGTTCCACTTGTCCCAGTGCTTCGCGGGCCGCCTGGAGGCGTTTCGGCCGAACCGCGCCTTGGTGTCCCAAATGTCCCAACTGTTCCTAGGACAAGGACTTAGCCGATTTTCACAATTTTTTCTGGCCCAAGCTTATTTTCTGCAACTTTTTCACATTTTCTCAGAGCTTGCTCTTTTCAACCAGATAGGAGAGTTAGAAAAATTTCTAAGGGGACCCTAGAAACATGATTTTTGCCCTGAATCCATCCATTTGCCTAGGACTCGAGAACTCTGATGTATGTTATCAAATCAACCCTGGGGGTGGATTTGGATAACAATTTGGTGACTCAGCGGGGATACCTACCTGCTAGGTAGAAGATACCAGTTGCCTGAAGCAGTCCATTGGGCATGGAGTCATCAAATATTCTGTTTAGAACCTCAACTGACTCGAGAATGTCTCCTGATAAAAGCAAGGACTGCAAAACATCTCCATGAATAGCAAGTTGTGCCAAAGCACTTAGGGAAAATAAAACTAACCTACAGCAAAACAATGTGCACAAGCACTTGGAGGAAAGGAAATCTAATCTAATATTTATAGAGGTAGTGAACTTCCTTCTAGAAGCAACGCTTGAGATAGATTCCATTGACTGGAATCTGTAGTTCTTCACCATCTAATGAGGCCAATTGGAAAGCATTGTTGTTCTTGCACTTTGTGACCATGTATGGGCCACTCCAAATGGCATCAAATTTTGAATGCCTTCCCGGTTTTGCTCTGTCCACATCCCATTTCAACACTAGATCTCCAACTTGAAAAGATCTATCCTTGGCCTTTCTATCAAAGGTCTTCTTGATCAAAGCTTTATCCTTTTCCATTACTTGGGATGCCTGATTTCTGATCTCTTGTAGCTCCATCAACTATGCATACCTCACCTTCATGGGCTCAAATTCAAGCAACTCCAATCGCTGCTTCATGAGTTCCAACGTTGGAAACTCAAGTGACATGGGCAAGATTGCCTCTCTTCCATAGACAAGCCTAAATGGAGAGTTACCTGTGGATCTTTTGGGAGTGATCCTATCAGCCCATAAGGCTGATTTCAGCTTAGTATGCCAAGACCTCGATTCTCATCAAAATTCCTCCTAATGATCCTCAACAAGTTCTTGTTTGTAGACTCGTCCGACCATTTCCCGAGGGTAATAGTTCGATGAAGTGCTTAGGTAAATACCGTTCTTCATAGCCCACTCGGTCACCTTAGATCCAATGAATGCCAATGCATTATCGAGAGATTATTGTAGCAAGTACACCAAATCTGGTTGTTATCCCCTCATAAAAGTCTAAGATGCTAGACTCATTTGCCTCTTTGAGTGCTCTTTAATTCATCCTTTTGGTGAAGTAGTCGGTGGCTATCAAAATCCATTTGTGCCCTTGGCTTGAATTGGGATTAATGACTCATGAAGTCCAAACCCCATTGCATGAATGGCTGGTCAACTGAGATTGGATGCAATGGAAGGGCAGCAAGTATCTCTATTCTGTGAAGAATGCACAATTATTACACCTCTTGATCCATGCATAGAAATCACTTTGAAGATTTTAGGCCAATAATAACTAGCCTTCATGATTTTTAGAGTGTTACTCTTGGTGCAAAATGGCCACTAGCTGGTCCACCATGAAACTCTTCTAATACTCTTTGAATCTAACTTTGTGCTAATGCATCTCAAAGAACACTCCATTTACATCTTTCCTAAGAAAAATTCCATCAACAATGGCATATGGGACAGCTGCAACCTGAAGTGTCTCCTTTGGGTCTTGTTCATCTCTCGGAGGGCATAGGCCTATGCCTAGGAAGTGCATAATATCTTGGGTCCAGCAAGGAGTGGGGAAGCATTGTCTTCTTCTTGATTGCCACTTGGCTCATGATCTGTCTGGGTCACAAAACAGCTTTCTTCTTCTTTGTTGCATACTTCTTTTTGCTTCCCAAAACCAGCTGCTCACACAATCCTTTCCCTCTTACCAACTTGGTGATCTTGATATCAATGTCATATTCCATGACACGGGTGATCTAACCTGCCCTTTTCTCATTCAAATCCTTGTTGAGGAGGAAGTCCTTAACTCAGTAGCATGTGAGACTAGCAGAATGGACCTTGTTGTTTGAGACTAAATGCTTGAATTTCTTCAAGCTTCGATTCTGCAAGTACATGCTTTTTAATAAAAGAGTACCTCACCTCGCATGATCATCTAGGCTCTGGCTGAAAAAGGCAATCGGCTGCTCATCATTATCTTTTTCTACTATACTAGAATGGCAGAAATAGTGTCATCACCTCCAAATGCATAGAGGATGAAATCCTTGGAGAAGTCTCAGGTTGATGAGAGTTGGTGCTTGAGAGATAGCTTCTTTGATTGCTTGAAGCTCTCCTTGCCTTCTACATGTCCACTTAAAATCCATGCTATTCTTTAACATTTTGGTGATGGGCTTGACAAGGGCTGCAAAATCTGGGATAAACCTGCGGACAAAATTGATCCTTCCCAAGAAGCTTTGAAGAGCCTTCTTGTGACTTGGCAATGGTAGTGCTCTTATGGCTTCAACTCTCTCTGGATCAATTGCCAGTCCCTCTTTCGAGACAATATGGCCTAGAAGTTTCCCCTCGTGAGCCAGGAATATGCATTTTTTGGGATTCAATGATACCCCAAATTTTCTACACCTCTGAAATACCTGCCTCAGATGAAAAAGGTGATCCACTGCATTTTTGGAGAATACAGTGATGTCATCAAGATATATCAAAACTATTTTGTTGATCAACCCCTTGAATGCCATATCCATTTCCCTTTGGAAAGTGGCCCCAACATTTGATAGCCCAAATGGCATCTTCTTGTAGGCATAGGTCCCCCATTTGGTGGTGAAAGTTGTCTTGAACTGGTCCTCTTCTTTCACCATCACCTGATTATACCCTGAGTAGCCATCTAGGAGAGAGAATCTCTTTGAACCGGATACTACTTGCAATATTTGTTCCATTGAAGGAAGCGGGTAATGATCTTTGAGAGATGCCCTATTGAGGTCTCGAAAGTCCACACACAACCTGATTTCTCCGCTCTTCTTCCTGACCGGAACCAAGTTAGCAACCCAGCTTGAGTGCTTGATCGGGAATATAATGCTTGCCTCTATTAGCTTATTTAGCTCTTTCTTCATTAGAGGCTCAATGTGAGGGTTAACAGGTCTCTGCTTCTACCTGATGGGCTTAGCATCTGGATCCAATTCTATGGTATGTTGTGCCAAATTTGGATTGAATCCTCTCAAGTCTTCATAGCTCCAAGCAAAGACATCTGGAAATTCTTGGCAAAGCTGTATGAAATCTGATTTCTCCTGCTCAGTGGCCACTTTACCAATTTGAAGTGTTTTGCCTTCCCCAACCGGAATTGGCTCTGAATCTTCTCTCTTGACCTGTATGTTAGCCTTTTCCTTACGGAACTGGTCATTAGGGTTGAAGATAGACTCCAACGTTACTAAACCCTTGGGAAGCTTGTTTGTCCGCAGCTGCACTACTTGATCCCCATACTACTACTCTAGTCTGTCCTGATTCCTAGCTAAGAATTCAGCCTCTTCTTGTAAAAAATTGATGATCTGTTGATCGTTCTCAAACACCTGCCAGCTTATATTATTATCTGGAACTGCTGGCCTCACAATCACATGGATATGTGGCTATGTTTTTTCCCTTTTGATGTTGTCAACCACATCAAACGTTGCTCCAACTGCTGCGAGCCTATCCGCGGCTTCATTTTTCTTCCTAGGTATGGACACGATGTTGAAAGCTTCGAAATCCTCAATGAGGTCCCATACCCTATTCTTGTAGTTCTTCAGCAGGTCATTCTTTGTAGCATGTTGTCCCCTAACTTGATTGACGATCAGCTCACTATCCCCGAACACCTGCAAGTTATTTATGCCCTTTTTCCTAGCCCAATGAAGTCCATGAATCAAGGCCTCATATTCAGCTGTGTTGTTTGAACAAGAAAATTGGAAATGAAAAGCTGAATAATATTTGATGCCTTGAGGTGAAACAAGCATAGCTCCTCCTCCTGCACCTTGCCTACTCCTTGATCCATCAAAAATAATTTCCATACCTCATTATCATCCTTATGGTTTGGTTTGGTGATGCTAGGAATAGGTTGGTTTTCTTCATGTATGCAATAGACTCCTAGTTCAGATTCTTCTACTTCTTGGTAGGGATCAAAAGCATGTACCTTGCTTGCCCATTCATCAAGAGTCAAATCTGGAATGCTTCCAACTTTGGTGTCGGCTTCATCTGTGTTTGGATAATCTTCTTGATCAAATGCTGAACAGTTGGCATTGATTTGGCTTGGAGTATGAGGCTCAATATGAAAGTTTGCAATTGGTTCGGATCTGATTGTGACCTTAGTACCATATCTTGTTCTGAACAACATGTGTGACCAATCGCGTAGATAAGTAGCCTCCAATTTTGGTGTGAAATCCCTTGATAAACATAGGGAAAAGAGTGGTGGCAAATCTATCACCGATACATCTTGTAAAACAAGAACATTGGGGCATGTATGCAAGGTAAGATTCAAACCTTTAATTACTCCCACGGTTTCTACTGCTGTCCCATCCAATTGCACTACCCCTTTAGATATTACTTCATATTGGAGACCCAGCTGATCAGCTATTTGCTTGGGCATCACTGAGCTACTTGCCCCGAATCAATCATGCAATTGTGTACTAGTTTATCCCCAATGATTAATGAAACATAGAAAGGAGGGGGCTTCAACATTTTACCTTGCTGTCTTCCATGGTTTCCTTCAGGCTGGGCAGCATTTGTGAGTACCTTCTCTTGCATTTGGACCTGTTGGTTCGAAGTTGACTAGTCCTTCATGGCAGCTTGTAGCAAATCTCTTTGTCCTGGGATGGATAGGGATTCCCACATTGATATATTGATGTTAGTCTTATTCATCTGTTCAATGATACTGAATGGGGATGAAGTGTCCTTTTGTTGTCCCTTGGTTTGTACATTCACCCCTTGCACGTGGGCAGCAATAGCTGGCATTTGAGTTGGCCTAGGAGCTGGTTTGGGTGCTCCTTGCATGTTTGCAACTGCATTTTGTTTGCCAACACCTTGCAGAGTGACAGAAGGCCGTGAACTACTTAGGGCTAATGGCTGTTCTTCACCCAAATTTCTTCTCTTTGACCTCATGTTGGCTGCAACACTCTGAGAGGGTATTTGATTCATACCATAGAAATATTCAGCTTGCCAATTGACAAGAGTAGTTTCATTCGGAGATGTCCCTTGCTGAGATGCTTCCTACTGCTGATCTCCTTCATGGCTGGGTTCTTGCGACCCACCAATGGTTTGCACCATCAGGGCTTGATTTAATGCACCGTTAAAGCACATTGATTGGTTGTGTGGCTGACTACACGGGAAACACCAATCATATTCTTGGGCCATGTTATTTTGGACTGGCACCAATGCTTTAGAAGCAGATACAACATTGGGGTTATAGGGCTGAAATGGTCTATTAGTGGGAGGCCTTACTTGGCTTTGATTTTGATTTGCAGCTTGAGTTGGTGACCTATTTTGTTGGTATGGGGGCCTAGCCTGGTACTGTGCTTGAGGCTGATACGGTCTAGCACTTTGAGTTTTCTGTCTTTTGATAGTAACCAGCTCATTTCCCAAATTTTACAATTGCTTCATGACCTCTTGGAGTTCATTTGAAGCACTAGAGGATGAAGTAGAAGTTTCACTTGAACTTTGATTTCTAGGGGTGGGAACAGGAGCCAAAGTGGGTGCTTGACTAGTGCTTGGATTTTCTAAGTTTGGATACAAGGGCATGGGAGGCCTAGGAGCCAGTTTACCAGCTTGAATAAGATAGTTTTCGGCTCTAATGGAAATACTATAAGCAGCAGGTAAGGTTGTGCCTCCCATAGATTGAATTAACATAGAAATATCAGAATTCAAAGCTTTAAGGTAATATAGAAAAGCACCTTGTTGTTGGCACTTTGCCCGACCGCCACTTGGAATCCTATCCCAAGACCTTTGAAATCTAAAGTTGAAGTCAGTCAGCTGCTTGTTTGGGGCTCTCTTGATAGTTGTCAGCTGTTCCAAAAGAGACAAGTTGTCTCCCTTCTCTCCAAATTGCTCATGAAGTGCAATACACAGCTGATTCCAGTTTGTGATAGAACCAGCTCCAAGGCTCTTGAACCATTGTAATGCTTTACCCTTGAAGGAAGATTCCAGTAACTTGACAGCCACTTGTATTTCATTTATTTCATGAATTGCACAAAGGTTAGCAATATCTTTAACATGATCGCCTGGAGTAGTCTAATTTTCTCCAGTGAAGTAGGGAATGTTCTTCAAGGCTGCAATAGGAACTGGATGTTGTGCATTGAGAGCAAGTGGGCTGCTGCCTGTGAAGTTGACATAGGGGTTGTTTTGAGCCATTCTAATTGGTCTTAAAGCCCTTGTATACTGAATGAAAGGCCTGTCAGGTGGAGGAGTTGAGAGAGTTCTGTTTGGTGGAGATGGAGACCTCTGAATCCTTCTTCCTCTTTGCCTTCTTCTTGGAGATAACTGCAGGTATTCAAATAGCACTTCTTCTCCAACTCTTGACCTTGTGGTGATTCTTCTCATGAGTTTTCAGGCCTGCACTGCTGAAACCAGTTGATTCTTCCCCTTGGAGTCGCCAGATATGTAAATAATAGCTCTTATAAGCAAGAAAACTGCAATAGATACATATCAACTTTGCTGCAATAAAAATGAGACCTCTAGGTCCCACCGGGCGTGCCAAAACTGTTGTTGCAGACTCACAGCACCCCTGGATGCAGATCAGGCTTCTAGGTTGATCACTCTAGCATCTAGTGTGATTGCACAACATGGAAACCTCTCTCCAAGTGTGGGAACTTGTGAAACTAAGAGAGGAATCTCCAGATTAGAGGCTGGTTCCTCAAACTCCTCTGATTTAGATCTATATTTTACAAAACTATAGAGGTTTGAAACCTAATCCTACTCTAAAATCCAAGGAGACAGAGATAGAAAGTGCAAAAATGAAACTAAACTAATAGGTGATACACCAAAGGAGGAGTGGTGAACACTTCTTGTTCTACAAATAGACACAAATCATAAAATGCAACATAAAACATCATGCATAAGCTGATAAGATGTAATCAAAGGTCTGAAATGAAACAAGCAACACAAATAGAGGACTGAAAACTGATCATAGAGCCTGTATTGTCATTTCCACTATCAAAATCCTTGTATTACAACATCAAAAAGGTAGAAAACCTGTTACAATTTTAGAAGAGGTTTGATACTTGAAAAATCACTTGTTATAGGTGAAAGAAGAAGCTCTTCTATCAAAAGAAATGTTTTTTTACAAATGAGCCAAATCTAGCTTTTTACATTGCATGGGTCGAGCCTGGGGGACAAAAAACGTCTGAAACATGGGAACCCATCCCTCCTTGACTACGAGATGCATTAAAATGGCATGGGGACCTTACAAACCCATACCTGTCATTTTGACCAGATTACGGAGAGAATGCGACCCATTCTACATTAAATCTGGTCACTAAAATGTCACTTCGGCCATGAACACGCGTCATAGCCATTTCTTTATTTTCTCTCTCCATACTACACCAAAACTCAAGATTAACCCCGTAATCATGTAGATAATTTCACAAGTTTTTGTTGATATAAAGAACGTGCAAATCTAAGCTCTAGAGTGAAAGATATGTCAATCTGAAGATTTAGGGCACGAAACAGGTGAAAATGCGTTTTGAAATTTTTTCCCGCTCTGCCACCTGGATGACACGTGGCATGCATTGATTGGCCACATAATTCTCTCTCCTTCCCTGCTTCATTGGACATGTGTCTTCTTTTCATTGGCTCGGGCTTTTCCTTCAAAAATTGCCCTTTGACCTTTGGACCTTTCTCCTTGTGACACGTGTCATGATCTGATTGGTCCACGGGTCTACCGGCTCTTCGCGCCCTTCGCATCCATTTGTCCCGAATGTCCCAGTGCTATGCGGGACAAAAACTTCTGATCCACCCAAAATGGGCTTCCATGCCCCTTTTCTGCCAGTGACACGTGGCGTGATCTGATTGGCTTTCGGCTCCTTCGGCTATCCGCGTCCCGCGCGTCCCTTTGTCCCACTTGTCCTTGTGCTAAAGTTTCTGTTTCGCCGAATCGCCGGCGGTTCGCGTCCTCGCGTCCATTTGTCCCAAATGTCCCAGTCTTTGTCAGGGAAAAATTCTTTTGAACCACCCAAAATGGCTTCCTTTGCTCTCGGCCGCTTCATCTTTTCGCATCCCGCGCATCCCTTGCTTCCTAGATGTCCCAACTGCTTAGTACGAAAGTTCTCCATTTCGACGATCCAGAAGTTCGCATCCTCAAGGCCCAAATGTCCCAAGCGGTTAGTCGATTTTCTTCTCCTTCAACCAAAGCCCAGCTAGTTCGCGCGCCTTCGCGTACATTTGTTCCACTTGTCCCAGTGCTTTGCAGGCCACCTGGAGGCGTTTCGGCCGAACCGCGCCTTAGTGTCCCGAATGTCCCAACTATTCCTAGGATAAGGACTTAGTCGATTTTCACAATTTTTTCTGGCCCAAGCTTATTTTCTGCAACTTTCTCACATTTTCTCAGAGCTTGCTCTTTTCAACCTGGACAGGAGAGTTAGAAAAATTTCTGAGGGGACCCTAGAAACATGATTTTTTCCCGAATCCATCCATTTTCCCGGGACTCGAGAACTGATGTATGTTATCAAATCAACCACCGGGGTGGATTTGGATAACAGTTCATTAATGCCAACAAGACTAACAGTGTCGCTTCAAAAACTCCCACCATGCCTTATCCTCTATTAGTTATAACTAATAGTTTAAAAACTTCCTCAAATCTAATTTAGCAGTTGACAACTCGAACTTTCCACCTCCCTATACCTTGGCCAAAGTTGACGGGTATCAGTGTATTAAATGAAACATTTAAACCTAGCAATGCATTTGGAATGGTGCCACCACCATCCAAATCCAACCCCACTTCCTTAGGTTAGGTCAATGTCCATTAGGTTAGGTTCCCCTAACATTAGTTTAAGACCATAGTTTAGGATCTTAGGCATAGTTCCAAAAATATTAGGATTAATTAGTGTCCAAATTTAGGATAGTTCCCCATTATCCTACTTAGGAATTAATGAACATAATGAATAAATCACCTTAGCATAGTTTAGGATAAGATCAATAATCAAACACTTAGATTAATTAGGTCCCAATAAATTAATTAAAGAATGTTACATTTTGCAGTTCATCAAAACAACAAACATATCATCATAGAATGGTGAAATCAAAATATGATACAAGATGCTCCTATGACCCCAGTGCAACCCTTGGTTCAAAAACTAGATATTCTGATTGACTCGATCAAGGTGATCAAAACATCAAAAAATCCTAAACATGCCTTAGATCACTACAATTGATCCAAGGTGTGATTAATCCTAGACTTTGCAATCATCATACTAAAAAACAAGTTCAATATTGCAACTAGGAAAAGAATGATATTAGATCAAATTTATTTCCTTCATCCACATGCAAAATACATTAAAAATTTCAACATAAAAAGTATAAGAAATACTTCATTATAAATTTAGAATTGTCATGGCATGACGTTATCCAATTTTAGAAGATAAAACATATCATCTACAACAACATGATTAATTAGTTTTTAAAGAGTACATCGTCTTCAAAATGAGAATCACCTATCAACGTTGCTACTTCATTACAAAAGTGATCAAAGATAACAACCATGAAAAAGGAATTATAGTGAAGGTTTTCATGCGATAGCTAGGTTGATCAATGAATAGAGTGGAAAGGAGTACACAAGTGTAAGTGAAGAAGGTTATGTGGAATAATCTTGCGGGTGTTATGACATCTTATGGAAAAAGGGTTTTCCAGGTTAGGGTTGCATAGCTAGGGTACGGGTTTTGAAGGAATTTTCATAAAGGATTGGATCCACGAAGTTTGCAAGAGCCAAGACCAAAAGAGAGGAAGAATTTTTAAGGACCCAAGAAAGGAATGACATTAAGGAAAGTAGAAAATGTTTCATCGAAGAAGGTAAAGTGCAAGGGAAAACAAGCCATTTCTACTAGTTTAAATGAAGAATGGTATGCAAAAATAAAGTACCTAGAAGACATATTACTTGGTAAAGAATGGGTATCTCACATTATAAAGATGCCCATAAGTGATTACAGCCATCAAACAAGCACCACAAAAATGAAATGACACTATAATTGGTTTTCCCTATAGAGAAGAGGACACTAGATGGAATTCCTATCTATGACGACAAAGTGAAGGTGAAAATAGAGAAGGTTGGGTTGTTGCAACTCTACGAGTTTCCCTACTTTGGCAAGCCTAATAAACTATCCCAATGGTTGATGTTGCGCATGCATGAAGACCACTTCTATTTCACAAGTTGTAGGACACGCATAACACACAACTGATTTATAAGTTCATGGGCATTATCTACAAAGCGTAATCATTTAATGATGATTTAGGAGATAAAGAATCCATTAAGAAGGCCATTGAAGCTTATGAATACAAGAGGGGTTCACGCTACTTCGACATTTCTACAATTACGCACCCGGTGGTGAGGATGGTTACACACTTTATCAAAAGCTGAATGGTCAATGAGATGGACATAGATACACAAGGCCTGGTTGAATGTATGTTACAATATCTCATAGGGGACCATCTATAACATCTCATATTTTATTACAAAGGAGATTATAAATGCCTCACATGATAGAGAGAAGATCATGTTTGGTAATTTCCTCCTCACCATTATATTTTTAGAGATTAGAGTGCTCGATGGGCTAGATAAGTTTGTTTGGGAATACCCAGATGAGAACCCCTCCCCTGCCAAGAGGTTTGAATAGTATACTTGTGACACCATGATGGATGCTCATAAGGTGCACCTAGAAAAGTGGTATAAGTAGATGCACGACGCATTCGAGAGCTGAATGGAGAATACCCAAGAAGTTAACTTCATTATTAAAAGGAGAGGCTAAGTTCACCATATACAAACATTTTTTTATCATAAGATTTACTTTGGTAGATGGCACAGGATATTCTGTGGTGTAAATTTCCTTTCTCCTTCACAATGCAATACTTCTAGTATTGGGTAAATCGATTCAAAGAGGTGAAGAAACTCATGTTTGATCTAAGTGTAGTAGATCAAGACTACCGTGAGCTGTGCAAGAAGTTAATATTCCCCAAGAAGTGCTCCTACATGGAGAAGTATGTCTCCTATGATGTGTACATGTTGAAACTAGTAACATTACCTATTGCAGGAAGGACAACATCGAGGGTGTATTTGTGCCTAAGGCCTAAGTATGAAAAATGTGCTTATGTTGAAGAGGATGTATCCATTCATGAGAACCCCACTGTGAGGAAAAAAAAATTGTTAAGGAAAAGAGAAAGAGGAGAGGATCTCGAGAAAAATATGCCAAGCGCACAATCAATAGAGATAGTTGGGGCATATGAGTTGGGCACGGGCACAAGTACTTACACCACTGAAAGAGGTATCCCATTAGAAAAGAGTCACCAAAGAAGGAAGAGTTTTCAGTAAGGAAGAGTCACCTGAGAAATAAGAAAAAGAGAAGTCCCCTGAATTAGAGTCACCAGTAAGGAAGAAACAAAGGGTGATAAAAGGGTCAGACTCAGGAGAAATAGAAAGCATGGAGGCCAACAAGGGAAATGAATATTATGAAGAGTTTGGTGAGGTTCGAATCATCATCACGTGTACAATGTACATGATTCGATGAAGAAGTGACTAAAGAGGAGGATGAGAATTAGGAATACACTCATGACAAAGGGGGATGGTGAAGAAGTAAACATGAAAGATCGAAAAACCCGACCCCGATGGATGAGTGGATGGATAACACTATAGAAAGGAGGTGACATGTATTTTCCAATAGTTAGTGGAGTATGAATTAAAGATAATAACTGAAGAAGTGCTGAATAAAAATAAGGAGAGTGCAAGTATAGGAAAGGATTATGGAATCATGGGTGGAGACATCACTTAGCGGTATGCTTCCCAATGGTAGTGTGCACAGGTTATAAGGGAATAATATTGGTACAAAAACATGATATGACTTACATTAATGATCAAAGCAAGGTAATGTATGTGTAATTATAAAGTATTGTGCCCACAAACAAAATCCTTTCTTGTTCTTCCTTTGATGAAGAAGGTGCATACCCAAGTATGAGGAAAATTCTATCCTAGGATTTTGAGTCCCAAGTTAATGAACCCGAGTTCAAGGTAAACCGAGATGCCTTGATGAAGATACTAGATGCCAAGGGAGTAAAATGTCTTTTAAATTCCCGAGAAAATATTTGATGATAAAGTTTGCAATGAGCTCAATAAAGTATCGGTAGAGGTGGAAGAAAGAATCTTCAAGATAAATGAAAAAATAAGGGTCCTTAAGGAAGAGCCGGAGAAAAATAATGAGGATATTATTAAGTGGGAAAAAGAGATAAAACAAAAGGAATTGATGATTGTGTAGTCCAGGCATGAATCGGGAGATGAAAAGGAAAAGGTGTGTAAAGTACACAAGAAGATAGATGATATTTCGAGATGCCATTATCTTGAAACACCTAGACTGGTCCTTCTTGAATAGAAATACGAGTCAACCATGCACTTGTTGGAAGACTTTACCTACATCCTCACCATGGAAAGGTGGCCACTTGCATTAGATTTAGGCGAGGAGGTGATAACACATTATAAGGAGGAAAATAATATAAATATTGGGGATTCGGTGACTCGGTGCTGAGCTCCTTGTCGTAGTAAAGAGCACCATGCACATGGAAAAAGTCATGTATAATAACTATGCCGAAAGAGATAGGGTAGCAAGCATATTGGTTGTTACGCATGAGAGCAGATCTGAAAGTATTTCAAGAAAGAACAAAGGCAATAGGGAGGAGCATGATAATATCCTTTCTAAAGTTAAGAATAATTGGGAAGAAATCATAAATTTGTGGGGCTTGATTAAGAATAGGCTAAAGGATCTATACCCACAAGTCGGTCGCAAGATGGATGTGCTAGGTGATCTTAGCAAGAAACTGAAAACCATTGTAGAGTGATGAACTAAGTTTTGATTAAGTAAGCGCATTGGTGGGTGAGCTACTTCGGTAGGCATAGGGAGAAGTACATGCTTAGGAGAAGATTGAGGCATCCATAAAGAAGGATTTCTCACTCCTCATGTAGTAGTAACACATTCTTCCATTCTTTATTTATTTCAATTCTACTATTCTTTATTCTTTGAAGAAGTAGAACATTTTTGATGACAGAGAACACGCTTAGTGGGGGTTGATGTTGGACCCTAAAATATTGGCTAAATTACCAAGAGGTGCATGAGCATATGATTAGTAAATAAAAGGGTGCTCAGGGAAAAGCATGTAGGAAAAAGGGTTTAAGTGAAATTGGGGTGCGCACGGGAGAAAAAACAAGGGTTTAAAGGATTTATCCATATTTGGCATCATGGATTCATTTGAGGAAAAATGTGAGGACCCGACTAGGCATGTTAAGTGGATAAGGTGTCAGCCTAGAACATTAGAAGCCAAGAAAAGTATATTCCACATAGGGAATATTCCCGAGGCATCATTACGAGTTAGTGGAAGGTTTTGTAAAGAGGATAAACATTTTCCAATGGAGGAGCACATTTAAACTTGGCATGTAATATGCTCAAGAGAGAATTCATGGTGGTGGAAGTTGATCCTATTTAAAAAATTGCTTGGGACAAGAAAAAATAAGAAAGGGAGAGGAGGAAAAGGGGATAAGGAAGAGGGTAGTGCAAGGTATGGGAGTCTTTGAGAGAAGGAGGGTAATGAGGTGTTGTATAAATTTTAGGGAAGGCTAAGGGTTTGGAGCTCATGATGCTAAGGTTTAGAGTTCTTAGTGCTAGAGGGTTGTAAGGGATATCATTAAGCATATGTATGGGTACCGGGATTGTAACAAGGGTTATAATATGGAAAGCATAGTTTGGATCTCTGATTAGATAGGTTTTGAGGGGTTGGATCTCTATCATTTGATCTATATGATATAAGATAATCCTTTTGAATGTAGTATGGATACCTAAAAATATTTTAAATGAATATATAAGGATTTATTCTCTACATCTTGTTTATGAGTGTAAACCCTCATGTTATTTGTCTTGTCGTGACTCGAGCTTATCCCTTATGCTTTATACAATGTTTATTTAGATTTTTGATGCATTGATGTGTAGATACATTAGTTATATCTTCTTCCATTTAAGTAGATGCATGTACTTTTGTTTCTATAAATGATACTCCATTAATGGCAGAAATCTCTTACAAAACTCACATAAAGGAGGGTCTCGGCACCCATGCATGCCTCGGTGAGCGCCTTGTGTATGCTTTGAGTGAAAAATAGGTGGGCCTGTGGTTAGAAAGAGGTATTGAGTGTAAAATAATAACTACAACCATGTTTTGCAATCAAGGAGAATATGGATAGCTAAATATAATGCATGTTTGTGGCCATAATTGTCCTCTTGTACCAACATGTAAATAATCAAGACATCTAGGGATTGAGAATACAAAATTAGAGGATAGTTGTCTTTAAGCAAAATGAGCATCTGTGGGGAGATGATAAATCCCTTGACTGACTCAAAGACATTGTGAAATTCATCGGTCTATTCCTTAGAACAATATTTCTTTAGAAATCCATTAATAGGGTGAATGACATATGTCAAATAAGGGATAAATTTAGGGATTTCCCGATCTTTCCCAAAAAGATATAATTCTCTATTCATCCATTGGTGTGGTCATTTATAATATTTCTCAAATTTTTCTAGATCTACGCTGATGCCTTGAGATGAAGTAATATAACCCAAAAATTTACCCCTCATAACTCAAGACACATTTTGATGGGTTTAAGGTTATGCCGTATTTAATTAATCACGATAGAATAATATGAAGAACTTCGGGATGATCACCCCATTTCTTATCTTTTTCCAAGATATCATCAACATGCGTCTCTATAATATTATGAATGAGATTATGGAAAATATATGTCATGGCCCTATGATATGTGGCCCCAGTGTTTTTCAAACCGAATGACATGATGAAATTAAAAATCCCCCAAGTATTAAAAAAGGTAGTTTTATTTTGA
This sequence comes from Taxus wallichiana var. yunnanensis, assembly GCA_018340775.1. Taxonomy (NCBI): domain Eukaryota; kingdom Viridiplantae; phylum Streptophyta; class Pinopsida; order Cupressales; family Taxaceae; genus Taxus; species Taxus wallichiana. The sequence goes on along the minus strand of CM031244.1, from coordinate 47,007,598 downwards.
TCCTCCTCAGAGATTCTTATTTGGTTGTACCCAGAAAAACCATCCATGAGGGACAATAACTCATAACCAACTATTGCATCAACAATGATGTCAATAGAAGGAAATGGGAAATCATCCTTGGGGTAGGATTTGTTGATGTTCCTAAATTCTATACAAATCTATATATTCCCGTTATTTTTAAGGAATTGGACAATATTGCACAACCACATGGAATAGTCCACTAGCTTAATAAACCCTACTTGAAGAAGTTTCATCACTTCCTCTTTGACCATCAAAGTGACTTTAGGCTTCATAGGTCTCAACTTCTATTTTATAGGTTTTGCATCGGGCTTAGTGACTAGGTTATGAACTATTACATTAGGAATGACACTTTTCATCTCCTTGTAGTTAAAAGAAAAGACTTTAGAATGTTATTTTATCACCATGGTATGTGTTTCTACTTCTTCAGAGACAACAAAGAATAAAGCTTCAGAATTATAGGCTCCTCTTCTAATCGATGTTAACGTTAATGATTCCTTCTATTAATTAAGCATTACCCACTTCAAATTTAGGGGGATTTTGACGTATCTCTATTTCTTCTTCCTCAAATTCATAGATTTCAAATCCTTTCGTTGAACAAATATTCAACGTTTTATATCAAAAATAGGAAGAATGGTGAGGGGAAAGGGAAAATCCTTTCTTATGATGTGCGGATGAAGTTCAAGATATGTAATGAGGTATCCTAAGATTACCTTGTCATTCTATCAAAAATATAATATAATAGGCTCATTTTGAGTTTCTACATATGCCAAAATTGTATTATTAGGAATATTACGAGCCAAGGGTTTGGCTCCAACTAAACCTCTAAACTCCATTTCCTTTGAATCCTCATTAAGACAAAACTGAGAGTAAGAAGTATCAATATAATTCATGATTTTATTCTATTATCCGGGAATACATTCTATGGAAATTAAATCTAAATATTTACATAGTTCACGCACAATGACTTGAAAATATTAAGGTGCTTTACTATAGTCTCATAAACATCTAAGATCTAGTTTACAATGATTTTTGAGTCACCTAGGACTCTAATGTTGTGCACAGCAATCCTCTTAGCCACAATGAGATTAATAAGTAGAGATTCATATTCTCTTGAGTTATTTGTACATTTAAAATGTAATTTGAAGGAAAAGGGCATGAATCTTCCCTCTGGAGAAGTGAGAATCACACCTGCCACTACGTAAAAGTAGGATTTCATTCCATCGTAGTTGAGGATATAATATTTTTAGGAAGGATAGATGTCTCATCATTCTTTGCATCCTCTTCCTAAACCTCACACACCTCAACCATGTATGTACCTCTCCAAGGATGTTTTCTATAAGAGAATATATCCTAAGAGCATGTCATATTCTGAAGATTCGAATGGGAGAATAATTGGTAGATAATTCTCCAAGAGTTTCACTATTTTATTTTTGGTTTTTGTTGAAACAATTTCTATTATAGTAGGATTTTTTTTTCATTAATATCTACCCCATCAATTTCCTTGGGTGGCTCTAACTAAGTGGTTGTAACATGTTTTTATGCAATAACTGGTCCTCTAGAAGGAATAGGATTGTTTAATTAATTTGATGGGAGCTCAAATTCAAAGTGGACCACAGGTTTCTTATTAATTTTAGCAAGGTGAATTTTAAATGGCTTCGGATCACCTTGATCCATAAATACCTTCCTAGATGTAGTAATCGACTTCCTGAAACAAACAAGAGGGTAATGTTCTCATCCTATGAATCCATGGCCTATCAAGGATCATATTATAGTTTATTTCCCTATTTATAATATAGAACTTAGTTTAAATGGTCTTAGGTCAAAGAGTGACTAGGAGAACTATAGTCCCAATGGATGTATCCTTAAGGCTATCATAGCCTCTCAACGCATGTTTTGAGTTGAAGAACAATTCATTTCTCCATAACCTAGATTTTGTAAGAAATAAAAAGGGACAATGTTAAGCATCACTTCATCATCAATCATAGCTCTCTTAACATAATTGTTGTATATCCATACCTATAAGTATAATACAATATCACCTCTCCATGTTAACTTAACGTCTATGGGCATCTTACTGATATAAAAACCTAGTGTCTCTCTCATGCTGGCCTAGAGGATAGATGTTAAAATCTATATGGTTAATTTTAGCCTCTTTAGGAGGTGTAACTTAACCTAAGTGACTAAGGCCTAATGCTTCTAATAAATGAAATCAGTACATTGGGGATTTATTCAAACAATCTAAGAAGGAGATGTGATAAAATGTCTTAGTTAGGTTTGTAATCAAATTATAAGCCCCCACTATTTTAGGGACTATCAATGTAACATCTTACACTAAAGGGTAAAAAGGAAAGGTTGTGATGTGTAGTTACAAGTATGGGTAGCTGATTGGATTTTTAGTTCAGTCTCCAACTCAACTAGGCCTATGATCTTAGTCTTATTCTAGTTGTCCAAGTTACGAGAAAATTGTGGATCAGTAGACGTGGATGCTTCATGATCATTGGTCTATATATGAGTACCCTTGTTTTTTCCCCGAGAATTAAGCTTCTCATTTTCTAAGATCTTTGAGAAAGGATCCCTATAAATCCTAAGGGTATTATTATATGGATAAATAGGTCCTATGTGGGTACCTTGTCGAGTTCCCGCAAGGTTGGCTAAGAACATATCAATAAATTATTTTTTAATCCTCTGTAAGACGTTGTATGAACTTGTTACAATCCCTACAAGTCAGAGCATTGTGACCTATAAATATATGGAATCCATAATACAAGTTGGGATCATAATCCATAAATCTCTTGTTCTAGTTTTTTTTTGGTCCATAATTTTGATTTTTGTTCTAATTCTAGTTGTTATAGTTATAGTTTAGAGGCCTTTGACCCTAGATGTGGTTTTGATTTGGGTATTGTCTCAAGCCCTAGGCCTAAACCTATTGAATGAGAGGATGAATAAAGTCAACCAAATTAATATAAGGAGTAAATTTATTATTCCTTTCATTCTTCATGTTGGTGTTGCTATTATTTACATTATTTGTGTTTACAAAATTTGACTTCTTGGGTTGGTCAGTTACACCATCTTTTGTGACACCATAGTTCTGATTGAGGACCTAAGGTCATTGATTATTATTGTAACCATTTTTATAGTTAGCATTTTTCTGAGTAGGGGTGACCAACCTCCCATTTATGTGATAATTCTTGAATCGGTTGTCTATTGCCACTTGGTTAATGTGAAGCACGCCCTCTAATACTTCTTTGTAGCTCCGAAGAGGAAAATTTTGGACCTCCTCCTTAGTCTCTCGGTTAAGTGAATGGAGGAACAAGAAATAAATCTCTATCTAATCCATGTTAGGAGTACTAGAAAAGAATATAGGAATTTTTCCACCTCTGAATGAAGTGGGAAACAAACTTGTTGTGCTCTTGTTTGATATGCAGGAATTCTCTAATCCATGTTCTCAATAGCTTGTTCATGTCAAAATCCTTAATGAATTCAGATATGAGTTTCTTGAAGGAATGGATAGAGTATTATATGATTATGTAGTATGAGTCAAGGAAATCCCTTCAAGATTATTAGGAAATATATTTGTGACGATCAAAACCAAGGGAGTGACTCTCTATAGCTAGTGGAATATGCCTTAATATGAGCACTTGGATCTCTGCCCCCTTAAATTTTAGGAGATCAGCCAATGGAAGTGGGATCAAGAAACCTCATATGGTGAATTCTACAAATTTTTAGGTACTCATAGTATGTTTCCACTATATATAACTTGACCATTGATGATGTTGGATGGGGAGGTAGAGGTGATAGGATTTTGATACGAGAACCACGTAGGCATTTTTGGGTCATAAGGAACCCCTTGTTTTTAGTGTAATAGCTAGGGAAAGATTACACATCCATATGAGGATACTTGGAATACATGTGTATGGAGGGGGAACAACACTATGGTATGGGCTTGTGGGCGTGAATCTAAAGAATGTTGCATTTCTGGATGAGAAACATTTAATAACACACTTTTGGCCTGCCCTTGTTTTGGATACATATATAAAGGATGAGGGACCATCCCTAGTGTCCCTAAACTTGTAAGGAGGTCACTCAGTTATGAGCACCCAAGTAAGCTGAGACAGTTGTTATTGATAGGAACTTGTGGAAGTAACATAGTATTACTTTTGCATATGATGGTAAGTATTGTTTCAACCCACAAATTGTGCAGTTTCACGGCTTGAGTAATTTTTATCCTTAATTCTACCTACCAATGTACGAGATCACATCACCCAAGAAAGGTTGTACACTTTTTTAGGAATATGTTGGGATTTGTTGGGTTGCAAAGGTACATGATACCCAGCTATAAATTGGTATTTTATAGACCAGCCCTCTTTAGGTGTGTTTTTCTATCTTAGGAGGATGGGTGATAACATTATTCTGAAGAAGAGTATTTATATATCCTTTCATCCTATCTAGGGATTCATCTATAGTGTTAGCACAATCACTTGTTTTGGGTGATTAGTACTAAGAGCTCATCATTTGGTGGAAAACAAGAAGAGAAGAAATCAAATTGCATGTTAATCTAAATTCTAGATAAGACTCATGGATAAAAACCTTGTTCTCCCATGAGCGACTTGTTATTGGAGTTGGAGAGAGCTTTGGTTACGCATTGTAGTTAGGTTAGTTTATATCCTCAATCCTAACTATTGAGTTGGTATTAAATCATTGAATAGGGGGTGTGTGGGAGATAAAAATTTTGTGAGTAATTATCAACCCACCACGATAATAAGGGGAACTATTACATACCCACTTGGTTGTAATAGGCTTCGAGACCCAAGATGGGTCATCGGACTCTGACGACATATTCGGGGGTGTATAAACACCCATATAATAATGGGAGAGGGGACATATGGATGAAATAAAATAAATCAAGTGTATATGAAAGGAACTAGTACTTCACACTAGGTTCACCAATTTTGTACACACCGAGAATCAACACATGATTCCTAGACACACGCGACCTCCTAAGGTCATGCTTTGGGACAACCAGAATGAAATGGATGGGATGGTAGTAGGATGGGTAAATAGGATGTAGGTGGAATAAATGGAAGAGAAAAAACAAAATCAAGGAAAACTAATGTTCTCAACTGGAAAAATGGGAATTTGTTCATAAATAGAAATGAATGTTTGTCTTACTTATTCATGTGTAAGCTACGATTAAGGATTATCATTATATATAGGTCATGGTAAGTATTGGTATAATTGAACAAGAATCTACTTGGATGTGGTACACGGGAAATTTCCCTTCTTCATCTCCAAAGAGGCTCATGAAGATAAGACGAATAATGGAATAAGGAAAATTAAAATTTCATGGAATCTAGTATCTACCTAGTTGGTTTTCCCATAAATATTTAGAAATATATTCATTTTCATTAAAATAAATGATTTGGTGAATAATTTTAGGTGGGAACGGGTATTTCTAAAGATAAGCCGATGTAAGCCCTTGTTAATATTTGTCCAACATGTAACAATTGTTGGTTGTGGTATAGTTGGGTCGCAAAACTCTACATCTTTATTTTCGTGGACCTTGAATGGTCATGTAGGCATGAACTAAGTAAATATTAAAATAAAAAAGCATGCAAGAAAAAAAGGGAACTAAATCTAAGATTGGGTAACTTAGGAAGCTATAGAAATGAGGGTTTCTTTTCTATTCCAAATATAATTAATCTAAGTTCCTACCTTTAAATAAACAATGAAAACAAATCTAAATTAAATAAAGTTGATTTATTTCCCCTTTAATTTAATTAAATATTATTGCAAGTATTTAATTAAAGAACATAAAGAAAACTAATCTAATTTCATTTTTGTATTTTTAGAATAGCTTTTGAATTAAAATAAACAAATTAAATCTAATTAACTTCTAATCTATGCTTTTTTCTTTTACATTTATTGGAAATAAAATAAAATAAATCTACAGAAAGGAAATTGATTCTAAATTAAATAAATCCTACATCTACAGTAAAATAAAATAAACAAGGAATGACCATACGTGTCCATTACTCTATTGCATACTATGGAGCTTAATTTAATCTAAATAAATTTATTTTATAACTTGTAATTGTGGATTCTACTTCTTATGATTGCTTCACCTCGAATCATGGAAAAGATAAGTCTTCTCGAAGCAATTTCTTATTTCTCCGATACTTCCCGATTAAACAATAGACCGCATGGAAATAATAAAAATAAATAAACACAACATGAAGCATAGATACAAAATCTTCCTCAAGATTATTTCCCTAGAAAACCCACAAGGATAAGAAGGGAAGAATTTTGTGACTAGAAGATTGTTTGTATGCTCATAAATCTAATTAATGGAGGAATTGAAGTCTACATATATTCTAAATGAATAAGTAAAGAGATTGATGCACATGGAATTCATCCAAATCCTTTCCTAGGTAAATATATGGGGATAAACAAAGAAGGAAGTATCAATGTAAGATTCTTACAGGAAAATGAATAGATAGAATTCTACTCTTTTTTTAAAATCTATTAATTTAACAACAAATATTGATTTTAGATTAAAATATTTGAAGAAATTAAATAACATCCGTAACCTGATTATCATACAACTATGAAGATTCCCAAGTGTGGTTATTATTCTCTTTATCCCCTCAGCTTCTTTTCTAGATATGATTCCAATTGGTCCAAGGATTTATTCTAGTTGTAGAAGAAAAACAAGAAAAAGAAAGAATGATGGAGTAGACTAATTATAGGTAAACTAGTAAAAAATGTAAGCAAGAGAGAGAGAGAAAATATTGAGTTGTTTGTGCGATTCTGGAAAGATTATAGCAGAGTAACAATGTAATCAGAATCAATAATCTCTAGCCAATTCTTTGGGGAAAATATTGGTTTTAATAGAAATGCAACAAGGAATAAGTCCAACACAATCGGCAATCAAGAAATTCTATATCATCCTACCAAGGGATAGTCATAATTGTAAGAATAGTAAAGAAGGAAGAGAAGTTCCATGCATATCAAACAATATTAAAATAAAAGGAAATGGTTAATAAATGTGTGAGAAAGAAACTGATAATCTTGCAACATGCGTACCAAAATCACGGTTTGGAGTCTTGGATTAAAGCACATGGAACCTTCAGTTTGTGTAAACCGCGATTATGTAAATAAAGATTAAAAGACTAAGGAAAAGGGGAAAAATAATTTACTGAAAGAAATAAAATATAAGGAACTAAGAAATAATGAATAATAATTCATATAGGCATGTTGTAAAAAGGAAATGGGACTGAACGTCATCATTTGTTCTAGAAAAGAAATTTATCATCATAGGGGATTTTACCATTTTGCTAATGTAGCACCATGCAATTTTGGGTGTGTACATTGAATTGTATGATTGGTGAATATGTGTATGAGGGTATAAACCTATAGATACAAAATTATTAGAAACATATATACTAAATACAAGTGTAGTAGCACAAGAAAGCTAAGGCTATAAAAATATACAAGAAACTTGATGCCCCGAGAGTTCTCTATTTCAACCTCGAAAGAGGGAGAGACACAAATTCAACCACAAGTAAAAGATGTGATATAGAATTAGGATTAATAGAAACACACCAAAGTGTACCTAAAGTAGTATATGTAAGATTAACATGAGTGACATCATGCATACAAGATATAGTCAACATTACATATATAAGTACATTTGGAGGAGATGTAATATCATAAGAATCAATGTTATCCATTTGTATAGTGGTAGATAAGGACTTAATAATATGAAAAGAAGTATGTGTAAAATTTATTTTCAGTATAACATTCAAAGGGGGATATGAGTTTCCCCTAAAAAGGAATCACTAGAGATGTATTAATAGTGGGTGTAGTCTTGGGGAAAGATAAACTCTATGTGGAAGTGCATGATGGGAAATTAGGATGAATCATTATAGAAATTGGTTTAAAGTATTAGCATCAAATGAGGTTAAGATACAATCTTCTAGATCATAAATCATAATATAAAATTAGAGGTGTATCTAGATTGATTCCACATAATATATTTAAAATAAATGGGAATCATAAAATTTTGAAGGGAATATGGGTTTACCCAATAATCATAGGTATAGTATAAGTAGAAATAGGATATTTATGTTCAATATAAACAATTTCCTTAGTATGATTTAGAAAATAAGTATCACAAATAGGTATATCGTGACTAATTTCAAATTTCCTTTATAACATGAGTTTCAAGTGTATCATTATTTATGTCCATTTTAAGAGAATATAAATAAGTATCATCATGTGAAACATCATTAGAATTGGTATTTGAAGCATAATCACAATTGCAACTATCAATAAAATGTAGATGAAGTGAAAAACTAAAACCTTCTTGGATAATAGTACCCACATACAAAATATATTTTCTAGGATCAATCTATGTATTTTGAAAGACCTGCGTAGATGATATCCCTACATATGGGATTGAGTTGGATGAACTCAAAGAAATACATAATGGGTGCTTTGGAATTTAGGATAAAAACATTGAAAAATAAGTATAGAGTTTCATCATGGAAACTCAAAGCACTAAGAATGGAAGTTACAACATCAAGAGGTGTAAGAAGAGGTATTTGTATATTTAGAAGGATATACATACAAAATTTATGTACAAACTAGGTAGAGTTGAAGGAATCAAGGAATAACATAGAATTTTCATCAATGGACAAGCCATGATTATTCAAAGGATAATGTATCTTTAGAATAAGTAGTATACAATTAATAGGAGTTTGAAAAGAGACATACAATAGAGGACAAGACCCAAAAGTGATGTTTCAAAAATAGTGATCATTACCAATTTATTAAAATGAACATATATGAAAATAATCAGTGAATTTAATTAGAAAAAGGGTTTATTTTTTAATTTGATTATATGGTATTAAAATTTCCAAGAAATTCACACAAAAGTGTATACTTGTTTGATTATTCCCAAATTACAAAAACTGTAATTTTGAATGTCCAAAAAGAGTGCTAAAAATTAGTGAAAAGTAAAGAAATTTTTCATTGAATATATAAATATTTATAAAAAATTAGAGGTATTTTAAGTTAGAGACATTATGATTTATATATGAAATAAAATTTTATTAAAATTAGGATCCCTATAAATATACCCAAGGGTAGGACTGACCATGATACCCTAGGAAAACTTGTGTAAAATAGAGTTAAGTAAGATGATAGATGAAAATATCATACGGATATTAATATAAAATGTAGATATGAAGCCCTATGAATACTAGGGTTCAATCCAAAATGTTTTGTGCTAAATTTGGGTTCACCAAATGTTTACACCCATTGTATATTTAATTAGATTTTCTTTTCAATACACAATAAATAAAAGGAATGTAAGGTCCGAGAGACTAGGATGTATCTTGATAAATTAACTTCCAAAATTAATTATACAAATTTATATTAATGTATTGGTTCTTTTAATAAATGAATACAATATCAAAATACACAAGATAGGGATAGGCTTAGTTATATACAAAGCAGTACAAGAAGATAGACTAAAGAAATTAGAAGTGCAAAACCTATAAAATCTTCACTATTGAAGTTACAATCTAGAAACGTCCTAGTAAAGGACTATATGGTTTTTTCATGATGTATAATTCATTACATAACCTTCTATATGGTCTTATAAAACCTCTTAATGGTGTCTTATAACTTTATAGGCCCTTTTGTGGTATGGAAAGGTGATTTATTGTCAAAACCTAGTTGTAAGAAAGTATCAATATCATCGGTAACCAAAAAAATTGCTCAAAAACCCTAATCATGGGTAGAATACCATACAAAAATGTTATTTTTGGGTTTCGTGCACTCCATGCACTACATACATTAGAACTAATCCGAATGAAGCCTCAAACCACACATACTTCTGAACCATATATGTGATATCTATATGGATGTAGATAATTTGCAACTTGAACCCCCTTCGATCATGTTTGATTGAAATGTGTTCTTAGTAAGACTTGGAAATACTAACTTGGTGTACTTCTATGTAAGAGAATTTATACTCCTTGACATATTTTAGTTTTTTATAACTATATAGGTGGCTTCCTTAATGGATGTGCATCATCTTTAAGAATATTTGGGGAGCCTTGAGTTCCTTTTGTGTGTGTTACATGATAGTATGGAAATAAAATTCCATATGATTATCGGGGGTTAGTGAGGTAGTGTTAACTTACTTATATATGGCCCCAAATGCAAAATATTATTATAAGAAAAACCTATGAGGATATAAAGACCAAATAAATAAGGGTATGTAAAAATATAGTTGAAGAATGTGTCATTTGTAGAACCATATAGGTCATCTAGTACCAGATTATACAACATGGCTGAATTATATAGTTATCAATAGTGAAAATGTGAATCAAATATAAAATTTATAAAATGATGGTAGGATCTTAAGCACTAATATTACAAAATGATTTTTCAACACATGAATGTGTAGGAATAAGAAATTTAGGAAAGAGATGGAAAGATATACTAAGTAGGAATAGGATGTGGGTGTTTTTCTTAGCCAAGAATCACAATTGTAATAAATAGTGTCATTATGATATATTACTATATTTTTGTGTCTACAATCGTAAATATTTACAACCATAATTATTTATATTTGTAATCCATTTGAGGATAAAATTTGTAAAAATGTCATAATGGAAAGACATGAACATCTATATATGGAAAAATAATTGTTACATTTGAAATTATCTAATGGAACCTATGTGGAGTCTCTATGGAAACCAAAAAAAAATCACGTTATTTTTGCTATGTTATTTCAACTTCCGATCTTTAAGAATAGGGTATATTGAAAAATTACCAAAGTAATATAAAATATTGGTTTAACAACCCTAATTTTAATACACCTACCCATATAACAAAAAAATTACATTAATTTTCTTTTTTCAATTTTCAATAAAATTGTGACTGATTTTTCTTTTTATAGAAACTTTAATATATGAAATAAAAGATATAAAAATAAAAACTATTACAAAATAAAATTAAAAAAATGGTGTTACAAAAATTCATCTTAAAAAAACCATATAATTTTTACCCATTAGAAATTATTAAAATTTGAGATATTGAGCATGCCACAACATTGTTTAAAATTTATATAAATTGTGTTCCTATAATTAATACAAAAATTCAATATTTGTTTAAAAAAATGAATATTTTGTTTACATTCAAAAAACCCATTTTTAGTATTGTTATATAAAAAGTAGCACCCTGGGATATGGCTATAATAGATCCCTACTTTTTGCTAACATGGGACCATATCTCAAGTTGTGGGACTTGCATACTTGAGATGGCCCTCTAGAGAAGGATGGTTCCTCTTCCTAATCTAATGCAACAACTACTCCTAATGAAGAGAAAACCACTATCTACTCCTAATCTATGACTTCCAAGGGATTGGGGAGAAGGAGAAAGGATAAAGAGAGAGAAATGATACACTACGGAGGTGATAACACTAGAAAAATAGGTTGTTGGACAAACTTGATGCTTGAAAACAAAGGAAGGTGAGCATGGAGAGGATGGAAATGCATCAAAGACCAAAATAATACACACAATACACCATTTTCAGTTAGCAAAAGCACATTTAAGTATGTAATGAGAAAAATATGTACATTCACCTACAAGCATGAAGAAATAAAAGAAAAGACAATAAAAACAGTTCAAGGCGAGAAGTAGTCACAAACACCATTTTTTATTGCTCCAAGACTATCCACAATACATCATTTTATCAGAGAGGAAATATTCTTCATTACAATTCCAAAACATGCAAGCTAGGATCTCCACAACATTCTTGCAGAGAATAAGAAGGGAGGGAAGCACAAAAATGTTGAACTCTTTACAATTGTGGCCTCCTTTTATAGAATATGGAAGAATTAGTGTAAGATAAAGAGAGGGGAATATTCTGACTTCAAGCACCAAAAATTCCCTCAATAAACATGCAAAAGTGATGGATTATCCTGAAAAATCCTTCCTCATTTTCCTTTGGCCTATGGAAGAAGAAAAATGCACCCATGTTGTCATTTAATGATATTTCATCTCACTGGAAATGATGTTTTGGAACTAGGATTGTTTTCTATATTTTCCACCATCAAAAATCCATCAAGCCTTCATTTTCTTGAGTTTTGTGTGTAGATCATAGAGGCACAATTCTAAAGAGTCAAAGTTTTCACAATTTGGTAGAGAAAAAAAAAAGTTATGGCCTTCTAAGTGTTGCGATATCTCCATCATTGTCCGTGCTTGGTTATTGTTTACGGGACTATGTAATAAATCTCTAGCTAGGAGAAATGATTATAATATTTTCTCCTTCCTAATGTATTTTTCATATTTTAAATAGCCTTGGCATTCAAATTTTATAGTTGGCCTCATATTTTATCCATTGTTTTCATTTGGGGAAGTTAAGTGTGTTTAAACATGATGTTGAGGATAGCTCACCGAGATGGCACCCCTTTATTACTCCCCGAGATCCATTTTTCATCAAGCTTCTCTAGTGGCTCTGAATTGAGTCCAACTCGATGCAACCTTAATGCCTCCTCACTTTCATTACGATTTTCACCAATCCCACACATTCGCGAACTCACCTCAACATCCTTAGTTGACTTACCCAATGTAATGCAGTGTCTATGTGTTTCGGGAACACCCCATCCCCACATCTAGTTCATTTCGTACTTTTGTGGCGAATGCAACCACATCAGTCCAAATATGCCATGCCTCCCGAGTTCATCCTATGCTTTGGTTCACCCGATGCACCCTCGACTAATTTGTATTGTGCCTTGTTCCTCAGGCTTGACATGTTCTTAGTACTCACTGTGGATCCACATAGTCCCCATGCCCCAAAATTGGCTGCACTCATCCATTCCAGCCCATTCATCTGGGTGCATAAGTTAACTCTCACCTATAACATGTGGAGTTTCCCTTGTATTACATGCAAAGCGGGTTTCTTAGACACCCGAGTCCAAAGTTCATCCAAAGCACTAGGGACCTGATTGCGCACTTCAGCCATAATGGCCCCCTATAGGGACCCCTCCAATGGATCAACGAGTTGGATCAGTGAGCTAACTTAAATTTTTTCCCCCATTTTACACTAAGTCCCTTCCTCCCAAGCTACTTTACGTTTGACAACTCGTTGGGTTGAATTCAACTCACCCCGCAATAAGGTTAACCTAGCCTTACCACGACCTTGACCCCATGAAATGGCTCACCTGTATGGCTATCTCCCGATCCAACCTCCCATGAAGAGATTGATCGTGGTGAGATTTTTTCTATTGTAACTCAACCCGGTGAGATCGGCCTAACTTGCCCCATAACACATGAGTTAGTGAGCTCCACAACCAGCTCAAGAGCTCTGAACGCAGATCAAATTGCCCAAATATAGATCAACTCACCCATGCCATTATCCCATCTATAATGTGTGATGTCAAATCTATCTCCATTCTAAAGCTCTCCACGATAGCTTGGTTTACCATTATCAACACGGAACCAATTCAGCCCTCACAATCACCTCGCCACTATAAAACACAAGTAACTCATCCCAATGAAATGTTGAACTAGCTCGCTCCTCTTTCTTTAAACAAATCACTATCACTGTAAATGTCTTGTTGTCACGTTTAACAACTCGGCCTACAATGAGTAACAACTCAATGCAATCTTAGCTCATCGAGCTTGGAGCTAGGTCACCCACCAGCTCGACAAGTTGGCTAGAGACTAAGGACCAAATTTTTAACTTCTTGACTTCCTTCTAGATTTTTGAAAACTTTTGGATTCCTTAAGGCCTCTAGGCTATGTATTAATCTCATAGAGTGTCCCAGATGACAACGGAATATTTTTTCCATTTTTTCTGCAATTGAGACCCACAACTTGTTTCTACAACTCGAGTTAACTCTAAACTTCAAGAAAACCAAGAAGAGGAAAAATTCCTCTAATGTCTTCCAACCTTCTTGGAGACGTTGATGATGCCCCCAACACTAAAAAATACATGTGTGATCCATATTGGTCTGTATCCTCCCCCCTGATTAAATGTAAGACCCTACGTTGTCCATTTTCATCCGGGGTGAAAATGGATAACAATTTGTATGACTTGCGAGGCCATCTCGCTCGCTAGATGAATTGTACTAGCCACCTTGAAGCATCTATTAGGCATGGAGTCTACCCGATATACTTGTAAATTGATCATGAATTCTAAATTGAGCCAATAAACACTATTGCCATAATTGCTGCTATTTCTCGTACTTTCCATCTCACTTACAAAATTCTCGAATTAAGGTTTTGTGAGAGTGGAAAATTGTCTTGCATTTGGATTTCTTGCCAAGTTTGAAACATAACTAATTGAAAATCTCTTGAAAAGTATAACAATTCGTAGTTTTGAATCATAGCTGATTTGGAAGGAAATTTGATACTACATCAAAACCGATATCCTTTTCTTTTCATGGTTTTGAACATTCTTTGGGGTAGGGCTGCTCTACACCGAATTGGGGGAGATGCCATGGAATGATTATTTAATTTCTTTGCAAGGACATAAAGAGATTATTTATAACTATTCTTGAAGGAAAAAGTAGGTGAAAATCATTAAAACTTTCCAATAACTAATTTTAGTTTCTTTACATTTGAAATGACATGAAGATTACAACTTCTCCATGCAACTATAAGCTTATTTTTAACAAATTCCAGTAGGGATGATGCACTATGTAATAGACTACCTAGAGCAACAATGAAAAAACTATATACAAAGGAATAATTCATACATACATCATGTAAGACATGTAGAGTGTGAACAAGCACTTCTTTTTTGAAAACAAACCTACTCCTACGCTACACTAATCAAAAGCTAGGAATAATTCAAACAAAATTTGTAAATAGTGATGAGAAGTAGCTTCCTTTTCTCACAATAAGAAGCCATGCAACTGATTTGGAAACAAGCATGGCTAGATGTATGAGTGAAAAACTAATTAGAGACTGATTCTCCACCCTACTCATCAAGCTATTATCTAAGAACAAAACAAATACCTCCTTTAGTTGCTCTTCATTTGGAACTAATATACATTGGTATTTAACCTTGGTACTTTGTGGCTCATCCTCATACTTATAAGTAAGCATGATTGGTTGTGGATCCCCCTTGGATTTAATGAAGCTAAGTACCTGATTGGGAAAGGTTTGATTTGTTATATTTTCACACTACTTTGAAATAAAATTCCAATAAGGAAGTCTTCTTGCAAACATTCTTGGAAAAGGTGACATTTTGTGAGTTGATTTGGAACTTCTTACTCATCTACATACAACAAATGATCTACCTTGGTGTTTGATATGAGAATGGTGTCTCCCTTGCTTTTCTCTTCCTCCTCATTTGATATGAAACTTGGAAGACTCAATTCCTCCAATCTTGATTCAAGAGGACTATTATGAAATGCGTACTACTTTTGCACATTCTCTTCTATATCAGCATGCTCTTGTTGTTGAAATATGAATGATGGAGAAACAAAATTTATGATATCTATAGGCTCCTCTCCATTAAAATACTCTTCTAAGTCAGATAAGCAATCAAGCTCTTTGTTTTTCGTAGTGTCAAGGCTTCTCCATTTTGTAGGTTGACCTTCAAATATTCAACTTGTTCATCATGGTCCTCCTCCTCATCAAAAATGAATTTTGTGAGCTCAAACTCATCCAAAAATTAATTTTTGGAGAGATGAAGTGGGAGAGAGATATCTAAAATATCTTGGGTAACCTACTCATTTCTATTCAAGACCTCTGAACTTGTCTTTCTCACCTCCATGCTCTCTTCTTTGTTTGATATTGGAGCCGATTATTTTTCCTTCTTTCTCTATTGTTGTTACCAAATCATCCTTAGCCACCACTTTTTCTTTAACCTTTACCTCCTCTGAAGGCTTCATAATCAAGGGAAATTTGTCAATTATGAATCTTAAAACCTAGTTTCTCTAGTTTTTAATTTATCTCTTCTCTATTGGACTCCTCTTCTCCCTTCTCCTCACTAGTTTTTTGAGTATCATCTTCCAAACATGGACTTGGGAATGAAAAAGGAGCATTGGGTTGGGTCATAAACTAATTTTTTCATGGTTGGTGGTAAGAAGGGAGGTTTACTTACTTTTTATTCTATATGGGATGAATTCATGGAAGGGAAAAGTGTAGAAAATTAAAGATGGGATGGAATACTAGAATATGAAGAATTGGATTCCATAATGGGATCAACATGCAACAAACTCAAATCATGATATTCGGGTTGAAGTAATGCATATTGGGGACCATGAGTTAGTGGTTTAGGAATTACACATTGACAAGGTTTCCTCACTTCAAGTTCATAAGCCTCTATTTCTCTTATCCACTTTGCAAGTTGAGGTAGCATTTGAACCATGAAATCAAGATTTTGTTGAGGGTTGTATCCCATCCTGTCTTGTAAAAGGAACCACCCATGGACAAGGTTCCCTAAAGCCAATCCTAAATTCTTTTATTTGAGTTGTATCCCTTCACTGCACCATGATTGCTTCCATTCTATAATTTTTCTTGTGCAAATCAGCTTCATCATGTGTGAAACTACCTCCAAAATTTGTATATCCATGCTCTGAAACAACTACATCATTTGGAAAATGAAAAAAATTATTTAAATCCGGCTCACATGGATATGCATACTACTTATTTTAATTGTGAAACCTTTCTGGAGGTGTGTTGAAGTAACCTAGAGATGGATTTGAATAGCACTACTACTGCAAGTGTGAATTCCATGATGGAAATGAAGTCATGATTGCACAACTTCATGGATTGAATAAAAATGGAAGATATGAAAATAAAAATGGATGGGAATAGATGCAAATAAAGTTCTACAACTTAGAATAGGGTTGTTTGAATCAATGGAGTTGTCATTTGTGCTTATAATATACCTCAAAAGGTTGAACTCCATGAAAAGTACAAAAAAATTGATGAAATGAAGTGGTAAGGTGCTTCAAACCTGTCCCATTGAGTGTGCCAAAATTGTTATCACAAAAAATTAGCTCCTGGGATATGGTAATGACAGATCCCTACTTTTTGCTAACATGGGACCATCTATCAAGTTGTGGGACTTACATACTTGAGATGGCCCTCCAGAGAAGGTTGTTTCCTCTTCCTAATCCTAATGAAACAACTACTACTAATGAAGGGAACACCACTATCTACTCCTAATATATGATTTCCAAGGGACCAAGGAGAAGGAGAAATAGTGAAAAGATAGAACTCCTACACTATAGAGGTGATAACACCAAAAAGGGGTTGTTGGACAAGTTTAATTCTTAAAAATAGAGAAAGGTGAGCATACGAGAGGATGAACATGCATCACGGACCAAAATAATACACACAAAACACCATTTTTAGTTAATAGAAACACATTTAAGCATGTAATGAGAAAAAAATATGCACAACCACCTATAAGCATGAATAAAGGAAAGAAAAGAAAATAAAAATAGTGCAAGGAAGAGAAGTAGTCAAAAACACCAATTTTTATTGATCCATGAGTATGCACAATACCTAATTTTAGCAAAGAGGGGAAATATTTTAATATAAAATGCCAAACCACAAGATCTATAATCTCCATAAAATTCTTATAGAGAATAAGAAGGAGGGCAACAGAAAAAATGTCCAACTCTTTACAATTGTGTCATCCTTTACAATTTATAAAATATGGAAGAATTGGTGAGAGAGAAAGAGAGGAGAGGATTTTTACTTCAGCCACAAAAAAATCCATCAATACACCTAAAAAGTGATGGAGTATCTTGAAAAACTCATCCCTCATTTTCCTTTGGCCTCTGGAAGAAGAAAACTACACCCATGTTGTTATTTATTGTTATTTCATCTAGCTAAA
Organism: Taxus wallichiana var. yunnanensis; assembly: GCA_018340775.1. Taxonomy (NCBI): domain Eukaryota; kingdom Viridiplantae; phylum Streptophyta; class Pinopsida; order Cupressales; family Taxaceae; genus Taxus; species Taxus wallichiana. The sequence continues at coordinate 46,989,699 of CM031244.1, read as the reverse complement.
AGTGAGTTTTTGAACTCGGATTATTTTTTGTCTTTTGCGCCATAAAAACTCCATCAATCCTTCAATTTCTTGATTATTGTGCATATATATATCTTAGAGCCACATTTCCAATTATTCCAATTTTGTGCAATTTGGTTTAGAAATGCAAATGTTATGGCCTTCTAAGTGTGGGCAAATATCCATCATTTTTCGGTCTTGTTTGTTTTTTACGGAATGTGCAATAAATTTATAGTCGGGAGAAATGATTTTAATATTTTTTCCTTCCCTAATATGTTTTACAAATTTGAAATAACCTAGGCATTTAAAATTTATAATGGGCCCCACCACTTTTCCATTGTTTTCACTTGGGGAAGCTGAGTGTGTTTAAACATTGTATTTAGCTCTTGCACCACTCGCTAGTTGGATCATTGAGATGGTTACCCCTTTATTATTCCCCAGACTCCATTTTTCATAAATATTCTCAGGCAGATCCAACTCAGTGCTAACTCATCCCAACCCCGCATGCCTCCTCACTTTCATTGTAGTTTTTATTAAACCCATGCATTTTCCACTCACCTTGACATCCTTGGTCAACCCACCCAATGCAATGTGGGTGTCTATGTGTTATGGGGAACACCACATCACCACGTCTAGTTCAGTTCATTCTTTGTGTGGCTCTTGTTTCTACATTGGGTCCAAATCACCGATACCGCCCGAGTTCATCCCGTGCTTTGGTTCACCTGACTGAACCTCCAATAGATTTGCATTATGCCTCATTCCCTGGGTTTGATGCATTTTTTACACTCATTATGGATCTGCATGGTCCCCTAGGCCTGAAACTTGACCATACTCATCCATTCTATCCCATCCATCTAAACACATAATTTGAATCCCTTTAGTAACATGTGGAGGTGCCCTAACAGTGTGATGAAAGTGGGTTTTTTAGACACCTGATCCTCGAGTTCATCTAGGCAGCCTAGGGCCAAATCACACTCTTTGGCCACAAAGGCGCCCTATAAGGACACCTCCAATGGATTGCCAATTCAGCTCAGTGAGCTATCTCTAATCATTTCCCCCGTTTTCCACTAAGTCCCTTCTATCGGAGCCACTTTTTATTTAATGATTCACCTAGATGAATTCAAATCACCTCACAACAAAGCTGGCCTAACCTTTCCATGACCTCGGCCCCAATAAATGGCTCACTTGCACTTCCTATATCCTGATTTGACCTCCCATGTAGAACTTGATCATTTTGATCTCACCGCCATTTTAACTCAACCTGTGATGCTTTAACCTAAGCGAGCTTAGCCCGACTCACCGCATAGCGCACGAGTTATTGAGGTCCACAACTAGATCGATAGTTCTAGAACAACTCATCCCACCTAAATATAGCTCAACTTTCCCATGCCATTATCTCATCTCGTAGTGTGTCATGTCATCGCATTCTACATTCTAAATCTTACCATGGTAGCTTGGTTTACCATTATCAACATGAAACCAGTTCGGTCATCATGATCACTTCAGTTCACTATAAAACACAAGTAGTTTTCCACAATGTGATGTTAAACTGACCGCCCCTTGCTCCAAAATCTTACTATCACCTTGAAATGGCCCATTGTCACCTTTAACAACTCGGTCTACCATGGTTGATAGATCAATACAAGCTCAATTCACCAATTTAAGAGCCAACTCACCCACTAGCTTGGTGAGCTAGCTAGAGACTATGGACCAAATTTTTAACTTCATGAATTCCTTCCGCATCATTTGAATTTTTTTGGATTCCTCAAGTCCCTAAGGATGTCTATTAATGTTGGAGAGTGTCCGAGACTGCAACACCATATTTTTTCCATTTTTGCTAGATGTGGTCCTTGCAGCTTGTTTCTACAACTTAAGTAAACTTTGAACTTTATGGAAACCAAGAAGAGGAAAAATTCCTCTAATGGCTTCCAACCTTCTTGGATACCATGATAATTCCCCCAACATTGAAAACTTCTTGTGTGCTCTAGATTGGCCTCTTCCCCCGATTGAATGCAAGACCCCAATTTTCCCATTTTAACCTGAAGTGAAAATGGGTAACAAGTATTTTTTAGTGACCATATATGAGCATGCCAATTCATCATTCGATGTGCTTGTTTGATCATTTAAATTTTTTTATTACACAAAAAAATGAAAATGTATAAAATTTATTTTTGTATTTTTAAACAAAAAATTGACAACATTCTAAACTCAAAATCCCACATTTCATTTTTTTACACCATTTCAAGACTCAAAACAAATATATAAATTATCATCACTCAAACTTACATAAATATTATTTTTCAAGAAGAATCATTCCACGTATCTATATAAAGGTGATCTAAATCTTTGTGCATTCACCTAAAAATGCATAAATCACATAAAAATACTCTATATTTTTAGTTGATACATGATTTTCTGTGGAACCATATGTTATTGTATGATACACTCTAGGTAAATTTGAAAACATAATCCCCTAATATATGAGTGCATCAATTCATCACTCCATGTTCTTTTTGTACAAATAAATTATTTTCATACACAAAACGCTTAAAACGTATCATTTTTTTGGTTTTGAATAACAATATGACAACATTATAGACTCATAATCCCACATTTTATTTATAAACACCATTACAAAATTATTAAGTAACATATAAATTATCATCACTCAAGCTTACATAAAATCTTATTCTCGATTAAAAAAATGTCACATATCTATATAAAAGTATACAACACCTTTTTGTACTCACTTAGGAATGCATAAAACACTTAAAATGGTTCTATATGTTTTATTTTATACATGATTTTCTATGGACCTGGATGTTATTATATCAATACTCTAAATAAATTAGAAAACATGAACCCCTAATCATGCACTTTCTTCCTATAGAATTCCATTCATTTTAACTTCCATGAAATTGATTAAGTTATGTCCTCTACCTCTCTTCCCTTCCACTTTACTAGGTATTCTCTATACTCATTTTTGTATGTTTTCTTTATCCTAGTTGAAATCACCCATTATTATTCTATGCATACCTTCTCCAACATTTTCTATCTTTATTCAATATTTCAATTTTTTTCCCTTTATGATATGGTAAAGGTCTACTACATTGAATATGTTTTAGATATCTATGCCTTTTGGAAATTCAATCTAATATATTATTTTCACCAAGTTCATCAATACTCTACATATACCTATTTTATTCCACTTTAACCTATTAAATTTTCATTTACTAAATATTTCTGGCGTAAAAAACAATCCAAAACCAAGTCACCAACCTAAAATTTGACATCCCACCTTTCCATATCTACACATTGTTTATGTTGCAAATTTGTTTCATCCAACAATGTGCACACTTATTAGTACACATTATTCATGTTCTTTGTAAAAAAATCATCCTTTAGACATATTTTTATATCATAAATAGTATTACTAAACTCTTTCACTACATGAGGGATATTTTCATAAACCATTTGAATTAAAAAAATATTTTATCTTTTTAGAGTTATTATATGCAAATTTTTATTGTATCGGTACAAAATTAAATTTGCATGTCTTATCACCTATCAAATATATGAGAAAATCCATAAGACTTGTGTTTACTACCTTTTTCTATATGTCTATATATTGATTATATGTTAAGATAAATTATAACTTGTGTTAAATATATTTCACCCGTCCTCTAAAATTAAGAGTATAATTGGTATCTCTTCTAGACACAATAATATGCAATAGCCGCTACATCATTACCACCTCCTTATAGAAAAAAATTGTATTATTTGTTTCATAACTTATCTTCCTACAAGAAATAAAATGTTCCATCTTTGAAAATATATTTACTACGTAATAAATGGAGTTAATTCCCCACTATGTTCTACGTATTTCCAACACAAAATTAATACTTATATCCCCCAAGGATTCTTTGGAATGGGAAACATTTTGTAAAAAACATGCATTATATAATCTCCATTTTCCCAACTAGAATAATCTACACTCTTTCACAAAAAAATTCACATCTATGCTCATCCATTGTAAAATAAATCTCTCCTACACATTCAATAGATTTTTATTCGCTCCAAAATTTCATTCCAATCATCCAATGTGTTTTTATTTAACTATATTCACACGCATTGATTTTCTATAGGTGCATAATTATTTACCTTTGAAAAATATACCTTCATGTATAAAATCCACCAATTAGGTGTCATGTCAACACTAAAATTACATGCACACCTTCCATGCCTCAATAAATTATGCATTTATTTCATACATATACTTCGTGGAATAAAAACCCAAAGCCTCTACTCTCATTTTTGTCAGAAAAATATTGTCTCTACTCAATGCATCAATAACCTAGCTATATTTACCACTCCTATGCCACAACACATAATTATAACACTATGTATATTCCACCCACTTTGTGTTACGTTTATTTAATCTCACTCCACTTTTATGAGTTTTAGTTATTGATGATTAGAATACATAAAAACTCTTTTTCTAATAGTTAATGCCAACATCTCTTCATTTATTACAAAAATTCAAATTCCTCTTTTTAAAATTCATATTCTCACTAAAATATGTTACAAATTTACCTTTATATCTCAATATTATTCCAATTTATGTGCCAATAGTATTGTGATTCATCTATAATACCTTTGAAAATAAAGAAACATAACAACTAATTTCTTAGTCACCTTCTTATACAAATATTTAAAAAATCATTTTATAACATGTTTCTATAAAAACTATCTCCTATCATGGCATCTGTGATAGGCGTGCACATTCTTATAAACTTCATAATGAACTTGTGGTATAAACTTTCAAAGTTGTGAAATATTTATTTCTCAAATGCATTTTATAGTGTTAGTCACTCTAGTATCACTCACACCTTTTCAAGATCCATCCTTATACTTGTAGAGATAAAAAACAAATAAAAATGATATCCCTAAATAAAATTATAATTATTTAATTTGATATATGACTTATCTTCCAAAAACTTCTATAATGTTTACCTTATATTCTTTAAATGATCTTCCCACTAGTATAAATTATGCAAAGGGTTCTAGGATCACTACAATAACCTGAAAACAAAACACATACATACATGAAAATATTTGTAAAACATAAAAAAACATTTAACATAGATTTTTGAAGGTAGAATAACTACAGAAATATTAAGCATAGATGTGAAAGAGGGCCGATTACCCTCCTTACCAAAATATTGTAGTGATATTTTCTTTTACTCATGATCCACTAACACTAGCTCTCTACACCTTTAGAAAAAACAAATAGATGCTATATATGGGTATGTCTATGATTATATTGCTTCTTGGTGGTGAGGTTTTTATATATTTTTACATTGTCTCTAATCACTATTTTATAAAATATGGTGTTTCTATTTATTATACATGAGTACCTAATATGGCCTAGATATCGAGACCCATATATGATATTTTTCCTCTCTTACTTTCTCTAAGTTAATATTAAGGGTTTTTCATGTACACATCATATTTCTTATTTTAAGTTTATTTATAATTGTATAGATTACTTTATCCTCTCCTTTATATAGTACATTTTGAGAGGTGATATTATTAAATATAATAAATCATACAAAAATGTATGGTTTAATATGTACATTAACACCAATGTCCTATCAAATATAAAAATTTCATCTAGGTATACAATAAAAAATTTCCTCAAAAATTATAGTGGTTCTTGGTGAATTTATTAATCCAAATTACATCACAATCCATTTATGAATTCCTTTTATTTTAAATGTAGTCTTCTACTTATTTCTTTATCTTATGTGGGTCTAGTGATATCCACTCTCTAAATAAATATTTGTGAATTATATTTCTCCACACAAATAATCCATAAGGTCATAAATGTTTATACATTGAAATACACACTCAATCATGATATTATTTATTACTCTTGATTATGTTCTCATATGTCACTCTCTATCCTTCTTTGGCACTAGAAATATAGGTATGATGAACATACTAAGGATATTTAATGTTAATTCCGTACCTAATATATATTGAGAATTTTCCCATATTTATACATTCTCTTGTGGAATAATTCTTTAAGAAAAATTATAAGGTAAGATCAATCCTAGAATTGGATACAAGTGACAACTTATGTCTTATTTTATAGTAACTTACCTAGTAGGTCTCTTAACACTACCTCCACAAAATCTTCTAATACCTCCTTCATCAGACATTGAAGTGACTCAACTCTTTATAACATAGTGCACACATATTCACTTTATTTGGTTCTCACCATCAGTGAAAAAAATAGGTCATCTTTCGCTACCTCACTCAAAAAATATTTTACCTACATTAATAAAACCTTAAAATTTTGTTCTCCTCTTCATGTGGTTCCCACAAGGGATTCAAGAAGTAATACATTTCATCCTTCACCACACTATATTTATTTTTGTGAGTATAATGTAGTTATTTCCTATCCAATATCACAACCTCTTAAGAAACATACAAAAAGCATTTATAGGAATTATGTTACACATGACCTTACCTTTAGACTTGCCTATTGAAAAATTTACTAAACTTTGTTTAGCTACCAAGATTTAGTGTCCCTTATGCAATCAAAAATATTTATAGGGGTTATTATGAAATATCCTTTTCAAACACAACTAATCAACCATATTGTGTGTTACCATTATTCACTATAAACTTAAAAACCTTTTCTCGTAAATTGCATATGAAACCAAATAAATTATTCCTTTGAACTAAGACTTCCTCCTTTCCTAGATTCAAAAATATATACTTCATCATTGATTATTATCTCATATTTAGTTCTTTCCTTAATTCACTAACATGTTGTTCTATTTTGGTAGTGAAATATGAAAACTTGAATTATTTTGTTTTCTTTCACCATCATTTTAGGTGTACATGACATCAAAAGCCTTATGTTCATACTCTCTACACCTAAAACATGTACTTTGTTGAATTCATTTCCCTCTAAGTATAAAATATCCTTCTTCTCTAAAATAATTATATATTCCTCTATGTGTGTCTTCACTACATGGTGAAGTAATATCCTCACCCTCTTGTGTTGAAGTCTCTCTAACACCACCTTAGCTTCATACTGTCATGAACTTTAATCCTTTTCCCCATGTCATACATGTTTATTTCTAATATAAAGTCTCTTCTTCGCTCATTGTGTATTAATAGGAATCTAGAAATGATCACACTTAGATCATATAAAATCATGCTAAATTAAGAGATGTAACACATTCATGTAATAGAATATATTATCCATGTCATCCTCTATGAATGAATGTTTAAAAATCCTTAGTGTATTCTTTCCTACTAATGTCCCTTCATAAATTTTGCACCATCTTGAACAAATTGAGATGATAGTATTTGGGAAATAATTCTACCTTCATATTTTCCATCAATTTATCCACAGTCTTAGTATTTTATTATCTTCTACACACTTTTTATACCCTTAAATATTCCTACTAAAGAGATCATGAAAATTCAATTTGTTTCAACCTAACTTTCATATTTTGATATTGTGTATAAGTCTTTCATTTTTTCCTAAGAAGTTACACTTCATCTTCATCTTCTATAGATAACACCCTTATCTCTATTATTGGAACTTCATCATCACTAGCATTTCCCACCATTATTACTCTATGATATGTAGCCTGTATATCCTCCAAATTATCCTTTGTTATTCTCATCAACTTGGCTGATTCATCAAGTATTGTTCCTCGGTCACGCTTTGACCTCTCCTAGAATTTATCCTTCTATTTTACATTAGTGCATACTCAAAAGGAAAAATGATTAAAAAATCACACTTCTCCCTAATAACTACCTTAAATGAATATTTCTATAGTAAATTTCTACTTGTACTCACAAATGTGGAAAAATGTTAATGTTTATTATGTGTCCTTACACCTTCTACCTAGAAAAATGCTTTGTAGAATATTGTAGTGATTTTCCACCAACACTCATAAATGTGGGAAACATAAAATTCCTTCTTGTTGAAATTGTAAGTAAATACATCCTTTCTCTAATACCAAATTATGTAGATGTGCTAGGGGAGCCCAATTAAGGGATACTTTGACCACATAACCCTTTTCGTTAAATCACATAACATAGAATAACCATGAAGAAACACAAAATTTATTAATGATTCATAAAATATCACATATACATAGATCAATTTCCAATGATACAACCTCAAAATTCTCCTAATCACAACTAGGTAGTCCCATTTAGAGAGTTTGTGTCATCATTGCATTTATAGTAACCCAAAATTGTCCATGTTATTTCTTATCACTATTTATAGTTCCTTAATTTTAAATTCAAATATATATGCATGCTAGAAACCTGAATTTATCCTTGATATTAGGTACACATTACCCATAAAAAATCCTAAAGCTGAAAAATATTTCTAAAATAAGGCCCTACTGAGCCATAAAAGTGATTTCAGTTTATTGTGGACTTTTGCAAACAACACACTTCCATCCATAACTTTACAAAACATCAAATGATCATCATGAGGTCAGTAGATCTCCATGACATTGATAGCGCATTTTATCATGTATTAGAACTTAACAAAGTGAATGGTTTAGAGCTCAATCCAATCGATCATGCAAATAACACAATTATTTATCACACAATAATATACTTCATTCTATGATATTTCTCCGTATTGATTCATTTGTGGTGACTACAATTTTATAGGAAGAGACTTGGAAATAATTAGGGAGATATAATCTCCACCAATATCACATGTAAATCTCCTAAAATCTAAAAAACCACTAAATACGATATATTTCTAACAATATATCACAACTATATAGTCTAATCTATATCATAATATTGTTTCTAATAATATTACTATCAGATATTAAAAAATCAAATACTATTTACCTTTCAAGAAATATCCCAAGATCATGAAAAAAATAATATTCCTAACAAATGGGACCTCCACAAAATGAATTATTATTCCAAAACAATGTATAAAAGCCAAAAATGTACCCTAATTATTTTAGTTTATATAGGATTGTTTTTCACTCGGATGCTCCTACATTAAAAAATCATTCGTAGGAAAGAATTGATAGCACAAGTTACCCAATAATAAATAAAAAAATGTTCAATGGGGCATTATTATGAATACTTACCATACATCAAAGTGTATCTCATTAGAATATGACATAAAATAACCTCAAGTGGTGGCTAATGTAAAAATATGTAAGGAATATTTAGGCTACATTGACATATGTGATCATCCAAGCATTGAATAATTGGATAATTAATTAATTACATAGCATGATTTATCATGAAAAGTAAAAACTAAATGCTCCACATAAATATTTTACATTCAATCAATTTATGTTCATTATATTTAATACATAAATCTATCATATTATAAATATGAATTTTACCATGTGAGAATAATCATATATGGTAGAAAAAATATATAAATCATCATACATTAAAAATATATACAATTAATGCAATTAAAAGCACACAATCATTGATTTTATATATATATATATATATATATATATATATATATATATTTTTATTTTTTTTATTATTGGCAAATAGTTTTTTGAAAGGGACTATACCCTTGAGTACAAAAGATGGCCTAGGAGCCAGAATAAAGGATCAGAATCCAAATGTGACAATGAGGCCCAAAGTAGCCAAAAAACAGCTACCAAACAAGACAAAACAGCAAAAACACTGCAAAAAAGTAGTAAAGAGACCGCGAAAAAATAGCAGAAAAATAGACAAGTACAACAAAAGCACCAACATCTACTTCTTGGTAGCTTTGTCGATGCTGGTCTTGATATTCTTCCAGGATTTGAACATACCCAAAGTTGTCATGTGGGCAGCGTCAGTCTTATCCAGCTGATCAATGGTCCTTTTGCTTTCCTTATCATTGCCCCAAAGTGTTGCCGAACTCCGCTGAGATTGGAGACACTTTTGACATGTTGCTCAATGAACTCCTCAATCGCACTGAAAATGGCCATATTGTAGTCATGACGAGTTTTGGCCTTCCCTAAATGGGAGTCTAAGGAATTCAGCTTCTTGTATATATCATCAATCTGGCTATTATCAATATCCACCTCCTCCTCATTCTTCCTCTTACCTTTCTGTTTTGCCAAGTTCTTAACTTCATCCACTATAAAATGAAGTTCTTACCTATATATATACATATTTTAATAATTTGGTGTCCAAATATAAAATGAGAGAATATTTCCACTAGGGCACATGTACATTTAACTTGTAAAAATATACACTCCTATTTATAAAAATATCCCTAGATCTACTATACTCAACATAAGAGCATGAATTCTCATAACCTTGCCTCTCTCACTCTTGATTGATTATATGTTGGGAATACAACCATTCATTCTCCTATTTTAGTTTTGTTGGCTAGATTATATGAATGTAAAAACCTAGGTATTCATGGGATAAATCCCCTTCATTTAACGTGAATCCCCTTAGTGATGTATTTATTTATTATACAGACCTATTAATTTATATTTTGGGTATTACTTAAATTGTAGGGCTCATGAACCATAGCCAGAAAATTTTGCTGCAAGTTAGCAGCTTGTGTTTGGGAAATTTGTGTGGAAAAGAAGAGGATGTATAGCAAAAATGAGAAAAAGAGAGAATGCACTTCACAATAAGTAGATCACAAAGCTTATTAACCCATACAAAATAAATAAATACTTTTAAAATGTCATAGTTTTAGTAGATGAAAAAGAAATTGATTTAGATTTAGATTTTAAGTAACACAAATTTTACCATAAAATCCTCACGAATGCACAGTGAGACTTCTCAGACACAAATTTCTCCATAAATTCACCTTCTTCTTATTCAATTCCAGCAAAGTTATACAAAGAAAATTCCAGAGTCTCAACACAAAGTTTTTGATCTTTAAATTTTTGTATAAAATTACAACAACCCATTGCTAAAACGTTCCATCATATTTTCCCGTAGGATTCTATCTCTATTTAAAGCATCTAGATAGAAGATAAAAATATGATAAATTAATTGTGCCTTCTACATATTTTGGCTAAAAACCTACAAAAAGTTGATCATTTTCCTCCTTGGATCTCTTCTTATTGACACACATGATATTTGAATGTTCTTGTGCCACCTATTTATAAGTAATTGAATTTTTTAAACAACTTGAAGTAATGGATTTTAACGGGATTATTTAAGTTTTACAATTAAGTTTGATTACTTTCTTATATTGTCTAGAAAAATAATTAGAAGAAGAAGAAGAAGAAGAAGAAACAATTCCAAATTTTATGAAAAAGAAATCTACCCATTACTTAGCATTATGCCAGCTGGGAACTGCTCATTTCATGCCATGGGAGTTTTTATACTATCTAACACTTTCCAAAACTAGAATTTTTAGATTCCATGATGTAGAGGAGGTCAAGAGATTTCTATAAATTCCAAGATCTCGAAAAAGGAGCATTTGAGCAAAAGTTATGGCCAATTGGGTTTTTGACCCCCATTACTGCTTTCCTTTATATTGTGGGATTTAACAACTGCTTTACTTATTACTTCAATGAAGTAATGATTTGTTGAAATTTTCTTTGTATTGCATGATTTAGCAACTAATTTATTTATTACTTTAATGAAGTAATGAGTTGTTGAAATTTCCTTTATATTATGGGATTTAGCAATTGCTTTACTTATTACTTCAATGAAGTAATGAGTTGTTGAAATTTCCTTTGTATTACAAGATTTAACAACTGCTTTACTTATTACTTCAATGAAGTAATGAGTTGTTGAAATTTCCTTTGTATTGCGGGATTTAGCAACTACTTTACTTATTACTTCAATGAAGTAATGAGTTGTTGAAATTTCCTTTGTATTATGAGATTTAAAAACTGGTTTACCTATTACTTCAATGCAAAGTAAGTAATGAGTTGTTGAAATTTCCTTCTTATAGGGATTTTTGGATTGCTTTACTTATTACTTGTAGAAGTAAAGTAACTTCATATTTTTCCACATTACTCTCTTATTTTTCCTTCTTTATGGGTTTTTGCAACTTCTTTAATTAGTTACTTTTAAATGTAAATTAAATCCATTTTTCATTACTCTCTTCTTTTGGGTTTTTGTAGTTTTTTGCTTTTTTACTTAATCACTTTTAAAGTAAAGTAAATCCATTTTTCCACATTATTCTCTTCTTTTTCCTTGTTTACGGGTTTTTGCAAATTCTTTACATAGTTACTTTTAGAAGTAAAGTAAGTACATTTTCCTCATTACTCTCTTCTCTTTCCTTCTTTACGGGTTTTGAATGGAAATTTATTGCATATCAAGAAGTACAGTAACTTACAAAACTTGAATACTTAATAGGATAAATACTTAGCTTATATGACTTTTGAGTAGTTTTTTTTTAAATGGGTATTTCTCCAATTGTAACCAAGTAACTTCTTGTAACCTTCTGAAGAAATCTAGAGTAATCCTAAAAATTTAAAAGGGGATCCCAATATTTCTAAGTGAAATATTTGGGGACACCAATTAGCTCCATCTATGGACATATTTATTTTTGCAAATGGAAGAAATGAAGATGATATCCAAGCATTTGTGGTTTTTCTCTTGTTCATTAGGCGATGGAGTTGATTTTACCCTTGAAAAAATTGATCTTTTTCTTTGAAAATTTACCTCGTGAATTTTTTATGTTCTTAGCACTGAACTGGAACTTCATGATGACTGATAGCCAGAAATTGATATGTGGATCTATAAATAAAGCTCAGAAACTACTCCAACTATCTGATTTGATCCTGAAGTGAACCAAGAAAGGCAAAAAAACTTACAAAAACTATATACAAACATGTAAAATCATACATGTCCCAAGTGGAAACATGTAGAGTGTGCTCAAACACTTATTTTGTTGAAAAAAACAAAACTACCTACACTACTTTAACCAAAGGAAGAGGAATCTCAAATGAATCTTGTAACGGATAGGGAGAAATAGCTACCTTTCCTCACAAACTTAGACCATGTAATTGATTTTGCATTAAACATGGTCATTAGCAAGAAAAAAAAATTATTTTGAAGTTGATTCTCCACCCTTCTTACCAAAGTATCAAGAACAAAAAATAAAATAAATACCTCCTTTAGTTGTTATGTATTTGGATTTGAGAGGTATTGCGGTTGATTTTTGGTGCGTTGTATCTCATCCTCATGCTTTGAAATAAGAATTACTTATTAAAACTCCTTTTTGGATCTAAAAACTAGACAAATATATTATTGGGAAAGGCCTAATCCTCATTATTTTATCATTTTATTTGAAGCTCATCCCGTGATTGGGGGCATTCAGAAAATTTCCTTTTCATGAATAAAGTTTCATACAAGATTCAATTTGATGCTTGTTATGCTTCCATAAACAACTTTAAAAAATAATATAAATTCTCCATGATGAATTTTCATTTTGCAATTGATTCATAATGGCTCTCCTCAAGCAAACATATTCGGGCAGTAGCCTCTTTTTGACCATTTCCTCCATGGCTGATTTTTGGGAGTTTCTATGCAATAAGAGGCTCTTAGTATTGGAAGATATATGGTGAAAATGCATCAGCAGTGAATTCAATGGCTTATTCTTCTTCAATGAAATCTTCTAGATATGATAAGAAATCAACCTCATTTTCTGATTCATAGTCTAAGTATCCAATGTTGGATTCACCAAGGGTCTACAAAATCATGGTATTAATGTGGATCACATAACAACAAATTTATCTTCTTCATCACTCCTACATTTTCCTTAGATCGCCTTCAATTTCCATTCTTTGAGGAGCAACATTGTTACATTGTACCAATTGCTTCTTTATCTCGTAACATATCATTTACAAATCTTTGCGAGTAGTTGATCAAAATATGCTTTGAGCTAAAGTAGAACCTTAAACCTTAGGATTTGAATGCTTGATTTTACCTGCCATGATAAGATCATCCTCTACTTCGATAGAAATGTTTTGAGCTGCCAACAAGTTAGCAAGACATTCTCTACGTAGTTGATAACCAACTTCAGGTGATAAATCATTAATGAAAAATACCTTCTGATTTTCATCACTAAGGGAAGCAGTAAGAGGAATTTTACAAAATATCCTTTGGAACTTGGAAATGAAATCTCTCATGTGTTCATGTGGTTATTTTTTCATCTGTATGAGATGTGATAAAAAAACGTGAATCTTTTATGGGTTTGAATCTGGCTTCAAATCATGTTCTCATAGTAGCCCAGTTGGTGATACATACAAGCGGAAGGTGATAAAACCATTCCATAGTAGTGCCCTGAAGTATCTCAACAAACAATGAAATAGATACATCTTCATGAGGAACTTTAGAACTCCACAAGCTACAAATATGTAACTATATATTCATCTGGGTGTTTCTTCCCATCGCCATTAATTTTTGGGAAATTATTTCATGATCCGCATGGAAATTCATGTAATGGCTGAACCAATGCAAGATAGCCAATAACTGGACCCCAAGGAACTAGAGCTTACGGTTGTTGCATAACCATGATAGCTATTTTTATAATATTATTCTTGAGTGTATGTCATTTTTTCCAGCTTGACCTTGGAAAGAAAAAAACAATAGAAAAGGTATATACAAATTTACCAATAATTTGTTTTTATGGATTCGCTTAATATTTTATTTAAATAGACTCACTAGATAGGAAAAGATCAACAATTATTTATTCGTTCCCAAATGGAGTTGCCAAAATTTATTGGCTATATTTTATGCATGCATAAACCTAGGTAGTCATGTGATAAATCCCCTTCATTTAATAGTGAAGCTCCCATGTTATGTATTTACTTATTCTATAGCTTATTAATTTATATTCTGGTATTTCTTTAATTATAGGCTCATGAACCATAGCCTGGAAAATTTTACAACAAGTAAGTAGTTGTGTTTGGGAAATTTCTGTAGAAAAGAAGAGGATGTATAACAATAGTGAGAAAAAGAGAGGATGCACTTAATAATAAGTAGATCACATATATTATTGCACCATAAAAATAAATAAATACTTTAAAAATGTCACAATTATAGAAAATGAAAAAGAAATTAATTCAAATTTAGATTTTAAGTAACACAAAGTTTACTATAAAATCCTCATGGAATGCACAACGAGCATTCTTAGACAAAAAATTCTCCATAAATTTGCCTTCTTCTTATTCAATTTTAGCAAATTTATATAAATAACATTCCAAAGTCTCAACACAAAGTCTGATATCTTTAAAGTTTTTCATAAAATTACAATAACTGGTTGTCAAAAAGTTCCATCATCTTTTCCCGTAGGCTTCTCTCTATTTAAAGCATCTAGAAAGAAAATACAAATATGAAAAATTAATTTTTCCTTCCACACGTGCTTTGGATACAAAACCTCAAGAAGTTTATAATTTTCCTCCTTGAATCTCTCTCTTCTTGGAATGCATGATATTTGAATTTTTTATGTGCCACCAATTTATAAGTAATTGAATTTCTCAAACAAGTTGAAGTAATGGATTTTAATTAGATTACTTAAGTTTTATAATTAATCTTGATTACTTTATTATATTTTCTAGAAAAATAAGTAGTAGAAGAAGAAGAAGAAATAATTCCAGCTAAAAACCCCAAGTCTATCTTTTCCCCTTTTTATGTTAAAGAAGAAATATGACAATATTATGGTAACAATGTTTCCTGAACTATTCATTTCATGTCGGGTTTTTTTCTATACTTTTCAACCTTTTCCAAAATTATATTTTTTTATTAAATGATGTAGAGGAGGTCAAGAGATTTCTATAAAGTCCAAGATCTCAAAAATGGAGTATTTGAGCAAAAGTTATGGCTAATTGAATATTTTTGACCCCCATTACTGCTTTCCTTTATATTTTGGATTCAACAACTACCTTAATTATTACATCACTGAAGTAATGAGTTATTGAAGTTTTCTTCGTATTGCAAGATTTAGAAACTTCATTACTTATTACTTCAATGAAGTAATGAGTTGTTGAAATCTCCTTTGTATTACAGGGATTTAGCTATCGCTTTTTACTTATTACTTCAATCAAGTAATGAGTTGTTGAAATTTCCTTCTTATAGGGATTTTTGGACTACTTTACTTATTACTTTTAGAAGTAAAGTAACTTCATTTTTCCGCATTACTCTCTTATTTTTCCTTCTTTGTGGGTTTTTGCAACTGCTTTACTTAGTTACTTTTAGAAGTAAAGTAACTCCATTTTTCCGCATTACTCTCTTCTTTTTCCTTCTTTTCGGTTTTTGCAACTGTTTTACTTAGTTACTTTTAGAAGTAAATTAACTCCATTTTCCGCATTACTCTCTTATTTTTCCTTCTTTGTAGGTTTTTTCAACTACTTTACTTAGTTACTTTTATAAGTAAAGTAACTCCTTTTTTCCGCATTACTCTCTTATTTTTCCTTCTTTGTGGGTTTTGAATGGCAACTTACTACATATCATAAAGTAGAGTAACTTGAAAAACCTGAATGCTTAATAGGCTAAATACTTAGCTTATATGACTTTTGAGCAATTTTGGGAAAATGGGTATTTATCCAATTGTAACCAAGTAACCTCTTGAACCTTCAAGAAATCTAGAGAAATCCTACAAAATTTTAAAAGGGGAATCCCAAGATTTCTAAGTGAAATATTTGAGGAAAAAAAGTTGGATATATTAAATTGAATTATTAATATCAAATATATCATTCCCCAACTATGGAAGAGGTCTCTCTATATCCAAAAGATGAAGTTGAATCTTAACAATATCCTTCTCCTAATTGTCTGCCAAATATCCTCATATTTTTACATAATTTTTGTAGACACCAAAATTGGGTCACACTCCCTTTGGTCCATTGAATAATAACCAACTCGAACACACCTACCTAACCATGGCCCCTTTCACACCACTCTAATATTACTTTAATTAATTAAATTAATTCGTGATCTCAAAATATCTATTATTTAAATATCCTAATTGGATAATTCCCACACCACCACCTCACCTATACACCTCATCTAGCCACCTCACCCTAAGACTCATTCTTAGTATGTTGCCATAAGTAACTAAGACCTACCTCAACCCTAAAAATCAAAGCCTACATTCCCTCTAACCACATTCCCACCCGTTAGAAAGCAAGCTTCCATTCTAATCTGTGGAAGGAAACAAACGAGATCCAATAAAATCAAGGGGATCTACCCATTTTAGAAAACCTAGGAAATCCCTCCTTAATCGACACTGATTACCCTAAACTACCTCTAGTCAACCCGGAACTGTAAATCGGTTACCATTTATTCCCCAAAATAACCTTATTTTGAGGTTGGCACATTGTTTGAGAGCAAGGGATGAAACTAGGTCTGTCATACAAGTAGAACCATCATTCGTACACACATCGGAAGCAATCACAAATCCATTTGCATTCACAAAAGCACCCGGTGAAGCACCATTATCACATTAAGTTCCACCCATCTAATCAATCGCCATTGCCACCCAGCCATCAAACCCATACAACAAAGAGTAGTAGGTTTTGTTATATCTATTATTAGTTTTACTCCTATTCCTATTCTCCCACCATTTACCTCCATGTAAACTCGACCATTCCTTCACCCACACAATTGAACTGCCCATACCTAGTTTTTAAAGATCCTTGACTATACCTAAGACCTACATAGACCTTTCCATTACCCTCTCCATTTCCATTTAGCCTCAGATCTTCCCTCACATCAATTTTTTGATAAGCTTCTTTATCCCAACCCTACCGATGCCATTTACCCATGACGGTCACCGGTTCACCTAAACTAACATCTATCATACCAGATGATGTCGGTCTCGTGTTTTTACCCTCAGACTAAGAACAGAGCCTAAAATCTCCACCAAATACCCAAAACAACCTATAACTAGACCTTGACCAAGACTAGTACTCGACATAGACCTTGACCTTGATTCAATTATAGCTTAGCCTTTGTTGTGGATGGATTTACTTATTGTAATCGAATGAGATACCTAAATCATTTTAAATGTAGTAGGATTTCATTCATTGTTAACATTGAATTGTTTTAAATAGTGTATTAACAACATTCTAGGGAGTATCATACTTCCCATCTAGCATACGCTAGGTAGTCCACTTTGCATATATTGTTTAACTTCTATTTGGTGGTTTTTTCTATTGCGGGTAGTTCCTGCTATCCAAAAGGGAGCTCTCATGATAAGATGTGGATCAATAAGTAATACATGTGTAACAACCTTCAACCAGCTTTTAACAGTATTCCTAACCCATTTACCCTTATCTGTTTTTTCAATATTCAAAGAAATGCTCTAGAATCATGTGAAGCCTTTTTGCATTTCTTCATTATTAGGTGAAAAATTGCATGTTTGTTTTCTTTTTGAAAGTTTTTCACACTAAATTTTATCCCTTGGAATCTTCTCTTCTTTCTATTTGTCTCAAAGCAATCATGTTTTGGTGCTTTAAAAAAATTCCTTTCCTTTCATTAGTATCACATTAGTGAAGGAGCATCCCTTCTCATGTTCATCTTTTTGTGTCATTGAATTTAATATTTCGATTTGGGCTTAAAATTAACTTCATTTCATTCTACTTTACTGCATTAGCTCACATTAAATGAGGGCAACCTATATGCTAGAAGTCATGCCCAAATGATGGTTGACAAATGAATCATAGAAAAGCACTTCCTTTCTCTTCTTCTCTCTCTGAGTCTTATCCAAACATCACAAAATTGAAAATATACACATTCTTAAACAACATCTTACCCAAAAGAAGTTGTAGGTGATCACACGATCACGGCACAGTGGGCACCCAGCTTGTTACTTCTGTTGATTCATTATCTCAGAGGATGGCCCGCCCCCACCATAACATACCTGAAACCTCTCCTTGTAGATTTCCTTCTTCATAGGAAGCCTTCCTCACAAAAAAAATCTGTTCTAAAGTTCACAAGTCAGTCCTTAATAGCATAAGATGAACAAACATAATAGGAAAAGCACTCTTAGGATCATATTTTTTTCTTAGTGTTTTTTCTTGGCTTGCATTTTGAGGTGAGAGGACATGTTCTACATCTTTTTATTTCTCCTTACATGTCCTCATCATAGTTGGTGTATTCCAGCTTTATTTTAGTGTGCCTGGACCCTATTTTCATCATTCTTAGAATTATCGGTTTGATTCCACATTTGATTTTAACTCAAAAACCACCATTTCTTCATCTCTTTTTCAATTTCACAGGAACCGATGTCGGTCCACAGACCATCATCAGTTACCCTATGATCATCTTCATTTTACCCAACCGGCGTTGGTTTACTATTCTTTTGGTTAACCTACCCAAAAGGACACCTCATTCACCTTCTTTGTTGTCTAGAGTCTTTGTCACTCTCATTGTATTCAATGTCCTGATAAATTCCATTAGCATATTATCCATGTGGAAAATTATTAGTTTTTTTCCTTGTTTTAGCAAATTGTATATTTCCCACAAAGACCAACCACGATTACCTATGATTGGCATTAGTTTACGTTAAGCTGAAATTGGTTAGCTTGTTCAAATTTCCAGCTAACATTTTGTACCTAATCCACCTACCACCACATGGTTTCCTATCTTTGTTGTATTTACGTGTCATTTAAAGAAAGTAGTCCTACCACGTCAATACTTGTTCACATGGTGCTTTGACGTGTAGCCTGAGATGCCCTCATATTCCATGTCATTTGTCAACCACTCTCACCTAGTCCTTCATCACCTTCTATTTTATCACCGATGGATCTTACCCAACCTATCACTATCACCATAGGGGACGAGGAGTTCACATGACTCCTTGACAGGAACCCTGCCACCTTACAATTTTATCATTCCCACTCATCCACTTGAGATTCCTTATGTTAGTTAATATGCAGGCATGCTCGTATCTATCCCCCACTATCATTCCTACTTCTACGTCAGCCCCTATGGTTTCACGCTACCTACACCTGGCTTTCCTCGAGTCATTTCGTAGCTATGCCCTATACCAGCTATGACCACCATGTCTACCACATCTATTGCACTGCCACATCCACTATACCTTCGCCAACCACCTGAGACATAACCTCATCCATGCCTATTGTCTCACATATACCCATATCTACAAAACCACCCCCTGTGTTGAAAACCACTACCCCCTTTCAAAACATTGTCCTTTCTATTCCACATTCCTTAGCCCCTATTACTACTAGAGCCACCTTGACCATTCCACCTCCATTTACATACTATCAATGAGCCTCTCTCGTTTCATCTATCACATTTTAGGTACATACCCCTATCTCACTCCCTCCTTCTCAATCTACCTATACACCAGCGCCATATCTTTGGAATGCCACCACCATTATATGTCCAACACCAAATGTCTTATGCTATAGGAGGTATCCATCCATCACAACCAACTAATGACCTAATCAAGTTAATGATAGACAAGAATCAAACACTTTGGCATTGGTTTCGACACACACAATTCTCTCACCTACGATGAGATTTGTAGTGATCCTATCCACCCATCCATTCCTATCCGTCCATATCCCATGCATTGGGAAATGCCTAATTTTAACTTCTTAAACAACAAAGAAGACCTGCAACAACATTTTGGTCTTTCAAACACGGGTTTTATCTGATCACCCACGATGACACTTTGCTTCTGAGGAACTTCCCCATGTCTCTAACCAGCCCACATTAGACGGTATAGTGGGTTACCTAGACATTCTATCTTCTCATTTAATCAGGTGGCCCAAGCTTTCTTGGATCACTTTTCCATCAATTTTTTTAAGAAGGTTACCATGACTGACCTCTACTCTACATGTCAATATGATGATGAATCTATCATAGGTTTTGTTGCTCATTGGTATAGCCTTGATTAATTAACTCATATTCCAAGAACCAAAAATTGAACTCATAGAGCTCTTTACATGGGCTTGTGCTAGACATATCTCACCAACCTTACAGGTGTACACTTTCCAAACCTTTGATGAGGCATTCACCATGGCACTAAAGCTAGAGATTTGGGACATTGAAGAAAAGAAAATCCAACTATGAAATAAGAACTCAAATTTAATTCTAATGATACATCTTCTTATTAGAAACCATACAATAACTATTCAAAAGCCAAGGGCACCACTAATGTAGTGATACTCAATTCGCCTATCCCATTCATCAAATCTGCTAACCCTCATCTAATCTTTCTCCTATCTAGACCTTTCAATTCAGACGAGAACAATGAAATACACCCCAATTGGGGAGCCTTATTCTTTTGTCTTAGAAAAGCTCATTAAAGTTGGGGCCATCACCCTTCCTCCCATAAAACCACACACTAGTTTTAATCCTGCTTGCCCCACACCTACATGGTACAAAGAGCACAACTTCTACAACTATCATCGGGTAAAAGGTCATAGTGATGATAATTGCATCACTTTCAAGAACATTGTCTAGGAAATGCTCAAGAAAGGTGAGTTAACCTTGGATAATCCTAATGCACCTGCCAATCAAAACCTACACATCTTCAAGAAACCATTTCCTAATCATGCCCCTTCTTCTGATCAAACTGGAGAGACCTCAACTAATGATAGCCATACCCACGAGGTCCATGCTATTTTCAGTGGTGCACAAGTTGCTTCCCAATTGCCTCATATTCCTTCCATAGAGGAAATCCTATCCCAAATCCTCCACATGCACATGAACCCACTTCACCTATTCCTCCACCCACGAGAGGAACACCCTTCATCTCCTCCCTCACTGTGAAGGAGCCTTCATTAACATCAAGACCATTTCACCATTGGCTTCTCCACCTAAAGAGCCATCACCCATGAGAGCCTCTCGGACCCACGAGAAGATGCTTTTTTATCTCCTCCACCCATAGAGGAGCACCCATCATCTCCTCCACCTATCAAAGATTCAATATAAATTTCGTTACCTCTAGGTGACCATTCTCCATTAGCTACCCAAGCTCCTGTGGACTTACTTTCATCTCTCTTACCCATAGAAGCTGAAGCTAGCAAATTCCCCATTTCTAAGACACATTTTATGGGAATTTCCATTGGATCCTTGTCAACCTCATCCACTGCAGTGTTTTTCTCACGCTTAGATGACTGCCTAAATTATGTGGATAGAGCCTTGCTTTGGGGGCATCTTCTACTTCTGTCTCAACGTAAATGTAGATGTCAATTGCTGACACTTCCACTATCTATCCAAAAATATTTCAGTCGATCAAACCAAACACAACGACAAATATTACAAATTTTCCCTCGATACCACTCATGACTCAACTCACACCCATACCCATGACCTAATATGCATCTACATCCGGACCCACACCTACATCATCTTCCCTGTCTAAACCTATTACAACCTTAGGGGTCATCCCAATGGCTAGCCTTACTCATCCACCCATCAAATTAGATTTAGCTACATCCTCCAAAACTAACACCAAACCTAATCTAGCCCCCAAACAGAAGAAATAATCCCCTAGATCTCATACCACAACCTCAGTGATCACACCTTCATCACCTTCACCCCTTTCATCTGTCTTAGGACCTCACCCTTCTAGCCTTGTTAAGAAACATCCATCTTTCAAGAAACTAAAAACGTAGTATCCCATTCCTCTCTTGCAAACCTCTGACATACCCCAATGCCTGACACGACTTCTACCCACACCTACAACATTTTTACCACCCATACCTTCAATACCATCAATAACTTCTTCACTACCCATGACACTTCAATCTCTTTCCCTCACACCTCCTACACGACCCACGTCATCTACCTTCACAGCACCTCGGTTATCCCCATGGGTAATTAACCCTCTTCCAACATCTTCTTTTCCCTTTAGATCTCGTGCACCTGTATCACCTTTACCCAAGAAGGTGTAACCTAAAGACAAAAATCCACTACCCTCCAATAAGTTAGTCAAGCCAACCACACAATCTATTACCAATTCATCTGTTATGCCCCTACCCAAGCAGAGACGACCAACACCTAAGACCACACCAAAGCACCTAAAATCGTAGCTTGACCCACTCCCCACTTGCAAAGACCCTCCTTATACAGATCGAGCCACACCTACGCCCAAACCCACCTTCACCTCCAATTGTGATCCACTAGCAGGATCCTATGCCAAAATCTTAACTAACCTCCTTGAAACTTTTGTCATCACATTACCGCCTCTCAAACCTTATGACCCACTCAAACCAAAACCAAAGGGGTTTGATGACACCAAAATTTGTGCCTACCATCATGTGCTAGGGCATGATGTAGAGAATTATAAGGCTTTGAAAACCGCTTTGATCCAATTGTGTCCTCCGAAAGAAAACTTTGACAATGATGACCTTCTTGATGAGGACCCCATTTCACCAGCACCCATTTCCATAGTTCTTCCCTCATTTCCTACTTAGTGACCAAGACCTCCACCTCCACAACTCTTAGAGCCACCCCTAAGATTCGAAATTAACATGGTTTGCATCAGAGAACTCACCAAACCTCCACCCAAATGTCGGTGTGCCTAGATTATTTCACAAGTTTCCTTCTCACCACTTGGATTTTTCCCTTCCTGTCACTATACCTTTCATGGCTCACCTACTTCACCTACCTTCCTACCTCAAATCAACATGATCCACATTATTACCCACACTCAGAAGGATAAAGGCAAGGAAAAGGAAACTGACCCACTGATTAACCCTATACCCAACATACCATATGTAGCCACACCTAAAGTCACTATCTGTGGCCCCCAAATATCCTATTTATAATGGGGTTTCACATCACACAATTCTAAAAAAATTAAACCAATTTTCCTTCAAAATGTCCCTATATGACCTCATCCAAACCTCGAATCCCATCGTCAAGCTCTCATGGAGGTCCTTCAATCTTTGGATGTCTTACCCAATGATCCTACACCTGTCACCTCCATTATTACACTTCATCATGTAGCCTCCCTTACCAAATTTCCATCTTCTCCTACACCACCTACTCACCAAGTAGCTACCCTTAACTTCTCGACGAAGAGATCACACCACACCAAACCGATGACCCGGATCTAGCTCTCTTCATATTTTTCCATATCGATAATATCCATGTACGATGTGTTATGATCAATGGGTGAACTAGGATTAATACCATCTCCTCCCATGCATTCGATAAAATGTGCATACACGACAATTACATGCATAAACATCCTTTCATGTTGCATTCATTCAATAAAGTTATCACTTCCACACTTGGTACCATCATCCTCCATGTTCGCATGGGCCCCACACTTTTCCTAAGTTATTTTATGTCGTGGAGGGGGAATTTAAATATAACCTACTACTTGGTATACCTTGGATTCGTGTCATGGGTTGTGTTCCTTTCAATTTGCACCATTGTGTCAAGTTTGAGCATGAAGGACACACTTATAACATTCTGGTGACCCATTACCTTTCAAAACCTGTAACATGCTTTATTGAGCCAATGAAATTATCATACCCATTAAAGCATCTTCATCCGGACTACTTCCTCTTCACCTAATCCTCTACCCACCAAAGGTCTGCCGCTTACCTCAATCGCACCTATATCCTCCATTCCTACCTGCTATGACCTCCACAACTGACTTGTCCACCTCCTTATCAACTAGATCCAACTTTGATCCAACCTCCACCACATCACCTATCCTAGCTACCCACATATGAACCACCAATCCCTTGGAAGGAATTTTTCAATGCCTCACTCTGGGGGAGTACCACCTATATAGTGTCAACACATTCGTTATGCCACAAGAGTATGGAAGTCTTCACCAACACCCTCGCTATGATCACCACATAGGAGATCGTCTCCTTTATGGTCCTCCCCATATCTGCACCAAATTCACCTATGGGGACTTGATACTACCACTTATACACCGAATCGCCATCACAAACCCACCCATTTTTTCTAACCTCCAGTCACTCACCAATCACCGTTTCACCCACACCTTCTTACATAGATTTTCATGGAAGGGCTTTGGTTTTGGCTAATATGAGCAAGGTTGTCACACTATTATTCCATGTACTACCTACAAACATAACGACTATAGTGGTATCGATTTGTTGAACCACCTACTAAGAAGGCCCGCATTGAAATCATTAAAGACATCAGCCCTTCTCCACCTTCTTCACTTGTTCAACCTTCACCACCTTCACCGACAAAGTTGATGGAACCAAAATCCATTCCTCCTAATTTTTTTTTGATAAACACCATCTCCTTAGGGCCTCTAACTTATCAATGTGAGGGGTGAGGCTCCTCTTCTCTTCCCTTCTTGTATCTTGAAATGATCGATAATGATACACCATCTATGAATGTCATTCAATGTCAGGATGATGAATCTATACTCACCTACCTTGGTGCAAAAGACTTATATATTCATCGATCATTACCATTTGAGATGAAAACCATGTTGAATGAATTGACTATCGAGATCAACATTCATACTTAGGACAAATCAATATTCTAAAGATCTATCAATCTTTAGATATTGCTGAATAGGAAGCCATCACATCTTTTCTCAAAAGCCATAACCATGTTTTCATTTTGTCTTACGCAGACATGCTCGGTATTGACCCCACCATAAAGGTCCACAATATCGCCATTTCGATGCTAAGCCCGTGAAAAAAAAGCCGAGGAAAATACACCCTTGCATTGCTCTTTTTGTCAAAGAGGAACTCTAGCACCTTCTTTCCATTTCTTTCATATTACCCATTGATTATCCCCAATGGATTTCTAACATTTTCCCTATCACTAAGGAGACTGGGGAATTTTCATTTTCATAGACTTCTGTGACCTCAACCTAGCTTGCCCAAAAGATGATTTTCCTCTACCTAGTATTGACCAACTCGGTTGAGCTTATCGTCGATCACGAGATTCTATCACTCATGGATGGTTTCTTAGGTTATAATCAAATATTTATTACCCCAGATGATCAACACAAAACCACATTCATCACCCCTTGGGGACCTTCTCGCTATCGATTCATGCCTTTTGGCCTTAAAATGTCGGTGCCACATATCAACGGGTTATGACTTACATCTTCCATGACATCATGCATTGTATATTGGAAGATTATGTAGACAATCTCCTTGCCAAATCTAAACAATGCTCCAAAATCTCACCATCCTACAAACTATCTTTGATCGCCTCATTAAATATTGTGTTCACCTTTAGCCTAAGAAATACGTCTTCACGGTTCTCTTGGGCAAGCTCTTGGGATTTATTATCTCATTATGTGGTATAGAGGTTGACCTAGATAAATTCAAGGCCATTCTTGAAATGACTCCACCCACTAATCTACGGAAACTCGTAGTCTTTAAGGTAAGTTACAATCTATTCACAATTTCATTTTGCAACTTTCGATCAATGTCAGCCATTTCATCATCTCCTCAAAAAGGATGTCTCCTTTAAATGGGATGATGACTACCACAAAGCTTTTGAGGCCTTGAAACAATACCTTCTCTAACCACCCATACTGCTCCACCTAAATATGATCAACCCTTCTACCTATACATCTCGGTACCATTCATTCCTTTAGGTCCATGCTCACTCATCATGATGAACAAAACAGAAGCAAGTGGTTAATTACATAAGATGCACTCTTTTAGAATACGAAACTTGATACACCCATACTGAAAAACTTTTCTTATCCTTAGCTTTCGTTGCCACAAAACTCTTCCATTACCTACTCAACCAAAAACCTATCTTGTGACCAATACCGACCCCTTGCACTTCATGTATGTAAAACCTTACCAAAATCACCATTCCGCACGCTGGATTATGCTTCTAGATGAACTCGACCTAAAATTTATCCATCAAAAGTCCATCAAGGGCCAAGCTATTACCGACCAACTAGCCAATGCACCTATTCCCGGGGACCAACCCTCTAACTTTTACTTTCTAGATGAGTCTATTACTACCCTTTCCTTGACGAACCCATGTACCAAATGAAAGTATTCTTTGATGGTTCCAAGTGTTAGTGTGGGGGTGGGGCTGGTTTTATCCTCATTCCACTTGATGGTGAACCTATGGCTTTGTCTTTCGAACTTTATTTTGATTTTACAAAAATATTGTTGAATACGAAGAACTTGTATTGGGTCTCTAGGCTTCCTATACCTTAGATGTTAAGTCAATCAACATCTTTGGTGATTCTCAATTAGTCATAAACCAAGTCAATGGTATATACCAGTGTCGTAATGAGATACTTCAAAAGTATAAGCATCATGTGGACATACTTTTGACCACCTTCAACTCGTTACGCCCTTCAAACCGTCCCCGTTCTACTAACAAATTTGTAGATACCATGGCCTACTTGGCTTCTTAGATACCCACTTCACCCGCCAACTCTAAATTAATTGTCACCATAAAAAGACTCTAGTCACCCTCTTCTTTACCTCGTGATGTTTTCTCTATCAGAACCGCCACTCCTGACCCGAGTGATCATTGGTATAAACAATACTAAGATTATCTTTCCCTCTCCATCTTACCTCCCGACCTCACTCGTAATGGACAACACACCTTTTTTTAAAATGTCTCTCGTTACATCATCACGGGTGGCCTCCTCTATAAGTGCAGCTTTGATGGTATTCTCTTACGGTGCCTTACAAGTTCTGAAATTCCTTATACCATTAAGGAAGTTCATGATGGCATATGTGGAGGTGACTTCAGTGGCCTTATTGTTGCTAAGTGTATTCTTCTCCTAGGCTATTACTTGTTGACCCTTAACCATGATTGTTGTGATTACGTTAAGCATTGTGTAAAATGCCAACCTTCATCATACACTCAGTCATGCCTTACAGGTCACCCGTGACATTTGGCCCTTCTCTGAATGGGGTTTGGATCTTGTCAGAGAGATCAATCCCCATTATTCCCAAAGACATCAATGGATAATCACTGCTACCGAATATTACACCAAATGGGTTGAACCATACCTCTCATCTCCACAAAAACTGAGAAAATATATGAGTTCATCAACCATCACATTATTTTTCACTTTGGTGTTCCACATCGCCTCATCATTGATAATGGAAAATAATTCAAAAATAAAACCTTGCTGAAAATTTGTGACGCCTTCGGTATTTAACTAAGTTTCTCGTCACCTTATTATCCACAAACTAATGGCCAAGCTGAATCCATTAATAAAACCCTGAACAAAATTCTCATGAAAGTGGTTAATGATACTTGGGAAGGACTGGCATATGCACATTCCTTTCGCCCTATGGGCATACCATACTAGTATTCAAACTTCCACTTCTACCGTGCCTTTTCTCTGTCTACAGATCGAGGCTATTTTGCCTCTCGAAGTCTAGATTCCCTCACTCCACATTTCTCTCCATGACATGTTCAATGATGATGACTTTTACCAGGACCTTTTAGAACAACTTGAGTTATTAGACAAACATCATCTGAATTCTCTTGACCATCTTCAACTTTACCAAAAACGTATCAAATGTGCCTATGAAAAACATGTCCTTCCAAGTCGGTGACCTTGTCCTAAAATAAAATCAACATGTAACCAAAGTAGAAAAAAGTAAACGGGGTAAATTTTCTCCTAATTGGCTTGGACCATACATCGTGACTCATACTTATGGATTAGGTGCTTATCATTTATCTTCACTTGATGGTAAACTGAACTTGAGCTCCTTAATGCCTTGCATCTTCGACCATTCTACTATTGACCTTTAGTCCTACCTCACCTTTTTCCTCTTTTCATGCTCGTCCCTTGAGCACCATTCACTTCCCTCCTTTCACTATGCCATATCCAATGATTAAACAAGAATCATGTACATACCCGTCACTCTTTTATCTTCTCTTAAATATGTGTACCACGGTGCTGCACATGGCATGATTCTCATGGATACTTTTCATCTACTTTTAGATGAGATCCCATGGCCATTCCACCTTGCTTTTGAAGAAAGAATCTGATTCTTCAACTTATTCTTGTCCACGACTTGAAATCCCTTACACAGGATTCAAATCCTTGATTCAAACTTCCAATAAAAAGATGACTCCCTCAAAAAGGACATCTTTCTCTCTACATCATTGTTGTAAATAGACTTCTCCCTCGAAGGACAGATATATAAATCTTTCTTAAAAAATGGAAAATCCGAAGCTTCCTCATCGATCAATTTCGTGAATACCTCAAGGAGTTAATTTCCTCATCCCATATAAACTTCCCACATCGATCAGTCTATCTCACATACAAGTCAAAAATAGAAAATTGTTTTCATCATGGACTTGCTCATTGTGATCTTAGATCTTTTGCTAAAAAGGCATGTTACCTCATACCATATAACCTAACCATTTTTCACCTTCTTACCATTTACACCTTCATTTCCTACCACCTCAAGGGACCTACTAGAATCGTGACATTTGGTGATCATGTGACTACTCTTCAGACTTTAGAATAATCGATCATGTAATGTCTTTACGGTCTTACATTCACTATCCTATCTAAGGTATGATCCAACCATTATGATCCTCGTCAATTAGGTGGTTATCTTACCTCTTATTATCTTTTAACTTCTTCATTACGTATTGATCATCTTATACAGGACTAAATCCTCTATGCTTATCTCTGGGAAATTTCTCTTTTCACCACAATAAACTCAAAATCACCCATAATAATATGCCCATAATTCACCCATACCTAAAATACCTAGACTCAATCATGCTTATAACCTACCAACTCATTCTCATACCTCCTCACATTCTTCCCTAGCTTATGGGAGAACTACATCACTGAGGTCCCTTTTCACCGGGACTATGTAGGAAGCACTCCAAGGGCACAGGGCCCTTGGAGGTTAGCTCATCCACTCTCTACCCTAACCAATTCTCCTTTCCTTTTCCTAATCACAATCCACCCTCGTTAGTTTCCTTTTTATATCAATAATTAGAAATTAAACCAAACAAACAAGTATATTGCTTCACATTTTTATTATCATCATTCATACATTCATTATGTCTACCATTTCTTTACCATCATCATTCATGTTACTATAAAACATCTCAAATGTGACCCATATCATTAGTAATTACATGAATTAATGAATTACATACTTAACCCATTTCAAATCAACCATCTATAAACCAAGTCGTCTCAATCCATGCCTAGGACCCGACTCCATCCATGCCTAGGACTCGACTCAATCCATGCCTATGACCTAACTCAATGTGTTCCTAAACCATATCCTAACTCTACCATGCGTAACACACCTATCATGAATCCATTTATGCATAATAATAAAATTCAATCAACACAGATACATCATCACCAAATCATCCATCTCATCATATAATTTGTGCACCCATACAATATACACGATATCAAATAATATGCAGCTCTCGAAAAAATCATATACACCTCACTATCTTTGGTACGCATGCCGATATATGATAAAAAATACACAAAATATCGTATACATCCTCACTCTCTTTGGAACGCAGACTAGTATATATCAAAAATGAATAAATACATCAAAATGGAGGGACATACATTAGGCATCATCTTACCGGAAATAATCCATATTTGTCTCTCCCATCTCCTCCTCCCCCTTGGCTTTTGTCTAGTAGCTCGATAAAATCTCACCACTCGTCATCGGTCATGGTTAGGTCCCTATTGGTACACCACTCCGGGGCTGGTCTCCACGAATTGGTGGCCTCACCCTAATCCTGTCTCGGGGCTCAATGGCCCCTTGTTCTCTCTAAGTTGTGGGTATGGGATCTGGTCCTCTCACTAGAGGCATGTTGTGCCATGTACTCTCCGTAGGATATAAAATATATCCTGCCACCATCAAATGATCCCGATAATACAGGCTCACCTAGGGCATCTAGAAATCTGGATATGGGTACTCGCTCATGGTGGCCCCATTGGCCTCTTACCCTGTACCTGTCCTATGGGACCCTTTCCTATGGGACCCCTGTCCCACCCCTACCCGTGAGCCGGGACCCTATCCCGGTGCATGTGGTGGTGCCATCGACCTCACTCCTCGTGCCTATATATGGGCTCGTAAGGCCTCAATTTACACTTGTGCAAAGGGTCAATTGGCCTTGTAAACTTGTAACTCGTGCCTCTATGGCAGCCACTTGATCATCCTCACCATCTCCACCCTGGGCCATCTAGGCTCAGTAATCAAGCCACATATGCATGTAAAGTGGCCACCTCCACTTCTAACCCTACCAAATGCCCCTACACCATCCCCAACTGTGTAATCAGGGTCATCACGTGCCCTTGTAGGATGTCTCTCTACATAGTGATGGTGGATAAATATGACTGCCCAACTTGGGTGGTATTGCTCGTAAATGACCCTCCCACCACTGTCTATATCAGTCCATCACCTTGGTGTCATCAATCCACTAGTTTCTCACCTGCTCCTCATACCTTTTAGGTACTGTCGGCTATGGTAGCGGTAGTGGTCTTTCCACATCATCTCTCCGGTATTGTGGGAAGGGTGGTGGTATGTCCTGTGGTAGCTCAAACTGTCATATGAATCTATCACTAGGATCATCTCATGCTCTCTTGCACAATGCCGTTTAATCCACATGAGTAGCTATAAGCCTTCTAGCTCATTAGTCATCTCTGTCGGTATGAGGGATAACCCATATATAGTCTCCAAATAATGTCTACACTGGATAATCCATCTAGTAAACGAATGTAGTATGCTACATCATGAGTAGCCCTTTCTGATCGATGCTCTCCAATCATAGGCATCCATCTCCCAGTAACCTACCCAAACCAAACTTGGCTCAAATGTATCTCACAGGGCATATTAATTGGACAAACAAACACAATGTGCTTGTAGGCCCAACAATGAAGAATAAATGTACAACATAAGCTAAACCGGTGGAGCTGCCCATACGCCCATAGCTCTCTATATAATTGAACTAGGAATGCTAGCTCCCAAGTAAATTAAGTCATGTCCGTCATCATATCATGCAACACCCCCATCAGTGATCATGAGAATCTCCTACCCTCTACATCCAGGTAGAGTGTAAAAAGCATACTTCCTCCATCAATAATACTACTAGCCTCGTCTCCTCTAGACAAGCTAGGTACATCTCTCCATAACTCAAGTTGGCACTATGAAATGTCATCTCCATCAGTCCCTCACCAAATACTATCAGATTAAATCCTCGATTCCTCCGAGGAGATCAATTATACTCTGCATCCCCAATATAGGTAATCGTAGGATCATGTACATGTCCTCCAAGTTGACTATCATCTCCTTGTCGGTAAGTGGAATGTGTTGGTCGCTGAATCCCATCTATCGATGAGGGATACCATCAAACTCGATTACCGAACTACATGCTAGTAAAGCATTCGACCCAACTCGGAATACATTTGTCACATATTTCCACTCATCGATCATTGCATCCAAATGAACTATCATGAGCAGGTGGCACTGCTCTCATCCTCGCCTGATCTCTCACCTGCATCCAACAAAACATCACATTACTACACCTTAATCATACCCACAATCACTCTCGACACCTCACCTATACTTACCACCCAACCTCTCTTTCCCTAGACCTCCTTACATTCATATCCCACCTTCTATCAACCACCCCAAACCTAACCCACTATCATTCACCCTTACCTATTTTTCCCCTTTACCTATGTTATGATTTTTCCCAAAACATCTCCTACTTACAACTACATATCTCACCCACCCAACCTAGGTCACTTTTGACCCCTTTTCCCTATATCACAACTAGTCCTGGTTACTCCTAATCGACCCCAGTTCCCATAAACTAACATTGGTCACCTATTTCATGACCGATGCTAGTTCGGCACTACTATCGTCGCCTAACCTTTGACTAACTCCGTACACTATTGTGCGAAAACCGCAACACCCAAAACCCTCATCTTCCTATAAACTTACTTTCTCTCTTTTCCACCCACCCAATCCTACCCAAATCCCCCCTCCACCCTTCCCCACCCCTCCTTCACCCAATCACTTCCCCCATGCCTATTTTACCTGATTTTCCCTCCCACCAATTCAAAATTCATTTTCCCCCAAAACCCATTTTTACCCACCCAACATCTAAATCAATCTACACATAAAACAAAGAATGGGATTGAATCTTACCTCATCACACTATCGTCACGGTGGTGGAACATTGGACCGCTACACCGTGGTCCACCCGATCCCTCTCCTGCCTCTGTCATCACCCAATCAACCATCTCATTTCCAACCAACTGAATTGATCAATACGATCTCATTGACCTACCTATCAATTACCAATCACCTGCTACACCACTCGCCAACTCAACTTTTCATTACACATAGATGCTTTCAACCCTTTTCTCTCTCTCCTGTCATTTTCTTTAATTTAGTAAATGAAAAATGATTTTTAAAAACATGGCATTTTTTATTTTATAACCTACCCGACATGAATAGCGATGGTTATACCTTAACTAACATCGGTCCTGTGCCTAGCTTACCATGTTCGGTCAATCTCAATTAGCATTGATTCCTTCAAACCATCATCGGTTATCCTAATTAATCTTTTTCCTACCCCGTACCCCTCATTTGTTGTCCCGCATCCTTTTACCTCACCCACACCGACTTGAACACTTCACTATATCCCCCGACCTCATCATTTATTACCTCATCTCGTACTCATTTGGGGACTCATTATTTTTCCCATACCTCAGCCATACCCATTACGTGACCTAGTTACTTAGACCTGGAACATTGCTAGTGACCTATGACCTCATGTGCTTGTTATACCTTGTAGCACTATTACCCGCGTTATTTGACCTAATGACCTTACCTCGCCTCTAGTCATGACCATTATCCCGACTCCAACCTTTGTGTGTGCCGAAACATACCTAAACATTCCCGCACCCGCCTACACCATGTTTCCTGACCATATCTTGTACTTTGATATCTGTAATCACCTTAACCTTGTTTTTATAAACCTATCGACCTTAGACAATATAGATTTTACCTTCTCTTCAACCCGATACCATGCTTCAGCTTTATATGTCCTGTGTGTGTTTGACCATTACTACCTTTAACCCCGACCCATTTCTTGGATTACTCGATTAGACCTTTACCCCCCTTTACTCCTATTTCCCACCTTCATCTTCATCACATTCACCTTTTATCAAACCACTTACCGATTTTTCCTTCTTCCTCATCAATTCCTAGTTTGAGGGGATCACCTTCACCCACACGTGGGGAAGCCACATCTTATTTTTGTCGGTGTCGCTTAGCAATACAAGCTACATAAACAAATGGTGCAAAATTTAGACACCAAAATTTGGTCACACTCCCTTTGGTCCCTTGACAAATAACCAACTTGAACACACCCACCTATCCATTACCCCTTTCACACCACTCTAATATTAATTTAATTAATTTAGTTAAATTAATTCATGATCTCATAATATCTATTATTTAAATATCCTAATTGGATAATTCCCACACAACCACCTCACCTATACACCTCATCTAGCCACCTCACCTTAATACCTATTCTTAGTATGTTGCCATAACTAACTAATACCTACCTAAACCCTAAAAATTAAAGCCTGCATTCCCTCTAACCACATTCCCACCTGTTAGAAAGGAAGCTTCCATTCTAATCTGTGGAAGGAAATGAATGAGATCCAAGAAAATCAAGGAGATCTTCCCATTTTAGAAAACCTAGGAAATCCTACCTTAACCAATGCCGATAACCATAAACCACCACCGGTCAACCCAGAACCGTCATCGGTTACCATTTATTCCTCAAAATAACCTTATTTCGGTTGGCACATTTTCTGAGAGAAAGGGATGAAACCAAGGCTGCATGAAAGTATAAACTACATTCATACACACATCAGAGCATCCACAGCTAGCATCAGAAGCAATCACAGAGCTACTTGCATTCACAGAAACACCCGGTGAAGAACCATCATCACATTAAGATCCACCCATCTAATCAACTACCATTGCCACCAAACCATCAAGCCCATATAACAATAAGTGTTTTATTAACCAAAATTCATCCATTTTTCATTTTAGTAGGTTCTGTTATATCTATTATTAGTTTTTACTCCCATTCCTATTCTCCCACCATTTACCTCCATGCAAACTTGACCATTACTTCACCCACACCATTGAACTTCCCATACCTGATTTTTAAAGATCCCTGAGTAAACCTATGACCTACACAGACCTTTTCTTTTCCCTCTCCATTTCCATTTAGCCTCAGACTTCCCTCACATCAATTTTTTGATAAACTTCCTTTATCCTCGACAAAACCAATGCCGGTTACCCATGACCGTCGCCAGTTCACCTAAACCAACATTGGTCATACAAGAATGACATCGGTCTCTATATTTTTACCCTTAGACGAAGAACAGAGCCTAAAATCTCCACCAAATACCCAAAATATCCTAGAACTAGACCTTGACCAGATACAAGATTTCTTTGATAGAGACCTTGAACTTCGATTCAATCATCGCTTAGCCTATTGTGGACGGATTTACTTATTGTATTCAAATGAGATACCTAAATCATTTTAACTACAACAAGATTTCATTCATCATTAACATTGAATTGTTTTAAATAGTGGATTGACAACCTTCTAGGGAGTATCATACTTCCTGGATCTAGCATACACTAGGTAGTCCACTGCATATATTGTTTAACTTCTATTTGGTGGTCTTGTTTTCTATTGCAGGTAGTTCATCTTAGCGAAAAGGAAGCTCTCACGATCAAGCACTTTGGATCAAGAAGTCACACACATGCAACAACCTTTAACCAACTTTAACAGTATTCCTCCTAGCCCATTTACCCTTATCTATTTTGTCAATATTCAAAGAAATGCACTAGAATCAGGTCAAACAATTTCCCTAAGCATTTCTACATCAAACATGGTGGGAAAATATCCCACATGCTCTTTATAACTCTTCATCCATCCATACATATTCATGTAAAGTAAATGATGTGTTAATATCTTCTTCAAATCCTTAATCATTTAATTCCAAATATGTGTAACTATAAATTATATAAAAATGAACAATATCTATGTAAATACCATAAGATAAATAAAGTACCAAAATACCAAAACTAAAAAATACTAATCACATACAATCACTTGTATTAGTCTCTAGAGGTATAATATAATGGGCACATAAATCCCTACACCCTAGTCTACTTTATGGGTGGGCCCTAAAGTCATATATCAAGTACAAATAATAAAATCCATCATCTCTCTACTTACAATTGAGAATAATAATCTATACAAATGACATCATAAACATTGGCAATGAAAATATCTTCATCTCACTCATCATCATCAATATTTTTCATCCATTTTGTAGTGAGGGAAATATGATCTCTAGGATATTGGGTGCATATGTGTGTCCTATTTCTAGGTGAGTATTCAATGTAACACCTTGTATAATTATAAACTTATGGATCAACTAATCACATTGAAGTAACTCTATAATATTATGAAATTGGTCCTCAAATGATAATATAACATGTAACTTGCACAATTGAATCCTCTCCTTTGTTTAACCACCATGGCCTCAATATGAATAATAAAGTATATATCCAAGAACTAACCCATAATGTAACCTCTAACACTAGTTGTTACTATGCCCAACAACTATCTACCCAAAAATATCATAACATTGATCCATAATCCAATCTATCATGTGAAAAATTACCTTCATAATTAAAATATGATCATGCACCGATACATGTAATGATGACATGATACCAAGAACACCTCATTGATCCTCTCAACAAAATGATATCTATATCAGTATAGATGTGTGACCATGGTATGCTCCTAACAGAATTTCACACTATCAACCTTGATCTCCTAAATCATGTGTTGTATATTATGAGAAATTGTGACCCAGTAGTATCATCTTCAACAAAGGCATCAAGAGGGATATATATAAAATTATATAATCATGAAATGGTATATCAAATATTATGAACTAGAAAAATTAATAATCACATCTCTAATGACCACCCCACTCAACACCCATTAAATATTGATGTACAACACTATAATATATATCACCATTCATAACCACTTTATTACCAACAATAGACAACCACAATATCCTCTAAACATTCTCTAATGACTATGACCTCTAAGTTGGGAATCCAAAATCAATAGGTGTTAAAATCCCACTTTGTACACAAATATATCAATAAATTCACATTATTTGGGATGTTTCTTGAGTGAATATCTTTTACCAATCCTTATCTATGTATAACAACCTATTTTACAATATCAAGCACAAATGACATAATAGTCTACATATGTCATCCACATTTAAAATCAATGAGCATCAACCAAACAATAGATACAAAAACATATATTAGCAACTCCGATGATAGGGAAATATATATATTATAGATATATAGAATTTTTAAAGTAAAATACAAATACATGGCTAAATGAGAGTAAATGATTAGTATGGGATGTAACCATGAGGAACAAGTGTTCATTACATGTATAGTAAAATGTGAAATAATTCTACATATGTCATTGATTTATAAACTCAAAACATTTTTTTCAAAGGATCTAATTTTTAGAACAATTTGGTTAGCAACAAAGATCTTCTTGTGAGGGAAAGAAAATGGAGGGTATGTAATGGTGAAAATGTGATATTTTGGGAATATCTATGGATTCTTTACAACCATCTGATAGATCTAGATCCATGAAATTTAATTTTCATCTCTCTTCAAAGAAATTATGACTTTGGGGTGGCGAGTATATTCAATTCAATGGAAGAAGATGGGAGTGGAAGCATATACGAGTGGAAAATACGGATGGTGAAGATCAAATCACTCTTAATGATTTGAAAATTATTCTCAAAGTGAATCATATCACTAATCTATAGAAGGATGATTATTTATTTTGGAAGAGATCTTTAGATGGGTATTACATTGTTAAATTTCGTTATAATCTATTGTTAAAGACTATTAAGGATGGTTTTCAATGTGAAAGTCTATAGATTAGTGGTTTGATCCCTAAGATTAATATTTTTCTAGTCATTTTTTCAAAATAATTTTTTATCCATTGACATCCTAAGAAATAGGTACAAGATCCACATTAATAGATGCTCCCGTGAAGAAAAATATGATATAGTATATAATCTTATGATTTATTATCGCTTCACCTTTGATGTTTGGGGATACATTTTATTTAAATTTAAAACTTCTTGGGCTCATCCATCCTCTTTAATATAACTTTGGTATTTTTTGAAAGCTCCATTTAATAATAATACAATGAAGAATTTTTGGTGTTGGGCACTTTCGCCTTCTATTTGGGTTCTATGAAAGGAAATAAATGAAATAATTTTAAGAGAAAATAAAACTTCTAGTAAAAGGTTGGCCATAAAAATTCAAAACCTCTTCATGGAAAAATTAAAAATAAAAAAGGGAAAAGAGGGTTCCAATACAATCACTAAGAATTTGGCCACTCTCTAGGGCCTTCAACTTTCTAAGGAGTTTGGTGTTCAGCAATTTTTATTGAAGGTGACTCCTCAACATTTTCAACTATCTCTCAAAGAAAATTCCAGCTACTTGTACTATCGAATTAATGATAGAAGAGGCTCATGATATCATCAACTCCTTGGAGTTAATATGGATACAACATGTTTATAGAGAATTTAATAAAATTACTAATTGGTTTTCTAGCCTTTGTGTGGTATGAAATGATTTTAATAAATGGTTTAGTAAAGAAGATATTTTTGATTCTATTGTCCATAAGATGGTTAAGGAGGATCCTTCTTCAAAGGAATATTATTATTTAATATCATGAGTTTGATGATGTCACTTCCTAAGAATTTTCTGTGGATTCTTAGCCTTTATAGGAATAACAATGGGAGAGATTTAATAATCCTTAATGATCACATTGTGAAATTCTTATCCATTCATGTGATGTGATTTGGCTACCATCTCATCATCATGAACATCAAGATACATTCCCATGCTCATGGTAAGGTTTTCACTACTCTCATTTATGTGACATCATATTTGCATAATAGATTAGGGATTATGTCCAAAGTAGGGGATAAATTACTCAATTGTAGGATAGGTGGTGACCCCTACAGATTGGATCCATCTACAGTGAGTCTCTCGTTCATGGATGATGTTATTTGGAATATCCTATAGGAGGTTGGGCTTTGAGATTCATTCAAAATATTGAAGGATACGACCCACATATTTTGATATATTTTGTGAATATTTGGATGGATGTTGGGATTAACACACCGGTTATATAGATAATATATCAGATCTAAGCATACATTCAAATAAAAGAGGATATTCTACCGGAGAAATACACAAAACAAGAGATATAAATCAACACTAGATTTAACATGGTTCACCTAGTATGGGCTACGTCCATCAAGAAACAAGCTAATATATTATATAGATATTTGAAAAGATATACAATAAAGATTTACAATCTTCCACACTAGATTCTTGTATATACAAAGCTAATTTTACTTGCCTATCAAGAAACCAGTTCTTGTATATATTATATAGATATTTGAAAAGATATACAATAAAGATTTGAAAAGCTAATATTGTATAATACTTTCTTTATTTCAATATTTTTCTTATTCTCAAAAATTCTCTCTCTCACCAAATTTTGCATGTTCTTCTTAATTCTTGTTAATTCTTACTTCTAAACCCTAGGTTTTATGCTTATATAGTCGTTTATAAATGTAGGGAACTTAGCCATGCAATTACAAGCAATAGATCTAATTTAATGCTAAAAATAAATCTAATTCTGACAGCTTAAATAAAACATCCATGCACGAGTAATCGATGTCAATTCTCCCTAACCGATGTCGATTCTTCCTTGCCGACCAATGTCACCCTAAGTGATGGATGTCAGCCCCTCCTAACCAATGACAAGCATTATGTTTTCCAGCAATTTTTACATTAGATGCTAATTTGAAGTAATGTAGCTCCATAACTCAACAATCTCCCACTTGGAGATTAATTACTACACCATACCTATACATGGTCATTCTTTTATCCTTCCTTATCTTTGTTTCTTCCTCTTCAAGTCTAAAACTCAAGATCAATATAATTGGAGTGTAGCTCCAACTTCTCATTTTCTAATGGCTTTGTTATCATATCCGGGATTATCACTCATATGAATATTTTCCAAATTCAATTACCCATCCTCCAATACCTGTCGTGTGAAGTGATACCTTAATCGAATGTTTTTCGTTCTCGAATAAAATGCTGAGTTATTTGCCAAATGAATTGCACTTTGATATCACTAAATTTTTTTCAATCATCTTTCTCTTTTCCCAACTCTTCCATGAACCTACTCATCCATATAATCTCCTTTCTAGCCTCTGTAGTTGTAACATACTCTTCCTTTGTAGTAGACAGAGACACAACCTTCTCGTAATCTTGAAATCTAGCTAATTTTCATCCCACCTATTATTAAAATATATTCAGGTGGCGCTCCTCCTACCATCCGGACTTCCAACCATATCCAAATCAACATAGCCACATAATGAAATATCCAAACCTCCATAGCATAACTACATGCTAGATGTCCCTTTCAAATACCTGAGTATCCATTGAACTACTTTCTAATGCTCTTTACCTAGATTAGCCATATATCTACTCACAACTCCCACTGCTTGTGTAATGTATGGTCTGGTACAAACCATAGCATACATGAGACTCCCAACTGCTAAAGCATATGGCACTCATGTCATGTATTTGACCTCCTCTTGTGATGAAGGACACTAATATTTGCTTAATTTGAAGTGTCTAGCCATAGCTGTACTAACATGTTTTATATTCTGCATCTTAAACCTTTCTAACACCCCATAGATATAATCCTCCTAAGACAAATATAATTTCTTGTTTTTCCTGTTTCTGTGTATTTGCATGCTAAGGATTATTTTTTCAGCTCCCAAATCCTTCATAGAAAATGTGTGAGCTATCTTTCCGTTAATCTCACCAATGTCCTACATACTAGATCATGCATTAAGCATATCATCCACATACAGTAACAAATAATATAGCTCCCATTTTCAATCTTCTTGAAATAAACACAGTGGTCAGATTCACATCTCAAGTAACCATGCTCATGCATAAAACTATTAAACCTCATGTACCATTTCCTTTGAGCTCGCTTGAGCCCATATAGACTCTTTTTCAACCTCGCACACTAATTTGTCCATACCCTTGACTTCATATCCAAGTGGTTGCTACATATAAATCTCTTCATCTAAAACACCATGAAGGAAAGTTGTCTTCACATCTAGTTTCTCTAAATTCAAATCCT
This sequence comes from Taxus wallichiana var. yunnanensis, assembly GCA_018340775.1. Lineage (NCBI taxonomy): Eukaryota > Viridiplantae > Streptophyta > Pinopsida > Cupressales > Taxaceae > Taxus > Taxus wallichiana. Next base: position 46,948,404 of record CM031244.1, on the reverse strand, counting down.
CTACTACAACTAAACTCAATATAGTATGAATAGAATTCATCTTAACAACAGGAGAAAATATTTCACCAAAGTCAATACCTACTTTCTATGTAAATCCCTTTACTACAAGCCTTGCCTTATACCTTTTCTGTCCACCCTCTTCTTCCTTGATCCTGTAAACCCAATTGTTTTGTAATGTCCTCTTACCTACTAGAAACTTAACCAAATCCCAATTTTGGTTACGTTCGAGGAGTTCATTTCCTCATCCATGCCATGGTCCCACTAGACATGGGTCTTATCCTACATCACTTCTTCAAAAATCTGTTTCACTATTATCATCGAATAATAGATAAATCAAAGAAGGTTTTAATATTTCGACAGTTTACTTACCCTTTGTGACCTTCTTACGGGATTTTGGAGTACCGGAGGCTCATTTTGGACATCCTAGACATTTTTATCCAAATTTATCGGTGACTAACATTGGTCACCAGTAATCGACGCTTCGGTTTGCTAACCAATGATGATTTGGATCTTCTGTAAATGATACCAATTTTTTTACCCATATTTGTTAGGGGTAAACCAAAATTGGTTATTGTGTAACCCTATAGGCAATAATTTTAAATCTAAGAGTTAATTTTTGTTCACAAACTTCTCAAATGATTCATCCTTGGGTACCAAAATTTGATCCCTATACATTATCTTGTCATTCCATTCAACATCACAACTCTTAATAATTTTAGAATTCTCTAAATCCCAAAAATAGAATATGAAATCACTAGATCTATAACTAATGAAAAGATAATCCAAAATGTATCCTCACAACTCTAACACATTCCATGATTGTCATGTTCATTCTTTCTGCAACACCATTCTCCCGTGGAATTTTGGAACCATTCTTTCTCTACATATCCCATTCACTAAACAATAATCATTGAAATCCTTATTACATTATTCACCACCATTTTCAGATCTAAGGCACTTTAAATTTGAATCAGATTCATTCTCAAAAAGGGCTTTCCATCTTTTGAAATTCTCAAAAAATTCAGATTTACGTTTAATAAAATAGACCAATACCTTTCTTGTAGAAAGCATCATCAATGAAAGTTACATAATATTAGGAGCCTCCATGAGAAGCAACCTGAGCTGGTCCCCACACATCTGAGTGATCAGGGGATCATTTATAAAATTTCCCTAAACATCCCTAAATGGTGTTAGTGTAGAAGATCATCTCGAGAGCTTTCCAATGACTGTAAGAATGCGACAAACGGACATCGGGAGCTCTAGATATGTTTGGTCAAAGTTCAAATAACATGAAAGTCAACTCTAGTCAATTGGTCAATATTGGACGAATCGCACTGTGACACGTGGCTTGCCACCACTCGTCGAATTCACTCAATTTTCCTATCGGGAGATGAAAATTGGACTACATGATGATCAAGTTAATTATTTTTGATACCCATTATATGGGTCAAATTTTTATTTACTTGGTAAGTCCACTATACATTATTCCCAAATGCCACGCATTTATATATTAATGTTCAAACATTAGTATAAACCACATAATACCCACTTAGCCACCATACATTATGCTAAACCCCTTTGTAAAGCGGTTGTAGTGGAATCTTCCATGTGGAGGAGAGAAGGTGGTGAAGTGGTTGTTGGGGGCTTAAAGCCATGCGTGGATTTTTCCACGTGAAGGATGGAGTGGGTAAGGGTTATTAAAACCTTACCCAAATGAAATGGTGCCAAATGTGGGATATAAACCACTAGCCCTAAGCACCTAAAATGGGAATTAATCCCCTCATTCAAACAAAAGCCGCTTATTTGGGTATGTAATCCCATTAAAAAGGCAAATCGGCTAAAATGGATATTTATTCCATTTAAAATGCTAAGCGTCCACTTTGGAATATTTGATCCCATTCATTTTACGGGATGAGGCTTATAATAGCCTTAAGATAAATTATATTGCATATATTTTGGGCCCTAATTTTGTATAAATAGGGAACCCATTTGCATTGTAAAGACACACACACACCCCAAGCTTATTATTTGTTAAGCTTATTATGGACACACAACCCAAGCTTATTATTTGTTAAGCTTATTGTGGGGACACACACCGGTGCAACGGAGAAGCTTATTATTTTTTAAGCTTATTTTTGAGATATGTCAACAAATATTGTTTATTGGCCTATTATTTTAGGTAATAGTAGATGAAATATTTGTGATTGGGAGTAAATTCTAAACTACCCAATAAGCCCATTGAGCCACACCAATTACTTACAAATCCTAGATAGTTGAATGGAGTGCTAGTGTCACATTGATAGTGTCGGGAAGGCTGATCGAAGCCGAAGGAGATTGTGCATCAGGAAGGTGAAAAATAATTCGACTGATCATCAGAATTTTTTGAAGAACTCGTGTCGATAGGAAAGTAAAATTCCATTAGGTTTTATTGTGAAAATACTATTGTGACTTACAAGTTTTGACTAGTGAAACGGTTCGACCACAAACCCAAAGACATAGGTAATTTCAACTCCGTAATCAATCTTTGTGTAATTGTCTTAAATGTCTTGCATTTTATTTTAAAATGATTACTTAAAAGTAGTAAATTATCAGAAAATAATTAAAGCCTATAAAGGTCCAAGATCAAGTAGTAATAATCGATTATTTTTGGATCATGTTTGGTATCAGAGCTGGTTTAGCTCCATATTTTTTTTTCAATAAATCTGATTAACAAAGTGATTGCTTCAAGATTGGTGCAGTTGGTTCAATTTGTGTGAATAGGGTACAAGTGCACTATGGGCAAGATGTCTAAATAGGAAAAGCTCGAGGAAATTGAAGCTTATAATCACCAGATCCAGGAAGAGAATTCTCTCCTACGATCAATGTATTACTCCTTGGAAGAGGAGAATGCTCGTTTGAAATTGGAACTGAAAACCAAGGATGAGCTCTTGGCAAGGTTGTAATGTGGTGATCAGAGGAATGAAATACCTTCAAATTTAGATGCAGTGACCATGGCAGATGATTGCACTATAAGTTGTTCACCAATGGAATCTTCTTCTTCCTCCCATTCGGTTTCGATTCAGGTAATGAAGTCTTTGGTTTGTTTGAAAAGCATACTAGAGGCATTGGATCCAAGTTACTATATAAAATGGGATTTGATGGAAGAGGCCTTGGGAAAAATGGCCAAGGCATTTCTAACCCAATACAAGTTGAGGATCATCCTTGTTTTGTAGGTTTGGGTTATCTTAGTGTGGGAATGGAAATTGGAGAATGCTCCAAGAACGCTGACGGAGACAAGCTTCCGAAAGCAAAGATAATACCCCACTAGTCCTGCAAGAAGATTCTGAGCAGGAAAGTTGTGCTTCATCATCACAGGCAAGATGTGGTAAGAGAAATCAGTGAAGAGGTAATGAGATTCCACCTCCAATTTCTTACCATAATCGTAAGCACAGTAAAACTTCTGATCCACTTTTCCAGCTTAAGAAGTATGGTTATGATTTTTAGAAGATGTGGAATTCCTTTCCATGTATTTTTGTGGATTGCATAATAATTTAGTGGCCAGATGCTAAAAGAGAAGGAAACTAATGAAGAAGTTGATTCTGTTCATCAGGAACAAGGAAAACCAGAAAGACCAATCTCATCATGCAGAGTTGAGAAATGGAAAAAGAGTTCCTCATCTCAAAAGGAGTTTAAGAGGAATTTTTGTGCTCATTGCCAGAGGAATGGGCATCAGGTGGAAAATTGCTGGAAACTGCATCCATCTCGCCATCAGAGTAATGGCAAGCCAAAGATGGAATGGAGGCCTATTGCAAAGGCAAAGGAAGTTTCTACTCCACCACTAGTTGACAATTCAACCCAGGACCAGGTAATACCTGAAAGTGAAAGTCCTTTAAAATGGGTAAGTCAACAATTTTTCAATTATATATTGCATAATTCAGATTGATGAATCGTATGCAGTATTAAGTTTGGAGATCAGATATTGTGAGAAATTTTGAGAGAAAGGTTTACAATACTCAGTGGATTTTCTTACTTAGAAAATTTGATTAATGCTCCAAACATATCTCCTAATCAGCTTGTGAGTACCTGTTACAACTTGGATACATGAATTAACTCATATAAATCTTGGAGATTGATCTTCCATTTGTGCAGACAGTAGAGTTCGTAGAGATCAGCTCGGAACTTCATTCTGTGTAGAGGCATTATGACCGCACAGCAGAATGGTAGTTGAATCACCGTTGGCATTAACATCGGGTCAGAACTTCATTCTATGTAGAGGCATTATGACCGTGTAGCAGAATGGTACCTGATATTGTATGTCAACAAGAAGAGCTCTCAAAGGATTAGCTCGGAACATCATTCAGTGTTAAGGAATTGCGACCACACATACGAATGGTAGCTGATCAACAAACTTAGCATCGTGCATTGGAGGCTTGAGGTCTTGAAAGAGGCTTATCATCATGCATCAGAGGTGTTGAGGTTTGTAACAGACTTAGCATCATGCATCAGAGGCTTGAGGTCTTGAAAGAGGCTTACCATCATGCATTGGAGGCATTGAGGTTTGTAAAGGGACAAGGAATTATCCATCACCAACACCAGATCAATCAAAGCTCTACGTAACATGGAGTTCCTTCAAACCAGTTTGGATTCTATGGAATCAACTCAGAGCCAAGAGCTATGTTATAGTGTAAAATAAGATCCTTTTTGTCAGATATCAAGAAGCTTAGCACCACACAGAAGGAGCATTAAGGTTTCATTCAGAAACTTAGTACCATAAAGCAGAGGCGTGGAGGTCTTCTTCGAATATTAGAATGGCACAAGAGAAGCGTGGTGGGCCCATAACCCATAGGTTCCAGGATCGGAGAAGAGTTGTCGAAGTGAGAAGGTTGGAGGAGAAGACCCAAGGGTCTACTACAACAACACTTTCGAGGTGGCAGCGGAGTTTTCCAGATTCAGGACAATATGGAAGCTTTTTGGGACAAAAATCCTTTCTCAGTAGGGAGGTGTGATCAAGGGATCATTTCTAAAAGTTCCCTAAACATCCCTAAATGGTGTCGGTCACGAGAAGATCATCTTTAGATCTTTCAAATGACTATGAGAATGTGAAAAATAGAAGTCGGGAGCTCTAGATATGTTTGGTCAAAGTTCGGACAATGGGAAAGTCAACTCGTCAACTAGTCAATATTGGATGAATCGCACTTTGTGATACGTGGCTTGTCACCACTCATCAAATTCACTCGATTTTCCTATCGGGAGATGAAAAGTGGACTACATGATGATCAAGTTAATTATTTTTGATACCCATGGTATGGGTCGAATTTTTATTTACTTGGTAAGTCCACTATACATTATTCCCAAATGCCACGCATTTATATATTAATGTTCAAACATTAGTATAAACCACATAATACCCACTTAGCCGCCATACATTATGCTAAACCCCTTTGTAAAGTGGTTGTAGTGGAATCTTCCACGTGGAGGAGAGAAGGTGGTGAAGCGGTTGTTGGGGCTTAAAGCCATGCGTGGATTTTTTCACGTGAAGGATGGAGTGGGTAAGGGTTATTAAAACCTTACCCAAATGAAATGGTGCCAAATGTGGGATATAAACCACTAGCCCTAAGCACCTAAAATGGGAATTAATCCCCTCATTCAAAAAAAATCCACTTGTTTGGGTATGTAATCCCATTAAAAGGAAAATCAGCTAAAATGGATATTTATTCCATTTAAAATGCTAAGCGCCCAATTTGGAATATTTTATCCCATTCATTTTACGGAATGAGGCTTATAATAGCCTTAAGATAAATTATATTGCATATTTTTTGGGCCCTAATTTTGTATAAATAGGGAACCCATTTGCATTGTAAAGACACACACACCCTAAGCTTATTATTTGTTAAGCTTATTGTGGACACACAACCCAAGCTTATTATTTGTTAAGCTTATTATAGGGACACACACCGGTGCAACGGAGAAGATTATTATTTTTTAATCTTATTTGTGAGATGTGTCAACAAATATTGTTTATTGGCCTATTATTTTAGGCAATAGTAGATGAAATATTTGTGATTGGGAGTAAATTATAAACTACCCAATATGCCCATTGAGCCACACCAATTACTTGCAAATCCTAGATTGTCGATCGGAGTGCTCATTGAAAGGCTAATCAAAGTTGAAGGAGATTGTGCATCAAGAAGGTGAAAAAAATTCAACTGATCATCAGAATTTTTTAAAGCACTGGTGTACTGATAGGCAAGTAAAATTCCATTAGGTTTTCTTTTTAAATTACTATTGTAACTTACAAGTTTTGACTAGAGGAATGGTTTAACCACAAACCCGGAGACGTAGGAAATTTCTGAACTCTGTAATCAATCTTTGTGCAATTGTATTAAATTTCTTACATTTTATTTTAAAATGATTACTTAAAAGGAGTAAATTATCGACAAATAATTAAAGCCTATAAGGGTCTCGAGATCGGTAGTAATAATATGACTATTTTTGGATCACTAAGTGTGCAAGATCTAATTTCTGCTTCTTCTTATTTTCCCCAACTTTGAGAAATCTCACTCTCTTTTTCTTTCTAAAGATATAATCCTCACAAAAATCAAGATCTAAATCTTTCAAATCTGATGACTTACCCTTAGCCTTTAAGATTTGCATTACTTTTAGACTCATATGGCCTAGCCGGTTATGCCATATGCATGCATCTGATTATGAAGTAGATAATGAAGAAAAGGAATCAGTAACATAGGTAGATATATATAATGTTCCTACCTTCTTACCTCTTGCCACAACAAGAGAACCCTTGGTGACTTTCCAAGAGTCTCCTATAAAAGTAACCATGCAACCAGCTTCACCTAGTTTCCCTACAGAAATAATATTTCTCTTGAGGCTTAGCACATGCCTCACATCTTTCAATACCCATGTATTTCCATTCTGTAATTTTAGATGAACTTTTCCTTTACCAGTAATACTACAAGGTTCATCATCACCCAAATAAACATGCCCAAAATTACCTAGACATAATTTCTGAAATAACCCTTATTAGGGGTTGCATGGAAAGAAGCTCATGAATCTAAAACCCATGATTCAATTCTATTATCTAAATAAAGAATAAGAGCATCTTGCATTACCTCTGCTGCAACAAGATTTTCTTCTTTACCTTTATCTAGTTGTTAGTTCTCTTTATCCTTTGACCAACAATCTTTCTTTACATGTCCTTTCTTTCCACATTTCCAATAGGTAATTCCCTTACCTATGAATTTATATCTGTTATCCCTTGAATTTTATTTCCCATTACTCTTACTCTTGGATCTCTCCTTCGCCCGCCCGATTTCTACATTTAAAGCATTCCTAGATGATGATTCCTCTGTACTCTTCCCGCAAATTTCTTCATTCAAGATTATACTAACCAAATCATTAAACTTCAAAATATTGTTATCAAATGCTATATTACTAAAAACCATTACCAAGTTATCCTAGCTATCAAATAAAGAACATAATAATAAAAGATCTTTCACTTCATCATTAAATGGTATATCAACTGATTTTAATTGATTTACAATAGATTTGAAATCATTCAAATGACTAGATGTAGATCCACCTTCATGCATATTTGAACTAAATAGTTTCTTCATCAAATAAAATTTATTTGAAGAACTAGGTTTTTCATATAAATTAGCAATATATTTCATTAACCCTACTAGATAAGTTGCTTCAGTAATATTGGAAGCCACAGATGCTATGAGGCTCATTCTTATAGATCCTATAACCTTTGTGTCAATAATATTCCATTATTAATCATTCATCTTCATAGGTATAGACTTCTCATCCAACGGTAAATACAAATATCTTTAATACGTATAATCCTCAATCTGCATCTTCCATAATTGATAATTTCAGCCATTAAACTTATCTACCTTGTATTTGTTTTCTTTTTCCATTGTTGTAGCTACCATTCAATTAGAAAACCCTCTGTGAGTAAATATGACAACATAAAAACCCTCAAACAAATCTTTGATACCAATTGTTGGGATTGCACACTGCTTTTTATAGATAATATATCATATCTAAGCATACATGCAAATAAAATAAGATATTCTACCGAAGAAATACACAAAACAAGAGACATAAATCAACACCAACTTTAATGTGGTTCACCCAAAGGTGGGCTACATCTACCAAGAAACAACACAATATATTATCCAAAGATTTGACAAGATATACAATGAAGATTTACAATCTTCCACCTCTCGTGATGTACATGATGACTTTCTTTCTTTCAAGATTTTGCTTCCTCTCCAAGAATTATCTCTCTCAAAAATTTTGCAAGTTCTTCTTAATTCTTATTAATTATTATTCTAAACCTTATCTTTTATGCTTATATAGGCATTTATAAACTTATGGCACTTAGCCATACAATTACAATCAAGAGATATGCTTTAATGGTAAAAATAGATCTAATTCTTGAGAGTTAAATAAAACATCCATACACAGTAAGTGATGTTAGTTCACCCTAACCGATATCAGTTCATCCCTACCTAACCAATGTTAGTCCTAGGTGAGAATACCGGTCATTCCTAAACGATGACGATTATTGTGTTTTTAAGAAAGCTTTACATCGCATGCTAATCTGAAGTAATTGAACTCCACAACTCAACAATGGAGATAATAATGAAATTAGATGGGTTAAATATTGATATAACTAAGCATCTCATCACCCATATTACTATCGTGGAAATCGATTAATTGAAATACTATAATTCAAACAAGAACAACAAATTAAAAATTAGAAAATCCTTGAGTACAGATGAGAAGTTAATCTAGTTTCAAGGTGGGTACCTATGGAATTTTTTTCCTCATCTTTATAATGAGGTTCCTGAATAGATTATGAATTTCATCACACTAGACGGTAGGTTTAAAAATATCCTCACCTTCTATTTTCTATTTCATAATTATTGTCACCACCATTACCCTATTAGTATGTGGTTCTATATTATAAACTCCTTAGTTATATATATCTTAGAGATTAAAAAGGTAACAAATGTTTCCTTCATACCAAGTTGTTATCTTTTTACTTTCTAAGTATGCCAAAGTCCTTAAAATTTGACATGTTTGTATTCCAAGAGGAATCTAAATCCCACTAGGGAGGCCAACTATATTTATGAATTAGGTAGATACTAGGTCAGGAAGATATTTTACTAGTTTGGACTCCTCAAGTGATAGGCTCGAACAAGTGGTGGAAATTTTGAGACCGATAAAAATCCCTTGGAGTAGAGTCCTCTCAAATAAAAGTATAAACTTAACTTGTAAGCAACAAATAAATATGGGAAGGATTCTTGAGAATCAAGTTGATGTGTCTCCTTAGAAATATATGTTAGATGTTATTAATTATAATAAAAGGAATATAGGAAAGATTTTTATGAAATCACAAATGAGCTCAAGAGGAATAGTAAATTAGAGGTGATCTATAAAGATCTAGAGTTGCACAATTCTTTTATTAAATAGTTCTTAAAAGAACTCAACTTGATAAGGATTCTTTCATAAATTCTATTTATTCAAAATAATTTAAAGAGAAATCCCCGGTGTGAAAGGTTTGGAGGAGAACTTGGTTTTTTTGAAATAGCGTAAAAAATTAGTCAAAGATAATTTGGTGTCATTGGTGAGCTTCATAAAAGTGTCGATGTAAAACACCTCTCCAATTTGGAAGGGATCATGCAAATCATTAATATGAAGTAAGAAAGTGAGAAGATTTCAAAATGTGAAAGAAAAATAAAGGAAAAGAGAAGGATAATTACAAATCCTCTAAACTTAAAGGTTTGTATTACATGGAAAAAACATTGAAGAACATTCTTACTACTTGGGATGAATCCTAGGACAAATTTGTTATTAAATTTATAGTTATTTTTATTATGTTCTTGGTATTAATCTTGTTGTGAATTTGTTATGTATTTTTTTCTCTTTGTTTTTTAAATTAGGCCATTGATATTTTATGTTTTTAAATCTATTTTTAATCATGGTCAAAGGTCACCCTATACAAGGTTAGGATCCCTTTCAAACAAATCCCATTTACAAATAATAAAAAATGTGAAATTAGATGAAATTTTTGGAGGGAAGAAACTATCATCTTACCTTATTTTTACTTATAACACATATAGAATGAATAAAAATTAAACTAGGAAATATCAAGTGCTAAACAACATTACCAACATAAAAAATTCTCAAAAATGGAAAAAAAAAAGGAAACATCGAGTGCTAACTAGCATTAGGGACATCTATCTAGAACAATACTCTGAAACCCGAGTGATGTGGGGTGTGGAAGAAAATCCTCAAACAAGCTTAATTAATAATAAAATATCAAATTCACAAATCATAAAGTTAATGAATTTCTAAGAATCTAAAATTTTACCTATTTATTCTTAATTATCCCCTTTAATAAATTAGGGTTTCTTATTAAGTCACTCTTCTAAATATGTAAACTACAATATATTGAATGTCATAGTTCCATTTATGAAACTAGATGTATTATTGGAATTGTAATTTCATGATCCATCCCGTGTCTATAATATGCATGCATATCATGATGTGTCTTATAAAATCTCTATATAAGGGCCTTTTATTAATAATATGATTTAACTATTGTTATATGCACCTACTTTATAATTGGCCTACACTCATAAGGGCATGATGTATGTAGTATTAGGAACATATTTTATACATATCAATCACTTAAAAAGAACATATAAAATGATGCCTATCAATAATTTACTATATACTATCACACTCTTGTAGGATCCAATCCCTAAGTTCACCAATATGCATCATACGATCATTATCTTATCAACTATATCCATGTCTTTATATATTCACTATGTGATATTTATCCTTTCAACTCTAGACATTTATTCCCTAAATTCTCTACATGACTATTTTTATACTTGTCTCTAGGATCTTGTTCAAAATCATTCACATAATGAGCTCATTATTCCTAAAGGGTCTTGGGCCATGATGCTTATTACATATATCATATAATAAAATAATACAATTTCAAATGGATCCCCCACATGTCAGAAATCTCTTTAAAAATTATATAGATACATGGTGTACCATCAATGATACACATTAAAATTATGTATTAATTGTCCAAGTAGTTTGTTACCCTTGTATGGGGGCATAGGTGTTCACTAGATCCTATTTATAATCATAACTATTGATGGGTTGTTGTCAAGCCGAATCATTTACTGTATCTTAATATGCCATCTTAATCTAAGAAATGTCTTAAGGCTATATGTAATAGGTATGTATTTTGGTGGTAGGATTGGATACATACACATTTGAATTAAAATTACAGAAATAAATTTTACTTAACTATATTAAAATTACAAAAATAAATTTATTGCTTTTAAGATATCATGCTTTATGGAATGGAAATCACATAGTTTATTGAATTCAAATTACATTATTTCTAAATTGAAAATTCTTACTAAATTTAAATAACACTCTTGTCGAATTTAAATGGTAGATGATTTAAATAATATAGAATTAATATTAAACCCTAGATATTGTAGAGTCATGCATGATAAATAAACAATAAAATCACATATATAACATAAGTAATAATATAATGAAAATTAAAACCCTAAGTATGAGAAAGGGAATAGAATAATTAGCTAATATTTGATTAATCCTGAAGTATGTTGGATTGAAAAAATTGTAAATAGGAGGATCAGAGTGTCACAATGGAACACATAAAAATCCTCGAACTTCCGGATGAGTAGAGACTAGGGAGCCTAGGACAAGAATGGGGCACCTATTTGCTAAAGACCTATAGTAGACTCCTATGACTATGCAAGATCTTGGAATCTATTTTTCTTGTGTTGTAAGTTGGTTGCTAACCTTTGTTGTTGGTCATCTGTATGTCACATTATGTCTACATAATTCACTTGTAACCTACAAATAGAAAGATAACTTGCAAAACCCAAAAACACATCAAATCCTAAAAATAAAAGATGTAAATGGGGAGTCACACTAACCCTAATGGTCACCCACTGAGTGAACTTACGACCAAGCACTACACTACATATAAGACTCCATGTAGTTCTTGTGAAGTGTGTGTGAAATCATACCCTAATAAGCTCTTGTGCAAGTTGAACTTGATAACGAGCTATAACTAGATGTATAAATGTAGATATATGTGTGAATGGAATAAAATAAACTTCCCTCCTATGTGTGTATGTATAAAATGATGTCCCTTATCCCTTGAATGAGTGTTATATAGATGCCTTTATTACTCTTAGAATTCCTCTAGATGCAACATTAGGTAATGATAATAGATAATTAGAAGCTTGGTCCTTTATTTTGGTCACACAAATTTGTACTTATAATATTCCCTTTTTTAATTTCATAATTGACAAATAAAAGGCTGAGACACAAGAAAATAAGATGATCAAAAGATAAAAGAGTCCAAAAAGAGGTAACTAAGAAACAAAGAGGTCAAGGGCACCCGGAGGGGGACGAGGGCTCCTAGGCCCTTGTGTCTAGATTCAAGAAATATAAATCAATGAAGATTAGACTAGGTTGTGGGGTGTGTAAGACCAAAGGGAAAGAAACAAATATAAGAAAGAGGCCAAAGATAGTAGTCAATTACTATTTTTCTCCCTAAGGAATCATATGAATAGTGTTATGTGATTAGGACCTACAAATATACCTAAGTGCGTGATTTTATGTTTTACATTTTCCCCAATTTATGTTGTTGAGTGAATATTTGATAACATAAACTAGATAAGAGATGCATACCTGATAATCATGTAGATTGTGATGGTGGTAGTGTGCCGAAGAGACAAGTGAAAGTTTGGAGTGATATAGATGAAGTGTGGAAGCTAAGAAAGAGAAAGTGACCCTAGGGGTGAAGCGTATGAATGTTGTATTTTTGTTTTTATATATTGATGAAGGATTACTTCATGTTGTGTATTAAGGATGGAATTGTAAAAGAAGAGTGAAAGATTAGTCAAAGCCATGTGTTATGAAAACTCAAAAAAGTGTGTAAAAGTATGTAAATGTGAAAATGTAGCAAAAAGGAAAGTGTGCACCTAATATGTGACGAGTGAAAAGGGATTGAAAGTGACTTAAACTATTTTATAAGAGAATATTTTTGGGTGATCTCACATGAAGAGATTGTTTTTTGGGTGATATCATGCCAAAAATGAGTTTTTGGGCAATCTCACGCCAAGTGTGAGTTTTTTAGGCGATCTCACGCCATGGAAGAAGAGTGTTGGGGAGAGATGTTTAGTTTTAATCTACATCCATGAATACTTATTGAATTTATACAACACTTTGTAGATGGTGTAATTCTGATTTTTTCTATGTTGTTATAGTTTGATCTAAGGAAATAGGGAAAACGATATAAAATGTATTCTGATTTCTAGAGAAGTGTACATGTACTGTGAAAACTACTCTCTGAAATCCTAAAAATTGTGTTGATCTAAGAAGATAACTGTAAATTCCCCCTAGTCATATGCACCCAGGAAATGTCAGGAGTGCCTAAGAACTAGTGTCTGTATCTGGGCACTCGTATCTATGCTAAACTGAGGACCTAATTCGAATCGAGTCATTTTGATTATAACACTATTTTGTTCATGTACTATGCAGGCTTGTACTGAAGCTCTCAAGTGTTGTATAGGGTGAGCAATTCACCCAATTTATGTACCCCTCGTTTGACGTGGATGTGACATTGAACCCCAAAATTTTGCAACAACTAACTAATAAATACTAACACCATAATAGTCTAGAGCCAAGCTTAAGTTTAGAAATGAAACATCAAGATCAAAGCTTAATGGAATGCAACAAGGAAATATAAATGAATTTAACCATTTAAACTACAAGCATTCCTACTATGTTTAATTGATTACTACAAGAATTGAACCTATGAAGATCAAAAAGCAATCAAAGTGTGTGTTGTTGTTACTTCATTGAAGGTGAAAGGACCTCTCTAACAATGGCTACAATGCCATATTAGATATTTCTTTACTAACCAACTTGAAGAAATGGATGTAAATGGTGATGTAAGATATTCCAACAATGGATTAAGGCTCGTATGTTTTATATGATTAATGTTATTCAAAACATGGTGTAAATTTAAGACGAAGGAGCTTGGTCATTTTTATAGGCTTTCCATTTGGGAAAGGCTTGAAAAATTGGTGCATGTGGGAAAAATGAATGAAGGATAAAGTAAATTTATTTTAGTTAACCAAAGCTAGGTGAGTTAACATGTGAGTTAACCTTTAGTTAGCACTTTATGGGAGTTTGAGGATGCTTTTAATTAATCAATTAGATTAATTAATAGGCTAGAATAATATTTTTAGGCTAATTGAGGTGTTTGAAGAGGAATTTGATGAGATTAGAAGCATCCGAAATCATTTAAAAATAAGATTTAGCCAATAAGAGGGTTTATTGATTAAATTCTTGTTAAAAAGGCTTAATTAGCTAATTAATAGCTAATTATTGATTCAAAGAGGATTATAACTAACAAAGTGTTGTTAATTGGCATTGGGAATGTGATGGAAGCTAGTTAACTAATGAAGTATAGTTAATTAACCAACATGGAGGGAAATAGTGTAGATAGATCTTTGATTAAATGGCATCCTCCTGACTCTAATTGGTACAAGCTGAACTTTGATGGCGCCTCTAAGGGAAACCCTAGGACAAAGCAACGAGGAGGAGCAATACGAGACCACAAAGGTAATTTGATTGCTGCTTATGCTGGAAAAATGGGAATTCAAACCAATCATTTTTCCGAAGCACTATCTGCTCTCTGGGGCTTGAGAGTTACACGGGCTCAAAATATTCAGAACCTTATTGTTGAAGGGGACTCCCTTAATATCATTAAGCTTCTTAATCAGTCCTCATCTCCCAGTTGGAGTATTAAAGACTTTATCTCTGAATCCATAAGCATTTGCCACACCTTCAATAGTATCAGAATCATACATACTTACAGGGAAGGCAACAATCTGGCGGATGCACTGGCCAATTATGGCATTAATATAAATTTTACTGTCTGGGATAATGATAGTATCCCTAATCAGCTTCACAACAGCATCCATGCGGAGCTTCATAAGCAAGCAATCTCTAGAGATAAGCCTTAATCTTTGGAGGAAAATCAAAATCATCAATTCTTTCACACGTGCTGCTTTATTCTATATGGCGAGGCAAATAATATCTTTTTCAAATAATAGCAAGATCTATTTAAGAAACTTCAAGTGGAGTCATCCAGATTTGAAAATCACGCACGCGGGAGGTACAACGGCTGTTGATATCCGGATGCCAAACTCCACGAAAACCGATAATAATTACAAAGTGATTGTTGACAGGGAAAGGGTTTTCACACGCGACTTCCCGCAGGCTCAGTTCAGCAATTACGCAGCCGTTCGTGAGAAGACCAATGGCTACAGTTCCCAGTCTTATGCGATCTTCAACAGTAAGAAACGAACTGTTCTTCACGCTCAGCGGCATTCTGGAATTTGTTGTAACCTGCACACCACTGAGAAGATGGGAGGACCTCCCTGTCAAATTGAGCCGTGCGCGGACCCTGATTGGAAGGAAAACACCGAGCTTTGGAACATTCTCAGCATAGGCGGCTTCACCAGCTTTGTTGAAAGGGTGCAAGGACATGATCAAAGTATTTCAGTACACTTTGCTAAGGAGTGGAAAGAGAGGACTGTCGACTATGGGGGACAGAAAATTCTTGTCAATGAAGAGCTCATTGCTGAAGCGACCGGTCTCAGCCTGGATGGGTACCGCTTCTTCAACAAAAGGGTTATCAAAGAAACTGAAGAAAGAAGATTTGTGGAGGAAGATGAGAAGCTTATTTTTAGCACAGCGGGTCTGCTTGTAAGCTCAATTCCATCACCATTTGATGAAGTCACTCGCATGATGATTCGTTTCATCTCCTTGGAAGGTAGGTTTGTTACTGTCCCAGCTAAGCATCTCATCTTTTTAAACCACTTCCGTAGGAATAGATTGGTTTGCTTCCCTCATTATCTTTTAAACTCTCTTGAGCGCTCCATTTTGGAGTTCCAGAAGCATACCCGGTGGTTCCCTTGCATCAAGGGCTTATTTTGCTAATTCACAAATACTGCCTTCTCAAGTACCCCGGTCTTCCTTCCTCTCCTAGCCCGGCTCCGATGGGCTCCGCTGCTGCCAGTCCTGCTTCTCCTACTACCTTTGCTGCCCTTGATGCTGCCCCTACCACCGGTGCTACTACCCCCATGCCGGCTACACATGTCTCTCCTTCTATTCCTCCTACTGCTCCTCCTGCCACCCACCTCGCCTCTACCTCTAAACGTCCACTCACCAGGGCTTCTAGGAGACTCAACCTTGAGACTCTTGCAGCAGGGAAAGAGCCTCTTGATCTTGACATTGCACGTGACCTGCTAAACATAAGTAGTGCCAGTCCCCGGGAAGCACAGATGGATAACCCTTCCAAGAGACTGGAGGCCTTAGAGGCTGAGATAAAAATGCTGAAGGATGAGGTCAAAAACCTAGCTAAGCAAAAAGGTAAGAAAAGCATGGAGGGGGAAGGGAGCATTGACAATAGTCAGATTGAAGACATATACAAAAAGCTGACCTCCTTGGACTCCCGCCTTGGGAAGGCTAAGACTAGGCATGATTACAACATTTCCGCCTTTAGGGCCATTGAGGAATTCATCGTGGGGCATGCCAAAAGTGTTTCCAACCTCAGCGGTGTCCCGGCTGCACTTTGGGGCAATGAAAAAGAGAGCAAAAGAACCATCGAGGAGCTCGATAAGACGGATGCTGCCCACATGACCGCTTTGGGTATGTTTCATGCTTGGAAAAAAGTCAAGATCAGTGTTGATCAAGCAGCCAAGAAGTAGTCCTGCATGTCTCTTTTGTTATTCTTACTGTTTCTTGGCTGTCGGGTTACTGTTTTTTTGCTGATGTTTTGCTGTTAAGTCTCGCTTGTGTAGCTGTTTCTGGGCTACGTGGAATTTCATTGTATTACCTGGACTTGGTTAGTCCTGCTATGTTTCTCACTCTTATTCCGGCTTAAAGGCCTTATTTTGTATTCAAGGGTATAGTCCCTTTCAAAAAACTATTTGCCATTATTAAAAAAAAAAAACATGGAGGGAAATGTTATTTAATTAGTAGAAATCACTAATTATAATAAAAATGATGAAATAGCGGATAATCGGTACAACTTTAGCATTAAAACGTAGAAGTGGATTTTACGTGTCTACATTTTCCCCTCTTTGGGGTGACATAAGTGACATCACTAAAAAAAAAAAGTGGAAAAGAATATTTACAAGAAACATTTGAAGAAAAATTTGTAGAATGGAGGATGCTCCTTGAGTGTTAATGGAGTGATAGCAGAAGTCAATCGATGATCATAAATTAAGAAGGAAATAGATAGAAGAATTTAGATAGAATAAACCTTGAATATCAATA
Organism: Taxus wallichiana var. yunnanensis; assembly: GCA_018340775.1. Lineage (NCBI taxonomy): Eukaryota > Viridiplantae > Streptophyta > Pinopsida > Cupressales > Taxaceae > Taxus > Taxus wallichiana. Next base: position 46,930,971 of record CM031244.1, on the reverse strand, counting down.
AGAATTGATAGATGAAAGTGGGAATAGATTTTTACATCCATCTTGTTCAATCAACAACTTTGTTTCATCAGTTTTGTTAAATGATCAACATCATCGAACCTTATTAAAATATATGCATTCAATAATAGTTTAAAATAACATTGAAAGTTAGAATATGATCAATTAATTTTTGCTAATTTTTTTAACTCTATGCAACATACATAATGCAATGTAATATGAGAAAGTAAAATATTCTTAACTCCATGAAACATAAATAATGTAATGCAATACAAAAAAATTAAACAAGATAACCCGATAGAAAAACAAATATAGACACACATACTCAAATAAACAATGTTCAAGATAGTTGTACTAATTTTTTTCTATCAAGCTTCATGTTGGCGAGAAAATTTTTAGAGTAGACAAATTATGTGTCTCCACCAATGATCACAGGACTATGCCCCTCTACATTTAATGGTACATCTCCCATTATTTAACCTAATCCTATCCAAATGTTGTGGGTGGCCAAATTGGCCATGGATCACATAGGGGCACTCCACTAAACATTCAAAAAATTCTTGTATGTGGGTACAAGGGAGAAAATTACAGTGATAAAGGTAAATATGGGGAAATTATGCAAGGAAGATTACTGTCATGAGTAGATTGCAGAGCTCACACCCAGTAACTAGAGTAGTTCGAACTTAAATATAGAGGAAAACACAATGAAGTTAGTGGGACCAAGGAATTAAAACACTATTTTTTAAAATTAATCTATTGAGGAAAGAAAGTTCCTCTCCGATTCCATACAAGATCAACTATACTTGCAAAGTGCATGAAAGAGAGAAATAGAGGAAAAACAAGAAAGGGAAATATAAGAAGTGTATCTTTTATTCCATGTGTAGTGATGAATACGAGGCTTCAACCAAGCTATAATAATGCTACATACTAAGAGTTATTTAAATATCTTGGAATTCCTTGGAATGGAGAGGCCATCCAAATTTATAGCAATTTGAATTGTCCTTTCACCTCCCTTACATGACTCTTTGTTTCCATATTCTAGCCGCAACCTTTCATTTACCATGATTAAATATTTCTATTATAATTTTGAGAAAATACTTTTACAAATTTAAAATAGGTCACTTAAGTGAATAGGACAAAATATAATGATGATGCATAATGAAGAATTAGAATGGAGAGAGAAAGAAGAGAGGGAAAGAGAGGAAGAGGGAAAGGATGGAGGGAAAACATTCCTCGTGACAAAATACTTTGAATGCCTTGATGCAATCATGAACTTTGAGAGAATATTTCTGCCACTGGTGATCTTCTACACCGATGAAGATGGATCCCTTGAATAACTTTGAATAATTTTCTTCATCTAGTGATGACTGCAAACTCTATAATGCATAGACCTCCCGGAATATAGAAGTATTATTCTAAATTTTACCAATGCTAGCTCAAGATGAACACATACAATGCCCATGATGACCCTCCTTGAAACTTGTTTGATGAACTCTTTGACTCATTGAAATCATTCTAATCAACTCACTTTGAATTACCCAGTTTATTAAGTGATGAAGATGAATTCACATGATGTGCCTTACGATGGCTCGTCTTGCTTCTATAAACCATTGTACTCAGATGACACTTCTAGGACCTCTGTGAAGTTTTGATTCCTCCTTTTCGACTCATGAAACTATCTCATTATCCAAAGGGGATTCAAAAAAGTAGTAAGGTAAGTGAAAAAAAAGTCATATGCAAAGTTCCACTCTCGAAATGAAAACTTTCTATTTTTAGAATATGAGCCCATGCTCTACTATTCTGGAACATATCACCTATCTTTCTCAAGTTTTACATTTTGATCCATCTACCATATTCCAACATCCTTTGTTCCTAAGATATTTTTATTTTTAGCACATTTCTATTTTAGCAGGTTGTTATTTGGGGACCTACTATTTTTGGAAGAAGTCATTTTTTGTCTTACTTTCTATTTTACCCATTTTGTGATTGTCTTGAGTGATAAAACTTGTAATTTAGTGGGACTCATCATTTATAGCATGTGAGGAAGTATAACATATGCTATTTTTATTAAGTTGTGAAAATGACCTCTGTTTGCGATGGGAACAACATTTTTGGATTTGGCTCTTCGTCACAAACTCGTGCTCCAATTTTCATCACGATTCACTTTCTAGAAAGCTCAAAAATTAAAAATGAAAATTTATGCATGGTAAGAACTTTGGGTATAGAGATACTAGGGAATAATACTGATAAAAAAATCATTCCATATCTTGAGAAATTGGCAACTTCATCATGCAAAAACTAGTTTGAGAGAAACTAGATTTTTGGGAGACCCTTCCCTTTGAATTTCGGATGATTGCACCCACCAGATCTTTGGTAATTTAAAAATTTCTTCAAGAGTGAAAAATTATGATAAAAAACATATCCTCTATATTCCTAAAACATATGGACTTCATGGTATGAAAACTAGTTCACACAAAACTAGTGTTTTTAATGATCATTCCCTCAAATTTTTGTGTGATTTCGCCCATTAGAACCTTGAGAAGTGGAGAGGTAGCTCGTTGATATTTTCCACTACTATGTAATGGTGGAAATTAATTGAGATTGAAATTTTAAGGTCTGGTTTTTCTCTCTTTTTGTGACAAAATCAAATCCATTGTGATAGGTTTTTACTTTTTGTCTTATTGGTGAAATTTCTCTTCGATTCGGTTTCCGGTTTGACGGGAAATTGAGCTTTATTCTTCGTGGAGTTAGAAGTGAAATTTTTTCACTATGGGAATTACTTGATGTGAATGGAAGGTTTGAAGGTGATTTTTTAATAGAATTCGAGAGTGAATAAATCAGTAATAGACGGTTCTTCGTTTCATGCATTGGCTTATAAGATATGTTTGAATCTTTGTCTCATGCCAATAGAGGTTTCTGAAGAATTCCTTCCCCCTTCTCTTTCATTATTAATTACTCTAGATATTTTGATCAATATATTATATGAAACCTATAAATATTCATGGAGTGGAAGGTTTGGTTTCCATGGTGGAGCTGGTTTGGAGCAACAATGGTGGACTGAGGTGTTCTCTACAACTTTTCTTCTAGTAGTGAGAAGCAACAAATAGTTAGAAAAAAATTCAAATTTTTGAGTTTGAGTTGGTCACATTTCCATGTCCCTTTCTTCCCTTACCTTCAGGGAAATGAGTGACATAAAATCACGCTAGGCTCCCAGAAGCCGACACATTTCCTTCTAAAATTTGACTAACTCTCGAACTCACTCAAAGAAGGCAACTTGAAACAGAAATAACTTGAGCTCCTGATGGACTTATTTGATGAAGTTTTATATGATCTTGAATATAAATGACCATTTAAATACAATGATGGTGGTATAAGGTCTTGATTCATCCATTAGGTCCCTAGAAAATATTTTTTTAGTTGGTACTCCACTTGTGTATGACAAAAAAATTCTTACAGACCCTATCATTGTGCCAAAGTATTGTCAAAAAAATAATTTCACCATCTTGTAGGGATTTGAATTCCATTTCCATTTATTTTATTTTTTTATCCTCACTCCATCTGGAGCTCTCGAATCACTTTTAGAAGGTGAACAACTATTTTTTCTAGTGCACGTCTAGGCTTGTGAACCATGTTTTTGATCAAACCACTCCAACTTCTCTAGATACTTCCATATCCTTTGAAATCAATTCCATGATTTTATTAATCCTTTTATTCACCTTTTTATCTAGTTTGGATTTAATTTTCCACTCCATGGGTTTCTCTAGTCCTAGGAAGGCCAATGATAGCCCTTCCTATGAAGTCCAAAGTGGTAGCGCTTCCCGTGACTACCTAAAATTTACATTTTCCAAGAACTCTCAAAATCACCTAGGGAATGAGTTAACATGAATTGGGAGGTCATCAGGTTGACTTGGCAGACTTGGGGTATCTCATAAGGATAAAACATGAAAAATTTAGTACATGGGTATCATTATTATGCTTTGAAAATTACCAATTTCCCTATTGCACATCTATATGAAAAAATTGGCTCTATCTTGGGGACATGTCATGGAATGAGTGTAGTGATGAATTAACATGGAGAATCTAGAATCTTAAATTTTGACCATATAATCTATTGACCAGTTCCTTATCCATTGGGCCCTGCGGAGTCACTAGAAAAATACGCTACACAAATTTCTTTATTGAACACACACACACAAAAAAACAAATGGAAGGGAAAAACACTAGGGGAAAACAACACACAATAGAGAAAGGAAATTTTGTACAAGGAGGGAAATTTACAGAGGTGGGAAAAGGATATACACATATCTAAAAATAGGTTCAGAAAAGTACATGCCATCATGAAATAGTGGAGTCAAGTATGACCTTTGAAGCACAAACTATTATTTGATCAAACCATACTTTGGTGATGGATTTGCATGGCTTGAGAAGAAGAATGCTGACCATAATTCCATATTTGTACTCATGCTTCATGAAAAAATTTCTTTTATCATGTAACACCCACTAAAACAACCCACTTGAGACCTAAGAAACAACCTAGGTTAGTTAGGGAAAATTATGGAATAATTTTTTTAAAAAGAATCTACAACTAGGTTACAAGACAACAGTTGTTGTTAACAGGTTCTAGAACAAACCTAATCTACTACAATATACTTTTATTATTTTATTAATAATTATTATAGGTCATAAGGTCCAAAATTTAGGGTTAGAAGTTTCAATTAGGTTTAGAGGGAAACTTCCTCACGATACCCAATCTCTAACAGGATTAAATTTTCAACTTGAATTTTCTCACACTTTACACATTCAAAATTTTCCTAAATTAATCCCATTGGATAGGAAATTTCCTCACCTTTCCATTGATATAGATAAGTCTTCATAACTCCTCATATTTTTCAAGCTATGGGTCAGCGGGCCTTGGGATGAAAAGTTTCCCCCAAGAGTGGGCCTGCAGGCCTAAGGGTGAAAATTTTCCCAAAGGGTAGGTTGGTAGGTAGTGGGGAGACCTTGGAAAAATTTTCCCATGTGGGGAAAAAATCATATTTATGCCCATGCTCCTACGGGTCCGTAAGTCCACAAGGGACATGTAGCGTTCCCAAGCCGGTGCAGGGAAAAGCGACGAAAGGTGGGGCGCCGCGAGACATTTGCAAATTCTCATGCATGGGGTGAAAAGTCAGCTTTACACCCACACTCTCATAATTCTGCAAAGGACATGTGGTGTCTCCTAAATCAATGTGGGGAAGGTGGAGTGGTGGGAAGAAAATTGGCTTTATGTCCTAAAGGGCTAAAAGGGTACATAGACCATGACTCCAAAGACTGACCATGCCATGTGGTAGCCCCCGATTGGGTCAGGGGCGGGGATAGAGGGATAAAATTAGAAAAATTTCTAATTTTTTTAGATGCAAACAAAAATAAGGGACCCATTCCTCCTTCGATGACTTGTCACACCACGTGGCATCACCCGATAGGTTGCGGGCCGACAGGGAAAATTTTCCCAAAATATTCCAAAAGCGCTAAGTTAAAAAAGGGGATCCAACCCTCCACTGACACCTCATGGTGCCATGTGGCAGCATCTGATTGCCTATGGTCTGGTGGGGTGGTGGAGAAAACTTAGAAAATTTTCCTAATTTCTAAGGGAAAAATTCGGGCCGTGGGCTAGCCAAGGAAATTGTTCCCAAAATTTTAACGTGAAGTGAAGAAAACTTCAGAAGCCCATAACTTTTGATAGAGAGCTTAGTTTTGGGAAAACAAGGACTTTTTGGAAATCTCTCAATGTCCTCTTTGTACATATATCATTAATTTTTTGTTTTCATAAAGTTTAAGGGGTCAATTTTAAGAAAACTACCTGCAATATTTTACGGTGCGAACTGGTAAATTTTAACTTGTGAGATTTATTTAATTTGACCTTATTCCTCTCTCAACATGTCAAATAGACATGGAGGATTGTTCTTGGATGAGTTTAGGATAAATTTCAAGGATTACTTTGTTTGATTGAGGAATAATTTGAAATTTTCAACATTTGACAGAAAAATGACTACAAAATGACAGTAAAACAGTTCAACCCGATTTTACTAAATTTTAAAATATTTCCTTCAGTTTTTTTGTCAAATTGAACTCATTTATACCCTGGCATGTTCAATTTTAATGTTTCATTGTTATTTCTTGCTTGCAGGTTTGAACTGTGCATTTTTGGTTTAGATAATTACCAGTTTGAAATTACAAATAACAGGATCAAATTTTAATGGGTCTATTTGCCACTTTCTTCTTCCAAGTATTTAGGATACATTCCAATTCCAAGCTAACATATTTGGTTGATTAAAAACAAACCATTCAAGACCAAAATGCAATACTGATTTCAATTTGTTTTTACATTTCAAAGAGACAAAATATTGTATTTTTCTCACACACATTTCTTCCTTTTAAATAGAGATTTCATAGACTATGCAAAACATAGATTTCCAATGAAATAACATCATATGGACAAGACTAATCCATTTTCCTTAAGTGAAATAAACTCTTACAACTTCCTTTCCATTTAATTACAAAATATAGTATACCAAACAGTATCATTCTATCTAAACAATATACAAAGTATAACTCTTTTACATTTCAAATTTCACTTGTAAATATGTACGACATCTTTCCATTACAAAAATTACAAGATAATCCACCTCAAGTGGGAAGGTTACAATGATATTTCATTTCACAAGGGACTATCAAACTCTCTTCTCTTAGCTCCGAACAACAACATGCATTCTTCTCATTCCTCCAATTTGATCACAACAGAGTTGGGGAAAGGCAACGATCTCCACCCAACCAAGACATCCAATGAAAAGGAGAATCCATCCTTATTCATTGGCCCCTGATCCCTAACCACAATGAAATAAAAGGTGTGATCCAACTCACGAAATAACAAAGTCCACAAACATAGAAGCAATATTTTCATAATAAAACATATTCCAAAAAAAAATGTAGTTTTGCAACTACATTAACACATGACAAGTAATACTAAGGCTTCATCAAGTAAGACAATGGAGCAAGAAGCTATGGGGGATGCTACTTATGCCTCCCAAAGGGGAAAAATAGGTATCAACACATGAGTACAACCCACCAAATATATATATGAATATCATTTCAAAACCTTTCATGCCCTTATGCCTCCCCCAAGTACCCATTATTCTCACATTTTCTTATATCTCCCCAACCTCTTATGGCACCCCATAATGAGTAAAGAAATGCAAGTTATTTCTTCGTAACATGGAACCCAAATCCCCAACTCCCTCCACCCTTATACCTCCCTTAAACCACTTATTCCTCCCACAAAATAACCCCATAGTCTTCTCCTACACCATTCCTAGGCAATCTACCCAACATCCCACAATATATACCAAAACATTCACACACAGAGCATTTCAAGAGCCAATCTCTTACCTCTCCATGATGAAGTTTTTCCTAGTTCAAAAGAGCAAGATTCTTCCAATATAAGTAATCCAAAAATCAACCCAACATAAGCATGCAACAATCTTCCACATACTTCTCCAAGCAAGAGCTCCCAAAACAACAAGAAAATTCACCCAAAATGAAGTCTCCCAAAAGTGAAGCAACCCAAAACAAGGCAAGAAATTCAAATTTTATAGAAGAGGGAAGAAAATAGGATGAGGTGGATCCATGTAGGATGCCACATCACACATCCTCAATCCCAAACACAAATTCAAATTCATTCTCCAATGCATAATAAATAGGCGGGTGAATAATATGATATATTTAATTACACACTCAAACAAGTCCATACCCCATAAGGACTGAAATTAAATTATGTAGGAAAAGTGTAATTACAACATTCAACTTGACTTGTAAAAATGAATAAAAGGTCTAAATTTAACCCTCCAACCATAGGAAATGTTCGTATGTAAATTTTAGAGGTATGGGACAAGTTTAACTTGTCCCACAAGCCTCCAAAATCAGCCTCCAAGGACAAATTCAAATTTCCAAGAAGGTGGAGTGTTTCACACTCAAAATTTAACTTACACATCACTTACAAGGTCACTTACACATTACTTACACATTACTTACACATTCTTACAACACTTTAAAACATGGCCAACAACTCTATTAATTACATTCTTATGACATCTTTTAATTAATTAAATAAACAATATGCTTATTGACAATATTTACACACCATTAAATAAATAATGAAAGGTGTAAGTGCACCACTAAATAAACACATGGAAAAAAACAAAAGGGACCAAAAATAAAATAAATACATAAAATCCCTCGGTCATATTTAAAGGGATCCCCCATGGGAATCCCTAACACTAACAAACACACACACAAACAAAACTAGTTACCATGGTGACCTTGATGAATTCATCTAGAATTCCAACACGGTTGGTCTCCAATCTCCCCATGTTTGTTGTGATATTTTAACCTACAAAACACAAATACCTCCTTTGACCTCATGTCCATATTAGAACGTCTAAAATAATATAAATATAATTAAATTTCCAAAATCATTTGGATATATGAATCACAACAACATCAAAGAAATGTAACAATATCATTATAGTTTTATCAACAACTACATCATCATCCAATAGTTTTCCATTTCTAAGGCTACTCACAATATCCAAATATCACAATTATGAAAAACATCCATCATATAACCATGTCCAATAGTATAACATCATCAACATATAAAGTGTCTCTAATAATCATCATGCATCATATAATAATCAAATTCAACAATAATCCATGATCAAATATATAACATCATACTAAATAAAAACTATAATAATTTCCATAATATAGTCGATGTGTCATGATTAGTATCAAAAGGTGTCAAAAGGAAGTAGGAACTACATCCCCCTCCCCTTAGACTTGAATTCCTCCTAGAAGTCATTGGAAAAATTTGGGAACCAAACTTGTAACGAAGTAGCATCCTCCCATGTAGATGTAGTCTCATCATATCTATCCCACTACACCCGAACCTAATTAACCTCTCTACCTCGAAGGCCCAGGGTCCTATGATCTAGGATGTGAACTAGATCCACTATCACCTACCCCTGATCTTGCACCTACAATGATGTCCAATCTAACACATGAGAAGGATCTGCAATATATCTCTTGAGAACAAAAACATGAAACACATCATGTATGCAAGACAAGGCTGGTGGCAATGCTAGGCAGGTGGGCCAAAGGGCCAATACGCTCTAAGATCTCAAAAGGACCCATGAATCTAGGAGCTAGATTAGAATATTTTCCATAACTCATAGGGCTCTTATGTGGCCCAACATGAAGGAACACCTTCATTCCCACATAAAAACTACGGTCGGTCCTATGTTGATATGCATACTTCTTCTATCTATCTTGTGCCTCTTGTAGTATTTGTCTGATCAATACCACCTATTGCTCCATGTCCTACAACAAAAAGTTGGTCTAAGAGAAACCCTATCCTCTAGCCTGTCCTAACTAAGAAGTGTCCTACACTCCCTACCATACAAAGCCTAAAAAGGAGCCATGCCTATAGAACTCTGAAAACTATTATTATAGGAAAACTCCACCAAGTACTGGTACTCATCCCATCTAGACTATTGATCCATCATAGACATCATGAGCATTTCCTCTAAAAACTAATTCACCTACTCGAGTCTATCCATTTGTCTCATGGTGATATGATGTGCTAAAATTGATCTTCGTCCCTAGGGCATGTTGCATGGTAGTCCAAAATGGGAAGTGTAGAAATTATCGCGGTCACTAACGATCTTCCAAGGAATCTGTGTAACCTTACAATCTCATCCAAACATATACGTACCACCGCATTAGCTATATAAGTGGTCTTCATAGAGAAAAGTGAGCCACTTTTGTTAATTTATCAAACGTGACATTGATGGTGTCATGGTGATATCTCAAAATTGGTAGCCAAACAATGATATCCATGGAAATGGTGTCCCAATTCCATTACTGTAGAATAACATGAGGAAAAATAAGGCTAGCTGGATGCTAATGCTCGCCTTAACTCTCTGGCACTCTAAACATCATGACATGAACTGGTCGCATCTCTATGAATTCCTCTCTAATGATATAATTGTCTCAAGGTGGTGTGCACCTTCTTCACCTCGGGATGGTCTGAATAGGGTGCATAATGTGCCTCTAATAAGATCCCTGCCTCAAGCCTCCATCTCTAGGAACAAAAATCCAAGCTCGTGCTTGAGAATACCATATTCCTCTAAGGAAAACCATCAAAATTCTCTTCAAGGGGTCTCGAGACTCGAACTCATCTCAAAATGTAATTTAGAAGTTTTCAAGAGGAAAATGCTAAAGAATCTTTCTCCACAAATCTATTCTCATTGAGGTGGCCATAGCCACATGTCTCTGTCACTCGAGAGTGTCACCACCACATTCTCCTTCCCTTTCACATGCTCTATCTTCATATCATACTCACATAGCAACTCCATCCAATGCTACTAATGAGCGTTGAGATTGGGTTGTGTGAAGAGGTGATGAAGACTCAGGTGATCTGTCCTAAGTGTGAATCTCCAACCAAGTAGAAAATGTCTCCATCAAACCAAATTATGCACAACTACCGCAAGATCAAGATCATGAGTCAGATAATTAATCTCATAATATTTGAGTTTGTGAGACTCAAAAGACACTACTCTACCATCCTACATCAACACACCTCCAAGCCCTGCTAAGGAAGCATCCATGTAAATGAAAAACTCACCATGAGGATCCAACACTGTAAGAATAGGTGTTGTAGTGAGACACTCCTTCAGTGTATTGAAGGCCTTCTCACACCTATCCGACAAAACAAACTTCTTCCCTTTCCTTTGTAGGGAAGTGATGGGGTGTGCAATCTAAGAGAAGTCATGAACGAATCTCTCATAGTAACCTATTAATCCCATGAAGTTACATACCTCGATCACGGTAGTGGGTCTTTGGGTAATCCATAGTAGCTCTAATCTTGGATCAATGGTGATACCTTCCCTTGAAATGATATGACCCAAATACTACACCTCTATCTGAAAGAATGCACACTTCTCCAAGTTCCCGTAAAGTTGCTGCTCCCAAAGACACTAAAGAACCTGGACAAAGGTACCCCTCGTGCTCCTCATGCATACGTGAGTAAATTAAAATGTCATTAAGGAAGATGAGCATGAAGTGATATAAGAAGGTTCTGAATACCCCATTCATCAAAATCATAAGTATTGCAGGGGCATTAGTCAAACCAAAAGGCACCACTATGAACTCATAGTGGCCATATATCATACAAAAGGTGGTCTTATAAATGTCTGCCTCTGAAATCCTTAGCTGATGGTAACCTGACTTAAGATCAATCTTAGAGAAAACCATGGCTCCCTTCATCTGATCAAAAAAATAATTAATGCATGGAAGGGGATAGTGATTCTTGATTGTCACCTTGTTCGGTTAGCGATAATCAATACACAATAAAGCAGGATCAATCCTTCTTATTCACAAGAGATCAATGGTGCACCCCAAGGGATACACTAGGATAGATAAGGCCTTTCTCCAAAAGGACCTCAAGTCAGTAACTTGAGCTCACGAGCTCTGGGTGGTCATATGATAAGGTTTTTATGAGATAGGATCTACTACGGAACCAGATCTATATGAAAATAAATCTCACGTGGGGGTGGTAACCCCGATAACTCCCACGGAAAGACATCTACAAACTCTCTCAAAATGGGGTTATTGTCTAGCGATGGTCCACTAGACCCATCCTCGATCTCATCATTTGATCAGTAACAACATACATCTCATTAACCCCGTCGTACACACTACTTAAGATACATAACGAGAAATGATGGGAATAGAAACAGGTCTCTTGACCCCGAAATCACTGACTCAACTCCCAAATCATCTACACAAGATATAACCTAGTGGTAACAATCCACTTTAGCTCTATGTGTAGATATCCAATCCATACCCAAGATGACTCCATAGGAACCCAAAGGAAGGATACTAAGATCCATGGTAGTGGTGAAAGGGCCCACTACCACACACTCCTTAACTAAGGAGTCTATAGAGATCTTGGCTCAGAAGCCATCTCAACATCCCAACTATGAACCTACCTAACTTCCACTAGCCTACATCACTCTACTAAATATGGTGTAATGAAATAATCAAAAGAACTAGAATCAAACAAGATGGAGGTAGGAATACCACTAATACTACCTGAAGTCTCAATAACTGTACTCTGATGCTCTTCCTAATAGTTCTCAACTATTGCACACATCCTATGAGTATGCCCCATATCACCAAAAGTAGGCTCTAAGATCTGTGTCTTACCCTTTTTCTTAGGGTCTTGTGGGTAGTCTCTCTAAATATTTCTAGTAACACCACAACCAAAACAACTTCTTGATCCTCTCCCCTATGTAGCAGGTCCAATCGGTACTCTAGAGGTCTATGGTGTGGATCTTGATGATCCATTTATGGTTTGCGGAGGTATCTCTTAGTGAGCTCCTACCGAGTGAGCTCTCTGGCACCCTCTTTCCTAATGAGACCCATGGAGGAGGCCCCATACTCCATCCTCTTTGTGCATCAAATCTCTATGGAGGTCTATAAGGTGGGCGGGACTATTACTGCTGCTACTACTACTGTTGCCGTGATCTAAAGATGATTGTGTTGAACCTGTCCACTATGAGGAAGAGGTGCGACCCCCTGGATCTACTTGTCCTGCATCTATTGTATGCAGCTCTAGACTCGGTCTCTAGCCTATTGGGTCTTTCCCCAGTCTCCTTTGCTATATAGGCCTTCTTGATGGCCTCAACTAATGTTTGTGGACAATGGATCCACACTGCACCTCCAATGTCTAGATTCAAGCCCGGATGAACCTGTGAATCTGCACCTACTCATCCTACATATAACCAACATACTGGAGTAGATCCAAAAATCTACTCTCATACTCAGCCACTATAAGAGATGCCTGTCGGAGGTCATAGAACTCATCTATCCACTGTTATTATATGAACCTCTGTGACAAGTATCTATTCCTAAAACGCTCCTCAAAGAGCTCCCAAGTAACTGTCTCAGAATCAACATGGAGCTTCTACTCCTCTATCCTCCACTAAACACCGCTCCATCCCTCAGTAGATGGATTGTAACATGAGATTTTGTGTTGCTAGAACAAGGACAGAGATTAAAGCATCTGCTCAAGCTCACCAACCAGGCCTCTACCTAAAATCCACCTATGTCACCAGAATAATGTGAGGGTTGAAACTTCAAGATCTCCCCGATGTGATCTGCAGCTATGGTCTGATGGCGTGTAGGTCTCTCTGCATGCTCATCCCTAACTAGGGCTTTGAGACCTCTCTTTATGTCTTGAAACTTGGTCATTCTATCCCCTCTATGGTGACTCTACCCTGGCTAACTCTACATGGGATTTATCTCCTCCATGCTCCTTCTTTGGAGTCGAGGAGATACCGACCCTCAATGGAAGGGACTCTGTCATGTCTGTTGCATGTCCTACTATTGATCCTTCGCGTAGAACAACATTAAAATCCTGAAGAGTCTGCAAAATATGGGGTAGGATGACTACTATAGCATGATCTGGTGGTGGTAAGTCTAGGTCTATGTGAAAATTCCCCTCATCCCATATGCGCCTCTTGTGCATGATCAATGTGAGTGTTAGTTCATTTTTCTAAGTTTTATTCAATTTCCATGTTTACTAAAATATGTAATTTCTAAACTAAGTTGTTTTCTAGATTTAAAAGTGTGCTAGGTTTAAGTTTCATGTATCAAGTTTTCTAGTTTTCCCAATGGTCCAAGATTTTGAACCAATTCTCTGATACCAAGTGTAACACCTGCTAAAACAACCCACTTGAGACCCAAGAAACAACCTAGGGTTACTTAGGAAAATTATGGCATAATTTTTTAAAAAGAATCTACAACCAGATTACAAGAAAATAGTTGTCACTAACGGTTCCAAAATAAACCTAATCTATTGGAATATAATTTTATATTATTTATAATTATTAGAGGTCATAAAGTCCAAAATTTAGGGTTAAAAGTTTCAATTAGGTTCAGAGGGAAAATTCCTCACCATACCCACTCTCTAACAGGATTAAATTTTCAACTTGATTTTTCTCACACTTAATGCATTCAAAATTTTCCTAAATTACTCCCATTAGATAGGAAATTTCCTCACCTTTCCATTGATATAAATAAGTCCTCCTAACTCATATTTTTCAAGTTATGGGCTGGTGGGCCTTGGGGTGAAAATTTTCCCCCAGAGCGGGCCTGCGGGCCCAAGGGTGAAAATTTTCCCAAAGGGTGGGTTGGCAGGCCGTGGGGAGACCTTGGAAAAATTTTCCCATGTGGGGAAAAAATCACATTTTCACCTATGCTCCCGCAGTCTGCAAGTCCACAAGGGACACATAGCACTCCCTAAGCCAGTGTGGGGAAAAGTGGGGAAAGGTGGGGCGGAGGGAGACATTAGCAAATTCTCTCACACGGGGTGAAAAGTCAGCTTTACGCCCATGCTCCCATGAGTCTCAGTAAAGGACAAATGGTATCTCCTAAATCAACATGGGGAAATTATCTGAATGTCCTGAAGGGCTAAAAGGGTACATAGACTCGTGCCTCCATCGGCACCCCGCGATGCCACATGGCAGCCCCTGATTGGTTGTGGGCCGGTAGGACAGTAGGGGAAATTTGGAAAAATTTTCAAAAAAATTCTGAGACTTAAAACAAAAAATGTGACCCATTCCTCCGACGATGCCTCATGATGCCATGTGGCATCACCTGATTGGTTGCGGGCCGGTGGGGAAAATTTGGAAACTTTTCCAAAAAATTTCTGAAATTGCTAAGTTAAAAAAGGGGATCCACCCCTCCATTAGCACCTCATGGTGCCACATATTTGTCTCTGATTGGCTGTGGGCCGGTGGGGTGGTGGTAGTTCTAAGGGAAATATTTGGGCCGCGGGCCCCAAAAATTTTTCCCAAAATTTTAATGCCAAGTGAAGAAAACATTAGAAGGCCATAAATTTTGATAGAGATCTCAATTTTGGGAAAACGAGGATTTTTATGGAAATCTATCAACATACTCTTTTCACATAGATCATTAATTTTTGTTTTCATAAATTTTAAGGGGTCAATTTTAAGAAAACGTCCCCGAGGCTTTTACGATGCAAATCTGGTAAATTTTAACTTGTAAGATTTATTCAATTTGACCTTCTTCCTCTCTCAACATGTCAAATAGACATGGAGGATTGTTCTTGGATGAATTTAGGATAAATTGTAAGGGTTAATTTGTTTGATTGAGGATCAATTATAAATTTCCAACATTCGACGAGAAAAATGACTGAAAATGACAATAAAATGGTTTAAGACAATTTTAATAAATTTTAAAATATTTCCTTAAGTTTTTTTGTCAAATTGAACTCATTTATACCCTAGCATGTTCAATTTTAATGTTTCATTGTTATTTCTTGCTTACAGGTTTGAATTGTGCATTTTTGGTTTAGATAATTGCTAGTTTGAAATTACAAATAACAGGATTAAATTTTAATGGGTCTATTTTCCACTTTCTTCTTCCAAGTATTTAGGATACATTCCAATTCCAAGCTAACATATTTGGTTGATTCAAAACAAACCATTCAAGACCAAAATGCAATACTGATTTCAATTTTTTTACATTTCAAAGAGACAAAATAATGTATTTTTCTCGGACGCATTTTCCCTTTCAAACGAGAGATGTCATAGAGTATGCGAAACACATATTTTCAATGGAATAACATCATATGGACAAGATAGAACCATTTTCCTTAATTCAAATGAACTCTTACAACTTCCTTTCCATTTGATTACAAAATACAGTATACCAAACATGTATCATTCTTTCTAAACAGAATACAAAGTATAACTCTTTTACATTTCAAATTTCACTTGCAAATTTGTACAACATCTTTCCATTACAAACATTTACAAGATCATCCACTTCAAGTGGGAAGGTTACAATGAGATTTCATTTCACAAGGGACTATCAAATTGTCTTTTCTTAGCTCCAGAATAACAACATGCATTCTTCTCATTCATCTAATTTGATCACAATAGGAGTAGGGGAAAGGAAACACTCTCCACCCAACCAAGACATCCAATGAAAATGAGAATAGATCCTTCTTCATTGGCCCCGAGCCCCAACCACAATGCAATAAAAGGTGTGATCCAACTCATGGAAACAACAGGCTTCCACAAACATACACGCAAAATTTTCACAATAAAACACAGTCCAAAATAGAATGTAGTTTTACAACTACATTAACACATGACAAGCAATACTAAGGCTTCATCAAGCAAGCCAAAGGAGCAAGAAGCTATGGGGGATGCTGCTTATGCCTCCCAAAGGGGAAAATTGGGTATCACCACCTAAGTACAACCCACCAAATATATATATATATATATATATATCATTTCAAACCCTGTCATACCCTTATGCCTCCCCCAAGTACCCCTTATTCCTCACATTTTCTTATATCTCCCCAACCTCTTATGGCACCCCATAATGAGTAAATAAATGCAAGTTATTTCTTTGTAAGGTGGAACCTAAATCCCAAACTCCCTCCACCCTTATACCTCCCTTAAACCAATTGTGCCTCCAAAAATAACCCCATAGTCTTCTCCTACACCATTCCCGGACATCTACCCAACAACCCACAATATATACTAAAACATTCACACAAGAACATTTATATACATAACATAAGAACATTTCAAGATCCAAGATCTTACCTCTCCATGATGGAGTTGTTCCTAGTTCAAAAGAGCAAGCTCCTTCCAATGCAAGAAATCAAAAATAAACCCAACACAAGCATGCATCAATATTCCAAAAACTTCGCCAATAAGAGCTCCCAAAATAGCAAGAAAATTCACCCAAAATGAAGTCTCCCAAAAGTGAAGCAACCCAAAACAAGGCAAGAAATTTAAATTTTATAGAAGAGGGAAGAGAAGAGGATGATGTGGATCCATGTAGGATACCACATCACACATCCTCAACCCCAAACACAAAGTCAACTTCACTCTCCAGTGCATGATAAATAGGTGGGTGAATAATATGATAGATTTACTTACACACTTAAAGAAGTCCATACCCCATAAGGACTGAAATTAAATTATGTAAGAAAAGTGCAATTAAAAATTCAACTTGACTTGTAAAAATGCATAAAAAGGTCTAAATTTAACCCTCCAACCATAGGCAAGGTTGTTATGTAAATTTTGAGGTATGGGACAAGTTTAACTTGTCTTACATACCTCCAAAATCATCCTCCAAGGAAAATTCGAATTTCCAAGAAGGTCGAGTGTTTCACACTCAAAATTTAACTTACACATCACTTACAAGGTCACTTACACATTACTTACACATTCTTACAACATTTTAAAACGTGGCCAACAACTCTATTAATTACATTCTTATGACATCTTTTAATTAATTAACTAAACAATATGATTACTGACAATATTTACACAACATTAAATAAATAAGTAAAGGGGTAAGTGCACCACAAAATAAACACTTGCAAACACAAAAAAAGGGATAAAAATAAACTAAATACATAAAATCCCTTAGTCAAATTTAAATGTGATCCCCCATGGGAATCCCTAACACTAACAAACACACACACAAACAAAACTAGTTGTCATGGTGACCTTGTTGAATTCATCTAGAATTCCAATGTGGTTGGTCTCCAATCCCCCGATGTTTGTTGTGATATTTTAACCTGCAAAACACAAATACCTCCTTTGGCCTCATGGCCATATCAGAACATCCAAAATAATATAAATATAATTAAATTTCAAAATCATCTACATAAATGAATCACAACAACATCAAAGCAATCTAACAATATCATTTTAGTTTTATCAACAACGATATCATCATCCAATAATTTCCTATTTCTAAGGCTACTCACAATATCCAAATATCACAAGTCCGAACAACATCCATCATATAACCATGTCCAATAGTATAACATCATCAACATATAAAGTGTTTCTAATAATCATCATGTATCATATAAGAATCAAAGTAAACAATAATCCATGATCAAATATCTAACATCATACTAAATCTAAACTATAATAATGTCCATAATATAGTCAACAGTTTCATGATCAGTATCAAAAGGTGTCAAAGGGAACTGGGCACTACATTCCCCTCCCCTTAGACTTGAATTCCTCCTAGAAGTCACTAGAAAAATGGGAGAAATGAACTCGTAGCAAGTAGCATCATCCCATGTAGGCTGCAGTCTCATCATATTTGTTCCACTGCACCCAAACTTGATCAACCTCTCTACTTCGAAGGCCTATGGTCTTATGATCTAGGATGCAAATGGGATCCAACATCACCTATCCCTGATCCTAAACCTGTAATGATTTCCAATATAACACATGAGAAGGATCTGCAACATATCTCCTAAGAACAAAAAACATGAAACACATCATGTACACGAGACAAGTTGGTTGGTAATGCTAGACAGTAGGCCAAAAGGCCAATACGCTCCAAGATCTCAAAAGGACCCATAAATATAGGAGCTAACTTAGAACCTTTTCCATAATAGATAGGGATCTTATGTGGCCTAACATGAAGGAACACCTTCATTCCCACATCAAAACTACGGTTGATCCTATGTTGATCTAAATACTTCTTATTTCTATCATGTGCCCCCTATAGTATTTATCTGATCAATATCACCTACTACTCCATGTCCTGTAACAAAGCTGGTCTAAGAGAAACCCTGTCCTCTAGCATGTCCCAGCTTAGAGGTGTCCTGCACTTTCTACCAAAAAAATCCTGAAAAGGATCCATGCCTATAGAACTTTGAAAACTATTATTGTAGGAAAACTCCACCAAGTACAGGTACTCCTCCCATCTAGACTGCTGATCCATCACATACATCTTGAGCATGTCCTCTAAAATATAATTCACCCACTCAGTCTATCCATCTATCTCGGGGTGATATGTTGTACTGAAATTTATCTTCGTCCCGAGGGCATGCTGCATGGTAGTCCAAAAATGGGAAGTGTACAAAGGATCGCGGTCACTAATGATCTTCCACAGAATCTTATGACACCTGACAATCTTATCCAAATATACCTATGCCACTGCATTAGCTATATAAGTGGTCTTCACCAGAGAAAAGTGAGCCACTATTGTAAATTTATCAATCGTGACCATGATGGTGTCATGGTGATATCTCAACATCGGTAGCCCAACAATGAAATCCATGGAAATGGTGTCCCACTTCCATTCTGGTATAGTATGAGGAAAAAGAAGGCTAGCTGGATGCTAATTCTCGTCCTTAACTCTCTGGAACTCTAAACATCGTGACATGAACTGGGCCATGTCCTTACAAATTCCTCTCCAATGATATAACTATCTCAAGGTGGCATGCATCTTCTTCACCCCGGGATGGGATGAATAGGGTGCACGATGTGCCTCTAATAAGATGTCCTGCCTCAAGCCTCCATCTCTAGGAACAAAATCCATTCTCTATGCTTGAGAAGACCATTTGCCTCTAAGGAAAAACCATCAAAATTTCCTTCGAGGGGTCTCGAGACTCAATCTCTACTCAAATTGCAATGTAGAAGCTGTCAAGAGTAAGTTAAAGAATCTTGCTCCATAAATCTTGCTCACTAAGGTGGCCATAGCCACATGTCTCCATCAGGTGAGAGTGCTAGCCACCACATTTTCCTTCCCTTTCACATGCTCTGTCTCCATATCATACTCACATAGAAACTCCATCCAACACCGTTGATGAGTGTTGAGATTGAGCTATGTGAAGAGGTGACGAAGACTCAAGTGATCTCGTCCCGAGTGTGAATCTCCAACCAAGTAGAAAATGTTTCACAAACCAAAGCGTGCATAATTTCCGCAAGCTCAAGATCATGAGTTAGATAATTAAGCTCGTAATATTTGAGTTTGTGAGACTCAAAAGAAATTATTCTACCCTTCTGCATTAACACACCTCCAAGCCCGATAAGGAAGCATCCTTGTAAATGAAAAACTCACCCCGAGGATCCAAAGACTTTGTAAGAATAGGTGTTGTAGTGAGACACTCCTTGATGTATCAAGGCCTGTTTGCACTGTCGACCAAACAAACTTCTTCCCTTTCCTCTCGTAGCAAAGTGATGGGGTGTGCAATCTGAGAGAAGTCCTAACGAATCTCAATAAGTAACCTAATAATCCCATGAAGCTATATACCTTAGTCATAGTAGTGTGTGTGGGAAATCCATAATAGCTCTAATACTTCATCACTTTCTCAAAACTCTTGTAGCTTGATGCTCCCACTTTACATCCTATGACCATGTGACACCATTCTTCCATGTCTTCAAGAGTGGGAAAATTTCTCCTGTCATGAAAACATTCATATTATTTGAATTTTAACTTCAAATTGTCTCTTATATCAGAAAAACACTTAGAAGGAGTGAGAACAAACTAATTTTCTTCCCATTCAAGAACTTCTTAAAACATCCCACTTTTTTTCTCTGAGCAAGTGTTTTCGGACATGGAGGTTAAATCATTGAGCCAGATATCTTCATCATCCTTAAGATATTGTTGCAGCATGGGAACATGTTCAATATGAATTGGAGCTTGGAGGATGGTGAGTGTAGTCTGATTTTGGATCATTTGGAAAGAATCATGCATACTCCCACTTTTTTGTCTAGAGAAATTATCACCAATATGCATTCATTTAAAGTGCATCTTGATATCATTTTTAAAATTAAATTTTTTTGTTTGGCCATATAAGCATTCCTCACCCTTCATTATATTTTTTAAAATAAATTCTTGATTTTCATTAGTGGACCATTACAAAATGATGGCAACAAGTTGGTTTTGATCATACTCCGATGGTTCTCATAGATTTTTATTTTGTTTTGAAAAACTTTCTTTGGTGCACATAAGCTTAATATTTTCCATGTTATTTTTTTCCACAACAGAAATGTTATCTTCAAGATTGAGGAATTTTAAAGAGATTCGAGAACCTTTCTTCTTTTACACTCACAAACCTCTTCACATTATGGGAAAGGAAAAGGCATGTTTTCACATCCATTATCATCAACCAAGGCATTAGAGAAGTCATCAGAGCTTATCCAACTACTCCATCTTAACATCAAAAATTGGTGCACCAAAATAGGAAGCACAAATTGATTCATAATTGTCTTGTATCTCCATAGTCTAGGTTTAGAGTTTAATATTGAGTTGATGATCTTTAGTTTCTTCCACAACCTTCAAGATATCATGTAAAAATATTTCTTAAAAATTTTCATAGGCTCATTATTGTATTCATTACAATAATATTCTTATTGTGCCTCGAGAGATAGTTAAAAATATGATCCATATGGGCCCATGATTCATTTGAAACATCATCATTCACCTCTTCCATGTGTTTCAGATTTTTATTAGATTGTTTCTTGGAATCATTGATGAAAAAGATAGGGTAACGAGCATAGGAGGAATACCTATTCAAATGTCGGTTGATGGGTTGTTGCACATGTATGACTTCTAAATCCACATCTGATCGTGAGAGATTCCTTTTACCTAGAAGGAACTACTTGTAATGAAAGCAAGACCACAAAAAGAATTAAACAATATGGGCCGTGAACTGCATAGTGTGAGCTAGATTCGGGAAGTATGATACTTCCTAGATGGCTATCAGTCCACTATTTTAAACAAATTAATGTTGTAAACAAAGTAAATCCTATTTTTATTTTAAAATTATTTAGGTATCTCACTTAAAAACACAATAAGAAAATAGATCTAATCTAACAGGCTAAGCTAGAATAGAATCCACGGGTCAAATGACTAGTTTAAGGTCTCTGTAGGTCTGATAAAGGTCTCAGGTAGATCACAGGTGAGTGAGGGTGAGGTAAAATTAGGTGGGTAGGTCTCTGTTTAAGGTTGTGTGGGAAAACATAGAGACCGGTGTCGGTCAGGGGTGACCGATGGCGGTTAGGTATAACCAACGCGCTTCCTCGTGAGATCTGGAAATGTCACAAAACAGGGTTTTGGTCTCCTTTGTGATTACACAAAGGATTTTGTTGGTCGGATGAGGTATTGGGTGACTGGAGTAGGATTTTGTGAGGTTTTAATGAGTCTATGGAGGTGAAAATGTTGGAGAAGGTCAATATGGAGCAAGATAAACAATGGGTGATAAAATAATGATGAAATGAAACAAACCAGAGAAGTATGATGTTATACTTACTTGGATTTCATTCCTAAAGGTCTGTGTGTGAAGGATGGAGGTGCTGATGATGGGTTTGAAGGTTGCAAGTGATCACCAACTAAAGAAAATATTCTATATGGGCTGCATGCACACTCCTCTTTGCTTGGATAGATCAGATCATGGCTTGGCTCTATAGGAGAAGATGCTCAATCTCCTTCCTTGGATGTGATTTTTGCTAGAATTTACTCTCTAAAGATGCATTATCTCTCTGAGATTTGTTCTGCTCATCTTTCATCAACTTTCTCCTAATGTTTTCCAACCTTGAGAATAAGGTAGTTTAGGGTTAAAAGGGGTAACCGATGAAGGTGGTCCGGCTTAACCGGTGATGGTTAGGGATAACCGACATCGGTCAAGGTAAGATTTCCTAGGTTTACTAAACTTAGAGAGATCCTCCTGATTTTCTTGATCTCGTGTCATTATCCCATGGATTAGACTTGGGAGCTTCTTGTGAGCATGTGGGAATGTGGTTAGAGGGAATGTAGGCATTGATTTTTAGGGTTTGGGTAAGTCTTAGTTAGTTATGGGAACTTGCTAAGAATAGGTCTTAGGTTGAGTTAGCTTGGTGAGGTGTCTAAGTGAACTATATGTGTAGATATTATTTAAATAATATTTAAATAATAAATATAGTGAGGATAATGCATTAATTTAATTAGATTAATTAAATTAATATTAGTGGGGTGAAGGGGGTCATGGATAGGTAAATGTAATAAAGGGTGCTTATATGTCGAGGGATAAAAGGGGAGTGTGACCTAATTTTAGTGTCTACATTTTTCCCTTTTTGTTGTGTAGCTTGTATTGGGAAGCGATGCTAACAAAAATAAGATGTGGTTGCCCCATGTGAGGGTGAAGGTGATCCCCCTCAAACCAGAACTGACGAGGCAGCAGGCTGAAGCGGTGAGTGGTTTGATAAAAGGTAAATGTGAAGAAAAGGAAAGTGGGTACATGGGAAAAGGGGTGAAAGGTCTACTCGGGTAAATCTAGGTAAAGGGTCAGGGTCAAAGGTAGCAACAATCAAACGCACGCACACATATAAACTACAACACACTACTGGGTTGAAGAGCAGGAAAACTCTACATCATCTAAGGTCGATAGGTTTATCCAAACAAGGTTAAAGTGAATCTGTATCCAAGGTATAGGATAAGGTCAGAAACACAACGTAGGTTAGGTGTAGGAATGTTTAGGTATGTTCCGACACCAAAGGTAAGGTCAGGATAAACGGTCATGGAAATAGGCTAGGTAAGGTCATTGGGTCAATCAACATAGGTAATAGTGTCGCAAGGTATAGTGAACACATGAGGTCAAAGGTCACTAGCGATGGTCCAGGTCCAAATATCTAGGTCACGACACGGGTAAGGCCGAGGTAAGGGTAAAATAATGAGTCCCCAAAGGAGGAAAAATGGAGGTAGGAAGTGACGAGGTCAGGACAGGTAAGGTAAGGGGTTGGGTAAAGGTATGGGGTAAATAAGAAGGGAAAGGGGTGGGTAAAATGGCAAAGTAGGGAAATGTGTAGGTAAGGGTGATCGATGGCGGTCATGGATAACCGACGTCGGTATGAGAAAAATTGGCGATGGTTAGGTAGGGCACGAGACCGATGCCGGTGAGGGGAACCGATGTTGGTTAAGTCGAGTTTGGTATAAAAACAAAAATCCATGTTTTTATTATTCATTTGTGAATTACAAAGTGAAGAAAGGACAAAAAAAGAGAGAAAAGTGAGAAAGGCATCCGAGGTTTTGGGATAGTGAGTGGTAGTGTGAGTTTGATGGTGGTTGGGTTGGTGAGTAGCGGGTCCATGAGATCTTCATGAGGGATTCGATTGGTTGGAGTGTGTGTGTAGATATTCAGTGATGGAAGAGGCGGGAGAGGGCTCAGGTGGACCACCAACATAACGTGGCTGTGACGTGCCACCGAGATGGTGACAAAGCGATGATGAGGTAAGTGCCTAACTCTTTAATGTTAATTAGGTAGATTAGGAGTTGGGAGTATTGTTATTTGTAGGGTTTGGTGGGTGTTTGTATTTTGTGGGTGGGAAAAAAAGTTAAATCAGGTATGGGGGAAAAATTGTCAAAAAGAGGGGGAGGGGTAGAAATTGGATAGGTGGGGTGGGTAGGGGTTTTGGGGTAGTGTAGGTCAATGTAGGTGATGAAAAGGGATAGGTGGGAGGGTTTTTAGAAAAAGGGGGTTTGGGAAGTCACGATTTTTCCACAATGAACCGTGTCGTCACCAAAATTGCTTGGCCATTGGCATTGGGTAGGTATCCAAGGGATCGTCACCTAACAGGTGACCGATGCCGGTTACACGGAACCATGGTCGGTCAAGGTGAACCAGTATCGGTCACCAAATAGGTGACCGATGCCGGTTTAAGGGTGACCGAGTCGGTTAGGATGAACCAACACTGGTCGGATTTTGGGCAAAAGGGTCCAAAAAATGATGTAGGTTAGGTGGTTGAGATGGGTAAGGTAAAAATAGGGTGGTGGGTAATGATAAGTGATGAATAAGGTCATGGTAAAAGGTAGATTAATGTTGTGCTTTGGATTGGATGCAGGGTCGATCAGTTACACATGTGAGACAGAGTTCCGCCACTATTGGTGACATTATGCATGGCCTAGTGAGCCCATTGGAGCTACAACACATGGAGGCAATGGGCTTGAGTGGTATTCGTGCTACCGACATGCTGTTTCGGTAGCCTAGTTTGATGGTCACGCTCATCGATAGATGGGACTCCATGACCAACACGTTCCACCTTCCGACGGGTGAGATGACCATCACCCTGGAGGACATGTTCCGATCTTGAGGTTACCCATATTGGGGGCCCAGTGTATTCTATCTCCTCCAGGCCTCAAGAGGAGCTGATCAACACTATATTTGGTGAGGGGGCAGTAGAGTTGAGCTTCCATAGTGCCATTTTGAGCTATGGTGAGATGTACCTAGCCCATCCAGATGAGACGAGGCTAGTAGTTTTATTAATGGAGGCAGTGTGCTACTATGCACTACCTGATGTAGAGGGTGGATGCTTTCCCCACTCACTGATGGGGGTGCTCCATGATATGATGGTGCACATGAGACATAATTTTCCTAGGCACCAAAATTTTTGGTGCAGCTTTACAGAGAGCTTTGGGCATACGGGCGGCTGCACATGTTTAGCATGTGTTGTACATTTATACTACACTACTGGGCCTACGAGCACATAGTCTATGTTTGACCGATAGGGATGCCCTGAAGCATATGCATTCCCACCGAGATGTGTGTGGTTGGATACAGGAGATGGGTGTCGGTTGCAGGAGAGCGGAGGTCAGATAGGCCGACATATGATGTGGCCCATTTTCGGTAGTTGTTGGAGGGGTTGTCCAGAGTGGACATTATCTAGAGGCCATATGTGGGATTCCCCTCATATAGGCACATGCATGAGGAGCTAGCTGAGCTCCAGCTAGAGAGGTGGATTCAGGGTCACCGTGTCGAGGAGGATGAGATGATCCTGGGTCGACGATAGGGTCCAACGGCAGCTTGAGCTCATACAGGATATTCCTCCGCCCTTCCCACAAAGACGAGAGATGATGTGGAGAGGCCTCTCCCTCTACCATAACCTACCATGCCTACAGAGAGGAGGAGTAGCCATTGGATCAATGGATTGATGATGTTGGATGCATAGATAGGTATAGGTAGTGGTGGGTGGCTCAGTTACGAGCCATACCCCTGCACTAGGGCAGCCAGACCTAGCTACCATGACAGTGCAGAGAGATGCCCTATAGGGGGTAGCGACACTAATCACATAGATAGGTATACTACAGACATAGCTAGAGGGGTCAGAGGTAGAGGTAGGTAGAGAGCTACAGTATAGGGCCAGTCCACAGCCCAGATGGCAGAGGGAGAGGGTGGAGGAGATGGAGGAGATGGAGATAGAGATGGTCAGGTGGCAGCCTTACAGGCTTAGGTGGCAGGATTACAGCTCATTTGGCCATATCCTGCAGCACGAATTAGGGTCTTACAGCCCAGATATATAGGCACAGGATAGGGGGCACCACCACAGGCACAGGGGCAGGGGCACCACCACAGTGCAGGGAGCTGGTCCCAGTTCACAGGCTGGTGTAGGGCAGATACAGGGCCGAGACCTATGGGACCACCATAGACTATGCCTATATCCAGGCTATGGATGCCCTAGGTGAGGCATGATACTATCAGGACTAGCTCATGGTAGCCGGGATAGACTTCCTCTCATACGGAGAGTACAGGCACAATAGGTGTCCAATGAGAGGATGAGATCCCACACACATAGTGTGGAGAGCACAGAGGGCAGTGAGCTCCGAGGCCCGATCAGGGAGAGGCCACCAACACACATGGTGACTAGAGTGAGGTGATGTGCCAGTAGGGGCACAGGAGGCCGAGGGTGTAGGTGACATGAGATGGAGGACATCCGATGAGATGTCTGATATGTAGCCTCCCTATTTTGATGTATACTAGTGTTTATTGTTGATATATATGTTGGCCTACATGTGCCATAGATTTTTGTATTTTTGATCACATACCGCCTACGTGCCAAAGATGGTGAGGATGTATGAGTGATTTTTGTATATTATGAGCATATACCGGCCTACGTGCCAAATATTTTTGTATTGATTCATTCATTCTTTGTGTATATATGAGACCGGCTTGCATGTGCCGATGACATTTTGTATTGTATATCAGCCTGTGTGCCAACATTTTTGAGATGATGGCCATGATGAGATAGGCATGTATGTTGAGATACACATTTATTGATTTATATGATGAGATTCATGGTATTTTGTGATGCATTGATGTGTTTATGAGATGTTGGTTTTATGGTTTGTGTTAGATGAGATATGGATGTGTTACTTTGATATGGATGGAAATTAGGTGAGTTAGGCATGATGGAGTCAGGTCAGTTTAGGCATGGATCGAGTCAGGTTATAGGCATGGATCGAGTCAGGATTTTAGGCATGGATTGAGTCAATAGGAATGGATCGAGTCAGGTTATAGGCATGGATTGAGTCAGGTTTTAGGCATGGATCGAGTTAAGTTGGATTGAGTCAGGTTTTAGGCATGGATTGAGTTAGGTTATAGGCATGGATTGAGTCAGGATTTTAGGCATGGATTGAGTTAGGTTATAGGCATGGATTGAGTTAGGTTTTAGGCATGGATTGAGTTAGGTTATAGGCATGGATCGAGTTAGGTTATTAGGCATGGTTTGAGTCAGGTTTGGTAGGCACGATTTATTGTGGTTGGCAATGAATGATATTATGGGTCATATGTGAAATGTTGTATAATCTATGCGTAATGATGGTAAGTGTAACAAATGTATAAAATGGTAAATAACTTGTTATGTATGTGGCTTAATTTCCAATTTTGTTAGAAATGGGAACTAAGTGAAGCGTGGGGTAAATGGTAAGTTAGGCATGGTTGATGAATTGATTAGGGTAGAGAGTGGCCGAGCTAACCTCCAAGGGCCCCATGCCCTCGAGTGCTACCTACATAGTCCCGATGAAAAGGGACCTCAAGCCGATGTAGTTCTCCCATGAGCTAGGGAAGAATATGAGAATGAGTTGGTAGGTTTGTGGTCATGTAGTGGGTTTAGGTTTAATAGGTGTGGGTAGATTATAGGTGAAGGTGATTATAGCGAAAGGGGAGGATGACCCCAAAGGTAAGCATCGAGGACCAAGTCCTATATAAGGTAATCAAAATGTAAACAAAGATGGTTAAAAGATAAGAGGGGGGCAATAAAGCCACCTGATTGGGTAGAATCATACCGAGTAGATCATACCTTAAAAGGGGTGATGAATACAAGACCCGAAAGGCATTGCACGATTAATTGTTCTATGGTGAAAGTAGTCACAAGATCACCAAATGTCAAAATTCCAAGATGTCCCTTAAGGAAATTTAGGAAATGAGAGTGGAAATGGTAAGGTGGGTGAAAGGTAGTTAATTGTATATGTTTGGAGTGACAGTCTTTTGGGCAAGAGGTCCGAGGTCACGATGGGCAAGTCCATGACTAAAAAGTTTTTTTTTTGTTTTGATAGACTGATCGATGTGGGAAGTCTATATGGGATAAATAATATGGTACTCCTTGAGGTCTTCGAAGTTGATCGATGCGGGAAGCTTCTGTTTTCTCTTTTTTTTTTTTTAAAGCTTCACATAGTTGTCCTTCGAGGGAGCAATCTATTTATAGTAGCAATTTGGTCGAGAGGAAGATGTCCTTTTGAGGGAGTCATCTTTTTTTATTAGAAGTTTGACTCAAGGAGTTTGGTCCCATGTGGAGGTCTTTGAACTCATGGACAAGACCAAGGTGAAGGATAGGACTCTTGTTCAAAAGGTAGGGTGGAATGACCATGGGATCTCATCTAAAGGTAGATGAAAAGTATCCATGAGAATCATGCTATGTGTAGTGCCATGGTACACATATTCAAGAGAAGATAACAAGTGACAAGTACTCACATGATTCTTGTTTAATCATTAGGGAGGTGTATGGAGTGGATAACACTCAAGGAACGAGCCTGTAAAGAGACAAAGGGTGAGGTAGGACAATGAGTCAACAATAGAATGGTCAAGATGTAATGCATTAAGGGGCTCAGGTTCAGGTTTACCCTCAAGTGAGGACAAATGATAGGCACCCGATCCATAGGTATGAGTTACGATGTATGGTCCAAGCCAATTAGGAGTGAATTTTCCCGTTTACTTTTTTTCTACTTTGGTTACGTGTTGATTTTCTTTCAAGACAAGGTCACCAACTTGGAAGGTTCATTCATGAACACATTTGTCATAAGCACATTTGATACGTTGTTGGTAAACTTGAAGGTGATCCAGAGCATTAAGATGACATTCATCTAATAACTCTAGTTGTGCTAAGCTCCCCTAATGAAATTCATCATCAATGAGCATGTCCTAGAGAGAAATGTAGAGTGAGGGGATCTAGACTTCGAGAGGTAGAACAACCTCTATACCGTAGACCAGAAAAAGGTGTGGCCACAATGGAAGTGTGAATACTAGTGTGGTATGCCCATAGGGCAAAAGGAATGTGCGTATGCCAA
Source organism: Taxus wallichiana var. yunnanensis (assembly GCA_018340775.1). Lineage (NCBI taxonomy): Eukaryota > Viridiplantae > Streptophyta > Pinopsida > Cupressales > Taxaceae > Taxus > Taxus wallichiana. The sequence goes on along the minus strand of CM031244.1, from coordinate 46,901,703 downwards.
TCCTCCCAAAGATCATCAACCACTTTCATGAGAATTTTGTTGAGGGTTTTGTTAGTAGATTCGGGCTTGGCCATTGGTTTGTGGGTAATAAGGTGATGAGAAACTAAGTTGAATGCCGAAGGCGTCATAAAGTTTTTGCAATGTTTTGTTTTTGAATTGTTTTCCATTGTCAATGATGAGGTGATGAGGGACACCAAAGTGGAAAATGATGTGATGGTTAATGAACTCACATATTTTCTCATCTTTCATGGAGATGAGTGGTATGGCTTCCACCCATTTTGTGTAGTATTCGGTAGTGGTTATGATCCATTGATGGCATTGGGAAGAATGAGGATTGATTTCTCTAACAAGATCCAAACCCCATTGAGAGAAGGGCCAAAGGTCACGAGCGACCTATAAGGCATGACTGGGTGTATGATGAAGGTTGGAATGTTGTTGACATTTCACACAGCATTTGACATAGTCACAACAATCATGGTTAAGGGTCGGCCAGTAATAGCCTAGGTGAAGAATACGCTTAGCAACAGCAAGGCCACTAAAGTGACCTCCACATATGCCATCATGAACCTCCTTAATGGTATAAGGAATTTCAAAACTTGTGAGGCATCGTAAGAGAATACCATCAAAGCCATGCTTATAGAGGAGTCCCCCTAGATAACAAAATGGGAGACCTTTTAAGGAAGGCACGTTGTCCATTACGGGTGAGATCAGGAGGTAAGATGGAGAGGGAAAGGTAGTTAGAGTATTGTTTATACCAAAGGTCACTCAGGTCAGGGGTGTCATTTCGATTGAGTAAACATCATGAGGTAAATAAGAAGGTGAATGGAGGCATTATACGGTGACAAATATTTTGGAATCGATAGGGGAAGCAAGTATTTGGGAAGCTAAGTAGGCCATGGTATCTACAAATTTGTTGGTTGAACGTGGGATGGTTTGAAGGGTGTAACGATCAAAGGTGGTCAAAAGTATGTCTACATGATGTTTGTACTTTTGAAGTATCTCATTACGACATTGGTACATACCATTGACTTGGTTTATGACCAATTATGAATCACCAAAGATGTGAATGGATTTGACATCTAGGGCATAGGTGTCTAGAGACCTAGTACGAGTGCACTTCGTACTCGGAATATTGTTGGTGCATTCAAAGTCTAGTTTGAAAGACAAAGGCATGGGTTCTCCATCCAGAGGAATGAGGATAACACCAGCCCCACCCCCATGTTGACACTTGGAACCATCAAAGAACAATGTCATTTGGTAAGGGGGTTCATCCAGGAAAGGGTAGTAATGGATTCATCAGAAAGTCAAAATTAGAGGGTTGGTCCCCGGAAATAGGTGCGTCAGCCAGTTGGTCGGTGATAGCCTAGCCCTTAATGGAATTTTGGTGAATGAATTCGAGGTCAAGATCAGCTAAAAGCATAAGCCATCACGTGGCACATTAATTTTGATAAGGTTTGGCATACATGAAGTGTAAAGGGTCGGTGTTGGTCACAACATAGGTTTTGTGGTTGAGTAGGTAATGGCGAGTTTTGGTGGCGATGAAAAAACTAAGGCTAAGCAAAGCTTTTTTGGATGGTTGTATCGGGTTTCATAGTCCAAAAGAGTATGGCTTATGTAATAAACCACCTGCTCCCTATGTTGTTCATCATGATGAGTGAGCATGGCTCCCAAGGAATGATCGGTAGCTGATATGTATAGGTAAAAAGGTTGATCATCTTTAGGTGGAATGAGTACAGGGTGGTGGAGAAGGTATTGTTTTAGGGCCTCAAAAGCTTTGTGATAGTCATCATCCCATTTAAAGGAGACATCTTTCCTAAGAAGATGATGAAATGGTTGACACCGATCAGATAGTTGTGAAATGAAATGGTGAATGGACTGCAATTTACCTTGCAGGCTACGGAGTTGTTTAAGGTTAGTGGGCGGAGGCATTTCTAGAATGGCCTTGACTTTAGTAGGGTCAACTTCTATACCATGGAGGGAAACAATAAATCCCAGAGCTTTCCTAAGAGAACCATGAAGACACACTTTTTAGGTTGAAGGTGGATGTAATATTTAATGAGGTGGTCAAAGATGGTTTGAGGATGGTGAGGTGCTCAAAGTGAATTTAGATTTGGCCAAGAGATCATCCACGTAATCTTCCAATATGTGATGCATGATATCATGGAAGATGTAAGTCATAACATGCTGATATGTAGCACCAACGATTTTTAAGGCCAAAAGGCATGACTCGATAGTAAAAAGGTTCCCAAGGGGTAATGAATGTGGTCTTGTGCTGATCTTCCAGGGCAAGAAAATTTGGTTATAACCCGAGAAGCCATCCATGAGTGAGAGCATCTCGTGACTAGTGGTGAGGTCAACCAGTTGATCAATACCAGGCAAGGGAAAGTCATCTTTCAGGTAGGTGAGGTTGAGGTCATGGAAGTCCATGTAAATGTGGAGTCCCCCTATTACTTTGGTAATAAGGACAATGTTAGAAATCCAACGAGGATAATCAATGGGTAAGATGAAGGAAACCAAAAGAAGGCACTAAAGTTCTTCTTTGACGAGAAGAGCAATGCGAGGGTGCATTTTCCTCAACTTTTGTTTGATAGGTTTGGCATCGGAATGGTTACGATATTATGGACCACTATGGTGGGGTCAATACTAGGCATGTCTACGTAAGACCAAGCAAAAGCGTGGTTATGATCTCGAGAAAAAGAAGTGATGGCTTCCTTCTCAAAGAACATCTAAAGATTGTCCGATCTTTAGGATGTGCGGGTCATCCTGAGTATGAATGTTGATCTCGATAGTCGATTCATTCAACATGGTTTACGTCTCAGAAGGTAACGACCGATGAATATATGAGTCTTCTGCACCAAGGTAGGTGAGTATGGATTCATCATCCTGACATTAAACGATGTTAATGGTAGGTGTGTCATCATCGATCATCTCAGATACAGAATGGGAGTGGAAGGGGCCTCACCTTCATGTTGATAAGTCAAAGGCCCCAAGGAAATGGTGTTTATGAAAAAAAAATTAGGAGGGATAGATTCAGATCCATCGGCTCCATGCGAGGGTGGTGATGAAGGTGGAAAAGGGCTAGGGTCTTTAATGAGTTCAATGCGGGCCTATGTTTGGTAGGAGGTTCAGGGAAGCCGATACCACTCGGTCATTATGTTTGTGGGTGGTACATGGAATAATGGTATGGTGGCCTTGCTCATAAAATCCAAAACCAAAACCCTTCCACACACAAATGGTGTAGGAAGGTGTGGGTGAAACGGTGATTGGTAAGTGATTGGAAGTCAACGGAAAATGGGTGGGGTTGTGATGGTGGTTCAGGTGTGTAAGTGGTAGTATCAAGTCCCCATAGGTGAGACTAGTACGAAGATGAGGAGGACCATAAAGGAGGCATTCTCCTATACGGTGATCATAGTGAGGGTGTTGGTGAAGGCTTCCATACTCATGTGGAGTAAGGAATGTGTTGACACTATATAGGTGGTACTCCCCCAGTGAGGCATTGAAAACACCTTCCAAGGGATCAATGGTTGGTATGTGAGTAGATGGTATGGATGATGTGTCAGAGGTTGATGCGGAGGTGGAGTTAATGGATGGGGAAGCTAATGGGTCAGCCATGGAGGTTATAACAGTGGTAGGAATAGAGGAGGTATGTGTGGTGAAAGCAGCAGCTGTACTAGGTAGGTGGAGGTGTAGGTGAAGCGGTAGTGGTTGTAGAGGTAGATGGCTTGACAGTATGAGCACATCATTGGGTCGGTAAAGCATGTTGCATGTTTTGAAAGGTGATGGGTCAGCTGGAATGGTATAAGTGTGTCCTCATGTTCAAAATTTACACAATGATGCAAAGTGGAAGGAACGCAACCCATGACATGGATCCAGGGTCTACCAAGCAACAAGTTATATTGGAATTCCCCCTCAAAAACATAAAACAATTCTAGAATAATGTAGGGGCCCACACAAACGTGAAGGATGATGGTGCCTAGTGTGGTGGTGATAGCGTCGTTGAATGAACGCAACATGACCGGATGTTTGTGCATGTAATTTTCAGGTATGCGCATTTGAGAAAATGCATGGGATGAAATGATGTTAATGCTAGCCTCCATCAATCATCACATGGTGTACCCATATGTCATCAATGTGGACAAAGATGAAGAGGGTTGGGTCCGGGTCATCATTTTGGTGTGGCGCAATCTCTTCCTCTGAGAAGCTAAGGGAGGCCACTTGGTGAACAAGGTGAGGTGAGGATGAAGGTGGTAATTTGGTGAGAGAGGCTACATGATGGGGTGTGATGATGGAGGCTACGGATGTAGGGTCATTGGGTAAAACCTCAATAGATTGAAGAACCTCCATGAGGGCTTGACGATGGGATTCTCGAGGTTTGATGAGGTCATATAAGGACATTTTGAGGGGAGATTGGTGTAGTTGTTTGAGCATGGTGTGATGTGTGATGCCATTAGAAATGGGGTATGTGGGACCACGGATAGTTATTTTAGGTATGGGTGCTAATGGTATGTTGGGTATATGATTGGTTGGTGGGTCAGCTACCTTGTCTTTGCCCTTTTGTGCATGCATGTGTAGTGACATGTATCATGTTGATTTGAGGGAAGTTGGTAAATGGAGAAGGTGTAGGGTGAGTGGTATAATGACATGAAGGGAAAAAACCTACTGGAGGAGAAAAGCCCTGTGAGGTCAATGGGCACAATGACATTTAGGTGGTGGCATGGCAAGTTCTCTTATGATGAAACCATATGTTAATTTCAAATTTTGTGTGTGGTTCTAGGAGCTATGAGGGCAGAGGTTGTGGTTGTTGAGTAGGTAGTGTGGGAATAGGTGTTGGTGAAGCAGGATCCTCATCGAGAAGGTCATCATCATCAAAGTTGGTTTCTGGTGGACACAATTGATGAGGATGGTTTTCAAGGCCTTAGCAGCTCTCCACATCGTGCCCTGACACATGATGGTATGCACAAATTTTAGTATCATCAAACCCTTTTGGCTTGGGTTTGAGGGGGTCATAAGGTCGAGTGGTGGTAATGTGATAATAGAAGTCTCAAGGAGGTTGGTTAAAATTTTGGCATAGGACCCTACTAGTGGATCACAATGGGAAGTGAATGTGGGTTTGGGTGTAGGTGTGGTTGGTTGTCTGGGAATTGTTTTTGGAAGAGTAGGAATGGGTCGAGCGATGGGTTTAGGTGCCGGTGTGGTTTGAGGTATCGGTCGGGTTTGTTTGGGTAGGGGTATAGTAGATGGATGGGTAGGAGGGTGTGGGGTTGTTGTGACTACCTTATTGTGGGGTAGTGGGGTTTTGTTTTTGGGTCACACCTTCTTGGGTAAAGGTGATGTGGGTGTATGAGGTCTGGAAGGAAAAGAAGATGGAGGAAGAGGGTGAGTTACCCATGGGGATAATGGGGGTGCTATGAAGGTAGATGACGCGGGTCATACTTGGGGTGTGAGGGACAAAGACTGAAGTGTAGTGGGTAGTGAAGCAATAGCTGAAGGTATTGGAGGTATTGGTGGTAAAGAGACTGCAGGTGAAGGTATAAGTCATGTTGTGTGCTCCGGGTAGGTTAGAGGTATGTGAGGAAGGAATGGGTTGTTGTGTTATTGGTTTATGGATGGGTGAAGGGTGCTTGACCATGTTGGGAAGCTGAGGTCTTAAGGAAGATGGGACAAGTGCAAGTGGTGTGATTGTGTGGTCGGGGTATGAGGTCGAGGAGTTTGTTTCTTTGGTTTGGGTGTTGGAGTAGGTGTGGTATTGACGTTGGAGGATGAAGCTAAATCTAGTTTAATAGGTGGATGAGTAAGGTTGGTGGTTAGGGTGACCCCTAAAGTGGTAATAGGTTTAGTGGAGGAAAATGTTGTGGGTGTGGGTTTGGGTTTAGGTGTAGGTCGGGTTATGGGTAAGGATGTGGTGTGAGTGCTAAAGGGTATCATGGAAGGGGTTACAACAACAGTAGTAGTTGTATTTGGTTTGATGGGTGGAAATGTGTTTGGGTAGATGGTGGAGGTGTCATCGAGGGATCTCTACATCTATGTTGAGACAGGGAGTAAGAGGTGCCCCCATAATAAAGCCCTATCCACATAATCTAAGTGATCAGCCAAATGTGAGAATGACACGTCTATGGGTGGAGTTGGCGAGGACCTAATGGGGATTCCCATAAAATGCATCTTAGAGATGGGGAATTGGCTAGCTTCAACTTCCATGGGTAAGAGAGCTGAAAGTAGGTCTGTTGGATGTTGGGTAGCTGATGGAGAGTGCTCACCGAGGAAAAGGTATCTCCACTGGGTCTATGATGGGTGGAAGAGATGATGGGAGTTCCTCTATAAGTGGAGGAATGGATAGGTGCTCCTCTATGGGTGGAGGAGGTAATGGGTGCTTCTCTTGTGTGGAGAAGGTAATAGGTGCTCCTCTGTGGGTGGAGGAGGTAATGGGTGCTCCTCTATGGGTGGAGGAGGTATGGTAGGTAAAGGTTCTCTAAGTGGAGAAGCTAGGGGTGAAATGGTCTCAATGTTAGTGAAAAACCCTCCATTGGTGATGAAGGAGATGAAAGGTGCTCTTCTATTGGTGAAGGAACAATGACGGTTGGTTCCAATGTGGAAGGAGGATTTCGGCTAGGATTTCCTCTATGGAAGGGATGTGAGGTAATTGAGAGGCGACATGTACCTCATTAAAGATTGATGAACCTCATGGGTATGGGTATCATGTGAGTGGATGTCTCACCGGTTTGATTGGATGAAGGGGCATGATTGGGAAATGGTTTTTTAAAGATTTGTAGATTTTGGTTGGGGGTGGTGTTGGGATTATCCATAGTTAACTCACCTTTCTTCAAGCATTTCTTGGACAATATTCTTGAAAGTGATGCAGTTTCCATCACTATGACCCTTCACTCGGTGATAGTTACAGAAATCATGCTCTTTATACCATGCGGGCATGGGGTGAGCAGGTCAAAACCAATGGTGTGGTTTTATGGGTGGAAGGGTGATGGCTCCAGCTTTGATAAGCTTTTCTAAGATAGAAGAGTAAGGTTCCCCAATTGGGGTATATTTTCATTGCTCTTGTCTGAATCAAAAATCCTAGATAGGTGATAGATTAGATGAGGGTGTAGCCTATTGATGGATGAGATGGGCTGGCCTTGAGTACCACTACGCATTAGTTAGCGGTACCCTTAGCCTTTAAATAATTGGTTGGTGGTTTGGAAGAAGAAGAGGTTTCATTCGACTTGAATGCTAAATTCTTATTTCGTAATTGGATTTTCTTCTCTTCGATGGCCCGAATCTCTAACTTTCATGCCATAGTGAATGCCTCATCAAATGTTCGAAAGTTTGGACCTACAAGGTCGGGGAGATATGTCTGCACAAGCTCATGTGAAGAGCTCGATGAGTTCAGTTTGTGGTAGTTGGAAGGTAAGTTGATTGATCAAGCTATGCCAACGAGTGAAAAAATTTGTGATAGATTCATCCTCATACTGATGTGTGGAATATAGATCGGTCATGGTAACCTTCTTGGCAATATTGATAGAGAAATGATCCAAGAAAGCTTGGGCTACCTGATTGAATGAAAATATAGAGTGTTTAGGTAACCCACTATACCAATCTAATGCAGGTCCAGTGAGAGACATGGGAAAGGTTCTCAAAAGCAAGGCATCATCATGAGAAATCAGATAACACCCATGTTTGAACAAGCACAAATGTTGTTGTGGGTCTTCCTTACTATTGAAAGCAGGTTGAATTTAGGCATTTCCCAATGCACAGGGTATGAACAGGATAGGAATGGATGGGTGAATAGGCTCATTGCAAATCTCATCATAGGTGAGAGTGTTACAGAGCTAGAAACCGATGCCTCCAATGTCTGCATCTTGTCCAACATCAATTTAATTAGGTCATTGGTGGGTTGTGATGATTGGATGCCTCCTATAGCGTGAGGAGGTTGGTTTTGGGCATATAATGGGGGTGGCATTCCAGTGTATGGGGCTGCCATGTAAGGTGGTGGAGAAGAAGGCAATGAAATAGGGGTACATACCTGAATGAATAATAGATGAAACAAGTGGTTGTTGGTAGTATGTATATGGGGGTGGAAGGGTCATGGTAACCCTAGTGGCAATAGGGGCTAATGATTGTGGAATGGAAAGAACCACGTTCTGAAATGGGGTAGGAGTCACCGATATTGAGGTGGGAATGTAGCCATAGGTATGTGTGAGACATTAGGGGGAAATGAGGTTGTGTTTGGGGTAGTCATCGATGGTATGGTAGATGTAATGGGTACCACAGAGGTAACGACATGCATAGTCATAGTAGGTATAGAACCTAACTATGAAATGACTAGGGGTAACATGGATGTGGGAAGAGAAGAGCTAGATGGGGCCGATGTGGAAGTGGGTGTGAGAGTTCAGGGGGATAGATACAGGCATGCCATATATCAACTGACCCGAGGCATCTCGAGTGGACGAGTGGGAGAGGTAAAACTGCAAGGCAGGGGTTCTGGTCAAGGAGTCATGTGAACTCCTCTCTCTCCGTAGTGATAGTGGTAGGTTGGATGGGATCCATGGCTGGTGATAAAATAGAAGGTGGTGAGGGACTAGGTGGGAGTGGTTGAAACTAGTGTGGAACACAAGGGCTTGCTTGTCTTCGGGTCAACACCATGTGAACTAGTATTGATCAGGTAGGGCTGCTTCTCTGTAAATGATACAGAGAACAACAGAATAGGTGAATCTAGTGATAAAAATGGATGAAGTAACAAATGGTGGGTGGAATGTGAAATAGGCTAACCGATGCCGGTTAGTGAAAACCGATGTCAGTCAGGGTAACCACTGCCGGTCACATTGTAGAAAATGGACAGTGAGTAAACAACGAGGCAGAAGGAAAAATCTGACAAGAATGCCAAATCTGGGATGTGTAAAATGTCAATGGGAAAAATGACAGTGACAAAGACTATGGAAAGTGGAAGAAAGTGAAGTGAAAATGTCCTTTTGAGTAGGTTAGCAAAAGGACCTGAACCGACGTCGGTTGGGTATAACCGATGGTGGTCAGAGGTAACCGATGATGGTTACTATGAAATTGAAATAATGATGAAAGAAAGTGGTTGTGAATTAAAATCTAATGTAGAATCAGACCCAAAATTCTGGAAATGATGATGATATGGCCTAGGCACACTTAGGTGAAGCCGAATACACCAGCTATGATGAGGAGCATGCAAGGATGAACAAAAAAAGTGATGAACGTGATCTTTCACCTCAAAACACAAGCCAAGTAGAAACACTAAGAAAATGTGATCCTAGGAGTGCCCTTTCTATTATGTTTGTTTAGCTTATGTTATTTAGGGATTGACACATGAATTGTGAAATAGATTTTTTGGTGAGGATGGCTTCCTACAAAGAAGGAGATCTAAAGGGTGAGGTTTCAGGTATGTTATGGTGGGGGTGGGCTTCAGCTCTGAAGTATGACTCAATAGAGCAGTGAGCTGGGTGCCCACTATGTCGTGATCATGTGATCACCTATAGCTTCTTCCAGGTAAGATGTTGTTTAAGAATGTATGTATTTTGAATTTTTGTGTGGTTTGGTAAGACTCAGAGAAAAGAGAAAAGGATAGAAGTGCTTTTCTATGATTCGTTTGTCAACCATCAGCTGGTAATGACTTCCAGTGTATAGGTTGCCCTCAATTAATGTGAGCTAATGCAGAAAATCAGAATGAAATGCAATGATTTTAAAACCCAAATCGAAAATGTGAAATTGGATGACACAATAAGATGAATAGGAAGAGGGATGCTCTTTCACTAGAATGTAGAAAACATGAAGAAATGATTCCTTTTAATTACACCAAAAGAAAAGTTTCCTTTAGAGAAAAATAGAAAGGAGATGTGGATTACCAGGAAGAAAATTAGTGTGTACGCTTTTAGAAGGGAAAAAAACACACAATTTTTTTCCTAGGAATGAATGAAATGCAAGGAACCCTGGATGGGTCCCACTGGCATGTGCCAAAATGTTTCACCTTTTTCTTAGATTGTTTCTTTGAATCATTGATGAAACAGATAGGGTAACGGGCGTAGGAGGAATACCTGTTCAAATGTCGGTTGATGGGTTGTTGTGCACGTATGACTTCGAATCCACAACTGATCATGAGAGATTCCTTTTGGCTAGGAGGAACTACCTATAATGAAAGCAAGACCACTAGAAAGAATTAAACAATATGGGCAAGTGAACTGCCTAGCGTGAGCTAGATCCGAGAAGTATGATACTTCCTAGATGGTTTTCAGTCCACTTTTTAAACAAATTAATGTTTAAACAAAGTAAATCCTATTGTTATTTTAAAATGATTTAGGTATCTCACTTAAAAACACAATAAGAAAATAGATCTAATCTAACAAGCTAAGCTAGAATAGAATCCATAGGTCAAATGACTAGTTCAGGGTCTTTGTAGGTCTGATAAAGGTCTCAGGTAGGTCATAAGTGAGTGAGGGTGAGGTAAAATTAGGTGGGTAGGTCTCTGTTTAAGGTTGTGTGGGAAAACACAGAGATCGGTGTCGGTCAAAGGTGACCGATGGTGGTTAGGTATAACCGGCGCCGATTACTGTGAGATTTGGAAATGTCATATAAATAGGGTTTTGTCTCCTTTGTGATTGCACAAAGGATTTTGGTTGGTCGGGATGAGGTATTGGGTGACTTGGAGTAGGCTTTTGCAGGTTTTAATGAGTCTATGGAGGTGAAAATGTTGGAGAAGGTCAATAGGGAGCAAGATAAACAATGGGTGATAAAATAATGATGAAATGAAACAAACCAGAGAAGTATGACATTATACTTACTTGGATTTCATTCCTGAAGGTCTGTGTATGAAGGATGGAGGTGCTGATGATGGGTTTGAAGGTTGCAAGTGATCACCAACTGAAGAAAATCTTCTGCATGGGCTGCATGCACACTCCTCTTTGCTTGGATAGATCAGATCGTGGTTGGGCTATCTATGTAGGAGAAGATGCTCAATCTCCTTCCTTAGATGTGATTTTTATTGGAATTTTCTCTCTGAAGATGTGTTATCTCTCGATATTTTTCTTGCTTGTCAAATTTCTCCCAATGTTTTCCAACCTTGAGAATAATGTATTTTAGGGGTTAAAAGGGGTAACCAATGGTGGTCCGGCTTAATTAGCGATGGTTAGGGATAACCGATGTTGGTCAAGGTGGTATTTCCTAGGTTTAATACACTTAGAGAGATCCTTCTGATTTTCTCGATCTCATGTCATTATCCCGAGGATTAGACTGAGAGATTCTTGTGAGCATTCATGAATGTGGAATGCAGGCATTGATTTTTAGGTTTTGGGTAAGTCTTAGTTAGTTATGGGAACTTGTTAAGAATAGGTCTTAGGTTGAGATAGCTTGGTGAGGTGTCTAAGTGAACTATATGTGTAGATTAAGATATTTAAATAATGAATATAGTGAGGATAATGCATTAATTTAATTAGATTAATTAAATTAATATTAGTGGGGTGAAGGGGGTCAGATTCACTTTCTTATAATCATGGGCATACTTGATTCATGACACCTACTTGACAAGGAGAAGAGGTAAGCTTCGTGGGAAGCAAACTCCTTCAAGCTCAAAATCCATATCATCTTCTTCTTGGTAAGAAGTAGAGAACTGTGTTGGGGTAGTAGTATGAGAAGAATTTTCAGCTACATCTTGACCATCCATTATTGAATCTTATTACTCAGGTGAAATATGAAAGGCTTTGTTTTCATCATGATGATGATTCTACTCCCTGAGTGGGCGGAGATTGTGTTTAAATTTTTCATTATCCTCGGATTTGAAAAGAGAGTGGGTTTATTCCATTCGATCATCCATGATTGCATTGGAAAGAGAGTTTGATTCTTTGAATTCCTCCATTTCTTCATGCAAAAAATATACATCAATTGAAGAATCAAAATAGGAGGGAATATTATCTATGACCATCTTGAATTCATCATCTTCAGACCATGATGTCGTGACTTTCTTGCATTTCTTCACATATTTCCATTTCATCATAATTTGAAAGATAAAAAATTAAAAGGAGATAATTCATGTTTACTTTGAATTTTCATCTTTAGAAAGCATTGGATCATCCATTATGTACTAAGGATTTTCCTTTATTGAATATATTATTCCCCTATGGATTCTTCCTCAAGTATGATGGAATTGATGAATAGTGATTCTATATTCATGTCTTCTACTTCTTCTTTCATGATGTTTCCTTGGATTTCATCTTAAGGTTCCATGATAACATGTTCTTCAAGATCATCCAAGAATCTCCTAGGAATGAAAACCTCATAATATGGGCAGTCATTAGTGTCTTCCTCCATAGGGCACATCTCATCTTCTTCCTCCATTTGATGCAGTGTTTCAAGATGTTCATATCTTATCTATAGAGCTAAAGCGTACCTCAAATTTAATCAAAGACTTTGGGATAAAAATTTCATTTTATTATGATCTAAAGTATTTCCACATAATCAATTTTCAAAATATTCATTTCTTCATCACCGCAAGCAATGAATTCATCTAGAGAATGGTATAAGAAGGAAAATGTTCTCAATTTTGTAGTGAGCTATGAAAGATTGCAAAAATATTCTTCAGTGGATCTTTTACCATCCTTTCTTTCATCATATTATTGAATGATGATTTGATCTTCACAAGAAGGCTCAAGGATAGAATTTTCTTCACTGGCATTCAAGAACCTTTTAGGGATGAAAACCCTATGGTACAAATGATCTTCACGATCTTCCTCTATAGGAAAAATCTCCTCTTCTTCTTCCTCACTATGGGACACTTCAAGTTTCTCGTACATCTCTTGTAAGAATTTTTTTATATCCTTGAGATTTACACCTTATATTATGTCTCCTTTGAATCCATTCATCATCATCAGTGACGAGTTATTTCTTCTTTTATTTGTCAACACTAGTCCGAGAACCATGGCTAATTAATGATCTTTTTTTCCAAGCGAGATATCTTCTTCTTCTTCACCGTCACTCATTGGTAATTCACCTGCAATCTGAAATTTCTTCATGGTGTGGGGAAAAAATGTGACCAAGTTTTTTTCCTTAATGGAGTCGCCTTCTAAAATGATTTGACTTTGAAATATACTTTTTTTTTAATATATGTTGTTTATGTATTTTTTGATATTTTTGGGCACACTTAGGAAAATCTCTCCCCAACGGATTCACCAAAAAGTGTTGGTGAGAATTTTTCGGTAGAAAAATTAGGTGTCTCCACCAATGCTCACGGGGCTATGCCCCTTTGCATTGAATGGTACAACTCCCATTATTGAAAGTAAACTAATCCTAATCCTATCTAAATGTTTTGGGTGGGAAAATTATCCGTGGATCACACAAAGACACTTCACTAAACCTATGGAAAAGTGCTTGTACTAGGGTATAAGGGAGGAAATTTTAGTGATAAAGGTAAAGAGTGGGAAATTATGCAAGGAAGATTACTATCATGAGTAGATTGTAGAGATCACACCCAATAACAACAGAGTAGTTCAACCTTGATGTAGAGAAAATCACAATGAATCTAGCGGGAGAAACAAATTAAAACACCAAGTTTTTAAATTCATCTATCAAGGATACCAAGTTCCTCTCCAATTCCATATAGCATAATTTATGCTTCCAAAGTGCATGAAAGAGAGAAATAGAGGGAAAAAATAAAGAGAAATAGAAGAAGTCTAGCTTTTATACCATGTGTAGTGATGAATACAAATCTTCAACCAAGTTATTACAATGCTACATAGTAAGAGTTCTTTAAAAATATTGGAATTCCTTGGAATGGAAAGGCTACCCCAATTTATAGCAATCTAAATTTTCATTTAACCTCCCTTACATGAATCTTCATTTCCATATTCCACTCGTGACCTTTCATTTTCCATGAATTAAGTATTTATCTTATAATTTTGAGAAAATAATTTTAAATTTTTTAAAATAGGTCACATAATTGAATAGGAGGAAATACAATGATGATGGATAACAAAGAATTAGAATGGAGAGAGAAAGAAGACAGGGGAAAAGAGGAAGAGGAAAAGGATGGAGGGAAAACACTCCTCGTGACGAAATGATTTCAATGAATTGATGCGAGTCATGAACTTTCATCAAAGATTTCTGCCACTAGTGATCTTCTACACCAATGAAGATGGCTCCCTTGAATAACTTTGAATCATTTTCCCCATTCAGTGATGACCACAAACTCTATAATGCATAGACCTCATGGACTATAGAAGTATTGTTTTGAAGTTTACGATGCAAGCTCAAGATGAACACATACATGCCCATAATGACCCCCTTTGAAACTTTTTGATGAACCCTTCGACTCATTGAAATCATTCGATCAAATATCTTTAAATTACCTAGTTTCTTAAGTGATGAAGATGAATTCACATGATGTTCCTTCGATGCCATACCTTGCTTCTATAAACCATAGCACTCAATATTATGCTTCCAACACCTCTGTAAAGTTCTCATTCCTCCTTTTCAACTCATGAAACCATCTCATTATCCAAAGGGGAGTCTAAAAAGTAGTAAGGTGAGTGAAAACAAATTCATATTCAAGTTTCCACTCTCGAAATAAAAACTTTCTATTTTTAGAATAAGAGCCCATGCTCTACTATTCTAGGACATATGACCTTTCTTACTCCCGTTACACCTTATAAACCATCTACCATATTCCAACTTCCTATGTTCCTAATATGTTACTATTTTTATCACATGTCTATTTTTAGTAGGTTGTTATTTGGGGACCTGTTATTTTTGGAAGAAGTCGTTTTCTATCATACTTTCCATTTTACCCATTTTCTGATTGTCTGAGTAATCAAACTTGTAATTTTGTGGGACTCTTTATTTACTGACATGTGAGGAAGTATATCATATGCTATTTTTATTAAGTGGTGCAAATTACCTTTTTTTTATGGGAATAACTTTTTGGATTCGGAATGAAAAATAAAAATTTATGTCTAGTAATAATTTTGGGTATGGATCTACTAGGGAAGAAAACTCATAAAACATCATTCCTTCATATCTTGAGAAACTAGCAACTTCATCGTGCAAAAACTAGTTTGAGAGAAACTAGATTTTTTGGAGACCCTTCCCTTTGAATTTTGGATGATTTCACCCACCGAATCTTTGGGAATTTAAAAATTTCTTTCAAGAATGCATAATTTTGATAAAAAAATGCATCCCTCCATATCCCTAAAAATTATGGACTTCATGGCACAAAATCTAGTTCACGCAAAACTAGATTTTTCAACGATCATTCCCTCCAATTTTCACGCGATTTAGCCCATTGGAACCTTGAGAAGTAGAGAGGTAGCTCACTGATTTTTTACACTACTATGTCAACATGGCCATTAATGGAGTTTGAAATTTTCAGGTCTGGTTTTTTTCTTCGTTTGTGATGAAACCAACTCCATTGTGATAGGTTTTTGCTTCTTGTCTCACTGGTGAAATTTCTCTTCAATCTAGTTGTTGGTTTGATAGGAAATTGAGATTTGTTCTGATAATAATGGTATAGCTTTGATACCAAATGATAGAATAGAATAAGATTGCAATGACCAAAGAGGGACGGAAGCCTCACAAATATTATTGATCATGAAATCAGATTACATTACAATGCAAGAGCTGTAATATTTATAGATATTAGACAACCTCATATGGATAGACATGACACCCTAGCAGACACCAACTATGAGATGATAAGACCCATCTCACATGCACATGTAATTACTACTAATACCAATATTGAATGTTATCCAACATAACAATATTGAATGCAAGTCACTAGACTAGAGTGCACATGTTGCACATTATTAAATAAAAGACAATGCAATAAAATGCAATAAATATGCCTATGCTAAATTATGCTAACATTCCCCCCCTTAATTTTGCATAGTTTCTAATGAAGTGGAGAGGAACTCTCTGAACAGTGTGAATTTGTCACGTGCAAGTGACTTAGTGAAAACATCTACCTTCTGTTCAGCTGTAGGACAGAAATGGAGCTGTATGTTGTGCTTCAAGACATGCTCACGTATGAAATGAACCTGTACTTCAATATGCTTGGTTCTCTCATGAAATATTGGATTGCGAACAAGCTTTAGAACTCCTTCATTATCAACATATACTGGAGTAGATTTCTGTTGTGGTAGACCAATTCCTTCCAGTATTCGGCATAGCCATATTGCTTCACAAACAGCTTCACCTGCAGCTCGATACTCTACTTCTGTAGAAGAGCGAGAAACAAAGTTCTGTTTCTTGCTTCCCCATGATATCGGTCCAGATCCCATAAAGAAGATGAAGCCTGATGTTGACTTCCTATCATCCATGTTTCCTGCATGATCTGAATCTGAATATCCAGTCAAGAAGAAATTGTCGTTCTTCTTGTACTCTAGACCAAGGTCAACTGTACCCTTTAGATATCTTAGTATTCTCTTTGCTGCTTTCCAATGACATATTTTTGGTTCTTGCATGAAGCGTGATAAATAGCTGACTACAAAGCTGATATCTGGTCTAGTATATGTCAGGTAAATGAGACTCCCGATCAACTGCCGATAGAGAGTTGCATTCACCGGTGGTGATGGATCGGAACGAGATAACTGAAGTCTCGCTTCCATAGGTGTAGCAATAGGAGTGCAGTCCATCATCTTGAATTTCTCGAGTGTTGTCTTGGTGTATTTCAACTGTGACACAAAGATATGATTCTCTTTTTGCCATACTTCTAACCCAAGACAATAGTGCATGAGCCCGAGATCTGTCATGTCGAACGATCGATTAAAATCCTTCTTTGTTGCATCGATCATCTTCATAGAACTTCCTGTAATGACTAGATCGTCGACATAAACAACCACAATGACAATCTCCCCCCCTTACTTTTTGAGGTAGAGATTGGGGTCATAAGGATTCCTTTCGAATCCATGACTTATGAGATGCTCATCAATTTTGATGTACCATGCCCAGGGTGCCTGTTTTAGGCCATATAGAGATTTTATGAGTCTACATACCATCATCTCTTTTCCTAGTATTACATAACCCTCTGGCTGAGTCATATAGACTTCTTCTTGCAAATCTCCATTAAGAAAGGCACTTTTCACATCCATTTGGTGGACTTTCCAACCAAATTGTGCAGCTAGAGCAAAGATCATCCTGATTGTCTTGATCTTGGCTGTGGGAGCAAATGTCTCCTCATAATCAATGCCTTCTTGTTGTGCATACCCCTTTGCTACAAGCCTTGCTTTATACTTGTCAATAGTCCCATCTGATTTGTACTTAGTCTTGAATATCCATCTGCATCCAATGGGTTTCTTCCTAGTGGAAGGTCGACAAGTTGCCATGTGTTGTTCTTCATCACGAATTGATACTCTGAATCCATGGCATCTTTCCAAGATTTTGATTGTAGGGCTTCCTAAACTGTAGATGGCTCAACTGTTTCAATAACTCTGCTCATTAGGGCATAATTGACCTCTTCACGAGCTTGACTACAAGTTCTAGGTCCAGGATTGGATGATGTGCTAGGTGCTTCATCCAAATTTGCATCTCTTATTAATTGAGTATACCATTTCGGTAACTTCTTAGCTGTTCTATTGGCTTGTGGTGGATCTAAGTTTTCACCATCATCCAATTCATCACTATCATCTTCAGTGGGAACATCAAATTTTGTCTTCACAAGAGGTGTATTCTGCATGTTTGTTGAGTCGTTGAGTGGAGCATCTGCTTGTTTCTTCTCAAAGAACTCAACATCCCTACTTGTGTATACTTTCTTTGCTTTCGGATCCCATAATCTGTACCCAAGTGCTTCTTCACTGTATCCAATGAATATCATTTTCTTAGCTTTCATATCCAACTTGTTCCTATTCTTCTTGGGTATGTGCATGCTAGCTTTACACCCAAATACTCTTAGGTGTGCAATTGATGGTTTCTGATTTGACCATGCTTCTTGAGGTGTCACTCCTTCAAGAGCTACTATGGGCACTCTGTTCAACAAATAGACTGCAGTTCTTGCAGCTTCTGCCCAAAATGTCTTTGTTAAACATGAGTTGTCGAATCATACATCACACCATTTCCATGATAAGTACGATTCCTTCTCTCAACTATACCATTCTGTTGTGGTGTGTGATTTGGAGGCATTTTTCGATGAATCCCATGAGCTTCTAGGTAAGTCTTGAACTCATTGCTTGTGAATTCCCCCCCTCGATCTGAGCGGAGAGTTTTGATCTTGCGACCAACTTCATTCTCAACAAGTGCTTTGAACTTCTGAAATGTCTCAAAGGCTTGACTCTTGTTTCTTAGACAATATATCCACATCTTTCTTGAGTAGTCATCAACACAAAGCATGAAGTATTGACATCTAGAATGACTTGGTTGCATGGGCCCGCAAAGATCGGTGTGCACCAAATCAAGCTTTCCCTTAGCTCTATATGTGTTCTTCTGGAAGGGTACTCTGTGTTGCTTTCCAGCTAGGCAATTGTGACACTTGTCAGTGTTGTGCTTGAGTGTAGGTAATCCTTTCACCATGTTTCCCTTTTGAAGTGTTTGGAGATAGCCAAAACTGATGTGACCATATCTGCGATGCCATAGTTCTGTAGATTGTGTGTCTTTGGCCACTAGAGCTTGATCATCCTTGTGGACAAAATCAAGTTGGAACATGCATCCCACATTGGAGGCTCTTGCTACAATCTTGGAACCTCTTGACTTATCTCTTATCAAGCACACTTTTTCTCCATTATTACTATCAAAATCCAACTTCAAGTTATGATCAAGGAGTTGACTAACTGATAGAAAATTCTTGGTCAACCTAGGTACATATAATACATTTGTGATTTTGCAGTCATGCTTTCCAAGAGGTAGTGAAATGTTTCCAATCCCCTTGACACTGTATGATGAGTCATCACCTAATGACACATGGTTCTTGTTAGGTGAGTCACGCAGTGTGTAGAACCAATCCTTACGTCCAGTCATGTGTCGAGTTGCACCCGAGTCAACATACCAGATATCTTGTGTGGACTTGGTTTCTTCATCAAATTGAGTAGAATACATGTGGTGTCCTTCATCTGAATCATCCTCATGTTCAGCAATGTACCCTTGTTGTTTGGGTTTTCTTTTCCAATTACCATTTTTCTGCCCTTGATTGTTGTTATTGTTGGACTTCCCTTTATTTGAATTATTGTTACCCTGTTGGTTATTGGGTTTTGAATTACTTGATGAACCCTTTTTGTAGGAATTGTACCAACAATCTTTGATGTCATGTCCCCCTCTATTACAAATGGGACACTTCTTGGTGTTGTCTCGTTGACTTTGGTTTTGTTGGGACTTCTTGTGATTGGACTGAAATTTTCCCTTTCCTTTATGATTGGAAGATAGTGCTTTCTCATCTTCATGATCTTTGTTGTTCCTTGCCTCTTCTTATTGGATTAGATTAACCAACTTCTCAAAGGTGACTGTGTGTTCACTCATATTGATAGTTGTCACAAAGATTCTGTAGGAAGGAGGAAGTGCTCGCAACACAATTGGTACAAGGTCTTCATCACTTATCTCTTTTCCCAATGCCAATAGAGATGCCCTCAAAGTAGCAACTCGTCTCAAAAAAACTTCAACCTTCTCATTGTGCTTGAACTTGAGAGTATGCAGTTGTGATAGTAGGTTGAGGATGGCATTCTTGTTCTTTGCCTCATAGACTGTGCTCAACTTATCCCATGCATCCTTGGCCGATGTGGCATCTCTAATGTGGGGTTGCACATCGTCTATTACACTAAACAAGATGATCAACTTGGCCTTTTGATTTGCCCTGTCAAATTGAACTTGTTGTCTTCCATCATCAAGTGATCTTGTTGTTTGTCCATCTACAACTGTCCATAGGTCTTCAAACTCAAGTAACACCTTGATCTTCGGTTTCCATGCAGCATAGTTGTCTCCTCTAAGTAGTTGTGAATCTGGCAAGAAGAACTTTGGTGCTTGTGCACCCATTTCTGCAATCAAATTTCTGAAACTCTGAATTTCTGACAAAGGGTAAGGCTCTTATCACTCCAGGTTTATGGTCTCCCTCTTAATATACCGTCAGGCCGATATACCAAACCTTTCTATATACACTCCCTTCCGATATACCCGTTGGTATGTGGAAGAAGATCACCCTTTCAATATACCCATCAGTATGGAAAGAGGTGTTAACGCACATGAAATAATTTAGTACATGGTACTTAGACAGTATGGAGAGGGGTTTGTGCAAGCACAAACGGATGGGAGGGCTCAAATGTGTGTGTATTGTGTCCTTATTACTCCCCGTCGATTTTATAGGGTCGATGCCCAGACGACATTTAGGCAGCTATGTTAGGCATTAAGTGTAGTAGTAGTCGCGATGGCATCACCCGTAAGCGCTTCCCAGAGGCACCGTATATACCGAACGCTGCTATGAGATCAAAGATCTCGTGTGATAGAACCAAACATAAAATAAAAAATTTGTACCCTTTTTTTTTCACTTTATGCACCAAGATTAGTACAAAATGCTCCAAAAGTACATCAAAATGAAGTTTTTGTGTCCCCCCTCTTTACAAAAAAGGGTTTAGAATCACAAAATACACAATTTAGGCCAAAAATATTTTTTTACCCCCAATAGGTGTTTTTCGCTAAATTTAGTGGTGGCTCTAAATGTGTTTAGTGAGCTTCTAAATTTGGAAATCTCCCAAAATTTAGTAATTTCTCCAAATTTTCCAAAAAAATAATTTAATAAAAAATATGGAGAGAGTGGGAATCGAACCGCTGACCTATTTGTTCCCAAGATCCAAACAAACAATCTAAATATTGTTTTCATCTTTTCTCACAAACCGTGATCTGGGTTTTTCTAAAATTTTGATAGCAGCATCATACAATATTTTTCTTGAAACCCACAAAATTTCAGAAGAATTGGAATCTTTTTTTAGATCTTACCAAATTACTAGTTAGATCTGATTTTTTTTTCAGAAAAAATGATCTGACTTGTATAGACTTTTCATCATATGTAGAAGCCAAATCTAAAGATAATGTAAACTAAAAGTTATGCTCCTCCTTCTTATCTTTCCAGAAAAAAAAAAGGCACATCAATTCAACACTTTGTATGAAAAAGTTATGTCCTTTTTTCTAAGAGTTATCTGCTGGAATTTTGTTGACGAGACTGCTTCAACCTTTGCTCCCGAATTCTTCACACCTCCACTTTCAGATCTGATTTATTTTTTTAGATCTGATCTTTTTTTTTTCTTTTGATCTACAATTTTTTTCAAGATCTATCTCCTTTTTTTTTCTTTTTAAGATCTCTTTCTTTTCACAAATCTTTTGTTTTTTTTTTTAGATTTGCAATTTTTCCAAGATCTTTCTCCTTTTTTTTTAAAGATCTCCAAATCTGAAATATTCCGCAATATGTCGATCAATTGGCTATGCCAATGACTAATAAAAAAATTTACCTTCCAAATAAGTGGATAGGTCAAATTTTATTTGATGGATGCTTGGGAGAAATGGAGATCATGGGATGCTTCAATGGCTCTCCTTTGATGCAGATCTTCTTCTCCAATGGATCCTCTCCAATAGTGCTCCTCTTCAACCTTGCTTGGATAGAACCTGCTCTGATACCAAATGATAGAATAGAATAAGATTGCAATGACCAAAGAGGGACGGAAGCCTCACAAATATTATTGATCATGAAATCAGATTACATTACAATGCAAGAGCTGTAATATTTATAGATATTAGACAGCCTCATATGGATAGACATGACACCCTAGCAAACACCAACTACAAGATGATAAGACCCATCTCACATGCACATGTAATTACTACTAATACCAATATTGAATGTTATCCAACATAACAATATTGAATGCAAGTCACTAGACTAGAGTGCACATGTTGCACATTATTAAATAAAAGACAATGCAATAAATATGTCTATGCTAAATTATGCTAACATGTTCTTCATGGAGCCGGAAGTGAAATTTCTTCACTTTGGGCATTCCTTTCTATGAATGGGAGGTTTGAAGGTTATTTTTAATGGCCTTCAAGAGTGAAGATCTCAACAATAGATTGTTCTTCATTTCATGCCTTTGTCTTTGCAAGATATGTTTGAATCTTCATCTCATAGAAATGGAGGTTTCTGAAGAATTCATTCACTCAAATCTTTGGTTATTCATTCCTCTGGATATTTTGATCAATATATTCTTTGAAACATGTGCATATTCATGGAGTGGAAGGTTTTTTTTCCATGGTGGAGCTGGTTTGGAGAAACAATGGTGGACTGAGGTGTTCTCTACAACTTTTCTTCTAGCAGTGAGAAGCAACAAACGAGTTCAATTTTTTTCAATTTTTTGTGTTTGAGTTAAGTGAATTTTAATTTCCTAACATCCCTAACCTATAAATATGTGAGAAACACAAAACCTCATCAGGATCATGGATTTGACACATGTCCTTCCAAAATATGACTAACTCCCAACTTGCTCCAAGAGGGAAACTTGAAATGGCAATAAATTGAGCTCCCGATCATTGTTTTTATGGAATTTTATATGATATTGACTAAAAATAGACTTGATAATCCAATGGTTTTGATTTCAGGTTTTAATTCATAAATAAGGTCCCTAATAAAGTTGGTTTTTATTTGGTACTCCACTTGTGTATGAGAAAAAATACTTGCAGACACATTGTGCCAAAGTATTGTGAAAAAATATAATTTCTCCATCTTGTAGGGATT
The DNA here is from genome assembly GCA_018340775.1 of Taxus wallichiana var. yunnanensis. Lineage (NCBI taxonomy): Eukaryota > Viridiplantae > Streptophyta > Pinopsida > Cupressales > Taxaceae > Taxus > Taxus wallichiana. Next base: position 46,879,016 of record CM031244.1, on the reverse strand, counting down.
TAAATTCCCTTTTGGAAATTTTTTTCTCCTAACTCCATTCGAGCTCCCGAATCAATTTAAAAATCTTAACAGTTCTTTTGGCTTGTCATTGCTAGGCTATGAACCTGTTTTTGATCAAACTACTTCAACTTCTCTAGATCCTTCCTGAATCTTCCTAAATCAATTACATGATTTTCCTAGGCCTTTGATTCACCTCCATGTCTGGTTTGTATTTTATATTCCACTCCATGGGGTTTCTCTAGTCCTAGGAAGGCCAATGATAGCCCTTCCGTGATCGCCCCAAAATTTACATTTTCTAAAAAGTCCTAAAATAACCTAGGGGTTGAATTGAGTTTTCTAAATAACATAAGGAATGATTTAACATGAATTGGGAGGTCATTAGACTGACTAGGCAAACCTAGGGTATCTTAGAAGGATAGAACATGAAAATTTTTGTACATGGATCTTGTTATCATGTTGAAAAATTTCCCATTTCCCTATTGCACATTTACAAAACAACACTTTAGTTCTCGAATGTTCATTTTTAATGACTAGGGTATAAAATGGTTCCCCAAGAAAGGATACATGCAAGGGAGATAATGGAGGATATAATAAATACCGTGAAAATGCATTCATGTGCTAAAAATAGTACTAGACATCTTGTTTATGCGAAGATAGTGCAGACATACCATGCAAACCAGCTTTTGTTAATGGAGGTAGATCAGCATGATCCACAATTTGTTGCATGAGAATAAGTGAAAAACAAAGAAAGATGCTTTTTTAAGACAATTTTTTATGTTTGAGGACAAGGCATTCAAAATAGGCTTCAACTTTGTGTATGTATTTTACCAATTTTCACAAATTTTGAGTTTTACAAATTTTTGGATTCTTGATTGATTTTACATTTTTTTTGGATTTTTATAAGATTTCCATTTTTTTGGGTGTCCTGTGACTTTTTGAACTTTTGAATTTTCTAAGAAGAAAATTATTTAAAAGAATGAAAACATCATGGAGTATCACCAAATAATGTTGTAAAGAAAAACTATGCCCCATGTAGCATAAAGGGTCACTACAAAGCAAAAACATGTCCCATCATTGCAAAAATGAGCAAAAAATGATTATTTATTAAAAATAATCATCACGGCGAGTGCTAGAAGAATTGGAAGAAAACTTTAATTTCTAGTGCATTGAATGTACTTTTTAGCCTGAGTGTATAGGCACTAATGATGGCACGTATGTGCGAAGGGTGCGTAAGCACTTATATGTGTATGTATGTGCAAAGATTGGTGTGTATGTGTTATGGGGTGCACAAGTGCTAATATGGGTGCATATGTGTAAAGATGGGCACAAATTCACTGAGATGGGCACATATGCACAAATATGGGCACGTATGTATGAAGAGGGGCATTTAGGCACAACACCAGACTTTGGTGCTAGTGTTTTTTTATGTTTTTGATACATATTTGAATGTTTTTGTAATTTTCTAGAAGTTTTCTAGAGATATGTACAGAAACAAATAAATTTGAATGCCCCTACAATATATGGGATATAAAATGGTAGAATGTCATACGTATGTACAAAAAGATGAAGATGCAAAGTTTCCCCAACATGAGATGGGAATATATAAAGGAAAATTCTTCACATAGAATAAGATAGGATCAAGGCCAAGATAGATAGGTTCAATGTGATGATGAACATGAGTTAATGAAGAGCTAAGAAGGAGCAAGGATTCCTTTAGCGTGCGATAGCCAAGAAATGTTTAATATAAAGAAGCAAAAGATTGTTGTTGTGAAAGGGGAAAAAGGTTCTCGTAAACATGGGAAAAAGACAATCTTATACACATGGATGTTCTAAATGAAGTATAACAACTAATGTTATGCATGTATATTAGCCAAAGGAACAAATCATGAGATAATATGTGGACTAAAGTAAGAGTCTAAACAAGGTCCAAAAAAAGACACTTAGTAACATATTAATCCTATTTTCTTATCAAGATCTAGTGTATATACATGGAAATTTATTACCTCTTGGACGGAAGATTTGATAGACACCAAGTGAATAAGATATAGAAGATGTTTGATGAGGGGAAGGTTTGACCTTATTGTGTCCATAAATGAATTGGATAGTGCATCGAAAAGATATCTTATCACATTGTTTCTTCTAAATTGTTCTTCGTGGATGCAAACATTGATCTTTAGAATATGGATGAGGATATGGTATGATATTGTTGAAATGGCTCAAGGGACAAAGAGGGATTGAATCGTGATTGATAAAAGAATATGACCTAAGAGATGAAGTTGATTTATATTTGGATGTCGCATGAGTAGCTTTAGGTGTAATTTTAATATGCGGTGGTGTTGGTTTTCCTAGAAGATGACATATTTCTAGTAGACAAAGAGGATCGTGCATCTAGTAAGTGGATCTTGGCATAGGATTCAACTTAGATGGTTTTATAGAAGGATTTTTAGTTGCATGAATCTTCAAAGAAATAATACTTCATTAAGATGATTGATAAAGGTGGTCTGTGATGAAAGGGAGGATTGTGATTCAAGAATCACATTAGATATTTCATTAGAGCAACTTGGAGTTACATAGATCTTCAAAGGAAGAAGACATTGTTGAGGCGGCTGATAAATGGGGTCATGTGAAGAAAGGGAGGACCATGACTTAGGAGTTGAACTAAAGGGATAGTTTAGATTAGAATCTCTAGAATACTAAGGGGAATCGGAAGAGATGTTTGGATTAGAATCCTCGGAAGACCAATGGGAACCCAAATACTAATTTGGATCATAAGCATCCAAACCATACCATCAACTATGAGATGAAGGTGGGAAATAGGGTAACTGAACAATTTGTCTAGCATAAAGAACCAAATGAGGCTTAGCAATGATGGGCATATTTCGATGGGAATGTCAAAAGTTTGATTTTTGTTGTCATATGTATAGGGAACCCTTCAATAATCAATAATTGTTGGCATTGTTAGTTACAAGTTCCTAGACCTAGATAGTGTGATGGAACTCCTTCATGATGAAGAAAGTTCTATGTCAATTCGAGCAACACAATGGCAACCAACTAGACATTTAGCAACATAAAGGATACAAAGGAAACTTTTGCAATGTTCAATTCAATTCACGTGTTTATTGATAGATTTTTTTTTCTAAGGTTTGAAAAATGTGTACAAGTACTACAATGATCCTAAACAGAAAAAGGGATTGGACTCTAATTTTGAATCCCCGTCCTTATAATAGGAGGTATAACGAGAAAATATTTTCTAAGGTTAACTAAAATGGACCCTAGGTAAAACCAAGCAGTGTAACGACGTGAAATTCGTCACAAAGAATGCCAAATAAATAATCATGACAAGTCCAAAGGTAATCTTCACTAAGGACACTAATGAATAAATAATGAAAAACTATCAAAAGGCATGCATATGTAAAAATCAATCTAGGAGTCAAATAATCAAGACTATGATCTTATACACAAGAAAAGTTACTCCCTATGTTTTCCTCAAGTATAGTTTGGTAAATAATGACAACACAATGTCACCACATAGGTCAAGTTTAAGAAAACAAGACCTAAATAATAAAAATGTGTTGATGCAAAATCCCAACAATAAATACTAAAAACAAGTTTTGAAACAAACAAAGTCCATGTCATGAAAGAGGTGGCCACAAATGCGAGCGGTCAACAACACTATTTAGACATGTAAATCAAGCTTTATAGAAAAAGGAAATATTTTTAGTATCAAAATGATGTCACTACAATGCCAACAAAGTTACAAAATTCTTCATAACTTAATTCAATGTTGGGATCAAAAACTAAGTCTAATTATAGAAAAAGTTGTTATTTATGCGAGCATCGTAACAATACAACTAAGAGACTTATATCAATTTTTGTAAAGTAACAAATACATTTAGTATCAAAATCATATGGATATAATGTGAGAAATCATAACAACTCAAAGGAATTCAATGATGAGACAACCTAACTAAAATGATAATGTATCTCAATATGTGTTTAAGACAAAGGGCCTACTAGAACATGAAGACATACCATTCACACTTTCAACACTTACATTCCGGCATTGTAACCTGGTCATGCAAGTAGAATACAAAATTTATGGACAAAATTATTTCTACTGAAGTACGCGTGCATGTTGTTTTATTTTGTCCCAAAATGGGAAACAAGAATACAAAGAAATAAAACCAAGTGGTGATGAAAAGACTAAGTATAACTTTGGAAAATATTTGCCTTTCCTTAAGGCAAGTGAAAAACTAGGACAAAGTAGTACATTTTAAGTTTTTTGATGAATAACACTAGGCCCAAACTTCAATGGACTCTCCCCTTGCTCAAATAAAAAGGCTACGAATTTGAAAAATTTGTTGCTTTGTGAGATCTATTTGAAACACGATGGATTTGATTCGGTCAAGTTAGCTCAAAGAAGAAATGGCTTCCTATTTGTTTCTCTCAACTAGGTGTCACAAATTACCTCTACGAGCTCGGTTCACCAAAGAATTCACACCGACTAAACCTTGGAGTATCTCGGATTTACATTACTCCCTTCAATACAATGCACAATAAAGGTGTTCAATTTTTTCTCACTGGGGTCACATGAAGATAATTTTGATGCTAAAATCTCACAAGTGTACACTAGACTAGTATTTGTGCGAGAGAAATTCCCATTTTGTTCACAAGGTTCCCTTTTGCATGAAATACTTTGGGGTTCCTAGGAGCATTCCTCTCGTTATCCTAAGGATTATACCAAACAAATTTTCTCCTAGTTCAAAGAGGATGAGTGTAGCTCTTAACCAAAACCTGCATATATAGTGTGTTGGTTGATGAATGTGGTGTGTCTTTTTATCTTTCAGTTTAGGAATTTTTTTACACTACCGTTTGGGAACCTACAACCCATGTGTAGTTAGATATTTATTTATACCTCCTTTCTTTGGAAAATGATTTTGGTCCTACAAATCCAAGTGTTAGTATTTCACCAAGGCAATGACATTGATAGAAAGAGGATTGAGAGTTATTTTTGGTTCTCAAGATCATCCAAGGATGCAAGAGAAGAGAATACAAAACAAATAATCTAACTAAAAAGTAAAGGAAATCTTTGTAATTAAGTGAACCATTCAAGGAAATGCTTGCATCTCTTTTGCACCTAGTTGTTCAATTTTGGTAAATGTTCATTCTCTTAAGCCAAAAATAACAGACAAATTTCCACTTAACCAAATATTAGAAAAAATGGAAACTAAGAGCTATTTTTGATTCTCAAGATCACCCTAAGGTGCAAGAGAAGAGCATACAAAAAACTCTTAGTCTAACTTTACACAAAACATGGAAATAAAAGCATTCATTAAAAAATTAAAATGGTTAGAAATATTATTTAAATGTTAAAAACCTACAAACAATAGTTAAGAAAACACAGTAACTTACGAAACACAATAAATCGAAAATCAAACTTTGAAAAATGTGCCAAAATTTTAAATAGAGCGTATGCATGGGATTGTTAGCATATATGCATACTTTAGAGCATATGCATGACCTTGTGAGAATTTTCGTACCTCGTGTTTTAAAACATAGATAGTGTAGCAATAGTAGGGAAAGAGAAGAGTGTGTGCAGACCTTAGTAACATGTGCACATGTCGTAAAACAAAGAACAAGAAGTAGTAGTGCATCCAGAGAAGCCTATGTGTGCACTTTGGATAATATGTGTAAGGCATGCACAAAGAAACAAAATACAATATAATATATGCACGAACAATGGAGCATATGTGTGGAAATCATAGCATATGCATGGACATCAAAGTGTATGCATGGACATCAAAGTGTATGAGCGAGACCTTCTTATAGGTGTTCAAAAACATGGGAAATTTTGGAAAATTTCTCAAAAGGTCAAAAAATTGTCAATTTGGATCAATTTTGACAGACACCTCACCTCCTTGGATCTTATAAAGAGCACAAAAACAATACAATCCTACCTAATCTAGCTAATAAACTTGATATTTAACCATTAATGCAAAAAGAGTTTTAGTAAATCAAAACTTTGAAACTAACCTAAAAAGATTAAAACTAGGGTTCATTTTAAGACCCCCCCAAAAAACATATTATTGAATGGGTAGCGAATCTGACCAAATAGCCATTCACATTGTAGGTGAATGTATGAAAATGAGATTCATAATGACAGTGAAAGCAAAAAAATTTCAAAAATGGTGCGGGAACCGAAATTTGTGGTTGTTACTAGCCTTTGGTAAGGTTGAATCAACAATATGTTACCAACGGACACGTACGGTATGCTACCGAACAAAAACAAAATGTCAATATTACGCCGATTAACACATATTATTAGCTAGAATGATGTTGTTACGGTTGAGAACATAATATTTTTGGTCAACAATGTTGCACTAATTTTTCATGGTGTTGTCATTCGGTAACATATTATTACCAGTCAGTAACATGTGTTGCCATCCGTAACAAATTTGCCGATGTAAACATTGTTACTAGACGGTAACATATGTATGTTGTTCCCAGATGGTAATATAGATATGTTTCTCCTAGGTGGTAACATATATGATTTTCTAGAATTTAAAATGCCACATGTCTTCCAATCTCTAAATTTAATACATTTTCCTTTCCTTTATATATACCCTTCCCCATTCATTTTGTCCCATTTTCACATGCAAGTTTCTTAGAGATAGACTTTTTTAGAGAGTTCCAACCTTCTCTTCCACTTCCAGTCTTCTAGTATTAGATAGTAACCGGTGCTGCTTTGCATGATTTGATTTGTTCTATGAACCTCAAGACTCATATACATGTATCTTTATCTGCCATTTTCCAACCTCTTATTTTTTCAAGAAATCAACGTTTAGGAATAATGGCCCCAAGAAAAAAAGACATTTAAACCAACTTCCTATATTTACCAAAAACATTTATATCCCGAGTTGATACAACTACTCCAAAACCATGAAATAATCAACCAATCCAATTGGATTCCTAATTCAATATTATGTCGACTTATTTACATGCCCTAATATCAGACATACCACAAATTATTAAATAATTTAATGCAAGTGTATAATACTTTGGATGGCGCTTTCATAGTTCAATTACCATCCCACGAATTTCACATCAAAATAACACCTGAAGATATTTATCATCTAACAAGCCTTCCCATTAAAGCCTGATGCCTGTAAGTACCAAAGTTGTTCTTTTTGACAAGAAAAATATTTTTAGAGTCTCATTACAATATCTTTGTTGAGGCTGAGGTTAATACTCTATCCAAAAGAGGCATTACCTCTCAATCTATCGAATACCTGTTTCTCTTGGCTATGATGGAATTTTCCCAGTCCTGTATGGTTCTACAGGGAAGATACACTAACATTCCTCAGTGGGAAATGTACTACCTTCTTCAAACCCTTGCCAAAGTTAGATTTGATTGGTGCTCATATCTTGCATCAAAGATTCATTTTGAACTTGAAAAATCCAAATTGAATCCTTCTACAATTATTTTTTATTCTTTCTATGTTCTTTCTTTCTATTATGAGGTTTTTATGTACTCAAACCCGTAACTATTCCAAATTTTCTTCACGAGAAGATGGATAAACATGGAATTCCACTGGACAAACAATTGGTGAGTATTTTGTTTTAAAAATAATTTAATCTTGATTCCTTTCAAAAAAAAAAATCATTGTTAAATTAATTCTTATAAATATGTAATCTATAATTCTGTTATGAATAGGTAAAAGCAAGCGAAACACTGGAATGCCATCATGTGACAGTTCACTCACATAACCCTGTTGGGCTTGAGGGGTCTAGAGACAATGATGTCACCATGTCCAATGACTCTTTTACAGAGTTGAGACTAGACAAATGGATGCGTGGTTCCTTGGATTCCTCTCGCTCAGCCCAGTCCCAGAGCAAGGAGAGAATGTGCTCTGCTTCTAATCATGATGCAGAGGAAAATATAGGTTTTATGTTTTACATACTACACAATCGTTTCAATTTTATGATATTATTTTATAGACTAATGATAATCTGAATCTTTGATTCTTGACAATGACATATTTCTAATTTTATTATCCTAATGTGCATCCTTTTCTAGCATATCTACATCGATGACTCGAGAGTGTCTACTCACACTAGTGGTGGTGAACACACGACATACATACCTAAGAAAGAACAATAAGACTATTAGTCTACACTTCCACTATATAATCGTCGATGCCCTTTAAGATCTTATACAAAGCAACCAATAAATAATGACTTAAAATTTATTTATATTAGTCTTTTGAATTTATTTTATGAATTTATCATTCTTTTTAATTGGTTTTTGTTAAATTCAGGATTTTTCGTGCTAGTTCCACCACCACCCTTCCACCTAGTGCCATAGTCTGTTGATTACGAAAAATTTCATAGCATAAGAAATCTTTATTGATGTCAATCTTACTAATTTGAAGTTCTTACTGTTCACTTGTTTATCTTCTTAATTTTAAATTTTCAACATATTAATTACTGAATATGATATTGTTAAAGTATTGATGCTTGTAGATATTTTGCAATCTGAAATTGATCCCTCACCACACTGAGAACCAACTTCTTTTCTCCAACCCCAACTTAGTGAACAAGGAGTACATCAGCACAACCTCCCCTTCCACCTCCTTCACCTACTTATGGTAGGGGAAAAATTCTTGTGCTCCCTAACCCTAGAATGACTACGAGCAAGGAAACTCATAATTTCACAACATTTGAGTTCCCCAATTTTATAGTTGATGGCGTGCCAAGTGTTAAAGGAACTTTTATTTTAAATAATATAGAAATGGATGAGGAGTATCTTGGGTTTGACATCTATTTTGACATGGCAACATTAGGGAGACATGCCGAGGATTTGACACAATATTTTCATAAGCAAGGGCTAGAGCCGGTAGGCTCTTCAGATCCTCCTTCCCCATCGGTCGGAAAAAATGGATGATGATGCAAAGACTAGGTTTTCACTTGACATCCTTGTGTCATGGAGAATTTTATTTATGATCTTAAGGAGCTGAAAATGTGGGAGATCAGAGCAAAATATATGATAAAATAAATCAATGATAGATATCATAATTTTGAAAACAGAGAAAACATTATTCATTGGTTAAAAATCAACCAGTGGTGATTGACACTATACTTTCTCAAGCACAACAAGGAAGTGTAGTCACCAATAATGTTTACAACAGGGATGAATTTTTGACAATAATGTTGAACATATTGGCTAATCTAAATGCCGAGGTGCAATATTACTACAACAAGTGGAGTCATGACAAGAACCTTGTCACTATTGCTAATGTAGAGAAATACTTGGTTGTGGTAAGTTCTATTGTTTTGTAGATTGTTAGATAAATATATAGTTATCCTTTATCTTATTATAAATACTAATTATGGGATTTTTTAATTGCATTCAAAATACCATACTTTGAAGAAAAAGTGTGAAAGTGTTAGATGAGAACTTTAAAAGGTGAGAGAGAGAGAGAGTGTCCGTGGGGCTATTATTTTTAAAGAAAAACTTGTTCTGTTAAACAAGAAGAACAATACATTGTGGAGGATTATCAAGGAGCATAAACTAGATCTGAAAATTATTCTGAAGAAAAAAAATGATGAGGATCCTTCTATCCTTTTGGTAGGAGATGTAGCTCATGAAGATAGAGAAAATTTAGAAAATATTAATGTTGCTTTACAAAATAATTAGTAGAGTCTGGTGTAATCCAAGATAGTTCAAATGTTGTAGCTGTTGTTGAATCTATTCAAGGACAAGGGTCCAATTAACTTCTATTAAAAATTTAAACTATGTTACTATTGATGTATTTAGTGTTTGACAATTGGAATTTGAAAACATTATCTTTATGTGAAATTGTTGATCTTTTTATTTCTCTTAGAGTCTCATGTGAAATGGTTTATTATCTTTATGTGAAACAGTTGATGAATAGTACACATGGATTTTAGAATCTGGATTTACATTGTTCAATTTAGTTTCAAATATGTATGAACTCAAAAATTTAAACTTGTGTCTTGAATGTGCATGTTGCTTTTGATCTTGATAGTTGAATCTTGATTCATCATGTAAATATTATCTCCAATAATCATGATGGGATGTAGTCATAGACTGCTATGTTTTTTATTAATCCTAATAATCATGATGTTATATATCATATATGGATTATAATATTTTTTGAACAATTGTTCCTGTGGAATTGTGATAGTGAGAAATCAAAGATTGAACATGCTTTATTAGTAACAAACTTTAATTTTATTACATCATCCAATTTGCATATATGATATTGCACAAATATGAACTATCTACCATCTATTATTTATAAACATTATTAAAAATATAGAAGGGATTAAAAAATTCAAAACATTATATGCATGATATATATGTAAAAGAAAAAAAATCGAGCAACGATATATTAATATATTTTAGAAAATGAATACAATCAACTATCTGGTAGCTAAAACAACCCTATCTTGGATGGTCCTTCATCACTTCTTATATCTGTTATAGTATCTTGTCTAGCAGAGTCCAAGTCAATTTCACCATTATTAGAGACTTCATTTTAATCTATCTCATTAACAACTCATGCTCTATAGGATATGTCCATGTAACTAGTGCTCTTTCAAATGGAAATGTGTCCACCATATATCTTGAAACATAGATTCTCAAACAAGTTTCCAAATTATTGTCCAATTTGTTGTGAATTTTTGATTTCACAAATGTAAGTGCACTAAATACCCTTTCATCTTCAACAAACCCAAGAATCATTATCTGTATGAGTTCATATAGTTTGAAGTATTCACTTATATTCTCTCTCATAATGCTACTCTGATACATCTTTCTCCAAAATAGAGTGAAAACTCCCATTTCTGTTGGGTCAACAATAGACTTATATTGATCAGACATTGTAAATGCAAAATTTTGTGACTAGGATATGAGTAATTTTCTATCCAATATACCATTTAATTCCCCTCCATCAACATGTGAATATTTACAAAACTACTCCATAAGTGCAGTCATGGATTTCTTGAATTTTGTATTCTTTGTTCTTCATCAATCATCGGGTTCCAAAAAATGGGATTTACAACTCCCATGGCCTCCAGAAGATCACTATTTTTAAAACACTCTCTAATCTCAGAAGATAATGTTTCAGATATTTTCATCAATTTTTACGTACATCAGAAACTACAACATCAAAAAGATATCTTGTGACAGTACTTCCTCAAGTTCATAACCTATTACATAAGGATATTTATATAAAGTGTGCATTTTAATATTTTTCCCATCAATAGAAATACAAAGATGACCACTAATATTGAACTTTAAATAGTTATTCAGATCTTTGGTGTCTGTCAAAACCTTGAAGCTGCTAAAATTTGATTTTGAATCCAGTCTTGGGTGATATACAAGGTATCTAAAATCATACATACTTGTCTCTTTAATTTTAGAAAATCAACAATGTATATGGATCTTTCTTGAGCATGTTTCACCAAGCTATTTATTTCCTTCAGCATTGGAAAAATACCACATAAAGTTAATAATGTCTCTAATTATATCAAGTGATACAACAGAACTTTAGTCTTATCCACTTTTCTTTGATGCTTGAACATATACCCTACTAAGGACATATATTCCTCGAAAATCATACAAGCTGGTTTATACAATGATATCCATCTTGTGTCAACATATTTTAGAATTTTTTTAATCAATTTTTATTCCAACAAAAAATCTCTGAAACTCTAGTAATCTTTTCGGATTTCTTGACATATATGAATTTAAGTCTCGTATCAGCTCCTCCACCTTAGCAACATTTTCAAAATTACTTACAATATTATAAGCCAAATTCATTCGGTGAGCCATATAGTGAATATGTATCATGTAAGGGGCTACTCTTGTTTGTATACAAATACAAAGTCTAGTTTTGTGACCTTACATGATAGATGTGCCATAAAATCCTACACAAATCGATTTGCAGAGATTGAATGATCATCCATACCAGTTATTTCCTTCAAATTTTTAATAACAAGTTTGCAGATGTTCTCAACATTGCAGTTCTCCATCATTTTGTGCATATTTAGTAGATGATTTTCCCTGAAATGGTTACTGAAACTGAAAGTGTAGACATGCATGCACACCCAAGATGTATTATCTACTATTGTGACCTCATCAATTGACAAAGTGATAAAATTTGCATTTTTTACCTTCTCTCTCAAATCAGTGATTTCTATTTCTCCCATACACTTTTCCATTTCCCATGTACTGGTATTTGATCAGTGTGTTGTTAGAATATTTGGAAATACATTAGATTGAAACAATGTCTTATAATTGAAAGAGGGATTTGTGAGAACCAATGTCGAAAAAAAAGTACCACAACAAAGTTGCACTCCAATGGTAATGTCAAGCTCTAACGCAATAAGCAATATTCAAACAATGGAAAGAGTATGCAAATAAGAAAATAGGTCTACTCATTCTCATAGATCGAAAAAGGGAGTACAAATAGGGGTGTTGTGTAGCCTCCATGCCTAAACAAGGAAATAAAATCAATGACACCACCGATGCATATTGCATGACCGATGCATATGATGCCACTAAAAAGAGTTGAAATTCCAAATAAGGAATGTAACTCCTATAACAGATCGACGTAAATGACAATGACAAATTCTATGAAAAAATCTAACACTTGTCTTTTGAATTCCTAAGACCTATGACTATCGCAAGGTGAGATGACTCACCGGTGATGTAAACAATGACTAGGTATGTCACACACACCAATACCCCCCCTTCATTGAAGTTGAGGAAGAGGTCATGGTAAGCTATAATAGAAAAGGAGAATCCCCTAGACAACTAAGAAATATGTGTCAATGGGGCCCAACAACTAAAGGCCTGATAAGGTGCCCATATACAAACAACATCTTTCTAGAAAGTATAAGAGGAGAAGAAGGAGGACTATATAGCTTGAAGAATATGGGCAACTGCAACAGACCTCACCCCAAGAAGAGACCGCAAGTGAATAAATTTCACCTCAGTGAAGGGCTTAGTGAATATGTCTACAACTTGATCAAATGTCTAAACATACTGTATGTCAATGATGTTTTCATGTATCATCTCCCATATGAAGTGCATGTGAATCTCAATGTGCTTCATCCACTAATGTTGAACTAGATTTCTACAAATCAAGATAGTGCTCATGTTGTCACAATAGATAATGGTAGGCCACCGAAAGTGGATGCCAAACTCTATCAAGATACCCTGTAACCAAACAACTTATGTGGCAGCATTAACTTCTCCTCTGTACTCTACTTCTGTCGATGATATGGAAATGGTGTTTTTCTTCTTACTAGACCAACTGACAGACCTAAACCAAGAGTGAAGTTATAGCCTGAGGTAGACTTCCGATGATCTAGATCATCAGCCCAATCTGAGTCTGTAAATCCAACCAAGTCAATCTCAGTCTCTCCTAAGTAATGAATACCATCGGTGTGAGTGCCACAAACATAGTGAAGCATACACTTTGCTTCTTTTAAGTGCAGCTCATGAGGCTCCTACATAAATCTAGACATGATCCCGATAGCATACAAAAGATATAGCCAAGTGTGAGTAAGGTAGATCAAGCTCCCCACCAACTTCCGATAAAGGTAATCGTCAACCAAGGGGGAAGAGTAATTAGAAACCAACTTGACCCCGGAAAGAAAAGGAGTAGGTGAGGACTTGCAATCAGACATGTGAAACCGAGCAATAATTTCAAGAGAGTACTTAGGCTGCGAGATCATAATTCCTGAGCCAGATTGTGAAATCTGGATCCCAAGAAAGTAATGAAGTAATCCTAAGTCAGACATGGAGAACTTGTTGGTCAATGAGATCTTCATAGAATCAATAATAGCGGAAGAGCTACCCATGATCAACAATTCATTAACATAGAGAACAAGAATAAGCATGGATTCATCCTACCACAAAATATACACATTTGGGTCAGAGTGACACCGAGTGAACCCTGATGCACGTAAAAAGGAGTCCATCTTTGCATACTAAGCCTGAGGGGCTTGTTTAAGGCTATAAAGAGACTTATTTAACTTGTAAACGAGGGATGGATCATGGAAATAACCCAAAGGTTGTTCTATATAGATCTCTTCCTCTAGATCCCCATGAAGGAAGGCACTCTTAACATCCATCTGGTAGACTTCCCATCTATTAGCGGCAACAATGGAAAATGTCAGTCGAATGGAATTCATCTTTGCAACTAGAGAAATTTTTTCTAAGTAATCAACCCTAGCTACTTGGGAGAAACCCTTAGCTATAAGTCACGCTTTATACTTCTTGAATTCTCCATTATCTCCATACTTTGTTCAATATATCCACCTACACCAAATGAATTTTCTTCCTTTCAGAAGATGGGTAAGATCCCAAGTGTCATTCTTTATGAGTGAGGAATACTCCTCATCCATATCAGAATCCCACTCTAGAATCCTAGAATCTTCCTGGAAGGAAGGTGGATCAAAAGTAATGAAACTCAAGCATGTACGTCTCTCATTTGAAGGATCTCCAACTAAATCTCCAGCACTCTATAAAGTTTTCCTGGCCCAAAGAGGTCCCAAAGGTTCAATCTTAGAGTCGGAAGATTCTTCACTCAAGTGAGAAGGGACATAGTCCTCATCATCACTACTATCATAATCAAAAGACTCAGAAGTTTGAGGATTGGGAGGAGCAGGGAGAGGAGGAACTCGCTCAACAACATCATCATCTGATGAGTTAGAATCTGAATCAATGGGAAAAATAACCTTAGTGGAATTCAAAGTCAAGGATGACTCATCAAACTTCACAATCCTCTCAATATAGATCTCATGGGTTGTAGGGTTCAATAATCGATATACCTTCACGCCATCAGGATACTCAACAAAGATACAAGGTTTGGATTGTGGATCCAATGCCTTATGTTTCTTCTTGGGAATCCGAGCCATAGCCTTAGATCCAAAGACTTGAAAGTGCTCAACATCAAGCTTGTGTCCAAACTAGGATTCAAAGGGTGTCATCCCTCTTACTACCTTGTGTGGAACATGATTCTAAATGTAACAAGCAAAATTCACTACTTCAACCCAATATTGTGGAGGAAGGGACTTTGAGTGAACCATACAAGTAGCCATCTCCTTTAGAGTTTGGTTCTTTCTTTCTACAACTCCATTTTGGGAAGGGCTATAAGCAATTGTACGTTGCAAAGCAATCCCCTCATAAGTGCATAAATCCTCAAACCTATTTCTCACATACTCGCCTCTATTTTCAGTTCAAAGAACCTTGATAGAACGTTCCACTTGTTTCTCAGGAAAATCCTTAAAGTTTTGAAAATTCTCAAAGACCTAAGACTTAAGCATAAGAAAATATACCCAGGTATAACGTGAAAATTCATCAATAAAGGTTAGTATATATAGCGCTCTAGTGAAAGAAGGAGATGGAAAGGTGCCAGAAACATCACTATGAACAAGATCCAAGGGACGAGTTAGCTCTCTAGGATTTTCCCTTATCAAAGTTTTTTTCAGGGTGCTTTCCGAGGGTGTAACCCTCACAAATACCTTTAGAAAACTTAACTCGGGGTGACTCATTGACCATTTTGTTTTGGCTCAATTTTTCAAGGTAATGATAATTTATATGCCCGAAACACTCATGCCATATCTTGCTAACCTTATTTACATGACTAAGTAAGGAATTGGGCATCAAATCCGAAGAGAAGTGGGAAAAGGTATATAATCGTGAATGGTGATCCTCCTTTCCTTTAGCCATAGTGCAGTTAGAGTTAAGCTCATGAATGATCACCAAGTTAGGACCAAATTCTTATCATATTCCTTCATCAAGGTGGGTGATTTGGTAAAATGATAAGATATTGGTAGAGAGATTGGGAACACTCAACACTTGTTTAAATGTTCCACCTTCTATCTCTACCAATCCACTACCAAAAATCGACACATGAGTGTCATCACCCAACATGATTTGGGACATGCCACATGGTTCAATGATACATAATTCAACCTCTGAAGAATCCATTTAGTGCGAAGGCAATGAAATCGATAATCCAAGTTGATGATGGAGCTAATCTAGCTACAAGGGCCATACCTTTCTTCTTTTCATTTTTAGACTCCTTTGCTTTAGAAGACTAGCCCTTCTGACCATTGTTTTTAATAGATTCAGGAACATGTATTTTATTCTTCTCAAGCAAATGAGTTAAGTGATCAATTTGTTTCCAAAAACAATGATGCTCATCATGGCCAAGATTCTTACAATAGGAGCATTTAAACTTTTCCTTCTTTGCTTTAGGCTCAAAATTCAAGTGTTAGTGTTGGGCTTAGCTAGGGGTTGGTTGGTCTTGGTTTCTTTCTTAGGTTGTTCCTTTGTTTCTTTATTATTTTCATTTTTCTTGCCCTTATTTTCCACAAGGGCATGTGACTTGGATTTTAGAGTCCCCATTTGAATGAGTTTGTCTTGTTCTCGAATGAGTTGGGATGAAAAACTATCAAAGGAGGGCATTTTCTAGGCACTACCCAAGGTGGATTTCGTGGCGTGGAAAGTTGAAACAAAGACATAGTATTCAGACCTAACTTAGAAATAATTGACAAGATAAATTGAGAGTATTTCTTTTCCACTTTACATTCCTTTAGAAGTAGTCTAGTGTGGAAAAACTTTGAGAAGAAGGCCTACATGTTTTCAAAGTCACTAGGATTTAACCCTAGTAGTTCATTCTCCAACTCATGCACTCTCATGTAATATTTCTTCCCAAACATATCAATGATTTTTTTCCACATTGCATAAGGAGTCGAGGAAGTTTCGATGTGGAAGAGAAAGTTGGGAGAGATGGACATACAGAGAAGACCTAAGGCTTCATCACAACAGTTGAACCACTTAGATTTTTTGGGTTCATCATTAGATTCAGTCTCTAACCCCATGGTGACACGATATAACCATTTATTTCACAAAACCAATATAATTTTATATTTCCATTTGAAGAAATTAAAAGGTGTGAGAACCAGTACTTTAGAGATATCCATAATGAAGAGAAAGAACTAATGAAGGAAGAAGGAAGGAGAGAGAAAGGAAACAACCATCCCAAAACAATATCACACCCCCCCAAGTTAGGAACTTTATAGTTTAGTGTGTTGATTACAATCAAATGTGAATGTGTGCTAAGAACCAATCTTTCACTCACCTTGTAATTAGCGTAATAACGCACAAGAGTGGAGAAAACAATCAAGGTTCATTGGGCACAATAGATCAACACCACAAGCAAGCACAAGAATGAGAGAAAACAAGAAGGGGAAGAGAGGGATTTGTGAGAAACAACATCTCATGTTGCATGAAATAATCCCTTTACCGTAAGACTATGTGCAGATGTGCTCACAAGTCCATAAGCAATAAAAGGGATAGAACAAAGCTCAAGATGATTTGAAATGAGCTGAATTAAGCAATACAAAGACACCCCCCAGAATGTGGAACTTTATAAAATAGTGTGTTTACAAAAATAATAATCCCATCATCTAGAGTGCAAAAAAACATGCAACTTTGACTAAAGAAGTGCTCAAAACCGAGCAATGAGTCAAAATTTATAGCAAAAAACAATTCCCATGCAACTAATGGAAAAATGCTAATAAGCCTGCAAACGGATTAAAAATTTTTGCTAAACACATGCAAAGGGTGTTGTATGTATGCTCGTTGGAAATGACATTGAATTTTAGATAGGGTTTGTTTTAATTGCAGGTGGGATTAGCCTCCTGCCAACCCTGGACCTCACCCTCCGTCTTTGTCACTCGAAGGAAGGATATTAAAACAAAAAAAAAAACCCCAAAAAAGATTTACAATTCCAATTAAAAGTTTAACACCTTAAAATATTAAAGGTGAGATTAATTTTACCTTCAAATAATTCTAAAAGAAAATGTTGACCGAGCTGCTCCAATTTTATGGTAAACGAGCAGGTGTTGACCGAAATTATTAGCTGGATGAATCACCGAGTTTGATAGATAGATGTTGGTTGGTGTCAGTGATAGGTGGTCTATGTGGAGGAGATGGTGCTTTGTCATAATGGTCAAATGCAGTAGAGATCCTATGGGATAACGAAGGAGCACAGTGAACTAGAAATGGAAGAGAAGATGGAAGATGCTGGAAATGGTTGTATGGGAGCCTGAGTCGATTAGTGAAAGCCCTAGTTTAGAGAAAGCACAAGGCCAAAGGCAAGGTAGAGAACTAGGTAGAAGCTATATGTTTAAGGCAACAGGAAGCGGTGTAGGTTAGCAAAGGCCGAGTTGATCTCAAACGTGAAGATCTCAAGTCAATCACTATAGGTTCGGGTTTAATGCAAGCATGAGGAGATTAGAAACACAAGCTGGGCAGACCAAGGCACGAGTAGACTTCAAACTACTGCAAACTGATCCCTTAGTTGGGGTGAAAACATGATGCAAAATCCCGAAAAGCCAATGCAACCACGTTTAGACTGAGCACACAGACATGTGAAACTAGTGCGGATAGTGCTAAAAATAAGCACAGAGATCGGAGGTGAGAGGTATCAATACCCAAT
Source organism: Taxus wallichiana var. yunnanensis (assembly GCA_018340775.1). Classification (NCBI taxonomy): domain Eukaryota; kingdom Viridiplantae; phylum Streptophyta; class Pinopsida; order Cupressales; family Taxaceae; genus Taxus; species Taxus wallichiana. The sequence goes on along the minus strand of CM031244.1, from coordinate 46,860,468 downwards.
GCATAACAAAGCAATGCATGAGAAAACCAAAAATGAGCCTCCAAATCCAAAAAATGTGCCTAAGCAGTGGGTTCACTAATGCAAATGAGTTATATGAAGGTTTCCAATCTGAGTTGACACCAATGGAACACAAGTCACACCAAAGCAAAGCTGAATAGGTGGTCTAGTGCAAGAGCCAACAAAACCGATGAGCCTCCATCGAGAAAACCAGTTCGTTGCAACCTGAGAGTGCAATAGACCCCAAAACACACATGCATGATGGAAAAACAAGTGAACCTCGAAAACCCAAAACCGCAAGCCAAGAACAACTCGTCAAACTTGTAACTATTGAGCAATACAATTCCAAACTAATAATAAAAAAAACTTTCACGAGGAAATAAGAAGAAACCAGAAGTAATAAACTACTTGATAAATGAAGAGTGCACATTTTACCAAAACCAGATTTGATACCATGAAAGATGGATTTGCGAGAACTGATATCAAAAATAATGCACCACAATGGAGTTGCACTCCAATGGTAACGTCAAGATCCAACGCAATAAGCAAGATTCAAACAATGGAAAGAATATGTAAATAAGAAAACAAGTATGATCATTCTCATAGATCAAAAAAAGGGAGTACAAATAGGGGTGCTATGTAACCCCCATGCCTAAATAAGGAAAGAAAATAAATGATGCCAATGATGCATATGACGTGGTAGACGTATATGACACCACTAAAGAAGGAGTTACAATTCCAAATAAGGAATGAAAATCCTATGACGCATTGACACAAATGATAATGACAGATTCTATGACATAATCTGACACTTGTCATTTGAATTCCTAATACCTATGACTCTTGCAAGGAGAGATGAATCACCGGGTGATGTGGATGATGACTAGGCATTCCACACACCAATAATAATCAATGAGATCTAAAATTGATCTTCCCTTTTTAAAATGTGAAATATTGTTCTGAATTGAATGAGTTTTTCCTAAAGACTTACATCAATAGATTTTTCAAATCTATCCTTTATAGTTCCACCTTTCTCAACTAGGTCCTAAAGATGTTTATGATGATTATCATATTCTATAGCATATCTCATATGCAAACAATATTCCTCAATTTTCCATCTAGTTATTTTATAACTATTCCATCATCTTACTTTTTAGACTCATATACCTTCCCACAATGCTTCTCTATTGTGTCCAACTTCAATTGCATTTTGTGGTCTCTACCAAGTTTCCAACTACAGATAGTACATCTACATTCTATAGGAGTATCAATACTATTTTTAGGTTCAACAGGTTCAATGAATGGATATTTGGTTGACCATTCAAATTTATAAGTCCTTCCTATAGTCCACTTCCCACTCTTACATTTCTAATGTGAGTTTCTGGAATGTTTATCGAAGTTTGATTTGGATGGTAAATGGGATTATTAGTACTTTCAATTTGAATTGTATTACTCTGGTGATTGGTAATTTCATCTGGAGTAAGGTCACTGCTAGGGTTTTCTACATTTGAGAGAAATTGGTTTGCTTACAACTTCCCTAAGTAAATCAAAAATAAAAGTAACATTATCATAGTAGAAATTGGTTTGCTTACCTCTTGCCACTAGGGTTATTGTTGGCTGACTAAAATATTTTGAAATTTCCATATTGCATTTTCTTTTTCCTTGAATTCTTTTCTCATTTGTAATAAGGGCCATCAAATGGATAATTTTGAATTCTGCACATGTGAAAAAACATAAAACTTTCAAATACTAACAACAACAAAGCTTTATCCAAACATAAGCCAACACAAATTAAAAATGACGGATGAAAATCATAAGCTGAGCACTTGAACAAAAACTAAATATCTAGGATGGATGCGAGAAAATCTGCTACCATCCGTAAACCTGGTCTTAATCATTATCGTTCGGCAACACATATATCTATTACTAGCCAATAACACATATATACATTACAGTAGGTAAGATATATCTGATTACCAATTAGTGTAACACATATATTTGTTACCATTTGGTAACACATATATCTATTACTAGCTTGTAACACTTATACATGTTTTCGATTGGTAAAACTTGCATATTTTCCTTGTCGTCTATCGTGACTCATCGAAAAATTTATTATCGAAAGCAATAACACAAATAACTATTACCATCTGTCAACATAAAATAACCTTGGCGAGTCTATGTGTATAGTTCTCTAATTTTCTTACCTCTTGAGTCTTTCAATTTTTCCTGAATCCTTCGGCTTGTGGTCTTATACTTTTGGATTATTCACATGCTTATAATGTAAAAATAGGACTATACTATGGTGAATTAATCATATATATTAGAATGTTATAACATGAAGGTGAATATACTAACATTAGTCTGCCCTTGGCGGAAACATGAAGGCAAAATTATATTCAAAATTTTTAGGTCCCATAAAATTTTGGCTAATGCTCTGATACAAGAGTAAAAAAATCTCAAAATTCAAAATTCAAAATTCCTTATATTCACCTTTTCATGAATATTCACCCCTAAAATTTACCCTACTTGAAACTTATCTAGAAATCCTAAATCTAATCTACAAAACTTAATAAATGTGATTGCAATGGAGTATGCTCTCACCATGCATACCAAATGTGTACACCCCAAAAATTTTCAACAACTAATAAATAAAGACTAACAATGTGATAGTCTAGAGTCTAGCTTAAGTTAAGAAATGAAAAATCGAGATCAAAGCTTAATGGAATGCAACAAGGAAATCTAAATGAATTTAATCGGTTAAACTATAAGCATTCCTACTATGTTTAATTAATTGCAACATGAATTGAACCTATGAAGATAAAAAAGAAATTAAAATGTGTGTTGTCGCTACCTAATTGAAGGTGAAAGGACCTCTCCAAGAATGGCTCCAAAGCCATATTAGATATTCCCTTACTAACCAACTTTAAGAAATGGATGTAAATGATGATGCAAGCTATTCGACAATGGAGTAAGGATCATATGTTTTATATGATTAATGTTATTCAAAAAATGGTGTAAATTTGAGAGAAAGGAGATTGGTCCTTTTTATAAGATGTCCCTTTGGGAAAGGCTTGCAACTTGGTGCATGTGGGACAAATGAATGAAGAATAAGGTAACTTTCATATAGTTGACCTAATTTAGGTGAGTTAATATGTGAATTAACCTTTAGTTATCACTTTGTGGGAGTTTGAGGGTGCTTTTAATTAATCAACGAGATTAATTAATAGGCTAGAATAAGCCTTTTAGGCTAATTCGAGGTGTTTGAAGTGGAAATTGATGAGATTAGAAGCATTTTAAAGTGGGATTTATCCAAGAATAGGGTTTATTGAATAAATTCTTGTTAAACAAGCTTAATTAGCTAATTAATAGCTAATTGTTGATTCAAAGAGGATTATAACTAACAAAGTGTCGTTATTTGGCATCCGAATGTGATGGAAGATAGTTAATTAATGAAGTTTCGTTAATTGATAAAAATGGAGAGAAACATTAGTTAATTAGAGAAAATCACTAATTATAATGGGAATGATGAAATAGAGGATAATCAGTACCAATTTAGCATTAAAACTACAGAAGAGGATTTTAGGTGTCTACATGTTCGAGACCAACTCTTTTTGTTCCTATCACCGTGTACGCCTATAATGAAGCTCTCGGTTATTGTATAGGGTGAGCGATTCACCCAATGTATTACCCCCTCATTTGATGTTCTGTGACATTACTAGGAGAATGCGTCCCAAGGTGGATGACCTATAACAAATACCGTCAAGGGGAGGGAATGTGCATAGTAGAAACCATGTCACATAAACAAAGTGGATATAAACATGTGTTAGTATTAAAAGTGACAAGAATGATATAGAATGCAATGAAAATAAACAATAGTGAAAATAAATTAGACCACGAAAAGTTGGTTTCAAACCTAGGACATCTCTCGAGATGTCACAAGACAATCGGGGTTGAAGCGGCCAAAAGCATACAAGAAATGAACATAGGAGACATAGATCAAAGCCAAAAAATAATGGAATATAATATAAAATAATGGAAATTAGTATCAAGCAAAGTATTAGACAACCATGGTAGAAAATAGTTCCTACAAAGAAAATTATGGACATGAAGCACCCATTAGCATGTTAGAAAGCTAAAAATTATGTCAATATGTGTATATATCAATAGAGTAGTGTGCTAATAAGAATATAAAGTAGTATAAAATGAAACAATAACACATGTAGTGTGTAGGAAATATATTCCCCCATGACCCGGTGGGGTTGGTAAGAGTTACTGATGCAAACATCAATTTTGCGTGAAAATATATATAGAAAGTTTGCATTCACAACTAGAGAACAAGTGAATGTGCATGTGTATATATAGAAAGATAATGACATACGATGTCACTGTCTAACATGTGAAACAAAGTGTAAATGTAAGTATAAGAAAACAAGACTAAGTGCAACAAAGATATGTAGTATGATGTGCATGAGTGAGATAAAAAGATATTCAATGTTAATATGATAGAGTAACGTGCCCCACAAGTGGATGTGAATGAATATGTATGAGATGAGGTTCATTTATAAAACACCCCTCGATCAATAATTAACCATAGAACAAGAGTGTTTCATCGGTAAATGGTTTGAAATTTTTGTTATATAGATAGATCAATAAAGCATAGAGCATAGAGAGTGTGAATGTGGGAGGTTAGTTTCATATTTAGACCCTCGGTGAGTCTAATATGAACCATGTAACTAGATTGCATTATAGGTTAATGCCGATATAATTTTTGTGCATCAATGTGTATAGGATGGATGAGAAATAAAAGAGAGGAAGCAAAAAGCGTGATAGTACATGTAGACACTTAAAAACTTCTTACACAATTTTAATGCTAAAGTAATACTCATTATCCTCTATTTCTATCAATTCCATTCTAATTAGAGATTTCTACTAATTAACTAACGTTTCCTTCTATTTTTTTCAATTAAAAACACTTCGTTAGTTATAATCCTCTTCAAATCAAACAAATATCTATTATTAGCCAATTAAGCCTATTTACCCTTGTATTTAATCAATAAACCCTTTTATTGGTTTAAAACCCCTCTTTCAACCATTCAAGATCAGTCCAATCGCTTCAAATAGACTAAAAATATTATTCTAGCCTATTAATTTATCTTATTTGATTAATTGATACCATTTCCAACTCCCATGAGTTCCACATCCTTTATTAATTCTTCTTAGCAAGCTTATCCTTCATATTTCTACTTTGGCCTTTGTATGCACCAAGTTGCAAGCTTTACCTAAATAAAAACTATAAAAAGGACCAAGATCCTACCTTCACACCTTACACCATACTTTGAATAGTATCTCATATAAAACATATGATCAAGAGCTTTCTCCATTAATTTGGCATAGCTACTTTGCATCAATTCTACCATTGTTGAGTAGTAGAAGAAGATCCAAGCTTGGCCTTGTATCCATTCTTTGGTGATATCTTCTCCCTCTCTTTGGAGAACAACATAATTTGATTTAGCATAGATCTAATTAGGTTCATTTTAATCAGAAATCATTTAACTTATGAATGATGCTTATAGAGTACATGAGTAATTTCATGTAATTTTCATTATGCATTCTCATAAGCTATGATCTTGATGGTTCATTGATAAATTTGAGATTAGCTCTAGAATACTAGGTGTTAGTCTTTTTAGTTAGCTATTGCAAAATTTTAGCATCTTCACATTTGGCACGCCCATGTGGGAGACATTTGGTACTTCCTTTCCAATTTGAGGTAGGAGACCTTGTGATGAAGGAAAATTAGTTCAACACCACCAAGGACCATGAAAAGAAAGGCAAGTTCGAGCCAAATTGGTTAGGGCCATATGTTGTGGTCACTAAATATGGTTCAAGTGCATACAAACTTGCTCACTCAGATGGTGATGAACTAAAGGAACCCATGAACACCATGCATCTCAAGCGGTTATATGCTTGAGTATGGGATTCCTCAAAAATCATAAAAGTAAACAAAAATAATAAAATCAATAAAAGTAAAGAGAAATCAATGCGTCCAAGTGTGAAAACCATGCAATTGTGGCACTTTGGCCAAGTTATTTGGTGAAAACCAACTCTGTTGTTCACAAGCATCTAAATATTTAGGATTATGATGGATTTAACCTAAGCTAGTCATTTCTTGTGTTTGAGATAATTTTGAGCCTATCCCTCTTGGCCTTGATATGACTAATCCTAATTTTGTGTGCAAAGAGTTTGCCTTTGTATATTCCCATCTCACATTGGGGTAACTTTTCATCTTCAATTCTTGAATATACACATGGAATTATGCCCTTTTCCATCCCATCTAACACCGAGGGTATCCATGATTCTTCATTTTTGCACATAGCTTCGGGTTTTTCTTGGAAAAATATAAAAACAATTATTCGTATAATTTTTGAAAATCCCAAAACATTCACATATGTTAGTTGGAAAAATAAAAACATTCAAATACGTTTCATAGAAAACTAAATAAAAATAGAAAATTTTCTTAAGATAATAATAAAAATAGTACAAAACATTTTTAAAATATCCGAGAAAAAACAAAGTAGTAGTTTGCTTACTTTAGTTGTTTGGTTATACATAGTTTTGGTTGCATTGCTTCTTTATTTTTTGTGCTTTAAATGAAATTCATTTTATTTCTTAGATTGAGTGTTAGTTTAATATGTTTTGCATTGCATTGATTTCATTTTATCTTACATACTTATACATTTTGTTGTCATCTCATCATTAAATCATTTATCTTCACATATATACATCATATATCAATAAATGCTAAGCCACATCATCATGAAACTAAAAATTAAACATGTATACTAAGCTAACCTCATATGATACCAATAAGAGGGGTAAGAGGAATCACCTTATATCCCCCTCAAAAATAGACCAATATAAAAATGTGGACTAAACATGTTATCTCATACACAAAATGCGATAAGTAAACACGAGTCCAACATCATCATATATCCATTTAAAATACAAATTTACATGTAAAAAAATGTATCTTGATATACATAAAATACAATAAGCCTTCATGGGCATGGATCAAAAATTGTCCTTCATCATGAGGCATAATAAAAAATAATACATAAGTACATACGTACAAAAATGTGCCTTCATATCGAGGTGTACATAAAAATATACATCCAGTACAATACAATAAAAAGTCATCCAGGACTCTCTCCCATATGGGGACTTCCTAGCTTGCCCCAAAGTGGAGTCATCTACTGAGATGGTCTTGTAGATGGTGTTGCACTATGTTTTACTAATCCTTCATGATGAAAGATGGTTTTGTCTTGATCTAATAGATCGTGATTGCCTCGGTGATCTAGATTTGTACATACTCCCGACTAGTTGATTATAGTCCATGGCCCTACGATCCACTAAAATAGACCCATGGTATAGCATCATGTAATATATATCCTCACCTATGATAGCAAAAAACTCAAATACTAAGTCCTCTACTCTAAATGTTACCCCTTCTCACTAGAGCGCATCGCGCTCTGCTCTCACACTAGCCAACTCGGCTTATAACTGTAGTCTCTCGGAAACTAGATGGTACCTCTCAATAGTGACCTGATCCCTCTCAGAAATGACCTAAATATGATGTTCTAATAACTACCGTAGCTATTTCCTCAAAGGAAGCTAGATCATGTGCACTCTATGGATCTGTCTTGGTGGAGATACCTATGGAAACCTATAGTATAATCTCCATCCTCTCCTCACTGGACTGTGTGGTGGGTACCCCCATCCATCCCAACCATCTCTATCTCCCCTTTCTCCTCTCTCCCATACATCCCTAGAGGACTGTGTGGTGGACTTGGTGCATTTGGAGGTCATAAAGGTACCTATAATGGAGCATGTCCTGTGGACCCTTTACCTAGGGGAAAGCCTGCTTTATGGGCTGTTATAGGGGAAGAACCTAAAGTGGTACCCATGGAGCACCCTACTATGGCACCTGTATCAGGGTGCCCAATTTTCTCTTACCCCATACCTTCAGATCTACCTCTTCCCTTTACTGTGCCTATACTCTAGGAGCCTAACCTTGTAAGCCTTGTGTTATCATTGTAATCCTAGCTTTTATGAATACCTATGTTATGGTGAAGCATCATGGTAATATTGTTGCATACCATACTACGTAGCCTTCATTCTGCCTATGATCCACTATCTTTTGCTATGGAACCTAAGGCTATGAAACCACCTGTAGGGAAATATCATGAGCTCGTCAAGGTCTGATCTATGGGCCAATGTCAAAGGTATCCCTCGACATGCGCCCATACCACATATCATCTCCTAGAATCCCCTAGATATGGCCTAATTGTTACTAGATTCTGTTAACTCTATACCACTCAATGATGTAGTCATGGATACAAATGATAAAATGCTCAAACTCTGTTATCTTTGAGCTCTGTTGCATCCTTTGGCCAATAATACAATTTGTATGGGTATTATGTAACCATCCAGAGCTGAATATCATCGAATTATTTTGTAGTAAATTTTTTCTCTAGAGTGTGCATGAATATCATCACTAAATGACACCTAACCCATAATAGATGGCTCATCCAGAGCCACGACTCATAGCTCTATTAATGGGCATCCTATGGAAATGTGATCCAAACCCCGTATCTATAATAATGTCATTGGACCCATGGTATTTTGAATGTAGTATGCTATCAAATGTAGATCTGAATACAAGTGGGCTAGGAAGAAATGCTCCTAGCAATAAACCTCTCCATTGATGAGACCGTGTATAAATCCAATCAAAGCCAGAGAAAATCATGCACCGTCTTTTCAAGTAGTAATATGTCAACTAAAAGCACCATCAAGTACACTTTGGAACCCATGTAAGTTGGTGATCAAAAAAACATCTATGTATGTCTTATAGCATGTCCCAACAAAGTATGTCATCTACATTAAACATCTCCGCCATACTCTGAAGAATATAGCCATGGTCACCATTGTATGTAACTAGATTTCTTTGGATCGTCACTCACAGTATGCACCACACATCCTCTAGGGTGATGCTAATATCACTAGTCTCAAATCTGAAATTCGACTCTCACTCTTCCAAATCTCTGCTAAGGTCGTAAGAATGTTGTGTTCAAGAGTAATCTCCTACATATGAGCCACATGCAAGAGACATGTGACATCTAAAGTCATCTATAAGAAGATGTGGTCATGATGTGAAAATGTAGGTTCTTAGGATCACATCCGCCCATGTCACACCCGTGTCTTCAATTTGGGTAGGCTAACCTACAAAATCTAGCAAAACACTAGTTAACATCATTTTCTTCTATGGAAAATTATTTAATTTCTTCCAAAAATCTCCTAAAAATTCTTCTAAGGTCATACAAAATTTCCCATCTAATCCAGTGCACCTTGTGGCATTAGCATGCCCATTTTAGCACCAACATGCCTCACCTTGGTGCCCCCATTCTCACACCAATGCCTACATTTTCACATAGGCATGCCCCTATTTCTCCCCAAACCTCATTCAATTCATACGCACCCACCTCCACGCTAGTGCGTATTTTGACACTTCCGCACTCGTGCCTACATTTTCATGCATATGTGACTACATATATATTTCCACATGCCTACACACCATTTTCCATTTTCAATTGGCCATGTATGTGCTTCTTTATGCTTGTACACCCCCGATGACAACTATGCCCCCCCAGGAGTCGCTCTAGCGCTATCGTACATTTTTCAACATGTCATAAATGCTATTAAATGAGTCAAAATTAAAAAAATTAGTTTTTATACTCGCACGCCATCCATGAGACTCATCATATAGTCTTAGAAGATGTCTCGCATGATCTCGTATGGTCCGAGAAATCATTTCATTCCTCTCTTATGTTAGAGAAAAATCACCAGTAAAAATAGTAAAGGTAACTAACAAATAACTAGCCGCGATGGTTTTACCCTCTCGTGACTTGGTATTTATACCCATTTTGACCCCCCGTGTCATGTCTCTCACCACCAAAGTGCTCTAGGACCTCCGTGATTCTTCCAAATTCTTCTAGCACTCACCGCAATGATTATTTTCAATAAATAATCATTTTCACCCATTTTCGCTACGTTGGGGCATGTTTTTGCTTCCTGAGACCCTTTCTACTACATGGGGCATATTTTTGCTTACCAACATTATTTGGTGATGTCCCACAATATTTTCATTCTTCTAAATTATTTTCTTCTTGGAAAATTTAAAAATTTTAAAAAATTAAAAAACACCCAAAATATTGTTAATTTTTTTCAAAAATTGTAAAAATTCAATATATTTCAAAAATTGGTAAACAACATACATGCATGCATTAAGCTTTGTATCAAATTCATTATCCTCAAACATTAAATTTGTCCTATAAAAATCTTTCTTAGGTTCTCACTTGTTCTTCCACAATGGCTTGCAATTCATTTTCATTTACCTCCATTAACAAAGTTGGTCTCGCTTACTATGTCTATACGTCTTTAGCACAATGAGTTTGTTAGGTACTATTTCATAGTGCATGAATGATTTTTCATAGGACTCAAGTGTCCTTTCATGTATCCTTTCTTGGGAATAATTTTTAACCCTTTTCATTAAATACGAACATTTGGGAACTTAATCTTGATAACAAAACATTAGTGCAACTTTCTTGAATGTTATTTATTTGAGTATGTGTGCTTGTGCTTGTTTCCTTATCAAGTTAGCCGAGTTTAATTTTAGGAATAAAAAAGTTAGTATTATATATTTTCTAATATTTTACACTTTTTTATGTGTACATTTTAATAAGAGCAGATGATGTAGATCATATGAGAAAAGTGGTGAAACAAAGTTGTTTATTGAAGGAACTAGATGTAAAGGCTATTTCCATATTATTCATTATCATTCTTTCTCACTATCAAATTTTTAACCACACCGATTCTTCTATCCATTTCCTTCCTATTTTTCCATCGTTGATTGATTTCTTCTATCACCCTATCGACACTCGAGGGGGAATCCTACATTCTACTAATTTTTCTTTCCAAAATTTCATATTTATGCTTGTCTACTTTCTTTGTAGTGGCATCACTTACGCCAACCCAAATAGGGGAAAATTTAGACAACTAAAATCCTCTTACATATTTTTAATGCTAAATTGGTACTCATTATCATTTATTTCTTTCATTTTCATTATAATTATTTTTTTCGCTAATTAACTAACATTTCCCTCTATTTTTGTCAATTCATGACACTTCGTTAATTAACAAACCTTTATCACATTATGGATGTCAATTAATGACACTTTCTTAGTTATAATCGTCTTCAAATCAAACAAATAGCTATTATTAGCTAATTAATCCTATTTACCCTTGTATTTAACCAATAAACCCTTTTATTGGTTAAAAATCCCTCTTCCTACCATTCAAAATCATCCCAATAACTTCAAATAGCCTAAATTTTTTATTTTAGCATATTAATTAGTATTTTTGATTAATTAATACCATTTCCAACTTCCATGAGGTGCACATCCTTTGTTAATTCTTCTTAACATGCTTATCCTTTGTATTTCTACTTTGGGCTTTGTCCCACATGTACCAAGTTGCAAGCTTTCACTAAATGGAAATCTATAAAAAGGAACAAGCTACTACCTTCACACCTTACACCATACTTTGAATAGTATCTCATATAAAACATATGATCAAGAGCTTTCTCCATTAATTTGGCATAGTTGCTTTACATCAATTCTACCATTGTTGAGTAGTAGAATAAGATCCAAGCTTGGCCTTGTAGCCATTATTTGGTGAGATCTTCTCCCTCTCTTTGGAGAACAACATAATATGATTGCTCATAGATCTAATTAGGTTCATTTTAATTATAAATTATTTAAATTCATAAGAATACTTATATATTAGATGAGTAATTTCATGTAATTTTCATTATGCTTAGCTCTAGACTACTAGGTGTTAGTATTTTTAGTTAGCTATTGCAAAAATTTAGCATGTTCATAGTACAAATGCAAGACACCTAATAATACTAAGAGGGGGGAAGTAATCATGATACCCCCAAGTGTATGATGTGAATAAGAATCAAGTAACATCATCTAAGAGATCATCATTTTTATGGTCGAAGACAAATGGAGATGCTTCAAATACTTGGTAAGCAATAGTAGATGATTGATCATATAAGGAGTCATTATGACGTAGATTATACATGCCCATTGCATATTCCTAATCAATGAAATGTGGTAGTGGAAAACCACGTGTATACCAACGAGTAATTTTTTTTTATAGCCGAGAAATGTATCACTCGAAATGGAAACATGACCAAAAGGCATGGCAAATATGATGTCGTATGTTTAAGATCTATATTGTCTCCAATGTAATTAAGACAAGACTTTCCAAGAGTTAGTGGAGAAGTGTGAGAAGTTCATTCAACAAATAATGATAAATGGAAGACATAGAGGCTGTAAGAAATAGTGATGTGAACATATCCATGAGAGGTGAGGAAAATGAGGTGGAGGTAGGATATCAACGAATTTGAATCCAAGCTGATTCAAGCCATCTTGTGTACAAACAATGTCAAAGTAAGTGGTATTGAATGGAATATGTGAACAATAAGTATTATTGATGAAAAGAGTACATGTGAAAGGAAAAAATGCTGATGTAGAGTGCTCATGTGAAGATGAGGAAGGTGTTATTACATATAATGTATGTACATAACCACTGAAAAAGTACCATAGCATTAGTATAAGGAGAGGGTGATGGTGATGCAGTTGAGATGGTGTATAATGCACAAATAGTTCCTTCGAGTGGATGCAAGTCAATAATAACACAAAGTTTATTGGGATCTATTTCAATTCCATTTTGGGAAATAATGTACCCAAGGAGCTTACTAGTTGTAACTCTAAAAACACACTTCTTTAGATTAAGGTTTACCTTATATTATCATAAATGCTCAAAGAGCATGTAGAGATCTTGAGAGTGTGTGGAAAGATTTCGTGATTTGGAACTAATATCATCAACATAGTCTTCAAGTATTTTATGAATATAGTCATCGAAGATATGTTTCATCACTCTCTAATAGGTGTCCCCTAAATTTTTTAAGGCTGAAGGGCATGGAAATGTAACAAAATGTTCCCCATGGTACAGTAAATGCATTTCTTTCCTGATCTGCTTGGTTAATTTTGATTTGATTATAACCAACATGCTATCCCATTTTTTAGTTTATCTACAAAATGGGATACCCAATCAAAATTTTCATGATTAACATGTTTTATAATCCATTTTTCATCCATGAATTACTTTAAATTTCCTCAATTGCTTTTTGAATCGGTTTTGAGGTTATTATTATCCCAAATTTACACCCCTTGCAAATTTGGATAAATGGACTTAGACATTTTCTATAAAATCCATGGGACACTAATTAAGTCTACCATGGAGTGAAAGAACCTAGTGTTATGTGGGTTAGCCTAAGCGATGGAACAAAGGAGCATCGTTTAAGGAATTATTTGGGTTTTTGATGAATCCACGGAATACTAGAAGGCCACGCGACACTTGGCAATCCACCAAAAATTTAGAAACCCATGGGATAATAAGTTATAAAGCATTGGTGGATTCCTTTAAATGATGACTTGCATTCATTTGATCATTAATTTCAATTATGAGCATCAAGCATTAGGCCACATGGTGGGATTGTGGCTCTCCTTAAAGTTTTTAGCTTTGGGAAACTTCGGACCAGCGGAATAAGTTGAATTCCTTAGAATTTTGGCTCTGCGGTGGGGAAGACTAATGTAATACACGTAGAAAAACATGTGGCAAGGTAAAGGAAAAGACAGGGTGGAAAAATGTCAATGGATGAAGGCAGCACCATTTGGTGGAATTCCAGTAGTATACAAATAAAATGTATTTCGCGGACCTTAAGTCGATGGAATACTGCGAGTTCAATAATTCATCGAGTCCGGGAAAGTTAGCAAAGAAATAGGGCTACATGGTGGTAATTTGTGACGTGAAAGGAAAAATCTGGTAGGTTTGACAACTCAAAGCTACGTGGTTCCTTTTCACTTCCTAACCTTTCATAATTTGACAAATGTAAAGGTTAAAGGAAAGTATGACACAACAACATTACAAAGGAGTGTGGAATGTCCTCATTGGCTACAACTTCACAATTTTTAGAAGAGGTACAAGAATAGATTGATAGTGTTAAGATCATGGAGCTTTTCTATTTTGTCACACTTCACAACTATTATTCGAGCTATCAAAGGTCTAATAACTGCATGGCTTGGAGATCTTCTATTGGCTATGGCTTCGCGAGTCAAAAAAGAGGAAAATAAAATGCATGCCACTACAAAGAGCGTGGAGCTTTCTCATTGTCGACATCTCATAGTTTTCAGCCAAGGTTATCAAAACTATGACATAGAGAAGGAACCTAGAGCATTTTTATTGGTCGGTATTTCACAGTTTGACAAGATCCTTGACTAAAAGGTGAATTGCGAAGAAATGTGTAGCCTTCCCATTGGCTTATGCTTCATAATGGAAATTTGACATTGTGAACAAGTGTGTAAATATTCCCTTGGCTCACATTTCTAAAGGGGTAGACTAGAGCAAAGGACAGTTTGAGACCACAAAGGAAAGTGACATTGTTTCATTGGCCCAAATTTACAAAGCCACAAAATGTAAAACGAAAGAAAGGAAGTAAATTCTAACCCTGCAACCACCAAATGGGTGACGAACACATGCCAAAGTAAAAGTAGTGCACATGTACGTAGAGGCAATTCCTTGAACTAATCAAAAGCTTACACGTGTCAAGTTCATGTTCATATTGACATGCAAATATTCAAATGGCCATAAATTTCACTCCAAAGTTCCAAATCATGCAAAATTTATATTATTGGAAATATCTCATCAAGACCTTCGATGTGGCATCATTAGTATCATATGTTGGTAGTGTTTAGTGGGATAAAAAGAGGAAAATAGTTTGAGCATTAATATTCAGTTATAGATGGCTCAACCACCCGAATTGATGAAGTATGGGGCTCTTTCCTTCTCTTGAAAGAAATGTAATGTGGGGAATGGTCTTAGAAGGGTGCCCATGATGTTTTTAGATATTTGATGCATGATTGACATCGGTTAGAGATTGAGAGATATTTTGAATGGAAAAATTAATATTTTCATTAATGGAAAGATCAAATCTAATCTCTTTTCCTCTTTTTTCCTTCTCCTCTTTATCTATCATCTCTGAAACTCTATAAATGTAAGTTCTCGGGCACATTTTAAAGGGTTGGAGATTATTTGTATGAATTGGATCTTGAAGTTGCAGAGACAGAAAAACTTTGTGTTTTCTTTCTTATTATAAAATAACATTAAAAATATTTTTTGAAGATTTTTAGTTTTGGATTTATCTCTTTCATTTGAGGTATTATTCTTGAGTTTAATGCATCAAATGCTTCTTTTATTTAAGATATAGTTTATTGAATATGTATCTAGTTATTACTATATATTATTGTATGATTATCTTTTTATCTGCATTTTTCTTAATATAATTTTTTTTTCCTTCTCATTCTCTTCTTACCCCTTCTAAAATTGATTATGTATTTCTTCTTCTTCTTTCTCTACATGCCTTCATTTCTAACAAGAACATCTATTGGGATAATATCCCAACACCGAATGGTTAGCTTAGTGTAGATATTGTAAATATTATTTTGTGTGCTTTAGATTAGTAATAAATAGGGTGCCTCCCCTTTATTTGAGGAGGGAATTTGTCCCACATGTTGTGGTTGAACCTCATATTTTGTCTTTGAAAAAATATATGACCGATAGATTTTGGCGACTCCACTAGGGAACATAGATAAGGACTAATCCTATTATATTATTGGTGACTTTGTATTTTCTTTTCTCTATTGTTTCTTTCTAGAGTCAATCTGGAAATAAGGGTATATAATCAAGCTCTCCAAGCTAGAGGTAAAGTTGATCAATTATTATATCAGCTACAAAAACATAATTTTAATCTCACACTAGAAATGTGTTCCTCTAGAAGTGCTATGAGCTCTTCACCTATGTATAGGAATCAGACTATAAAATATTTAACCACATATTCTACTTTTAGATATCTATTTTTAGTGGCATTCGATCTTCTACACAAATAAATTCTAGGGTTGGAAAACAACCACAAGTTCCATTTCCTTAGGGTACACCCATCGGTCCTCTTGCATTGGCACAACTACTACGCGATTTTCCACATGGTTCACACAAAAACTTCCCAAAATTCAATGGTGATGGGAAGAAACACTTAGAATATAATATAGCTGCATTTTTCATGGCTTTTGGAGTTTTGGAAGTGGCTCATGAAGATGATTTGATTCAATTTTTGTTGAGACACTTCAAGGTATCACCATAGAGTGGTTATATCATCTTCTACCTACATGCATTACCAATCAGCTACTATGAGAACACATCTTGAAACTAGATTCAAACATGTTGAAGGTTCACATGGCTTGCTAGCACAACTCACCTAGATGAAGAAAGATCCACATGATCATATGCATGCTTTTTTGGCCAAGTTTAATAATTTGATTCATAAAATACAAACACACATTTCAATGCACAACTTCATGAAGTAATTTTCTTGCTGAGAAGGTATAACATTCCTGACTTGGCTACTGCATAGTCACTTCCATAGAAATCAAATGATATCTTATCATGGATGGAAATATCAAAAGATATTCTTCCAAAGCTAAGAATCAAAACACTTCTCAAATCACTACTAATCCTATGATCTAGAGAATGGCCAATGACTTGCTAAATCTAAAAAAAAAGATGTCCCAACATGTTCAAAACACTCCTTATAGGGATATCCCTAGGAGGAAATTCAACAACAAGGGTTCTCCAAAGTGAGAGATAGAAACCGATTACCAGCCACACAACTTAGATTTTCCATTAAAGCTCCTCCTATTAATGCATCTGTTGAGGTGATCAACAAAGAATACAAAGAATAAAATGATGGAGCTAGTAATTCCTTTGAGGCTTCTGTTACATTGATGAGTCGGATGGTGACTCCAATATTGGGTATTTGGAAATTAAAAAAATGATTATGAGGTTAGTGGTCAATATTTTTTTGTTTTTACTCGATCTCATAATCTAAGGAAATAAGTAGAGAAACCTAAAGTGAATGAAGATTCAGTAATTATTGCTAAAAGAGGAACTTCATTACCTTCTCAACCAAAGGATAAAGTTGTTGATAAGAAGGCTTTGACTACTATTAATTCTCCCTCTCCCGTTGTTCCAAAAACTAGTCCCCAAATCCACAAGTAAGTATTGAAAGGTCTACACCTTCAATCATTCCCTCTTATACCACATTTGATATCATTGATCATGCTAAAAGAAAAATATTTAGATGTTAGAAGTTGATTACCTCCAGTTAATCCAGAGAAGTGTAAAAGACTCACCAAACTCATTATAAGAAAAGTTTTTATACCACCTAAAGCTACATCCAAAGGAATCCTCCCCAATCCTATACTCCCCTCTTCTCAAAATAATATGGCATCAACCTCCTCCTCTGGGAATATTGAACCATTTTATCTTTCCTTTATTATCAATAGTGTTAAACTAAGCAATTTTATCATTGATTTCAGGGCCTCGAGATAATGTTATGCCCGACAAATTAGCTCATGCTTTGGGGATCACTCTTACAAATACTTTTAGATGATGTGACTCCATTTAAACCAAGAAGGTCCCATTTTTCAATCAAATCAAGGATGCATAGTTCAAATTTGTTTCATTCCTAGAGGAAAGAGTCTTGATGAATATTCTAGTTTAATATATTCTAGTTGTTGGTACCCAAATTTATTTTCCCTTTGAAGTCGAGCAACATCAACAAGTTGAGAAATATGTTTAGAGATAGATAAATTAGAATTTGAGTCATTTTGTAGATGGGGAGGGATTTTACTGACTCTTTTTCACTCAAGCTTGAAAAAATAGGTAGCATCATGTTGAGGGTTTGACCTACCCTCACTACTTTAGGTTGTTACTTCAACCAGGGTGAGAGGACCATTTTTGTAACCTGTATTTGTAAGGGATATGAATGAATCAAAAATATTTGAATCTCCTTCTATGATATTGAAAGAAAAATCTTTTCACAAAAAATTACAAATACCATAGTACTACTATGAGGACAAGATCTTGTGTGATTTAGAGGAATTCCTAACATAATATTGTAATAGGAACATGAATAACTACTTAAAACATCTCAAAATGAAAGAAAACACAATGATGCTCATGATTAACACAATTAACTCAAGGTTCATCAAATTTATTAGCAAGGGAAATTTTTATTTACAGTCTCAAATCTTGTCAATGGTTGGACATTTACAACCATATTGACATGATTAAATTTGAAAAAAATGGAAATAATAGTTTTCTCATATAAGCTCTTGGAAAAATGGTTTTTACTCAACTCTCTCTTTTCTTTGAATAATTCTCATAAAATTTTAACCCCCCTTTACGTGTGATTATCTTTCATGCCTTTATACCATTCAAATCACTCACTAACCTTCAAATTTTCCCCCCAAAAGTATGAATATTCTAGGGAATATTCCCCTTTACAATACTCATTTCAAAACATGCTATTCTTTTGAAAATGCTTCACTTCATACTACCAAGTGTACAAAATGTGATTCTTTTCAATTGGTTCCATTTGTGCTTGATTTGGGATACCATGTCATCACTTTTGGCATATTATTTTAATCATTCTTTCCACATATTGATTGGATAATCACTTTTGATGACCTCTGAGAACTTCCAGATGATTTTTGATATGACATATATCCTCATCTACTTCCCAAGAATCCATCTTGGGTGTTGCACACTTCATTTCATGTCTTATTGGCTTAATTACCACACATGGTTCTTGTCAAATCATATTGATTCATCAATTATGCTTATTCCTAATCCCTTCCAACTCTTAAATATTATTTTTTCAAGTTGAGAAAAATCTTATTTCATCTCATGGGAAATATTTCTCTTAATCAAACCAATATGCACCCCTTTCACTATACAAATTGGTTCTATCCCTTTACCATTACACATTTATTTTCCTACTCTGACTGTAAAGAAAATTTATTAGAAAAACAATGAAGGTACTTGTAGCACAAACTTTGAAAGAAATTTCCTTAGAGGATTTAAACCAGATTTTTTATTTACACGGTCTAGATGAAGCATTTTTTATAACTTTATTTGATGTGGCATGTCCGAGGAAACCAAAGTTCCTTTGAATTACTGACAAGTTTGGCTTGCACTCCTTCTAAGGAAGAGAAAAATTAGTCTTGTTTTCTCAGCTTTTCAATCCACGTATTTTTATCTCTTTCAGTGGGAACACTAGAAGACTCTCGAAAACCCGAAAAATTTTGAATTGAAATGAGGCCTCAAGTGACTAGGAAAACTAATTTTTCAAAGGTCCCTTTTTTTTGTGATGAAGAATTTGTGTTGAAGGAGATCCATAAAGAATCTTACATTCTATAGGATAAGTACTCTATTGATATAGTTCCCACTATTTCTCATAAAATAATTGAACTAGACCATAGGATTAACTCTCCTGGAAAAGGGGCAACTGCAACATGTGCAATCGTAACCACTCACGCATCTAATACCAACTTTAAGGAAGAGAAGGGGTGATTCAAGCTCTCAACCTCCAATTATAATTTCGTAGTCATTTTTTCACCCCAAGAAGAACAAGGGAACCTCATGCATGCCGGCCTATCACCCAGCGGACGCTGGGCACTCACCCGAGGTGTGCGAGAGGGAGTCGAGTCTCTATTTTATGTGAGTTTAGTGGAAGGCATAATCCATGATTCTGACTTAGTGATTTAACAGACATGAAAAGCTATAGAGCTCAGAACGGATTCTACACCCCTTCAGTCATAATAGAAACAAAGCGCGTAATAGAATTAATTGAAATGGGAAGTTGTAAATTCATAATAAGACTTAACATTCAAGTAAGGTTCATGATTATACAAGATCAAAATCATAGTGGAAACATGCAGATAATACAGGAAGGAGATCTTAACATAAACATAGTGGTAACCTTATCACATTCATTCATAGTATTATTCCAAGACATCATCGAGAGGTAAACTATAGTCATGCACCATATCTGGATCCATACATGTATGCTCACAAAATAAAATTTGCATTCCCCATTTCCCCATTACATCCTTCCTAGAATCATCTACCCATTTATCCCACAGTTCTTGCAGTAATTCTATAGAGCTCTGCTACCTCACTTGTGTCCCCCTTCTTTTCCAAGGGCGTGCATATAAATAGGTCTCCGAGCTCTAACAAACTCTTCTTGCAACCTCATATCTAGCCCCAAGTGTCAAGGTGTGGGTCGCCCAGGGCACATACTTCTCCATGTCATGATTAGCTTTTTGGATGTTCCTATCGCAAGGTATATTCCTTCCAAGACACCCTATTGCCAAGCTAGCACCTTATCCACATGGAACATGCTCTTCATGTGTTCAATCAAAAAGCATAGAATGGCTAAGTCCCGATTTGTTTTTGTGTGCATGCATGTCATTGGTTCTCCAATAACCCTTTTGAATTCTACCTTTCATGCCTTCACTTGCACGCTCCCTCCGGTTGTGCGTGCCTATGCGCGTTTAAGATTTGGAAGCTATAGAAGGGTCCCACTATTACCCCACACTTCACTTGCTCTCCACCTCAGGGAATCTTTTCAAAGAATGCAATACAAAAATGCAAGGCCCTACCTTAGAAAGAATGGAGGGAAAGAATAAAGAATGGGGAGGGAGAGAAAGAATATAGGGAAAAATTTTCCTAAAGAAGAAGAAAGGGAAAATTTTGCCACGGTGTAGGCCTCTAATGTACTCCAAGTGCTGACTTCATCCTACGCTCTGATGTAGATATCACCGACCAAGCCGCTCATCTTGTCGAAGGCTAACCCTTCCCACTTCATGTTAATGGTTTCCACCACGTCTCTAGCTCCTTGGCATGATCCTCCAGGGCATCCATCTTCCTCGTGATGACCTTACGAGAGATCTTTTAGCCGAGGTTTTGATTGAGACTCACCGGTTCTCAATAGCTTCGGAACTTCTTCTCCACTTCAGCTAGGATCTTCTCTCGCTCGGATCTATTTCCCTTATTTTTTTCCCTGAAGTCCTTCATCTCGGCCTCATCATTTGAGAGCAGCATGCTTTTCACCTTGTCTTAATCTGCACAATGGTCATAGGTAACCCCGTGGTTTGTGCATCCATTTTCACATCGGTGAGCACCTTGTTGTATTCATCCATAAGTGCAAAACCTTCAGCTTGTTCTCCTTCTCCAAGTGCGCATACCTCCTCTCAGTGACTCCAAGGCCAAAGGCTACCTTTCCATGGTGAGGATATGAGTCAAGTCCTCTAGACATTCCAGGAAGGATTTATACTTGTGCACGGGAGGGTTAAGGTTCGGTGCTTCATGATAATAGCTTTGGAGATGAGCTCCACCTTCTTAGAAACTTTGCGTACCTGGACTTTTCCTCCCGAAGCTCCCTCTATAGTTGAGTGCTTGATTAATTTCTCAAGGCTGAGGTCCTTCGCTAGCTTGACTACTTCGTCCTTCCTCTTTTCCAACAGGTCCTCCAAGAATTTAACCCTATCATTCATGCACAAGAGCCTAGCGTCAATTTCATCGAGACTATTTTGAGCATGTTACACACTTGCTCATCCGATAGTTCTTTGTGTGTTTACAATGGGGTTGCCCCCTTTCCTTTGGATAACATTAATACTGCTCCTTGGTTAACCTTGAACTGAGGCTCGTCAAGGTGGGAGTCAAACACCCATGATAGCATCTTCCTCGTGTGTGGGTATCCACCCTCAGGGTCAAAGGATTCCATGGTGGTGAGCTCCTTGGTGGGCACGGTACTCTGGAAACACGTGCACAAAACTTTGTTGGGGTCATCAATGTATCCCATCATTATTCTTCCCCCTTCTACACATTTACTTCCTATGTGCATGCCCTTGGGAATAGTTACTAAAAGAGTTGGGCCTTTTGTGCTACCCACACTCTTCTCCCTCTGCTCTTCTTTGAACTCACCGAGTACGAGCTTTGTGCTATGCTCCAACTCCTCTTCGACCAAGGTGTTGATTATCTTCTCTACCTCCTTGGTCGCTTTCTCATCTACTTCCTCCTGAGTGAGCTTGGGCATATATGGCCCCTTAGTACTTTCCCCTTCACTCCTTTCCTCACTCCACGTGCACCTTCCTCCCCTTGGGCACCCTTCCTCCTTACAAAGATGAAAGCATCATTTGTATCCTCTGCTCCTTCTCCCTCTCGAATCATGGACATCAATAGGTTCCTGATTCACCTCCAACTCTTCCCCTTCATCATCATCCTTCTCGCCTATATAGGTGTTCGGGTCATCTATATCTTCAGACTCTTGTTCCTCCGTCCCTTATTCTTCTTCCTTTGTAGAAAACTCCAGAGTCGGGGATGTTGTCCTCTCTTCATCTGAGGGTTCTTCAGGGGATGGTGGCTTCACAGGCTCCGGGGTCTTCTCCTTGACCACCATTCTCCTCTTCTTCCAGACGTAGGTACTCGGCCCCATGGTACCTACATTCTGCCTCTCCACCACCCTTTGTTCTTCTTCCTCTTCCCTCTCCTTGTGCTTTGGTGTGGGATTCTTTCTTCCTATGGGGTTGTCTAAGATAGATATCAAATTCTCTACGTATGCACCCTTTTCAAACTTCAGCCTTATGCATAGGTAGATTCTTGTAGCATTTCTCCCAGCAATAGGTAAGGTCAATGGCCTTACAATGTGCACATCCAACGACACATACCTTTCAACCTACGTTCACTTCTCCAGGTAGACCAACTTCTTTCTCATCTCCATGTGCTCTCTTCTAATGGTGGACAAATCCAGGCTCAATTTCTTTGATTCCTTATAGCTGTTTACCCCTGCCTAGAAAAATTGGGTAGTAAACAAGAATGGGAGCTTGCACCATGGGCTCTAACTACCATCCACCAAGATGAACCTTCAATTGTAGAAGTGTTGGTAGACCACGAACTCTGCTTCTCCTTCGATTGTTGTGGGGAGTTGTTCAGGAATCCACCATTCAGCCTTGAATGCATTCCTCAGGCACTTATACCATTTTTCTAAGTGCACCTTATGTACCCTTGTCATTGATTCATAGGTGTATTTCTGGAATCTTTCTCATGTGAGTGAAGGGTCTTGGTGGGTACTCCAACATGAATTTTTTAGATGCATCCAACACCCTAATTTTTGATAACACAATTGTTAACAGAATGTTTCCAAAAAATATTTTTCCTTCATTCTCCACTGCTTTGCTTATGATTTCATCTGCTATGTACTAGGAGATGTTGTATACGGTGCCCTCCATGACCTTACTATAGACATTCAACCAGGTTTTGCTCACTGGTCCACCTTTCTTGTCCATTTATCTTAGAGACAAGGTGTGCGGCCATCTTCATCATCGGATCACTGATATTTGAGATGTCATAGTATCTTGATACCTTCTTCAATTCCTGGGATGCTATGGTTTCCTTGATTTCCTCCTCATCCTAGAGGTCATCTATGAGTGCGTCCCTTGCATAGTTTAGGCCTGTGAAGTGTGAAATTAACGAGGGAGTTATGCAAATTTTTTTCCTTGCAAAGAAGAAGAAGTCTTCATGTACGCACATCATCAGCCATTAGTAAAAGCGCTCGGGCTTCCCAAAATATGGCAGCTCGTAAAGTTGGAGAAGCCCTACCTTCTCCATTTTCACCTTGACCACGTCATTGTAGATTGGCAACCCATCAGTGTTAACTTATTTGTGGGGTGCACCAGCTCCAGCGCCATCTCCTTTACAATTATACTTGACCGGTGATTATAGTTGATCACGGTCATCTATCTTATGTGGGACTCCCACTCTTGCCCTAGTAGAACCCCATTCGGGTATTACATCTCTGAATACCATTCTTTATTCGTATCCAATGGTATTTCCACTTGTTTCTTCTTCCCTTTTCCATTACCCTTCTTGTATTGTTCTGCAGGTTCACCTACTAGTTTTGTGGCCATCATTATACCCCTTACTTTCATTCCAAGTTAACTTGCAAGTTTGTTTAGAGTTTTCTTCGCACGCCCTATCTCCTAGAAAAAAACCTAAACTCGATTTTTCCCTTCAATCACGGTGCTTCTCCACAATGTTCCTCACACCCGTGAATCACTTCTACTCTAGTTTGTAGATCTAATGGACCGAATGCGCATAAGTTTTTAGTATTTTCCTTAGCATGAGTCATTTCTCAAAACCCTATCTTGTGAAAGAAAATTGCTCTTCTTGTTTTTGCAAAGTAAAATATTGAACTACCCATTCTTGTATTTATAGATTTTCCCACTTTTACGCATTTAAGGTTAGCTTACCTACCACCATACGACCATGAATAATGTGGTGTTTTCAAACAAAACCTAACTTCAGCGCTTCTCTTCACATGCCCAATCCTTGTGCGAAAGGTGTTTCACCCGTGCTCATTCCTTGCATGAAACTACTTCCACCCACGCCCAATCCTTGTATTAAAAACTTTTCCAACCTTCTAGCGCGAAAACAATCCATCTTGATAGAAGACTCTTGTGCACACGTTACTAGGGCCAAAGGCATTTCTTCCATCCTCATGATTCTTAAATTCACCTACCTCATGTTTTTGCACTTTTTCTCCTTTGTACGTGGATTTCCAATGTAAATTTATCTTGCCACTTATCTACCTTCTTTTATCCTAATGCATCTTTTCAACGGGGCCAATTGAAATGGTCTACCAACCCAATCCTCTAGCGAATAACTCCATGCTTCCCTCACCCCACACTAAATCGATGCAGGGTCCTCTTCTCATTCATAAGTTTAAAACGTAATAAGGTTACTGGCACCTAAGGCATAAAACAAAATAACAACGAAAGGGAAATACAAGAAATGGAAGCATAAAAGGAAATTCTAAGCTAACTGGCAAAACTACCTTATTTACAAACACTAAGAAGAATTATTTATAGTAGGGCTTGTAGCCTACTCCCATTGAAGTGTCTAGGTAATTTTGTTCCATCTAGCACTTGTAAATAGCGCATGCACCCGAATCCGGATGTACAAAACTACATAAGGACCCAACCAATGCACCTTCAACTTTCTAGGATGGCCTAAAAATTTAGAATCATATAGTAATACCATCTGGCCAACCTCAAACTATTTGTTCTTAATGTGGTAGTCATGCCATGCCTTTTGCTTAGATTTTTTAGTTGTTTGGCTCCATCTTTCTAGTGAGCACCTTTCATCCAACTTTATCAATTCATCTATTCTTTCTTCCAGCGCTTGTTCATCGTCCAACCCTCCTACACGCACTGATACACAATGATGGTAGCATAAATGGTGTGGCCTTGTTCAATCTTTTATACATTATTTTGTATACCCAAAGAACCACGACACCTTGTCATCCCAATCATTCCTAACCACGTCACATATCTTAGTCAATGTGTGACTAAAGATTTTGTTGAATGACTCTGCAGCAGTCCCATTTACTGAGGGTGATAAGGGGTAGTCTTGTGATGGGCTACCATGAATTTTTCCAATAGAATCCTGATAGTTTCATTTAAGAAGTGAGTTCCCCTATCACTTGTTAAATTTAATGGCACCCATACCTACGATAACATTTTCCCACAAAATCTAGCGGTTGTGGCTACTGGTGCAATCCTTAGTGGGCACGGCCTCTGCCCACCTTGTTAGATAATTAGTATAGGTAATGATATACCATGAGTTAGTCCTTCATGCAACTGGTGAGATTGGTCTGAAAAAATCTATTGCCCATTTTTCAATAGGTTCTCGCACTAGCGATGAGGGCAAGGGCATCTCATCCCTTCTTTCAAGTTTACCAAGGTGCTGGTAGTGGTCATAGGCCTTGCAAAACTCAATGCAATCCTGGTGAATCGTCTCCCACCATAGTCTGGGTACTAGGATCTTTCACACGGTTGCATTCCCACATAGTTCCTCTAGCAATCCCACCATGGGATTCTTCTATTATGGCCACGCATTTATGTTCTAATACACACTTTGGCGTAGAACCTCATCACGGCCCATTTTATACAAATCCCATTGATCAACATGAAGGGCACAAAACGTATGGCTAACCTTTTTCTTTCTAGTGCATTCATCCCTTTGGGTGCCACTCCTTCCTTGAGAAAAACAACAATTTCTTCTAATTCGAGGGCACACACCATAACTTGAATAGTTTCACATCCAACATAGTTTCCTTGATACTTTGCTTGTCCTCTCCCAAATCCATCCTTGGTAAATGATCCAGCCCACAATTTTTCTTTCCCGGTTTTACCACCACTTTGAATTCAAATTCCTAAAATAAAAGTACCCAAAGACATATGTGCCCTTACAACACTTCTTTGTTAACTAGATACTTCAAGGCCATATGGTCAGTGTAGAATGTGAAGGGAGTCACCAGCAGATATTGTCTAAATTTGTGGAGCATGTAGATCATTGGCAATGCCTCGTGCTCAATCATTGTATAATTCTATTCTATTGGTGTCAACTTTCTACTTGTAAAACACAAGGTATGATCAACAATACCCTCTCCTGGTTGAGAAAGAATGGCTCCCATTGTTGTACTGCAGGCATCCACGTGGACATGGAAAGGTTTATGCTAGGATGGGAATCATAGAATAGGTGCAGTGATAAGCCTTCATTTTAGAGTGTCAAATGCCCTTTGTTGTGCCTCTCCCCACTGAAAGGCACTCTTACGTCTGAGCAATATTTCCAAAGGCACGGTGATCTTGGTGTATCCCCTAATAAACTTTCTATAGTACCCAGTGTGTCTAAGAAATCCATGCATGACGCTTTGGCTGGTAGGATCCCCTAACCCCACAATAACTACAAATTTCACGGGATCCACCAGTAAGCCCTCTTTGTATATGATATGCCCTAACAACGTTCCAAAAGGGTTGCAAAGATACATTTCTTGATGTTGAGGGAAATCCTCAACTACCGACATCTTTCAAACATCAATCTCAAGTTATCACAATGGTCCCTTACCAATCCATACACTGTCTAATCATCCAAATATACTTGAAGGAACTTTTGGATGAAGTCCTTAAATGCTTGTACCACTATGTGCAAAAATACAGTGGGCACATTCTTCAATCCAAAGGGCATGACCATGTATGAAAAGATTCCCCACTCGATGGCAAAGGTTGTCTTATCTTGGTCTTACTTGGCAATTCTTACTTGGTGATATCCCGAGAATCCATATGTAAAGGAATAGACCTCACACCCAATAAATCCTTCCAAAATCTCTTCAGTGAAGGGGGTGGGAAAATGATCTATGATACAGATAGCGTTCAATTCCCTGTAATCCACACATATCCTAATCCACCCATCCTTCCTTATGTTGATCACCATTGGACTTATCCATTTTGATTCCTCCATAGCCTCAATGATACCAGATGCTATCATTTTTTCTAGCTCTTCTTTAACCCTTACGCGCATGTTGGGATTCATCCTATAAGGCCTCTTCCTGACCAGGCGCGTACCATCTTTCAAATTTATCCACATTTCCCCTAATGAATGGTGGACGCTTTTCAACTCATGGTATCCACAAAGGAAAAAATCCTCAAATTCATGCAAGAGAACAATAATCTTTGATACTTCCTTATCTAACCAGTAGTCCCCAATGATAGCTTCCTTGGGCTCCTTCTCCAAGTCGATGTTTACTTTCTTGGTTTTGAGTGGTTCATGACATGCACGTGCACATGCATCCACACTAATAACCACCTCACATATCCCAATTGAATGGTCAACATTCGGGATCTCCATCTCCTCTCCATCAACAAGGTATACCATCTTTCCTTTCTACTTTTCAGCATATGCACGCTCGAATTATATGTTTTCTAGTTCCTCCTCTTCAAACCATGCTTCTAAGATAGGTCCACCAAGAAATTTTAGTAATCTATCTTCCACCATGGTGTAGTCCCCTAGAGTGAGGTGCTTGATAGTCTGCAACACCTCATCAACCGGTTGCTTGGTACTTTGGTATTCGAATGTGTGAACCAATTCAACCGCCAATTCTTGCCAATTTCCCGTTTGGTGGCGAGTTTCAGAATGGATGTACCAAGCATGTGAACAACCTTTTAGTGTCAAATATAGCTTGTGTGCCCAAAGGAAGGCTGGTAATGCTTCCGCGCATTCTCCTCAGACCCTCTCACATGCCTGGATATGGGAAGAGGCAAGTCCATTGCCATTATAATCCTTAATAGCGGTGGGTATGTTGCTCTTCGAGAATCGACAGTGAGCACAATTCTAACTTCATGCCACTCCAACAAGTTTTCACTATACGCAACCCACCACCTCGCTGATGTTCATATCAAAACATAACTCAACATATCTCGTCACCCGTCCTCCCTCCAAAGTGAGCTTCAATTTATCTCAAAAAGACCTCGGGGTATGCATTTCTAGAATACTTGGTTATTGCCTTTCCTTCTAGGTGCCAAATATACCTACCATGGTTACCTTGGTCACCAATCCTTTCAGATGTCACCTAATCAATTCATAAGTCCCATGCACCCAATTATCACATGCTATATTGGTAGTATCACTAGATTGAGCATCATCAAACTAGATGACTCCTTCTGTAGGGTGGATGGTCTCTGGATCTCTTATGGAGCGCACATATATTTTGTCAAGGACCTCCTCTCCAAGGGGTTCAGTATAGGGTGCGTACTTTCCATCAGTAAGCGGTATAATCACCCTCTCTTCCTTGTTTTAAAAGCTTATGTACCCCTTATTAAACCAGAGATTTGCATTATTCTTATAGCACCATGGGTGCCCAAGTAAAGCTGGGAAATTATCTACCTCGGAAAACACTAAGACTTCAAAATCCCCAATGAACCTAGTCCTCTGAATTGTAATGGTCACATCCTTCAAGACACCTATGGGCATTGCCTTTGTCTTGTTTACCATATATAGCACATTTGAAGATGGCTGTAATACATGTCTTCCCATCGATGTCAACCATCTAGAGTGAGAAAATTAACCTTTGTGCTCAATGTGTCAATGAGGATGTTGCTAAGTAACCATCCATCCACTACTGTGTTCAAGGTAATCTCTTTTTCATAATCAAGGTTGTGAGGTGGGAGGTTTGCATGTAGGATCTACCTTTCGTGTTCTTCCTCAGTGCGTGACACCTTTTCTCTCAACCATGCTCCTAGCAGGGAATGATATTATCTTGCTTCAGTAATTTACACACCTCCTTAACCTCATCCAAGTCATCCTTTGGTGCTTATACTTGGTCTTCTTTGTTCATCTTTTCTAGTTTACTCTTTTAAGCATTGGATCTCCCCTTGCAGGCTTCAAATTACGTCCATAGTTTCTGGTAGAATTCTTTACGGTGATCCAGATGTGAATACTTCCCATGTACTACTTCTTCCCTCAAAACTAGAGGTCTCTGCCTAGGTGCTTCCCTTACGTGCGGACTCCGCCCTTGTTGTTACCATAACAGGCTCTAGTTCGATTCATGTATTACTCATGGGAGCCATTGCGTGTCAGCCTTCTTAATACTCGCCATGGCAGTGCCCTTATCCTTCCGGTACTACTGACTCATATGTTCATATAACTCTGGGCACTCTTCATACTTATGTTTTTTTCCACACCAGGAGCATTGTAGAAGATCTTGACATTCGTGCTTATAATCATTTGTGGCTCCACAATTAAAGCATGTTCCACATAGGAACTCACTTCTTCCCCCACAGTTACCACAACCACGAACTCCTACAAAAAACCCTCTTCCAAACGCACCTCCATCTTCGTGCTCTTCATACCGATGTTCATCTCCTTTGGAACTACTAGAAATTCCGGTCTGCACACCAAGATCGATTGCCTCATGAATCTGGTCGATCAATCTAAAATCCTTAGTGTCATGTGTGGTTAAGGTACATATCTTACAATAACAAGATACATTTTTACAGATCGCGCACTGCAATAGGGGGCACCTACTTGCATCATGATCCCCATGACATATTTCATAGTTTATCTCTATGGCACATACTTCCTTCCGAGTACATATCCCACCATTATCCTTTGTGTGCCCTTCTACGTTACAATTTGTTCACCACATCCCACTGTGAGTCTCTGGAACCATGTTGGTAGATAATTTCTCCAATTGCTTAGCCATGGCAGCGATCTAAGCCTCCAAAAATGGGCTAACATTAGTGTTAACACTACCAACTGCCTCAGCGTACAAAGTAGCCTCCAACACTTCGCGCAGGTCTGTGAATGTTTTATGAGACAAAACCCTCCTAAAAGGAGTGATCAACCCTATAAAAACCACTAAGCATGTTGTGAAGGGTGGATATCATAAGACAATTTAGACAATAGAGTTTTAAAGCATGCATCATATTCCCACACACTCTCTATCATTCCCTACTAGATTTCTTTGAGAGAGCTGATGCTCTTCTGTTCAAACTCAGGTATGTGGAATTCTACCAAGAACACATTTCTCAGCATGGTATAATCCACAATAGTTTGATGAGGGTCATACTTTCTATACCAACTATGTGCGCGTCCTTGCAAGGTCATCATAAATTAAATGGCCTTTCGATCCTAGGTCGTGATCCCCTTTACATGCCATAGTAGCTCGCACTTATGCACATGCTCTATGACATCTTCTATCCCACTGTAATCTAGTAAGTGTAGAGACATCTCGAAAAAGACTTTAGGGGTGTCTGAGGTCCTTGTCCTCCCGATCTAGTCCC
Source organism: Taxus wallichiana var. yunnanensis (assembly GCA_018340775.1). Classification (NCBI taxonomy): domain Eukaryota; kingdom Viridiplantae; phylum Streptophyta; class Pinopsida; order Cupressales; family Taxaceae; genus Taxus; species Taxus wallichiana. The sequence continues at coordinate 46,829,710 of CM031244.1, read as the reverse complement.
TTGGTTTCCTCCAGTGTTTCCTCCTCCACCAGATCCACTAGATCTTGAGCCACCAGCTCCACCACTTCCACCTCCGATCCTCCCCGTGTTAAGTACAAGTCTCATGTTTGTTGTGCCGAATGCTCCCATTGTTCCATTGAACTATGTGCCGAAAGTTTGTAAACTAGTGCCACTCCCAGTCATATTTCCTACACCACTTCCTAACGCGCTTCCAAAACTAGCTGTATATGTGCCTTGTGCAAACATTCCACCAAATACTGGAATAGTGTGTGAAGCCATAGAAGTCCCAAATGAGAAGTTTTACCTTCTAGGTTTCATTGGTTGCTTCTACTAATATCAAATGGATCAACTATACTTTTCCCTTGTTCAAACAAACCAAGCGCCAAGGTTCGGTCACTAGGTGGGGTTAAATGCATGCCAATGACTCTTCTTTCTCTACGTGATGGACTCTCATTAGAAGCCGCAAGGTTTTCTCTCCCGTGCTTACCAAGATGGGGTATCACAGACTGTTCGGGTTCCACATCCTCTGCATGAACCTCAACTCCTTTCCACCATGTCTAGCTCCATAACCCACTTGTAATCCCATGTTTTCTATCGATCTCCCTTTCACGTGCTTCATTATACTTGAGCCATCTCTCCTCCCTTTCCTTTTCAGTCATTATATTAGCCATCTTTCCCCAACCTGGCTTCCTTGCCAAGTGCTCAAAGTGGTTTAGCCAGCCATAGGAAATGCCTCTAAACCCATGGTTACCATCAAGATTTTGATTGCCAAGGGGATAACACGCAGAAATGATCCTCTGGGCTCTCACAAGAACTCAAACTCAACAACTTCTAGATAGGAATATGTGGAAATGGCATATTCTAGAGTGTAGCTAGTCAATACTCCCTTCCACCAATGATCTATAGCATGGGTCCATGTTAGATCAGCATCTTGCAAGTTCTGATATGTTTCTTGGGTCCAAGGGTGTGATTTATAATACCACCCCGATCTATATGTATAAGCTGAGAGCCATTCAAATAACTCTACTGGGAAATAACAGAAGAAGGTTTCGTACAACTCATGATAAAGAGTGTCCTCCACCCATCTTCACATGTTAAACCTAGGTCCAGTATTGAATCTCTGAGTGAATTCATCCTCCGTGCTTTTAAACCAATCTTCAACACCCTCAAGTGTTAAGCACTCTACCATCACTTTTTCATAGATCATGATGTATGCCATGTTCCACTAAAACTTTGAAAAGAGGTCCTGAAACGGAACCAAGATGTAGTAATTTTTACACCCCATGAAGAGCAAGGGAACCTCTCGCGCACCTTAGGTGAGCACCCAGTGCCTGCTGGGTGATAGGCTGGTGCGCATGAGGTTCCCTTGTTCTTCGTGGGGTGTAAAATTGACTATAGTAACAGAACCAAGATGTAGTCATTTTTACACCCCACAAAGAACAAGGGAACCTCATGCACGCTGGCCTATCACCCAGTGTTTGCTTTGGCGCTCACCCAAGGCACGTGAGAGGGAGCCAAGTCTCTCTTTTATGTGATTTTAGTGGAATACATAATCCATGATTCTGACTTAGTGATTTAATAGACATGAAAATCTATAGAGCTCATAATGGCTTCTACACCCCTTCAGTCATAACAAAAACAAAGTGCGCAATAGAATTAATTGGAACTAGGAAATTGTAAATTCATAATAAGACTTAAAATTCAAGTAAGGTTCATGATTATACAAGATAAAAATCATAGTGGAAACATGCAGATAATACAGGAAGGAGATCTTAACATAAACATAGTGGTAACCTTATCACATTCATTCATAGTATTATTCCAAGACATCACAGAAAGGCAGACCATAGTCATGTGCCATATCTGGATCCATACATGTATGCTCACAAAATAAAATTTCATTCCCCATTTCCCCATTACATCCTTCCTAGAATCATCTACCCATTTATCCCACAGTTCTCATAGTAATTCTGTAGAGCTCCGCTACCTCACTTGTGTCCCCCTTCTTTTGCCAAGGGCACACGTATAAATAGGCCTCTGAGCTCTAACAAACTCTTTTACAACCTCAGACCTGGCCCCAAGTGTCAAGGTGTGGGTCACCCCAGACGTATGCTTCTCCATTTCATGATTATCTTTTTGGATCTTCCTATCGCAAGGTATATTCCTTCTAGGACACCCCGTCGCCAGTGATGACTTATCCACATGGAACACGTTCTTCATGTGTTCTATCCAAAAGGCCGAAAATGGCTAAGTCTTGAATTGTTCTTTACGTGTGCATGCATCCTTGGTTCTCCAAGAACCCATTTTGAATTATGTCTTACACGCCTTAAATTGTGCACTCCCTTCCGCCGTGCGCACCTATGCGCCTTTATGATTTGGAAGCTATAGAAGGTTCCTAACAATTTCGATGGAGGAGAAGAAATGTCTTTGTCATGCTTACCCCTCTAGAGTTGAAATTTATTCTTCTTGGGACAACAAGGGTAGATTTTCCATGCGTCCATCCACTCATTCAATGTATCGTGTTCCTCATTGAAAGCATAAATTTTGGGACCTAGGTCGTTTCCTTCTCCAAGAGAGTGTCCACCCCACACAAGGAAATGGGAAGTTAGGTCAAGCTCAAGACCTCATAACCTCGCTTGGTCAGTAAGATAAGGTGCAGTACTTTCCCTTCCAATTACCCTGGATGTCCCCTCTCAATCCGCTCCTAGTAAGTCTACCTTTCATAAGGAGAAAGCTAAAAATATTTTCACGGTAGTTTGGATCTTCTAGATTGGGTATCTTCCCATCAAAAGAAAATTGAACTATAACAGATCATGAGTCATTCCAGAATGACTCTTGAGTCATTGATGGACATGGGGATGTCCCGGGATCTAGTAGGGTTTGTTATATTTTTCTAGGCACAGGATCAAGTGAATTCATGTTGAGAAAGAAAAATCTTCCCCTATTGGGAGGAAATTTTGAAGTGAGACTGAAAGATGTTTGAATATATTTTTATTTTGTTGTCTTTACTTTTGACATGTATACAAACTTCTTTGTCATGGACAAGGGCCCCTATAGAACCCCATTTTGTTCCTTTTTCAACATGCGAAAGCACAAGTATCTCAATAGTTTATATGTTTGTACAAATGTATATAAAATTTTATCTAAGTCATATAAAACTAATGCATTGTACCATTTCACAATTGATATAGGAAAACAATGAATTTCAAAGTAACAATTATCCTCAATGAAACAAAAATATCAATTAAAACATCAACTTAGAAAGTATGGGAAGAAAGTATAGCTTTAAGAACAACAAGATTAATCTTGTTCATCATCTCTTATGTCTGCACCATTTTCTTCTTCAGTTTCCACTCCTACATCCTATTCTTTTGGAAACATTGCCACATATGAATCATATCTCTAGAAAATATCATTTATTTCATCTTCGTATAGGTCAGTGTGGTGTTGAAATATTAATGTTTGTATAACTATTACATCCATACAATGACCCATCTTCTACTTATATTCCAGTGGCCTAGCTTTTAACTCTGTGATTCTATTTTCAATCTTCCTCATTGTTTTAATGACTTCATAAGAGAAATCATCTTTTTGAATATTCTTCTCAAAAGAGTTGAACAAGAAATAAATATTCAAATCACCATAACTATTTTTGAATTTTTCAGACACCATATCTTCCAGTTTCAAATCAATGGCATCAAGAGTATCATCAACCCAATTTCTTTTATCTTCAAGATTTTATTTGATCCCATTTAGAGTTTCCACTCTAATCTTTGCTAGTTCTTCCATAGCATACTAAATTCCTTTGAATTCTACTGGCACAATATGTTCATGTTCATCTAATTCATCACTAAATAGATTTATTTCGTCCAACTTTGGAAAAATTCCCTCAAAGTAGAAGATTTCATTATCACATTGCTCAATTATCTCATCAATCTCATTAAGCCTATTCTTGAGTTCTTCATACTTTCCTTAGATTCTTCAATTTTTTATTTTCCATTTTTGTTAACTTCTTAATCCATGTGTCTACAACTTGAACCTTCTTGATAGATTTATCAATCTTTTCCAGTCCTTCAGGGGTATTTACAGAGGTACTTGCTTGAGTATGACTAGGTCACTGAATTAACTATTGCAGACTAGAATTCAAGGCTTTGACCTATTCTTTCAACTAATTTTTTTATCCTGTCTTCATCCACATTTTGTAATAGGTCACTTACTACCTCTGATACTCCTTGTTTTAATTGATCTCTTGAAGGTTTTCCTAAAGGAATGAGTTGGACACTGTAGTCACTAGTTATTATATTATCTCTAGTTTTTCCTTCATAAGGGATTGTTACTTCTAAAGTTTTAGACCCTAGTGAATCAGTATGGGTCTTGGTAAGAACCCTAGCCCTTTTGGAATTTCTTACCATATTTGGAAAATATAATGTAGTAATATCTATGTCCTAAACAGGAAGAACTTCTTTTTCCTCATTTGAAATCAATTCACCAATCCATCCCTTTGTAATACTTGTCCCAAATTTTGTTTCTTGCAATTCTTGTTGGGGTTTCTTGGGGACAACCACTAATTTCTTGAATATTCCTTGTTCATCTCAGGCTAATGATTTTACCTATTTTTCACCATCTATTTCAATAGCCATTTCCCTTATCTAACCATGTACTAACATTTCCTCTAATTATGTTTCTCCTTGGTTTAAAGCTTGAGATTGATCTATCTCCTTCTGATTTACACTAGTAGTTGGGATATATTATTTCCTCACTTCTTCAACTGATGCAACATTAGATTTAGCCTCTCCCTCAAGGTTTTCTTGAACCAATAATTTTTTTCGGGTTATTCCTTCCCCTCACATAGTTCTACCTTTCTTGAAGACTACTGAGTTGGCATCTTATTATCCTCATGTTCTAATGATACCTCGTGTTCTGTCATGGTGGAATATCCACACGATGCTAAATCTCTATTTCCACTTAGAGATCGTATATCTATATCAACAATAATTTCCTCTCTAGCAATTGCATCTTGTGTAACTTCTATTGTCTTTTCAAAGATAGATTTCCTGTTTGACAAGGCTCATCATCCTTAGTGGTTTTGACATAATGGGAAGAAAATTCTTCCACTAATATCTCTATATTTATATCCTTTGCACTAAGAAACTTTGGTTTGTTTGAATCTAAATCCATTTGACCTATAGAAGAAATTTTTGATGTTTGGATCTTGATTTCACTGGTTGACACATGAGTGATCTCTTCCAATTCTTTATTTATTTGAATATTATCTACTAGGTTTCTATTTGTTCATCAATAGATACATCAAGTGCATCCAATGTGGAGAATTATTCACCAATGTCAACATCTATCACATCTACTTGAGCCTTTACAAACTCCTGCAATGTTTCAAATAAAGGTATATTCACATCCTTAGTAGGTAAGGTTTCAGATGTTTTCATACCTGGACTTAGAATTTTGTTGTCTACTGGATTAGATGAAATATTTCCTTGGGTCATTTTCTCTTGAGTGCTTCTCATTGTCACTTCTTCCAAAGGAAAAGGTGAGAAAAAAGGCACTGATTGTTCCACCTGTGGTATTGGTGCAACATGTCGTGTCTGAGAAACATCATTCCTCTCATGTTTAGGGGGATCAATCACCACATCTCTATGCTTATGTTTCTTGGGTGTATGGGCACCCTCTCTTACCAGAATTGGCTCATAGACAACCTTGTGTCTCTTATGTTCCCTTTCAAACATTTTGAGGTCTGGTGTTACTTTTCGTTCTTCTTTACGTGGCCTAGACTAAGAATAGGCTTGCTATAGGTCCACTCATTAATTTTTCAGCACTATGAGGTTTTGGTAAAATAACTGAAGGAACCAAATGACATGTCAAACCTTTCCCTTTTAATTGAAGTGGTGATGCAAGAGTAATATGATATTTCTCCATATATTTTAGAAGCATTTCCTCATTCTTTTTCTTTAGAGCAGAGATAGAAGTACCAGTCCCACTAGTGGCCAAATTCCATTCATCTATAAGTTCTAAAGTGGGCCTCTTTAAAGGTAACTAAGGATATATTCATCCCAAAGGATCAATTTTTCCAGCCCCTTATCTCAGGGGAGGAATATAATCATTTAAGTTTCCCAAATCCATGAAGTTATTTAGGATTCTTATGTTTTGACTAATAAATTAGTATTACTTTGAGCAAATAATTTACGCTTCTCCTCATCACATAAGTTATCCATATATAAATCATCTAATTCTTTTTCATTACGAGTTTAAGGGGGATATAGGTTGTCCCTCCACATTTTCATCAAGATAATACATACTCACAATATTTGGGTCATCCACAATTCCATCAGGGATAACTACAATCTTGAATTCTATGATTTGGGTAAGGGTCATTCTAGAGAAATCTCTTAGCCTAAAATATTTTTCATCTCTAAAATTCATCCAATAGTCCTCAAATTGAGGCTCATGTTAAAAATATTTTGTAATATTATTGAACATCTTGTTTCACCGATTATTAACAAATTAATGAAACAAATAAGGGTAGTAGTTGAAGGAGGTATACTTGTTTGTAATGTCAATTGAAGGTCATGTGCACATTCTGATTTCTGATCCAATTTGACTACGACAACTACCTTTTGGCTAGGAGGAACTACATGTAAATGCAAAACAATACCACCAAATAGAGTTAAACAAAACAATAAGTGGACTACCTAATAAAAGCTAGATCCAAGTGTGATGCTTCCTAAACAGCTATCAATCCAATTTTTATATAAAAGTATTAATGTTATTTAAAATATACATGAAATAATGATCATATTACAATTGAGCGATTTAGGTGTCTCATACAAAACATTAAGAAAGGTCAAGTAAAAGGTGATTAGGGTCAAAGCGGGTCGATGATTGGATGGTATTGCATTACAGTCTGCAGTATAGGCTCTGGGTAAGGTCGGGTAAAGATTATAAATGCTTTTGGGCTGTTAGGAAGTGGGTATTAGCTTGCTAATATGAGGTATATTACTAGAAACATTAATTGATGTCAGTTGTATGTGTAGACACCGACTTCCACATTTGCAATCTTATTTCCAAAATAAACAAATTATTTTCATTCTTGCCAAATCCGTTATAATTAGTGGTTTTCACTAATTAACTAACGCTTTCTTACAACTTTAGAAAATTAACACCACATTTTTGATTTCCTAACCCTTTTCGCATTTAGGATTCCACTTTACGCTGAATCGTAAGTCAAAATCCTCTTCAAAATAAACAATTGGCATTATTTAACTAATTAAGCCTATTTCGCCCTTGATTTGGTCAATATACCCTAGTATTGACTCAAACCCCTCTTCCAATCACTCAAAATCATGCCATTCACCTCCACAACATCTCAACAAGATTTAAAAGCTTATTCTAGCCTCTAGTTGACCCTAAGTGGTTGATTAAGACTTCACACCTCTTAATCACTTGGTAATTCACTAATTGTGATTTGTAAGACCTAATCATGATTAGAAATTCTAATCTAATTTGGGGCTTTTAGTCCCACATGCACCAAAATACAAGTTTCTCCCAAAAGGAAAACTATAAAAAGGGTTCACCTCATTCCTTTATATTTTACACCATGCTTTTATTTGCATCTCATATAATAAATATGATATATAACCAAGTTCAATCCTTGTTTAAAGCCTTCAATGTGGTTAGTATATGGATATCCAAAATGACCAGGTAGTCATTGGGAGAGGCCATTTCACCTTGTTTGGAGTAGCAACCATAACCATTTGATTTCCCTCTTAGGTCTATTTAGGCCCATGTTAGGTAATTCAAGCATATTAGTAGGCATGTTTAGTTAGATTTTGTATTATTTTCATACTAGTTAAACATTCTTGTAAGCTTCTATATTAATGTTACATTCCTAGACTTAGAACCCTTGGCTAGATGGATGGAAATGGTGTTAGCTTTCCTTGTTTAGTCATGCAATTTGCTTTGTAAAGTTTAGGGTGTCATCATTTGGCATGCCCACTGGGATATTACCCCATTACATTCACTTTTTAAATCTTTTTAATTTAGTTTCAAAGTTTTTCATTTCAAGTTTATATAATAGTTTCAAGTTCCTAGATTAATTTCAAGTTTTTAGTTTAATTTCAAGCTTTTGACAAAGTACTTCCAATATTTTTAGATTAGTTTCTCAAAAAAATTGAATTAATTTAAAAATTTAGAGTAATTTTGAAAGTTTTTCATTTAAATTTTATAGATTAGTTTCAAATTTCCTAGATTAATTCCAATTTTTCTAGTTTAAATTTCACGCTTTCCAAAGTACTTTAAAGCTTTTTATATTAGTTTCTCAAGATTTTTAGATTAATTTCAAAGTTTTAGAGTAATTTTCAAAGTTTTATAGATTAATTTCCATTTTCTAAAATTGTTTCAACTAGATTAGTGGTAGAAATTATGTTTTATTTATTTTTTGAGGATTCAAGGAGGTGAAGCCCTATCAAAATTATAAAAATACCAAATATTTGACCCTTTTGAAGAAATTCTTTTCAAAAATCAAATTTTTGTCACTTCTTGTGAAGCGGTGCACAAGCGTTGAATCGGGAGTGCGAGACGTTGAACTATGAGCACATACATCGAAGTAGGAGTGCACCCATCACTTATATTTTTCAACTCTATCATTTTTACAAAGGGGAGTGCGGGTGTTGTACTATGAGCATAGGCATTGAATTGTGAGCGTAGGTGTCGAGACCGGAGTGCACACATCAGCTTGTTATTTTAAACTCTGTCATTTTTACAAAGGGGAGCACAAACATTGAACTATGAGTATAGGCATCGAACTGTGAGTGCACACATCGCTCTAAAAGTGCACACGTCAGCTTGTATTTTTCAACTATGTGTCATGTTTCCAACAGGAGTGCATGTATTGAACTGTGAGTGCATACATCAAAATAAGAGCACACATGTTGATAGGGCGCGTAGGTGTGTTTGTATAATTTTTTCCTGTAAACTCAAAGTTTCCATTTTTGGTTTTTAGGATTTACATTACTTTTAGAGGTTTTTAAATGTCATTTTTATCAATTTTGTATATTTAGAGTAATTTTTCTCATAAAATAGCTTAGGTTTTGAAGGAATTAATCTTATTTTCATGCTTTGTATGAGTTTGGGTTAAGGTGTGTATGCTCTTCTCTTGCACTTCATGTGACCTAGAGAATCTAAAGCACTCTTAACCCTTCTTATTCTATCTTTAGAGTAAGTAGGGAACTTTTTAATCATCTTTTAGATTAAATTCTTTTTGCTAAATAAAAAAGGCTATAATTTTTGTATGCTCTTCCCTTGCACCTAGTGTGATCTTGGGAATCAAAATAAATTTTAGTATTTTCATTAAAAAGCACTTGGATGAATTGGGAATAAACCTTGTTTTTGTAAAATTTGATGGTAGTTAGTTGATTTACAAGCATTTTTCATTGTTATTTTCTTATGATATTGTGAATCTATTTTTGAAACTATTAACCATTTTGTGAAGGACCTAACACTAGTCAAAGAAAGGAGGACCTAAATAATTTTTCTAACTACACGTGTGATTGTAGGTTGCCAAAAGGAGTACGACAAAAACCACATTAAGTCTAAAAGATAAAAAAATACACCACAATCATCACATTGTATTTATAGGTTTCGGTTAAGAGCTACGACTCGTCTGCTTAACTAGGACATAACCCCTTTGGCATAAGCCTTAAGCTAAAATAATGGGGGTGGTCTTGGGAACCCTAAAGTATTTCATGCAGAGGAACCTTGTGAACAAAACAGAAAGTGTTCCACACTATCGACTGTCTAGTAAACTTTGGTGAGATTAACATCATAGATATCCGTATCACAACCCCAAAGTGAAAGTATATGTGAACACACTTTGGTGCTCATTATACTAATGGGGGTAAAGTAAAGTTGAGATACTCCCAAATGAGTCAGTGTTAAGTTTTGGGTAAATCAAGCTCACTCCTAGATATCTTGTGACACCTAGAGAGTGAACCACCTAGGAATATTTCCAACTTGGAGCCATTGTTTTTGTCTTAGATAGTATACTTGAAGAAGGAAAGGATCTCTTAAAGTTGAAATTGCATGACATTTCATCAAAAAATCTACTTAGTGTAATTTTTTCCTATTTTTCACTTATCTTAAGACAAGGAGAAACTCTACGAAATAACACCAAGTATATTTTAACACCACTTAGTCTACACCCTTATTTTCTTGTTGCCAATTTTTGGACAAAAGGAAACAAAATATACTGAATCTTGCTAGATATCGCATGTCCACCAATTTTTATTCTACTTGCATGACTATGTTGTGATTTTGCAACGCAAGTGTTGAAAGTGAGCATGGTACGTCTAACGATCTAGTAGGCCCCCTTGTCTCAAAAACCCATATTTGAGACTTGTTATCATCATAGTTAGGTGATTTCATCCTTTTCTTCTTTTGAGTTGCTATGCTACCCACATTGTATCCATACAATTGAAATATTTACGTCTTGTTTCCATTGTGAACTTATGCCTAAATCTCTATATTGTAGGGTTACGTTATTCACACGCATAGCAATTTTTTTTCATACTTAGACATGGTTTTTACATCCTAACTTTGTCTTGAGTTTTATGAGTGTTGACGATACATTTTTAGCATCGCGATAACATCATTTTGACACTAGAAATCTTGATTTCCAAAATCTTGGTTCACATATCCAAATATTGTCGTTACGCTACTCACATTGTTATCATCCATTTTATGAGACTTAGACTTTGTTAGTGTTTAGAAACTAGTTTTTAGTATATCTTGTTACAAGATCACGTCAACATTCTCTTATCATTTAGGCCTTGTTTTTTGCAAACTTGACCTAACTGGTGATATTGTGTTGTCACTATTTGGTTTCAAACCTATCTAGATGAAATCTTCGAAAATACAATACTTTTTGTAAACCAAACTTTGAGTATTGTATGAGATTATATTATTCGAAGGAAAACTTGTGTCATATATTACCTTGTCAGGGGTAGTTTGTTCGTTATTCATTAGTTCATACATTTATTTTAACCCATCACTTTTGTGGCTATTCTATAGTCATCTTGTTTTAGAAAATTAGCGTCGTTATGCCACAAAAATTTGACTATGGTCCCTTGTTAATAAACCTTAGTGGAAATATTTCATGTTGTAACTTCTATTCTAAGTAATTCCTACACATAGAATGGGGTCACAAAATTTGGCAGCCAATGTATTTGGAGGTGACAACCCCTTTTTGGAGGATAATATCATAATTTACCATAGTGGTGGAGAGGAGGAGTCTCCTCGTGCAAATGTAGAGCTTCATTCCACCCATTTTGATGACTACATTTTTCATAACAAACATGAAGTTCTTATGCGGGTTTTGGAACTAGGAGCCAAATTACCTTCCACAATAGACCCTTCTCTTATTTCCGAGAATGGTTTGGGGAGAAGAATAAGTAGACCTCCCTCATCACACTATTAATGAAATTTTAAATCTAGGTCATGCCTCTACTTTTGCATGGTAGAATAATGAGGAGATACCATTTGAAAACAATGGAGACTATCGTTTGCCTCCTATTAAAATTTGTTGCAAAGACCATAAAGAACATGTTCATCATGCACAACCTCCTCCTAATGAATATCATCATGAAATACCTATTAAAGAGGTTACGTTAGAACAACAAGTCTAAGCCCTCACTCATCAATTGACAAGTTTGGCTTCACATATACAAAAAGAACAACCAAAAGTTGTGAAAAAAACTATACCAAAGGCAAAACCTAAAGCTTCGTTTTATGAGTTCCTAATAAACACTCCTCAATGGGAGGCATAAAGAGATCCTTATGAAGATATTATCACAAAAATCAAGGTGGGCATACACCTAGGCTTAACCCTTTGTATAGACCTACACCGCCACCCACACAAGATCCAATTTTTAATCAAGAGTGGTCAACAATGAAGAATTCCCTTCAAGCATTACAAGAGGGCCAAACCAGTAGTAATAACAAGTATCGGTTCGATGAGTTATGTCCTTACCCATTTGAAAAATCCATGCTGCAAGTACCTTTCCCAAGACATTTTGATTTTCCAAAATTTGATAAATATAAGGGAAAATGTGACCCTCATGATCATATAAAGGACTTTTATATGGCATGTCAAGAGGTGACATTCAGTGACAATTATCTTATGCACTTGTTTCCACAAAGTTTAGGGGAAATGATGCTAGATTGGTTTGTGCATATCCCTAAGGGATCTATATCAACATGGCTAGAACTAGCAGAGAGTTTCATACGACACTTCTCTTTTAATATAGAAAATGACATTACCATGTTAGATCTCTATAATGCTAAACAATGAAACAACAAAACTTTGCTGCATTTTTACAAAGATGGAGAGGGTTAGCTAGTCGCTTTCCTTTCTCCCTACCCAAAAAGTAGTTGATAGGCATATTTGTTCCCAACCTCCATCCAGACATTACATTCCACTTGCAAATGCATTATGGTAACACATTCGAAAAGGTAATAGAAAAAGGGAGTCAAATTGAAAAGGCTTTGTTAGCTAGGGGAATCTAAAACCTTTCTCCCATGAACACAACAATTCTAAATATAACGATAAAACAAATTTTTTTCCTAATATAAACAAAAATTTCATTAGTGATGGGATAGTGGACTCTAAATGGGTGCAAGTTGTGCAAAACCACACACCTTTGAATCATGTAAAGAGTAATCCACCTACCAATTATAAACAACACAATTTTTATCCTTTATCTAAATCCATATCATCTATACTAAAATAGTTGGAGGCCATTAACATGGTTAAGTACCCTGAAATGCAACCCTACGGGGATGATACACCCAAACCATCATGGTTTAGGGAGAATGAATTCTGTGGGTTCCACCACGTAAAGGGTCACAAAACTGACAAGTGTTTAAGATTAAAACACTATATTCAAGACCTAGTTGATAACGGTGATATTGAAGTAGACTCTATTGTCACTACTAAATCTCCAAATGCAAACTTAGGGATCTTCAAAGAGCCTTTTCCCAATCACAAAGAAAAAAAAACTAGATCGGGGAAAATCATCTTAGAATAAAAATGCTAACTATATGTCAAACAAATACCATTTTGATGCCTTGATAGGTTGTGTTGACCCACTCATTGAGAAAATCAATACAATTAGAATTAAGAAAAGAGAGTGTGTTGTGGCAACATGGCGAGCTCACCTTGTTATAAATTCTGAACCTACTCCCCCTCCTCCTCAAGAGATTCACTATGATGTGTTAGATTAACTAGAAAAAACTACAGCTAAGACTTCTATCTTAATCCTTCTAAATATCTCTAGTGTCCATAAGGATATACGTTACAAAACCTTACAAGGATCAGGAGTATCCATTGATGTTGACCCACATTTGCAAGCCATGGTAGCACAACTTGTTCCTTTAGAATGCATAACCTTTAGCACTACAAATTCCTAGTTAAATATCCTTCACATAACCTACCATTACATATTGAGGTTATCATTAAACATAAGAAGATTAAGAGAGTTCTTGTGGATGGAGGATTGGGTCTTAACATATGTACTCTTAAACTAGTCCACCAACTAGGTTGCACTCAATATGATATGGAAAAAAAGACCTCATCATTAAGGCATATGAAAATGAAGAGACACAATCAGCTACAATGATAAATTTATCATTAGAAGTGGGTCCCATAACACATGATACGAAGTTCCATGTCTTGGACTTGGAACTCCCTTACAATATCTTGCTCGATCACCCATGGATTCATGTCATGCAGGTTGTGCCATCAACGTATCATCAGTGTTTAAAGTTGCAATATGAGGGACAAACACTCACCATACAAGGGGACCCTCAACCTTTTTCTCATTGTATAGTATTGTCCGGATTTTCCCCTACATCTACGATTGTCCATATATGGATATTTTTATTCCTATCTAGTTAGAGGCCTTTGTTTCACGAGCAGATCCAGATACCCTATCTATCAATGAAAATGGTACTTCCACCTTAGAAAATCCTTTTTCTAAGTGTGAGATGGAGGTAAAACCATGAGGTTGTTGAGATTATGATCTATAACAAGCCCCGATGGTTCAAAATGGTCCAATGTTAGTCCAAGCACATGGTATGCCATGTTCCAAAGTTCAAAGATCAAGAGAGGCTTGCCCTTTCAAGAATTTTACTCTTGGCGGCTTGCTAGAAGATGAAAGGTTTCTTATGGACATTGTATTCCATCCAGATGATGATGACATGGCTACATGCTATAAATCACCTAAGTATCCCATTCCTAATTGGATAATGCTTGTCATGGGGTATAAAGGTTGCTAATTTGTGACCACCAATAATAAGGCCCATTAGAAACTCTTAAAATACATAGGCATATAGTGGGTAAATTAGTTATATGAATCCATGTATATGAGTATCATTATTCGATGATGTGTATGCTTCTTCCGAGTGAGGATAATTTTTCCGAAATGAAATTGAAATAGATTCATGATGTAGTCTTTACAAAGACTGGCCTCTACAAACCTATTCGCCAATATGACTATCCTTACTTTAACTATTGTTATACCCACCATATCCCCTATAAATCAACCATTGACCCTCACTTACCCACCAATCATGAGTCGGGATCAATAATAACACGTACATATTGACGTGTTTTAGAATGATGAGGCCATTGGTGAGTTCCTGGGAAATAGAGACAACATTCCAAGAAATGATCACAACAAGGGGTTCTCCACTCAGCTTAATGCATGCGCATACTTTGGAGAGGAAGTAGATTTATGTGGGCATTTAAGTAAAAAATAAGCAAGGAAAAATTTCCATATAAAATCCTTGTGGAAATAAAAAGTGGAAGTCCTATAGCAAAAACCAATTTGAGGCACATGTGGAAAAACAAACAGAACCTATGGAAAAGATAATGTACCCACTTCAAGATGAAGAGATCCCTAAACCACCTGTGATAGAGGAGGATCTTAATATCCCTCTTGATCTTATAGATGTGGGGGATGAATTAAAGTTATTCATGGAAGATACAATAGATGTTAATATCAGCATGGAGGAACTGTTCTAGATAGTTAAGTTAGGAGATTCCCTCTCAGCCAAAGAACAAAACAAAATCACAAGACTCTTAAGAGAGTATGCAGACATATTCACTTGGTCTTATGATGACATGTCAGGACTTGATCCTACACTAGCGGTGCACAATATTGTGGTACACCCAGATGCTAAGCCCATCAAATAAAAGATCCAAAAGATACATCCTCGTGTCACCTTACTGGTAAAGGCAGAGCTAGAAAGGTTACTAGAAGTAGTATTTATTAGGCCTATTGAATACTTAAAGTGGATCTCCAATGTGTTTCCGATTCAAAAGAAGCTAGTTGGTATTAGAGTGTGTACAAAGTTTAGGGATATAGAAAAATATTTTCATAAGGATGATTTTCCTCTTCCAAATATCAACATGATTATTGATTCTACAAGAAAATATGAGATGCTTTTTCTCATGGATGGATTTTCAGGTTATAATTAGGTAAAGATTGTAGAAGAATATTAGCACAAGATATTTTCACAACCCCATGGGGGACATTTTTTTACCAAGTCATGCCTTTCAGCCTTAAAAATGCAAGCGCTACATATCAAAGGGTGATGACTATAATCTTTCACAATATGATAAGTGACATCATGGAATATTACGTAGATGATATACTAGCTAAATATAGAACCCACGAGGAACACCCAAAAATTTTATGGTGTATCTTTTAGCGCTTAAGGGATTACAAAGTCGACTTAACCCAAAGAAGTGTGTCTTTGGTGTGCTATCTGGGAAATTACTAGGATTCATTGTGTCACAAAGAGGAATAGAAGTGGACCCTGCAAAGGTCACAACTATCACATAAATGAATCCCCTAAGAATATCATACAACTACGTAGCTTACAAGGGAAAATTCAAGCCATCAAAAGGTTTATTTCATAGCTAGTAGACAAGTGTCATACATTTACACATCTTCTTAAGAAGGATGTTAATTTCAACTGGGGACCAGAACAACAACAAGCGTTTGATTTACTAAAAGAATATTTAGACAACCCCTTTGTTCTCATGTAACCCACAACGGAGAAAAACTTTATATCTCTGCTACAAATTTTATAATTAGAGCACTATTAGACCAAGATGACAAAGAACAAAGAGAAAAGGTAGTGTACTATTTGAGAAGGACATTGGTAGCATATGAGCTAAATTATCCACAAATTGAGAAGGATTTCCTAGCTGTGGTGTTTTCTTTCCAGAAGCTACGTCATTATATGCTTAATAATAAAATCAAGCTAATTTCAAAGGTTGACCCTTTGAAGTATTTATTGTCCAAACCAACACTAACTGGAAATATGGCTAATTGGATCATATTATTAAGTGAGTTTGACATTGAATACATTCATCAAAAGTTAGAAAAAGGAAATTTTTTAGCAGATCAACTAGTAGAAGCTCCACTACCAAGTATTAAACCATTGATTTTAGAACTACCAGATGCATCCATTATGTACCTCAAAGAATCTACAGTTTGGAAAATGTACTTTGATGGCTCTTTTACTGTCATGGTTCGGTGGTAGAGTTTTTCTAATCACTCCCACGAGGATACTTGATTTTGTAGGCATTTCGAATTGGATTCCCTTACATGAACAATACAAAGATAATATGAAGCTTCATTGCAGGAATGAAGATGGAAATCAAATGGGATATCAGATAAGTAAAATTCATTGGTGATTCAATGCTTATTATCAAATAGGTCACAGATGAATATAAAGTTAAAGATGAAAAGTTACTTCCAAATAAAAGAATGGTTTATTTCTTGAAAGAATTATTTGAGAAGATAACATTTGAGAAAATACCAAGAGCTCGAGAAAAGAGTGATAGATGACATGGCTATGGTAGTGTCTATGTTGAGCATTCCATGAGAAAGCAATGATATGCCATTATTTGTTATAAATATAAGAACAACGATATACGACATACCAAATTCTTGTTTAGCGTGTGAAGTTTTTGGTCCCTTTTCATCGTGGTACGCTGAAATCTATAATTATCT
Source organism: Taxus wallichiana var. yunnanensis (assembly GCA_018340775.1). Taxonomy (NCBI): domain Eukaryota; kingdom Viridiplantae; phylum Streptophyta; class Pinopsida; order Cupressales; family Taxaceae; genus Taxus; species Taxus wallichiana. Next base: position 46,812,617 of record CM031244.1, on the reverse strand, counting down.
CCATGATGGAACCATCCCTATAAACATTTCCCATGCTAAAAAGTGTAACCTCATCAAGTGTATATCCCACTATACATTACTTGGGGGTACCCTCATCCATTGAGGCTATGATGGGAATCATTGTGCTACTTAAATTTCGGCGAATCCATCCAAGTAATCAAGGAGGTGCATGAGGGAATTTGTGGAGCTCATATTATAAGATTGCCCTTGCAAAGAAAATAATCATAGTAGGTTACTATTGGCATACCATGGAGCATGACTATTGTGAATATGTGAATAAGTGTGTGGATTGTCAAAAGTATAGCAATTTGATACATGTGCCAACACAATCCTTGTAACCAATCACAATACCCTAGCCATTCTCAAAGTGGGATCTCGATCTAATAGGGAAATTTAATCATGTCTCCTTAGATGGCCATAATTTCATTATAATGGCCACTAAGTCTTGTAAAAAATGGGTAGAGGAAGTTCTTCTTACTTATATAGAAGATCCCCAAATTTTAGAGTTTATAAGAAATCATATCATCTGCACATATGATATCCCTTCTTCCATTATCACCGATAATGGTAAGTCATTCAAAAATAAAAATTTGAAATCACTCTTCAAACACTTTCAATTTTACCTTAATTTTTCAACCCCTTATTACCCTCAAGGTAATGGACAGGCTGAAGCTTCCAACAAAACCTTAATTCACATTATGGAGAAAATGGTGAATACCATGTGCCATAACTAGCATCTGCAAAATCACCCTACCCTTTAGGAACTCAAAAATTCTATTCGCACCCCTATAGGTACAACTCCATATTATTTAGTATTCAGTTCAAAAGTTTTCTTTCCTTTAGAGATCGATATCCCTTCTTTGTGTATTGATTTACGGGATTACCTGAATGAAGAGAAGGACTATAGAGTAGCCCAACTGGTAGAATTAGAGCTATTGGATGATAAATGCCTTCACGCCATCAATTACGTAAAAGTGTATCATGATTGATTATTCCAGAGCTACAAAAATAAGGTCATACCTCATCGGTTTGAGTTAAGAGACATGGTGTTGAAAGAGAATTCTAGAAGAACACAAATATAGATAGAGAAAAAATGGGAAATTTGAGCCCAATTGTCTAGGACCATAGATTTTGGTTACCAAGTTTGGTTCGGTGCATATAAGTTGGCCCATTTAGATATCTAAGAGATTTGAGAACCCATGAATGCAATTCATCTTAAGTGCTTATATGCTTAATTATGGGGTATCTGCATAATACCAAGAAAAATAAAGTAAAAAAGTATAAAAATAGAAAAAACTAAAAAATAAAAGGTATGTCCAATAGTGAAAACCATGCAATGGTGGTACTTTACACAATTCCTTTGGTGATAACCAAATTTCCACGCTAAGGGAGGGTCCGTTGTTCACAATAATTATAGGTTTAGGGAGTACTATAACTTTTCCCTAAGTTAATCCTTACCTTTGTCTGAGCCTCTTGTGATCCTATCCTTCTTTTCCCTGGTCGGATAATCTAAGCTTCTTAGTGCAGAGAAGTTAACATTGAATGAACCCATCTCACACTTGGGAAGCTTCACAAAATCACTTTTGGCATATACCACATGGAATTCTGCCATTTTAAATCCCATATAACACTGGGGAATCCATGTTTCTTTATTTCCTTGCACGTTTGCTTTGGAAAACTATTGAGAAAATGTCAAAAAAATCGTATAACTTTTTAAAATCCCAAAACATATAGATATGTCCTTTGGAAAAATAAAAAAATTCAAATATGTTTCTTAGAAAACTCCAAAACAATAGAAAATTGTCTTAGAAATAAAATCAAAAATAGTGAAAAATGTCCCTAAACCGTCCAAAAATACAAAATAGTGGTTCGCTTAATTTAAGTTGTTGGTTTGTATGGGTTTTGTTGCATTAATTTTTCATACTATATGCTTTAAACTAGATTCACTTGCTTACTTAGATTGAATATCAATTTATTATGTAGTGTATTGTATTAAGTCCATTTTGTATTGCATACTTGTAAATAAATGTGTTGCTTTGATTAGATTTGTTTAAACTTGTGATTGTTAATTTCTACTTATACATTGTCTTATAATTTCATCATCATATCACACATATCCATCACATCTCTACATCATATATCAAAAATATGCTAAGTCTACATCACCCATGTATACTAAAAGCTAATCATAAAATATCGTATCACCAAAGTGGGGCAAGAGGTGTTGCACATGATCACAAATCTATCCCCCACGCCAATATCAAAAATATAAACGTGTTGCTCAAAAAATCTCATCAAACATACAAGTATGATATCATATAAAGCTATCACATAATCCAACAAGTTGATATAAGGCTATAATAGTAAAAAAATTAAGAGAAATTACAATCCAAAAAAATGAGAAAATTGTTAAAAATCCGAGAAAAAAAAATTGTAAAAATTTAAAATTTTACAAAAATTGGTAAACAACTTATATGCAGCTAAATCATGTGTCAATTACATCATCCTCGAACATTGAAATATGTCTTACAAAAGCATATTTCTATGGTTCTTTCTTGTTCTAGTCTCAAATGACTTGTGGATCATCATGATCTACCTCCATTAACAAAAGCTTGGCTACATACTACGTCGGTCCTCCCATGCAATAGTGAGTTTCCAGGGACTATGTCATAGTGCACGAAAGCTTTTCCATGGGACTACTTGTGTCCTCCTTTTTTCCTCGCATGTGTTATTACTTGGGGCATCATTTTTAACCCTTTTCGTTACAACACGAACATTTGGGAACTGCAGCTTGATCACAAAATCATTGGTGTAATTGTCTTAAACATTATTTGTTTGAGTATGTGTGATTGTACTAGTTTCTCTGTTAGGTTAGCTAGTTTAATTTATCATATTGCATTGCATAATGTATGTTGCATGGAGTTACGTATTTTTAGTAGTAAAAAATTGTTAGTAATTTAGCTTTTCATGTTATCTTACACTTTTTTTATTTTAAATAAAGGCCAATGATGTAGACCTAGGGGCAAAATGATATAAACCGGTTGCTTATGGAAAGGTTGGATGCAAAGATTGGGCTTGTCCTATATTTCTCCATTAATAATTTATTATCATTACTAATTTTTCTTCTAAAAACTCACCTAGGGCAATAAAAAACGATGTTTCTCCTATTCTTATTGATTCTCAATACCTAAGGGTTTTGTGCCTGTTTTGACATATTTTCTTCTATCCATTTTGATCATATTTTTGATTGTCGATTGACTAATTCTATCACCCACTCAAAAATCGAGGGGGCATCCTTCATCCTACTAATTTTTCTTCAAAAATTTACCTGTTTATGTTTGTCTACTATATTTGAAGTGAAGTCACTAACTTCACCTCAAACAGGGCAAATGTAGACACCTAAATTCTACTTTTGCAATCTTATTGCCAAAACACACACAAATCACTCTCATTCTTGCCAAATATGTTATAATTAGTGGTTTTTGCTAATTAACTAACGTTTCTTACAACTTTAGATAATTAACATCACATTGTTGATTACCTAACCCTTTTCACATTCGGATTCCACTTTATGGATAATCATAAGTCAAATCCTTTTCAAAATAGAAAATTGACATTTTTAGCTAATTAAGCCTATTTTTCCCTTGATTTAGTTAATATACCCTAGTATTGACTCAAACCCCTCTTCCAATCACTCAAAATAATTCCATTCACCTTCACAACATCTCAAAGAAGATTTAAAAGCTTATCCTAGCCTCCTAGTTGACCTTAAGCGGTTGATTAAGGATTCACACCTATTAATCACTTGGTATTTCACTAATTATGATTAGCAAGGCCTAATCATGATTAGAACATCTAATCTAATTTAGGGCTTTTAGTCCCACATGCACCAAAATACAAGTTTCTCCCGAAAGGAAAACTATAAAAAGGGTGCACCTCAATATTTTATATTTTACACCATGCTTTGATTTGCATCTCATATAATAAATATGATATATAGCCAAGTTCAATACTTGCTTAAAGCATTCAATGGGGTTAGTAGATGGATATCCAAAATGACCAAGTAGTCATTTGGAGATGCCATTTCACCTTGTTTGGAGTAGTAACCATAACCATTTGATTTCCCTCTTAGGTATATTTAGGCCCATGTTAGGTAATTTAAGCATACTAGTAGGCATGTTTAGTTATATTTTCTATTGTTTTCATACTACTTAAGCATTCTTTTAAGCTTCTATCTTAATGTTACATTCCTTGACTTAGAACCCTTGGCTAGATGGATGGCAATGGTGTTATATTTCCTTGTTTAGTAATGAAGTTTACTATGTAAAGTTTAGGGTGTCATCGGTATGTATGACTCGATGCTGGTTAGGAAGAATGACCAACGTCGGTTGGCTAACCGACGTCGGTAGGGGAACTTAGCGAAAAGTTCTTGAAATTGTTTTTCGAGACTCCGTATTATTCGAACCCAATTTTTTCTCCTTTTTAATCTGAGCAGCATCAAAGATATGAGATGAAGCTTGAATATAGATAGATCATGATGTATGTCATTTTGTAGCCAAGGATGTGATCCAACTAGCACTCAAATTTGTGGAGAGATGGATAACACTCAAATAGGACTTGATCTTGTCCTAATTGTTTTAGGTTGTGCCTTTCAACCAAGGTAAGAGAACCTATTTTGTAAACCTCAAATGGTGAAGGAGATGAAGATATCCCTCAATTTTTGCAAATAGTATGAAAAGGGCCTTGGGAAAATATTATCAACACTCTAAATATGACTTTCATAGGTTTTCACTTCCAGATTATGGAGATACTTTCAATGCATGGCAAGGGTTACAAGAAATTTTGAAATATTGATCTATTGTGCATACTTTAGCAAATGGATTTTGATCTTTTGTGGGTATACAGGTCAAAATAGGGGTAGTACAGGGTAGGATTGGTTATTTGAAATATTTTGGGTGGGAGTTTAGATAAGAAAAACCAAGGTCCACTAGACTCATTGAGGATTTCAGCAAAATATGGAAAAACTTAACGGCAAAAGTATTAAAATGGTTAATCATCCCTTCAACCAGGATATGTACATCAAATGGAGGCCCAGATATTCACTTTTCCACACAATCTTTGATCATATATCACAAAATATTGAGTTAGAATGAACCAATGAAGCATTTAGTAATCACGATTTAATCATGACTTAAGGTGCACCCAAAGGTTTATAAACAATCTCTGAAGTCAAGTAAGGTAAAGTGATTTCAAATTTGTTTACCTCTTTATTAGATGAAAGATCTTCTGAATGTGAGATTGGAAATGCCACTAAAATATCAACAAGAAATGAGACCATGTATGATCAAGAAAGATTTTAAACACAAGACTACAATAGGAAACAAGAAACACAAATTTGAAATGCATTATGAAATGTAAGCATTCACAGATTTTTCCCAAAGACAACACAGAATAACTCAAAAATGATTAAATTTATCAGTAGGGGAATGTTTTGAAAAAAAAATGATCTCAGAGCTTGTTAATGACTATACATGTGCAACCAACTTAACATGATTTGAAATCAAATACAAAGAGAGTTACATGAGTTTCTCAAGTGGTCACTCAGAGAATGGGCTTCTTCCCATATTTTCTCGTCAAATTTTTAGTTTTCCAATATTTTTTAAACTGTTACAACCATTTGCATGAAAAATTCATGCAATATATAGCTTTCAATCTCCTTTGATCCTTCTTTCCCAAGAAAAGAATATGCCAAAGGATCAAATTTGTTACAAAAATTTCTCATGATTCGCAGACAAGGATGTTTAACAGAACACATCCAAAAAGTTACCAATTTTCTCAAAAAGAGATGAATCATTGAAAAATTCACATCATTATCCATTGTGGAGGCACATTTTTCATTTTCAAAGCATGCAGACCCCCTTCCCTTCATTATTTCATCCATTTCCCTCCAAAATTTGACTCTGTAACTTTTGGATCTGATATTTCACGTTTTTGGATAGGTTAGGGAAAAAATTCATTTCAAAAACATCTCTGATCTTCTAATTGATCCTCAAAACTGATTGCATTGGTCCTTATAGGCACAAAAGGCAAGAATTTGTCAAAAATTTGATAAAAATTGATGCAAAAATGCATCTCCAAACTTCCTGGAGCTCAAATAGCGTCCAAACTAAAAAATGCACAGTTACCATTGATCTTCCTTTATCCTTTAATATGAGCCCCCACGTGTCACAATGTGATTAGAAATGGGCTTGGGATCATTTTTTTACATTTTAAAACTTTTGGAAAAATGTAAAAAATTTGACATTTTTCTCCACCCCTCCGCCCTTTATAAATGAGCTTGACACGTGTCCCAATGTGGGTCCCAGTGGAATCGCAGCTTGATTCTACACATTTCCATATTTTTTGGAAAGAGGAAATTTTTCCAAATTATGCCCATGGACCCACACGTCCAATTCCATCTCTAAAACATGGCGCAATACGACTGGATATGGAGTCGCGAATCAATTTTAAACATTTTGTATCTTTTTAGATAAAGGAAAAATTTTCAATTTTCCTCCACGGCTCCACCCTCCCATAAGACATGTGTCCTCATATGATTGGCTGAGGGCAGCACTTCTCATTTCATATTTTAATCATATTCCACAAAGGAAATTTTTTTAACATTTCCTCCACCATCCCGCACCTCCGCCATTGACTCCTTAGATGAATCTTGACTTTTTACCTTTGGGCTCACGGGTCCATTCAACGATTTTACCCTTTTGATAACTAGAGGAGAAAAATACAAATTTCCTCCAAAGGCCCACCTCCGTGCCTATGCTCTGATGCTAACACATGTCTTCATCTCATTGGCTATGAGTTTGCGGTCCAATTTTATACTTTAACTCTTTTTCACCAAAGGCCGAAAAGTATCAAACTCCTCTACCTTTCCATCTCCCCGCCTTGCCACGTGTCCTCCTCTGATTGGATGTGGGCCTTAGGGGATTTTCTTCATTTCCACACATTTTCCAAAGTTCCCTAAGGCACAAAACAACCCACCTATCCACCTTCACTCTGCTTGTGACATGTGTACCTCCTCTGGGGCCTTGTGGAGCTGCAGGGGCAACTTGCACATTTTTCCAAAAACACAAAAATGTTAAGTTTTTAGAAATGACCATCAATCCTTGTCCAATTAGAACAATCCATGTTGTCGATGAATGCTAAAGAAGAAATTTATGGGAAAATGATGCCCGTCTGACCATCAAAACATAGAAAATGCCAGGGATGCCCTAGAATTTGATTTTTTTGCTAAGGACGACAAATTTCTTGAAATTGAACCAATTAAAACATGTTTTCAAAGAATTTTTTATCATGGAATTGGATTTTCAATGGCATACAAGTGAAAATTGATCAATTTTAAACTTCCATGATCAAGTAAAAAGGAAAAATGGTAGAGGCCCATGGATTTGGAAAAATTAGGGCACAAAATAGGGCACACATGCAAATTTCTTTCAAATTGGGGCAAAATAACAAGTTTTGTGAGCATTTTGAAGCATCCAAGTAAGAGGGGAAAAGTTTTAGACCACCAATTTGAGAGAAAAATGTTTTAGAGCATGCAAAATGAAGGAAAATTTTAGGGCAAAATGGTGCAAGCTCAAAAATGGCACCAACATCAGCTCCTGCTCAGGGATGGGCACTCCCAACGAGTGCCACAAGAACAAAAGAAGTAGACCAAGTGCCAAAAACAACCATTGGGCAATGGAGTCAAAAATGTAGGGCAGAAAAACCAGACCCAATCAACAAAAAATGGCTGCCAAGAACAAGGAAAACCACAAACTAACAAAAATAGTAAAAACAGAGCCAAAAACAAAGACTATACACTATACAAGTGGTGCATACCTCAAATTTGGGGATTAATCCAAGAAATGCTTCATATGCCTACCATTAACAAGTAATTCAAGCAATTCCCCATCTAAGTCCTTGAGAAAAAAGGTATTCTCACCAATTCTGATATCAATGGAGTAAGGGCCCATCCACAATGCATCAAATTTACCATGTTTTCCCTTATCTTCATGCCTGCTATCCCACAACAAAACCAGATCTCCAACATTGAAGGCCCTAGGAGTGACCTTCTTGTTAAACAACCTCTTCAACTTCTCTCTAAATCTGACATGCCTTTGGTGGGATGCTCTTGTTTCTTCATCTAGCTCTACAATCTGATTAATCCTTGCTTCATATGGACTGACCTCTTGATCTTTAAGTTGTTGAACAAAATGAAATGAAGATAATTGTAGATGTAAGGGCAGAAAAGCTTGAGTTCCATATACCAAATCAAATGGGCTCTTACCGGTAGCTCTTTTGGCAGAGATTCTATCAGCCCAAACTGTAAATTTCAGTTGTTCACCCCATTTTCTCTTATTCAACTCCAAGGTTCTCCTAATGATATTCAACAAGTTCTTATTGTTGGAATCAACTTGTCCATTTCCTTGAGGATTATAGTTTGAAGCATAAGTCGATAGGTTTGATACTCCTTACACATTGCCATCAAGGTCTTAGCTCAAAAACATATGGCATTATCAGCAACAATCTTGACTAGCACACCAAATCTGCATATGATATGATTCAACATGAAGTCCATAACAACTTAGTGTGTTGCTTTCTTGGTGGGGATTTCTTCTACCCACTTGGTGAAGTAATCTATGGCTACAAGGATCCACTTATGTCCAGCACTAGAAGGGTCTAAAATCTCACCAATGAAGTCCATCCCCATTGTTTGAAAGGAGCCTCAATTGATACAGGCTGCAAAGGAAGGGAACCTGAAGCTTTCATTCTTCTAGAGAAATGCTAGACAACTTTCACATTTTCTAACCAACAAGGTTACATCTTTAAAGAGAGTAGGCCACCAATAACCATCTCTCAAAATTTTGTGTGTTGTAACCCTTCCAGCAAAATGTCCTCCAAAAACTCCCCCATTGAAATCAACAATGATTTTGGGAGCTTAATATTTAGTTATACATTTTAAGAGGACACCTCCGGGGTTCTTCCAAGCCAGCCCAAAGCTAGTGATGATGTATTTTTGAGAATCCAACTTGAGGGTTCTTTTCGATTTTTATTCAAATGATCAAGGTAGCATAGGTATCTCGAGGTAAAATATTACATCCTTGTACCACTCGAACTTACCAACTTATCAAGAACATATTCCCTTTCTTCCTCTACTTCATTCACTTCCACAGTCTACAAGTTGTTCTCAGCCATGAGCTTAACAAGACCCAAACCTCTCGTCAACTTTTTGGTTTGGATATCCATATCATATTCCTTCAGTTTGTTCACCCATCTACATATTTTTCTTGAGATCTCCATCTTTGTTAAGATGTATTTTACCATGGTGTGGGGAACATAAGTAACAACTTTTGAACTTAAGATATAAGGCCTAAAAAAATTTGTTGCTTTCACCAAGGAAAATGCTTGTTTTTCCATGATTGTGTACTTTAACTCAGCATCTTGTAAATCCTTACTAAAGAAGGCAATAGGCCTCTCAGCCCCATCTTCATCCTTTTGCAGCAAAACAGATGCAATGGTATTTTTAGAAGAAAAGGAGAAGATTTGGAAAGGCTTCTTGTAATTCGGAGCTGCTAAGATAGGTGCATGTTTCAATGCTTCTTTGATTCCTTCAAAATCCTAAATAACAGCCTCCTCCCACTTGATAACTTGGTCTTTCTTTAACATGCATGTAATAGGAAGAGTCAATTCAGAAAAATTAGACACAAACCTTCTAATGAAATTGATCTACCTAAAGAAGGATTGGATGCCCTTATTTGTTCTTGGAATTGGAACCTTGCTGATTGCTTCAACCCTCTTAGGGTTAATCATGACACCAGCCTTTGAAATAATATGACCAAGAAACTTGGCCTTTTTTACTCAAAAATGACACTTCTTTGGATTGAGAGAAATGCCATATTCTCTACATCTTATCAAAATTCTTTCTAAGTGTTTCAAGTGATCTTTTTTCTCCTTGAAAACATAGTCACATCATCTTGATAAACTATAATGAAGTCATTTATGTAACTAGAAAAAGCAATATCCATTACTCTTTGGAAGGTAGCTATAGCATTCATGAAACCAAAAGGCATTCTTACATAGACATATGTTCCCTAAGGAGTGGTAAAGGTATTTTTAAATCTTTCTGACTCCTTGACAACAACTTGGTTGTAGCTAGAGAAACCATCTAGGGTGGACAATAATTCAGATCTAATCACTAACTGCAGCATGTTTTCCATGTTTGGAAAATGATAATTGTCTTTCAATGAAGCTCTATTTAGATTTTTGAAGTCTACACAAAGTCTGATATCTCCATTTTTCTTTCTGACTGGCACAAGGTTTGTAACCTAAGATGAATACCTTGTGGGTTAAATGATTCCTCCCTCTTTTAGTTTCTTCAATTCATCTTGCATTTTCATGGAGAGGAGTGGATTAATTGGCCTCTTATTTTTTCTGAAGGGCTTGGCATTTGTTTCAAGAGGAATCTCATGCTGAAACAAGTCCTCTCTGTATGCTTTCAGCTCTGAATAAGACCAATCAAGATAGTCTTGATATTTCTTCAATAGTTGAACATAGGACTGTTTTTCTTCTTTGTTTAGATTGTTGCCCAACAAAAATTTTCTTGGTTTATCATTAGTGCCCAAGTTATGCTCTTCCACATCCCTTGAGGAAGACATGTTTCTATTGATGATGCAATCAACATTGCTAAAATTTGACTCAAGAGAAACAAGACCTCTAGGAATGGTGTTATTTTTCAATTCGATAATATCCTTTCCGAACAAAGTCTCTCTTCGTTAAGTCACACATACCATTGGTTCCTCATCAAAATTCTGATTTACAACCTCACCTTGATTTTGTAAGAACCTTTATACTTGAGCATCATCATAAAATACTTGTCAATGCTTAATGTTGTCGAGATAGCTGGCCAAGTTAACACTTTAATATTATACTCACAATAAGGTGAAATGGTGTATTTTAAAAATCTTGACCCAAGACTACCAACTTGTTAGTAGCAACATTGAAACTTTTGTCATGATGCACAATGTTGAAGGAATCAAACATCTCAATTAGATCCCAAACTGCATGTTTGTACTGTTTCATCCGCTGATTTTTTGTAGCATATAGTTTTCTTATTTATTTGACAACTAGCTCTGAATCTCCTTTTGTAATGATGTCCTTGACACCATACTTCCATGCAATTCTTAGACCCAACAACAAGGCTTCATACTCAACAATGTTGTTAGTACATTCAAAATTAAGCTTGAAGGAAAAAACAAACTCTTCCAAGCTAGGAGAAATTAGAATTATACCAGCACCATTTCCAAATTTGGAGAAAGCTCCATAAAATAGAAAGGTCCAAGGAGAACCTACCTATTCAAGGCACTTTTACTAATCCATCTTGTGCTCCTTACCATTAGAAAACCCAATAAAATTATCAACATCAACATCAGCAAATAATACTTCATAAGAAGCATTGTTTGGATCCTCAATTAGATGCAACATCTTCTTATCTCCATATAATTTTACAATGCTACCTTCAATGGGAATAGTGGAAAAAGACATGTCCATTTGGACACTCCCTCCAACACTTGCATCCCACTTCCTTGATAATAACATACCCCATTTGGCAGGGCAATCAACAATCACAACATCCAATTTTAAATTCCTCCCAGGATAAGATGCAAGTTGCACCACCAAACCCTTCACACAACCAACTATTGGTGCTTCTCTTGAGTCCATGGCTGTACAATATCCATAGGCTACTGTCACTTTGATATCTAACTCATTCATGACTTCTAGAGGCATGACATTGCATGATGCACTAGAATCAAACATACAATTGTGAAGTAGTATATCCTTTATGATCAAATTTGTAAAGAATGGATCAACATTCAATTGGGAATCAACCAAGGATGTCCCCAAGTATACCTCAGGTGTTTCTCTAATATCCTCTAATGTTGGTGGTGTTTCAAGGTCTGCAATGATCTGAGGAGGAGTTTCAACAATGTTTACATTTTTTCTTGGGGTACTCTTCTCCTCTTTCAATCCCAAGTACTCAAATGCTCTCTTCTTGTGCTCAGGAATCCTAAGAAACTCAATGATTGGAAAAATCAATTTTATTTGGCTCAATACCTGGCTATGTCATATGGAACACTCTTTGGTAAGGCAACATTGGAAGGGAGACAAGTAGATTCATCAGATGGCATGGGATTCTTGGCAGCTTGGGCATGAGGAGGACTATAATTTTTTCATGGGACAACAGAGATTTTGGCAGGTGTTTCTCTTCTAGGAGCTTCTTTGGGAATACTTGTAAGAAATGGTTTTTAGGTTTGGCTTGAGGACCAACTTCCTTAACAAACTTTCTCCTAGTGTTATACTCTTTCTCTTAAGCCACAACAACATTCATTAACAATTGTCTATCTTCCTCCGAAGGGATACCACCATCATACTTCTTAATCATCAAAGCTCTTAAGTATTCAAAGTCATTGTTAGGAATTTCAAAATCTTACACTACATAAAATTCAAGATTATGAGAGGTAAGAAGGATTTGTACCCGTTTGATTCAATCCCAAAAGGTTACAAATTGTACTTCCACTCATTACCTCGTTAATGTTGCTCCTTCTTGTGAGTTTGAAGAACAACCCACCATGTAGATATCATCATCATTACCATCATCATTATTAGCTTCACCATATTTTTGGTCCATTTCACATGGAGGATGGGGTAGAAAACACTTATCACACCAATCAATATCAACAACTTCCTCAACAACAAAGCAACCCTAGTAGTTAGGGGATTAGGTAACACTCTTCCTTCATGTGCTTGAGGATGTCTATTTATAGACCCCATGGGTCCTTTCCCTCTATCATTAGATCTCTGATCACCCCTAGGATGATTGGAAAATTTGTCATGGTTTTCTGATTTTTATTGACCTTGTGAAGTCTACCCAATTCCCTTCTCTGCCCGGGCTAACTTGTATGAGATTTATTTGATAGCCCTTGCCAAAGTTTTCATAACCTCCTCCAAATCAGCACCCTTGCTAGCTTGAGGTTTTTCAGGGTTTATAAACTTTACACCAACTCTCTTGAGATGTTTCCCAATCACTTTGATATTGTTCTCAATTTACAGTTCCATGGTGAAGGCCTACCTTAGATTAGTAGGGTTTTTTCTCTCAAGTAGTAGGCTACCTTCTTATCAAATGCATCTACATATTTGATCAAGCATGACTCATCACATGGCCTCAAATTAACAGGAAGCCTTCTCAAAGTTTTTTAAACCTTGTGTTGAAGTCATGAACTAATTCATTGGGGTTCTTCTTGATATTTTCAAACTCAAACAAGAGAAACCTAGGATCAATCTTATCACCATATTGTAACCTAAATGCATTGTTCATCTCAGTCCAAGAATCAATAGAATTATCAGGCAGATCCTTGTACCAATCCCTTGCATCCTCTTCTAGTGTATGAATGAAAATTTAACATACACATCTTCATGCTCAATCTCAAAGTCCTCCATCATGTTAACAAAAAGTTTTAGGTGCTGATCACTAGTTATTGCATTGTTACCTTGGAATTTTGGCAACCTATTCCTTACATCTTGTGGGACAACATTTGGGTAACCATCCATTCCTCTAAAGTTTATAGGACCAAAGGTGTTAACAACAAATGGAGGTCTAGGTTGAGCCATATTATTTTGAGGTGGTGATCTTGGAGGAGAAATAGAATGATGAGGAGTGAGAGGTCTTTGGGGAATAGAAATGTAATCTTCAAAATGGATATCCCCTATAGGATCGATTCTTAATAAACTCTAGCAAATTTGGAAAAAATAGGGGCAAAATGAGGAGCAATATTTTCAAAGACAAATGAAGGTCCCTCTCTAGATGGAGAATGCAAATTTTCAAGAGGAATATCTGATTCAGATCTATCTAAAGAAGAACTACAGTCCTCAATATCGGATGATTAATTTCAATTTCAACAAAGGGAACATCCTTCCTTGAGCTCTGCTCTCCAACCACCTTCCCAACTCTTTTTCCTTCTAACTCTGAGTTCCTTGAATCTGAAAACAACTTCTTAGAAGAGTCTCTAATGAAGAGAGATCTTCTTCCTTCCAGTTTTGTAGAGATTAGCAACACCAAAAAAAAATGACAGAAAGCTAAGACATTGGTATTTATCAATATCAAATCAGCATGGAGTCACCACTAAGGACTTTCACCCTAGTTGTGCAAATGCACTAAAATACTCTATCAAATACCTATCAGCACTGAAAATCTTGCCAAAATTTATAGATCAGACCTTCTTTTTATTGAATATATCAACCACAAATGTAAATGAAGTGCAATAACCGCTTAAAACTAATAAAATTACGTACGGAACTTGAAACCTTTACATACACCTTGCAAATATAAGTATAGAATGATATTTTAACAATATATTTGTAGACAAGAACTTGCAAGAGACATTACCAGGGTTTGATATGCATTCAAATATTTCAAATATGTATGCACATGGATCATATTGAACTAAGAATGTCCCCGGTAGCAACGCAACTAGTGTTGGTACCCAAATTTGTTCTCCTTTTCAATCTGAGTAGCATCAAAGATATGGCATGAAGGTTGAATAAAGATAGATCATGATGTATGTCATTTTGTAGCTGGGGATGTGATCTAACTAGCACTCAGATTTGTGGAGAGATGGATAGCACTCAAATAGGACTTGATCTTGTCCTAATTATTTTAGGTTGTGCCTTTCAACAAAGGTAAGAGAACCTATTTTGTAACACTCAAATGGTGAAGGAGATGAAGATATCCCTCAATTTGTGTAAATAGTATGAAAAGGGCCTTGGGAAAATATGATCAACACTCCAACTATGACTTTCACAAGTTGTCACTTCCATATTATGGAGATACTTTCAATGTAAGGCAAGGGTTATTGAAGACATTTTGAAATCCCGATCATTACGCATACTTTAGCAAATGGATTTTTATCTTTTGTGGGTATATAGGTCAAAGAGGTAGTATAGGGTTGGATTAGTTATTTGAATGATTTTGGGTGGGAGTTTAGTTAAGATAAACCAAGTTCATCTAGACTCTTTGAGGATTTCAACAAAATATGGAGAAACTCAATGGCTTAAAGTATCAAAATGGTTAATCATCCCTTCAACTAGGATATGTGCATCAAATGGAGGCCTAGATCTGCACTTTTCCACACTATCTTTGATCATCTATCAAAAATCTTGAGTTATAAGGAACCAATGAAGAATTTAGAAATAATTATTTAATCATGATTTAAGGTGCACCCAAATGTTTACAAACAATCTCTGAATTCAAGGAAGGTAAAGTGATTTTAAATTTGTTTATCTCTTTATTAGATGAAATCTCTTCTGAATGTGAGATTGCAAATGCCACTAAACTATCAAGAAGAAATGAGACCATGTATGATGAAGAGAGATTTTAAAACACAATACCGTAACAGGAAACAAGAAACACAAATTTGAAATGCATTTTGAAATGTAAGCATTCATAGATTTTTCCTAAAGACAACATAAAATAACTCAAAAATGATCAGATTTATCAGTAGGGGAATGTTTTGAATAAAAATATCTCAAAGCTTGTTAATGGCTATACATATGCAACCAACTTAACATGATTTGAAATCTGATACAAAGAGAGTTACATGAGTTTCTCAAGTGGTCACTCAGAGAATGGGCTTCTTCCCAGATTTTCCAATGAAATTTTTAGTTTTCCAGGCTTTTTAAAAATCTTCCAACCCTTTACATGAAAAATTCATGCAATATATAGCTTTCAATATCCTTCGATCCTTCTTTCCCAAGAAAATAATATGCCAAAGGATCAAATTTGTTACAAAAATTTCTCATGATTCACAGATAGGGACGTTTAACATAACACATCCAAAAGTTTCCGTTGTCTCAAAATGAGATGAATCATTGCAAAATTTACATCATTATCCATTGTGGAGGCATTTTTTCATCTTCAAGCATGAAGACCCCCTTCCCCTCATTATTTCATCCATTTCCATTTGAAATTTGACTCTGCAACTTTTGGATCGATATTTCACATTTTTAGACAAGTTAGGGAAAAATTCATTTCAAAAACATCTCGATCTTCAAATTGATCCTCAAAACCGATTGCATTGGTACTTGTAGGAACATAAACAAAAATTTGTCAAAAATTCAATGAAAATTGATGTAAAAAATGCATCTCCAAACTTCTTGGAGCTCAAATGGAAGCTAAACTGAAAAATGCACAGATTACTCTTGATCTTCCTTTATCATTTAATCTGAGCCCTCCACGTGTCACAATGTGATTGGAAATGGGCTTGGGATCATTTTTTGACATTTTAACACTTTTGTAAAAGTGTAGAAAATTTGACATTTTTCTCCGCCCCTCCGCCCTTTGAAAATGAGCTTAACACGTGTCCCAATGTGGGTCCCAACAGAATCGCGGCTTGATTCTACACATTTCCACCTTTTTTGGAAAAAGGAAAATTTTCAAAATTATCCCCATGGACCCACACCTTTGATTCTGTCTCTGACACATGGCACAATATGAATGGCTACGAAGTTGCGGCTCAATTTTAAAGATTTTACATCTTTTTAGACAAAGGAAAAAAATTTCAATTTTCCTCCGCGGCTCTGCCCTCCCACAAGACATGTGTCCTCATATGATTGGCTAAGGGGCAACACTTCTCATTTCATATTTTAATCATATTTTGTGAAGGAAATTTTTTAACATTTCCTCCACCATCCCATACCTCCTACCATTGACTCCTAAAATGAATCTTGACTTTTTACCTTCGGGCTCACGGGTCCATTCAATGATTTTACCCTTTGATAACTAGAGGCTAAAAATACAACTTACCTCTAAAGGCCTACCTCCCCACCCTATGCTTTGATGCTGACATGTGTCTTCATCCCATTGGCTATGAGTTTGCGGTCCAATTTTATACTTTAACTCTTTTTCACCAAAGGCCAAAAGTATCAAACTCCTCACCTTTCCATCTCCTCACCTGCCATGTGTCCTCCTTTGATTGGATGTGGGCCTTAGGGGATTTTCTTCATTTCCACACATTTTCCAAAGTTCCCTAAGGCACAAAATGACCCACTTGTCTACCTTCACTCTGCCTGTGACATGTGTACCTCCTCCGGGAGGCTGCGAGTTACTGGGGTAATTTGCACATTTTTCCAAAAACAAAAAATGTTAAGTTTTTATAAATGACCCGAAATCCTTGTCCAATTAGAACAAGCCACATTGCCAATGAATGTATAAGAAAAAATTGAAGGGAAAATGACGCCTGTCTCACTGTCCTAACACGAAAAAAATGCCAAGGATGCCCTAGAATTCAATTTTTTTGCTAAGGATGACAAATTTCTCGAAATAGAACCAATTGAAACATGTTTTCAAAGCATTTTTTATCATGGAGTTGGATTTTCAATGGAATAAAAGTGAAAATCGATCAATTTTAAACTTCGACATTCGGGAAAAAAGGAAAAATGATAGAGGCTCGTGGATTTGGAAAAATTAGGGCACAAAACAAGGCACACATGCAAATTTCTTTCAAATTGGGGAAAAACAGCAAGTTTGTGAGCATTTCAAGCATCCAAGCAAGAGGGGAAAATTTGTAGACCACCAATTTGAGAGAAAAATGTTTCAGAGCACGTAGAATGAAGGAAAATTTAGGGCAAAATGGTGCAAGCTCAAAAATGGCACCAATACTTGTGATTGCACATAGGTTGGAAATGGTGAGGGTGAGGTTGTCAAATGGTCTTGAAGACTCGGGGATAATTAGAAGAGGATAAAAATAGGTGAAAGGGTTAGTTATGGTAGGGTGATAGGTTTTTTGGAGGAAGGAAGTCTACGGTTGTGTAGAAAGATAAGTTACTAAGATGAATAATAAATCATAATGAAAGAAAACTGAAGATAAATGAAGTGGTATTAGGTACTTACTGAAAAATAGATTTAGAGAATGTAGGTGATGAAGATTGTGAGGGAATAGATCCAAAGAGAAAATCCATTGTATTCATTCCATGATAGTTCAAACCTCCATGCTTCTCTATGTTAATCTATGATCATGAAGAAGATGATGAAATCCAAATGGTTGTTAGTAGTGCTCCAGTGTGTTTTCTTTTTCTTGAGTGCTTCAGAAATTTGAGTGTTGTAATTCTATATTTGTATGAGATCCTGAATCGAATGACCAACCTAGGAAAATTCTCTTGGAAGTGTATTTAACCTAACTAGTGATGGTTAGGGACCGACATTGGTTGAGATATAACGGTGTTAGTCAAGGTGAGAATATCTAGGTTAGCCAAAAATAGCCGATTCTTGTTGTTTTTCATGGGATATATAACCTTCTTCCAAGTCTTAAGTGATGGATCACAGAAAGATAAGTAAGATTCCTTTTATGTTTGTTAATAGGAGTTAATTCTAGGTTTAGATTAAGTCCTAGTTGGTTAGGATAAGTTTATACTTGGTCTTAGGTCATTAACGAGGTTTGAGTGGGTCATTTGAGTGAGGTGGCTAGGTGAGTTGGTTGGGTGAGGTGGTTAAGTGAGGATATTAGTTAATTTAATTAAGATAATTAATTCAATTAACATGTGTAGTAGGGGATATGAATGGGTAGGATATGATTAAGTTACTGAACAAGGTTTTAGTAGAAGTATGACCCCATTTTGGTGTCTACATTTTCCCCTTTTTGTCACATAGTTTGTATTGATAAGCGACTTTAATAAAAAAAAAGAAGTGGTTGCCCTAAATATAAGTGGGAGTGAGGTTGCCCCAAGTATGGGTGGAGGTGATCCTCCTTAAATCAAGAGCTGATGAGGTGTGATACGAAATTGGTGAGTGGTTT
The DNA here is from genome assembly GCA_018340775.1 of Taxus wallichiana var. yunnanensis. NCBI lineage: Eukaryota > Viridiplantae > Streptophyta > Pinopsida > Cupressales > Taxaceae > Taxus > Taxus wallichiana. The sequence goes on along the minus strand of CM031244.1, from coordinate 46,793,739 downwards.
GAAAAATGGGTAAGTCATGAAAGTGAAGGTAGGTGAGTTGTAGGTAAGGGTATGGGAAATTCAGGTAATGGGTAATAGGAAAGGGTCACATCGGGTAATGGGTAATGACAATGAAACACACACACATGTATAGATTACAAAATGATACCATGTCTTTGAAGAGCTTGCAAACTCTACATTGTCCAAGGTTGATAGGTATATCCAAATATGGTTGAAGTGATTCAAGTATCCAGGGTACAAGATATGGTCCAAAAACACAACTTAGGTTAGGTGCAGGAACATTTAGGTATGATCTGGTACACCAAAGGTTTGTTCGGGATAAAGAACACAACAATATGCAAGGTAAGGTAATCAGTATAAATAACATGGGTAACAGCATCACAAGGTATAGTGAGTACATAGGTTCAAAAATCACAAAAGTTGGTTCAAGTCAAGGTATATAGGTCCCGACATGGGTAAGGCCGAGATATAGGTAAAATAACAAGTCTCTAAATGCAATTAAGAATATATATGGGTAATTTAGGATTATAGGTAAGGTATAAGAGGCATTGGTTAGGTTATGAGGTATTTGGGTAGTAATGTTTGTAGGTCAAAATAGGACCAAGGTAGGTTAAATAAATACTTGACATGTGACCGATGTTGGTTATAAAGTAACCGATGTCAGTTTGGTATGACGAGACGCCAATCATGTCAAGCTAGGGTCATAAGGTAGAAAGTTCAGATTTTACTTGAATCATTGTTGTCTTTTGACTTTGGGAAATGATATAGCTGATTGAATTGTGCATTTTTCATGGAGAGAAAGATAAGGCATTGTACCTAGGCTGAGGTGGAGGTTATTAAGTGGTGAGAGGAGCCAGGTAGATGGGTCCACGTGATCAATTGGAGATGTGTGATTGGTGGAGATATTTTATGTTTATTTCAGCATGGAAGAGGTGGGGAAAGTTCGGGTGGACCACCGCACAATAGCTAGACATGCCACTATGTAGGTGACATTGTGATGAGGTAGGGGCATTCCCTAATTTTTTATTTGCTAAAATTTTGTTAAAAATGAAGAAATTGGGGTGGGGGTGTTTATTTTGAAATGTGGGTGAAAATTGGGTAAAATCAATATGGGGAAGGGAAAATGTAGGATAAATGGGATGATAAATGAATATAAGATAAATTGGGGTGGATTAGGGTAGGTGTTAGGTTATATTTTGGTGAATTTTAGGTGAAATGGGTTATGGGGGATAGGTTTCATTTTTTTCAGTTACGACATAGAGATCAACATCGATCAAGGATTAGATGACATCGATCGGTGTTTACTAGCATTGATATGGCCTTAGGTCACTAACACCGGTTAAAGGGAACTAATGATAGTCATGGGAAAACTGGTGATGGTCAAGGCAACTAGTGCCATTTAGGGTTAAAGAACAACAAGGGTAAGAATGGTTAGTTTCGAAAGAAAAATAGGTGGGAAGGGGTACGTGAAGGGTGTATGTAAGAGGATGAGGGTAAAATGTGAGTTTGGAGGGTTAAGATATATAAGTAAGTTAAATAATTTTAAGACGATGGGTCATGATTGGAAAAGGTAGTATGCTTGTAGGTGAATTAGGTAAATGGGATAGGCATGATTGATGTGGTTGGGTATGGTTTAGTGGGTAAGATATAATTTTAGGGTAGAAAAGTTTTGACAATGTTGTGTTTAATGTTGCATGCTAGGAGCATCTCAAGATGCGGGATAGATTACCACCATTATTTGTGTAGATGCATGCGGTGTAGAGTGTAGAGGAGTGGGATGATAGATGTTGGACTGATCTGGATCCGAGTGATATAGGCGTATAACCTGAGATCCTAGCTTGATGGCCACACTCATCAATAGATGGGATTCAGTGAAAAACACGTTTCATTTACCAACAAGTGAGATGAATGTCACCCTAGAGGACATGTACATGATCCTGTAGCTACTAATTATTGGGGAGATAGTGTATTTTATTTCATCAGAGGCATTAGTGGAGCCGATAGTGGCTATGTTTGGGGAGGTGATGGGTGAGGTGAGGTACCATAGCACAAGCCTTAGCTATGGATATATGTATACAACCCATCCTCAGGAGACGAGGATAGTTATATTGATGATGGAGGTGGTATGATATTTCTCCTTACTAGATGTTGAGGGTGGGAGATTCCCATGAGCACTGATGGGAGTGCTCTAGGATATGATGGAGGAGAGGATCTACTTTTCTTGGGCACCAACATTCCTAGTTCAACTATATAGGAGTTGTGGGCCAATGGGAGATTACAATGATTTATTTTGTGTTGTACCTTTTTACTAGACTACTACAGCATACAAGTATATCGTATGTGTGTGACCATTTGGTTTACCCCAACAGGATTGGTTCGAGGGAGGCCAGGTTAGAGTTGGATATATACGGTGGGTACCAGTTGGTGGGCAACACAAAATGGTTAGGGCCACACATGATGTTTTATATTACAGATGGTTACTAGATGGCTTTTAGGGGTTGATATTGTGTGGAGACCCTACATTAGATACCCCTCATATAGGGGTATAATGGAGGAGTTAGATGAGCTTCAGCTACTAAGGTGGATACAAGGGCGGCATGTCGAAGAGCACGAGTTGATTCCCTTTAGAAAGGGTGAGATGGAAGTTTGTGCTACCACAGGACGTACCTCCAAATTTTCCACAATATCGGAGAGATGACATGGAAAGACCCATGTCTCCACCACATCACGAGTGTGATGACAAGGTAGGAGGAGAAGTTAGTGGATAGGAAGATTGATGATGCTTGGAGTCACCAATGGTTACATGTAGTGGTGGGTGGCACAATGATGTGTGGCACTACCGAGACTAGGAAAACTTACTGATCCGCTATGGTGATAGTATAGAGAGATGCCTTATAGGGTTCAGGTGGATACCCTTCAGAACATATTACATTACTTTTTACAGGGATAGCTTACGGGTCAGGCACAAGTTTCCCTTTACACAAGCTTAGGTGGTGACCCTACATGCCCAGTAGCATAGGGACCGGTGCCCACAAAGGGTGGATATGGAGATGGAGGATAGGTGGCCACCTTACAGGTGTAGGTAACATGGTTATAAGGTCATTTTGTCACTACACATGCCTCGGTTGAGTGTAAGTTCCTCCACATAGGCTCGGGGATAGGGTATCATACTATAGGGAGAAATGGGACAGGGTTCCATGGTATACAGAGAGGAGATAGGGCTCACAGGGGATAGGGACCGACAAGGCCAATGTTAGTATGGAAAAGATCAAAGGTTACTATGAGACCTATGGCACCACCACAGATGGTGCCTATGGTGAGATTCAGGGATGCCATGAATGAGGCATGGTACTTTTAGGATCACTTGATGACTTTTGGAATAGATGTTTCATCTTATAAGGAGTACACTGGAACACCTAGCAGGAGTGAGAGGACTAGATCCCACACTCATAGAAATGAGATAACAAGGGGCTGGCAAGCTCAGAGATAGTGTCAGGGTGAGGCTATGAGTTCAGGAAGGCTAGTCCCAGGTGAGGGTCAGGTGGAGATTAGAAACAGACCCATGGAGGGTGGAGAGATGTTAGTAGGAAGTTAGTCGGGATGGAGGAGAGGAGGAGATAAATGAGATAGGTATTGATATCAGGTGGGGTGATGATTAGTCACCGGATATGATCAAAGTATTTATTTTTGATATATACTGGCCTGCGTGTAGATGATAGTGAGGGTGTACATGATATTTTGATATTTTGATTTTATACCGGCCTGCATGTTGAAGATAGTGAGGATGTATCTTAGCGATTGAGATACTTGTATTTATTTGTATCTATGTACATATGTATTGATACACAAATTTCTCATTTATATTGATGATGAGATTTATTGGATGGATAATGTATCTATGTTTTAATTTCCATTGTTATTTGTATGTGATGGAAACTAGGTGAATTAGGCATGATTAAGTCGAGGTCATGTAGGCATGATAGAGTCTAGTCATTTAGGCATGATGAGGTATAGGTGATGTACGGTTGAGTTTAGTCATGTGATGGAGTCAGATATAGGCATGGTGGAGTTTGATTAAATTTCATGTTTGTTATTGGATTTAATTTCATGTTATTGAAATGGAAAAAAATGATGATGAATTTGTATGTTATGGTGTTTATTTCAAGTATTTTATATTATGGAAATGTGAAATGATTAATGTATGATATGATGATGTAAGAAATAGGTAGGTAGACATGTTTATATATGTGTATGTTTTTTAATTTCCAAGTAGTATATAAGATGGAAACTAACTAAGGTAGAGTGTGAACAGAAAAATGGGGGGGGGAATGGTTAGGGTAAAGAGTGTCTGAGCTAACCTTCAAGGGCCCCATGCCCTCGAGTGCTACCTACATAGCCTCCTAGGGGCCTCGAGGATGATGTATTTCTCCATAAGTAAGGGAAAGAATATGATGAGGTAGTGGGATGGGTTGGTAGGTTTTAAGGATGGTTGAGTCTAGTTCAGCTTAGGTTTGGTTGAGTTTAGGTCACTTAGGCATGGTGATGTTGGTAAAAGGGAATTATTAACATGTAGGTTTTGGTGGTTAGTCTTGTATAAGAGAATCAAAAAATAATGAAGAAGGTGATTGGTAAGAGATGATAAAAAGAGCCACCTAATTGATAAGAACCATAACACATTTATCATACCTAAGATGGGCTTATGAATGTAAGACCCTAAAGGCATTATATGATGGACTATTCTAAGGTTGAAAAAAGTCACATGATCCCAAATGTCACATTTGTGGCACATCCCTTGAGTGGGTAGGAAATTAGGGTGAAAAGGCATGAAGTGAAATTGGTTGGCTTTAGCGTAACTTAGTGTGAGATAGCATGCCTACTTGGCAAGAGTCCCAAGATCAAAATAGGCAAGTCCATGATGAAAAAGCTATTTTTTTCTTTTTTTTTTTGATTTCTTTTGATAGATTGATCGATGTAGGAAGTCTATGTGGGATGAGTAGATTTTCTCCTTGAGGTCTTCATGAAGCTGATTGATGTAGGAAGCTTTTAGAATATGTTTATTTTATTTTTACAAGAATAGTATTCTTATTATGATAGACTATGTATAATATGGCTGGATTGGTATAGCTATCCTTCGAGGGAGAAGTCTATTTATAGTAGTGAGATAGAAAGCGTAGATGTCCTTTTTGAGGGAGTCATATTTTTGTTGGAAGTTTGACTCAAGGAGTTGAATCCCATTTTACTTTTGAAATTTTTTCTTTTGGACTTTTAAGTCATGGACAAGACTATAAAGAAAGATAAGATCTTGTTTCGAAGACAAAACTATAACACACAGAGGTTAACTATGAATGACCATGGGATTCCATCTTGAAAAAGATGAAAAGTATCCATGAGAATCATGCCATGAGTAGAGTCATGATACTCATATTGAAGACAAGGCTTAAAAGGTTACGGTAAGCACATGATTCTTATTTAGTCATTGATCCTTAAAATAGGTAAGCGAAAGGTGAATGATGCTCAAGGGATGAGTATTAAATAGACAGAAGGTGATATAGGAATTAATTTAACAATAGAATGGTCAACGATACAAGCATTTGAGGGGATCAAGTTTGGGTTTACCTTCGAGTGAAGACAAATGATAAGCACCTGATCCATAGGTATGAGTAACGATATAAGGTCCAAGCCAATTAGGAGCAAATTTTCCCCGTTTACTTTTTTCCTCTTTATTACATGTTGATTTTCCTTCAAGACAAGGTCACCGACTTAGAAGGTTTATTCATGGACACATTTATCATAGGCACATTTGATACATTTTTGGTAGATTTGGATATCAAGAGCATTGAGATGACATTCATCTAATAACTCAAGTTGTGTCAAATAGGTCTTGGTGAAAGTCATCATTGTTGAGCATCTCTTTAAGTGAGATACAAAGAGATGGAATCTGGACTTCAAGAGGAAAACAACCTCTATACTATAGACCAGAGAGAAAGGTGTACAACATTTGAGGTATGAATACTAGTGTGATAAGCCCATAAGGAAAAAGGAATGTGTGTATGCCAATCCTTTCCAATATCATCCACAAATTTCATAAGAATTTTGTTTAAGGTTTTGTTGGTTGATTCATCTTGGCCATTTTTTTGAGGGTAGTAGGGTGAAGAAAAAATGAGTTGTATGCCAAAGGCATCACAAATCTTCTGTAGGGTTTTGTTTTTTTAACTATTTTCTGTTATTAGTGATGAGACAATGAGGAACACCAAAGCAAAAAATGATGTGATTGTTGATGAATTCACATATTTTATCATCTTTTTGAAATAAGAGGTATGGATTCTACCCATTTAGTGTAGTATTTAGTAGCAGTAATAATCCATTGATGGTGTTGTGAAGAATGAGGATTTATCTCTCCAATAAGATCCAAACCCCATTGAGAGAAAGGCTAAAGGTCTCATGTGACCTGTAAGGTGTGACTAGGCATGTGATGAAGATTAGCATGTTGTTGGAACTTCACACAAATGTTTGACATAATCACAACAATCATGGTTTAAGGTTGGACAATAATAGCCTAGGCAGAGAATGTGTTTAGTGAAACTAAACCACCAAGTGACCTCCAAAAAATTCTTTCATGAACTTCCTTGATGGTGTAGGGAATTTGAACTTGTAAGACATCATAAGAGGATTTTTTCAAAGCCACATTTATAAAGAAGACCACCCATGATGACATAGTGAGAGAACACTTTGAGAAAGGATCATTTTCCATTACAAGTAAGGTCTTGAGGTAGAATTGAAAGGGAAAGGTAGTCAACAAACTTCTTATACCAAAGGTCACATGGGCTTGTTTCAATTAATCCGAAAGGTTGACATCTCAAAATAGATAAGAAGGTGATTGCAGCCTTTGTACCATGACAAATATTTTTGAGTCGGAGGGTGAAGTAGGTATTTGAGAAGCAAGGCAGACCATGGTATCCAAATTTTTTAGTGGAACGTGGAGTGGTTTGAAGTTCATAATAGTCAAAGGTAGTCAAAATTATGTCTACATGATGCTTGTACTTTTGAATTATTTCATTACGACAATGGTATAGGTCCATTGACTTGATTTATAACCATTGAGAATCACCAAATATATTAATTGATTTAACATTCTAAGGTGATGGCAGTTTGAAGGCCTAATACGAGTGCTTCATATTCGGTGATATTATTAGTACATTCAAAATCTAGTTTGAAAGATAATGGCATAGGTTCACCATTGAGAGGAATGAGGATAACTCTAACACCACCCCCACGCTGACATTTGGAACCATCAAATAATAAGGTCATCGGGTAAATGGTATCATCCAATAGAGGGTAATAATGGATTCATCTTGGGAAATCAAAGTTAGAGGTCTGATCTCAAGAGAGAGGTGGTGCATGTTTGTTGGTCAATAATAGTTTGGCCTTTGATAGATTTTTGATGAGTGAATTTGAGGTCTAGGTCTATAAGAAGCATGAGCCAACATGTAACATGTTGATGTTGGTAGGGCTTTGGCATACATGTAATGTAAGGGGTTTGTATTGGTGACAACAAAGGTTTTGTGGTTAAGTAGGTAATGGAAAAGTTTAGTGGATAAAAATAAGGCTAAGAAGATTTTTCGGCATGGGGTGTATTAGGTTTCATAGTTTCAAAATCATATACGATTATATAATAAACCGCTTTCTCCCTATGTTACTCATCCCATGAGTGAGCATGACACCCAAGGAATGATCATAGTAGAAATGTAAAGGTAAAATGGTTGGTCATCCTTAGGAGGAATGAGTACAAGTGGTTGGAGGAGGTACTATTTTTTAAGGCCTCAAAGGCTTTGTGGCATTCATCATCCCATTTGAAGGAGACATCCTTTTTTAGGAGATGATGAAATGGGTGGTAGTGTTCGAAAGTTATGAAATAAAATGATGAATAGATTACAACTTTCCTTGCAAACTACATAGTTGGAGAAGGTTAGTAGGTGGAGGAATTTTGAGAATAGCCTTGATTTTAGTGGGATCGAATTCTATTCCACAAAAAAAATGATAAAACCAAGGATTTTTCCTAAGAGAAAAATGAAGACACACTTCTTAGGTTGAAGGAAAACACAATACTTGATGAGATGGTCAAAGATGACCTTAAGGACTATAAGGTGTTTGGCTCGATGTTTGGATTTGGAAATAAGGTCATCTACATAATCTTCCAATATGTGATGCATGATGTCATGAAATATATAATTCATAGCCCATTGATATGTAGCACCAGCATTTTTAAGGCCAAATGGCATGACTCGATAGCAAAAGGTCCCCAAGGAGTGATGAAGGTGGTTTTTGTTGATCTTTTGAGGCAAGTAATATTTGGTTATAACCTAAGAAACCATCCATGAGTGATAACATTTCATGGCTGGTGGTAAGATCAACTAATTGGTCTATACTAGGTAGAGGAAAGTCATCTTTAGGGAAGCTAAGTTAAGGTCATGGAAATCCATGCAAATGTAGAGTCCCCCTATCACTTTTTTGTGACAAACGATGTTAGAGATCCATTAGGGATAATCAATGGGTAGGATGAAGGAAACCAAGAGAAGGTGTTGAAGTTCTTCTTTGACAAGAAGGGAAATGTGAGGATGCATTTTTTGCAGCTTTTATTTTACAGGTTTGGCTTCAGAATAGTGACAATATTATGGACCACAAATTGGGTTTAATACTAGGCATATTAGTGTAGGACCAAGAAAAATCATTGCTATGATCTCAGAGGAATGAGGTAAAATCTTCTATTCAACAACATCTAAATATTGGCCTATCTTTAGAATGTGTAGGTCATCCTGAGTGTTAATATTGATTTTGATGGTCGATTCATTTAACATGGTTTGTGTCTCAGAAGGTAATGACCGGTGAATATAAGAATCCTCTACACAAAGGTAGGTGAGAATAGACTCATCATCTAACATTGAACGACATTAATAGAAGGTGTATCATCATCGATCATGTCAGGATACATGAAGGGAAGAGAAGAGGGAGCCTCACCATCTCGTTGATAAGTTAGAGGTCCCAGGAAATGGTGTTCATGAAAAAAAAAAAAAAAAGTTTTTAGGAGGAATGGATTCTGGATCCATAGACTCCATAGGTGAAGGTGAAGGTGGTGAAGTTGATAGATGAGGTGAGGAAGGTTTTCATCCTTAATGAGTTCAACATGAATTTCTTGGAATATGGTTTGAAAATCCAATACCACTATGGTCTTTGTGTTTACATGTGGTGCATGGGATGACAGTATGGCATCCTTGTTCATAAAGACAAATCCAAATCCCTTCCATGCACAACGATGAAGGAAAGTGTGGGTGAAGTGGCGGTTGGTGAGGGATTGAAGGTTAAATAAAATGGTCACATTTGGGAAGGTGGCTCGGGTGAGTAGGTAGAAGTATCAAGTCCCCATATGTTAAGTTGGTGCGAAGGTGGGGAGGACCATAAGGGAAAACCTCACCTACGTGGTGATCATAGTGAGGATGTTGGTGAAGGTTACCATACTCTTGAGGAGTAAGGAATGTGTCGATGTTGTATAGGTGATACTCCCCCAGAGTGAGATGTTGAAAAACACCTTCTAAGGATCGGATATTTGGTATATGGGTAGTGGGAATAGATGAATCACTAGGTGATTGGGAAGAAGAAGCATTGGTTGGTTGAGAAGTAGATGGGTTAGCGGATGATTCAGCTATGGAGGTTGTGGCGGAAATGGTGGGAATAGAGGAAGTAGGTGTGGGAGAGGTAGCAAAAATTGGTGGATGGGGTTGTGGTGAAGGAGAAGTGATGGTAGTGGTAGATTCCTTAACTAGTACAAGGACATCATTAGGTCGGTATAACATGTTATAGGTTTTGAATGGTGAAGGGTCAGCAGAGGATGGTATAGTTATGTCCTTCATGTTCAAATTTTACACAACAATGTAAGGTTGAAGGAACACAACCCATGACACGGATCCAAGGTCATCCAAGCAACAGTTGTACTAGAATTCCCCCTCTAAGACATAGAACAATTCCAGAATGGTATGGGGGCCCACATGAATATGGAGGATGATGGTGTCAAGAGTGGAAGTGATGGCATCATTGAATGAATGCAAAACATAACTAGGTTATTATGCATGTAATTTGAAGGGATGCACATTTGATTGTACATGGGGGATATGATGTTGATGTTGCACCAACATCGATCATAAAATGTCAATGCGTATATTATCAATATAGATGGAAATGAAAAGGGTGGGATCAAGATCATCTGATTAGAGAGGTATAATCTCATCATCAAAGAAATTGAGGGGCTACTTGGTGAGTAGTGGTAGGTGTAGAGGAAGGGGATGAATTGGTGAGAGAGCCACATGGTGAGGGGTGATAATGGAGGCCATAGGTATAGGTCATTAGGTAAAACCTCGATGGATTGCAGAACCTCCATGAGGGCCTATCGATGGGATTCAGAGGTTTGGATGAGGTCATACAAAGACATTTTTAGAGGGATTGGTGTAATTTTTTTATCATTGTATGATGGGTGACCCCATCAAAATAGGATATGTGGGCCCCCTAATGGTGATTCTTGGTGTGTGTAGATGGTATGTTGGGCACAAGATTGGTGGATGGGCTAGTTTTTTTCTCCTTTCCTTTATCTTTCTAGGTGTGAGTGGTAACTTGGATCATGTTAATCTAAGGAAGAGAGGTGGATGGAGAAGGTGTGTCAAGAAAATAATGACATGATGGACAAAAACCTAGTGTGGGTAAGAACCTTACAAAATGAGTAGGGCACTGACATTTTGGTGGGGTTTTGGCTAGCTCTCTTATATGGACCATATTGATCTCAAATTTTGGAGGTGGATAAAAGGGTTGTGGAGGTGGTGATGTAGGTCACTTGAATAGGTAGTGGGTGAGGATGTGTAGTGATAGGTGGAGGTGGAATTGGGTCCTCATCTAGAAGATCATCATCATCAAAGTTTTTTCAAGAGGAAAAGTTGGAGAAGAATGATTTTAGAGCCTTATAATTTTCTACATCATGTCTTGGCACACACACGATGGTAGGTGAAAATTTTAGTATCGTCAAACCCTTTTGGTTTGGGTTTGAGTGGGTCATAAGGTCTAAGGGCAGCATAATGTGATGACGGAGTCTCTAAAAGGTTAGCTAGAATGTTGGTGTAAGACCCTGCCAATGGATCACAATGTGAGGTGAGTGTGGGTCTGGATTGAAGTGTAGGTGATTGTGATGTGTGAGGTACTACAAGAGGTGGAATTGGAGGTGGGATAGGTTTGACCACCGGTTTGGTAGGTGGTATTGTTTTAGGCTTGGGTTGTACCTTCTTGGGTAAAGGCAGTAGATGAACTAGTGATGGAAGGTGTTGTAGGCTTAACTACCTCTTTGGAGGGTAGTGGGTTTTTCAATTTAGGTTGCACCCTCCTAGGTAAAGGTGAAGGAGGTGTACATGATGTAGAAGGGAAGGAAGATGGTAGAAGAGGATGAGTTAGCCAAGGTGATAAAGGAGGTGTGGTGAAGGTTGTGGTAGAGGAAAAGTGGAAGGTATGGGTTGAAGAGAAGGAAATCTCATAGGTAGTGATGAGGCTATTATTAGTGGTGGGGGTATAGGTGGTAAGAAAGATGTGGGTAATGATGAAGGTGTACGTTGTGCTGGTAGGTTGGGTGTAATAAAGGATTGTGATGAAGAGGTGGGCTATTGTGCTTTTGATTTTCCTTGGATAGGAGGTTGTTTGGCCAAGGTCAATGGGTGAGGCCCTAGGATAGATGGAAGGGGCAAAGGTGACAAAGGTGTAGTGGGTGAAACTGGTGTATATGCGCCTAGAAGGTTGGGTCTTCCTTTTAGGTGGAGGAATGGTTTTTTGCATGGGTTTGGGAAGATGTGGCTAAATCCAATTTGATAGGAGGATGAACTAGACTTGATGTCGGCATGACACCCAATATGGTAATGGGTCTAGATGTGGGGGGAGGTGTAGGTGCAGTAGGTTCTTAGGCATAGGAATAGGTTTAGTTGTTGGTAAAGGTTTGGATGTAGGTGAGGGTGATGAAGAAGAGGCCATTTCAACAAGCATGGTCATGGTTGATTGGGTTGCTTGAAATACCTTTGGATAGATCGTGGTGGTATCCACATGTGACATTTACATTTGGGTTGAAAAGGGTAGCCAAAGGCATCCCCAAAGCATGGAATTATCAATGTAATCCAAGCGGTCAGCTAGGTGTGAAAATGACATTGTTGTAAGAGAAGATGACGTTGGCTTAGTAGCAATCCCTATAAAATATGTCTGTGAGATAGGGAATTGGTTGGCTTTAGAATCTATGGGTAAGAGAGCGAGAGACAAATCAACGGGATCCTAGAATGCTAATGGGGAATTTTCCCCAACAGGAAGTGGCATGTCTAAAGGATCCCCTATGGGTAGGGGAGATGGTAGGTGGGATGAGGTAGGTTCCTCTTTTGGTGGCGAGGAAGGTGAGGATGACTCTCCCATGGGTAGGAGAGTTAACACCACAGGTTGTTCATTAGGTTGCGAGGTGGGTGGTGAAACTACATCAAAAATTGTTTATGGATTCCTCTGTGGGTGAAGGGGAGATGAAGGGGACTCCTCTGTGGGTGAAGGAGTAGATGAAGTAGGCTCCTCTGGGGTAAAGGAGCTCATGCTAGGATCTCCTCGATGGAGGGAAGAGGAGGAAATTGCAGAAGGGATAGTATGGTGTCAAACACAACATGGACCTCACAGACATTACTTTCATTAGTTGAAGGTTTCACCACTTTGGTTAGATGATGGGGTATGATTAGGGAATGGTTTCTTGAAGATATGCAAGTTTTGATTTGTGGTGTATTTGGGTTGTCCAGATGAGATCTCCATTATCTAACATTTCTGGACAATGTTCTTGAAGGTTATACAATTACCATCACTATGGCCTTTTACGTGATGATAGTTACTGATAGTCATGTTCCTTGTACCATGCAGGCATAGGATGAGTAGGGGTCAAAACTAGTATGTGGTTTTATGGGTGGAAGAGAAATTGCTCCAACTTTAAGAAGTTTTTCTAATACTGAAGAATAAGGCTCCCGATTGGAGTGTACTTTTTTTCTCACCTAAAATGGAAAAGTTTGAATGGAGAAAGGTTGGAAGAAGGTTTTGATTGATTGGATGGGTGAGATGGGCCAGCTTTTAAAACTACCATGTTGGTAGATCCTTTTTCTTTGGAATAGTTGTTTTGTGGTTTTGAAGAGGAAGAAGCATCATTGGATTTGAATGCAACATTTTTGTTACACAATTGAATTTTCTTCTCTTCTATGGCATGAATTTCAAGTTTTCTAGCCATGGTGAATGCTTCATCAAAGGTACGGAAGGTTTGGACTTGGAGAGTTGGTGAGATGTGCTTAGCACAAGCTCTGAGTGAACAACTCTATAAGCTCGGTTTGAGGTAACTGGAATGTAAGCTGGTTGATGAGGCTCCACAACTAGTGAAAAAATTAGCGATAGACTCATCATCATATTGTCGAGTTGAGTACAAGTCGGTCATGGTGACCTTCTTGACGATATTGATTGAAAAATGGTCCAGGAAGGCTTGAGCCACTTGATTAAATGAGTAAATGGAATTTCAGGTAAACCACTATACCAATCTAATGTGGGTCCCATTAAGGACATGGGGAATGTTCGTAGGAGTAAAGCATCATCATGGGTGATTAGATAACACCCATGTTTGAAAGACCACAAGTGTTGTTGTGGGTCTTCTTTACTATTGAACTAGTTGAATTTGGGCATTTCCCAATGCACAGGTATGGGTGAATGGGAATAGATGGATGGATGGGCTCATTGTAGATTTCATCATAGGTTAAGGAGTTGTGAGAGCTAGAAATTGATGCTTCCAATGTTTGCATATTTTCCATCATCATTTTAATAAGGTCATTGGTAGGTTGTGATGATTGAGCACCCCCTGTAATATAAGGAGGTTGATGATGAATGTATGATGTGGATGACATCCCAGTATATGGTGGTGCTCGTCAGTATGAGAACTACATGGGGGAATAGATGTAGGTGGAAAATATCCCAAATAGGTGATAGATGAGATTGGGGTTGTTGGTGATATGTGTAAGTAGGTGGGGTAGATGTAGTGATCCTTGTAGTGATTGGAGGTAAATACTGTGGGATGGAGAGGATGATGTTTTGGAATGGGGTATGGGTTGCCACATGATGGGTGGCTATGATGTAATAGGTATATACGAGGTGGTGGGTGTAGATGGGGCTATGCTCAAGGTGGTTGATGAAGGAATGGTTGACACCATGGGTGCAACTGACATCAAAAGTGTGACCAATGTTATAGGTGTTGTAGGTATTGATGATGTGGGTCAAGTTGGGATACTACGGGTGGTAAGGTGGAAGAAGGTAATGCTAAGCTAGTGGTAGCGGATGTAGAAGTGGGGGAAAGGGCCGGAGGTATGGACACAGGCATGTCATATACCAACTATCCTGATGAATCTGAGTAGAGGAATGGGTGAGATAATGTTGTAAGGCAGCGGGGTTGTGGTCAAGGAGTCTTTCAAACTCCTCATCACTAGTACTGATGATAATGGGTTGAGTAGGATCCATAGGTGATAGGATGGAAGGTGGTGATGGGCTAGGCGGGAGTGGATAAAGGCTTGCATGGAATACAAGGGTGTTGGCTTGACTATGAGTCAAAACCATGTGAGTTGGCATAGGATTGGTAATCTGTTCTCTATAAATGACATAGAAAAATAGAAGAAATGAAGAAAAATAGGTTTCGGGAGGTGAAATTAATCATTGTTTTAATTAGGAATTAAAACATAGGAACCAATGATGGTTAGGTTAACCGATGATGGTGAGATGGTAATTGATGATGGTCAGGGTGACCGATATTGTTTACTTGTGGGAAATCAAAAGTTTTGCAAATGAGGCAATAACTGATGAAAATGAAATAAAAACTAGATTTTACAGTGATTTTAAAGGTCCAGAGGTATGATGATGTGTCTTGAAGACTTCAGAAAGAACAAAAATGTGGTGAATGTTGTTTTGGTGAAATGACCAAAAAAATATGGAAATTGACAAAATGGTTAGGTAAAATAATGATGGTCAAATGAAAACCGATGATGGTCACTGGACCATGCGATCACTATGAAATTTGAAAAGGTGGAAGAATTTGATTTTTGTGACTTAGATTAGATAAACTATCAACCCAGAAACTTGAGTATGATAGTAATGGACCCTAACACACCCAAAAAAAGTCGAAATACACCAACTATAATTGTGGGGTGTGAAAGGAAGAAAAATAAAATGAAGAACGTGACCTCACAACTCAAAACACAACTCAAGAAAAAGCTAAGAAAAACATGAAATCCTATGAGTGAATTTTATGTTTTAGCTTATGCTTATTTTTTTTAAAATGACTTGTGAACAAAACAAAGTTTTGGTTAGAAAAAGGATATCTATGAAGAGGAAAGATCTAAGGATGGTTTTAGGTTATGTTTTGGTGGGGGGTCCTTTCTCTTGAGATAATGACTGGACAAGAGAAACTAGTTGGGTGCCCACTATCAATCCTCTAATCATGTGATCATTGACAACTTCTTCCAGGTAAGGTGTTGTTTAAGAAGATGTGTGATTTTATTTTTGTGCAGTTTGGCAAAGAGAGAAGAGAATGTGCTCTACAATTCAATTATGTCAACCATCAGCTAGGCATGACTTCCAGCATATAGGTTGCCCTCAATTTTAATGTGAGCTAAAAATGCAAACATAGAAGTATGAAATGCAAGTATTTTAAAACCCAAATCGAAATGTGATATTCATGTAAACAAAGAGTGAATAGGAAAGAACATGAATTTCACTAATGCAAATGCAAGAAGAGAAAGAAAGATTATTTTAGACCCAAAGTACAAATGTCATTTAGACAAGTAGAAGAAAGAGAATATTCCTAGGAGAGAATTTAATGTTAACTTCCTTTTGAAAAGAAACAAACATATAATGGTTCCCTAAGAATGAAAAATGCAAGGAACCCGGATGGGTCCCATCGGGTGTGCCAAAATGTTTCACCGGATTCTTAACAAATTAATGAAATAGATAAGGGTAGTAGGTCAAGGAGGAATACATGTTTGTAATGTCGGTTGAAGGTCATGTGCACGTATTGATTTCCTGATCCAAGTTGATAATGAGAGCTCCTTTTGCTAGGAGGAACTACCTGTAAATGAAAAACAATACCACCAGATAGAGTTAAACAAAACAATGAGTGGACTACCTAGTGGAAGCTAGATCCAGGAAGCGTGATGCTTCCTAAATAGGTTGTCAATCCACTTTTTATATAACAATATTAATGTTATTTAAAATATACATGAAATAATGATCCTATTGAATTAAATGATTTAGGTATCTCATACAAAATAATAAGAAAGGTTAGGTAAAAGGTGATTAGGGTCAAAATGGGTCATATGATTGGTTTGTGTTGCATTGTTGCAGGTCTGGTATAGGCTCTGGGTAAGGTCTAGTAAAGATTAGAAATGGTTCTAGGTTATTGGGAAGTGGGTATTAGCTTGCTGGTCTGAGGTATATTGCTAGACATAGTAACCAATGTCGGTTGTATGACCGATTTTGGTTAGGTATAATGACCAAAGTTGGTCGGTTGGCTAACATGTCGAGGGGAACTTAGCATAAAGTTTCTTAAAATTGGTTTTTCAGACTCCTTGTGATTGCACAGAGGTTGGAAATGGTGAGGGTGAGGTCGTAAAATGGTCTTGAAGACTCATGGATGATTAGAAGAGGGTAAAAATAGGTGAAAGGGTCAAGTATGGTAGGGTGATAGGTTGGTGGGAGGAAGGAAGTGTATAGCGATGTGGAGAAAGATAAATTATTGAGATGAATAATAAATCTTACTAAAAGAAAATCGGAGATAAATGAAGAGGTGTTAGGTACTTACTAAACAATAGATTTAGAGAACATAGGTGATGAAGATGGTGAGGGAGAGATCTAGAGAGAAGAGCCATTGTATTCCTGTCACCACATTTCGAACCTCCATTCTTCTCTGTGAATCCATGATCGTGAAGAAGATGATGAATCCAAATGGTTGTTGGTAGTGCTCCCATGTGTTTCTTTTTGCCGAGTGCTTAAGAAATTTGAGTGCTCCAAGTCTCTATTCATATGAGATCCTGAATCAATGACCAACCTAGGCAAAGGATTTTGGAAATGTATTTAACCTAACTGGTGATGGTTAGGTGACCAACGTTGGTTGAGATATAACCGACATTGATCAAGGTGGGAATATCTAGGTTGGCCAAAAATAGCCAAGTTGTTATTTTTGGCATGATCTCCAACCTTCTTCCGAGTCTTAAGTGATGGATCATGGAAAGATAAGTAGGATTCCTTTTAGGTTTGTTAATAGGAGTTAAGTCTAGGTTTAGACTAAGTCCTAGTTGGTTAGGATAAGCTTAGACTTGGTCTTAGGTCATTAATGAGGTTTGAGTGGGTCATTTGAGTGAGGTGGCTAGGTGAGTTGGCTGGGTGAGGTGGTTAAGTGAGGATATTAATTAATTTAATTAAGATAATTAATTCAATTAACATGTGCACTAGGGGATATGAATGGGTAGGATTGGGGAACTTAATATTTTTCTTATGTTTCCCAACAATTAATTTATGAACCAGTGTTAATTGCCTCGCCAATTCACACAAATCCATTTTATCATCTAAATACCTGGGAAACTTACATGGCTTACCTTCAAAACCACTAACCCTTATATATGTGAATTTCTTGTACTGAATGAAATAACACCCATATTCCATAATCACTTGTCTAGCCTACTCAAAAATCCTATACTTGCTCCCATTCTAGTTTGAAAATACATATAATTGGTGCAAATAAGGCATCATTAACCAATCTTACATTCCCACTCTAATTAACCAGCTACAATTGGGGAAAATCTCATGCATTTGGCATTGTTTAAAATCATCACATGGTAAAAGGCCAGGGAAGTGCCTATGTTCTGCGACATTGTAAATTAGGTAAGTCATCATGTAAAATTCCAACTCTGAGGTATCACCCATCTCTATTTTTTCTACCAAGGTAACCATGTGGCTATGAAGTGCTTCGCAATGAAAGTAGCCCAACAGATGCTCCCTTCCTTTCCAAAATTATCCACATGTAAGTGCACATCCATTCCTTGAACTCATTCGTAGTCTCCAACCTATCCATTTGACTTAACAATACAATAACATCCTCAACTTCTTCAAAAAATTGTTCCCTAACCAATATTTTAGGGATTTGAGTTGTTGCCTTTTTCTCTACTAGGAGCCATTTTGTATTTATGAGCTTAGCATAATATTTTTTTCTTTTCCTCATAATCTCGTAAGGCTAACTTGATACCCAAGGTTATTGGATTTGTTATTATAGGTAACTTGAGCATTATTCTGATAGCTATAGGCATCAAATTCAACACTACATCACCACTTCTATCTAGCACTTCCCTTTTTTTAGGTCATAGTTCATAGCACAATGCCATACCAATTATGGGAAATGTACTAATGGTGGAATAACACCAGCTAAAGTGATGTGGCTATCTTGAATTGCTTTCATAGACTCGCTCTTATTAGGGCTACTCAATCTTTGAAGAAAATCTTTTAAGTCGACATTCATTAGGTCCATGTTTGTGATTCTATCTAAATCACTCGTGATTTTGGATGCAACCAAGAATGAAGATGACATGGTTTTCATCTTAAAAAACCATAGCTTTACTTCAAATTTTCTTGCCAACAAAATAAAAGTACATGATTTTCTTAGTTCTTACCGATTTTCCTATGAATGTCTGAGCAATTCAACCTCAATTCAAAAGATTTTCTCTCTCTAATTCCCAATTCGAGCTCCACGATCAATTTCTCACTATTTCTTAATAAAAATTACTAACAATGGCAAAAGATCTTGACAATTGATAACAAAAGGATCAAGGCATTTGAAAAATTTAAAATCATCCTTGATTTGTGCAAAATGCATTGATGGTGGTAGAAATTAATGCATTACATTGTGGCCATTCATTTTTCTTTTCCCAAATTTTAAAGTAAGTCATCCTCGTAGAAAATTCTTATGCTAATGTGAGCTCGGGAGATTCGTTTCATTTTTTTCATGTTTTAAAACACATGATACACTTTTAGTCATTTGATCTGACTATTCTCCTTTCACTTTCATCTTGATCTTGACACATGGTCATATCTACATGATAAATTGAATCAGGGTACTTTCTAAAAATTTGTTCCCTTTTTAAAACAAACCAAAACTATCAATTTTATTTGATTAGCCACCCACCCATTCCTTGCATAAGAAAGAACCACGTGTCTTTTACGGGATTCAAGAGCTTCTTTGAACTTTTATAATTTATTACCTTGGTGTGAAAAAATACAACCATGCCTCAATTCCTTGCATCCATCCCACTTCTCACAAGTGTACACCTTTAGAGGTGGATTAAAAATTTATTTGTACACTTTCTAATTGAAAATATTCAGAGGAATATTCATCGGGATACGGGACCTAATTTGTAACTTAAACCCACTTTACCACATCCAAATGGGAAGTTCCATGTACCAATGGGTGGTGGAACAAAATACAAAATTATTGACATGATCAAGGAACACTTCACACAAGTAATTTTCCTGATTTTTAGACCCAATTCATGATTGGTTTTTTGCAAGGGTTTTCAAAAATAATACATATCCAAACATGATCCTCAACCAAAAAGAGGAAAAATAATCATAACACATAGGAGAATCAAAAGAATTTAATAACAAAATTTAACCTTTTAAACTCTTATGCCTAATGGGAAGACAAAAACATAACAAATGTCGAAGGAAAATTTCAAACAAAAAGGGGCGAGATTAATTTGAGCACCAACACCATGAAGTGGCTTATGGTATCTTTCTTGGGAAAAGTTTTTACAAAGATATAGGTGAATAAATTCATATGGATTGGATAAAATCTATAATTCCAATCAATGGGACGATGTGTGTTATTGCGTCTAAACCTCAAGAGATATTTTGTCACAAGATACGATGACCCAAAAGATCAATTTTTTTAATATGGTAGCCTAAGAAAATATTTTATGACTTCACATCGTAGTTTTCTTCTACTTCACCATGGAGGTAAACACCAATGCAATATGTACTTTGGAATTTGATGGTAGTTTCTCAACTTCTGATCCGGTGTTATTGTAGTGCTAATTCCTCCCAAATTTGAAATATCTCCTTTTTATTCTAGTTCCAATTTGATAATACTAATAACACTACCAAATATGAAGATTTGTTATTGGGACTAAGAATGGCTACGAGAAAAGGAATTATAAATCTTAAATCATAAGGAGACATTGAGCTCATTATGGATTAAGTCAAGAAAGTCTACTAGGTGAAGAATGATCAGTTGAGGCATTATAGAAATATAGTTTGGGACTATATTGAATATTTCGATTCCTTTTCAATCAAAGTAGTTCCTAGAGATCATAACGAAAAGTCATATTCCATTGAGATGTTTTCTTTATTACTCCTTCATCCCGAGTTCATCAAAGATAAATGTACCATTAAGATAGTCTATTAGCCCAGCATCCTTGATAATTATTTTCATTAGAAAGTATTCAATGATGATAAATAGATTATGACCTTTTTAGACTATTTTTATTATTTCAAAATCTCTACTTTGAGGCTTCGAGTCATCTTTCCATGAATCTATCTTTGATTCACAACAAGAAACAAATGAGATAAGTTCTCTAACTAAAAGAAAACAAAATCCAAAAAGGCTCGGTATCCTTGGAAATATTTTTCAACCAACATGATCACATAATTCAAAAGAATAAATAGTCTGAAGCTAGTTCCTCTGCTAAGATTGAACAAGTTAATATTGGGCCTTATGAACCATGAATTGTAAACATTGGAAAATGTTGATCCCCTAAAGAGAAGATAAAATTTATGGAAGTCTTGAAAAATTAAACGGATATCTTGGTATGGTATTATGTAGATTTAAAATATTTAAAACCAAAATATGTACAACACAAGATCCCTCTCAAGACATATGTTTATCCATATACACAAAATAAACTTCATTACAATCAAGATTTTTGGCACCATTCTTGTAGAAATTTAGAAGACATTGGATGCAAGAAGTATTTTTTCCATTTGTTATTCTACATGGCTGGCCAATATTGTTCCTATACATAATAAAAATGGAGATATCCTTATCTCGTGTTGATTTTTGAAATCTCAATCAATCTTCACTGAAAGATAATTACCCCTACCTATTATGGATCAAGTGCTACAAATAGAGACGGGGTCAGAAATGCTTTCTATGTTGAATGGATTTTTAGAATACAATCAAGTTGAGGTTTTCATAAAATATCAGTATAAAGTGACATTCACCACCCCATGGGGTACATTTTCTTACCAAAGGATGCCATTTGGTTTGATTAATGCTAGAGCTACCTTCCAAAGGGCTATGGCTCTAGCATTTAGAGGCTTGATGGGGAAAATCATTGTGGTTTATTTGGATGACCTCACAATCTTCTCTAAGAACATGCATGATCATTGTGATCATTTAGACAAAGTTATAATAAGGTGTCGACAACATGGGATTTCTTTAAATCCAAAGAAATCTATGTTTGGAGTCACAGAAGGGAAATTTTTGGGACATATTGTGAAAAAAGAAGGAACTAATATTGATCCTAAATGGGTTAAATCTATACAAAGTCTCACCCTTCCTACAAGTAAAATAGGTGTACATTCATTATTTGGGAAGGTTAATTTCCTGAGACGGTTTGTTCTTGATTTTACTGACAAAACTTGGCATGTTGTCAAGATGATGAAAGGTAAAGCTCCATTTTGATGAAATGTTGATGGAAAATTTACTTTTGATGAAATCGAGGAATCCATAGCTTAATCTCCTATCCTGGTATGCCCATATTTTCAAAAATATTTTATCATGTATAGCTACACCTTAGCTCATACATTTTCTTCTATACTAATGCAAAAGAGAAATGATGGAGTTGAGTCTCAAATTGCTTTTATGATCTTCCCTTTGATGGATCATGAGCTCAAGATGTCCCATATTTAAAATCATGCATATGTCATTGTGGGTTTTGATAGGACCCACATACTTGTTACAAAAGGCCCCTACGGCTAGATAAACTTGATACAACATAAAAGTAGTTAGTCTATCGAAAAAAAAGAAACCATAATCCAAAAAGATCATAAACATCCCACACCCATGGCTACCTAGGTATATTATTTTTAAGAACATTAATAGCTTCAAACACAATAGATTCATTATTTTTTCAAGAAAAAGTTTCAGCAACATTTAATAGTTCGTTGTAACCATTTTGAAGATCGATACAGGTTGCATCCGTAGAGATTTTATAATTCTTAATGACACTAAAACAAGGTGATGGTACCAAAAAAACCATGAATCATCTCCATTGTAGCTTCAACACCTCTTGTGAGCATTAACATTGGGGTCTAAATCAGCATCCCGGAAGGCCACATCCTCGAGCAATGTCCTTAGCACGATCCTGTCCTCCATAGCTTCTTCCTCTAATACATCCTCACAAAATTCCTCAAGAACATCCTCAGTGACATCCACCCAAACATAGTCTTCACCTTCCACAACATCCTCCTTAGCTTCAAAACCATAATATTCTTCAATCTCAACATAAACATCTAATTTTCCCCCTAGAGTCAAAATGAGTCAAGGATTATGGGTAGGCATTGGTAAGTCTAAGAAAACTCTCGGGAATTGGGTCATCTTTCACAGAATCCAAAGTACCCATCACAGAGGAAAAAAACTCATAGAACCATGAGAGGGGAAGACTAGAGAGAGGATGGTGAGTCATCATCGGGGTGGAGGAATCTAAGGAGTGGGGGTGGAGAGCGAGCTGGGGGGAGAAGAGGAAAACATCCCGATGACAAGTAATTTTAACTTCAAGGGTCGAGGAAGGGGGGATATAGGCGGCGTGATGGAGGCGGCGAGTGGTAGGGAAGGGAGAAGGTGGAGAAGGGGGGGTGGTGGTGAGATAAGCCAATAATAGTGGGAAAGTAATTTAGGTAATAATCATCCACAACATGCTTAAAGAGAAGATAAATAAGATCTTGGTGAAGTAAATTACCTTCACCATCTCTAGCCTTTTGGATGGATAAAATCAGAGACTGATAAAGAAATTTGGCAAGGTTCACCTTACCACCATTATGGAAGTGTGCCAGAATGAAAAGTTGGGGCTTATAAACCAACTTGTATCTTCCCTCAAAGTAATGTACCTCATAATCTATTCTGTAACGATCCCAGGGCTCCTTAAGAGAGGTTCTTTCATAACCCGACTTATAGATGTAAACTTTCTCTTTTCTTTTAGCCAAAAATATTCCATTTCCACCTTTAATGACCTCTTAAAATAGATATCCCCATCGTTGGAGAGCCCCATAGTTTTGCTTATCTCCCCAAAGATTTCAAACTTAGTTTGTCCCACACAAACATGGCCCTATTTCTAGGAAGACAAAACACTACTAGAAACCATGAAGGAGTTCCCTAAGAGTCTTTTTCATGAAAGTCACAACCCCCTTCTCTCACAAGAATATTCCAACACTTCATCCTTTTAAGTTCATCTACATTCGTAAGCTCTAATTGAACAAGGCCCCCTATTTTTTATAGAATCGAGAAGTAGAGAGAAAAATGGCTTGAAATGAAGTAATAACACAAGTATAAATAATTAAACCTAAACCCATTTTGCATGTTCCCACAAGAAGAGGGACTACTTACAATAATGTTTAAAAATATTCATTAATGATTCAATTTTTCTTTCTTGGCTTCCCACGTGTAACTAAGAAAATTAAGAAAAAAATATTTCAAATCATCATAAATGGGATCATCGCCGATGGCGAGGAGGGAAGCATATGGAAAAAAATCTAACTCCCAAGTAATTATGAGAAGTAATGCACACCTAATACATGTAAAAATTATAATTTTTAGAATAGTCATCCTTAATGTTTATAGAATTATTTTAGGAAGATTCCCGATCCATATTTGGTGTTTCTACTAAGAGACTCCAATATTAGCAAGCAGATCAGCCACTTTGTTTCCTTCCCTAAAAACATGTTGATATTGAACATTGCTAAATTGAGATTGGAGGAGTTTGATATCCAATATGATATTGTTGATAGTCCAATTGTTGACACCCTTGTTGTTAAGGAGATTAATCAAATTTAGGGAGTCACTTTCCATAATTATGTTGATCTTGCAAAATTAGTGGCAAGTTCACAACCCTTTAAAATGGCTAGAGCTTCAGCTCTATGGTTTTTACCCAAGTCAAAGAAGGAATCATAAGCTTCCATCCGTTGTCTCAAATAATCCCTAATATCAACAACCCCACCAGAGAGGCTCAGGATTACCTTTGCAGCCCCATCGGTATTGAATTTAAGCCATCCAACTAAGGGAGGGTTCTAGTAGTAATAGACCTTAAAGAAGCTAAATTATGAGGCTGGAGGGGTATCTAGAGTTTTTGTGGACACTTTCTCTCCATGTTGAGAAATTTTTTACATTTTGTTGTTTCCAAATACAACAATTCATATTTTCTTGAAGACCTACTCTTACCAAAGTGAATACCTATTGGGGAGTAATATGTTGATCCTTAAAGATTCTCTTGTTATATTATTTCCAGATGTTCCATAATATATGTGGAAGAAGAAATTTCCAAGCAAGATTGACAATTTGATGTTTAAATGGTGGAACCCATTGACCGATAACTTTCGAGATGGACTTAGGAAAGACCCAAGAAACTCCAAAACTATTAATCAGAAGACTCCAAATAGTGGAGGAGTAATCAATTACAATGAAAGATTAAATGGGTGAAGATTCAAGAGTATTAAAACAAATATCACACACTAGTAGGTAATTCAGTAGTCCTCCGCTTTAGATTCTCTCCCAAGAGGAAGGCATCTCTGGAAGAAAGCCAAGTGAAAAATCCTAGTTTAGGAATAATATGAGGTAACCAGACTTGATGTAAAGCAGGGCCTCTAGGCTATGAGGAATAGAAAGGTAGGTAGCCTTGACATAGGAAAGAGGCCATTCTAACATCCTCCATAGAAGAAGTGGGAAAGAAGTTTTTTGCCAATAAAAGCCTTAGATTTTCTAACAATTGCAACTAAAGATAACTCACTCCTTCCCAAACGGGTATGAACCATCTTGGGTATAAGGAGGATCTTTCAATATAATTTGATATATAAAGACCACAAGTTCTAATTAGCCTCAATATTATAGGATCCCATAAGGGGTCAAATATAAAGAATCCTTTTCCAATCCATATGTCTATCCGTAAGGCAAGCTTATGACCATTTCCAATTTTCCATCTAGTGCCTTTTTGAATCAATTTTTTGGTGCCATTAATGTAATTCCAAATAAACAATCCATTTGGGGTGTTTTCATCATAGAATTTCTCCACCGAAGAAAGGTATTTAGATATCATCATCTATGTCCAAGAGGCTCTTCCATTGCTAGCAATTTCCCAACCAATTTTTTATGCGAGCATGACAACATTCATATCAGCAATTTTATACAAAACCCAAACCTCCTAAAGCAAAAGGTTTACAAACCACTTTCCATGAAACTAAGTGAATTATATTTATTTATTATGATCCTAACCACCATAAAACCTTTTCCAAATTTTCTAAATAGTAGTAGCTACAGAGGTAGGCATTTTAGTAAGGACATAAAGTAAATCGTAAAATTTTCCATGGTGGCCTTAACTTACTAAAGCTTTCCATCTTGACGAGGAGGGAACCTTTCCAACTAGCAAGTTTCTTTTTGAATCTATCAATAACTAAATTCCATAGGCTCTTAGTTTTCTTCCCAAAAAAGTGGGATTCCAAGATAAGAAGAGGGAGATCCATAATCATATAGCCAAAGATGTCAGCAATATTTCTATATCTACTGGTAGGGGTATTAATAAATGCCATACTACTCTTCCCAAAATTTATCTTTTGACCCAAAGTCATTTGATAACATCTAATATACATTTCAAAACTTTTCTTCCTGACTAAATCTAAACCCAACAATAGAGTATCATCAAAAATTGGTTATGTGAAGTTGTTGGAGTCCTAGAGGTAATAATGATACCTTTGATGTTACCTTCACTTTTAGATGCTTCCAATGCTCTGCTGAGAGTGTCATCCATGAGTATAAATAAGAAGGGTGATAAAGGATCCCCTTTCCTGATTCCCCAAATTGAGTGAAAATAACCTTGAGGAATACCATTTATGAGTATGGAGAATTTAGGTGTTGAAATATAGTTATAAATCCAAGATCTCCATTTCTCCCCAAAACCAAATTTCTCCAGGACTCAAGTAAAAAGGGCTAGCTAACTCTATCGAACACCTTTTGCATATCGATTTTAATGATCATGCTTGCATATTTTTTGAGTGAATCTAAGTGCATCACCTCATGGACAGTAATGATGCCTCCTTGGATCAATCTTCCTCCAATGAACCCATTTTGTTGTTCCAAAATTAGTCTAGCCATAAACGGTTTTAGCTTGGATGTAAGCATTTTTGTTATAATATTATAGGAGGTGTTACATAGGCTAATGGGCCTATAGTTAGTGATCAATTTGGATCCCATAGAATTAGGTGCAAGGAAAAGAAAGGTATTATTCCATTCCTTTAACAGAAGGTCTTTTTGTTAAAACTCTAAAATAGAAACATGTAGGTCATAATTTACAATATTCCGAAATATTGAAAAAAAAACCCTCGGCCGAGGTGATTTATCACTCTTCATATTAAAGAAAATTTTCTAATTTCATCAATAGAGAAGGGTTGTGTGAGTTTGGTGTTCATATCCTCATTAATTAAATTAGGTATATGTCAGATCATTTCTTGAAAATCCTCTTCATTCGAGGGAGGGCCCTCATGCAGAAGATTAACATAGTAATTGATTAATTCATATAATTTCATCATCTTTATTTATATAGGCACCATCCATAGTGACTAACTCTTTGATTTTATCCCTTCTCTTTTGTTTCATAGTAGTCATATGAAATAATTTTGTATTTTGATCTCCATGTTATAGCCATATTTCTCTAGACCTTTGATGCCATAGATTTCTTCCTCAGCAAGAGTGTTGTGGTAGTCACTGAGAAGGAAAAGTTCTTGATGATGAAGCTGAGGGGATCTTCCTTTTGATCAATCTCCTCCGATATAGAAGTAATCTTTAGAGTTAGCAAATCCTTTCTTTTATAGATATCTCCAAAAACCTAAGTTTTCCAATTCTTAAGCTTATTCTTGACAAAACTAAGCTTCTTAGCAAACCTATACATAGTCGAGCCCTGGATATCAATCTGCCACCAATCATTGATAAGATTCTCTAACTAATGATTTTTCAACCAAGCCAACTCAAAATGAAAAGGGGATGTTTCAAACATTGAGCTTGCGAGGTAGTGAGGAGAAAAGGGAAATGGTCATAGGTTATCTTAGGAAAATCCTATAGGTAGAAGTCATTATAGTGAGCCATCCAATCCATAGAAACAAGGAATCTATATAATTTAATTTGAATGTGATTGATTCTCCATCTATTAGACCAGGTATAGTTAGCTCCATGTAGATCAATATCAAAAAATTCCCCCATTCTGATAAAGTTAGCAAGGGCTTCAGAGCTATTAGTGTTGACACTAGTTCTACCTTGTTTCTCATATATATATAAAGGAGTATTAAAATCTCCAGCTATAATCCATGGAAGGTGCTTACAGGTATAGTGAAAATCTAACAAATCTTTCCAAATTTTTCTCTCTAAGTTTTAGTGTTAGGAGCATAGATATTAACAACAATCCAACCCAAATTAGACCCAATCTCTTGGAAGAACATTACCAAAAAATTGGGGTTTTAATGATACATTCCCCAAAGAGAATCTTCAAGTTCCAGAAAGTGCACAAACTACTAGCATTACCAACAGACTCTGTAAAAAAATATAAGCATTAGGGCTAGATCTTATTAAGAATATTCTCCTCTTTCAATTTATTTTCTTTTAGCATCAAGATATTAGGAAAAATTTTGAGTCTAAAATCCTTGAGGATTATTTTTTTCCAAGGAGCATTCAATCCCAAACATTCCAAGAGAAAATATTCATTTCTTTGATTTTGTCTTACCTCCACTTGGGATGAAAATCAGTCCCTGTGTTCCTTGAGCTATATTGAGAAATGTTTCCTCAATATTTGCTTGATTTTTGTGTCTCCCTTTGGTTTTCTTAGATCCCACATCAATTTTTTCCTTAATGTTGTTTCTAGTATTCTTTGCAGGACTATTGTCAGCTAAAAGTGAAGTAGAAGGAGAGATAATGGCATTGTCTCATAGTGGGGAATGAGCAAAGTAACATGGGTAGCAGATGGAATAGGAGGGACACAATGAAGGAAAATCTCCAAAAAATCACAAATAGAAGGGGAGGAAGGAAGAGAGGGAATAAGGGGAGGATCCAAAAAGAGGGAAGGTAAGAGGAAAGTATAAAGAAGGAGAGGAGGATGGAGAAAGAACAGAGGGAGAAGGAAAAAATGAGAGGGGAGAGATGGAGCTTCTTGAGAAGGGGGAGAAGAAGACGGAAAAAAAGTGAGAGAAAAAAAATGTAAGGAGGGAACCAACAATAGGGAGGAGGAAGCACGAGGGGGTGGATTAGAGACATACGAAGCCACCAAAGGGGACAAGGGAGGGAGGGGGAGGTAGAAGAAACAAAAGGGAGAACACTTTCCTCTAAAATAACATAAAAAGGGTTAGAAGTATTAACAATATTTGTATTTTTGGGAATAAAATTTCCTTTGTTCAAAAAATTTGAGCCCTTTTGTTAGTAGCTTGGGTTGGCTTGGGTGGGAAAGCCTGTGTCTAGTGTCCAATGCTTTTGTAGTTACAGAAACTTAAGGAATATATTCATATTCAATGGGTTGAACCCAAGTTCCTAGCTCAGAGTGAAGATCAATAAAAGATGGTAGAGGAAAACTTATGTCAGCATTGACAAAGAATCTGCATAAATGAATCTATATTGTTCCTTGGTAGCTTGATCTAAAGTTATTAGAGAACCAGTGGAGTGGGTGATGCCTTCAATGACAATAGAGTGCAAAAATATCTAAGGGGAGGTTAGGAAGATGAATCCAGATTAGAGCCTAGGAAATTATTTTAGTTTTAGAGTTGAATCTGGGAGTCCAACATCGATATAGAAGCCTATCCTTCCAAAAACCAAGGTACACCCCTATAAGAGCATGGGAAAAATCTTCTTTATGTGAGAAAGTAAACAACATAAAACCATTGGAAAGGGAAGAAATATCAAAAGGACCATAGAAAGCCTATTTAATATGTAATCACTTGAAAATATCTTCCAGGGGTGGTCTGGGACCCATAAATTTTCCTATCAACAAAATTTCTCTAGAGGCTTGTGTAGCTTCATTGATTGAGGAAGGGATTTGTAAAGAAAACATCAATGCTCCAAGGGTGAATTTTTCCAAGGTCCTTGGATTTTGATGAGTCAATAAAACATCCTTCTAGGAGGTAGGTGAGACATCAGTGGAGTTAGGAGGGGGGTTAGAAGCTGGCCTAGTCAGAAGCTGGCCCAGATAGATCTATCATCGATACAAGAGCCAACTAGAACAAAATTTCAAAAATTTATAGAGTGGGAAAAGGTTTGTCACAGCTTAATAGACCAAAGACACTACCTTATAATGTGATGAATTCAACAAGGAAATTATATTTCCAACATGCATGAATATGATTTAGAGATCAAACCTAAAAATCCTATGTGTGAAAGAGGTTTGTTTCAATTAATTGTTGAAAACAACTCTGAAGAAGAAGCTCACACAGATGAGCAAAATCATGAAGAAATGCCTAGGGTTATTTTTATGAGTATAAATGACAAGTGGTATTTAGATATTTCTTTCTTTCTAACCTATGGAGAATGTCCTGAACATCTGAGCTCAAGAAAAGTGAACAGTCAAGCTAAGATCAGCTAAGTATGTTCTCTGGGATAATGGCTTGTACAAGAGAGGAATTGATGGAGTATTCCTTCGCTGCATGGATAAGATTCAAAAGATAAGATTATTGAAGTATTCCATAACTTAGCTTATGGGAGACATTTTCATAATCTATTATAGATCACAAAATCCTGTGAGAAATGTATTATTGGCCCCACTCTCTTTCAAGATACATCCATGTGGGTATCAAAGTGTGAATCTTGTAAGCAGTTTGTTGGTCATCTAGAGTTGGCAACACTTCCCCTAAGGCCACCGATAATTGCATAACCCTTTCAGTGATGGGGAATTGATTTCATTGGATCTTTGAATCCTCTTTTTAGTATTGGCCATAGTTATGTTTTGACTACAACTAACTATTTCACAAAGTGGGTCGAATTCATCCCGGTAAAACATGTTACCTATGAAGTTATTTTTAGCTTCATTAAAGAAAATATAATAGTCAGGTTTTGTGTTCCCCATAAGATTGTTGTTGATAATGCTTCCAAATTTTATCCTAATATGAACTCACTTGATTTTACTATGGTTATAGGATTAATTTGTCTCACTCATCGAGAATATTGTCCTAAAGGAAATACTTAAGAGGAATCAAGTAACGAGAATTTGGTAACTATAATCAGGAAGTTGGTTGATGAAAATCAACGAACCTAGCACAAGGAATTATATGATGCATTGTGGGATGACCATATTACTCCAAAGAGAGCTATTGGGATATCACCTTTTCAAGTTTTGTATGGATTTTATGTGAATATTCCTATATCCTTGGAATTTCCAACCTTCAAGTTGGCCAAATCGATTAAAGATGATATTTTCCAAGATTTTGTTGAAAACAAAATCGTGTCCTTAATATATTTTTATGAAAAAATGTCTAAAGTGGCTGATTGGATCATGGAACATCATGAAAAATTCAAGAAAGTGTTTGATAAGAAATCTAAGCAGTGATATTTTTAGGTTGGGGATATCTTACTCATTATGGGATAAGAGAAGAGAACCAAATGGAATGCATGGAAAATTTGATCCCCGTGGAGAGGACCTTTCAAGATTTATCATTCATGTGGTTAAAATAGATTTTATTTGTTATACATGGATGGAAATAAACTCATTGTCATGTGTTTCCTTTTCTACTGGTGTGTTTTCTTTCCATTCCTTTTTTGGGTTTCACTTTTTTTTTTTTTGATGTCTGCTTTTTAATCTTCTCAAATCCATATCCCAAGAAATTGGAACTTTATGGATCTGGAGTTCCTCTTTCTTCAAAATATCAAAGAAAATTTCCATTTAGATCTAGTTGTTATCCCATTTTTATTTTATCAAAAAAATAGGATACCTAATCAAATTTATCATGATGAAAATGTTTTATTATCCATTCTTCATCCCGCAATTGCTTTTAAAATGCCTCACTTTCCTTCGTAATAACTTTCTAGGGTTACAAGTATCCCAAATTTGTACCCCTTATAAATTTAGATAGATGTACTTAGCAATATTCTCTACAAAACCCATGGGAAACTAATTCAGTTTACAAAGTGGAGTGTAAGAACTTGGTGTTCTACTAGTTCTCCTAACCCATAAAAGGAGAAATATTCAAGGATTTAGGAGGGTTTTGATAAATCCACGGAATATTAGAAGGTTTATCTACACTTGGTGAATCTGCCAAATGTTTGGAAACCCACGAGAGATTAAGTTATAAAGAATAGGTAGATTTCTTTAAAGGTAAACTAGCTTTCAGCTTTCTCATCAATTTCAACAATCAACATGAAGCATCGTGCCACTAGGTGTGATTTCAAAGCTCATCAAATGTTTTGGCTTGGAGAACTTGAGACACATAGAATAATTCACATTCCTTAGAATTTCAAGTCCATGGTGAGGTAGAGTAATGCAATACAATTCAAAGAACATGCGAATGGGTAAAAAAATACAAAGTTGCATAAGATCAATGGCCGAAGGTAGCAACATGTGGTGGAAATCAAAGTATAAAAATAAACATTATTTTGTAGACCT
This sequence comes from Taxus wallichiana var. yunnanensis, assembly GCA_018340775.1. Lineage (NCBI taxonomy): Eukaryota > Viridiplantae > Streptophyta > Pinopsida > Cupressales > Taxaceae > Taxus > Taxus wallichiana. Next base: position 46,761,745 of record CM031244.1, on the reverse strand, counting down.
CAAGTCCATGGAATACATTGAGTTCAATAATTCATCTAGTCTATGAAAGTCAACAAAGAAATAGGGCTACGTGGTGGAAATTTATAAGGCCAAATGTTTCTAAGTCTGCCTAAAGAAAAATTTGTGACATGAAAGGAAAAATATAATAGGTTTGAAAACCTAAAGCTACGTGGAGCCTTTTCACTAGCTAACCTTTTCAGTAGTCTGACAAATGTAAATGTTAAAGGAAAGTATGACACAAAAACATTGCAAAGGAGCATGGAATGTCATCCTTGGCTAGAATTTTTTTCTTTATCAAAAGAGGTAAAATAAAATATTGACTCTGCAAAGAGTGTGGAACTTTTCTATTGTCTCACACTTCACAACTATTAAAGGTTTAACAACCTGCAAGGTACAGATCTCTTCTATTTGTTTTTGCTTCAAGGCGGTTAAAGGAGTAAACTCAAATGCCTTACACTATAAAGAGAATGGAGTTTTTCATTGGATCATGTCTCATAATTTTCATCCAAGGTTATCAAAATTCTGAAATAGGGAAGGAATGTGGAGAATTTTTATTGGTCGGTATTTCACAGTTTGAAATGATCCTTGACTACAAGGTGAATTGCAAAGAAATGTGTAGCCTTCCCATTGGCTTATACTTCATAATGGCCAATGAAATTTCAATGGAAATATAACATTATAAAGGAGTGTGGAAATATTATATTGGTTTCATTTCTAAAGGGTCGACTAGAGCAAAGGATAATTTGACACCACGAAGGAAAGTGGCATTGTTTCATTGGCCTAAATTTACAAAGCCACAAAATGTATAAAAGAAAAGAAAGGAAAATAAAGGAAGTAAATCCCGAACCCAAGACCCAATGGGTGACCGAAAACTGTAAATTAAATTTAGTGCACATAGAGGAAAAGGAAAATCTCCAAACCAATCAAAAGTTGCCACATGTCATGTTCCCGTGCATCCCGACATAAAAATATTCAAATGGCCATATCTTTTCTTCGAGCTCCAAATGATGAAAAATTTGTATCATTGGAAATATCTCCTCAATCCCTTCAATTTGGTATCATTATAATCATATTTTGGTATTATTTATTAGGATAAAAATAATAAAAATAGTTTAAGAATTAATATGCGATTGTAGACGACTCAACCACCCGAATTGATGAAGTGTGGGGATATTTCTTCTCTTGCAAGTAATATAACACAGGGGAATGGTCTTGGTAGGGTGCCCATGTTGTTTTTAGATATCGATGCATGATAGATGGTGGTTAGAGCTTAAAATCCATGCTACAAGGAAAAATAGATGTTTTTATTAATGACAAGATCAAATCTGATCTCTTTCCCTCTTTGTTCTCCCTCTCCTCTCTAAAAATATATAAATGTAACTTCTTGGGAACATTTGAAAGGGTTGGATATTCTTTGTATGAATTGGGTATTTAATTTTTAAAGATATAAAAAATTGTGTTTTATTTCTTATTATCAAAGAACATTAAAGATATTTATTGTAGACTTTGTGTTGTGGATTTATCTCTTTCATTTGAGGTATTGTTCTTGAGTTCAATGCATCAAATGGTTCTTTTATTTAAGATCTAGTTTATTGAATGCTGAGTCGATTATTACTATCTATTTGCAAGAGATTATCTTTTGATATGCATTCTTCTTAAGAGAAATCACTTTTCCTTCTCATTCTCTTATTACCCCTACTGAAATTCCTCATGTATTTCTTCTTCTTCTCTCTCTACATTTCCTTAATGTCTAACAAGAACATATAATGGGATGAGATCCCTACCCTGAATGTTTAGATCGGTGTAGATATTGTAAACAATCTTTGGCTTGCTTTAGATTAGTATTAAGTAGGAACCCCCTTTATTTGAGGAGGGAATTTATCCCACATACTGTGGTTGAACCTTATATTATGTATTTGAAAAAATATTCAACCAACACATCAAAAAATCCATGAAAGAAAGGATGTCATATTAAAAATTGGAATCAAATATGGTGTTAGTGTGCGAAAATGGGAAATTATCTTTAGGACGGGCCTTATTGAGATCCTAAAAATATGTGCAATGAAATACTTGACCATTCTACTTCATAATTAGCATGATAGTAGACTTCCACTCAGATAATCCACAACACGAATAAATCCAAAGCATATAATAGGCATTGTATTTATTTCTTGACTAGTAGTGTGACCTTCATATGCATTTTGTGAATTTTTTTGTTGAACACGTTTTGTACCAGGGTGAAGGAAAATATTGTCCATGGATACAAATGGATTGATACCATGCATATCACTATAGTCCCATCCAAATATATTAGATAATTTGTGAAGAACTTGTTTGACATCATCTTGTTCAAAGCAGAATGAGAGAAGCGAGATAAAAAAACCATTCATGGGTTGGTAGAAATGCCATGGTTATATTGAATGAAATCTTCATTTATAAGATTTTAATAGTCCTCTATGTATGGGTTATTAGGAATGGCGTATAGAGCATCGCAGCTTTTAGTAAGCGTGTCAAATTCTCCAATGTAGGTGGTAGCAATAAGAACTGATGGAGAGAATTTCTTATGATGGAAATAAGGAGGTTATCATAAACCTCCATGTATTATAGAAGAGATTCATTAGTATCAAAAGTATCCAAATTAGGCCAAGAAGTAGAAGTAGAGTCACCGATGAGATCCAGATATACAATAAGATGTGAAGAAGTATGTAGTACAAAGATAAGCCTCTAAAGAATGTGTAGAGGGAACATGATATCTCAATCCAATATTGTTAGATTGAGTTAGGAGATCCCACATTTTGTGACTCCCACGACCATGTGGGCCTAAACAATTAACAGAGAGAAACCGTAACGAAGTATAATTAGATCCAAGACCATATTTTAAGAAATGCCGACTAGATGAAAAAGAGCTAGGTGCATTTGTGGAATGCTCAATAGAATTACAATATGGGAAAGATGATGGATCCACTAGAACATTATAGACAACTCCTTGATAAAGGAATTTAAGTCATGTATGAAGAGTAGAAGGAACCACATGCATGGCATGGATCCAAGGCTGCCTAAGAAGAATATTATAATTAATATTGTTGGGCATTATGTGGCATGGAATGGGTAGCGTACATGGCCTGATGATAATGGGGAGGGTGATAGTACCTAAGACACACTTGGGGATATTGTCAAATCCATAAATAGAAATAGATGAAGGAGTTAAAAAGGCCTCAAAGAGGACAATTTTGTGGAGAAATGCAATATTACAAATATTAATCCCTAATCCATTATCAACTAAGGCATGTTTAACCCCAACATTATTGATGCAAACATGAATATAAAGGGGGATCATTCTCTAACATGGCTTGAGAAGGAAAATCATTTGATGTGAAAGTAATATGGTCTTCATTAAGAGATAGAGTTGAAGTAAACTTATGATACACATATTTAGGTGAATTATGAGGAGGAATATAAGTATTAGTTAGGTAAGATATGAGTTTATTTACACAATTAGGATGATCCTGCAAAAAATCATGTATGGAGACATCCATAGAGGAAGAAGTGCAGGATATTAAATCAAGAAAGAAATATCATAAAGCATTCAAAAGGTGGGTTCACCAAATGATTTAACAAATATAAAATTATTTTTAAACCTTAGATATTACATAGTCACATATGATAAATAAATGATAAAAGCATATATATGAAGCAAGCAATAAGATAATAAAAATTAAAACCCTAAGTGAAAGAAAGGGAATAGAGGACTTAGTTGATATTCTCTTAATATCTAAGTATGTTGGAAAGGAAAACGGGTAAATAGGAGGATCAGAGTGTCATAATGGAACACAAAAAATCTTGGAACCTCGGATAAGCCAGACAACAAAACCTAGGTTAGGACTAGGCGCCTAGGCCCCATATACCTTTGGTAGGTGTTAATGAATGTGGAAGAGCTTGGAATCTGGTTTTTATTATATCACAAGGTTTTTGGTGTGTGTGACATGCTTAGTCATCATCCACATCACTTGGTGAGTCATCTTGCCTTGAGAGTCATAGGTCTTAGGAAGTCAAATGACAAGTGTCAGATTTTGTCATAGAATCTGTCATTGTCATTTACGTCAATGTGTCATAGGAGTTACATTCCTTATTTAGAATTGTAACTCCTCCTTTAGTGGTATCATATGCATCAATCACGTCATATGTGTCAATGGTGTCATTGAGGTTCTTTCCTTGTTTAGGCATGGGGGTTACACAACACCCCTATTTTTACTTCTTTTTTCGATCTATGAGTATGAGCAAACTTGTTTTCTTATTTACATATTCTTTCCATTGTTTGAATCTTTCTTATTGCGTTGGAGCTACGATGTTACCATCGGAGTGCAAATTCATTGTGGTGCATTGTTTTGACATCGGTTCTCATGAATCCCTCTTTCATGGTATCGAGAGTCATGACTTTTCGTCACACCAAAAGCTTGAACTGATGCTCAAGAGGGATATCATTGTGTTAAACAGCTACCATGCCAATACCATCCCACACAATGGAGTTAGGTATACACCCAATCAGGGGCCAAGTAGCATTAGGAGGTAGTGACACCGAGAATTTCCTAGGAGGGCACCCATCCTAGCACTATTCTCAATGACACACTTAACTTCCCGGTATTATAGCTACATGACATATCAGAGCCAAGAAGTTAAGCATGCTAGCCCCATAATAGTGATGAGATGGGTGACCTCCTAGGAAATTCCTGATGTCACTTCTTCCTAATGTTGTTGGGTCTGATTGGGTGTATACCTGACTCCATCATGTGGGAGGGTGTTGGCATAGCAAATTTTTAACATGATGAGATCCCTCTCCACCATTATTTTGAGCTTTTGGTGTGATGGCAAATCATTTGGTATCAGAGCTAGGAGATTAAGTGTGCTATCCCTAGAGTAGTGTTAGGATGGATGACCTCCCGAGAAAATTCTAGGTGTCACTGTCTCCTAATGTTGTTGGGCCTGATTGGGTCTATACATGGCTCTGTCATGTGGGAGGGCGTTGGTGTGGCATCTTTTTAACATAATGGGATCTCTCTCCACCATAAGTTTGAGCTTTTGGTGTGATGAAAATTGTGCAGCTCGATACCATGTCGGAGGAATAATGAAGATCTAGAGGGAATATATGAGCATCAAAACATTTCAATCAATCGTAAAATGATGTATCTTCAAGAACAAAGCAAAAATCACCCATGAGAGCAATGTGCATGCATTACGTTAAAAATGTCTCAAATCCCATACTCTATTCCATTCCATTTCTTAAGATGAAAGGTGTACATATAGTAGTGGGGTGTGTAACTCCCCACAAACGTATCTGTCGAGAGGTGGGAGTTACATTCCCAGAATAACCGGTCAAATGTAACTCCTATGACACTCTATGATGCGTGTCGAGCCATAATGACACCTGGACACCTAAGCATCGTGAATCACCTATGTGGAGGAATCCCATGTACTTAAAATATGTGCATGGTAAATATCATACACCAAAAATGTGGTACCTAACCTTTTTGTTGGTCTCTTGTATGTTGCATTATGTCCACATAATTCTCTTGTAACCCACAAAGAGAAAACTAACCTACAAAACCCCAAAACACATTAAATCCTAAAAATTAAATATGTAAATGGGAGTCAAACTTACCCCGAGGTCACCCAACCGAGTGAAATTACAACTAATCATTACACTACATCTAAAAATCTATGTAGTTCTTGTGAAGTGTGTGTGAAATTGTGCCCTAAGAAGCTCTTGTGTAAGATGCACTTGATAACAAGTGATAACTAAATGTAGTAATGTAAATAGATGTGTGAATGGAATAAAAGAAACTTACCATCCTATGTGTGTATACAAAAATGTAGTCTCATGTCCCTTAAATGAGTGCTAGATGGATGCTTTTGATGCTCTTAAAATGCCTTTAGATGCAACCTTATGTGATGATAATAAATTCTTAGAGCTTGGTCATTTATTTTGGTCACATGGATTTATATTTATATGATTCCCTTATTTTAATTTTGTAATTGAAAACTAAAATCATGACCCATAAGAAAACAAGATGTTCAAAAGATCAAAGAGGACCAAAATATGTGATTAAGAAAGAAAGAGGTTAGGGGCTCGTAGAGGGACGAAACGACTGGAAACTAGTATCCTACCTAGGAATTAGTCTCTAGATTTAAGAAAGATAAATAAATGAAGATTTGACTAGGCACTAGGGTGTGTAAGACCAAAGGGAAAGCAAGAAAGAAAATAAAGAGGCCAAAGACACTAATCAATTTACTAGTTTTCTTGCTTAGAAATCAAATGAATATTAGTATGTGATTAGGACCTAAAAATGTACCCAAGTGTATGATTTTGTGTCTACAAGTGAATTATATTAAACACACACACACACACACACAATGATTAACTAAAAATGGACTAACTCAATACTAAAATGATAATTAATCTAATATATGAACAAATGCACTAAAGTAAATAAATATAGTAAATAAGAATGTACATAAAATAAACCAAAATGAAAAAGGAAATGCTAACCCTAATGTGAAAGAAGGAAGAGGAAATAACTCGATGAATAAAAAAATCCTGTCAAAGGGTGTCACGAGATGAATCAAAAATGAAGAGTAGTAACAACTATGCAAGAGTCTCGAAAAGGATGGATCTTGAGGATCTAAGTAGATTAGGACACCTAGAGGATGAATGGGGTGCCCATGGGTGCTCTGGTATGAAATATGGGCACCTCGGTTTGTGAAAAATATTTAAAACTAGTATTTACAGGGCGAGAAGGTGGTCTCAAATCATCGTTATGTGTCGCATCAACTTCATTTTCCTACACTAAATGTCACCAATACTCTAAGATTAATAAAATACTTGTAATAACCTAAAACAAACATCAAACCCTAAAATTAATAATGCATCTAAAGTGGTTGGATTTACCTCATTTTTACAATCATGAACTTACTAATCGAGAGTTGCACCACATCTCGAGATCTGATGTAGTTCTATGTGCATGTGTGTATGAACATTCCCTAGGTTACTCTTGTGTCAGTCACACTTTGTGAAGTAGTGAGAAATAACTATGTGTAGAAAATTTAATATAATGTGTGTATGGAATAAAATAGAATCCCTCCCCTATGAAGTGTGATGAAGATGTCCTAGCCTTGTGCCTTTATGATGGAGCTATGTGGATGCAAGTGATCTCTAATGCAATAGATGGATGCAAATCTAGATGGAGTGATAGTAGTAAGTGATGCTATATCCCTCATTATGGTCTCATAACTTTATATTTATAAATTTATTTTGATCTAATTTCATAATTGACCCAGAAAAGGCCAATCAAAAGAAAGATAAAGATGAAAATGGCTAAAAAGATCCCAAAATGGTGGCATAAAAGTGAAAAAGGGGCCAGGTGCCCTTTGGTTGGACCAAGTCATCCGGACGTGCCCAAAAGATTGGTCTGAGTGCCCTAGCCAAGGCTAAAATGATGGGAAATGGCATGTTGCTGAAAAGAGGTGGTAATGAAGAAATAAAGTAAAACAAGATGGCCAAAAGACAAGGGTTAATTAGTAATTTCCTCACTCAAGAACCCTCTAAATAGTAGTCTGAAATTGAGAAGAATAAATTTCTAAAGTGCATGATTTTGTGACTAAATTTTTCCCTCACTTTATGTTGGTGAGCAGAAATATTGGTAACATAAGTTGATAGAGATACGTACCTGATGTCTATGAAGAATGTAGTAGAAACATGCCGAAGACTAGATAAAGTGTGGAGTGACAAAAGGATGGAGGAGCGTGGAAAATAAAGATGAAAAATGTGCAAAGAAAAAGTGATGAGATTTAACCTAGGGTGGAATGCATGTGTAGTTGTTGTTGTGCGTAATGTGCCTATATGGTTAGTAAAGTGTGCATTGTCATGAAATGTTGTTGTTGATGCTATTTTTGTTGTTACCGGACCTACAAGGATAAAACAATCAAGTAGTCAAATATGTTCATATGTACGTGTAAAAATGCAATGGGAAAGACATGTGTATGTAAAATACGTAAATGTAAATGGAAAATGTAAATGGAACATGTGTGTTTGAACGCAAAGTATGAGATAAAACAGATAATAGATAAGGTTGAGGAGGAATACCAGTAAATACTCAAATAATGTGTTACACGCATGTAAAATTTTGTCCAAGTTGATTGTAGAGAAATTCCATTTTGCTAGGAGGAATGATTTGAAATAGAACACAAGACCACAAAATAGGATTAAAACAATAATTGGTGGATTTCCTAGCAAAAGCTATCTTTGGGAAGCGAGGTGCTTCTTATAAGGATGTGAATCCACTTTTAAAACAACTTACTGCAAGAATAAAATGTAAATTAATGATTCCTACTGTAGTTCATAAGATATAGGTGTCTCCTATAAGATACAATAAGTAAAATTTAATCCAATAGGAAAAGTTATGATTAAATCAGGATGGTTACTAGGTAGTTTGGGTATGCGGTATAAAAAGGTTGTAGGTGAGGTCTGGTAAAGGTTGGGTATTTTCTAGGTTGTTTAGAGGACGTTATAAACTTGTTGGTTTAAAATATATTACTAGTCATAGAGACCTATGCCGACTATTGGTAATGGACTGATGCCGATTGGGTAACTTGTGTCGTAGGGGAAATTTTGCAATAATATTAAAAATGGGGTAGATGGGATCTCTCTCGTGATTGCACAGAGAGATTTGAGAAGGTTTAGATGAGGTTGTGGGATTTCTATAAGGACTCAAGGGTAGAAATATAGAGTTTTTGGAAAGGTATAATGGTTAAATGAAAATATAGTTAAACAAGGGTGGTACAGGATAAATCTGGGTGATGTAGAATATGGAATGAAACATATAGCTAATAAATTAACCAATCTAATGAAAATGACAAAGAAGGAATACTACTTACTTGTGAAATGTAGGTAGAAAGAAGGTGATGGTGATGATGGTGAGGAAAGGTGGTCCCAAATGAATGCAAAGAGTAGCAACTCGAAGGAAAGGTTCTTCCCGGATAGTGTACTGGAACTTTGGATCAATCCTTAGATGGTTAGTATGCTCTCTTAATATAGTAAACATCTTTGGTATGTCACAAAGTCACCGGAGAAATTGTGAACAAGAATGCTATGTCACAAAATTCAAATGTAGATTCAAAACCCGAGAAATGAGTTAATTTTTTCTATTTAACCTAACCGATGGTAGTTAGGTGGCCTCGCACCGCTAAGGAATAACCAACATATGTTAAGGAGAATTGGTCTAACTTGCCAAAAATAGGGTTTTTCTCCCAAATTTGGCATGGTCTTTGGCTTAGTCTAGGTTTAGAGTGTTGAATGGCATGAATTAGAGTGTGGAATTAGTTAGAGGATTAGTAGGTCATGAATAGTTAGGGTTGAAAAGAGTCCTAGCTGGTAAGGATAAGTGGGGACTTTGTCTAGGTTCATTAATAGGATAGGAATACATTTAGGATGAGGTGGAAAGGTGAGATGGATTAGTGAGATGGATATTATCTTGATTAAGGTGATTAAAATAATAATGGTGTGAGGGTGAGGATTAATTTAATTATGGGTAATTAAATTAATATTAATGTGTAGAAGGGATCTATACACACCCAAAGTTGTAAGTGCTACATTGTCGGAAAATGGTTACAAAATTCCCAATGATGATTCAAGTCCTTTCAAGAAGGTGTTTGAGATCCAAAACCCATTTGCAATGTATACTTTTAGCCTATACATCCTTAATTATCCTTCCCATGCTTTCTTCCAACTTCCCACTCATTTCTATGAATGTTTTGGCCTTAGTGTCAGAACCACCTCCCAAGTAAGATGATGGTCTTGGGACCGCCTCCTAAAGTAGGGCGACAATCCTAGGACCACATGTCGGGCTTAGACGAGAGGCTCTAGGACCACCTCCCTACACAAAGTGTGGTGGTCTTAAACACTTTTTCCAAAACTCTTCATGTGTGTTTTTAACATGCGACGCTTCACTTAACTTGACTTTTAGGGTGCGTTTGTGGACCAATTGCCTCTAAATAGTCCGGCTTATTTTTCTTCCCTATTCTATTTTTAAATAGATTTAATTAGTTTTAACTTCCTATTCTTTCCTTTTTCCTAAAGGAACATCCCATCCCCAATCCTTATATATTCCATGCTTGTGTTCAAGAAAAAGGCACGAGAATTTTTGTGTATCTTATATTGTATTGCTACCACAATCTTTCTAGGAATTACATAGCCAAGCTCAAATCTCTTGTGTTATCTTTCTTCTAATTACATTACATCTAGACTACCTTCGAGATATCATTGCTCAAGTGTCATCCTTCCGATGTTGTTATTGCATTCCTAATTCCTTGGACTCATATGGACACATAGAGAAAGAAAGTACAAACCGGGGGGATAAATTACTACACACTAGATTTACCTCTATTATGTGAATTCCAGTCATATTTTTGTTTTATTTCCTTCATTCTTACAATTTATATTTTTACATCATATCAAATAGAGTAGATATCAATTTCATTTCTATTACAAGTAATTAGTTAATTTCCAAGAGGGTTTGAATCTTTCATAGTGACCCCCAGTGACGGATCCACTTATTCATATCCCTGTGGATATAAACTTGAGAATATCTATAGGAGGTTGTCTACATATTGTAAATCATTTGGAAATGTTCTTGTTTTAATTTAGTTTAGTTTCAATACACTTAGCATAAGTGAATAACCACATCGGGTTATCTCTCTTGTTTAGTTTTAGTGTCGAAATATTTTGATCATTTACAATAGAAGAAAATTGTTGTTCGTAATTGTAATAATTTAGTTTTGTGATTTGTTTAGAATAGTTTCCCTTTCAGCAGTAACATAGATTGTTAGTTTCATATTATTGTATTTTAATCTTCAAACTAGTTTAGGGATTAGATTTAGTTAGACAAACAAACCATAGGGAATTTATCCTATCCGTTCATAGCCTCTAAATCTCCCTTTTGCCAATTCAACTACCAGGAGATCACACTACCAGATATTATTCAATGATCCACCTATAGTTATTTATCCACACATTCCACATTGGCTGCTTTAGCATGACCTCGAGGGGTTGAGTGTGGTTGAAGGTTGTATGTCAATTTTCATCCGTAGAAATTGGTGAACCCTATTGGTGCCCAATTTGAAACATCCTGTTTTTGCTAAGGAGAAATGCATTTTTCCCTATTTCGAGGAAAAATGGTTTTGGGATTGTCATATAATTTAAATTTGACAAAAACAACTCATTTTTTTGAGTGCTATGTGTTGTTTGCATTTCCTCCATTTTGCACCATTACTCAAGGAATCCCCAAGTTTACTTTGCGTTTTCCATATTTTTTCCTGTTTCAAATGCCTTTGCCATTTTTAATTTTTCCTAGCCTTTGGAGATCGAAATCATTTAATTTGTACTTATTTTCCCTCAAAAATCCCTTTCCATGGTCGTAAATTTCCTAAAATCACTTTCCATTTGTCTTTTGATCGAAAAAATCTTCACCCACGAAGAAAAAATCAATTTTGGGGTCATTGGCAATTTATACATTTTTAACGGTCATACAAGTATCCTTTGCCCATCAAATTCTAGCTCATATACTTTTGCATATGTGGTCATTTGTAATTGGACAAGGATCGGTGGGTCATTTCTAAAAACTTAACGTTTTTGTGTTTTTGGAAAAATGTGCAAGTTGCCCCGTAGCTCCACAGGCCCCAAAGGAGGACACGTGGTAGGTGAGGAGATGGAAAGGTGGAGGAGTTTGATAATTTTTGGCCTTTGGTGAAAAAGAGTTAAAGTATAAAATTGGACCACAAACTCACAACCAATGGGATGAAGACACGTGTCAGCATCAGAGCATAGAGTGGAAGATGGAGCCTCGAGAGGAAAGTTAGAATTTTCACCCATTTTGGAAAAAAGGGAGAAAATCATCAGAATGGACCATGGCCTGCCATCGAATCAAAGGATGACACGTGGTAGGCTTAGAGGTGGGGAGGCGGGCCATCGGAGGCAAGTTGTATTTTTAGCCTCTAGTTATCAAAAGGGTAAAATCGTTGAATGGACCCATGAGCCCGAAGGTAAAAGTAAAAATTCATCTGAGGATTCAATGGTGGAGGAGCAGGCTGGCAGAGGAAATTTTGAAACATTTCCTTCGATGAAATAAGATTAAAATATGAAATCAGAGCACTTACGCTCGCCCAATCATATGAGGACACATGTCTTACGGGAGGGCGAGCCGTGGAGGAAAATTTAAAAAAATCCTTTATCTAAAAAGATGCAAAATGTGTAAAATTGAGCCATGACTCCATATCCAGTCATATTGCACAATGTGTCAGACCCAAATCACAAAAGCAGAGCGGTGGAGAAAATTAAAAAAAATTGCAAATTTTCAAAAAGTTGTGAAAAGGTCAAAAGTGTCCCTGAGGCCTGTTTTTCCCGAATCGCCACGTGGAGGGATAAGATTTAAAGATAAGAACAAATCGGTGGTAGCTACTCATTTCACCAATTTGGCCACCATTTGAGCTCCAAAAGTTTAGAGATGCATTTTTTGCATCAAATTTTTTGCCACTTCATGTCGTTTTGGCCTGCAGGGTCCGAATTGATCAAATTAGGGGCTCAATTTGTGAATCCAAGGCATTTTGCAAATGAATTTTTACTCTAGTTCATGAAAAACATGAATTACCATATCTAAAGTTGCAGAGTAGAAATTGGGAAGGGAAAAGTTGAAATGATGAAATGAAATGGATCTATATGCGCGAAATGAAAAATGTGCTTCCACTTTGAGGAATGATCAAAGTTTTTTTATGATTCATCTTTTAAAAGAATAACTGGAAAAATTTTCCGAGTTTGTTAAATGTCATTTTCATAAATATTGCAAAGCAAAGGTGCTTCGAATATTCCACTTTTGGAGGGAATATTTGAGAGGCAAAGTGAGTGAGTGAGTGAAAATGTATATATTATATGAATTTTTCATGTAAAGGGTCGGAGAAACTTAGAATTTTCACGGGAAAATCTGGGAAGAAGCCCATTCTCTGAGAAACCACCTAAGAACCATTTTAACTCCTTTTTTGCATCAAATTTGTATCATGTTAGGTTGGTTGTAGATGTATAGCCACTAACAAGCTCTGAGATTGTTCTTATAACATTCCCCTACTTGATAAATTTGGTCATTCTAGATTATTTTGTGTTGTCTCTTGGTAAAATTTGCATTTACTTATGTTTCAGAATGTTTTCAATTTGTATTTCTTTCTCCTATTGCAATCTAGTGTTTGGAATTTCCTTTTGATCATGCAGATCTAATTCTGGTAACAACTTAGTGGCATTTGCAATTCTAGAATTAGAAGAGCTTTCATTTGATGAAGGGATAAACAAATTTAAATTCACTCTGCTTTCCTTGATATAGATTTTATTGTAAAACTTTAGGGGTACCTTAGGTTTGATAGAATAGAAATTTCTAAATGCTTTTCTGATTCATTTAACTCAAGATTTTGTGATAAATTATTAGAGATTGTGTGGAAGAGTGCAGATCTAGGCTTCCATTTGATGCACATATCCTGTTTGAAGGAACACCTTAACCTCTTTGAATCATTTCTATTGTATTAGTCTTTCAATTTTTACAAATGTCCTCAAAGAAGTTGGAAAATTCTGGTTAGTCTTGTCTAAATATCTCCCACCCCAAAATTCATTTAAAATTAACTCATCCTACCTATAATACCCCTGCATTGTATTGTGTGTCGACAAAAGAATACAACCCATTTACAAAAATGCACAAAGCAAATCAAGATCATACTTGTGTCCTTAGTAGCCTTAGCCTTGTCTTGAAATCATTTCCACTATTTAGTAGTGACATCTCTATTGAGTTTGAATAATGGGAAATTGATCATGTTTTCTCAAGGCCATCTCCATACAATCTACATAGTACAAGGATATTTTCACCTCCTTCAAAAAATAGAGACTACAATATAGGTTCTCTTACCTTGATTGATAGGAACAACCTAAAATAGTGAGGATTAGATCAAATCCTTCCAAGGTGCTACCCACTTATTCAAATCCTGAGTGCTAACAAGTCAGATAAATTGCTTCCCTGAATACGAAATTTATATAAACCATTTATCTACCTATGAGTGTCTTGTAAAATCCATGATGCAACTAAAGTTGTGAAGGAGATTAAATCTGGGTACCAACACCCAAATGGAACCGTTGCCGGGGAATTTTTAGTATTTCAATTTTTCAAAATCCCTGGTAATACTTCTCACGTATTTTATGTGCAACTACATTGTTGAGCATTAGTTTCTGATCAGATTTATACTGAGGAATGAGTGTAGAATTCTGAGTTGATATGTTTAGGTGTACCCAATTTGTTGTTTCAAAATTTGCACAATAGTTGATAACTTGAGTGAAATAAAATCAGATCTATTCAAGCTTTGTATAGTGCTAATATTTGTAGTCATTTGATAGATCTTCATAGTGAATTTGCACAAACTAGAGTGAAATTCCTTAGTGGTGACTCCTGGATGTTATATTTTGATAAATACTAGTACCTTATCATACATTAAGTGAAGTGTGTCATATAAATATACAAAATTAAAAGGAATAAGATCTCTCTTTAGGAGGGACCCAAGTAGAAAGCTATTTCAAGAATTTGGAAAGACAGTTTTAGAGGAGAGAAAATTTTGGAAGGTTTTGAAGGATAGACATCAAGTAAACATATATCCATTGGTGAGAGAGATCAGCCTTTAATAGAGGATTATCACTCTTCTTCCAGTGATTCTGATTCAAGCAATCTTCTCATAAACTTGTTTACTTCAACTAGTGAAGGTCCTTCTACTATACCTGGTGAGTTCCTTCTTCAATCTGCACCTATGTGTTTCAATTCTAGTAAAACTTTCCAAGAAAATCAGCACCTAGAGAATACCAATCTTGTGAACCACATTCTTGAGCCCCAAAGACCTCACACTCCTCATCATCTTATGTCACCCCCAAGATCACCTCCACCAGACAACATGGCTCAACCTCCACCTAGGCCTCCATTTTTGGTCAATACATTTGGCCCAATAAATTTTAGGGGAATGGCTGGTTATCCTAATGTTATGCCTTAGGATGTTAGAAGTAGATTTCCAAAGTTCCAAGGGAACAATGCCATAACAGGTGATCAGCATTTGAAACTCTTTATTAATATGATGGAGGATTTTGAAATTGGATTTGAGGATGTGTACATTAAATTGTTTGTCCACACTTTAGAGGAGGATGCTAGGGATTGGTACAAGGCCTTGCCAAATAATTCAATTGATTCATGGACTAAAATGTAGAATGCATTCAGATTGCAATATGGTGAGAAAATTGATCCCATTTCTATTATCGAGTTTGATAATATAAAAAAAAACCCAAATGAGTGCTCCATGACTTCAACACAAGGTTCAATAAAATTTTGAGGAGATTTCCGGTAAATTTAAGACCATGCGATGAATCTTGTTTTATAAAATATTTTGATGCATTTGACAAAAAGGCTGCATATTACTTAAGGGACAAAAATCCTGGAAATTTAAGGTAGGCCTTCACCATGGCACTTCAAATTGAGAACAATATCAAGGCTATTGGGAAACCTCCTAAGAGAGATGGAGTTAAATTGGTAAACTCAAAATCCTCAAGCAAACAAGAGTGTAGACTTGGAGGAAGTGGTGAAAACTTTGGCAGGGGCTATCAAAGAGATTTCCTACAAGTTGGCAAGAGCTGAGAAAGGAATTGGACAAACTTCACAAGGTCAGCCTAGGCAACAAGCACAAGATAGATTTGGAAATCACCATAGGAATGAGCAGAGATTTGATGACAAAGGTAAAGACCTATGGGATTTGGAAATAGACAATCTCAGGTCAAGAAAGTAAGGTTGCTTTGATCCATTAAATGCTAGAGTGGTTGTTGTTGATGATGCAAATCAGATTGACTGGTGTGATAGATGTTTCTTACCCCATCCGCCATGTGAAATAGATCAGAAAATTGAAGAGGAAGTTGATGATTATAATATAGATGATGATGCTTGTATGATGGACTGCCCTACAAACTCATGTCAAGGAGCAACATCCACTAAAGTGATAAGTGCACGGAATACTGCTAGCTTTTGGGATTGCATCCAATGGGTACATCTTCTTCCTCCTCATGTTTTAGAAATTGATAATTTACAAGCCTTAGAACTTCCCAATAATAATTTTGAATACTTGAGGGCGTTGATGATCAAGAAGTATGATGGAGGTATACTCTCGGAAGAGGATAGGCAATTGCTTATGAATGTTGTGGTGGCCCAAGAGAAGGAGTATAACACAATAAGTAAGGCTATCAAGGGATTTGGGATTCAGGACAAGAATAAAACCCCATTACTTTCTAATATCCCAAAAGAAGTTCCTAAGAAAGAAACATCTGCTAAGAGCCTTGTTGTCCCAAGTAAAAGTTATGCTTCACCCCATGCTCAAAATGTTAAAAACCTTGTGCCATCTGATGAAATTTCCAGCCCTCCTTCTACTATTGTTTTGCCTAAATACATTCCCTATGACATTGCTCAAGTTTTGAGCCAAATCAAGGTCAGTGTTCCAATTGTTGAGCTGCTTAGAATTCTTGAGCACAAGAAGAGAGCACTTGAGTATTTGGGATTGAAAGAGGAGAAGGCTTCCATGAAGAGAAATGTGAATGTTGTTGAAGCTCCACTTGTTATTGCAGAAGTAGGAAAGACATCAGCATTGGAAGAATTTGGTGAACCACCGGAGGTCTATTTGGGAACATCCTTGGTTGAATCTCAACTGAGTGTTGACCCTTTCTTCACAACTTTGATTATCAAGGACCGATTGCTACATAATTATATGTTTGACTCTAGGGCATCATGCAATGTCATCCCTTTGGAAGTCATGAATGAGTTAGATATCAAAGTAACAACAGCATATGGAAAGTGTACTACCATGTATTCCAGGGAAGTGCTAGTTGTTGGATGTGTTAAGAATTTGAAACTTGATGTTGTAATTTTTGATTTCCCTGCCAAATGGGGTATGTTGTTGTCAAGAAACCCAGGTTGGAAGTGTTAGAGGAGTTTCCAAATGGATATGTGTTTTTCCACCATTCCCATTGAAGGCGGTTGTACGTACCCAAAATTGTAGGGCTTGCACCACCGAACAACGTAACACGTGCCCCAATAATGATACTGAGTCTCCTTGTAAGGTGTTCGAGATCCGGAAAAGCTCTCTAAGTATGAATTATCATCCCACATGCCCCGTTTAGCCCCGCGTGCTTTGTTTTCCCTTTTCCCCTCTTTCCTTTTCATTTTCTCTTGATTCTGGCTCGCCACCCTGCTGGCGGTGGTCTCGTGACCACCGCCCTGGACAAGGCGGCGGTCCTGTAACCGCCACCCTGCTTATGGTGGAGGTCCTTCACACATTTTCTAGAATGATATTTTAACATGACTCATGTAAAATTCAACGTTTACCATCTTTTTTCACCGCCTTGGGCTTACATTAATGATTCTGGTTCCCTGGAATAGTGTTTTGCCATTGTTTATAGTTTAAGAGATCAATTTGGTTTTTACCTTGGGTAAATGTAAATGCTATAAATAGTTGGCTTGTGCTCAAGCAAATGGCCCCTCAAATTTGCCTCTGAATTTCTCATTGCAATAGATTAGTCTTTCATTTTGCTTAGAATTCTTAGTTTCATTCATTACATGCTTAGTTAGTGTTGTCTTGTTGTTAGGAAGCCACATATCCATCTTGTGTAATTGTTGTTATCACTTCATCCAAATCAATTGGAATAGGATAGTTTGTTTTCAATAGGAAGCCATTAAAGTTACAGGTTTTGTTCTTCAAATAGGATAGTTTCAGGTTTTGGATGTTTTATGTTGCATGACTCGCAATAAATCCTGCTAGGAATTGCATAAGCCAAGCTCTGTACTCTTGCGCTATCTCTCTCCTACTCGCATTGTATTCAGTCTATCCTAAGCTACCTTTGTCCCAATATCTACTTTTGTTGATGCTAACATTACACGCTTTTCTAGATCCACATGAGCACGAAGGAGTGAGGAGATCACACTGAGGGGACAAAATCACACACACCATCAGATTCGCCACTGTTTTGTACAATCTTGGTTGTAGCTTTCAAAGTTCTAATTAGAGCATATCAAATAGAGTAGCCAATCACTTTATTTCAGTCAATTTTACTTTCGATATTTCCAGGGAAGCTGTGGGGATTGATAGTTTCTGAGAGACTATGATTCATTCCTCACTTCTGAGGTAGGATCGAGAGTCTTTCAAATAGATTAGATCAGTTATTTCATTGTTTAGAATAGATTTACAACTACATAGGAAAGTAGCTATACTCGGTTGCTTTGTTTGTTTTAAATTCGTCATTAGATTAATTGTCAATTTCTAGATATATTAAAATAGCTTCTCCTTCATTTCATTCATATAGTTAATTTGACATAGTTGCAAGAAGCCATATATGCTATAGATATACTTCACATAGTTAATTTTACATTGTTGCTTTTGTATGACAATCATGGGACCTAGAGAGCCCAGAGAATACGTATTCGAGCCAATCATGCCCCAACCCAATCTCGTCACAGCAATAACTGATATAGATCAGAATCTTAGGATCTAAGTCTTCCAAACAACGGAAAATCTACAACAGATCAGCCCCCAGTTAAGTGGGTTAAACATAGAAGATGACCAAGCGCACACACATTTTGGTCAAATCAACCAAACTATAGATTACCCTAGATATATATCCACATGACTGTGGAAGGGTTTGAAAGAGAGAAAACATTCGGTTGTGATCCTTTGGTCCCATAGCCAGACACAGGAGACACTCTCACAGATATAGATACCAGCTTAAGAATTCAGGTTGCACGAACGCCTATGAGATACTCTAAAAAGATCACACAACTGCTAATTCTGAATATAGAGGCTGAGAAAGCATATGACTATTGGATACTAGGGATTAGGGACTGAATCCACACATGACCATAGTAGGACCACAACAAACATGAATCTATGGTTGTGACCCACAAATCCCACAGCCCAATGAATCTATAGGTGAATCAGACATAGATGTTGGCCTACGTACATTAGTATTCAGATCTACTCCACTTCCACCTATCGTCATCAAACAGTTATCCTTATTGGACATAGTAGCTAACGAAGCTAAGGAGTTACTGAATAGGCCGAGAGAATCACCCATAGAGTCAATAATATTTACCATCCACCCTATGACCTTATCTGGAGACATACACGAAACTATCCCAGGTCATTTTCCACGTATTCCACAACCCATAGACCGAATCATGCCAGAGCTCGATATTGATTGGAGCCTTTGAGCAGTCATCCTTGTTGATCGATCTATCACACCAGTTCAGGTTAGGAGGGCCTTCTTTTCCTTAGATTCACAATTTCCACTAGTGCGTGTCGAAGACATCAGATTTCCTAACTAGTTTTTCTGCATCCCACGCATATTCAATCCCCACCGGCTGTCTCGGCATGACCTCGGGAGGTCGGGTGCGAGGAAAAGTTACTTGTAGATTCCCACGCTCGCTTGTCACTTTTCCATCGTACAAAATTGGTGAACCCGACGTGAACCTTCCTACTTTCTGATTCAGAGTCATATTTCTACTAACATTTATTTCATCTTATCTACCTCATCGGCTTTCACCATCACCTTCACCTTTTCCCATTATTCTCGGGTATTCATATACCCCCCGAATATGTCAGGATTCGATGCATATGGTAGACCTCTCTTAGGTCTTGAGGCATACTACGCTCAACTGAATAGACAGTCATCACCCTCGCTCTCGGTATGGGGTGAAAACTATTCAGATAACCAATTATCAACACAAAATCCATCGCCAAGGGTCAGATATAACTCATCTTTCCAAACAAAAGAGTTGGATCAGCTCGCTCAAACACAACAAACAGAGCCTTCAGGCTCAAACAATATGACACTCACAGGAGAATCTAGTTCATCTCCTCAGGTACTACTTAGACCACAAATTAGTAGACAAGCTGACCCATACCTAGTTTTAGATGATGAACATTCGATACGTTATGCCAGGAATGAACAACGTTCTCGAAGTATGTACCCACCTATAGGAGGTTTACAAACACAACCCGAAGTCTCTTTTCAAGAAAATACCTCCATGCCACGTCATATAGGAAATGCCCTCGGGAAATTTGGCAGGGCAATGATCAATTCATAGCGGGATATCACATGCCTATACAACACCAGGATATACAACAAACGCCACTAAGGCAAAATACCGTGACTTCACCAAATGAAGTCATTTCAACATTAGTAGAAAAAGTGAGGGGGTTAGAAATTGCTCAGGAAAATCACCATTCTCAATTCATGCAGGCAAGAAATTCTAATCCTCCACACCATCCTAGCCAGGTAGACCTCCTCACAGGAATAGGCACGTTAGGCATGACCCCTCAGTATTCACAACAAACCCCAACAAGAACCACCATTTCTAACACCATTCTGACACCTCCCGGTCTAGTACAAAATAATCCATTCTTGGACAATACCCCTTCATACTTAAACATGTACTCCAAATCACCACAAGGGGATATGTTCTCCTCTCCCGACATGGTTCCTCAAACACAGGGGTTTCCTTATGCCCCCGCCAATGCATACACTACGCCATATCAACAACCCATTCCACCTCCACTCCCTCAACAGGCACCATCAATGGTCAAAACCTATGTGATAGGGACATATTCAGAATACTTGAAAGAGCCCTTAGATTTCACCATACGAAGCATCATGCTTCCAAGACCTCTTCCCGATTTACCCAAATACAAAGGTGAGGGAGATCCGAATGCACATATCAAGGCTTACGCCATAGCCATCCGAGAACTACTCCCTTGGGATGGGGTTGTTGCTAAAATATTTCCCAAAACCTTGGAAGGTATCGCTCTCGATTGGTATTATAGAATACCTGAGGCTTCCATCCATTCATTCAAGCAACTTGTTTCAGAGTTCATCAAGGCATTTGACATGAACAAACTATTAAGAACAGGAATCAGGGAATTCTTGCACATTAAGCAGGAACACAATGAATCTGTTGCTCATTTCATCCAAAGGTGGCGTACAGTTCTTTATTCTTCAGCTAGTGCTCCAAATATGGACCAAATGGAACTATGTGATTTATTCCTTCATTCTCTCAGCAGAGAAGTGAAGGAAGAAGTCCAAAATTTCCCACTAAGGACTTACGATGAAGTACTTGAAAGCACTCTCTCGAATAGATCAAGCGGCAATAGATAGCGGTCGTAAGACATATGGAACAAACGGGAGGTTAATCACCACCAACCAGAATACTACATCTTATTCCACTACCACAAGCATCAATCAAGGACCTAAAATCCTTAATAGAAATCGTGGAGTGACAACAGATGGAGTAACTGATCAGGCCAAAAGGGTAAATGTTGTGAATACTCCACCACTAATAAACAACCAACGAAACAACAATTTTACCCCAACAATCAATACAGTGGATTTTAATCATCCACAACAACAACAACAATGGTGAAACCCTACACAGTCCAAGCCAAAACTCAACTGGATATCAAAACCAAAGCCAAAACCAAAAACAACAAATGCAAAACTTTAATCCTAATAGGCAATGGTTTGATCAGAGTTTTAGGCCACAATATACACCAAGTCAACAAACTAGGAATTACAATCCTAACTCGTATTGTGGTTTTCACAAAATCCGAGGCCATGACACTAGAACGTGCCATGACTACAATAAATTCATGCAACGTTTTCCAGAGGAACAAAGACAACTTTTTATAGATATGTTCTTGGCAGATCCTACGTCACCAGCACCAAATACTTTTACAGGGGTAGTTTCCCCTCAAAATGCACCCCTCAAGATCTTCAATGATCCACTCCCAAATCACAACAATAACAAGTTAAATCCAAATGGGACAAACAAGGGTGTAATTACAGGAAACAATGATCATGAAGCCTCAACTTCACTGAATCCATTAGTTGCGCCACAATTAGGAAGTCAACCATGACCTAAGATAGTCGGTTTAGTGGAGTTAGATGTTGAACTACCCGTAGAAGCTGTAACAAGGACACGAGAGTATTCCTCTCAGCTAAGTCCAAGCTACCCGCTAGAAACAGACAATATCCAACAAGTATTAATAAAACCCGTGGGTGCTTATGATTTAATTAATGATCTAACAAAACCTTCTCACACATCTCCTTTTTGGATTTATTGAAGAACTCCCCTACCCACAGGGCTGCTCTTTTAGAAGCATTGGGTTTAGGTCATCTAATTAACATCACTCCACCTCCCGAAACACAGGTAAACCATATAGACTTTGATATCCACCCTCCGGGGCAGCCGGATAGGGACACCAAATTCATATTCAAAATAAACAAAATGCCAACAGACGCTGAGATTACACGCCGAGGTGATCCAGCCTTACATTTGCAAGTATGGGTTTATAACAATTATGTAAAATGAGTGATGGTTGACGATGGGGCAGCAGTTAATGTAGTCCCCTTCTCTTTCCTCCAAAATCTAGGGTATGGAGAAACGAATTGTTCCACGACACGAAATACACTAAGAGGCTATGATAGCCTTAAAGCCACCTCAATTGGAACTATAATACTACCGGTCACCTTAGGACCCAAAACAATCCTGACTGAATTTTATATTATAGATCGGAAACTAACTATAATATGATCCTCGGCCAACCATGGATACACCGTATGAAGGCTATCCCTTCTACGTTATTTCAAGAAGTAAGATTCTTGCATTTAGGAAAGGTGTTCATAGCCAAAGGTGATCCAAAACCATTCGATATACACCTAGGCTGACCTAAAGAAAATACCAGGCATGCACTCGAGTTTGAACTCCCAACAAACCAACTTAATAAACCTACCGGCCCAAACCGGAAGAAAATTTGGTACCTACGACAGATCTTGAAACTATGAGCCTAGCCAAGACAATCCCAGCCCTCAAAGATGAGGCTAAGATTGTAGAAACAGTATCATTAGGAACTACTACAAAAATTGTTGAATTGCTAGAACAGGATCTACCAATGTTCCTACCATTTGATTCGGTAGGCATGGGATACACCCTAGGTGTCGGTTCTCTCCCAGCAGTAGATCTCTGCATGGTAGAGGTAGAAGATGTTAACACAACAAATATCCCAATGCCCATATTCCCAGCTAAGTATTGGACTCTCCATTTTGATGGAGCTAAATGTCGTTACGGAGCTGGGGCAGGTGTAATTGTTATCTCTCCCAAGGGAAGAGTCCTACCATTCACCTTTAAACTAAATTTTGAATGTACAAACAACGGCGCTGAGTATGAAGCCCTCCTCCTTGGCCTCATCTTAGCTAAAAGGATCGGTGTTAATAATATCAGGGTGTTGGGAGACTCGCAATTGGTAACAAACCAAGTCTCTGAGGTGTATGAAACCAGAGCCGAGCACTTACAACTCTACAAAATAGTTGTACTGAATTTAAGCAAGGAGTTTGACTTCATATCAATTGAAGCAATCCCATGAGAAAAAAATCTTCTTGCCGATTCAATAGCAACCTCAGCATCGCGCTTTACTCCAAACAGTAAGTTAGAGGATACCCGTTTCATGGTATCCCTTCGTACTGAACCACTGATAAAAACAATGTCAAATCCTCTTTTAAATGGAAATGAAAACAAATCTACTATCCTAGACCACATCGATAGTGATACAACCACTCTTGATTTCTTAAATGCCTATGCGGTGTTACATCTCACCCATCACGTGGTAGATTTATCCCTAATCCCGCATTCATCCTCCTACTTGAAATCCCATGACAGAGCTTCCCCCACAAAAGGAACTTAGCATATACACAGTCGAAAATAGAGATGATCTGGAATTACCTCCAGCCCCGCTTTGAGTTTGAAGAAGGTAACGCTTCTCTAATCGAAGAAACAATCGATATTAATATCGGAATGGAAGATGAACCAAGGATATTGAAGTTAGGATCCTCGTTAACTCCATCGGAAGTAGAAATACACACTCAAATCCTCAAAGAACATCGAAGGCTTTTGCATTTAATTATAAGGAAATGATAGGGGTTGCACCACACATTGTGGTACATAACCTCATCACTAAATCAGATGCAAAGCCGATTAAACAAAAATCAAGACCAATGAAACCTAAGGTAGCTCTCATGGTAAAAGAGGAGGTAACAAACTCCTCCAAGTAGGATTCATCAAGCCAGTCGATTACTCTCAGTGGATATCTAATATCGTTCCCATTCTCAAAAAGAATGGGAAGATACACATCTGCATAGACTTCCGAGACATTAACAAGGCGTGTCCTAAAGATGACTTCCCATTACCATCCATAGATGTCATTGTTGATGCAACAGCTGGATTTGAGTTGTTGTCTCTCATGGATGGATTCTCAGGATACAATCAAATCAGAATATCCAAACAAGATCAAGCTAAAACCACGTTTATAACTCCTTGGGGAACCTATTGCTATGTTGTTATGCCATTCGGACTCAAGAATGTTGGCACTACATACCAGCGGGCTATGACATATATATTTCATGATCTTATTCATAAAATTGTGGAATCCTATGTAGATGACTTGTTGGCCAAGGCCAAGAAGCATTGTGACCATCCGGAAGTACTTCACATCATTCTTTCACGTCTGATAGAATACGAGTCACGCTAAATCTAGAAAAATGTGTCTTTGGTGTAACAGGAGGAAAGCTCCTAGGTTACATTATATCATCACGAGGGATCGATGTTGACCCAACCAAAATTAAGGCTATTCTCGAAATGGTCCCACCTTCGGATGAATCTGGAATCAGATCATTTCTCGGAAAGCTTGGTGCAATCCGGAGATTCATCCCAGACTTAAGTTTCACCATTCATCCAATCAACAATCTACTCAAGAAAGATTATAGTATTGATTGGACCGAAGATTGCAATGAAGCTTTCGATGCAGTCAAGTGTTTCTTGTTATCACCACCTACGTTAATGCCACCTAAGCCAGATCACCCGTTAATTTTGTATTCGTGAGCTACCAATGTCTCGCTAGCCTGTATCTGGCTCAAGAAGATGATGACATGAGAGAACGTGTGATCTATTTCATTAGCCAAACGTTGCTCGACTATGAAACATGTTATACACAGGTAGAATGAGAATGCCTTGCCATAGTCTTTGCAACCAAACACTTAAGACATTACATGCTAAATCAAGAAACAAAGGTCATTGTAAAGATAGAGCATTTACAAACTTTCCTCACGCAAGGGTCCTTGTCTAAAAAGGTTGGACGCTTTATAACCTTAATGGGGGAGTTCAAACTAACGTTTGTAAATCAAAATTCCATTAAAGGAAAAATCATCACGGATTGGTTAGCTGATAACCCACTAGACGGAGGTAATCTAGTAGATCTGGACTTTCTGGATGAATGCGTATACTACATCAAAAATAGACCTCCCATCTCTGAGTGTCCTTGGTATACTGATATTATTAATTACATCATGGATCATACGTATCCGGAAGGCATTACATCACAACAAAGAAGGCGGTTACGCATTATTGTAGCCAAATACGTCGTTATAGAGCAAGTGCTCTATCGAAAAGTGTTCGATGGAATGCTTCTAAGATGTGTCGACACAGAAGAATCCAAGAAGATTCTCCACGAATCTCACAGTGGAATGTGTGGAGGCCACTTCAGTGGCCATGCCACCACTCATAAAATACATCGAATGGGCTATTTCTGGCCTACTTTAGAACACGACGTAGTAGAGTTTGTACGAAGGTGTCATAAGTGCCAAGAATTCTCCCATGAGATCCACATGCCAGCACAAGCTCTACAACCAATCACTACTCCATGGCCCTTTTCTATGTGGGGCCTCGATTTGATAGGGAAGTTCTCTCCCTCATCTATAGATGGCCATAATTTCATAATCACGGCCACCGAATATTTTACCAAGTGGGTAGAGGCCATGCCTCTTACTACTGTACCAGGTTCTGTAATCGCCAAGTTCATTTTGAACCAAATCATTTGCAGGTACGGTGTCCCACAAATCATTATCTCGGATAATGGGACTTCTTTTAAGAATGATGAAGTTCACGAATTGTGCAATAAATTCAAAATAAGCCATCATACGGCCTCCTTGTATTACCCCCAAGCCAATGGACAAGCTGAAGCAACAAATAAAACGTTAAAATCCATTCTCCTTAAAACGGTGAAAGAAAACAAACGAGATTGGCATTTGAAGTTATATCCGGCCTTATGGGCCCACCGAACCTCAATAAGAACACCAACAGGAGTGACTCCTTTCTCGCTAGTATTCAGGGTAGAAGCAGTTCTCCCGCTTGAGGTTGAAATACCCAGTCTCCGTATCTCATTACAAGGGATCCTAGATGAAGATGCTTACAGAGAAGCACGTCTTTCCCAACTAGAAAGCCTAGATGAAGCTAGGTTAGATGCTGAACAGTGGCACAGAGTCTATGCTGACCGGATGTGCCGGTAGTATAACAAGAAGGTCTATGAATGAGACATATACGAGGGTGATCTAGTTCTAAGGCTAGACAGTCGGATCGACAAAAAGACCAGCGAAGGAAGGAAGTTCCGGCCCAAATGGTTGGGCCCATACCGAGTCATGAAGGACTATGGAAATGGTGCATATCTCTTATGCACACTGGAAGGTGAGGAATTTGGTGAAACGGTCAATTCCCTACACCTTAAATGATTCTATGCATAAGCAACCAGCACTACTTGTATAATTATAGCTACATTGCATCTTCATATAGTTAGGATCATTTTGTCCACTTGTTTTGTACAACTTTGTGATCAAGGAATTTATTCTTAAAAATCAATTCATTACAAACTTCTGATGGTATTGGCATAAACACTCTAATCATACTTCTCCATTTTCATGATATCATCAACTATTTCGGAATCATTTCATCAAACAAAGCTAGATATGACAAAGTCTTAATGGTAACCATACCAAGATCTGCATGCTTGTTCTCACTTTTGGTTTCTTCTTAGGATAGGTGTCTTGCCTATGGTCTATTCTAGAAGCTTCATCGTGTCACATCTATCCCATATGAATATCTCTTTGGAAGTAAGAGCATGCTGACATTTTACTCAAACAAACAAGTCAAGTATAAATCAAACAGAAAATTTTAAATTTACACATTTCCTTGCCCCACCAACCTTTGGTGATGAGCTTGCGTCTCTTACTAGTGACGTAGGGTTGGGAAAGGATGGAAATGCCCTTACTCGCCTATGCCTTGCCTAAGGTGATAAACCCACACTTCTTACTAGTAGCATGGGGCAAGGTGTGGGGGTCCTCTTGACAAACAAACATGAAAGGTCATAAAATCAATTCAAATCTTGAAGTCTTGAGTCAAAAACAAATGAATCGGATGTCCAAAATTCCAAAGAGAATTAAAAATCCTAAAAACCCAGATTTTTTCTACCATGTGGCCATCTACGGATCTAAGTCTAGATAAACCACAAAGCAAGTTGCATCCCAAACTATGGAGTCACTCAAGTAGAGTAGGCTTGTAGCATCCTAATTTGGTTCCACCAAAGCTTTGTCTATCTTTCATCACTATCATTTCAACACATTTCATAACTTGTGCCCTTTCCAACTCTCGGTGATGAGCCCTCGCATCTTACTAGTTGCGTGGAGTTAGGAGTAGGGGCAAGTTTATCTGCTCATCATACCGGCTTATCTTCACCACTTTGCCAAAATAGATATGAAGTATCAAAATTGCTTAAAGAAGCTAAAAATTCAAAATCACGTTATATCTACATTATCATATATCAACATCATGAAATACAAAAAGAAAGTAGACACTTGTATCATTTGTTCTCCATTGCATACATTCTAAAAAATCATATAAGCATAACATCATAGTTTACATGAGAAAATGGAAATGGAAGAAAAGCCATAAATTCCAAGAGTCTGATCCAAAAATATATATATATATATAATGGTCAAAATTCCTGTACAATGCCATCATGCGCTAAGCATGGTCAAAACGCTCAAAGAGCCCGGGAAGTACAAAAATGTCATGCAAAAATCTAAGAGAGCCAAGTGGCTTCTCAACCCCTATGAGATCCCTCTGAAGGTGCACGCCCACGCCTAGGACTCCGGCTACGCCGGCGCTCTGAATGCACGGAGGGCTCACGATCCCGAGGGGTAGCTGCGGTCTCACCATGAGAATGACTCCTCATCAGGCACTCTCTGTGTCTATACCCTACTAGCTCAGTACGGAGGGTAGATACCATCCTAGCCACATGCCAGATGGGGAAAAGATGTCAGTATGTCTTCCAACCGCTGAGGGCTCCCTTACATCCACAGATAGCTTCTGCATGGGTCCTCTCCATGGGGATCATCAGGGTATCGGTGCATACCCTGCGAATCAGTCTCGCCACTCATCGGCGGTCTCTGCAAACAAAGGAGAAAATGAATTAGAAATAAAACAAGAGATAAAACACAAGTGTAAACAAAAGGAGAGATAGCAACTAAGGCAATCCTAATTAAAAACAAACATTAAAAGGAAGGATGGTAACTTACTCGGATCACCAGGCCTCCAGGATGGATCTCTAGGGTCAGCACCTGCCACAGATGCCGCCACTGACTGAGGTGCTCCCCCATGGCTGGAGTGATGTAGCATCCCGCAATGGACTCATCCTCCCCACCATGGCCCTGGGAGAGTGGCTCCTCTGAAACTAGAGTCACCCTCTCTGCACTCTGCTCTGCCCTCTCTGCCTGCATAATATCTTGAGTGTCATGCCACTCAGGATCACTATCCTCCTCAGTCTCCTCCTCTGTCTCTCCCCCTATGAACTCCTCGGACTCGGAGTCTATGTCGATGGGGTCATCATTGCTTATTGGGCAGGACCCATGGCAATCTGAAGTAAGGGTGCTTGAGGAGCACCGGCTCTCCCTCGGGCACGTACTACCCGCCTAGCCGCAATAGGAACACCAGGGGTAACAACTGTCCAACCCCGGCCTCTAGGACCCCCTCTGGCCTCTCGAACGACTTGTATATTGGCACTACTGGGAAGCATGCCCATGTAGGGTAGGCCAAACTGCTGAGGAACTCGGCCAAATGGGTGTATCTCCACTCACCCTACTCTGTCAATGAGCTGCCCTGTGGTGGAGCAGGAGATCAAAGTAAGAGCCTCCTCGCCCCATAAGCCTGCCATGGCCTGATATGGTGTGGCCTCCATGTCATCGGTGGTCAGAGAAGCATATTTGATGTGATGCTCTGAGCATCGACATGTCTGTCCATCTGGCTGCCCTCACAGCTCCGGGATCTGTCACCTCTACACCTCTACCATAAGGGATGAAGCGCTCATAAACCCAACTCATAACTAGGGTCGGGTGGCTCAAAGACTACCCCTGTAAATGGACTACCCTGTATAAGTCATGGTAGGTAGTCCCAAGTATATCTACTCCCAAGGCGTAAATCCGGCCATGTCCCTCGATCTGTGCAATGATGGGGGACCAGCAGTATAATAGTGTATCTCCCCCTTGTCCCCGATCAATCTCAAGGCAAGGATCCCCATAATGGCCTGGTGAATCAAGGGGATGGGCAAGCTAGGAATAGACCGAACTCTCACCCCCTTCTTCGAACCAGTGGAGATGACTGCATCTCCCATGTAAGAGGCCCACTGTGCTATCTGGGCCCGTGAACCTGCTGTCTCAAGAGTAAGATGTCTCCCGATGATCGGGACCCCCAATATACGATAGACATCCTCCAAAGTGATGGTCCACTCACCTCGGACCCCTGGTAATCGGAAGGTGTTCCGATCAGCATCCCAATATGAGAATAAGTCACAGAGTATGTGACTGGATGGTGCAACATGTGGAACCCGCGATATACGTAGTATACCGGCCCTCTGTAGAGTGTCCTGCTCATCCTGTGAAAGGGCATCTAATACTATCGGGAGCCAGTCACACTCTCTCTCTCGGCTCCACCGAATGTACTCCTCCCTCACCTTGCATACACCCAAAAACACACAAAACAGAGCAAGTTAGCATCCAAATGACATTAGAAAAATCACGAAAACACATAAAGATGCTAAAAATGCAAAAACAATTTCAAACAAGTGTTCTTTTGGCATTCTGTGAAGAACCGCCACCCTGAGTAGGGTGGCGGTTTCCTAAACCACCACCTTAAAGGTGGCGGTCTTGTAACCACCACCTACCTGGTGACCGCCACCTGGGGTGGTCATGTCATGTCCCGAAAACCCACGCGGGTTTTATAACTTAAAAAGCCAAAAAACACGAAAAAGGACCATTTTAACTAAAAACAAAGCCTACCCAGTAGGCGCCCCCTAGATGGACCTTTTGAACCTAACATTTTCAAAAATAACCCCCCCATGACAAATATTTTAGCATTTTAAAAGTTTGGAGGTAAAAATGATAAATTGAGGAAAACTAACCTGTGATCTCGCGGGTCGATGATCTGCTCGCGGAGGCATGATCACTATCTCGTCACGAACGTTTTGACTCTACTCTCGTAAGAAACCGTCACCATGGGTCCCAGAGCTCAAATCAATCAAATCAACATGCACAAATGAATAGGAAAATGGGCCCACTTTCATATATATAGCAGCCTGACTTGTCTTAAATTCCTTTTCACAGGTTTGGAGCACCGACGGAGGTAAGTTCTTACCCCCACACAAATGGTACGTCCTCATTTCACGTTATTTTAGCATTTATTTTCCGATCTATTTTGTCTATCTACACTTGATTCCTCTTTTCATTTTGCAGGTGGTGGGAATTTTGGATGGCGTCATTTCGACACATGGACGTATCAGGTATAACTTCCAACTTCCCATTTCGGGACCGCCATACTCGGACCCACCGTTTTACACCTCTTCATGGCTAAAATGCTTCTCCGAGGGGGCAATATGTACGTACCCAAAATTATAGGGTACTTGCACTACCGAACAACGTAACACGTGCCCCAATGATGATACAGGTCTCCTCATAAGGTGTTCGGGATCTAGAAAAGCTCTCCAAGTATGCGTTATCATCCCACATGCCCCGCTTAGCCCCCACGTGCTTTGTTTTCCCTTTTCCCCTCTTTTCTTTTCCTTTTTCTCTTGATTCTGACAACCACGCCCTACTGGCGCGGTCGGTCGTGACCGCCCCTGCCCTAGACAGGGGCGGCGGTCTCTGTAACCGCCCCTGCTCAGGGCGGCGGTCCTTCACGCATTTTCCAGAATGCTCTTTTAACACAACTCACGTAAATTTCAATGTTTACCATATTTTTCACTACCTTGGGCTTGCATTAATGATTATGGTTCCCTGGAATAGTGTTTTGCCATTGTTTATAGTTTAAGAGATCAATTTGGTTTTTACCTTGGGTAAATGCAAATGCTATAAATAGTTGGCTTGTGCTCAAGCAAATGGCCCCTCAAATTTGCCTCTGAATTTCTCATTGCAATAGATTAGTCTTTCATTTTCTTAGAATTCTTAGTTTCATTCATTGCATGCTTAGTTAGTGTTGTTTGTTGTTAGGAAGCCACATATCCATCTTGTGCAATTGTTGTTATCACTTCATCCAAATCAATTGGAATAGGATAGTTTGTTTTCAATAGGAAGCCATTAAAGTTGCAGGTTTTGTTCTTCAAACAGGATAGTTTCAGGTTCTAGACATTTTATGTTGCATGACTCACAATAAATCCCGCTAGGAATTGCATAAGCCAAGCTCTGTACTCTTGCGCTATCTCTCTCCTACTCACATTGTATTCAGTCTGTATCCTAAGCTACCTTTGTCCCAATATCTACTTCTGTTGATGCTAGCATTACACACTTTTCTGGATCCACGTGAGCACGAAGGAGCGAGGAGATCACACTGAGGGAAAAATCACACACACCATCGGATTTTCCACTGTTCTGCAAAATCCAGGTTCTAGCTTTCAAAGTTCTAATTAGAGCATATCAAATAGAGTAGCCAATCACTTTATTTCAGTCAATTTTACTTTCGATATTGCCAGGGAAGCTTGTGGGGATTGATAGTTTCTGAGAGACTATGATTCATTCCTCACTTCTGAGGTAGGATCGAGAGTCTTTCAAATAGATTAGATCAGTTATTTCATTGTTTAGAATAGATTTACAACTACACAGGCAAGTAGCTATACTCGGTTGCTTTGTTTGTTTTAAATTCGTCATTAGATTAATTGTCAATTTCTAGATATATTAAAATAGCTGCTCCTTCAATTTCATTCATATAAATTAATTATAAAAAGTTAGAGAAGTCATATATGCTATAGATACACTTTACATAGTTAATTTTTTCTTTGCATTTGGATTTACATTGTTGCTTTTGTATGACAATCACGGGACCTAGAGAGCCCAGAGAATACGTATTCAGCCAATCATGCCCCAACCCAATCTCATCACAGCAATAACTAACGATATAGATCAGAATCTTAGGATCCAAGTCTTCCAAAAAATGGAAAATTTACAACAAGATCAGCCTCGATTAAGTGGTTAAACATAGAAGACAACCAAGCGCACACGTTTTGGTCAAATCAACCAAACTACAGATTACCCTAGATATATATCCGCATGACTATGGAAGGGTTTGAAAGAGAGCAAACATTTGGTTGTGATCCTTTGGTCCCACAGCCAGACACAGGAGACACTCTCACAGATATAGATACTAGCTTAAGAATTCAAGTTGCACGAACGCCTGTGAGATACTCTGAAAAGATCACACAACTGCTAATTAATTCTGAATATAGAGGTTGAGAAAGCATATGACTATTGGATACTAGGGATTAGGGACTGAATCCACACATGACCATAGCAAGACCACAACAAACATGAATCTATGGTTGTGACCCACAAATCCCACAGCCCAACAAATCTATAGATGAATCAGACATAGATTCTAGCCTACGTACATTAGTATTCAAATCTAATCCACTTCCACCTAACATCATCAAATAGTTATCCTTATTGGACATAGCAGCTAATGAAGCTAAGGAGTTCTGGACTAGGCCAGAGAATCACCCATAGAGTCAATAATATTTACCATCCACCCTATGACCTTATCTGGAGACATACACGAAACTATCCCAGGTCATTTTCCACGTATTCCATAACCCATCGGAATCATGCCGGATCATTTTCCACGTTCATTCCTTACCGATTGATCCACACCGATTCGGAGTTAGGAGGGCCTTCTTTGCCTTAGATTCACAATTTCCACTAGTGCGTGTTGAAGACATCAGATTTCCTAACTAGTTTTTCTTCATCCCACGCATATTCAATCCCCACCACTGTCTCGACACGACCTTGGGAGGTCAGGTGCGAGGAAACGTTACTTGTAGATTCCCACGCTCACTTGTCACTTTTCCATCGTATAGTAGCCTTGATTATATGGAGAGGAGAATATGTTACATCTAATTGAGGATCCAAACAATGCTTCTTATGAAGTATTATTCGATGTTGAGGTAGGGCACAAGATGGATCATTCTAAGTGTCTTGAAGAGGTACTCTCACTATGGAACTTGATCCAAATTTGGAAATGGTGCAGTGTTGTTTTTTAGTCTCTCTAAGCAATGAGGAATTTTTTTCTCCTTAAAACTTAACTTTGAATACACCAATAACATAGTGAGTATGAGGAATTACTGTTAGGGCTGAGGATTACTTGGAAGTATGGCATAAAATATGTTGTTGTAAAGGGAGATTCTGAGTTGGTTGTCAAACAAGTTAGAAAACTGTATGCAACAAAAATCATAGATGAAACAATACAAATATAGAAGTTTAAATATGATTGTTGATAATCTGAAGTGTTGGGGTCTAGATTTGAAAATTGTACCATTTCTTCATATTGTGAATATGATGTTGAAATACTCACTAGGCCTACAATCCTGGATAACATCAAGCATTGGCAAGTGTTTGATGATGATGCTTAAGTTCAGAGGTT
This sequence comes from Taxus wallichiana var. yunnanensis, assembly GCA_018340775.1. Classification (NCBI taxonomy): domain Eukaryota; kingdom Viridiplantae; phylum Streptophyta; class Pinopsida; order Cupressales; family Taxaceae; genus Taxus; species Taxus wallichiana. The sequence goes on along the minus strand of CM031244.1, from coordinate 46,727,768 downwards.
TTTGCAAAACCAAGGTGATTTTGTGGATCAGCATATTGATTTGGAACCATTGGTGTGTAATGTTGAAGGAAAATAAACCTTGTTTGGCGAAGATATCATTCAATTGAAAAATTTGAAGGATGGAGGAATAATTCAACCCACAAGGTGTTCTTCTTGGGTTGCAAACTTGGTGCCAGTTGGAAAGAAGAATAGAGATATCAAAATTTCTATGGATTTTAGAAATCTAAATAGAGTATCAATAAAGGAAAAATATCCCTTACCAAACATGGAGTACATGTTGCAATTAGTGATTGGTTCTAAGATGCTTTCTACTTTGGATTGTTTCTCTCCGGTTATAACCAAGCTATTGTCAAAAGAATCGAGAGAGGATTAAAACCGCCTTTACTACTCCATGGGGAACATATGTTTTTGTCAAGATGCCCTTTGGTTTAATGAATGGTGGAGCTAATTTTCAAAGGTCCATTTATGTTTCTTTTCTGGTTATATCAATGATTTTATTGTTTTTTATCAATATGATATTACTATTTTTCTAGCAAAAGAATTGACCACTTCCAACATTTGAAAAGAATGTTGATCGATGTAGAGAATATGGCATTTCATTCAATCCAAAGAAGTGCCATTTTGGAGTGCAAGGAGAAAAACTACTTGGTTGTATTATGTCTAAAGAAGGAGTTATGATTGATTCACAAAGGATAGAAGCTATCAGCAAGATCCTGGTTCCAAAAACTAAGAAAGGAATCCAATCCTTCTTTGGTCAAATCAATTTCATTAGAAGGTTTGTGTCTAATTTTGCTGAGTTGACTCTCCCCTTACTTCCATGTTGAAGAAGGACCAGAATATCAAGTGGGAAGAGGCTTCCCTTAAATATTTTGATGGAATCAAGGAATCATTAAAGCATGCTCCTATTCTAGCAGCCCCAAATTACAAGAAACCTTTCCAAATCTTCTCCTTTACTTTTGAGCACACCATTGCATCTTTTTTTTTGTAAAAGGATGATGATGGAGCTGAAAGACCTATTTCCTTCTTTAGTAAGGCATTGCAAGTAGCTGAGTTAAAATACACAATCATGGAGAAGAAGGCCTTTGCATTGGTGAAAGCAACTAAGGTTTTCAGATCTTATATTTTGAGTTCCAAAGTTTTTTCTTATGTTCCTCACATAATGGTAAAAGATGTCGTATAGAAGATGGAGATTTCAAGAAAAAGATGTAGGTGGGTTAACAAATTACAGGAGTATGATATGGACATTTAGACCAAAAATCTAGTAAGAGGTTTGGGTCTTGCCAAGCTCATGGCTGAAAGTAATTTGTAGAATGTTGAAGTAAATGAAGTAGAAGAAGAGAGGGCATATGTTCTTGAAAAATTTTGAACTCTGAGTGGTACAAGGATGTAATCTATTATCTCAAACACCTATGATGCCCTGGACATTTGAATAAAAATCATAAAAGAGCTCTCAAGATGGCTTGTCAAAAATATATCATTACAAACTTTGGGTTGGCTTGGAAGAACCCTGAGGGAATCCTCTTGAGATGTGTGACTAAAGATGAAGCTCCCAAAATAATTGTTAATTTCCATGGGGAGTTTTTGGAGGACATTTTATTGGGAGGGTTACTACACAAAATATTTTGAGGGTTGGTTAGAAGATGTGAGAGTTGTCATCGCTTTCTCCGTAAGAATGAAAGCTTCAGGCTCCCTTCCTTTACATCCCGTGTCAATTGAAGCTCCTTTCAAACAATGGGGCTGGACTTCATTGGTGAAATCTTTGATTCATCAAGTGCCGACACAAATGGATTTTGGTATCTACCGATTTCTTCACAAAATGGGTGGAAGTAATCCCCACTAGGAAGGAAACGCACCAAGTTGTAATGGGATTTATATTGAATCATATCATTTGCAGATTTGGAGTGCCATTCAATATTGTTACTGATAATGCCATGAGTTTCAGAGCTAGACCTTTAGTGGCAATGTGTAAATAATATGGAATAAAGTTGACATATGCTTCTAACTACAATCCACAAGGAAATGGACAAGATGAGTCTAGCAATAAAAACTTGTTGAAGATTATTAAAAGGACTTTGGAATTAAACAAGAAGAAGTGGGGTGAACAACTAAAGTTTGTTGTTTGGGCTGATAGGATCACTACCAAAAGAGCTACTGGTAAAAGCCCATTTGAATTGGTATATGGAACACAAGCTCTGCTGCCCTTGCATTTGCAGTTGTCTTCATTTTAGTTTGTTCAATAACTTGAAGATCAAGAAATTAGTTCATATGAAGCAAGGATTAATCAGATTGTTGAACTTGATGAAGCAAGAAGAGCATCCCATTAGAGGCATGTCAAATTCAGAGAGAGAATGAAGAAGTTTTTTGATAAGAAGGTAACCCAAAGAGCTTTTAGTATTGGAGATCTTGTGTTGTTGTGGGATAGTAGGCATGAAGATAAGGGCAAGCATGGTAAATTTGATGCTTTGTGGATGGGCCCATATTCAATTGACATAAGAATTGGTGAGAATACTTTTTTCCTCAAGGACCTAGATGGGGAATTTCTTGAGCTGCCTGTTAATGGTATACATTTGAAGCATTTCTTGGATTGATCCCCAAAACTGAAGTTTACATATCACTTGTATAGTGTACAGTTTTTTGTTTATGCTCTTTTATTTGTTGTTTTTGGTCAGTTTTTGGTTTGCCTTTGTGTGTGGTGACCCTTTTTATTGGTTTATTAGTTTTTTTCTATGTTTTGGCTTGTGACTCCATTTTCCCAATGTTTTTTTGGCACATGGTCTACTTCAGTTCTTGTGGCACTCGCTGGGAGTGCCCATCCCCAAGCTGGAGCCAATGTTGGTGCCCAATTTGAAACATCCCTATTTTGCTAAGGAGAAATGCATTTTTGCCTTGTTTATGAGGAAAAACAGTTTTGGGATTCTCATATACTTCAAATTTGACAAAAAATAACTCATTTTTGTGTTTGAGTGCTATGTGTTGTTTACATTTCCTCCATTTTGCACCATTCTGAAGGAATCCCCAAGTTTACTTTGCGTTTTGCCCTAATTTTTCCCATTTCAAACGCCTCTGTTGTTTTTTCATTTTTCCCACCTTGGAGCTCAAAATCATTTGATTTGTACTTATTTTCCCTCAAAATCCCTTGCCATGGTCGTGAATTGCCTAAAATCACTTTCCATTTTTCTTTCGATTGAAAAATTCTTCACCCACAAATAAAAATGGATTTTCGGCGTCACTAGTGATTTTTGCATTTTTCGACGGTCATACGGGCGTTTTTACCCATAAAATTCTATATCATATAATTTTTCTAAGCATGATTGCCATTCTATATACTCCCCCGACCACTCTGAGACAAATCGATCCTAAGAAGATTATTGCCCACTCCCAAGCCCATACATTGTATACGTGGTCATTTGTAATTGGACAAGGATCGGTGAGTCATTTCTAAAAACCTAACATTTTTGTGTTTTTGGGAAAATGTGCAAGTTTCCCCCGTAGCTCCGTAGGCCCCAGAGGAGGACATGTGGTAGGTGGGGAGATGGAAAGGTGGAGGAGTTTGATACTTTTCGGCCTTTGGTGAAAAATAGTTAAAGTATAAAATTGGACCACAAACTTGTAGCCAATGGGATGAAGACACGTGTCAACATCAGAGCACAAAGCGAAAGATGGAGCCTCGAGAGGAAAGTTAGAATTTTTTCCCATTTTGGAAAAAAGGGAGAAAATCATCATAATGGACCATGGCCTACCATCGAATCAAAGGATGACACATGGCAGGCTTAGAGGCGGGGAGGCGGGCCATCGGAGGTAAGTTGTATTTTTAGCCTCTAGTTATCAAAAGGGTAAAATCATTGAATGGACCCGTGAGCCCGAAGGTAAAAAGTCAAAATTCATCTGAGGAGTCAATGGCGGAGGAGCGGGCTGGTGGAGGAAATGTTGAAACATTTCCTTTGGTGAAATAAGATTAAAATATGAAATCAGAGCACTTCCCCTCAGCCAATCATATGAGGACACGTGTCTTGCGGGAGGGCAGAGCCGTGGAGGAAAATTGAAAAAATTTCCTTTGTCTAAAAAGATGCAAAATGTGTAAAATTGAGTTATGACTCTATATTCAGTCATATTGTGCCACATGTCAAACCCAAATCACAAAGTTGGAGCAGTGGAGGAAATCAAGAAAATTTTGCAAATTTTCAAAAAGTTATAAAAAGGTCAAAAGTGTCCCCGAGGCCCGTTTTTCCCGGATATGCCACGTGAAGGGCTCTGATATAAAGATAAGAACAGATCAATGGTAGCTGTGCATTTCACCAATTTGTCCTCCATTTAAGCTCCATGAAGTTTGGAGATGCATTTTTGCATCAATTTTCATCAAAATTTTTACCAATTCATGTCATTTTGGCCTGCAGGGTCCGAATTGATTGAATTGGGGGCTCAATTTGTGAATCCAAGGCATTTTTCAAATGAATTTTTACTCTAGTTCGTGAAAAACATGAATTACCGATCTAAAGTTTCACAAGAAAAATTTGGAAGGGAAAATGTGAAATGATGAAATGAAAGGGATCTACATGCGTGGAAATGAAAAATGTGCTTCCACTTTGAATAATGGTGAAAGTTTTGTGATGATTCACCTTTTGAAAGAACAACTGGCAACTTTTTGTGAGTTTTTAAATGTCATTTTCAAAAATATTGCAAAGAAAAGGTGCTTCAAATATTCCACTTTTGGAGGGAAGATTTGAGAGGAAAAGTGAGTGAGTGAGTGAAAATGTATATATTGCATGAATTTTTCATGTAAAGGGTCGAAGAAACTTAGAATTTTCACGGAAAATCTGGGAAGAATCCCATTCTCTGAGAAACCACATGAGAACCATTTTAACTCCTTTTTACATCAAATTTTTATCATGTTAGGTTGGTTGCAGATGTATAAGCACTAAAAATCCTTGATATTGTTCCTATAACACTCTCGTGCTAATAAATTTGGTCATTCTAGATTATTTTGTGTTGTCTCTTGGTAAAAGTTGTATTTATTTATGTTTCGAATGTTTTCAATTTGTGTTTCTTTCTCCTGTTGCAATCTGGTGTTTGGAATTTATTTTTGATCATGTAGATCTAATTATGTAACAACTTAGTGACATTTGCAATTCCAAAATCAGAAGAGCTTTCATCTGATGAAGGGATAAATAAATTTAAATTCACTCTGCTTTTCTTGATATAGATTTGATTGTAAACCTTTGGGGGTACCTTAGGTCTGATAGAATAGAAATTTCTAAATGCTTTGCTGATTCATTTAACTCAATATTTTGTGATAAATCATCAGATATTGTGTGGAAGAGTGTAGATCTGGGCTTCCATTTGATGCATATATCCTGGTTGAAGGAACACCTTAACCTCTTTGAAGAATTTCTGTTGTCTGAATCTTTCAAGTTTTTCAAAGGTCCTCAAAGAATTTATTCTAGTTAGTCTTATCTGAATATCTCCCACCCCAAAATTCATTTAAAATTAACTCATCCTACCTATAATACCCGTGCATTGTATTGTGTGTCAACAAAAGAATATAATCCATTTACAAAAATGCACAAAGCAAATTAGGATCATACCATGTCTTTAGTAGCCTTAGCCTTGTCTTGAAAGCATTTCCATCATTTAGTAGTGACAACTCTATTGAGTTTGAATAATGGGAAATCGATCATATTTTCTCAAGGCCATCTCCATACAATCTACACAGTATAAGGATATTTTCATCTCCTTCACAAAATCGATGCTACAGTATAGGTTCTCTTACCTTGGTTGATAGGCAAAACCTAAAATAGTGAGGATTAGATCAAATCCTTCCAAGGTGTTACCCACTTCTTCAAATCTTGAGTGCTAACAAGTCAAATAAATTGCTTCCCCGACTACAAAATGACATATAAACCATTTATCTGCCTCTGAGTGTCTTGTAAAATCCATGATGCAAATCAAGTTGTGAAGGAGTTTAAATATGGGTCCCAACAAACCCAATGTGAAGGATTAATTCCTTCTTGTTTCATTTCTTTCATTTCTATTACCACATCTTTCCATTTCTTCCCCTATTTTGGTAGGTATTTTATACTTTCTAAAATATGTTTGGAAGAGAGTTTGGTGGGCCATTTAGCTCTAATAGATATTACACCAACGTTCAACCATAACAATCCCCTTCTCTTTCAAGGTGGGGTGATAATTACATAAGAAACATTCAAACCTCCCCTAGTTATGCTTCAAACCCCATTAGTTATGTAAGGATGGAGGAGGTTGATCAACCGTTAAACATATAATACAGTCAACCCAATGCAAACCACATTTTTATCACAAATGGAATAGGTTCTTACCATAGAGTCCTCTTAAGACCTCACATTACCATGTAATCAATAGAAGATGATATATTTTCATGAATAGATAATCCTCTTGGTCAAATTGATGAGTCTTTGGATAGAATGAAGGTTACATCCTCTAAGATTTCGAATGCCTATCCTAAAATTATTACTTCTAGAAGAAGGTAATAATTATAACACTAAACAATTCATGATAGGGTATCATGATCATGCTCAATCAAACCCTACGCCATTAGCACCCCAATAAGGGACTCAATCCTCTCCCAATGATCTCGTTTCTACTTTATTAGGGAGGATTAAAATACTAGAAATTTCCCGAACCTCACAACCAACACATGCAATAGGGAAAATATGGGGTATCCAGTTGACAACAAAGGATACATCCCTTCTAATGAGAAACCAATGTAATATCTTGTACAACAAGGTTATCCGGTTAATTGAAATCTAGGTGATACTCTCACAGGTTTAAACACACTAGGGATGGGTCCTCATCCTTCACAAACTTATCCTACGCAAGGGTTGGCTGAAAGTGCATTCTCGAATTCCACCACAATAGGTGATGCGATGTTACCTAGTTTTATGCCTACTATTCCATATCCCGGTAATATCCCACCTTACATGTATATGTATTCAAAACTCCCCAGATGGACCCATAAACCATTGCCACTCCCTATGTTCCATATCAAGGGACCACATACATTCCCATCAATGCTATAATGCAGCTTATCCAAATCCTCCTCCTCTACCTCCTCATCAAGGATCTTCAATGGTGGAATATTATGCAATGGGTACATACACTGAGTACTTAAATGAGCCTCTTGAATTCACCATATGTGGTGTCATGCTTCCACGCCCACTACCAGATCTTCCGAAATTTAAGGGAGAAGGAGACCCAAATGCTCATATCAAGGCCTATGCTACTACTATTAGGGAATTGCTTCCTTGGGATGTTGTACAAGATAATATATCTCTAAATAATCTCAAAGGAATCACATTGGATTAGTATTGCCATAATTTGGAAGCTTCTATGCATTCCTTCAAACAAATAGTTTTGAGTTCATCAAAGCATTTGATATGAACAAGTTGTTGCATACATGGATTAGGAGTTCATGTTTAGACAAGATAAAAATGAATCTTCTATCCATTTCATCTAGAGATGGCTCCAAGTTATTTATTCCTCTGCAAATGTGCCCAACATAGACCAAATGGAACTTTTTGATCTTTTCCTTCACTCGCTCAATCGAGAGACTAGGGAGGAAGTCTAGAAGTTTCCTTTCTATAATTATGAGGAAGTATTGGAAGGTGCGCTTCAGATTTACCAAGCCGCTATAGATAGTGGGCGTAAGATCTATGGTCCCAATGGGAAATTATTATCCCCAAATCAAAGTAATGTAAATTATTAAAATAATGGTGCCAACAACCAAGGACCTAAGGGTATGAATCGCAGTCATGGTACTACCATGACTAGTGCTACTGATCAATTCAAGAATGTTGTTTTTCTAAATAACAAAAACAATAATAATAATAGCAAATCAGAAATCAAAGAGGCCCTAACATTGTGTCTTCTATCAACACGGTTGATGTAAATCATCCACTACAAAAACAAAATCAAACCCAAGGGCCAAACCAGTATCAAAACTCTATCAAAGGGGCAACAAATCATGGTTATAACAACCAATTTCAAAACTACAACCGAGGTTATAATCAACAAAAGAAATACACTTATCAAAGGCCAAGATATTACGACCCTAACCTATATTTTGGTTTCCATAAGGTTCAAGGTCAGTATGATAGGAATTTCTACGATTGCAACAAGTTTCTGTAAAGACTTCCTAAAAACTAAAGGTAACTATTTGTATACATGTTCCTAGAAAATCCTGAAACAAACTCACAATCTTACTATACATGACTCGTAGCTCCTTAGAATGCTAATGTGAGCATATTCAAGATCCGCACCCTACACATCCTCAAAATTTCAAGGTGAATTCACAAAACATAAATAAAGTCATTTACATAGGAAACAATGACCATGAAGCCTCAACTTTTGATAAATATCGGGTCGCTCCTAACCTTGGTTCAAGCGATAACACAAAAGTCTTGGGGTTAGTCGAGCTAGAATTTAAACCAGAAATTAATGCAACAACTCAGATGAAGGAGTACATTTCAAAACCCCTTCCCACTCTTTCCTTCCCATAGGATGACATTCCTACAATCACAAAACCAGTAGGATCATATGATTTAATAACAGATTTTAACAAGATCTTTTCTCACATCTCATTTTTAGATTTGTTGAAGAATTCACATGCACATAATTTTGTGTTTCTCAATGCACTAGGTATTGGTCATCTAATCCATGTTATGCCACCTCCTAGTGCTCAAATAAATCATATTGACTTTGAAATACATCCTCCAAGACATAATGATAGGGATACTAGGTTTTTTTTTCGAGATAGAAAAGATGCCATCTGACGTTGAAATTTCTCGAAGAGGTGATCTTGCCTTATTTTTACAAGTATGGGTTTATAAAAATTTCATTAAGAGAGCCATGATTGATGACAGGGCTGTTGTAAATGTGGTTCCTTTCTCTTTCTTATAGAAGTTGGGATATGGAGAGACAAATTTTTCCTTTACAAGAAACACGTTACAAGGGTATGACCATCTTAAGGTGACCTCGATTGGAACCATATTTCTTCCAGTCATGCTTCATAAAAAAACCATCTTGATGGAGTTTTACATTATCAATAGGGAAATAAGTTATAACATGAACCTCGGGAGACCTTGGATTCATTGAATGAAGGCTATCCCTTTTACCCTATTCTAGGATATTAGATTCCTTCATTTAGGGAATGTCTTCATCACTCAAGGGATCCTAGTCCCTTCGATATACATTTAGAAAAACTCAAGAAGAAGAAATGACTCTATATGGAGTATGAACTTCCTTTGAATCAATTGAAAAAACCGTGTCTAACAAAAGAGTTAGTCTCGGTCTCTCTGGACATTCAAAGGTTGAATTCATTGACTAAAAACATTTGAGGTGGCAAAAAATAGATAATGGTAAACCAATATATGTGGAAACAATGTCCACTAAAACCATGTCAGAAATTATGAAACTCTTAGAGAGTGACGATCCGATCTTCCTCCCGTTTGAACCACAAGGGATGGGCAGTCTTCTTAGTTTAGCATCTCTTCCTTCCGATGACCTAGTTCTAAGTGTAAACCTAATAGAATTAACAAATAAATAAGGTAATTTGAGATTGAATGATGCCCATCAAAACCATATCTAAGGGTTGTTCGATTATAAACCTTAGTTTCAATGCATGTGTTTCGAAACTAAGCTTGCCATATCCATGGGGAAAGGCCTCATCATTCAGCAAGTGTCACAATTAAACACAACAATATACATAGGAAATAAGGTCGAGTGGCATAAGGATGCTTACCCATACACCTTGTCTCAATAATATGAAAAAGAGGTTCATGAATGCCTCTTTCGATACAAATAATTTTAATGATTGGACATATACACTTCGGGAAAGGATTGCAATTTTAAACCTAGAATGGTAGGCCCTTGTCAAGAGAACAAAAATGTTGAGGATCATGGTTCTCTGTTGTGTATTCATCAACTTTATTCACCTTAGCTATCATGACATGTAGTTTCACTTGCATTCCCATATGTACATTATTGCATCCCCATTGCATTTTCATCTTTAAGTTCATTTTGTAAAATTTGTGATCAAGGGACTTATTCTCATAGAAATTCCTAAAAAAACTTCTGAAAAAATTGGAAAAACATTCAAATCATGTCTCTTCAATTATTCACGATGTCATCAATCTAAGAAAGAAAATACAAGCTTTGACATTAATCATACCAAGGCTTGTATACTTAGTTCTACTCACGCTTTCTTCTATATTGGGTGTCTTTGTCTATGGTATGTTATAGAAGATTTATGGTGTCATTTATATCCCATATACATCTCTTTGAAAATAAGAACATTCTAGACATTTTGCCTAGATAAATAAGTTAAATGCAAATCCACAGGAAATTTTTGTTTTACACATTTCTTTTCCCTACCAACCTTTGATGTTGAGCCTGAATTTCTTACTAGTGATGTAGGGTTAGGAAAGGAGAGAAGTGACCTTACTCACCAATTCATTATCCATGGTGATGAGCTCATACTTCCTATTGGTAGCATGTGGCAAGGTGTAGGGGGTATCTTTGACAAAATTGAAAATTACAAACAGTTCATTTAAATGTTGTGAAATCATAAATCAAAACAAAGTGAGTTAGATGTCCAAAATTCCAAAAGAGTTTAGAACTTCAAAAACATATATTTTCAACCAAGTGGCCATCTATAGATCTAATTCTAGATAAACGTGAAATAAATTCACATTCTAGATATGAAGCAAACTTGAGTAGAATGAGGTTTTAGTGTCTCAATTTTTTTTTGCAAAATCCTTTTCTTTCTCTCATCATTATTGTTCAAAAAATTTCATAACTTGTTCCCTTTAATCGGCTCTTAGTGTTGATCCTCGCATCCTACTAGTTGTGTGGAGTTAGGAGTGGGGAAATTTCATTCACTTATTATATCATAGTGTAACCAAGTTTTTCCAAAAATGATACGAAGTATTAAAGATTGCTTAAAGAAACTAAAGTTTAACATCACATTGTGTTCACATTATCATATATCAGCATTAGAAATCAAAAAATAAAATTATTATGTTAGCATTCATGTCCACTGCAAGTATTTTGAGAATAATATAAAATCAGAAATTCTAAACATCTAAGAGTACACATGTAAATCAAATCATCAATGTAAGCCAACTCTATGCAAAGAATTACCAAGCTAAGAAGATATATATGTGCATATGATGGTGTGTCATAGTTTTTACAATGCCATTGCACACTAGGTGCAAATAAAACGCTCAAAATGAGCACCAAATACCAAAACATCATATATGCCTCACAAAATAGAGACTAAGAAATAAAGGCACTCTACCTATCCACCTCTTTGAGGACCCTTATGACCGCTCTAGTTACAACTTTCTTAGGAGTTCTTCTTAAAAGCATTCAAATAGAAAAGGGCCAAGCCTAACGTAAAATACCATTCCCAAATCCATTCCAGTTCAACCATACTCAAAAATGTAAATGGTCAATGTGAGCTTAGAGCTCAAAAATTTTCAAATCGAATAAGCGCAAATGAATTGGAAATTTTTTTCCAAAACTCTTCATGCATGTTTTCGACATGTGACGCTTCACTTAACTTGACTTTTAGGGTGCGTTTATGAGCCAAATCACCTAAAAATAGTATTGATGGCTTAGTTTTCCTTCCCTCTTCTATTTTTAAATAGATTGAATTAGTTTAAACTACCTCTTCTGGTCTTGTGCATGAAGGCACATCCCAACCCCAATCCTTATGTATTCCATGCTTTTGTTTAAGGAAAAGGCCTAAGAATTTTTGTGTATCTTGTATTGTATTGCTGCCACAATCTTGCTAGGAATTGCATAGCCAAGATCAAATCTCTTATGTTATATATCTTGTACTTGCATTGCATCCAGACTGCCTTCAAGCTGTCATTGCTCAAGCACCATCCTCTTGATGTTTTTCTTGCATTCCCAATTCCTTGGACTCATATGGACACATAGAAAAATAAATTACAAACCAAGGGGAAAAATTACTACACAAATGGATTTACCTATGTTATGTGAATTCTAGGTTGGATTTGTTGTTTGATTTCCTTCATTCTTACAATTTATCATTGTTACATCATATCAAATAGATTAGAAATCAATTTTCTTTCATTTACAAGTAATTAGTTAATTTCCAAGAGGGTTTGAATCTTTCATAGAAACCCCCGGTGATAGATCCCCTTCTTCATATCCCTGTGGATTTGAAGGAGAGAATATATGTAGGAGGTTGTCTACATATCATAAATCATTTGGAAAAGTTCTTGTTTTAAGTTAGTTTAGTTTTAATACACTTAGCACAAGTGAATAACCACATCAGGTTATCTCTCTTGTTTAGTTTTAGTGTAGAAATATTTTGATCATTTAGAATAGAAGTAAATTGTTGTTTGTAATTATAATATTTTAGTTTTTTGATTTTTTTAGATTAGTTTCCCTTTCAGAAGTAGCATAGATTGTTAGTTTCATCTTAGGTATTTTGGACACTTCAAACTAGTTTAGTGCTTAGGTTTAGTTAGACAAACAAACCATAGGGAATTTACGCTACCCATTCATATCCTCTAAATCTCCCTTTTCCAATTCAGCTACTAGGAGATCACACTACCAGATCTTAGTCACTGATCCTCCTATAGTTAGATATCCACACATTCAACATCGGCTTCTCCGGCACAACCTCGGGGGTTGACTATGATTGAAGGTTGCATGTCAATTTTCATCTATACGGTGGTCATGGCTAGGTGTATGTGTCTAATTATTTAATTTAAGGTGGCAAGAGGGATTATGACCCAAATTTAGTGTCTACATTTTTTTTTTTTTTTTTGTAGCTTGTTTTGACAAGAGATGCTAAAAAAATAGAAGTTATTTCCTTAGGCATGGGTAGAGGTCAGATTGTCCCAAGTATGGGTGGAGGTGATCCCCCTTAAACTAGTAACTCGATGAATTAAGAGGTTGAATCGGTGATGGTTTTGAAAAGAAAAAAAGAGTGGCCGGGCTTACCTCAAAGGGCCCCACACCCTAAGAGTACTACCTACATAGCCCTTGCATGAAAGAGGCCTCGGGATTATGTAGTTCTCCCATACAATAGGGAAGAATGAGATTGGGTTGGGTCATATGAATAGGTAAGTTAGATTGATAGGTTGGTTGCGTAAGGCATGTTTGAAGATAGGCAAGGTTAAATGTTGTCTAGTACTAGGAAAGGTGAGTTACACGTAGTTATAGATGAAGGTGTCATGTTTAAATAAATTTTGATGATCTTTTCTTGTTGAACAAACAACAAGGTAGGAAGAGGTAAAATGAAAAGAAGTGAAATGCCCCAAGTTGGAAAAGACCATAAATGTCATGCCCTTAGAATTATTAACACAAGTCCCTAGATACATTGAATTATGTGATAGGTCTATATGTGAAGGAATTTGCATGATTACAATTTGTAAAATACACGTGTCGTCCCTTGAATTTGAGTTAGAAGATATTAATTAGAGAGAAACATGGAAGAGTTTGTTTAGTGTAACCTTGTTCTAGAACAACATGGCCCTTCTACAAGATACCTAAAACTAGAATAGGTAAGTCCATCACAAAAAGTTTGTATTTTTCTTGATTTTCTCTTTTCTTTTTTATATAGTTTGATCGATGCGGGAAGATCCAACATTATTTTATTTGAGAGACACGGTTTAGTCTTATTTTTGGATAAATTAATTATAATAAGTGGCTTGATTTTTATAGCTCTCCTTCGAGGGAGTAGTCTACTTATAACAAAAATAAAGAGAGGTAGAGGTCCTCTTCAGGGATTCATCTATTTGTGAGAATTTTGACTCAAGGAGTTGAGTTTTTGGTTATCCCATGTATATGTTTTCTTTTTATTTTTGAACTTAAAGTCATGGAAAAGACTATAAAGGAGTATAGACCTCTTTTATAAAGGCAAGACCATAACATGAAAAGGTTAGCTATGAAAGAGGGGTTTTAAGTGATGAACGACCATGGGATTACATCCTAAAAAGAAGAAAAGTATCCATAAGAATAATTATACGAGTAGATACGTGGTACTCATATTTAAAACAAGGTTGAATGGTGATGGATAATCACATAATTCTAGTTTAGTCATTGGTCCTTAAAATAGGTAAATGGAGGAAAGGATTGCTCAAGGGACGAGCATATAGGTGATATAAAGTGATTTAGTACTTATTCAACAAAGTGTAATGGTTGAAGATGCAAGGCATTAAGGGGACCAAGTTTGGGTTTACCTTCAAGAGAATATAAGCGATAAGTACTTGATCCATAGGTATGGGTGACAATGTAGGGGCCAAGCCAATTAGGATAGAACTTGCCCCATTTGATTTTATCTTCTTTGGTTACATGTTGATTTTCCTTTTGGACAAGATCGCCAATATTGAAATTTTCTTCATGAACACATTTTTCATAGGCATATTTGATACATTTTTTGTAGATTTGAAGGTGGTCGAGAGAGTTTAAACAAAATTCATCTATTAACTCAATTTGTGCCAAACAGTCTTGGCAAAATTCATCATCATTGAGCATATCTTTAAGTGAGATGTGAAGAGATGGAATTTGGACCTCAAGAGGTAGTACGACCTCTATACCATAGACCAAAGAGAACAGTGTAACATTGGTTGAGGTGTGGATGCTTTGTGCGATAATCCTATAAGGTGAGAAGAATGTGTATATGCCAATCCTTACTAGTATCATCGATGACTTTCATGAGAATTTTATTGAGGGGTTTGTTGGTTAATTTAGCTTAATCATATACGGTGAAGTGAAACTGAGTTGAATACCAAATTTATCATAGAATTTACGTAGGGTCTTGTTTTTGAATTGTTTACCATTTTCAGTGATGAGAAAAACCAAAATGATAAATGATGTGATGGTTAATAATTTTTATATTTTCTCATCTTTTTAGAAATGAGAGGGACAACATCTACCCATTTATTGTAATATTCGGTTGTTATGATGAACCATTGATGATGTTGAGAAGAATGAGGGTTAATATCTCTAACGAGATCTAAACCCTAATGAGATAAATGCAAAAAGTCTCTACCAACTTGTAAGGTGTGACCTAGGGTGTGGTGAAGGTTAGCATGTTGCTGACACTTCACACAACATTTGACATAGTCACAACAATAGTGGTTAAGGGTTGGCCAGTAATAGCCAAGGAGAAAAATACATTTGGCAACAAAATGACCACTGAAATTTCAACCACAAATCCCCTCATGGATTTATTTAATGGTGTACGTAATTTCAGAACTAGTGAGGCACCATAGGAGGATACCATCAAATCAACGTTTATAGATAATACCACCCATGAAGACATAACGAGATACCTTTTAGAGGAAGGCTTGCTTACCATTGCGAGTGAGATATGGAGGTAGGATTGAAAGGGAAAGGTAGTCAACAAACTACTTATACCATATGTCACGTGGGTCAGGTTTCAATTCTTCCCACAAAATTTATGTCACGGATGAGATGAGAAGGTGAATGCAACCATTGTACTATGACAAATATTTTAAATTTTGAAGGTGAGACAGGTATTTATGAGGTGAGGTAAGCCATGGTATCTGTAAATTTATTAGTGGATCGCATAATAATTTGAATTTCATAATTATCAAAGGTAGTCAAAAGCATGTCAACGTGATGCTTATACTTTTGAAGTATTTCATTACGACACTGGTATAAACAATTGACTTGGTTGATGACTAGTTGAGAATCACCAAAGATATTAATGGTCTTAACATCTAGGAAATTTTAGTTTGGAGACCTAACATGAGTGCTTCATATTCAGCCACGTTATTAGTACAATTGAAGTCATGTTTGAAAGATAAAGACATAGGCCCATCGTCAAGAGGAATGAGGATAACCCCTGCACCACCCCCACGTTGACATTTATAAACATTGAATAATAGGGTCATCCGATACACGTGTCATTAAGGGAGAGTGTAGAAATGGATTCGTCAAGAACATCCAAGTTAGAAGATTGATCTGCAATGGTTTTTCCCTTAACAGAATTTTTATTAAGGAATTCTAGATATAGGTCTACAAGGAGCATGATCCAATGTGAAGCACGTTGATATTGATAAGGATTAGTGTACATGTAATGCGAGAGGGTTGGTGTTGGTGATAAAGAAGATCTTGTGGTTAAGTAAGTAGTGGTGGTATGGTGGTGACAAATACTCAAAGCTAAACAAAGCTTTTTGACATGTGTGTAGCTAGTCTCATAGTCTAAAAGTGTATGACTTATGTAATAAACCACTTGCTCTCTGTGTTTCTCATTGCAATGAGTGACCATGGGACCCAAGGAATGGTCAGTGGTAGAAATGTATAGGTAGAAAGGTTTTTCATCTTTAGGTGGGTTGAGCACAGGTGGTTGAAGAAGGTATTTCTTCAACACTTCAAAATATTTGTGGCACTTGTCATTCCAATTGAAGGAAACATCCTTTCCAAGAAGATGATGAAAAGGTTGACATCGGTAAAAAATTTGGGAAATAAAATGTTGAATGGATTGTAATTTTCCTTGAAAACTACTGAATTGTCAAGGTTAGTAGGTGGAGGCATCTCAAGAATAGCCTTGATTTTGGTAGTATCGACTTCGATGCCCCATAAAGAAACAATGAAACAAAGGATTTCTCTAGAGAAAATTGTAAAGATGCACTTCTTTAGTTGCAGGTGAATGCAATATTTTATTAGATGGTCAAAGATGAGTTTGAGAACTAGGAGGTGTTCAACACAACTTTTAGACTTACCGAGAAGGTAATCTTCATAGTCTTTCAAGTATTTCATTTATAATGTCATAGAAGATATAGGTCATAGTGCATTGATAATTATCACCAAAAATTTTAAAGCCAAAGGGAATGACATAATAATAGAAAGTCCCCAAGGAGTGATAAAGGTGGTTTTGTGTTGATCCTCCTATGTGAGTAATATTTGATTATAACTCGAGAACCCATCCATGAGAGATAGCATCTCATGGTCGGTTATAAGATCAACAAGTTGGTTGATGATAGGAAAAGGAAAGTCATCGTTAGGGAAAGTGAGTTCAAGGTCATAGAAATCCATGTAAATAAAAATTCCCCCTGTCACATTAGTGATAGGAAAT
The DNA here is from genome assembly GCA_018340775.1 of Taxus wallichiana var. yunnanensis. Classification (NCBI taxonomy): domain Eukaryota; kingdom Viridiplantae; phylum Streptophyta; class Pinopsida; order Cupressales; family Taxaceae; genus Taxus; species Taxus wallichiana. The sequence continues at coordinate 46,710,652 of CM031244.1, read as the reverse complement.
ATGTTTGAAATCCATTGTGGATAATCAATAGATAGAATGAAAGAAACAAAAAGAAGGTGTTGAAGTTCCTCTTTGACAAGAAGGGCAATGCATAGATGCATTTTTCATAGCTTATGTTTCATAGGTTTGGCATCAAGAATAGTAAGGATATTATGCACCATGATATTTGGGTCAATACCCGGCATATCACCGTAAGACAAAGTAAAAGTTTTGTTATGATCTCAGAGGAAAGAGGTGAAGGATTCCTATTTAGCAGAATCTAAAGATTGACCTATCTTTAGAAGTCGAGGGTCATCTTGAGTGTGAATGTTGATCTCTATGGTTGATTCATTCAAAAAAATTATGTTTTATATGGTAATGACTGATGAATGTAGGAATCCTCCACACCTAGATAGGAGAGAATAGAATCATCGTCTTGACACTCAATGGATTTTATATAAGGTATATCATCATCGATCATGTTAGGATAAAGAAAAGGAAGGGAAGAGGGAGCCTTGCCATCACCTTGATAGGTCAGAGGTCCCAAGGAAATGGTTTTCACAAAAAAAAAGTTAGGAGGAATGGATTTTGCATCCATGGAATGTTTTGGTGAAGGTGGTGTGATAGGCGAAGAAGGTGAAGAAGGTAGATATTCTTCAACAAGGTCAATTATTTCCCTCTTAGGATTAGGTAGTTCACAAAATCCAATACCATGGTGGTCCTTATGTTTGCAGGTAGTGTAACAAATAATTATGTGATGAACCTTTTTGTAAAGACCAAACCCAAATCCTTTCCAAGCATAGTGATAAAGAAAGGTGTGGGCAAAGTGGTGATTAGTGAGATAACAGAATTCAAAGGAAAAATGTCATGTTTTAGTGGGTGGTTCAGGTGAATAGGAAGAAGTATTAAGTCCCTCAAATGTTAAGTTGGTGTGAAGGTGAGGAGGACTGTATGGAAAGGTTTCTCTTATATGAAGGTCATAATGTGGGTGTTGATGAAGGTTTCTATACTATTGAGGAGTTTAGAAAGTGTCAATGTTGTACAGTGATACTCCCTAATGTAAGGAATTGAAAAACACATGCCAAGGGGTTAGAAGTTGGTACTTGCATGGTGAGAATGGAATAAGAATGTTTACTTGATGGATTAACTTTGGAAGCTATGGTAGTTGTGGGGAGAGGTGGGTTATTTGAGAAAGGTACAGTAGAAGAAGTTGTAGAAGAAGTAGTGGTTGAAGATGAAGCATCCATGGTAGAAGATGAGGTAGAAATGGTAGTAGATGAGGTAACATCAGTAATAGATGAGGTGGTGATGGTAGTAGATGAGGTGCAATGGTAGTAGATTCCTTAACTGGAATAAGGAAATCATTAGGTCAATACATCATGTTATAGGTTTTGAAAGGTGAAGGGTCTACTTGAATAGTGTAAGGGTTTCCTTCATATTTGAACTTGATGCACTAGTGAAGTGTTGAAGGTACACATCCCATGGAATAGATCAAGGGCTAGCCAAGCAACATGTTTTATTAGAATTACCCTTTGAAATCATAGAACAGATTCAAGAATGGTATGGAGACCCACGTGGATTTGGAGAATGATGGTGCCGAAAGTATAAGTCAAAGCATCATTGAAAGAACAAGACATAACTTTGTTATTATGCATGTAATTGGTAGGTATGCACATTTTTTCATAGGTAAGGGAAGAGATAATATTAATGCTTGCACCTCCATTAATAATAATGTGTCGGATGCGAGTATTTTTGATGTAGACAAAGATGAAGATGGAGGGATCATGATACTTTGAATGGTGAGGATCAATCTCCGAGTTTGAGAAACCTACGGTAGAAACTTGGTTAGTGACAAGAAGAATAGAAATTTTAGGTGAATCCATGAGAGAGGCCACATGATGAGGGTTGAATATGGTGGCAACAAGCATAGGGTCATTTGGTAAAACCTCAATAGTTTGTAGGATCATGATGAGGGCCTGACGATGAGACTCATAAATTTCGATAAGGTCACACAAAGACATTTTTAGAGGAGATTAATGTAGTTGTTTGATCATGGTGCAATGTGTGAGGCCATCAAAAATTAGATATTTCAACCTGCAGTTGGTTACCTTAGGGGCAAGTGCGAGATGGAATGCTAGGTGCAGTGTAGTAGATGTGTTTTTGGCTTTCTATTTTCCTTTTCATTTTTTGATTGAGTAGCCACTCAAACCATATTTATTTTAAGACAGGAGGAGGAAAATAAGGATGGGAAGATTTAGGTGAGGGCCCTTAGATGGTTATGGGTTTAGGTTTTGCTATGGTGGGTGAAGGGTAATGACATTATCCTCTTATTAGTCATCTTCTTCAAAAGAAATTTCCAGAATGTTTCTAAGGGCCTTACAATCTTCAATGTCATGGCCTTACAATCCTCAATATCATGTCTTGGAGAGTGATGATATGCATATATCTTTGTATCATTAGGCCTGTTGGTTTACATTTGAGTGGTTTGTAAGGTTTGATGAGTGGTAATGTGATAGTAAAGGTTTCTAGCAACCTAGCAAGGATATTAGAATAGGATCTCACCAATATATCACAATGTGAAGTCAGAGTGGGTTTTGGTGAAGGCACAGGTGATTTTTGTGGAAGAGGTGTTGTTGGAGGTGGCATAGGTTGGGTTACCTTTTTGTTAGGTAACAAGGGTTTTGTTTTTTTTTTTAATTTAGGTTGCAACTTCTTGGGTAAATGTGTAGATGGGGTATGTGGTGTATAAGGAGATGCAAAAGATGATGGAAATATAAAAAATATAGGGTGAGAGATGTTGTGTCAATAGTGACATGGCAGCAAGTAACATGGACGATGTATGAAAAATTGGAAATGATGGTGAGAGCGTAGGTGTGGGCTGAAAATGTAATGTAGGTAAAGGCATGGGTGTAGGATGAAGTGGTGATGAAGGTAAAGGCATGGGTGTGGGTTGAGGATGTGATGATGGTAAAGGCATGGGTGCGAGCTTACGCACTTGGGGTTTGTTTCATTAAAGAGGTAAAGGTGTGGTAAAATGAGGTGATGAAGGTGCAGATGTAGGTTGTCATACCTTAGACTTGCCTTGGTGAAACAACCTATGGATGTGGGCCTAAAATCAATGGAAGAGGTGAGGGAGAATAAGGCCTAGGAGATTGTGTCTTCTTCTTAGGCACGGGAGTTTACTTCATGATAGGTGGTTGTTTATTAGTCATATCAAAATGTATTATGTGATGCAATGAGCTAGGCATAGGAAGGATGCCCAATGTGGCGTTAGGTTTAGGCATGGGTTAATTTTTGGGTACGAGTGAAGGTTGAGGTGAAGGTGAGGTTGATGAAGGAGATGCTAAGATGACTAGCTCGGGCATCATGTTCTTAGTTGTTTGGATTATCTTTGGATAAATTGTTAAAGTGTCCGAGGTTAGCATATTCATCTATGTAGGTACTGAGAGATGCAGGAACACCTAGAGTGTGGTGTGATCAACATACTCTAAGTGATCAGCCAAACAAGAGAATGACTTGGAGGTAGAAGAAGATGGCGGTGACTTGGTGGTAATCCCTTTGAAAATTCTGAAGTCTATGAGACAAGGAAATTTTTGGCTTCGAATCTATAGGTAGAAGTGATGCAATAAGATTAATAGGATCTGGTAGACCTTAGGAGATGCATCACTTACAAGAAGAGAGTATGATTTATGCTCCTCTATGGGTCAAGGAGGGATCAAGGTAGGTAGTGTAGCCTCTTCCTTAGGTATGGAAGAAGATGAAATATGTACTTCCATGGGTAGAAGTGTGGATAGTTTAGAATCCTTGATAGGTTGAGGGATAATTATGGTAATATCTAGGATAGATGAAGGAGTAGGTGACATAGGTTATTGGGTAGGTAAAACAGTGGGTAGGGTCAGATCTTCCATGGGTAGAAGAGTATGTAAGGTAAACTCCTCCATGGGTAGAGGAGTAGGAAAAATAGGCTCTTAAGGTAGAGGGTCCCGCGAAAGGATTTTGTTAATACATGGGACTGAAGGCACTGATTGGAAGAGTAAAGTATAGTATCAAAGATGACGTGAACCTCATGAACATTGGTGTCAAAGGTCTCACCCACCTAGTTTGATGAATGAGTATGGTTTGGGAAAGGTTTCTTAAAGATATGCAAGTTTTGATTTGTTGGCGTATTTGGGGTTATATAAGGTGAGTTATCCATTATCTAGCATTTCCTGGATGATATTATTAAAAATTTTGTAGATTCCATCGCTATTGCCCCTAATGTGGTGATAATTATAGTAGTTATTCTCCTTATACCATGCTGGTACAGGACAAGAAGGGTCAAAAATAATATGTGGTTTGATGGGCGAAGGGTGATAGCACGTGATTTTAACAAATTTTCTAGTACAAAGGAGTAGGGTTCTCCTATGGGGGTATAACATTGTTGTTCATACTTATACTTTGGAAATTATGAATAGGGAACAAAGTAGAAGGCAATTTTGGTTGGTTTGATGGATGAGAAGGACCATATTTTAGAACCACCACGTTAGTGGATCCTTTTTCTTTAGAAAATTTATTTTGTGGTTTGGAAGAGGAAGAGGAGTCATTCAATTTGAATGGAGCACTCTTATTGCGTAACTAAATTTTCTTCTCTTCTATGGCATGGATTTCAAGATTCTAAGCCATGGTGAATGCCTCATCAAATGTTTTAAATGTTTGAACTTGCAAAGTTGGTGAGATGTTCCTACACAAGCTCTAGTGAACAACTCTATCAGCTCAGTTTGGGGAAGTTGAAAGGTGAGCTGATTGATAAGGCTCCACCAATGTGTGATAAAATATGTGATAGACTCGTCCTCGTATCGGCACATTGAATATAAGTCAGTCATGGAGAATTTCTTGGTAATGTAGATGGATAAATGGTTGAGGAAGGCCTGGGCTAACTGATTGAATGAAAATATTGAGTACTTGGGTAAATAATTATACCAATCTAAAGTTTGTTTTTTCAAGAACATGGGAAAATTCCTGAGAAGCAAGGTGACATCGTAGGCGATCAGATAACAGATGTGTTTAAAAAATTGCAAATGTTGTTCTGGATATTCTTTTCTATTAGACTGATCAAATTTAGGTATCTCCCAATGTGGGGGATAAGAATGAATGGGTATGAACACATGAATAGGGTCATTACAAATTTCATCATACGTCAAGGCATTGTAAGATCCGGAAATAGATTCTTCAAGGTTATGCATCTTGTCCATCATCATTTTGATCAAATCCATGGTCAGATTAGATTGAGAAGCACCTCCCATGGTATAAGGAGGTTGATATGATGAGTAAGATGTAGAGGGCACACCAGTGTATGGAGGTGCTAAGTAAGAAAACTAAGAAGGGGGATATAAGTAGTGGTAGATGATGATGGAATATGTTAGGAATAGTCCTTAGATTAGTGCTCAAATTATTTTTGTAATAGTTAAATGTAATATTCTTATATTACATTAGTACGTTTGAGTGATATTAGAATTTGTGTGAATGATGAGTTGTATTTAAAACTCATAAATATTTTTAATATTATTATTAATAGAGTTGTGATGATAATAAACCTCATTGATAATAATATAGGTTAGAATTATATATGTGTGTAAATGATTTTATCTCACCATAGACTAGGGGTTTGTTAAGTGAGATATTGGTGGGATATGCGAGAGAATAGTGGGAGTGATTATAGGAGAGATATGTGAGGATATTATGGGATTAAAGTATTGGAGTTGAATCCTTATTTTAAGGAGTTCATTCTCCTATATATTGTAATCTCTCTCATCATGTAATTTCTCAAGTTTTATTCTATCAATAATATATGGTATTTTTGTTATAATTTGTCCTCTACAATTTTAGTCTTGTATTCTGCAACTTTCCTCCATTATTAATGTGATTGTTCTTTATGTAGCTTAGTTATACTATCAATTTCACATCATCGGTATCGAGATCAGGTTAGGAAAAGTTATGATAATCATTGTAGGACAAAACCACAGCCTCTTGAATGTAGATCTAAGAGTTTTGAAGCTTCTGTTGCCATTTTTAGGATTCTGATCTTAAAATAAAAATGACTCGGTAGTTCATGTTTTTCTCAAAACCAAAATTTAGAATTTTTTGAAAATTTTTGAGTTTGTTTATTTTTATTTTTTTAAAAATTACGAAACCCATTTCATATTTTAATAAATTGTGAAAACAATTTTACATTTCTTACTATTCTATAAAAAAATAATGATTGGTTTCAAAGAATAAAAATATGATATGCTTTATAATTTTGGTTAAATATAAAGTTGATTATTATTATAAGTGTGCATTATCATTTGAAACCGAGACCTAATAGAATTATAAAATTATCCTCAAAGACAAATTCGACTGACTTAACATCATCATGATGGAGGCAGGAGGCAACGAAGGAAGGAGGGTGATCAATGCCTCTCGTTAGTCACCAACGATGGGGCCGAATTTTGCTATGGTGACTTCATTTTCAGTTATGTGTTTTCTTTCAGCATGTATGGTAGTAAATAAGAATACATGGATAATTCTTGTTCATAGTTAAGAACATATTTTCCTATATTTTTTTCTCTTTTGTAAAATATGGATGGGGAAATGTGTATGTTGCTATATAAGAGTGGTTGGTTGTCCACTAGAAAACCAATTTGAGAGTTTATGAATCACTTATAAAATCACATACATAGTGATTAATGGTTCTTCTAGAAAACCTATTGGAGTTGATGGTACTCTTTGAAAACCATCGGATTGTAGAACATGAGTAGGTACTAGACAGAACTCACCCATGTTCGCACTAAGGGGGGGAATGTTAGGAATATTCCTTGGATTAGTGCTCACATTATTGTTTGTAATAGTTAAATGTAATATTCTTATATTACATTAGTAAGTTTGAGTGATATTATAATTTGTGTGAATGATGAGTTGTATTTACAACTCATATATATTTGTAATATTATTATTAATAGAGTTGTCATGATAATACAACTCATTGATAATAATATAGGTTAGAATTATATATGTGTGTACATGAGTTTATCTCACCATAGAATAGGGGTTTGTTAAGTGAGATATTGGTGGGATATGTGAGAGAATAGTGGGAGTGATTATAGGAGAGATATGTGAGGATATTGTGAGATTAAAGTATTGGAGTTGAATCCTTGTTTTAAGGATTTCATTCTCCTATATATTGTAAGCTCTCTCATCATGTAATTTCTCAAGTTTTATTCTATCAATAATATATGGTATTTTTGTTATAATTTTTCCTCTGCAATTTTAGTCTTGTATTCTACAACTTTCCTCTATTATTAATGTGATTGTTCTTTATGTAGCTTAGTTATACTATTAATTTCACATCGAATATACCTTGAATGGGAGGTATAGGTGACGGTGGTGGTTGAGATAAGTTATAGGTGGGAGGGACCTATTTAGAGACCCTCATATCCATATGTGGTAGAGTATTAGGAATAGACATGACCAAACTATGAAAATGAGTCAACACAACATGAGGTTGCATGAGGTAGTAGGGATTGATGATGTAGGGATCCCTACACTAATATCCAGATGATGGTGAGGTGGACATTAATGGGGTGATAAACACCGAAGGTGTGATAGATTTTGTTGGTACGACAAGTAATGAAGATGTAGGGGTGATCTTAGAAATGACAGGTGAGGATGTGGAAGCAAGTAACACTACATTGGTTGTGGTTGATACAGAAGTGGGGGCGAGAGTGGAAGACATGGAGGTTTGCATCCTAAATAAATGTTGACTGACGAGTCATAAGTAAAAGAATGGGAAAGGTAATACTGTAAGGAAATAGTATTATGATCAAGGAATTTTGAGAATTTCTCGTCACATATGGGGTCCATTGGTGATGAAATAGATAGTGATGATGGGATAGGAGGTAATGATTGACCTAGGGCATTGGCTTGCCGACAAACAAGAACCATGTGAATAATGAATGAATAGGTAGTCTGAGCTCTGAAAATGGTTCAGAAACATAGAAATAAGAGGTAGGAAGAATCAAGAAAATGATGATAATCTACTATAATGAAAGGAAAATCAAAACATAGAAACCAACATCACTCGGGTAACCCGTGTCGGTTGGGCATATGGACCAATACCGGTCACTGGACCGATATTGGTTACTGTGGATATAAAATATTTTCAAAATCTTAATAAGAAAGGTATAAAAAAGGTGAAACAAGGTTCTGTAAGTGGTGATAGAGACTCAGAAATGAGTGTGCCAGAAGAAACCAAAACATTAGAAGTGACAAAAAGTGTAAATGTCAAATTGAAGTTATTTTTGACAAGATTATCAAAAACACACAGAGATCGATGCCAATTAGGTAACTGATGGTGGTATGATAATGGAACTGATCGTGGTCACTATACCGATGTCGTTCACTAAGAAATTTTAGAAAATGAAGATTTTTAAAAATTTGGAGTGATTTAAGTCGAATAAAATCCAACCTGTAAGTTTGACTATGGAAAAATGATGTCCTATCAAACTCAATAAAGTAAAAATACACCAACTATGATTGTGGAGTGTGAAAGAAAATAAAAAGAGATGATTCACTCTTATAACTCAAAACACAAATCAGGAAAAACTAGAAAACACACAAATCCTAGGTATCATATTTTAATGTTATGTGGATTATTCCTTTTTAAAGTGACTATGAGTAAAATAGAGTTATTGGTCAATGAAGGTGGCCTATAATCAGTCCTATGGCTAGTATCATGTATGTTTTGGTTAAAGTTTCCATAATATATACTTCACAAAGTATGTGAGTTCTGAACTCTATTATGATGAATGGTCAAAACACCAGCTAGATCCATCATCAACAAGTTATTAATCTTAGACGGAAACTACCGGGAAGGAATATTTTAAAGAAATGAATAAATTATTCAAGTGATTTGGATAGTGGTGTGTGTGCACAAAGTGTGAACTACACTTAATTCCTACCAATCATTAATTGGTCATGACATCCACTATATAGATTGTAAATATAATTTAGGTGATCTAATGTAACAATCACATGGATGAAATGCACATATTTTTAAAACCCAAATTGACAATGAAATTTGATGTAGCAAGTGGAGAAAAAGAAGACGTATGCTCTTTCACTAGATCCAATAGAATAAAAGAAGAAGAAATGTTCTTTTTAAGTACTAAGAACAAATTTTGTTTAGAAAAATAGAAAGAAAAGAAGGTTTCCAAGGAAAAATTTAATGTGAAATTTTGCAAAAATAAACAAACACAAAAATATTCCCTAAAATGAATAGTGTAAAGAAGCCAAAATATAGGGTCCCACCGGTGTTCCAAAATGTTTCACCACAAAGTATGAGATAAAACATATAATAGGTAAGGGCGAGGAGGAATACCTATAGATAGTTGAAGAAGGTGTTGCACATGTGTAGAATGTTGTCAAAGATGATTGTAGAGATATTCTCTTTGGCTAGGAGGAATGACCCGCAATAGAACACAAGACCAAAAAATAGGATTAAAATAATAATTGGCGGATTTACTAGAAAAAATAGATGCAGGAAGAAAGGTGCTTCCTAGAAGGATTTCAATCCACTTTTAAAAGAACTTAATGCAAGAAGAAATTGTAAATTAATCATTCCTACCGTAGTTGATAAGTTTTAGGTATCTCCTATAAAATACAATAAGTAAAATTTAATCCAACAGGAAATGTTAGGATTACATCTAGATGGCTAATAGACTGTTTTGGGTTTGCACATATAGCAGAGGTTGTAGGTGGTGAGGTCCAGGGAAAGGTTGGGTATGATTCTAGGTTATTTGGAGGAATTTATAAACTTTCTAGTTTATAACATATTGCCATCACATAGACCAATGTTGGTTGAGTGACCGATGTCAAAGAATCGGTAACGGATCGAAGCCGGTTGGGTAACCGTGTCTGTAGGGGAACTTTGGAAATAATATAAAAATGGGGTTGAGGGAGATCTTTGTGATTACACGAGAGATTTGGGAAGGTTTGGGTGAAGTTTTGGGATTTCTATAAGGACTTAGGGGTAGAAATATAGAGGTTTGGGAAAGGTATAATGGATAAATGAGTAGATAGCTAGACGAAGGTGGCATGGGATAGATCCAGTGAGGTTGAATATGGAATGAAACAAATAGATAAAAAATTAACCAATCTACGAGAAAATGAAAAAGAAGGAATAATATGATGGCGATGGTGGTGAGTAAAGGTGGTCCCGAATAAATGCAGGTAGTATATGAAAGGCACGATGCTTCCCAGAGAGTGCACTGGGAGTTCCGATCAATCTATGGATGGTTAGTATGGTCTTTGAATATAGTAAGAATATCTCGTATGTCGCAAAGTCACTAGAGAACTTGTGAAAAATAATGCTAGGTTGTAAAATCCAGATGACAAGATTCAGAACCCAATTAATGAGCTAATATTTTTATTTAACCTAACCAATGGCGGTTAGGTGATGTGTTTCAGCTGAGGAATAATCGGTGTTGGTTAAGGAGAATCAGTATAACTTACCAAAAATAGGTTTTTTCTCCCAAATTTTGCGTGGTCTTTGCTTAGTCTGGGTTTGAAGTTTTGAATGACATAAATTAGAGTGTGGAATTAGTCAGAGGATTAATAGGCCATGAATAGTTAGGATTGAAAAGATTCCCAGTTGGTTAGGATAAGCGTGGACTTGGTCTAGGTTCATTAATAGGTTAGCAATAAGTCTAGGATGAGGTGGAAAGGTGAGGTGGCTTAGTGAGATGGATATTAGGTTAATTAAGGTAATTAAAATAAAAATGGTGTAAGGGTGAGTATTAATTTAATCATGGGAAATTAAATTAATACTAATGTGTAAAAGGGGTCATGGCTAGGTGTATGAGTCTAATTATTTAATCGAAGGGGGAAAGAGGGATTGTGACCCAAATTTAGTGTCTACATGTGCACTCGATCTATGTCAAGAGAAAGGGTGTAAAAGTATATCTTGTATTGTCGGGGGTTTTTACTAATTTGACACCATAGGCCAAAGAAGTGTAGGGAGGAAATTTTATGTATCCTACAAGATCTAACTACTTCCCTGAACTATGAAGAGATCTTTGTTGCATCCTATTTTTTGGGTGATCTCGGCGCCGACAGGTAGAAGAAGTATAGGGGTAAATTCTTTGTGTTCTCCAATCTTTATGTACTCCTCCATATTCTAAGGAAATCATGTCCTGTATAATCCACTATGTATGGAGTTCGTAGGACTGCTCGAACTCACTCATTTTATGTAAACCCACAATGCCAAGATTAGAAAGTTCACTAAACTCGAATCAATGTAAACGCATTATGTCAAATGTATAAACCCTAAATTATGCCCCCTCTTTCGGGGTGCATGCAACATTGGTGATAGGATAATTCAGCCCCAAAATTGGGCCAATCGTATGAACTTTGTGCCCTATAGGGGAAGGGAATGTGCTTGGTAGAAACCAACACGTGTAAAAATAAATATGGATATCCAAAATAAATGTTATTATGAAAACACACACATGTAAGAAGACAAATTTAAAGTATGCATATAATGTAAAAACTACCAAACAAAGTAGTGTAAACATGCAATAAGACAAGTAAACCACATAATGCGGGTAAAATACATGGGACGTCACTCACGATGTTGAAATACACGTAAGGCCATCATGGCTGCAAACAACAAGAAAGTGTGCACAAAAAACATATGGAAAATCCTGCATATAAGAAAAGACATGCAAGGCCATCATGGCAACAAACAACAAGCAAGTGTGAATAAAAACATAGGTCAAAGCCCGCATACAAGAAGTAAACAAAGAATAAAAATATATACAAATAAAGGATTCTTCATGGAAACATGTAATCCTACAAAACAAGTACTTCACATGAAATAACAATTATGATGTTAGATAACTAACCAATATGTAAAAGCATGAATAACCAAGTAATGTAAAGTCTTAGGTACAAAATTAAGAAATAACACCTATGAGAGACAAATGTGGATGCCCCCAGTGACTAGTATAGGAAGGGTATAAGGAAAGCATTTGTTCCACATGTAAGAGACATGTATTTACGATCACAAAAATACGTGAGTGTGAATGTTTGGATGGTATATATAATGACATATAAGAAATCAATATAACATGTTTAGTAAAGTTATCATGTAAAACACTACTAAACAAGAGTAAATGCCACCAAGACAATGTAATATGTTTTGGATGGATGGAATGGAATGAACATGGAATGATAGGAGTCACCTACCCCTTGAGTGAATGGAAGTGTATGCAAATAGGTTCATTTTGTTTTCCCCAGTAGTCAAGAGTGAATCGTAAATGAGAGTTCGTCATCAGAAATGATCAAGTGTTGTTTGTTTAATGCATTGTGTTGAATATGTATGTAGTGGTGATGAAATGTGACATATAGAATAAACGTGTGTGATAGCATAAGCTTAGATCTTGACTTGATGAATGGATGATTAATTATTTATCCCTAAGTGTATATCATTACATGATGAATGAACAAGTGATGATTTAGTGTTAAGCGTATATTACTATAAGATGAATGAAATAGTGATAATTTATCCATAAGCGTATATCACTATATGATGAATGGTAAATATTAATGATGTAACATAAGGTGTATACAATTATAAGATGATATAATAGGTGATGATTTATCCTATAACATATGTCACTAGCCAAGGAGTTTTCACATGATTAAAAGTTTGATGGTAAACACGTGATGAGTGTAAGGTCCATATGATTTGTAAACCCTTGGCAATCAAGTATGTACTGAAAAACTAAAGTGCATCATAGGGTGGTGAGTGTAGCGTGTAGAAGAAAATGTAATGGTGAAAATAAACAACCATGTGATGAGTAGAATATGTAAATACGTAGTGTATGAAATGTGATGGTAGGTATGTAGAATGCATAAAAGGTAATGTATAATGCGTAGTGTAACACATGTAGATAGATGAGTAATGTAGTATGTAGGGATGAATGTAATGTTAGATTCATATGTGATGAATACTAGTATAGTACGTAGAAAATGACATGAAGATGCATAGTGTATGATGCATGGTATATGACTATGTATAGGATGTGAGGCAACATGTATAAATGGCCTAATAGTGTATGATGTAAAATGCATAAGGTGAGGACTAGTATACTGTGGAAATGGCATAATGTTGCATAAAAATGTGAAGAATGAATGATGTATAGTGTATGACGTGTGATGTGTGATGAAATGAAATGTATAATTCCTATAGTGCAAAGTGTGTGTGGGTTCACTATGGTAGTAATCCCTCAATAGTCAAGTGTCAAACAAAGCACAAGAGTGTGTCATCAGGTAATGACATCGCTAAAACATATGTATAACTATGCAAGATGAGATGATGCTATGTGTGAATGCGGAGAGTGTGATGTAGTATTATGTAAGAATGATAATGCAAGAATGAGGGATATGCCAATGATGATAATGTTATAAAGGGGTGGGGAATGTGTGATCTATTATTCCCCCAAAGTGTGTATGCAATGAAAATATAGTCAAAAGACACTAAGTGGATTGATGTAAGGAGTAGTTTCTTTAACAAAAGTGATGGGACCCCGAAGTGATAGAGGAGTGTGATCATCTGATGGTTCATCACCATAGTGAGTTATATCTGGGTCCCAGTCATCAATATATGTAGAGTCAATAACATGTGTTGGAATTACAAGGTTAACGGTAGGAGATAATGGCAGAATCTTACATGGTGGTGGTGAAAGTGAATATATATCATAAACACTAGGAGAAGGATTTGCTACTTTGGGATGAAATTAATTGGTTGGAGCCTAGATTTGAGGGGAGGCCAAGTTGCATTGAGTTTCAAAGGAGACTATTTAGGTTGACTTGGTAATGCAATAGATGACTTAGTAGGAGGGGTTTGTGAACTAATTTTGAGATGTGGTTGACTTTTTTGACTTGGTGATACCATAGGTGATTGTTTAGGCAGTGCTCATCCATTCAAAGAAAGTGTAGGAGAAATGGTGGCATGATTCTCATTAAGTGGAGAAGAAGCAACATCAGTAATAGGAGAATCATGGGATGAACCTATAGTATTTTTCTTGACTAGGAGAAGAAGAAGTATGCACATGTGAGTGATTATCAACATCAATCATGTAATGAATATAAGAGGCATATAGAACTTCTGTAGAAATATTAGAGGGAGACTCACTAGTATTCGCACCACATGGTATAGCAACAGTAGATGGGAATGCCTTGAAGAAGATAAAAATTGACATTCAAGATGTTTTATCTTACATTGTATAAGATAACACTCATTGTAATTATGTCCATTGATTCTATGATAGTTGTAGTATGGATGAATTTGATATTTGTTAAGCCAATAAGGAGGATAGAAATGAGTAGGCAACAAAGTGATCAATTGATGACTTAGGAGATGAGTAAGAATGCCATGTGGCATAGTATTGTGCTCAACATAAGAGGTTCAGGAAATGAAATTTCTTAAGGTTGAACTAGATGACATGTAGTGGACATAGATTGCATATAAGATGTAGAAGGAGCATAAACATGTGATTGAGAAACATCCTTAAGTTGTTGAATTTCAGATCTAAGGGATGTAATGGTTGATTCCATGGCTGCAAATTTATCTTGAAATAAAGAATGAATATCTTGAATGGATTTACAAATATATTTATTGGAATTGGAATCAAGGGAGTCCTCAGAAAGATGACCAATAATAGTATTGACTTGGGTAGGTAATATATTGATAGGAAAATGCATAACCTCTAGGGATTTTTGAAGAGCATCTTTACAAGATGGGTGCATTTGAATAAATTCAAGAAAAGAGACTTGAAATACATTATAATTTATGATAGAAAAGATGAGAAATTCCCTAGACCAAATTTGGATTCAAAGATCGGGTTCACCAAAATGATTAACTAAAAATGTTGACTAAGTAGTGCGGGAAAATTAATATAAGTTATGAAGAACTCGTACTAAAGTAAATAAATGCAATAAATGAGAATTTAAATAAACTAAACCAATATGCAAAAGAAAATTATAACCCTAATGTGCAAGAAGGAAGAGCAAAGAACTCAGTTGAATATCGATGTCCTGTCAAGGTGTTGAAGAGGTGATTAGAAAAATCAGGAGCAGGAACAACTGTATAAGAGTCCCAAAAAGGATGGATCTGGAGGATCTAGCTAGACTGGGGCACTTGGAGAAGGACTGGGGTAGGTGCTATGGTATGCAATTTGGGTTCCTCGGTCTATGTAAAATCTCTAAAACTAGTTTTTACAGGGTTATAAGGTGGTCCAAAACCCTCACTATGTGTTGCATCATCTTCGTTATCCCGCACCGAATGTTACAAATACGCTAAGTGAATAAAAGACCCTAAAACCAAAAACAAACATAAAACCTTAAATAATAATAATTCATATGAAGGGGTTTGACTGACCTCATCTTCCATGAGGGTGGACTTACTAATCGAGTGTTGCGGTACATCTCATACCTAATGTAATTCTATGTGCAAT
Organism: Taxus wallichiana var. yunnanensis; assembly: GCA_018340775.1. Taxonomy (NCBI): domain Eukaryota; kingdom Viridiplantae; phylum Streptophyta; class Pinopsida; order Cupressales; family Taxaceae; genus Taxus; species Taxus wallichiana. Next base: position 46,695,140 of record CM031244.1, on the reverse strand, counting down.
TTTGTGTGAACATGCCCTAGGTTTCTCTTGTGCCAATCACACTTTTTGAAGTAACGAGAAATAAATATGTGTAGAAAATTTAATATAATGTGTTTATGGAATAGAATATAATCCCTCCCCCTATGAAGTGTAATGTAGATGTCCTAGCCTTATGCCTTGTTAATGGGGCTATGTCGATGTAAGTGATCTCCAATGCAATAGATGATGTAACTCTAGAGGGAGTGATAGTGGTAATTGGTGATAGGTCCCTCATTATGGTCTCATAACTTTATACTTATAGGGTTATCTTGATCTAATTTTTTAATTAACCTCAAAAAGGCTGACCATAAGAAAGACAAAGATTCGAAATGGCTAGAAAGATCCCAAAAAGGTGCAAGAAAGTGGAAAAGGGATCGAGGCGCCCACAGTGCGACTAGGGCACCCAATCACACCAAAAGAGGCTAAAATGATGGGAAATGGCTAAAAATGACTACGCATCTAGATGAAAAGAGGCAGCAATGACGACATAAGTAAAACAAGATGGACAAAAGATGGGGGTTAATTAGTACTTTCTTCACTCAATAACCCTCTAAATAGTAGTTTAAAACTAGGATAAATAAATATCTAAAGCATGTGATTTTGTGACTACACACACATGTAGATTTTTAATATATGAAAATAGATTTAAATGTTTTAAAATAAAAAATTTGAAAAGATAAAACAAAATAAAACAAAATTTGAAAAGATACAAATCACTAAAGCTCTTTATTAAAATGATGACTAAGATAGTTTTATTAATGCATGAGGAAATTATTATAAAATGTTGTATATTATTGCTTAAGAATTCTTGAACTATCAATGTAACTATAAATCTCTTTTATTTAGATAACTATAATATATATATGAGTATGCTCAAAATAGAAAATTAATCCTAAGAATCTGAGTCTATCAACTTTTAGTAAATCAAAACAACTCTCCAAATATTGTGGATTAGAAAATGGAGTGATTTGGGGATCTCGTATAGGGACTCATTTCAGACCCATCTAGATATGAAATTCCAATTGGAATTTATTCACCTAAATTACAAACTACACTTTTTTAAATGGCACTATATAATTATAGTAATTTCTAGTTGTAGAATAGAAGAGATCCATTCCCAAAATAACATTTTATCTCTTCCTAAATTTTGAAATGAAAGTATAGTTTTAGAATCTCTACCATGAACCTCAAAATTTGAATAAGAAACCTTTGGAGCTAAATGAGAAACCACTAGAGAAAATTGGGAAACCTCTAGAGCTCGTAAAGAACATAGAAACTTCATATATTGTTGAGTGAATTCCTGCAAATTTTTGTCTTTGTGTTCAAACTTACTATACATAAAAAAATACATCCTTCTAGGAAAATTAGGAATGAGATTAACAATAAAATAATTACTACTATGGATACTCCTAAAGTAATATCAAAAACATTTATCCTTAAAATAACCATAAACATTAATATCTACATTAAATTCCACTTGTAAGGAAGTATGGAATGAGTATTTGATGGTTATTACATGAAAAAATGGATAAATTATGGGCTCATCATCTCCCCATAACTATTTTTTTTCCAGTCCCTTGGTAAACTATATATTCCATGCACCAAAAACAAGCTCACATTGTCTCACCAAATCAAAATCTGATAGCATATTTGCATGTTACATATAAAAAGGTTTGTGATATCCCCTATAATAAGTGACTTTATCTTCCCATTTTTAAAATTTTTCTTTTGATTGGAAATCTAAAGTCTACTAATGGGGAACTAAAATCAAAATCAAGGGTGACCTATATCTTAGTCCTAACAATTTTTTTTCAATTCTAATATCATCTCCACCACAACCCGATCTTATCTAAGAGACCAACTAAAGTTCTTGGGAGAGATAATTTCTCTTCTTTGTAATGGGATAGTCATATTTTTCCATCTTGTATTATAAATATATTTAGCAATGTAAAATAGTCTCATTATATAGATATCTTCAAAATACTATATACATTTTAATAGATTTAGACTTTACTAGTCTTTGTGTTCCAACTTGTAAGATACAAGAGAGATCATTTCTCTTATTTTTAATGGGATATTCATATTTTACCATCTTGTATTACAAATATATTTAGCAATGTAAAATATTCTTTCATAGATATCTTCAAAATATTCTATACATTTTTATAGATTAAGAGTCTACTGGTCTTTATGTTCCAACTTGTAAGATGCACTCCTGAAAATTCTAATGAAAAAGGGAGGGTTGGGAAAATCATTTTTCATGATGAGCTCGGTGGTTCATTCCTTTGCATCACATTGGTCTTGATTAGTTCCCCATTTTTTCATATTTTTCAATAAAGAGGGGAAATCCATAGCTTCTACATCTCCTAAAAAATATTAATCATGAAATCTAGATCATGACATAAAATATATTTGTGTAGAAAAATTTCTCACATGAGTTTTTGTTCCCATTTGGGATGGCAAAATATGCATTTAGAAATTCAAAATCATCTACAAACTCATGGGGTAAGTCACATGCAATTCTCATTATTTTTCACCTATAGAATATTTCTTTCAAATGCATTGCATACATAGGGGATGGAATTCTTTAATATGCTACTACTTCTACAAATTCACATGCAATGTTTAAATATATTTACATGTTATATTTTTCTCTTGATAACTCCCGCAAGGTTTCTTGAGTATTTTTACGTGCACAAAAAGTGTCCATCCATAACTTTTCAATTTTATTATACTCCATAAATGTTTGTACTTATTTATCTTTTATGAAAAATCTTATTTCTATCTAGGCATCTTTATTTTCATTTTTGTATGGGTATAGGAATCCTATATTTTTCCAATTCTAACTCGATCTTAATTGTAACAATTCACTATGTAGAAAAAATATGACATAATATTTACCTTTTATTTATCTCACGAGATCTAATATCTCCATTTGTTAGAGGCTAATGATTTGTTCCTCCTTTATCTCAGAAGTAGTTTCGTCTTTAGGAGGCTCTTGAAATGATATTTTTATAGGAATTTTTGAATCAAATTTTTCCTTCTCCATTTCTTCTTCTTTTTTAATAGGGGAGTTTTTTTGGTAATACTTCTATATGCATTTATAACTCTTTCTCAATAGAGAGAAGTTATTTTATTACACCTATAAGAATTTATCCTTTTGTTATGAAATAGGAGGTTCTTGTGTTACTCCTTTTACAAGTATTTCTTCCCATTTCTCAATAGACGGGGTTCTTATGTTACTCCTTCTATAAGCATTTCTCCTTATTGATTTGTAGTAGGAAGTTCTTGTGTTACTCCTTTTGCATGAATTTCTTCCTATTTCTCAATAGAGGGAGGTTTTTAAGGTACCTCTTCCATAGGAATTCCCGTATTAGTTATCACCTCAAGAGTTGATGTATTCACATAAGAGAAATATTTAGTCAAATTAATCAATATTTTATCTCCCTTATTTTCTACACTCACATTATCAATTGGAAGGATAATTTTCCTTATTTTTTTAGTCATGTCCTGGTAGGTATTTCAGAGTTTTCGTGCTCATTGATTGTCCCATACCTTCTCGCCTATTGTGTAAAAGAGGAGAGGTAGATGATTTGGAGGGTTCCTCAAGATCAAAGAGGTGAACAACTGGAATCTTTTCCTATCCATTTGTTCCTTGTGGATCTTACACGATAATTTTCCATAAGATCTTATTTAAGAGATAATTCCCTAAACACTAGGGTCCTCTTTATTTTTGTATACGATGATGAAGCTTATAATGGAGGATATGTAGTCTTAATAGGACTAGGGACTGATGATATTTTATTTTAAGGGGATGAACTTGATAAAATATTATGCTATTAATCCTCTCCAATTTTCTTCTTGAGAAAGTGATGGTAGTAGACTAATTGAATGAGGTTATGATTTCTTAAAATCCCAACTCCTTGATTTCTCCCGCTAGACATACCCTAAATAGTATTATACAAATACTTGGGTAGATTAACTGCACATTAAGAATTTATCTTTTCATGTCTAAGATGTATTAACAACCTCATAGTAGGTCATAATAATGTCCAAATCGGCCATCATATGTGAAATATCTCATAATATAGATAGAAATTGATTTTCATGGATCTTACTGCATTTCCCCGATAATCTACTTATATTCCTTTTTGGAAGATTTTTCTGATTACATTATTAAATCAGGAAGTAGTCTTCCTAATATTATGAATATAGTTATGAGGTATCTATATGAGGGTTTATCATGTACATCAGACCTTCAAGTAGGTAAACTAGTGATCTTTAAGAGAAATTTTATGTGCACAGGATCTTGACATTCCAAACAATGGAGTGATCAAACACTAAATTAATAACAAATTCTTATACCTTTCTTAATTTAACCTCTCAAATCTTTTTAGGAATTCCAACCATCCTATCTCCCTAAAAATTCTACTACCACCATACTTTTCAAAAATTCTCCCACCAAGGTGGGTTCTAATCGCCTTTTCTTCCCCATATCAAGCACTCCATTAAAAAATCACAAACTACTGGAAGGGGTTATGAGGTAAGGTATTTATAGGTGAATGAAAATTTATTTTAGAATAAGTTTGAGGATGAAAAGTTAACAGAGGAGGTTTAGAAATGGTAATTATAGTTACTTTTTGAATCCTTGACATAGCTCTTGTGGTACCCAAAAGTTCCATCACATGTGTGGTGTTTTATTGTTGAAGTGTGTCAAATGTGCAAAGCAAGTGGAGGTGAAAAAATTAATGAGATGATGCTCTCCTAAAAACCTTAGAGTGTGTAATTTTAGAGTGGATTTATTGCCACATGTGCAGATCGGGACTACAATTAAATAACATCCCTTATTCATTTAATAACACATATTAAATGTTTTTATTAGGATTTTGAAAATATTAGGTAAAAATGGAAAATCAATGAATAATATTAAATCCTATAATTAGTAATAAGTACAAATATGTTGAAAATTACCTAGGATTACCTTTTAGAGTCAAATTCATTTTCATTTTCCCTTCTCCCTACAAAGATCCTAAAAAGTTACAAAAATGATTAGTACTTGGAATCAAAAACATTTTTGGCCTCTTTACTAGATGTTAAGTATTAAATATTTTCTTGAAGGGGGCCATCATTTCCTGGTTTTCAACCCCTATTTTTATTTTCTTTTTCTTTTTAACTATATATATATATATATATATATATATATATATATATATATATATATATATATATATATATATATATATATATATTTGGGAGAGAGAGTACCATTTACTGGTTTTCGTATTCCTCCTTTATTATATTAAAATAGCCTTATATCATATGCATGGTGGAATGACAAGAGTCCCCATAGAATAGGTCTCCTTCTCCAAGTATGCTTACTTAATGAATTCCTCTTTGGTGAAAGGTGGTTTATACAATGTCATTTTATGACCGTTGACTAGAAGGGTCTTTCTATTACCATCTATTGGTAATAATTTAACTAATCCTCTTCAATAAAATTGGTTATCTTTTATGTTCCTAGCCATTTGGTTTAGAACTTCCCCTTGAAATTATGAAATTGTGAGTGAAACAACAAAACCCAATCTCTAGCTTTGAACTTCTTTTCTTGAATGTTCCTTTCATGCCATATCTTTTTTTTTTTCTATAATAGCTCTATTTATTGAACAACTTCCAACATAATTTCCTATAATTCATTCAACTACAAGAATCTATCTCGTTATACTTCTATCAAGTCAATTCCTACCTCCATATTTGTTCTTAATGTCATAATTTTAAATTCTATTGGTAGGATTGCTTTTCCCCATAATCAATCTCATAGGAAAGAAACCAGTAGTAGTCCTCCATGTAGTATTGTAGGCCCAAACATCCTATGGTAATCTAAGATCCCAATATTTTCTACTAACATTCATAATATTTGTTATGATGTTATCCAACTTTATATTAGTAACCTCCACCTGATCATTAGCTTAAGGGTGGTAAGGAGATAATTTTCTATGAAAAAACTAGTATCTCTTAGTGAAAGGAAAATCCTAGATCAATTCAAAGATAAACTAAGATCCTTAGTCTTTCACAATTGATCTAGGTGCTCCAAACTTTTACATAATCCTTTTATAAAGAAAATACGTAACATTCTCTTGTCGATCAAATACAATAGCCTGCACTTTAGCCCACTTGGTAGCATAAGCAATACAAACCAAAATAAATTCTTTTCTATGCGAGGTTGGGTTCTTAGGGCTAATGAAATAAAGACCCAACTTTTCAAAGGGTTCTAAATAACTTGAGGATGAAGTGGAATCTTAGTAGAAGGGGATGTTTTCCCCATTCTTAGACAAGAATCATAATTCCAAACACACCTTTTTACATCCTTATGTAGTGAAGGCCAATAGTACCTTGCTCCAAGGATCTTATGAATGGTCCTTTTTTGAATAATTCCCTCCACCTAGTTTATCATGGTAATCCCTTAGTATCTCATAAATTTCATCTTCCTAAAACATATTCACAATATGAAATTAGGTCCAAATTTAAATAGAATTCCCTTTATCCATTTAAAATGAGAACTAGTTCTAATCAAATGTTTATTATGTTTATAAGTGAATTAATTAGAAAACTTCCATGTGGAAAGATAATTTACCATCTCAACAAACCATGGTGATTTTTCCAATAGGGAAAATAGTTTCTCATCGGGAAAATCATCTTCAACTCCTTATTATTCACTTGAAACATGGATTCCAGAAAGAAAATCTTCAACCTCATTAACCTTACTCGGTTTTTCAATAATGGTAAAGTTAAATTCCTATAATAGTAATAACCAACTTATGATTCTACCACCTAATACTATTTTTTTCATCGATATCTAATGGATGAATGATTTGTATAGATAAATAAAAAAAAATTCATGGAATAAATTTTTGAAAGGAATTATTTCTCAATGTTAGTGTAGTTACATTTTATAGGACTCAATATTTTACTGATATAATAGATTGCATATATCTTATTACTATAATATTTTTGTCCTAAAACTAATCCCACAACTAAATTGTATGCATGAGTGAAACTAAGGAAAGTTCTTGACTAGTCAGGTCTCTTCAAGACTCGTTCAAAGGTAAATTTCTCCTTAATCCTATATAAATATTTTTGATATTTATCAGTAAAAAAAAATCACAATTCTTGTTAAGAAAAGAGAACATATGTGGAACTAATTTATTGAAATCTTCAATAAATCTTATATAATATCCTGCATGACCCAAAATATATTTACATCAGTTTGATTATTGAGTGGTGGAAGTTTAGATATTACCTCAACTTTTTTTTGGTTTACCTATATTCTTAGGGCTGTGATATGATATCCTAATACAATTATTTGATCTATTATCATTAATCACTTCTCATGTCTAAGAAACAATTGATTCCTTTCACATTTTGTTATGAATATATCCAAATTTTTCAATTCTTAATCAAAATAATCACCATAAACTATGAAATTATCCATATATATTTTTTAAATAAGAAAATATAGCAAGAACTACTCTTTGAAAATCAATAGGGGCATTACATAACCCAAATGGAAAAACATTATAAGAAAAGGCTCCCCATGGACAAGTTTTTTTTTTATTCCTGGTCCTTATGTACTACTCTACTATGATTATATCCATCAAACCCATCTAGAAAGGAAAAGTATTTTTTTCTAGCTAATTATCTAAAAATAGAATTTGAGGGTTATTTTATAAGTTAATATAAATAGAAACTAAGTGTTGTATTGAAGTGCTAGATCTAAATATTTTTCTTTAATATTTGAATGGATTGAAATAATGGAAATAAGAGGGATATGGTACTAACCTTGAATTAACTTACCTCACTATGTGCTCGATCGGATTAGACTTGTATGCAAACTAGGTAAGTTGTAAATCGAATGACATAGGGAAGGGAAGAAGATGATTTTTGTCTATACTTGAGGTGCTCGGTAGATATCTTGGGGTGCCCTGGGTACCCTAGTATGATATATGGACACTATAGATTGTAGAAAATATCAGAAATTGAATTTGGAAGTGTCGTAGTATCTCTAAAATACCTTTACTCCTATTGCATAGGTGTCGTAGTAATGTCACCTATGTCATTTTGAATATTACTAGCAAAACCCTATCTAAAGCATTAATTCCTAGAAAATAAAAAAATGTATATGAATAGGTCAAAGTGACCTCAATCGTAGAACTAGTGGCCTTACAACTGAGTAGTGCACTACATTTCAGACCCAATGTACTTCTATGTGCATGTGTGTGTAATTTTTGTATAGGGTGCCCTAGCGCCAATGATGCAGTAATAAGGGGCAATAACTAGATGTAAAATGTAAATGGTGGATGGAATGGAAATAATACAACCCTTTCCCCCTATGCTCATGTGTTATGCAGATGTAGAAGATGTCCAAATTTATTCCCTTGCCTTAGTATATAGTTTCCCTTGATAGTGAGATGCCCGCCTATAATGTAGTTAGTATGATATGTTTATATAGGGACCTCTTGTTAAAATTTCGACATTAGCGACGAAACTACCGACTATGACCTATAGGAATACATAGGGTGACCATTAGGACCAAACTTGAACAAATAAATTAAGACCAAAAATTAAGATGACACAGGCACCTAAAATCATGGATTGGGGCACCTCAGGGTGCCCCAATGTAACCATAGCACCCCAGGATAGACCTAAAGATGAAAACTGAGAAAATTACAAAACTTGAGACACCCTATAAGATGCCCAAAACTGTAAAGAAAAATGATGATTTAACTATAAAAATAACAATGAAACCTGACTAACTGACAACAATACCAAAGGTGTCATTATTCCCTTCATTTAATCAACTCTTTGTTGATGTCGTATTCAAACTAGGGGTGGTGTCTGAAGTTATATGCAACAAGAAATCTTAGTGATCTAGTAATTGACTGTATATATTTGTTTTCTTTTTTCTTTTAATTTTCTAAGGGATTTTCTCAATGTCTTGGGGAATTCTTGGTCAAAACCTTATTGAAATCAAACTATGAAAACTTGCTGGAAGTAAACACTCTCTGCAGAAATAAATTGCTGGAAATAAACACACAATTGTAGAATGAAATAGATTGTTGTAAGTAAACACACATTACAAATTAAACACACTTGATTTGGAAATAAACACACAATTAAGAGTGTTGAAATATGATTGCAAGAAATAATAATATAATCTAGAACACCTACACGAACAAGTATGTGACAAATTTCAACTTGAATAATCAAAAGCATTTACAAAATTAATAGATCTATACTATTTTCTTTGGAAATATAAATACCAATAAAACAAATATCCTAGTTCTTGGAGGAGTGGGCCCTTGCTCCACCTTGAAATAGGATTTGACAACTTAATATTCTCTCAAAATAGAAATGGATATTTTATTGATAAAATGTCCCGCAGATAAAAACGTAGTATATCTTTCTAGCTCTTTGTGTTTGTATCTATGTATATCGATTTATTTCTATATTATTATTATATATCCATCTATAGGCCTACATATATATATATATATATATATATATATATATATATATATATATATTCCTTCCAAAGGATCATTTACAACCATAGTTATCCTACCGATTCGATATGAATTGAATAATGCACAAAATAGATGTTGAATTGGAACATGGTTGGACATGCTTTGTTGTATGATAGTTATCCCCGGATCTCGTGAGTATGAAGAATCAGAAATATTATATTCTCCTCATTAAAAGGATCATTGATTGCTAAATAATTGGATGTTGGAATAAAAAAATTCTCTTCAGTTTCAGAACTTTTAAAGAAGTTCTAAAACTAAAGGAAATTAATCCAGATCTAACCATAAGGGTTCCGGAGCTAAATGCATGAGTTATGGAACTAATTTTGAAAATTATTGAGCTAAGTACTGGAGTTCCGTAACTAAGTCTGAAAATTTTGGAACTAAGAAATGGAGTTTAGGAACTAAGTCTGAAATTTCTGGAACTAAGTGATAGAGCGAGTGACTACGTATGGAGTTCTAAAACTAAGTCCGGAAGCTCCATAACTAAGCCGTATTGAAACCAATGCTTCCAAAAACATGTTGACCACTTCATACTTTGTTCTTTTGACTGATTGTGACCTGTTTTATTACAAAACTAAATTTCCAAAATACTTTGTTAGGAATTACATATTTTTAAACGTTAGAACTACAATCAACAAAAGATGGAAAATTACATCCTAACTTATATTATATCAAACAAAAGTCACAAAATGTAGTCAAACTTGATAAAAAGGAGAGTAAAATAAGATCATTTATTGTACATTAACGAGACATAGTTTTGCCTTATCATCTCCCTCGTACTTATTTATTTGTAAGTCGTATTACAAACTTTACTCTTCAAATCTTGGGTTGTGTATTCTGCATTCCAATTGACTGCTCAAGTCAAATGGATGAAACTGAATATCCCAGTGTTTTAGTTCATAAATACTATACCATGATCTTGTTTCTACTTTCCTCTTTCATTCCTCAAATTAAGTGGGATCTTGAGGTTATCTATTTTTCCATGGAGATATGGGAGTGAGAATAATGGGATGCCTTGTTCTCATTCCCATCCATATACCCATATGCTTTTCATTGATAAGAGGAATTAGTATGCGTAAAGGTTTTGCTCTTTCTAGACTCTAGATCAATTTTTTTGGGAGATATTACTTCTATTCTCCTCAAGGTGACCGTAAGAATATCCCATCAACCAAAAATATCCTCAAAATTTTCCTCCTCATAAGAGGTGAAGACATCAATAATTTTCTCAGAACCGGAAATATAATGTGTCTTACACCATCTATCAAAGGCATGGGTTCTAAAATGTTTAATGAAAGTAGATGGTTTACCATAATGAGCCCTCATGCAGAGACCAGATGAGCTAGCTTTCAATAGATGATCAAAATCCCTTTCCTTCCATGCAATCTTCTTTTTTAAAGAGTAGAAACAAATGCATTAAGCTTGCTTTCTCCCATAGACAAATTTATCATGAAGCATGTGTTATTTTCTAGCATAAGATTGCAGAGATAGAATTCATAGAGAATATTTTTCTACTTTGCACTGGTTGAAGAATAGTCTGTCATGAACTCAGATTCATATTTTATTTCATGTGGAAGGCCACATGCAATTCTTGATAGTTGTCAGCGAAAGAATTGTTCCTCTAGAAACATGCTATATGTAGGAGAAGGTCTCCTGCATGCAAGTAATTTTTCACTCATTATGCAAACCATTTGTATTTTTACAAGAAATTTAAATTTATCTCCTTCTTCTTTGTAAAACTTTTCTTCCCATTCCTTTCTTTCTTTCTTTTCATATTCCATATTGATTTCTCAAGTCCTCATTGGATGTTTTTATTTCACTAAGTACCCTACAAGTATCATCCCATAACTTCTTGAGTGGACAATAAGTTAATTCATTATGTGTAGAGACTATTGACATAGTACTCTTCTGGAAATTTGACATTCTTCCTCTTTCTCCATTATTTGTTGTTTAACTCTTGTCAATTCCTCAATCATGTCTATGAGTTGAGTTGTTGGTTCCCCAAGGAGAATTTCTCTCTGTTCCAATTTTAGTTTGAGGAATTTCAACTCCTCATCCTTTTCTCTGATAACGATTTCTACTATAGACAGAAACAGAGCATGTCTAACCTGTTGTTTCTCTTCTTTCTCTAAAAGTTGTTTAGGGGTTTAACATTCCTATTCTACCAAAGGTAATTTACCTTTTCATCTCCAAGATGCCAACTCTTCTTCTTCATGTGATAGTGTTGTTGATTCACCCAACTCTTGAAATATATGTTCCTCAAATCTCTCATCTTCTTTTTCCATCTCAGTTTGGCTTGTTCCAGGAGGAGTCATGGCCATGTTCCCTAAAATATCAGCAACTTATTTTTCCAACTTGTCTTGTTCTTTCATCTCCTCTATAATTTATTTAGACCTCTTATGAATTATTCTTCTTTGAGGAGATTCAATATGTATAGAATTAGGTTTCCTCCTAGAGCTTCTTCTGATTTTAGCTTCTTTCTCTTACCTAGGTGAACTATCACTATCAGAGACAGATATTATCTCTCATGTAGTTGCTACAGATGAAGGAGTTTATTTTAAAGGTACAATAGGTTATGTAGTTTTAATCCTTCTTCTAGATCTTCTTATTTTTGGTATATTCTCCCCACCTATTTCCTTCTTTTCCTCTATAGGGGCATCAATATCCAAATTAGTTCTAGGAGAAAAAGGAGTTGGTATTTACCTCCTGATAATATCAGGGTTTTTCTTAAACTTGTTAATAAATTTCTCCCATACTTCTCCATTTTTCTTTGTAAGAAAATGGTGCTGACACTCCAAATGAACTAACCCATGATGTCTCGATTTTTCCCGACACCCCAAAAATACCTCTAGGCCATTATATGAATGGAGTAAGCAATAAACCCTAGAAGGTTTACTATATATTTTGGTTTTGTAGCTCCATATCTAAGATATATAACCATCTTCAGGACTTCTCTTCCCACCGACCCAAATTGACCATCACAAGTTAAATACTTTACTATCCGTAATTCCACTCTATCAAAGTGTTTGGGAAAGCTGGCCCTTTTGACCCCTTTTATGATTTTCTTAGTGTTGTAGATATATTGGGGTTCCATTTCCCCCTCTTATAGCAGGGTTTCAACTAGTTTTTTTAAGGTCCCTTTGACAATATTTGGTACATGCACAATTGTTACACCAAATACATTACTTATTTTATTCATAGAAAAAGGAATTATAATATTTATAACCTTTGTTTTGTATTTTTCTAAATTTATAACGAATTCTCTTACCAATTCATCATTATACTTTGAGAACTGTCTCAGAATTCTAACCACCGTGCTTGTTCAAAGATAGCTATCACTTCTTCATCTGCAATAAGTTGGGTATCATCCTCAGGTTGTGACTTATTTTAAATCCCAATGGTAAAGAGGTTAGTTCAGATTTGTTCTCCTTCAAATTATTACTTTTCTCATATTGGCTACAGAACTCTTTTCTTAGTTGTGAAATTGTTGTGCTTAGCTATGGAACTATTGTGTTTAGCTATAGAATGAAAATCTAATTCTTCTTCTTCTTCACTTTGTTTATTCTACACAAATGATAGATCATTATAAACATGCCGCCACTTTTGTTCCACCAACATCATCCTCATGATTACTCACTTTTAATCATAATGTACAATAAATGACTCAACATACCACCTTTTAAATAAAATCCAATCACACATGTGAACTTTTAATCTAACCTTTAATAAGTTAAAGCCATAATTACCATCCCGATGGTGTAATCCCTCCATGATGATGACTCATCATTCCTAAAAGTGAAACAAAAGTAAAAATGGTTAGAAAAGACAGATGGAATTTTAAAGAAGTTCCTTTTATTTTGGATTAGCATTTATTGAGGAGATCAACCACCATTGATTGTTTTCAATTGATCTTTAAGAGGATTATTTTTGGGGAAGAGAATGCCATTTATTGGTTTTCATTCCTTCCCTTTTTTATTTCTTTTTCTTTTTCTAGGGGGAAGAGAACACCTTTTACTAGTTTTCATTCTTTTCCCTTTATTCGGATCTATCCATCTGATTATCTGATCATTTTGGAAGAACTAGGTTCTTCCATTTGACCAAATTCTTTGTCTACTTCAATCTGCCTCAAGAATTCATCTTTACTAGGAGGCTTCCTATAAAGTTTTAGCCTATTTCCATTGACCAAAAGTGTCCTTCTACTACCATCAATGTGAAGTACCTGAATAGAAACATTTTCAAATATCTACTCAATCTGATATGGTCCCAACCATCTGGTTCTAAAATTTCCCTTGAATTGTTGGTACTTAGAATCAAATAGTAATGCCTAGTCTCCTACCTTGAATTTCCTCTTCTTGATATGTGTATCATGCCATTGCTTTCTTTGATCTTGGATTATCTTTATCTACTCAAGTGCTTCCATCCCCAACTCATCCAATTTAGTGAGTTAAAGAGTTATTTCCTTTTGTGTTGCATCCAACTCAATACCTACTTTAGTTAAAAATCAATAGGTAACAAGGGATTTTTCCCATAAAATAACTCATATGGTGAAAACCCTGTTGTAGTCTTCCAAGTTGTATTATATTCCCAAATAGCCTTAGGTAGTCTCTTTACCCAATCTCTCCTTCCTGATTCAACTGTTTTGGTAAGGATGTTTTCCAATTCTCTATTTGTTACTTTTGCTTATCCATTTGATTGTGGGTGATAGGGATATGACTTCCTATGATTGATATGATAATGCATTGTGAAGGCTTGGATCATATTAGACATGAATTTTGGCCCCTGATCTGAAACTATACTTCTTGGTGCACCAAAATTTACCATAATTTTGTGCCAAAGGAAATCAGCAACTACTTCTTTAGTGGCATTTGTTAAAGCCTGCACTTCTACCCACTTTGTCACATAATTAGTACACATAAGAATGTACTCCTTTCCTTGTGAAGGAGGACTAAAGGGACCAACAAAATCAAACCCCCATATTTCAAATGGTTCAATCACCACTTGAGGTTGCAGAGGCATTTCATTGGTAAAAGTTGGTTATCCCATCCTTTGACAGGGATCACACTGCTTGATATATCTCTTCACATCTTTGTATAGAGATGGCCAATAATAGCCAGTGCCAAGTATCTTGTGAGCTATTATTTTCACTAAAAAGTGTCCTCCACTTGGTTCATCATGACATGCCTTGAGTATGTCAAATATTTCATCTTCTCTCACACACTGTAAAACCAAATCAAGACCACATTTAAACAACATTCCATTTAACCATTTAAATTATGCACTAGTTTTGATCAAATTTTTCATTTGTTTCTTAGTGAAAGGAGGAAACTTCCCTGTTGCAAGATAATTTTCCATATCAGCAAACCATGGTGTATCAGCTAAAATAACAAACAATTTTTCATCTAAAAGTTTTCCTTAACTAGATCTTGCTCCCCTGTAGTGGTCAATCTTGACAAGAAATCAGCTACCACATTAGATTTCCTGGATTATCTACTATGGTAATATCAAATTCTTGTAAAAGTAATAACCATATAATTATCCTACCTCCAACCATTGGTTTGTTCATTAAGTACCTAATTATTGAGTGATCTGTATGTACAAATATTTTGTATCGTGTGATATAATGTCTCGAATTTATTAATTTCATAGATCACAACAAGAAATTGTTTTTCGTGGTAGTGTAATTTCTATCAGTGGGAGTAAGATTTTTACTAAGGTAATAAATAGCATACATTTTTCCTTCTTCATATTTTTTTCCCAAAACTACATGAATGGAGTTATTGGAGGCATCTGCTTGGATGTGAAAAGTTTTTTCCAATTAGGTCCTTTTAATACAAAAAGGCGGTGATTAATTTTTCATTTATTTCCTCAAAAGCATGTTGACATCTTTCATCCCAAAGATATTCATAGTCCTTGGTAAGAAAATTAAACATGGGGTAGAAATTTTACTAAAATCCTTGATAAAGCACCTATAGTATCCGAATGCCCTAAAAATGATTTGATGTCTGTGGGGGTTGGAGGAATAGGTAAGTCTAAAATAATTCTAAATTTTTTTGGTCAACCTGAATTCCTCATTTTGAAATGTGGTGTCCTAATACAATCCCCTCATCAACAATCATCAAACACTTTTCATGACTAAGAGACATATGTTGTTGCTCATATCTTGTTAATAATCTGTCTAAATTCCTCAAATAATCATCAAATGTGTCTCCATGCATAGTGAAGTCATCTATGTATACCTCTACACAGTCATTTGTTAGGTTTGCAAAAATTGCTAATACAACTCTTTGGAAGGTTGCTGGAGCATTACATAATATAAATGGTAATACCATGTAGGTAAAGGTACCCCATGGACATGTAAATTTATTTTTTTATTGATCCTCAGTAGCAACTTTGATTTGATTATATCCACTAAATCCATCTAGGAAGGAAAAGTATTGCTTACCTACAAGGTTGTCTAGGACTTGATCTATGAATGGTAAGGGAAAATAATCTCTTAGTGTGGCTTTGTTTAGTTCCCTATCGTCAACAAAAATTCTTCATTTTCTATTTTTTAGGAACAATTACAAGAGGATACACCCACTAACTATCTGAGATAGGGTAGATAAAACCTACTTGTAATATTTTTCAATTTCTTGCTTGACTATATCTCTTAAGGTTGGATTAATCCTTCTCTGAGGTTGCCTAACTGGTCTAATGTTTTCAATATAGATGTGATGAGTGAAAATACTTGGATGGATTCATTTCATATCTTTTTAGTCCCAAGAAAAATATCTAGTATGATTTTTATGAACATCAAACAATTTAGCTTCTCCATCATTCTTTAACCAGCTACTAATGTTCAAAATTTTACCTAGTGAATCTTAGCATGTTTGGTTCTAATGTGTGATGAACTAATTTTTTTGAAAGGGTTCCATTAAGGTATTTAGTGGGCATGCATGTGGTAACAACTTATGATATGTATCAACATCTTCAAAAGTTCCTTGAGATAGAATACTAGAAAAAGGACATTAGGAAGAGTTATGATACTTATCTTGTTGTAGGTCGAACTCATCATCACTATTGATTTCCAAAAATTATTCACCATTTCCTGATATATTTGAAATTGAAGCTACTAATTATTCCTCTCCCTAAGATAAATCTCGTTCCTCTAGAGCAAAATTATGCACAGTTATAGGGAATTGTTGTTGGTGTGGTTCCTAACTATTCTCGATTGCTCCAAGGATAATTAGTGTCCGTTCAATGGTTGATTAATAATATATTCTACCTCATGTGCATGATCCTACAACGTGATCATGGAAAAATAAGGTAGGTTTTTCTTATTAGTATCAGGAGCATCAACCCACAATTGTTCTTGATTATTAATAGAAGGTCATGTAGAAGGATATAAGGAAATTTTCTTAGAATTCTTACCATTTGATATAGTTATATCATCCGATCTGCAATCAATTAAGGCAACAATTTTAGCTAACCATGGTCTACCCAAAATAATGGTATAACCAAGTGTTTTACCCTTTGGAAGCAATATAAGAAAATCAATTGGATATTCCCATGACTCCATCATAACCGCCACATATTTAATAACTCCTTCCGGTTTTTCCACAAACCGATCTCATCTCTAAATATGGTGTTAGTAGGTTTTATACCTATTAATGGTAATGTTTTCAAAGTGTCCAATGTCGTCATTCATTCCCTATAGAGACGAAATAACAGGACTCCTAGGATCTCCATATTTGGGAAGCAAAATGTTTCCTGCTAATAAATCAACAAGTTTCACATCTACCTTAATAGTCATGGGGTACTACTTTTTCATTCCAGTCTTTCTAAACATAGTATTTTGATTAATTTTTTCAATTTTGGAATATCCTTAATTGTTTGTAACAATGGTATTTCAATATTCAATTTCCTTAGTTCTTGTACCAACTCAAATTCCTTAGTCTCTATGGATTCTTTAAATCTCTTTGGAAATGGAGTCTCAGTAGAGTGTTGTTATCTAGATCCTTATCTTTTTCTTTTACATCCTTCTTGGGAACAACCGTACTAGGGGTTTCAGTTTCTTCTGTCATATCTCGTGATTATAATAGGTGGATTGCTAATTATTTTTCTAGATTTAGTTTGAATATCCTTACAATCCATGACATTCATATCAAATGATTTTTCTGGTTCTATTATGTAGACAGGAGTTGTTTGTTTGTTTCTTGGGTTTTCTACTAGTTGTGTTGGTATTTGGGTTTGGACCACATTTTCATTTTGTGACTTTTGTGATGGGGAACCCATTATGGCTTGTTAATTCTAATTGGGATACATCCTCCCTTGAGCATAATTATTAAGGATCCACCTAGGTTGTGACCAAGAATTTGGGTTTCCTTGACCGCACCAATGGTTATTGGTGTCCTCAGCATACCAAGATTAACCTAACCAATCTGGAGGATTCCATGTTGGTTGAGGTGTCCAAGGTGGTTGTCCCCAATTTTGTGGCACTTTCTAATCTTCCCATGGCATCATCCAAGGGTTAGGAAATGACCTGGGCATGAACTACCCTTGGCTAGGTTGTCTCTAGACAAAATTTACTTCTTCTGATGTGGATGGAATGCTACTTTGTTTAAGCTAATTTTTAATAAATGGAAGAAGAGAACATGCATTACTCTCATGGTCCCTAGATTCATAGATAAGACACATTTCTGTTTTTCTAGGGGAAAATATCTTATTGCATGCTTCTTCCTACATCTAGGACAATACATACCTAATGGTTCAATTTTATCATTTGCTTTAGCTTGCAAT
Organism: Taxus wallichiana var. yunnanensis; assembly: GCA_018340775.1. NCBI lineage: Eukaryota > Viridiplantae > Streptophyta > Pinopsida > Cupressales > Taxaceae > Taxus > Taxus wallichiana. The sequence continues at coordinate 46,676,766 of CM031244.1, read as the reverse complement.
CCATCCATGGTGGAGATTAATTGAACTAAAATTTATGTTTTGAAGTTTTCCAATTCATCCATCAATTTGTTCATATTATTGTTTGAATTTTTAATTGTTTTTCCTTTTCTAGGTCCACCCCTTATTCATGAATAGCTTCTACAAATGTCTTTAATATCATTCATTCTTATTTGATCAATGTTTCCATCTCGCATAAAATCAAGTGCCTCCCTTGATTCATCATCCAAATCTTTAAGAAAAATTATTTTTCTTAACTATTCTTAGTACAAATCCACATCTTTTGATCACAAAGAGGAATATGTCTAAATAATCTTCCATATTATCATCCTCCTCCCGCTTGATTTTGAAAAATTATTCCTTCCTATTCCTCCCTCTACATTAATCATGATACTTGTCTAGGATGGAAACTTCCATTTGTGTCATAATAGAATTAGATGTTAATCCCATAAACCAACTCATTTCTACATCCCATAGGGTAAATGGAAACAATTTGAGTTTTTGATTATCTATTTTGTAATCATAAGTTTGACACAAGATTTTAAATTCAAATAGAAATTATTCAGGGTATTCGATGACATCCCTCTAAACATGGGTAAATGTGTAGGTGAAATATATTTCATAGGTGTATCATCATCATCCAATTGAATTGGATAAGTGAAGGTCCTATTAGGTTCTATTTCAGCTTCTCGTGCCATTTCTGCAGTACCTTCTAGACTTTTCTCCCAATCAATATGGTATGTGATTTACTTTGGGGAAGGAGATAAGTCAGGAGTAGGAGTTTGACTAGTCAATTGTGAATCAAATCTTTCTCTAAAATGGTCTTGGGATATGATCTTTTTTTCTAAAGGTTCTACTTCCTTCTGGTGATTGATCTAAGAATTCTAAAGGTGGAAATTCTTCTTCTTGTCTAATAGGGGATAATGGTGCTTCTAATTCTTGGTCAACTTCCTTATTTGATCGAGAAGATGATGATTCTGGCTCATATATTTTTGGGAGGAATCAACCCTTGGAGTCTCTTGGTCTACTCATAAATTTTATGATGACATATGGAAGATCCTATAATTACTAGATGTATGATTGTTTCTCTTGTTAACACTTAATTATACAATTCTAACTATTGATCCTCGAAATGGCACCAAAACGATGGTTGTCGTTATTATGTTCATTTAATCAAATCTTTGTTAATGTCATATTCAAACTAGGGGTGGTGTCTCGAAGCTATATGCAACACAAAATCTTATTGATATAGTAATTGATTTGTAGATATTTGTTTTCTTTTTTCTATTTTCTAGGGATTTTCTCAATGTTTTGAGGACTTCTTGGCTAAAACCTTATTGAAATAAAACTATGAAAACTTGCTGGAAGTAAACACTCAATGCAGAAATAAATTACTAGAAATAAAACCACATTTGCATAATGAAATAGATTGTTGTAAGTAAACACACGTTACAGAAATAAACACACAATTGAGAGTGTTAAAAGATGATTGCGGAAATAAGAATCTAATCTAGAACACTGCATGGAACAAGTATGCGATAGCTTTCAACTTGAGTAATAAAAACATTTACAAAATTAATAGATCTATACTATTTTCTCTGGAAATATAAATACCAATAAAACAAAGATCTTGGTTCTTGGAGGAGTGGGCCCTTACTCCACCTTGAAACAAGATTTGACAACTTAATTTGTTCTCAAAATAGAAATGGCTATTTTATTGATAAAATGTTCTACATTACAAAAATGTACTATCTCTTTCTATCTCTTTGTGTTTGTATCTATGTATATCGATCTATCTCTATATTATTATTATATATCTATCTATAGGTATGCATATATATACTCCTTCCAAAGGTGCATTTATAACCATAGTTGTCCTACTGATTCAGATGGAACCGAATTGTGCCCAAAATAGATGCTAAATTGGAACATGGTTGGACGTACTATTATATGATAGTTATCCCTAGATCTGTGAGTATGAAGAATTAGAAATATTCTAATCTGCTCTTGATTGAAAGGATCATTGATTGCTAAATCACTGGACATTGTTGGAATAAAAAAATTCTCATTGGTTCTGGAACTTTAGAGAAGTTTTGAACTAAAGGAAATCATTATAGATCTAACCATGAGGGTTTTGTAGCTACATACATGAGTTTTGGAACTAAGTCCAAAAATTCCATAACTAAGTAATGAAGTTCGAACTAAGTCCAAAATTCCGAAGTAGGTAATGGAGTTGTGAAACTAAGTCTGAAAGTTCTAGAACTAAGTGATAGAGCTCATAACTACATAATGGAGTTCCGGAACTAAGCCGTATTGAAATTAGTTCTTCCAAAAACATGTCAACCGCCTTCATAGTTTGTTTTTCTCGATTGATTGTGACATGTTTTATTACAAAATTGAATTTCCAAAGCAGTTTTTTAGGAATTATAGAGTTTTTAAACGTTATAAATATAATTTAAAAAGATAAAAAATTACATCCTAACTTATATTAGATCAAAAAAGTCACAAAATGCGTCAAACTTGATAAAAGGAGATTAAAATAACATCATTTATCAGTACATTAACGAGACTTTTCTAACCTTATCGTGGTCACTAGTGAATAATTTTATCATGCGATATCCATATATAAAATAGCATACCTGGTGGTATTAATATAATAGTAAGTGATTTATTTTTAAAGACATTTTCCCCACTTTATGTTAGTGAATGGAAATCTCAGTAACATAAAGTAGATAGAGATGTGTACCTGAGAAAAAGTCGAAGAATCCCAAGCTATAAAAGAACATGCAAATATGTAGTAGAATCATGCTAATAGAACTATAGAAGTGTGTCAAACCATGGATCAGCAAGTTGATCCATGTAACATATCGAAAAGTGTAAATATCGTGATGAGGTGTGGAAAATGAAAATGATGATTAGATGATTTTGAACACAATTTAATATTGAATAGGTGGGTAGGGAGTGATTAGTTCCCAACCCGAACACTTGTATATGAATGGAATAATGGGAGGATTTGGGTGTCCTGCCACTAGAGGAAGAGTGTAGGGAGAAAAGTGTGTTATTCTCCAAAATTTAACTACATCCTCAAGATCTAGCCACTACAAACAAACTTAAATCAAAATGTTGTGATTTTGGATCTAAATGATTTTGATTAAATAGTTTACCCATATATGAGTGATAAGGGGAAAGGAAATCTTTCCCCCACTTCATGGGTGTCACCATAATGTAAAGGATTCCATGTTAGGTCATCTAGAAGTGAACACAATAAAGAATGAGATGGCTTCCATGTTAGGTCATCTAGAAGCGAACGTGATAGAAAATGAGATGGATTCCAAGTTGGGTCATCTGGAAGTGAACGTGGAGTATAGAATAAAATCCCAAGTTAGGTCATTTGGGAATGAAATGGTGAATGTAACTCCCAAGTTAGGTCATCCGAGATACCGCTCATGGATTTGAATGGTCTAGTTTGAATGAGTTTGTTTCAACTAGTTGATTGATATGTTTTGATTGGTTACTTATGGAGAAGTTTTTCACTAATTGCCCCTAGGTTAGGTCATTAGAGGAAATTTTCTATAAAATGGATGAGATATCACATAAAAATATTTTTAGTTTCTTTTTTCCCCAAGTTAGGTCATTAGGGGAGATTGATAGGTTATAGCGTGTGATCATGTTTGGGAGGTGTTAAATGATTTTTCCCCGATTAGGTCATTAGGGGAGATTGATGATGAAATGTCATGGTATGAATTGTGAGGTGTTGGATTCATGATTTCAGAGTACATGGTGACACAAGGGGAATTATAGGGGGACCCCAATAATATTCCCCCTTTTGGGAAAAAGAGGAGTGTTGAAAGGAACGAACTCTTAGCCGAAAGTAACAGTAATAGGTTAGAACGCATATGCAGAAAGTGGGAGATAGTGGTAAGGAGATATAATGTGCATGAAATGTATTCAATATGGTGGTAGGTGGAATTCTAAAAAAATTCCGCAAATGGGATGTATATCGAGTAACAACTCTTAGGATATGAGTGAAACGGTGTCGTGTGTATTAGTTGTGGTAATAAGCGTGAAATATGGACCATAGTAAAAATATTATTGAAAAGTGACTATAAATAGTAAAGTGAAAGGGTATCTTATCACTTCATTTGTATTTTTCACAAGTTTCATACTGTGTATAGAGTGAGTAGACATCCCATAATTGATACCATTACCTCTTAGTTTTTTTGCGGCGATCGGTTTGGCATCACGTACTTTGGTAGAGTAGGTAAGTGTATGATTTTTGCAAAAAATGTAGGGTGGACTAGGTATTTGAGTTGAATTTTTAAAATTAGGGTTTTTATTTTCTTGGTGTTTGGGACCTGAAAAAGAGTGGTGAGGGTGCAAGTGACCCCTTGACTGGAGTGCCTGGTTTGGGTGCTAGTTGCCTACTCTCGTGTGCCCTACTTGTATCCTGGGTGTCCTGGTCCATAAATTTTGATTTGATGGAAAATTCTAGGGAATGTGTGTCTAGTATGTTGAATTGTCATATTTGATTGTGGGAAGTGTGCTAATGTTTATTTTTTTGTTGTTTTTATTGTTTTGGTGAGGGATATCCACTCAAGGGAGTTCTGTGGTGGTCAACACTTGAGTACATTGTTGGGATTGGGTTTGTCAGATGATGATTGGGATGTGATGGACCATGTCGGCCTGTGGTATATAGCATGGATGGGGGATGTGCCCCATAATATTCCCATGTTGACTGCATTATGTGATAGGTGGTGTGCCGATACGTGCACATTTTGGTTACCCACAGGAGATGATGGTGACACTAGAGGATGTATATCACATAATACAATTACTAGTGGTTGGAGAATGAGTACAAGTTATGGAAGTAGTAGATATGGAGTGCCAAATACACTCTACTAGATGATATTTTACGGGGGCCTCGGTACCAGCCAAGGCGCATATTAGTTTGGATGTGATATTGTAGTCTAGGGTTCCATGATTGTGGAATTTCATCGCAATGGTGATAGCATCTTGTATGGTAGTGGAGGGATGAGGTGTCGACATCTTAGATAAGATGCCCGATATATGCCGGTGAATAGAATAGCATGGGATGAGATATGCATGGGTGTGGTGTGTGTTGGCCTACATTTATAGGCACTTATATCACCATATAGGATGAACATGGTGGGGGTATAGGGGCCACCACACTACTACATGTATGGGAATATGAGCATATAGCCATCTTAAGACCAGGTTGTATGGCAATGAGGGGAGTGGGTTAGACACTGAGATATTTACTCAATACTAGGTTGATATCCATGGTAGGAAGATGGACACAAATAGTTTTAGAGCCCTGATAGATAGGATGGGGCTGGAGTCAGTGATATGTAGTCCATACCAAGATTACAAGGGATGGCCTAAGGATACTAAGGATTTGTGATGTGTTCATTATACCATGTGGTTAAAGGACCTATTTCTAGGTGTGGTAGAGTTGTTTTAGGTGGAGAGGGTATCACAACAATTTGTGATGTGAATCCAACTGCAAGAGGTTGAAATACCTCCAAAAACACACATAAACAACTTTGTAAATAAAACTAGGAGTTTCAAAATAGCTTACTTCTCATTCTGGAATTCACACTGATCTATTACATCATTACAATCCTCCTTTTATTTCAAGACTACTCTAAAACCCTAAAATGCCAAAAAACCCTAAAATGAAAAACAACTCGAATTGACCCCAAAATTTGTGTGCCAAATATGCATTCATAAATTAGGGCTCACGTGAAATTTGGACTTATTCTGACAAGCACAACAAAAGTTATTAAAGTTCTAAGACCTAGTCAAAAGCGGAAAAAACATTCAGAGCCAATTTTAGGCCACTAGATGACGGAATCCGAGCCTGAAAACGTGCCAAAATGAGCACAACCTTGCGGAAAAGTTGACCCTAGCATAGTACTAATGTATATCTACCACCCTGTAAAATTTCAGGACGATCCAACGGTCGGATCAAAAGTTATGGCCTCTGCAAGTTATGCTCCCGCATCATTCTCCCCTGGTTGAAAAGAATTCAGCTCCTGCGAATTCTGTTGATGGAACTCATCTAATTTTGCACTGTCAATTTTCCTCAACTCCCACTCAGGAATCCAAGTGTTTTCTTCTTGCTGCAAACCTTCCCACTATACCAAATATCTGTTGTAGCTCCCATGTCTAGTAGTGATTGTCTTTTGGTCCAAGACACGCATTACCCTTTCCTTTTTCTTCTTCGGCATTTGTTGCTTCCCAGTTTATTTCTTCCTCCTCTGCAACATTTTCATCATGACTTGGAAACTTATATAAATCAGAAACATTAAAAACTGGTGAGATAGCAAAGTTTTCAGGTAGCTCCACCTTGTAGGCATTATCACTCATTTTCTTCAGAATCCTACATGGCCCAATCTTCTTATACTTGAGTTTATTATATGTACCCTTTGGAAACCTCTCTTTTCTAAGATGAACCATCACCATATCTCCTTCTTCAAATACACTTACTCTCCTACTAGCATCTGTAGCTATTTTATATTGTGCATTACTCACTTTCAACTTTTCCCTCACTTCATCTTGTAGCTGTAGAATGTGTTCTGCAAATGCTTCTGCGTCATCACTAGTTTCATCTTCACCTGGTAGAACAATTAGATCAAGGACCCCCTTCGATTCCTACCATACACAATTTGGAAAGGAGACCTCCCTGTTGACCTGTTTATTGAGCTATTATATGCAAACTCAGCTTGAGGTAAAGCTAAGTCCCATTGTTTTGGCTTTTCTCCAACTATACAACGTAGGAGATTTCCCAAGCTTCTGTTCACTACTTCAGTCTGCCCATCAGTCTGGGGGTGATATGCACTACTGAACTGTAGTTGTGTCCCCAATTTCTTCCACAGAGTCCTCCAAAAGTGACTCAAAAACTTCGTGTCCCGATCTGAAGTGATTTTTTTGGAATTCCATGCAATCTAACCACTTCTGAAAAAAACAAATCTGCAATTCTGGAAGCATCATTAGTTTTTTTACAAGAAATAAAATGTGCCATCTTAGAGAATCTATCAACCATGACAAAGATAGAATCATTCCCTCACTATGTGTTAGGAAGCCCTAACACAAAATCCATACTCAGATCAACCCATGGCCCTGTAGGGATAGGCAATGGCATATACAACCCAGTATTCTGTGCATGACCCTTAGCCATTTGACACACTCTACATCTTGCTACAACCCTACTGATGTCCCTCTTTATCTTTGGCCAATAATACTTTTCTACAACAAGAGAAATTGTCTTACTTATACCAAAGTGTCTAGCCAACCCTCCACTATGCAATTCTCTTATAATATTTTCTCTCATTGAACCAGCAGGGATGCACAATTGTTTCCCCCTAAACAAATAACCATCCTGTATCAAATAATCAAAAGAATCACTAACTACTGTAGGCTCCTTAAGCTTTCTGACAACATCACCAAAATCAGGATCACCTTCATACAATTCCTTAACTGCCTCAAACCCTAGGACTTTATTTTCCATTGTTGTCAAAAGGGCTACACGCCTACTCAAGGCATCAACAACTTGATTCTGCTTACCAGACTTATGCTTTAAAACAAAAGTATATTCTTGCAAAAATGAAACCCATTTTGCATGCCTACTATTTAGTTTCTTCTATGTGTTTACATACCTCAAGGCTTCATGGTCAGTGAAGAGTAAAATTCCTTTTCTACTAAGTAATGTCTCCAATTCCTTAATGCCTGAACAATAGCGTAAAATTCCACATCATAAGTAGAATATTTCCTCCTGACTTCATTTAGCTTTTCACTGAAGAATGCCACTGGTCATCCTTCTTGACTCAACACAGCTCCAATCCCAACATGTGAGGCATCACAATCAACCTCAAAGACCTTGCTAAAATCTGGCAATACCAAAACAGGTGCTTCTGATACTTTCTTCTTCAACAATTCAAAACTATCTGTTGCTGCCTTGGTCCATACAAACTCCCTCCCTTTTGTACACTCTGTTATGGGTGCAGCAATGCTACTAAAATTCCTGATGAACTTCCTATAAAAAGTTGCCAATCCATGAAAACTACGAACCTCTGTCACATTCCTTGGAATAGGCCATTCCAGAATTGCCTTTACTTTTTCCTCATCCATCCTCACTCCATCCCCTGATATGACAAATCCCAAAAAAACAAGACTCTTCTGAAGGAATCTACACTTCTTTAAGTTTGCATATAGACTCTCTTTACGTAACAAGTCTAGCACCAATTTCAGATGTAACAAGTGTTCTTCCACTGTCTTACTGAATATCAAAATATCATCAAAATAGACAACAACAAACTTACCATTGTATTCTCGGAGTACTCTGTTCATCAACCTCATGAATGTACTGGGTGCATTAGATAGCCCAAATGGCATCACCATCCACTCGTATAATCCATCTTTTGTTTTAAAAGCAGTTTTCCATTCGTCCCCTTCACGGATTCGGATCTGGTAGTAACCGCTCCGTAGGTCAATCTTGCTAAAATATTGGGCTCCCGCTAGCACATCCATCATATCATCCAATCGCGGAATTGGAAACCGATACTTAATTGTGATCTTGTTTATGGCTCTACTGTCTACACACATTCTCCAGTCTCCATCTTTTTTTGGAGTCAATAACGCTGGAGTTGCACATGGACTCATGCTTTCTCTCACTAACCCTTTCTGTATTAGATCTATCACTTGTCTGTTCAACTCTTCACTCTGTGTCGACTCATCCGATAGGCTGCCTGGTTTGGAAGGGCTGATCCTGGGATCAAATCAATATGGTGTTGAATATCTCGCTTTGGAGGTAACCCATCTGGTAGCTCATCTGGTATGACATCTTTGTATTCTTTTAGTATCTTTTCAAATGCAATAGGTGTATTAAAGCCTTCTTTCTCCAAATTCTTCCATTTCATAACACAACAAACTCTTTTGTAGCCAATAAGCCCTCATTCTTCTCTTCTTCCTTGAAGGGTAATAAGACCACCTTTACACCATCCTTCCAAAAGGTATATGTATTTTCCCTCCATCATGTGTAACCTTTCTATCGTATTGCCAAGGCCTACCCAATAATATATGACATGCATCCATTAGGATAACATCACACCACACCTCATCCCCGTAGGTATTCCCAATTGAAAACTTTTTAAGGCATCTTTTATCTATGGTTACTTCATTTCCTTTTTGAACCATGATATATGATAGGGATATGGGTGCTTGTCACGATTCGATTCGGTTTATCAACCATTATAGTTGAAACCATATTTTCAAAACTACCACCATCAATAATAATTTTGACATACCTTTCCTCCAGAGGTTCATCTTGTTTGAAATATATTTGTTCGAAGCCACAAATCAGCTCCAAAGCAATGTCACGTTCTTTCTTTCTCCTTCCTTGGGACAATCATCATCCTCCTTATCATGAGGGTTTCACCCAAGTCTGCAGCAACCTCCATTTCTTCTTCCTCTTCAGCTTCAACCAGATTTACTCGTGGTTGTTCTCCTTACCATCTATCTTATGTAGGATAGTGCGGACACTCAAAAGCTCTGTGCCCCTCTTCACCACATCTGTAACATGTATATTGCCTTTGGGGGCTATTCCAGCCCCGTCCTCCATTATAACCTCTTCCCCTTTGAAACCCCTACCTCTTTGGTAGTTACCATGGCTTTGGCCAAAATCTTCATGCCCTTCTGTATTAGAGGATTCACCTTTTGTAGATTCAAATCTACCCCTACCCCTCATTGGAGATGATGATGGACCTCTCTTCACACCTCTTCTAAAATTACTCCTCTTGTTCTTTTCCTCTACCTTTAATGCAAGTTGATAAGCATCATCTAGGCTATGGATCTGGAGCATACTCAGCTCATCTTGTATGGTGTAACTCAACCCATTTATGTACCGTGTAGCCTTTTGTTCTTCAGACTCTCCCTGTTCCACCCTGATTGATAACTTGTAAAATTCATTAGTATACTCCTCAATGCTGAGATCCTTCTGCCTTAGGTTTTGGAACCTTCGAAAGAGTGTCTGAGCATAATCTACAGGAAGAAACTTTTCTTTCAGCTTCTTTACCATTTTATTCCAATTTTGGATCTTGCCCTTTCCATTCCTTTGTCTTTCATTTTGTAGGTGATCCCACCAGATCAATGCATGTCCAGCTAACTTAGTGCATGCAAACTTAACCTTCTTCTCCTCTGAAAGGGTTTTCCACTCAAAGAATTTTTCCATGCGATTTAACCAAATCCAATCAAATCCTCTGGTCGTAACCCTCCACCATAATCAGGAACATTAATCTTGATGTTGTCATTCTTTCCCTCTAAAGCCTTGATCAATCTCTCCTCAAATGGTCTCTCATTCAAGGTTTCTTCATCTCTCTCATTTTCTTCTTCATCTCCTCCTTCATTCATTAATGGAGTCTCTTCTTCAATATCACTATTTGGGTTTGCATCCCCATTTGCATGTCTCCTTCTAAGGTGGGTAACTTCTCCCATGAGCTCAACAACTTGTCTCTGTAGCTCCTGTATATGCCTATTCATCTGGGCATAACCTCCCCTCCCATGTCTAGCCATGGTTATATAAAATAGAGGTAAAAACTACACATAAAAATGTAATATGTTACCTTAACTATTTCTGCAAGATCAAAATCCTGCTCTGATACCAATTGATGTGAATCCAACTGCAAGAGGTTGAAATACCTCCAAAACACACATAAACAGCTTTGTAAATAAAACCAGGAGTTTCAAAATAGCTTACTTCTCATTCTGGAATTCACACTGATCTATTACATCATTACAATTCTCCTTTTATTTCAAGACTACTCTAAAACCCTAAAATGCCAACAAACCCTAAAATGCCAAAAACCCTAAAATGCAAAACAACTCGGATTGACCCCAAAATTTGTGTGCCAAATATGCATTCATAAATTAGGGCTCACACAAAATTTGGACTTATTTTGACAAGCACAACAAAAGTTATTAAAGTTCTAAGACCTAGTCAAAAGCGGAAAAAACATTCGAGCCAATTTTAGGCCACTAGATGACAGAATCTGAGCCCAAAACGTGCCAAAATGAGCACAACCTTGCCGGAAAAGTTGACCCCAGCATAGTACTAATGTATATCTACCACCCTGTAAAATTTTAGGACGATCCAACGGTGGGATCAAAAGTTATGGCCTCTGCAAGTTATGCTCCCGCATTAATTTGGTATGGTGCAAGATGTGCCTTCGAGCCATAGATATGGTTACAAGCTATTAGGGCCCCTAAGAGGGCATGTGCTAGTATAAGGCCCATAAAAGAGTAGTTGATACCACCAGGGCCAGATGTGGTAGACCCAATGATAACAATTGTAGATGGAGATGACACACGGTGTATGAAGGATTATTGAGTGTTAGTAGTGCATTGATAGGTGTTGTTGTATCCAGTCTTTGTAGGTTCCATGGAGTTTCCAGTAGGAGGAGTGGGTGAGGGATATGTCCCTAACCTTATAGCAACATAGGTGGTAGATCATATGTATTTATGTATGCTAATGTTGTAGTTAATGAAATTTCTATGTTTATTTTTACGTGGTTGACTAACATTAGGTTGTATGTTGTGTATGCAGAGATGCTTATTGATCGCAAATACTAGACACATCGATCCACACATTGACAAGGAATTTTCCTAGTGATGTGCTATGTGGAGGGATACTAGAGAACATGGACAATATTAAAAGTGAGCATTCCTATATTTTTGATCCAGTATCCATAGCAGCGGTGACATGTACGGTGATACTTAGCAAGAGGTAAGAGGCATGTGAGGAGACTCATCATGACCAAGAGGTGATAGGTTGTGGTTCCTTGGCCTAAACCTTGTCCAAATGATATGTACAATTATAATTTCAGTTCTCAAAGTAGAACATGGGGATTTCTATGTTACATAGGTAGGTGGAGAAGTTTCGGGGTTGAAAAATGTGGCATCGTGTTGGTGGCAAGGCATCTAGTTCTAGGGCTCTCATGGTACACGAGAGTGATAGTGATGATGAGGTTTGATAGTGATGATTGTATATGATGTAGGGGGCCTTGACCCCCAATGCTAGAACATGTTGTTGAGATGATGGTTGTATGACCTGATATATGTATGGACACCTATTTTATATATATATGAGATCGATATTTGAGATGTTTTGCCATTGTGATGTAATGGATATCATATGGTTGTATGGTTATTATTCTAGCATGTGTATTGTATTGTATGTGATGAATATAAATTTGTATGATGATGTTTGTAATGGTAGATAGAGTATGCATGGTAAATGATAATGTAGATAACCAATGCAATGGGGTTAGTAGAATAAATGTGGAAATAGATGAGTGTATCGTAATTAATAGGTGAAAATGTAATATAATCATAATATGATAAGGTGATGAAAATAGGAGGGGGATTAACAATGCCCCCTATTGTAGGCATGAGTAGGCTCATGTAATAAGACCCCCAGTAGTCAAGTATGAGCCACGTAAGCAAGAGTGCATCATCGGGAGAAGATTTAGGTGTGCTAGATGAACGATGGAGTGCGTGATGAAAGGTTCTTAGAACTAAACCCTAAACATTCGTGTAAGAACAAAAATTTATCATCAGAGGGTGAGGTGATAATGATCACCTAGCAACAACTAGGATGATAGGTGGATGTGAAAGCATATGGAATGGATGGATCCTGAGTGTATAAACAAAAGTGCATGTCATATGGACTGACCATGGGGGTGTGTAGAGATAGGTGGAATCTATAGGATTCATGTGATGGATAGTGTGAATAAGGTAGATGTAATGGATATGGTGGTGGAAGCAATGGAGGTGGTGGATAACATGTATGTGGGGGTGGTGAATGATGGACAAACTGAGTACCAGTGGAGAAGACTCAAGGGGTGTATTCCTACACTGTCATGGTGAAGGAGACAATGATCGCTCCCGAGATGCAAAATATATGACACCAATTTCCTCAAGTTATTACAACCTCTCACATAAATCAAGATAGTCATTGTCATGATGGCCACTAACATGATGGTAATTACAGTAATATTGATCATGTTGACATTGTAAACGGTGTGGTGGGTGGTTTTGGTTGGAAGGAAGTCAAATTAATCACTCATCAAGTAATACACACAACACATCATGAGGTTGAGCATTAGGTGAAAAACATAGAGGCTCCCGGTACTGAGGTGAAAGAGTGGTAGTAGTAATTGGTGGCAAAGCTAGAGAAACATGTGCAGGAGGTGGAGAAGGGGAATGAGGTTGTTTCCTTTACACTTTGGGTTGAGATATGGGTTGCTTTTGATTTTTGCTAGGAGGTGGAGTAGGAGGAGAATTCTTTTTTTGAATTTTAGCCAAGGGTGGAGGTTTCTTAGGATGTATAACTGGAGGTGTAGGTGGAACAACAAAGGACATAGTAATCGAGAGAAACATGAGGAGGCACTACTAGAGGAGAAGAAAGAAGGTCCTATTCTAGATTGATAACCTTGTAACACAAAATTATAAAGGACTCACAAGTATCATACTATAAGTGTTGCTTTAGAGGAGGAATAAGACCACAACAAAAGATGAACTGTTTTTCTAAGTCACTAGGGTGAAAGATAAATTCATTAGGGAAAATTTTAGTGGTGAATTTTTGTAAACTCACAAATATTAGGGATTTTGGAAATTGGAAATGGCTAATTTTCAGTAGTCGGCTCCCACCCAATTCACCTAAAATTTCCACCGATAAGTCATTTATATGGGTGAATTCACCTACTATTTATATGTTAAATTAACTTATGCATGTATTTTGCCAATGTTTCTTATCATTGTACCTCATCCAAGAAAATTACACCCTACCAAATCACCTTTACCACAAAACATTTCATAAATTTTCCATCGATTTGAAAGTCAATTTTGGAGATTCACCACCCATTCTAAACTAATTTTTCGGAGGGGGTCTTAAAATGAACCCTCGAAGTTGATGTGTACATGTATTAAATTTTAATATGTAATCCTGAATATGTTTGTAAGATCCCTAAAGCATAGTAGGAATGTGATCATATGTGACCCTAGGACCATTATTGATAATAAACCAACGAAGGAATGCATCCTTCATGTCATAGAAAGTGCTAATAGAACCAAAAGGGAGATGGGTATACCATTGTAGTGTGTTATCAGTAAGACTATAACGAAGGCCTTAAGAAACAAACAATCATTAGAGTAGTTAGCCATAAGTGTGTGGTAATGTATAACATGGGCATGAGGATCACCAGTACCATCAAAGCATGTGAAATTAGGCATGAAAAATTATTTGGGGAAGGCATAATTATGAATCTTTTTAGGGACAGGTTTCCATGTAAAGATTTGTTGTCAATGGAGGCATAATAGGATCTACTTTCTAAAGTAAGAGTATGAACTTGTGATTGAAGTTGTCCTATGACATGCATGAGAGATAGAAGATCCTGTGAGGGGATGATAGGAGATGGAAAAAGTGTATTAAGTGGTTGAATTTTTCCATTATGAGTGATCATGGGAATGTCAAGAGGTGATAGAGTGGAACCAAATTCTAAAGGTGCGGTGGTAGATGTGGATGTAGGAGTGGTAGTATGACTAGGATCAACACAAAATCTAGTAGGTGTAGTGAGAAAGGAAGAAACCTCAATAGGTGAAGATATAGTAGGGGATATGGGAATAGAAGGAGAAGAAGCAACAGTGGGGGTGACTCATGTGTAATAGTAGGTACAACTTTAGGAGTGGGAGAGTCACATGCAGTGGTATGGAAATAAGGAGACCTATGAGGTTGATCAATAGAAGATGGGGTTCCAAAAGAATGGTATGGTCATCACCAAAATCAATAGGATCATCCATGTAATAAGAAGGAGAATGCAAGCTCAAAATAGATGTGTGAAGAGGGCTATCAGAAGTGGTAGAAGGCATAGGAGTAACGAAAGGGGTGGTGAGAGGAGAGGTAGGAGGTACACCAGATTGTGAATCAATTCCTAATAAATAATCAATGATAGAAGGATATAAAACATCGGTGGCATATTAGAAGAAGGATAAGAAGGATCATATGCAATCGATGGCATGGCGTGTAACGAGTGAAACCAACAGGGTCATCAATAAGGCATATACCTATATGAGAATCAACAGGATTAATTGGAACACATTGTTGGCATTCTAGTAGATCTTGTTGAATGCCATCAGGTAAGACCATAGGAACACCGTATAAATCCCTAAGTTTAGCTATGGTAGCCTCATCATAAATAGGATTGACACTAAAATGAGACATGATGCAGGAAAAATAAAAACTATGCTAACTACTAGGGTATAAAAGAGGATCCAAAAGCAAAATGTTTGAAACGTAGGGTTCACCAAAATGATTAACTAAAAATAGAATTTGATGGTTATTTTATAAGTTAATCTAAATAGAAAATAAGTGTTGTATTGAAGTGCTACATCTAAATATATATATTTTAAATTTGAATGGATGGAAATAATGAAAATAAGAGGGATATCGTACTAACCTTAAATTAACTTACCTCAATTTGTGATAGAATGTAGCATACCGGTACATGGATTGGGAAATTTATAATTGAATGACCTAGAGAAGGGCGAAGTTGACTATTTTTCTATACGAGAGGTGCCTAAGAGGATATCGACACCCTGGGGTGCCCCAGTATGATATCTAGGTGTTTTTAAACTATAGAAAATATCGAACTTTAATTCACCATAGTGTCACAATATCTCTAAAATACCTTTTCTCTTGTCACACAGTGTTCATAGTAATGTCTCCTATGTCACTGTGAATGTTACCTACAAAACCCTATCCAAAGCATCAATTCCTAAAAATAAAAATGCATATGAATAGGTCGAACTGACCTCAACTACCAAACTAGTGGCCTTATGACTAAGTGTTGCACTACATTTCGACCCAATGTAGTTCTATGTGCATGTGTGTGTAATTTTGTTCCTAGGGTTCCCTAGCACCAATGACGTGGTAATAAGGGGAAATAACTAGATGTAAAATACAAATGGTGGATGGAATGGAAAGAATACAACCCTTTCCCCTTATGTTTATGTGTGATGCAGATGTAGAAGATGCCCAAATGTAATCCCTTGCCTTAGTAGATAGTTTCCCTTGATAGTGAGATGTTCACCCATAATGTAGTGAGTATGTTATGTTTATATAGGGATATCTTGTTCAAATTTCAACACTAGTGACCCAAAATTGTCGACTTATGACCTATGGGAGACTCGGGTTAACCGTTAGAAATGAAATCAAAAAATAAATTAAGACCACAAATTATGATTACACAGAAACCTAAAATCACAGACTGGGGAGCCCCGAGGTGCCCCAGTGTAACCTTAAGCACCCTAGAATAGACCTAAAGATGAAAAATGAGAAAATTATGACACCTCAGAAAACCTAAAAGATGCCCAAAATGCAAAGACAAATGATGACTGAACTAGACAAACAACAATGACACCTAACTAACTGACAATAAGACCAAAGGATGGGTCACTAGTGAATACTTTTATTACACAATATCCATTTATAAAATAACATACCTGGTGGTATTAATGTAATAGTAAGTGCGTGATTTTGTGACTACACCGCATGTTATCTAACACCTTATCAATAAAAGGAAATAGAAAGTGATCTTTAATAGTAGATTTGTTAAGGTATATATAATCTACACATACTATTCATTTTCCAATTTTTGGAGACTATTACTAACGGGAAACGCATTGACTGGATTAAATAGGGTAAACAAATCCTACTTTCAAGAGTTTATCAATTTCAAAGATTTATTATCTCCTTTAGAGAAGGGTTTATTCTCCTTTGTGGCTTTCTGACTGGTTTCACATTCTTTGTATAGATTTTATGTGTACACATAATAGGATTTAAGTTCCTTTCATATTATTATACTTCCATGAAAATTCTCTTATGTGTTTCTACAATATATCAAATAGTTTATCTTCCTCATTTTCTATTAACCAACTTTTAGTTATAAGGGTTTAACCTAATTGAATTTCAATATGCTTAGTGTTTAGATGTATTGAATATATCCATTTGAACTCAATTAGTAATGAATTTAATGGAAAATATTTAGGTTCAATCATATGGAAAGTAGTGACATTTTGAGAAAATATTTAACTTTAGGGATGACTTCCTAAAGGGATAAAATATGAACTACAAAAATGGTCTTTAGAAAATATATATGTAACTTATAATGCTCTTTTTAAAAGTGATTAGTTATTTACTTTTAATTCCTAGATTAGAAAATTTTACTAGGAATGTTATAAGACTATATAAAGATGAGATAGGATCCATTTCACCTACCAAAGAATGGTTCATTAGGATTCTTTATAGTTATGTTAGATATCTCAGGAGTTAGACAAGAAACCTCCAAAGCAAGACCTCGAAACCTCCGATCCATATCCAAAACCTCCATAGCTATTTAGTGTAACTCAAGCTAAATTAAACTCTTCATTGAACTCATCTACATGAATTTTTATTATTTCTTTAGCTAGAGAGGAGATGTTATCTGATGTTTTCAAGTTCATCTACGTAAAAATTTTTGAAAGATGGATTTGTAGGTACGTAAAAATATAGCTTCTTTTCGTATGTATCATTTGAAATGATCATGTTTCCCATCTTGTAATCAATTATGGATGCCACAAAGGATAACCATGGTCTTCCAAAATCATAGGGTATCCAATTTTTAGTGTCTTTTGTCGCATAATCATGAAATCAATTAGATATTCCTAAGTCCCAATTATAACTAGTATATCTTCTATAATTTATTCTAGATTTATAGTGGATTTATCTCCCATCTCGTAATACTATTGAGGTTAACTACATTATAGATAAATAAAATATTTGCAATGTATCAAAAGTCATTACATTAATTCCGGATCCTAAATCTACCAAAACATTATGAATTTCTTTGTTTCGATTGTTATACTAATAATAGGACTACTTGGATCTCCATATTTTGGCATAACTAACTTACTAGCTAGGAGATCGATAACTTATCATCCACTTGTATATTTTTAGATACCTTTTCTTCCTTCCTAGTGTCTTGATGCACAATTATTTGCTAACTTTGTTGAGTTTCGTAAGATCCTGATAGTATGTAACAATGGAATCTCAATTTTTACTTTTTGTAACTCTTGTAATAATCCTAATTCTCCATTATTCATATTTTCTTTAAATATTTTAGGAAATAGTATTAGTGTAATATATTTTTTTAGGAAAAATGGTTTGTGTTTTATCTTCCTCCTTTTCGTAATGGTCGAGTGTTAGAACAAATGCGGGAAGATATAATTGAAAAATCATAGATTCACAAATTAACAGATTTATGATTATAGATTATAATGTGCATACATTAACCAAATTTTTAAATATGCATATAATAGTTAAAATATCATGAATGAAATAAAATAACAATAGCTGAAATAAAATGAGACAAGAGACGCAAAATTTAAGTGGAGAAACCTGAAGGAAAAAAATCCATTGAAAAAGCATTGTCTTATATTAAAAATTTATCGAAGTTTCACCTAGCACTTCCACTTCACTCCTCAGTCTCATAGTAAACACTAGATGACTTTTTCTCACCGTATAACATTTCACATAAGTAGACAAGTATAGACTAATTAGTCTATATATTCATTAACCATGTAATATCACCAACCAATCTAGTCCCGTGAGGGATCATCCTATTTATATAGGATGGGTGATTGGTTATACCGCTCCACTCTTTTAGTCAGTGAAGACTAACTAAGATTATTAAAAATAATCTTTAAGATAAGGGTTTTCTAAGTGGCAGTCCACCAAATGGTATCCCCACTTGACATTAACACCCCAACACTCCCCCTTAATGTTAAGTGAGGAAAACAAAAATAGACATGCCAACTTTACCTTTTTCTACAAAAGGATTT
The DNA here is from genome assembly GCA_018340775.1 of Taxus wallichiana var. yunnanensis. Lineage (NCBI taxonomy): Eukaryota > Viridiplantae > Streptophyta > Pinopsida > Cupressales > Taxaceae > Taxus > Taxus wallichiana. The sequence continues at coordinate 46,657,818 of CM031244.1, read as the reverse complement.
ATGGATCCTTGAATAACCAACAATGATTCAGGCTAGCATGCAAATGAGGGAAATCAATAGATATTCTCATACAAAAATTCTTAAGACCAAGCTTTACATATGAATACTCACACCAAATTATGGATCCTTTTTATAAACTAAGGTATACCCACAAATAAATCTTTGTTGGGATTTACAATTAACTTCACATAGAGTGACACATTTACTTATTACAAAATGGAGGAAGTATTGGAAGTTTTTAAGATTTGTTAATAAGTGGAATTGTCATGCACACTCCCCTCAATGGTAACTCGATAGGCCAAAAATGAATGAAACTTGTAAAACTCACAACACATAAGTGCATATGAACTTCACTATGCTTGTTCTTTTGATGTTGAATCTGGATTCTTTGCAAGAGAAATGTAACTTTAATCATATATAGAAGAGTAGTGTTCCCTTTTATGCCCATGTGCATCTCATCCAGTAGTTTTTTCATTCAATTAGCATCTTTTGTAGGTTCCAGATCATTTCTATAATCTAATTTAGTATAAGAGATAGACATTGTTGGTTTCTTCTTGCTCTCAAAGTGATGGCACCTACACCCAACCCGAAAAGATATCTAGAAGTATACTTTCTATCTGCAAAGATCACCAACATGATCAAAATCACAATAACCAAATAATTCCGCATCATTACAAGTAGAAGAGAAAATACCATAATTGATTTCTCCTTTAATATATTTCAAAATTATTTTTTGCATTTTCCAATGATACTCATAAGGTTCTTACATAAATATTGAAACTACTCCCAATGCATAATAAATATCGTGTCTAGTAATAGTTAAATAAATTATAGTACTAACCAATTGCCTATACAGAGTAAGATCAAATTTAACACAAGTTGGTTTAAGGTATAACTTAACACCAACTTAAATTGAATGGAAATAGGCTTAAAGTTAATCATGTTAAATCTTATAAGAAAATTCACAACATGGTGAGATTGAGATGCAATAATAGACTTATGATCTTGAACTATAATGATGCCAAGACTAATATTTAATAAACCTAAATCATTCATTTCAAAACATTCTTCTAACCTTTCTTTGATTCTAACAATTAAATTTATATCACTGCTAGTAAGTAAAAGATCATCAACATAAAGAAAAATAATGATAATAAATTATTATCGTAATAATTGATTAGAAAAACAAAGCTCTTGAAAGAACTTATTAATTTTAGAATACCAAGATCTAGGAGCTTGCTTAAGACCATATAAAGAATTTTTAAGCTTACAGACATAAATTTATTTACAAGGTTCTTACAAACCTTTAGGATGACTCATATATATTTCTTGTTTTAAATCACCATTTAGAAAATCATTTTTAACACCCATTTGGTGAATCTCCCAACCATAATGGGAAGCTAATGCAAGAAGAAGTCTTACAGTGCTCATCTTAACAATAGGAGAAAAATTCTCAACATAGTAAATACTAGGTTTCTGAGTGAAACCATGAGTTACCAACCTTTCCTTGAACTTTTCAATCTCTCCTAGAGAGTTATGTTTTATTTTGAAAAACCACCTATATCCTACAATGCTTCTCTTAAAATGAGGAGAGACTAGTTCCCAAGTGTTGTTTTATTAAAGAATAATATTCATCATTCATAGCCTAAAGCCATCTATCATCTTGAGATGCTTCTTCAAAGGATTGTGGTGTCACCTCGTAGAGGGTCATCAAGGCATGATAAGTATGTTGAGTTATAGTTAGCTTTCTAATACTATCATACTTTGAGAGTTTTGAACAAGACTTTGAGCCAATTTAGGAATCTTAGGTTGTAAGACATTTTGACATGACTCCCCCTCAATCTCCATCATATCCAAATTGGAATAATCAGCCTCTTGAACTTATGTTTCCATGGGAGAAGAATTATCAGGCTCTATCTCCAAAGAGGAAGAGGAGGGTTCATGAGGATCATCAGAGAAAGTTCTCTCTAATACTTGAACATTTTTGTTTTCAATAATTTCATGCTTGAATGGATCATAAACTCTCAATCCTTTATTTTTATAGTCATAGCCAACAAAATTACAATAAAAATAGGTTGGATCAATCTTCTTCCTTTTGTATTTTAGAATGAAGATAAAAGCGACTACCAAATATTCTTAAGTGAGAAATATTTAGTTTTTTCTTTGTCCAAATTTCATAAGGAGTAGCTCTATGAAGATATTTATTACATAATATATTAATACTATAGACAAAAATGTTCATAGCTTCAGCCCATAAGAACTTAGGAACATTGGAAGAATGAATCATAGTCCTAACCATTTCTAAGATAGTCTTATTCTTTCTTTCTGCAATGCCATTTTGTTGAGGGGAATAGGGAGTAGTCAACTCTCTTTGAATCCCACATGACACACATAACTCATAAAAATTTTTGCTGACATATTCACCTCCATTATCAGTCCTAATTCTCTTAATTTTCAAATTAGAAGCATTTTCAACTAGAGTTTTAAATTCCTGAAAATTAGACAGGGACATCCAACTTCTTAATGAAATAATACCAAGTCATTCTAGAGTACTCATCAATAAAAAAAACAACATACAAAGCACCATTGAGAGAAGGAACCTCAAGTGGACCTCTCACATCACTATGAATTCGTTCTAATAATCGAGAGGAATTTGGATCATTATGTTTGTGAAATGTTTGAGCATGTTGCTTACCATGTAGGCAACTTTCAAAAGTTTCATGACCTGACCTTATGTTTGGAAGACAAATAATAAGATTTAGTCTCGACATATCATATAAGCTTTTGAAATTTACAGGGACCAAGTATTTCATTCCAAATCTAAATATAGTCCTAGAAGAGGAAGAAAAGAAAGACTCGAGACACAAAAACATCAAAGAGAAACTAGTCTTCATCACGGTGGGTTTGCAAATCAGCTCAATCCCTCTACCTTTTAATGAGGTCACCCGTATGATGTTGCGATACATCTCTCTAGAGGGGAGATTCATCACTATGCCCTTAAATCATCTTGTGTTCCTCAATCACTTCCGCATAAGTTTCACAAAGATGTTTCCCTCATTATCTACTTAATTCTCTCAAACACTTCATTTTGGAGTTCCAAAAGCATGCACATGTATTCCCTCTATATCGGGTCTCATCTTCTTACTACACAAGCTTTGTCTTCTTAGGTCTCCCGACATCCCAACCTCCCCCATCTCTATTCCTTCTCTTCCCCGCACCACTGCTGCTACCCCCATCTCTTCTCCTTCTATCCCCATCACCACCGCTATCACCCCTTTTCCTTCATTCTTGTCTCCCTCTGTCATCCCCCCACCTTTGCTCCCACTCCCTTCACCTCCACTTTGATCGGACCTATAGCTTAGGTCTTCTAAAAGACTCAACCTTGATACCGTTGTTTTGGAGAATGTTCCTCAGACTTGGAAATTACTCATAACCTTCGCATATTAGTAGCACTGGGTTCATAGGAGGCACACATTAAGAGCTCTACAAAAGGATGGAAGCCTTAGAAACTAACATGTTGCTTGAAAGAAGAAGTTAAAAACTTGGCAAAGAAAAAGGCAAGAGGAAGGAGGAGGAGGTTGATATTGATAATAAACAGTGTAAGATATCTATAAAAATTTAACTCCTTGACAACCATCTAGGGAAATCCAAGACTCGTCATGACCATAATATGGCTATTTTTAGTGCAATCAAAGAATTTATTGAGCAACATGTCCGCAGCGTCTCTAATCTTAGTGGAGTACCAACAACTCTTTGGGGCACGGAAAAGGAAAGAAAACAAACCATTCAACAGCTGGATGTTTCTGACCCTTCTCATATGATGACATTGGCTATGTTCACCTCTTGGTAGACTATCAAATCTAGAATTGACAAAGCTACCAAGAAGTAATTGTGGATCTGTGCTACTCTTGTTATCTTCCTTCGTATTTTTGTTGTTTTTTTGTTGTTTTTGGCTACTCTTCTACAGTGTTCAAACTGGTTTGATGTTTTGGGGTAACTGCTCTTTGGTTACATTGGGTTTCTATGTCTCATCTGGATCTTGATCCTTTTTGTAATGATTTTCATTCCTATTCTGGCTTCTAGGCCCCTTTTGTATACAAGGGTATAGTCCCTTTCAAAAAACTATTTACCAATAATAAAAAAAAGACAAAACTTGAAGAAAATTAAAGATATAATCGAAAGATGTCGATTGAAGCCACTTGGAATTCTAAGAGTGGGTATAGCTTTGCCAACATGAAAAAAGGACAATGAAGCTATTTGGAACAATTTTATTGGTCTAAGCTTTACAAAATCGAAAGGATCTTAATACAAAATGACAAAGTGAAGTCAAATGGCATAAAGTGATTGGATTGAGCTTTGCAAAAGTAGATCTAGCAAAAACAAAGATTTAAAAAAATGGAGTGTATTTAAACATTCCAAATTAACTAGATCTAAATAGAGCTTTCGAATCCACTATCAATACATGACCCATATAGCTATAAACAACTCAAAAACTTAAAATAATTTCACAAATGACGGATTTAAACTATAAACAATCGAGACAAGATGTAAAATAAAATATCTAAGCATACAAAATATCAAACATGATCTAAACAACCATTTAGCCAATATTTCACCTATATTTCAAACAATATTTAGGCAGGAATTAGAATTTTAAACCTGGTTAGCTTGAAGTTGTCGGCTAAATTTTTAGGGTTTCGCAAATCAAACGATCTTCAAGCTTCTTTACTCTTGTAAGCCAGAAAACATATAGATCTAGCTCTGTACACACATAATCACCAACTCTGATACCATGTTAGAACAAATGCAGAAGATATAATTGAAGAATTATAGATGAATGAATTAATAGTTGAGGATTATAGATTATAATGTGCAGACATTAACCAGATGTTTAACATATGCATATAACAGTTAACATATCATGAATGCGATCACATTTATAATTTAGATGTATCTTCTCACAAATGTTACTGATATTAGTTGTATCAAGAGACACTTGTGAAGAGGATGTTTATCCTTACATTCTAGACATTACATAGCTAGGGTGTCGTATATTTTTTGACAATAAATATATCTAATATGGTGCTTAATTGAAACAATATATCCATATTTAGATTTACCATTTCTTTTATAATTTGGTTAATATTAGTGTTTGATTTCCTAGGTTTTCCTTGTCTTTCCCTTAGCTTGGTCCTTGAATAATTCATACAAATTTTAGCAATCACATAAAATTTTAGCTTATTGGTATCTCCTCCACCCATGAGGTTTAGAGAATCTATATATCTTCATCCAATCCTCTGAAAAATATTATTTTAATCAACCCAACATCAAGTCCTCCTACACATATTTGAATGGTAAAGAGGAATCAATTGAAATAGTTTTCCATACTTTCATCCTCTTCTTTTTTAACCAAAAATTTCTTCTTTCCTATCCTTGACCCTACAATAATCCTGATATTTATCTAAAAATTAAGTTTCCATTATTCCCAATTCCTAATGGATCTAGTCGGGAGTCTCATAAACCATCTCATTGTTGAATCATTAAGTGTAGATGGAATTAGTTTGATTTTTGGTTGTCATTGGTATAATGATAGGTTTGATAAAGAACTTTGAATTCTAATAGAAATTTATTAGGATCTTCAGTGGTCATACCTCTAAAGGTACTAAGGTAGATGAGATAGATACAAGTTTTTCATAGGGGCTTCCTTATCTATGTCTATGTGTATGGGATAAGAAACAGTTATTTCCTTGCATAAGGGTTCTCAACATTGAATTCTCCATCAATAATTGGTTCATTAGCTATTTGGGGAGGAAATATTTCTAGTGTTGGAGATCTACATTGTGAGGATTCAACATCTATTAACAATTGAACCTCAACGTTTTTTTCAATTTCTAAAGAACTTTTAATGAATATAGGTGAAAAATATTATTACAAGCCTTCATCAACACTTGATTTTTCCTTTTGGCAGGTTTAAAATTCTTATTTTATTTCCTAAAGTTGACTTACTACGAATCTAATGAGTTCTACAACTAGACTCGATTCCTCCTATACCTTATCGGTGTGAAAGTTCATGTGTTTTGATGGAGGGTTTACAATAAACCTTCCTTGTGAGTCTCTAGGTCTATTCATAAATTTCTAAAAAAAATCCAACATCGTAAATAAACCTTCCTTATCAACAATGTCTAGATCCCCAACAACGGTAGTAGAAATGATGGGTTTTCATCAAGTCCAATCATTTAATGTATATTAATATGTCATCTTAATTGAGACAATGTTATAAGGATATATGTAATAGGTTTGTATTTAGGTGACATGATTGGTTACACACACATTTGAACAACAAATTATACTTAACTAAATTAAAATTGCATAAATAAACTTATTAATTTTAAGATATCACGCTTTATGGAATTGAAATCACACTTGATGAGACCCTTTAATTACTCTTTTAATTATCTCATCTTTTGTATATTTTGTATACCCTTTGCACTATTTATCATTATTATCATATCGGACATTTCAACTTGAACTTAAAGTTATGGCACATAGTAATTAATATAGCTATTACTAAGTATCCTGTCTCCCTTACTCTCCCAGCCCTGGCTCCCCCTTTGATGGGCTCTGCTTTGCCACCATCCTGTCTCCCCTGCTGCCCCTCGCTTGTTGCCCCCGCCTTTGGTGCTGCTGCCCCCCATGCCGGATGCTCATGCTTCTCCTTCTATTCCTCCTGCTACTGACCCTGCCACCCACCTTGCCTCTACCTCTAAACGAGTCACTAGGGCTTCTAGGCGACTCAATCTTGAGACTGCTGCTGTGGGGGATGAACCTCTTGAGCTTGATATTGCTCGTGATCTGCTGAACATTAGAAGTGCCAGTCCCCGGGAGGCACAGATGGATAACCCTTCTAAGAAATTGGAGGCCTTAGAGACAGAGATTAAATTGCTGAAGGTTGAGGTCAAAAACCTTGCCAAGCAAAAAGGCAAAAAAAGCATGGAGGGGGAAGGGAGCACTGACAATAGTCAGATTGATGACATATACAAAAAACTGACCTCCTTAGACTCCCGCCTTGGGAAGGCTAAGACCAGACATGACTACAATATTGCAGCCTTTAGGGCCATCGAGGAGTTTATCGTGGGTCATGCCAAGAGTGTTTCTAATCTAAGCGGTGTCCCGGCAGCGCTTTGGGGCAATGATAAAGAGAGCAAGAGAACCATTGAGGAGCTCGATAAGATGGATGCTGCTCAGATGACCGCGTTAGGCATGTTTCAAGCTTGGAAAAAAGTCAAGATCAGTATTGATCAAGCGGCCAAGAAGTAGTCCTGGATACTTCTACTGCTCTTTTTTGTTAATATTACTGTTTCTTGGCTGTCGTCTTGCTGTTTTTTTGCCGTTGTTTTGCTGTTAAGTCTTGTCTGTGTAGCTGTTTCTGGGCTACGTTGATTTTGTTGTAACTCTTGAGCTGTGCTACAGCTACTCTGCTCCTCTCTCTTATTCCGGCTTATAGGCCTTATTTTGTATTCAAGGGTATAGTCCCTTTCAAAAAACTATTTGCCAATATTAAAAAATATAGCTATTACTAAGTTACTCTATTTTATGGATTCTTGAATGTGCATATTAATATCTTTGATAAAATGAAATGATTAATATTTTTTTACTGAATGCCATACATTTTTTCAAAAATATGTTATATGTTACCACTAACATGCATCTGAAGAAACTTTTTCACAAGCTAAAGGGACTCATCTACAACAACTGACATGTAGCAACTAGGACTCATCCACAACAAAGCACCTACAAGTCCAAAGGAGAACATACACATATACAAGACTATGATTGTGGGAATCTTGATCAACATGGATACTTCATCTATATTTACACATATCAAGAAATAAGAAATTATGACAACAATAAGTAGATCTCATGCCAATACATGATTATGATTTGCAACTGTAAATGTGGAACTAGTTGATCTAACTTGATAACCGATTGATAAAATAAACAGTTAGTTATGTTATTGTATTAGAACACCTTTTCTTATTTCTGATTAAATGTAGAAGAATCAATGGATTTCTTGGTAGTGATATTTTACTTAATAAAAATGTAACTATTAGTTTGAAAGAGTCTTTTGACACCTCTTCTGATTATAAAGAGAATGGCGAGACTATAGTAGAGATTGATCCATAGTGGAGGAATTGTTGTAAGTTTCATTTTGAATCTTCATGATGATGAATAAAATCTGAGTTCTATCATTTTGCTGTAAAAACAAGCCTTAGGAAGGGTTAGCACCCAAAGTAGGTCCCAATTGTGGTTTGCTAAACCCCTTTCCTTTCTATTTGATATTTTAGTTCCTTACATGCATAGATTAGAATTGCAATTGTTGAGTCCTTTACTTGTGGTATGCTTTTACCTATTTTATTACTTAGCTATAGAATTTCCTTTTTATGTGCAACATAGTTCATTTCTAATCATTGTATTTTTAATTTTTGTGACATCAATATTTTAGTTTATACCTCTTAAGCACTCAGTAGTTTGTGTGTACAACACCGCGAGTTGGAATTTTATATCCCTAGGTCTAATGAATAAATGACTTTGGATTAGTAAACAACATATTAATTGTTGCAAGTTAATTTGCACCACCCCACACAAGCTTACTTGATTTGAAAGGACACTCTTGATAAATTGAAATAAAACTTCTTGGGAACTGAAATAACACTCTTACTATTTTGAAATGACATGATTCAATTAAACACACACACACACACACATGCAAGTTTTTAATATATCGAAATAGATTAAAATGCTTTATACTTAAAAATTCATAAAGATAAATTAAAAATAAACTAAGTTACCAAGAATGAAAATTCAGTAGAGAGAGTGGACCTTTCACTTCCCTTTGAAGAAGATAAAAAATAGTAAGGATCTTTAATCAAACGTTGACTAGGATCTATGTATTAATACATGAATAATTGATTAAAAATGTTGTATATTCCTACTTAGGAATTATTGAACTATAAATTTAGTTGTAAATATCTTTTATTTAGATAACTAATATATATATATATATATATATATATATATAACAAGATGCTTAAAACAAAAATTTAATCCTAAGCATCGATTCTATCCATTTTTACTAAATCAAAATAGCTCTCTAGATATTGTGGACTAGAAAGGGAGAGATTAGAGGATCTCGAGATAGGGAATTAGTTAAAAACCATCTAGATATGAAATTCCAACTGAAATTTATTCACTTTAATTACAAAATACACTTCTAAAAAATGAAACTATCTAATTATAGTAATTGCTAATTTTAGAACAGAAGACATCCGTACCCAAAATAGCACTTCAACTCATCCATGATTCTTGAAATGGAAGTATTGTTTCAAAATATTGACCATGAAACTTTATAGACGGATAGAAACCTCCAAAGATAAATGAGAAACCTTCAGAGCTAAATGGGAAACCTCTAGAGCTCGTAAAAAACACAAAACTTTAGGTATCGATGAATGAATACCTACAAATGTTGGTCTTTGTTTTCAAAATTCGATACATAAAAACTACATCTTTTTAGGAAAGTTGGGAATGAGATTAATAATAAAAGAGATATAACTACTAAGGAAACTTCAAAGTAATATCAACAACATTTATCCTTAAAATAACCATAAACATTAATATTTACATTAAAATCCACTTTTAAGGAAGAATGGAATGAGGATTTGAGGGTTATTACATGGATAAAAATGACTAAATGATGGACTTGTCAACTATGTATTTTCCTTATTTTATGATTACTTCATAAATATCACCCAAGTGGGGAAATGTAGTTCAAAAATATGTGTAATATATATAAATATATAACAAATATATACACCTATGAATTTTTACACATTTTTATAAATTATTAGCTTCTATGAATCTATAACCTAAACACAACTAATGATAATGATAGTCAAATTTATATATCTTGCATTACACCCACATGGGTCCTCTAGAATTTTGTTACAATATTTTTTATCGAATCTTATTGATTCTAATCTAAGATACACCCACATAGAGCATAAATTATGACTCATGACATCAATACAATATATAATCACTATAACAAATTATAGGGTATTCCCACAAAAATATGTCACTATCTAAACCAAATCAAATGATCAAAAATAATATATTTTCACACAATGTACTTACACCCGTTTTATTTTGATATGGGTAATATTGCTATAATAAATCATACAACCTCAAAATAGGTAGCATAATATCTATTATTTCTTTATTGAATTATCCATAACACTTCCCATTGTCATGGGGTGGGGGAAAATTCAAAATGTCGCTTTAATACATAAGATGATCATATTTATTCTAAGGGAATCGATTCCTTGAATTTATCAAATTATAAGGGCATTAAATTTTCTAAATTAATCAAATATTTTGCATATAAATACACAATATTCTTTGAATTGATTACAAAAATCTCTCTAAATATAATTTCTATCTCCTCAATGACTCGTAACTTTTATATTTCTTATTCAATAAAAGAATGACAATCTAATTTTTTTCTAAATGTTGTATAATTATATATCCATGTGATCACTCATAAAAACCTATATTAATATTTCAAAAACACATAAAATGAACTTAGGTATAATTTAATTTTCCTTAAGAACAAAATTTTAAATTATGATTCAAAGGTGTTCAATGTGTAGATACATAATAAAGAAGAGTATCTTTTATAATGGGTTCTAAATGATTTTTACATATGATTTTATCAATCCAAAGAAAATAATTAATTGACATGTTTACCCATCTCTTTTCTTCTATATATCTTTTATAAGGATCCCTAAACATGTATTTTTAATTCATTCTTCTACTATGATGTGATTTTTGGGGATCCCTACCTTATAGATTTAGTTATCTTCCATGCTAATGTGTTTAGGATATTATTTATCATCCTAGATAAAATTGATCAACCATATTATCAAAGGTCAACAATTATGTATGTTGGGACCCTTCTATAGCTTCCAAATCTTAATGGCGCGTAGGTGCGCATGGCGGAGGGTGTGCGCAAGTGAAGGTGCGCAAGGAAGAATTCAAAAGGGGTTCTTGGAGAACCAAGGATGCGTGCGCATGTGAAGAGAAATTTGGGACTTAGCTGTTTTCACCTTTTGGACAAAACACATGAAGAACATGTTCTGCTTGGATAAGGTTCCATCCACGGGAACAGGTGTCCCTGGAAGGAGTATACCTTACGATAGGAAGATCCAAAAAGCTAATCATGACATGGAGAGGCATGCTCCTAGGGTGACCCACACCTTGACACTTAGAGCCATATCTCGAGTTTGTAGAAGAGTTTGTTAGAGCTCATATGCCTATTTATACATGCACCCTTCGCAAAAAAATGGGGACAAAAGTGAGGTAGTAAAGCTCTGCAAATTACTACGAGAACTCGTGGGATAAATGGGTAGATGATTCTAGGAAGGATGTAATGGGGAAATGAGGAATGCAAATTTTATTTTACGAGCATACATGTATGGATCCGGATATGGCGCATGACCGTAGTTTTCCTCTCTATGATGTCTTGGAATAATACTATGAATGAATGTGATAAGGTTACCACTATGTTTATGTTAAGATATCCTTCTTATATTATCTACATGTTTCCACTATTATTTTTATCTTGTATAATCATGAACCTTACTTGAATGTTAAGTCTTATTATGAATTTACAACTTCCCGCCTCTAATTAATTCATTGAGTTCTTTGTTTCTATTATGACTGAAGGGGTGTAGAAGCCATTCTGAGCTCTATAGATTTTCATGTCTGTTAAATAACTAAGTTAGAATCATGGATTATGCCTTCCACTAAAATCACATAAAAGAGAGACTCAGCTCCCTCTTGCGTGCCTCGGGTGAGCACCCGGTGCTCACACGTGATAGATCAGTGTGCATGAGGTTCCCTTGTTCTTCGTGGGGTGCAAAAATGACTACATCTTGGTTTCATTGTTGGGACCTCTTTTTGAAGTTGTAGTGGAACATGGCATACATCCTGATCTATGAAAAAAGTGATGGCGGAGCGCTTAAAACTTGAGGGTGTTGAAGATTGGTTTAAAATCATAGAGGAAAAATTCACTTAGAGATTCAATATTGGACCTAGGTTTAACACGTGAAGATGGGTGGAGGACACTCTTTATCATGAGTTGTACGAAACCTTCTTTTGTTGTTTCCTAGTAGAGTTATTTGAATGGCTCTCGGCTTATACATCTACATCGGGGTGGTATTATAAGTAACACCATTGGACCCAAAAAACATATCAGAACTTGCAAGATGTTGATCTAACATGGACCCATGCTATAGATCATTAATGGAAGGGAGTATTGACTAGATACACTCTGGAATACACCATTTCAACGTATTCTTGTCCATAAGTTGTTGAGTTTGAGTTTTTACGGAGCCCGAGAGATAATTTATGTGTGTTATCCTCTTTGAAATCAAAATATTGATGGTAACCATGGGTTTAGAGGCATTTCCTATGGCCAGCTAAACCACCCTGAGTGCTTGGTGAGGAAGCTAGGTTGGGGAAAGATGGCTGATATAACGACTGAAAAGGAAAGGGAGGAGAGATGGCTAAAGTATAATGAAGTGCATGAAAGGGAGATCGATAGACAACATGGGATTACAAGTGGGTTATGGAGCTAGACATGGTGGAAAGGAGTTGAGGTTCACGTGGAGGATGTGGAACTGAAAAGTCTATGATACCCCATCTTGGTAAGCGTGGGAGAGAAAACCTTGTGGCTTCTGATGAGATTCCATCGCATAGAGAAAGAAGAGTCATTGGCACACATCTGACCCCACCTAGCGACCGAACCTTGGCACTTGGTTTGTTTGAATGAGGGAAAATTATAGTTGATCCATTTGATATCAGTAAAAACAACTGATCAAAACCCGGAAGTTACAACTCTCGTTTGGGACTTCTATGGCTTCACACACTATTCCAGTATTTGGTGGAATGTTTGCACAAGGCACATATACAGCTGGTTTTGGAAGTGCGTTAGTAAGTGGTGGAGGAAATACGACTAGGAGTGGCACTAGTTCACAAACTATCGGTGCACAATTTAGTAGAAGGACGAGAGCGTTTGGCACAACAAACATGGGCCCTGTGATTAACACAGGAGGATCTGGAGGTGGAAGTGGTGGAGTTGGTGGCTAAGGATCTAGTGGATCCAGTAGAGGAGGAAAAACTGGAGGAAACCAAGGGACTGGATCGGGAGGACAAGGACCTCGGCCGACCTCCTCAAGTCTTTTTCAAGATGTCTCTACACTTACCAGTTACATAAAGGGATAGAAGATGCTACAGCATGTGCATAAGTGCGAGCTGCTATGTCGCATAAAGGGGATCATGACCCAGGATCAAAAGGCCAGTCAATTTACGATGACCTTACAAGGATGCACACATAGTTGGTATAGAAATTATGACCCTCATTAGACTGTTGTGGATTATACTACGCACTGAGAAATGCATTCTTGGTAGAATTCCACATACCTAAGTTTGAATAGAAGAGCATCAGCTCTCTCAAAGAAATCCAACAGGAATGGTAGAGAGCATGTGGGAATATGATGCATGCTTTAAAACTCTATTGTCTAAACTATCTTATGATATCCACCCTTCACAACATGCTCAGTGGTTTGTTGGAGGGCTGATCACACCCTTTAGGAGGGCTTTATCTCATAAAATGTTCATGGACTGCGTGAAGCGTTGGAAGCTACTTTATATGCTAAGGTAGTTGGTAGTGTTGACACTAGTGTTAGCCCATTTCTAGAGGCTCATATTGCTGCCATGGCTAAGTAGTTAGAGAAATTATCTACCAACACAGTTCTAGAGACTCGTAGTGGGATGTGGTGCATAGATAGTAAATTAGAAGGACACGTAAAACATAATGGTGGGATATGTACTCGTAAGGTGGTACATGCCGTAGCAAAGAAAACTACGAAATATGTCACGGGGACCATGATTCAAGTAGGTTCCCCTTGTTGCAGGTGCGTGATCCACAACAATGTATCTTGTTATTGTAAGATATGTACCTCAACCACACATGACACCAAGGATTGTAGATTGATTGACTAGATTCATGAGGAAATCAATCTTGGTGTGCGCTAGACCGGCATTTCCAGCAGTTCAAGGGAGATGAACATCGGTATGAAGAGCGTAGAGATGGAGGTGCATATGGAAGAGGGTTTTGCAAAGGATTTTGTGGTTGTAGTAACCATGGGGAAGAAGTGAGTTCTTGCATGTAACATGCTTTAATTGTGGAGCCATAGACCATTATATGTGTGAATGTCTAGATCTTCTATAATGCTCCCGTGTGGAAAAAACATAAGTACAAAGAGTGCCCGAGTTATACGAACATATGAGTCAACAATACTAGAAGGATTAGGAACATGAGGAGAAGCGCTGAAGTCGGGTTTTGTTTGAAAATGCCACATTAAACATGGTTGTACGGTGGTAGGTAGCCTAGCCTTAAATGCATAAAAGTAGGAAAAACTATAAATACAAGAATGGCCAGTTCATAATTTTACTTTACGAAAACAAGAAGAAAAATTTTCTTTCATGAGCTAGGTTTCACGAACGACTCATGTGAAGAAAAATCCTAAAAACTTAAGCATAATCGGTCCATTAGACCTAAAAACTAGAGCATAAGTGATTCATGGGTGTGAGGAACATTATGGAGAAGCACCGTGATCGAAGGGAAAAATTAGAGATTAGGGTTTGTGTTCTAGGGCACAGGGCGCGAAGAAAACTTTCAAACAAACTCACAAGTTAACCTGGAATGAAAGCAAGGGGTATAATGATGGCCACAAAACCAAGAGAGGGAAAACTGGTAGAATAATCCAAGAAGGGTAAGGGAAAAGGGAAGAATAAATAAGAGGAAATACCCTTGGATACGAATGAAGAATGGTATTCGGAGATGTAATACCTGGATGGGGCTTTGCTAGGGCAAGAGTGGGAGTCCCACATAAGACAAATGACCATAATTGACTACAATCACCGGTCAAGCATAATTGCAAAGGATATGGCATAGGACCTGGTGTGCCCCACAAATAAATGAACACCTGATGGTTTTCCAATCTACAGCGATGTGATCAAGGTCAAAATGGAGAAGGCATGGCTTCTCCAACTTTACGAGCTACCATATTTCAAGAATCCCAAGCGCTTGTACCAATGGCTGATGACGCGCATGCACGAAGACTTCTTCTACTTCATAGGGTGCAAAATGTGCATAACTCCCCAGTTAATTTCACACTTCACAGGCCTAAACTATGCAGGGGACGTGCTCATAGATGACCTCCAGGATGAGGAGGAAATCAGGGAAACCATAGCATCCTAGGAATTGAAGAAGGGATCAAGGTACTATGACGTCCTCGATATCGGTGATCCAAAGTGATGAAGATGCTACGCACCTTGTCTCCAAAGTGAATGGACAAGAGAGGTGGACCCAGGTGAGCAAGCCCTGGCTAAATGTCTGTAGGAAGGTCGCATAGGGCACCGTATACAACATATCCTAATACATAGCAGACGAAATCATAAGCAACACGGAGAATGGAGGAAAAATCCTTTTTGGAAACATTTTGCTTACAATTGTGTTCTCTGAAATCGGGGTGTCAGATGCATCTAAAAATTCATGTGGGAGTACCCCGTTGAAGACCCTTCACCCATAGACAAATTCTAGAAATACACCTTTGAATCAATGACAGGGTACGAGAAGGCGCACTTAGAAAAATGTTATAAGCACTGAGGAACACATTCAAAGCTGAATGGTGGATCCTCGAACAACTCTTAGTGGCAACCAAAGGAGAAGCGAGTTTGCAATCTACCAACACTTCTACATTGGAAGGTTCATCTTGGTAGATGGTAGTTGGAGCCCATGGTGCAAGCTCCCATTCTTGTTTACTACCAAATTTTTCCAAGCAGGGGTAAACAGATATAAGGAATCAAAGAAATTGAGCCTGGAGTTTTCCACCCTTGACAGATAGCATAGGGAGATGAGAAAGAAGTTGGTCTACCTAGAGAAGTGCACATACATTGAAAGGTACGTGTCATAGGATGTGCACATTGTAAGGTTGTTGACCTTACCTATTCACGGGAGCAATACCGCAAGAATCTACCTGTACATAAGGCCGAAGTTTGAAAAGGCACGTATGTAGAGAATGAGATATCCATCTCAGATGACCCCATGGGAAGAAAGAATCCCGCGCCAAAGCACAAGGAGAGGGAAGAGGAAGAAGAACAAAGGGGGTGGAGAAGCGTAATGTAGGTGCCGTGGCGCCAAGTACCTACATCTAGAAGAAGAGGAGAACGGTGGTTAGGAGAAGACCCCAAAGCCTCGTGAAGCCACCATCCCCGAAGAATGCTCGATGATGAAGAGAGGATAACATCCCCGACTGGATTTTTCTACAAAAGTGACAAGTGAGCATGGGAATCTACAAGTAAATTTTCCTTGCACCCGACCTCCCGAGGTCATGACGAAACAACCGGTGGGGATTGAATATGCGTGGGATGAAAAAAACTAGTTAGGCAATCTGATGTCTTCAAGGCCCTTCTAACTTGGCCCTTCTAACTTTGTGTGATAGATTGATCGTGAGGATGACTGCTCGAAGGCTCCAATCAATATCGAGCTCTGGCGTGATTCGGTCTATGGGTTGTGGAATACGTGGAAAATGACCTGGGATAGTTTCGTGTATGTTTCCAGATAAGGTCATAGGGTGGATGGTAACTATATCTGACTCTATGGGTGATTCTCTGGCTTAGTCCAGAATTCCCTAGCTTCATTAGCTGCTATGTCTAACAAGGATAACTATTCAATAATGATAGGTGGAAGTGGAGTAGATCTGAATACTAGTGTACGTAAGCCAACATCAATGTCAGACTGACCAGTAGATTCGTTGGGTTGAGGGATTTGTGGGTCACAACCAGTAGATTCGTGGTTGTTGTGGTCCTGCTATGGTCATGTGTAGAATCAGTCCCTAATCCCTAGTATCTAGTAATCGTATGCTTTCTCAGCTTCTATATTCAGAATTAATAATTGTGTGATCTTCTCAGAGTATCTTACAGGCATTTTTGTGCAACCTGAATTCTCAAGCTAGTATCTATGTCTGTGAGAGTATCCCCTACTTCTGGCTATGGGACCAAAGGGTCACAACCGAATGTTTCTCTCTTTCAAGCCTTTCTACAGTCATGTGGATATATACCTAGGGTAATCTGTAGTTTGGTTGATTTGACCAAAATGTGTGCGCTTTGTCGTCTTCTATGTTTAACCCGCTTAACTGGGAACCAATTTGTTGTAAGTTTACCGTTGTTCGGAAGACTTGGATCCTAAGATTTTGATCTATATCAGTTATTGCTGTGATGAGATTGGGTTGGGGCATGATTGGCTCAAATACGTATTCTCTGGGCTCTCTAGGTCCCGTGATTGTCATACAAAAGAAAGTTATATAAATCTAACTAATGACAAGAATAAACTAATTGTGAAAAATATGTCTATGTATATTCCTAAATCTGATATATCTATCTACTAAACAAAATTTAAAGAACAACTATCTAATATATCTAGAATTGATAGTTTAGAATAACAAATTAAAACAAACAAGATAACCGAGTATAGCTATTTTTTTGTGCAACTGTGAACCTATTCTAAATAATGAAACAATTGATCTAGTCTATTTGCAAGACTCTCGATCCTACCTCAGAAGTGAGAAATGAATCATAGTTTCTCAGAAACTATCAATCCCCACAGCTTCCTTGGTAATATCGAAAGTAAAATTGACTGAAATAAAGTGATTGGCTACTCTATTTGATATGTTTCTAATTAGAACTTTGAAAGCTAGAACCTGGATTCTGAAGCATAGTGGTGAATCCGATGGTGTGTGTGGCTATGTCCCCTCAGTGTGATCTCCTCGTTCCTTCGTGTTCACTTGGATCCAGAAAAGCGTGTAATGCTAGCATCAACAGAAGTAGATATTGGGACAAAGGTAGCTTAGGATACAGATCAATATATACAAAGAGAGTAGGAGAGAGATAGCGCAAGAGTACAGAGCTTGGCTTATGTAATTCCTAGCGGGATTTATTGTGAGTCATGCAACATAAAACATCCAGAACCTAAAACTATCCTATTTGAAGAACAAAACCTGTAACTTTAATGGCTTCCTATTGAAAACAAACTATTTTACTCCAATGGATTGGATGAAATATCAACAGCATTTGCACAAGATGGATATGTGGCTTCCTAACAGCAAAACAACACTAACTAGGCATGCAATGAAAGAAACTAAGAATTCTAAATAAAATGAAAGACTAATCTATTGCAATGAGAAATTCAGAGGCAAATTTGAGGGGCCATTTGCTTGAGCACAAGCCAACTATTTATAGCATTTGCATTTACCCAAGGTAAAAACCAAATAGAACTCTTAAACTATAAACAATGGCAAAACACTATTCCAGGGAACCAAAATCATTAATGCAAGCTCATGGCGGTGAAAAAAAGCTGGTAAATGTTGAAATTTACGTGAGTCATGTTAAAAGAGCATTCTGGAAAATGCGTAAAGGACCGCCGCCCTGAGTAGGGTGGCGGTTACTGGACCTCCGCCTTCTTAGGGGCGGTCATGAGAGACCGCCTCCCGAGCCGGGGGCGGTGGTTTCATAACTGAAGAGAAAAAGGCCAAGAAAAGAGGGAAAAAGAGAAAAACAAAGCACGCGGGGGCTAAGCGGGGCATGCGGGATGTTAACGCACACTTGGGGAGCTTTTCGGATCCCGAACACCTTGCGAGGAGACTTGTATCATCATTGGGGTACGTGTTACATTGTTCCGTGGTGCAGTACCCTACAATTTTGGGTACGTACATATTGCCCCCTCGGAGAAGCATTTTAGCCATGAAGAGGCATAAAACGGTGGGTCCGAGTATGGCGGTCCCGAAATGGGAAGTTGAAAGTTATACCTGATACGTCCGTGTGTCGAAATGACGCCATCCAAAATTCCCGCTCCTGTACAAAATGAAAAGAGAACTCAAGTGCAGATAGACAAGATAGATCGGAAAATAAACACTAAAATAATGGGAAATGAGGACGTACCATTTATGCGGGGGTAAGAACTTACCTCCATCGGTGCTCCAAACCTGCGAAAAAAAAATTATTTTAAAACAAGTCAGGTTGCTATATATATGAAAGTGGGCCCATTTTCCTATTCATTTGCGTGAGTTGATTTGATTGATTCTGAGCTCTGGGACCCATGGTGATAGTTTCTTGCGTATGAGTAGAGCCAAAATGTTCGTGACGGGATAGTGATCATGCCTCCATGAGTGGAACATCGACCCGCGAGATCACAGGTTAGTTTTCTTCAATTTATCCTTTTCACCCCCTTAATTTTAAAATGCTAAAATCTTTGTCATGGGGGGTTATTTTTGAAAATGTTAGGTTCAAAAGGTCCATCTAGGGGGCGCCTACTGGGTAGGCTTTGTTTTTAGCTAAAATGGTCCCTTTTGGCATTTTTGGCCTTTTTAAGTTATAAAACCCGCGTGGGTTTTCGGGACACGACCGCCGCCCTGCCCAGGGCGGCGGTTACACAACCGCCGCCCTGTTCAGGGTGGTGGTTACATGACCGCCACCCTTAAGGCGGTGGTTACAAAACCACCTCCCTGCTTAGGGGGCGGCGGTTTTGCACAGAATGCCAAAAGAACATCTGTTTGAGATTGTTTTTGCATTTTTAGCATTTCTATGTGTTTTCATGATTTTTCTAGTATTACTCGGATGCTAACTTGCTTTGTTTTGTGTGTTTTTGGGTGTATGCAGGTGAGAGAGGAGTACATTCGGTGGAGCCGAGAGAGGGAGTGTGACTGGCTCCCAGCAGTACTAGATGCACTTTCACAGGATGAGGAGGACACTCTTCAGAGGGCCGGGATACTACGTATCTCACGCATTCCACATGTTGCACCATCCAGTCACATTCTTTGTGACTTATTCTCCTATTGGGATGCTGATCGGAACACCTTCCGATTACCAGGGGTCCGAGGTGAGTGGACCATCACACTAGAGGATGTTTATCGTATTCTGGGGTCCCGATCATTGGGAGACGTCTTACCCTTGAGACAGCAGGTTCACGGGCCCAGATAGCACAGTGGGCCACTTATATGGGAGATGCAGTCATCTCCATGGGTTCAAAGAAGGGGGTCAGAGTTCGATCTATTCCTAGTTTTCCCATCCCCTTGCTTCACCAGGCTATTATGGGGATCCTTGCCTCGAGATTGATCGGGGACAAGGGAGGAGACACACTTGCTTATATTGCTGGTCCCCCATCATTACACAAATAGAGGGACATGGCTGGATTTATGCATGGGGAGTGGATATACTTGGGACTACCTACCACGACTTATACAGGGTAGTCCATTTACAGGGGCAGTCTTTGAGCCACCCGACCCTGGTCATGAGTTGGGTCTATGAGCACTTCATCCCCTATGGCAGAGGTGTAGAGGTGATAGATCCCAGAGCTATGAGGGCAGCTAGATGGACAGATATGTCGGTGCTCGAGCACCTCATCAGCCAGTTGCTTCTCTTTGACCACCGATGACATGGAGGCCACACCATATCAGACCATGGCAGGCATATGGGGTGAGGAGGCTCTTACTTTGATCTCCTGCTCCACCACAGGGCAGCTTATTGATAGAGTGGGGCGAGTGGAGATACACCCCTTTGGCCGAGTTCCTCAGTAGTTTGGCCTACCCTACATGGGCATGCTTCCCCCGTAGTAGCAGTATACAGGTCAGTTCGAGAGGCCAGAGGGGGTCCTAGAGGCCGGGGTTGGACAGTTGTTACCCCTGGCATTCCTATTGCGGCCAGGAGGGTAGTACGTGCCCGAGGGAGAGCCGGTGCACCTCAGGCACCTTTGCTTCAGATTGCCGTGGGTCCTGCCCATAGCAGTGATGACCCCATCGACATAGACTCTGAGTCCGAGGAGTTTACAGGGGGAGAGATAGAGGAGGAGACTGAGGAGGATAGTGATCCTGAGTGGCATGACACTCAGGATATCATGCAGGCAGAGAGGGCCGAGCAGAGTGCAGAGAGAGTTACTCTGGTTTCAGAGGAGCCACTCTCCCAGGGCCATGGTGGGGAGGATGAGTCCGTTGTAGGATGCCACATTGCTCCAGCCACGGGGGGAGCACCTCAGTCAGCGGCGGCATCTGTGGTAGGTGCTGACCCTAGAGATCCATCCTGGAGGCCTGGTGATCCGAGTAAGTTACCACCCTTCTTTTTAATGTTTGTTTTTAATTAGGATTTCCTTAGTTACTATTTCTCCTCTTGTTTGCTTTTGTATTTTATCTCTTGTTTTGTTTCTAATTTGTTTTCTCCTTTGTTTGCAGAGACCGCCGATGAGTGGCGGGACTTGATTCGCAGGGTATGCACCGATACCCTGATGATCCCCATGGAGAGGACCCGCGCAGAGTTGTCTGTGGATGTTGGGAGCCCTCAGTAGCTGGTAGACACACTGACATCTTTTCCCCTAGTCTGGCATGTGGCCAGGATGGTATCGACTCTCCGCACGGAGCTAGCGGGGTATAGGACAGCCGAGCGCTTGATGAGGAGTCATTCTCATGGCGAGACTGCAGCTGCCCCTCGGGATCCTAAGCCCTCCGTGCACTCAGAGTGCCGGCGTAGCCGAGTCCTAGGCATGGGCGTGCACCTTCGAGAGGGTCTCATAGGGGTTGAGAAGCCACTTGGCTCTCCTAGATTTTGTATGATATATTCTTTTGTATATCCCGGGCTCTTTGAGCATTTTGACCATGCTTGGCATGATGGCATTGTACAGAAACTTTGATTATCTATATATTTATATTCTCTTTGGATCAGACTTTTGGCATTTATGGCTTTGTTTCCTTTCTAGTTTCCTCATGTAGATTATGATGTTATGCTTGTATGCTCTTTAAAATGTATGCAATGGAGAACAAATGATGCAAGTGTTTACTTTCTTTTTGTATTTCATGATGCTGATATATGGTAATGTAGATACAATGTGATGTTGAATCTTAGTTTCTGTAAGCAATTTTGAACACTTCATATTTGTTTTGGCAAAGTGGTGAAGATAAGCCGGTATGATGAGTAGATAGACTTGCCCCACTCCTAACTCCACACAACTAGTAAGATGCGAGGGCTTATCACCGAGAGCTAAAAAGGGCACAAGTTATGAAATGTGTTGAAATGATTTTGATGAAAGATAGACAAAGCTTTAGCGGAACCAAATTAGGATGCCACAAGCCTACTCCACTCGAGTGACTTCATAGTTTTGGGATGTAACTTGCTTTGTGGTTTATCTAGACTTAGATCCTTAGATGGCCACATGGTAGACAAAATCTGGGTTTTTAGGATTTTTAATTCTCTTGGAATTTTGAACATCTGATTCATTTGTTTTTGACTCAAGACTTCAAGATTTGAATTGTTTGTCTATGACCTTTTGCATTTGTTTGTCAAGAGGACCCCCTACACTTTGCCCCATGCTACTAGTAAGAAGTGTGGGTTTATCACCATAGGCAAGGCATAGGCGAGTAAGGGCATTTCCATCCTTTCCCAACCCTACGTCACTAGTAAGAGATGCAAGCTCATCACCAAAGGTTGGTGGGGCAAGGAAATGTGTAAAATTAAAATTTTCTGTTTGATCTATATTTGACTTGTTTACTTGAGTAAAATGTCAGTATGTGCTTATTTCCAAAGAGATATACATACGGGATAGATGTGACATGATGAAGCTTCTAGAACAGACCATAGGCAAGACACCCATCCTAAGAAGAAACCAAAAGTGAGAATAAACCCGCAGATCTTGGCATGGTTACCGTTAAGACTTTGTCATATCTAGCTTTATTTGATGAAATGATTCTGAAATAGTTTGATGATATCATGGAAATGGAGAAGTATGATTAGAGTGTTTATGCCAACAACATCATGAGTTTGTAATGAATTGCTTTGAGAACAAATTCCTTGATCACAATTTTTGTACGAAACAAGCGGACAAAATGATCCTAATCTATATGAAGATGCAATGTAGATATAATTATAAGTAGTGCTAGTTGCTTACGCGTAGAATCATTTGAGGTGTAGGGAATTGACTATTTTCACCAAATTCCTCACCTTCTAGCATACATAAGAGGTATGCACCATTTCCATAGTCCTTCATGACTCGGTATGGGCCCAACCATTTGGGTGGAACTTCCTTCCTTCGCCGGTCTTTTTATCGATCCGGTTGTCTAGCCTTAGAACTAGATCACCTTCATATATGTCGCGTTCATAGACCTTCTTGTTATACTGCCGGCACATCCGGTCAGCATAGACTCTGTGCCATTGTTCAACATCTAACCTAGCTTCATCTAGGCTTTCTAGTTGGGAGAGACGTGCTTCTCTATAAGCGTCTTCATCTAGAATCCCTTGTAATGAAATGCGGAGACTGGGTATTTCAACCTCAAGTGGGAGAACTACTTCTACCCCGAATACTAGCGAGAAAGGAGTCACTCTTGTTGGTGTTCTTATTGAGGTTCGGTGGGCCCATAAGGCCGATATAACTTCAAATGCCAATCTCGTTTGTTTTCTCTCACCGTTTTAAGGAGAATGGCTTTTAATGTTTTGTTTGTCACCTCAACCTATCCATTGGCTTGAGGGTAATATAATGAAGCCGTATGATGGCTTATTTTAAATTTATTGCACAATTCATGAACTTCATCATTCTTAAAAGAAGTTCCATTATCTGAGATAATGATTTGTGGGACACCATACTTGTAAATGATTTGGTTCAAAATGAACTTGGCGATTACAAAACCCGGTATAGTAGTAAGAGGCATAGCCTCTACCCACTTGGTAAAATATTCGGTGGCCGTGATTATAAAATTATGGCCATCTGTGGATGAGGGAGAGAATTTCCCTATCAAATCTAGGCCCCATGTGGAAAAGGGCCATGGAGTAGCGATTGGTTGTAGAGCTTGTGCTGGCATGTGAATCTCATGGGAGAATTCTTGACACTTATGACATCTGCGTACAAACTCTACTGCGTCGTGTTCTAGAGTGGGCCAGAAATAGCCCATTCGATGTATTTTATGAGTGGTGGCATGGCCACCAAAGTGGCCTCCACACATTCCACTGTGAGATTCATGGAGAATCTCTTGGATTCTTCTGTGTCGACACATCTTAGAAGCATTCCATCGAATGCCTTTTGATAGAGGACTTGTTCTATAATGACGTATTTCACTACGATAATGCGTAACCACCTTCTTTGTTGTGGAGTAGCACCTTCTGGATACGTATGGTCCATGATATAATTAATGATATCAGTGTACCAAGGACACTCAGAGATAGGAGGTCTGGTTTCAATGTAGTATACGCATTCATCCGGAAAGTCTAGGTCTACTAGATCACCTCCGTCTAATGGGTTATCAGCTAACCAATCCATGATGATTTGTCCCTTAACGGACTTCTGATTTACAAATGTTAATTCAAATTCTCCCATTAAGGTTATAAAACGTCCAGCCTTCTTAGACAAGGACCCTTGCGTGAGGAAAGTTCGTAAATGGTCTGTTTTTACAATGACCTTTGTTTCTTGATTTAACATATAATGTCTTAAGCATTTGGTTGCAAAGACTATGGCGAGGCATTCTCATTCCACTTGTGTGTAGCGTGTTTCATAGTCGAGCAATGTCTGGCTAATGAAATAGATCACACGTTCTCTCTTGTCATCATCTTCTTGAGCCAACATACAGGCTAGCGAGACATTGGTAGCTCACGAATATAAAATTAACGGGTGATCTGGCTTAGGTGGCATTAGCGTAGGTGGTGATAACAAGAAATGCTTAACTGCGTTGAAAGCTTCATTGCAATCTTCGGTCCAATCAATGCTATAATCTTTCTTGAGTAGATTGTTGATTGGATGAATGGTGAAACTTAAGTCCGGGATGAATCTCCGGATTGCACCAAGCTTTCCGAGAAATGACTTGATTCCAGATTCATCCGAAGGTGGGACCATTTCGAGGACAACCCAAATTTTGGTTGGGTCAACATCGATCCCACGTGATGATATAATGTAACCTAGGAGCTTCCCTCCTGTCACACCAAAGACACATTTTTCTGGATTTAGCGTGACTCCGTATTCTATCGACGTGAAAGAATGATGCGAAAGCACTTCCGATGGTCACAACGCTTCTTGGCCTTAGCCAACAAGTCATCTACGTAGGATTCCACAATTTTATGAATAAGATCATGAAATATATATGTCATAGCTCATTGGTATGTAGCGCCAGCGTTCTTGAGACCGAATGGCATAACAACATAGCAATAGGTTCCCCAAGGAGTTATAAACGTGGTTTTAGCTTGATCTTGTTCAGATATTCTGATTTGATTGTATCCCGAGAATCCATCCATGAGAGACAAAATTTCAAATCCAGTTGTTGCATCAACAATGACATCAATGGATGGTAATGGGAAGTCATCTTTAGGACACGCTTTGTTAATGTCTCAGAAATCTATGCAGATGCGTATCTTCCCATTCTTTTTGAGAACGGGAATGATATTAGATACCCATTGAGAGTAATCAACTGGTTTGATGAATCCTACTTGGAGGAGCTTTATTACCTCCTCTTTTACCATGAGAGCTACCTTGGGTTTCATTGGTCTCGATTTTTGTTTAATTGGTTTTGCATCTGATTTAGTGACGAGGTTGTGTACCACAATGTGTGGTGCAACCCTGTCATTTCTTTATAATTAAATGCAAAAGCCTTCTGATGTTCCTTGAGGATCCGAGTGTGTATTTCTACTTCTAATGGAGTTAACGAGGATCCTAACTTCAATATCCTTGGTTCATCTTCCGTTCCGATGTTAATATCAATTGTTTCTTCGATTAAAGAAGTGTTACCTTCTTCAAACTTAGGTGGGGCTGGAGGTAAATCTAAATCGTCTCCATTCTCGATTGAGTATATGCTGAGTTCCTTTTGTGGGGGAAGCTCTGTCATGGGATTCCCATAATAAGAAGATGAATGCGGGATCAAAGATAAATCTACTACGTGATGGGTGAGATGTAATGCCGCATAGGCGTTTAAGAAATCAAGAGTGGTTGTATCACTATCGATGTGGTCTAGGATAGTAGATTTGTTTTCATTTCTATTTAAAAGAGGATTTGACATTGTTTTTATCAATGGTTCATCATGAAGGGATACCATGAAACGGGTATCCTCTAACTTACTATTTGGAGTAAAGCGTGATGTTGAGGTTGCTATTGAATCGGAAAGAAGATTTTGTTCTCGCGGGATTGCTTCGATTGATATGAAGTCAAACTCTTTGCTTAAATTTAATACAACTGTTTTGTAGAGTTGTAAGTGCTCGGCTTTGGTTTCATATATCTCAGAGACTTGGTTTGCTACCAATTGTGAGTCTCCTAACACTCTGATGTTATCAACACCGATTCTCTTAGCTAGGATGAGGCCAAGGAGAAGGGCTTCATACTCGGCACCGTTGTTAGTGCATTCAAATTTTAGCTTAAAGGCAAATGGTAGGACTTTTCCCTCGGGAGAAGTAAGGATTACACCTGCCCCAGCTCCATAATGACATCTAGCTCCATCAAAATGGAGAGTCCAATACTTAGCTGGGAATATGGGCACTGGGATATTTGTTGTGTTAACATCTTCTACCTCTACCATGCAGAGATCTACTGCTGGGAGAGAACCGACACCTAGGGTGCACCCCATGCCTACAGAATCAAATGGTAGGAACATTGGTAGATCCTGTTCTAGTAATTCAACAATTTTTGTAGTAGTTCCTAATGATACTATTTTTACAGTGTTAGCCTCATCTTTGGGGGCTAGGGTTGTCTTGACTAGACTCATAGTCTCAAGATCTGTTGTAGGTACCAATTTTTCCTCTGGTTTCGCGTCGGTAGGTTTATTAAGTTGGTTCATTGGGAGTTCAAACTCCGAGTGCATGCCTGGTCTTTTCTTTAAGTCAGCTAGGTGTACATCGAATGGTTTTGGATCACCTTTGGCTATGAATATCTTTCCTAAGTGTAAAAACCTTACTTCTTGAAATAGCGTAGAAGGGATTGCCTTCATGCGGTGTATCCATGGTCGGCCAGGATCATATTATAGTTAGTTTCCCGATCTATAATATAAAACTCAATCAAGGATGGTTTTGGGTCCTAAGGTGACCGGTAATATTATAGTTCCAATTGAAGTGGCTTTAAGGTTGTCATAGCCTCTTAGCGTATTTCGAGTCATGGAACAATTGGTTTCTCCATACCCTAACTTTTGAAGGAAAGAAAAAGGGACTATGTTAACTACTGCCCCATCATCAACCATCACGCATTTCACATAATTGTTATAAACCCACACTTGCAAGTGTAAGGCTTGATCACCTCGGCATGTAATCTCAGCATCTGTTGGCATTTTGTTTATTTCGAATATGAATTCGACATCCCTATCCGGCTGCCCGGAGGATGGATATCAAAGTCTATATGGTTTACCTGTGTTTCGGAGGTGGAGTGATGCTAATTAGATGACCTAAACCCAATGCTTCTAAAAGAGCAACCCTGTGGGCAGGAGAGTTCTTTAGTAAGTCCAAAAATGAAATGTGCGAGAAGGTTTTTGTTAGATCATTAATTAAATCATAAGCACCTACGGGTTTTATTAATACTTGTTGGATATTATCTATTTCTAGCGGGTAGCTTGGACTTGGCTGAGAGGAATACTCTCGTGTCCTTGTTATAGCTTCTATGGGTAGTTCGCATCTAACTCTACTAAAACAACTATCTTAGGTCGTGGCTGACTTCCTAATTGTGGCGCAACTAATGGATTTAGTGAAGTTGAAGCTTCATGATCATTGTTTCCTACAATTACACCCTTGTTTGTCCCACTTGGATTTAACTTGTTATTGTTGTGATTTGGGAGCGGATCATTGAAGATCTTGAGGGGTGCATTTTGAGGGGAAACTGCCCCTGTAAAAGTATTCGGTGCTGGTGACGTAGGATCTACCAAGAACATATCTATGAAAAGTTGTCTTTGTTCATCTGGCAAATGTTGCATGAATTTATTGTAGTCACGGCATGTTCTAGTGTCATGGCCCTGAATTTTGTGGAAACCACAATACGAATTAGGATTGTAATTCCTAGTTTGTTGGTTTGGTGTATATTGTGGCCCAAAACTTTGATCAAACCGTTGCCTATTAAAGTTTTGCATTTGTTGTTTTTGATTTGATTCTGATTTTGATAACCAGTTGAGCTTTGGCTTGAACCGTGTAAGGTTTTTCCATTTGTTGTTGTTGTTGTTGTGGATGATTAAAATCCACTGCATTGATTGTCGGGGTAAAGTTGTTGTTTCGTTGATTGTTTATTTGTGGTGGAGTATTCACAACATTTGTCTTTCTAGCCTGATCAGTTACTCCATCCGTTGTCACTCCATGATTTTTGTTAAGAATTTTAGGTCC
This sequence comes from Taxus wallichiana var. yunnanensis, assembly GCA_018340775.1. Classification (NCBI taxonomy): domain Eukaryota; kingdom Viridiplantae; phylum Streptophyta; class Pinopsida; order Cupressales; family Taxaceae; genus Taxus; species Taxus wallichiana. The sequence goes on along the minus strand of CM031244.1, from coordinate 46,629,336 downwards.
TTGATTGACATTCGTGATAGTAGGATAAGTTGTAGTGTTTTGGTTGGAGGTGATTAACCTCCCGTTTGCTCCATATGTCTTGCGACCACTATCAATTGCCACTTGATCTATTCGGAGAGCACTCTCAAGTACTTCATCGTAAGTTCTTAGTGGAAACTTCTGGACTTCTTCCTTCACTTCTCTGCTGAGAGAATGAAGGAATAAATTACATAGTTCCATCTGATCCATATTTGGAGCACTTTTTGAAAAATAAAGAACTGTACGCCACCTCTGCATGAAATGGGCGACAGATTCATTGTGTTCTTGCTTAATGTGCAAGAATTCCCTGATTCCTGTCTTAATAGTTTGTTCATGTCAAAGGCCTTGATGAACTCTGACACGAGTTGCTTGAATGAATGGATGGAAGCCTCAGGTATTCTATAATACCAATCGAGAGCGATACCTTCCAAGGTTTTGGGAAATATTTTAGCAACAACCCCATCCCATGGGAGTAGTTCTCGAATGGCTATAGCGTAAGCTTTGATATGTGCATTTGGATCTCCCTCACCTTTGTATTTGGGAAAATCGGGAAGAGGTCTTGGAAGCATGACGCTTCGTATGGTGAAATCTAAGGGCTCTTTCAAATATTCTGAATATGTCCCTATCGCATAGGTTTCGACCATTGATGGTGCCTGTTGAGGGAGTGGAGGTGGAATGGGTTGTTGATATGGCATTGCATATGCATTGGTAGGAGCATAAGGGAACCCCTGTGTTGAGTAAAAATGCTGGGAGAGGAGAACATATCCCCTTGTGGTGATTTGGAGTACATGTTTAAGTATGAAGGGGTATTGTCCAAAAATGGATTATTTTGTACTAGACCGGGAGGTCCCAGGAACGGTGTTAGAAATGATGGTTCTAATCGGCGTTTGTTGTGAATACTGAGGAGTCATACCTAACGTGCCTATTCCTGTGAGGAGGTCTACCTGGCTAGGATGGTGTGGAGGATTAGGATTTCCTGCCTGCATGAACTGAGAATGGTGATTTTCCTGAGCAAGTTCTAATCCCCTAACTTTTTCTACTAACGTTGAAATGACTTCATTTGGTGAAGTCACGGTGTTTTGCTTTAGTGGCATTTGTTGTATATCATGGTGTTGTATAGGCATGTGATATCCTGATATGAATTGATCGCTGCCCTACCAAGTTTCCCCGAGGGCATTTCCTATATGTAGTGGCATGGAGGTATTTCCTTGAAAAGAGACCTCGGGTTGTGTTTGTAAACCTCCTATAGGTGGGTACATACTTCGAGAATGTTGTTCATTCTTGGCATAACGTACCGAATGTTCATCATCTAAACCCAGGTATGAGTCTGATTGTCTACTAATTTGTGGTCTAAGTAGTACCTGAGGAGATGAACTAGACTCTCCTATGAGCATCATATTGTTCGAGCCTGAAGGCTCTTTGTTTGCCGTGTTTGAGTGAACTGATCCAACTCTTCTGTTTGGAAAGATGAGTTATATCTGATCCTTGGAGATGGAGTTTGTGTTGATAATTGGTTATCTGAATAGTTGTCACCCCATACTGAGAGCGAGGGTGATGATGTCTATTCAGTTGAGCGTAGTATGCCTCAAGACCTAAGAGAGGCCTACCATACACATCAAATCCTAACATATTCGGGGGGTATATGAATACCCGCAGAATAATGGGAAGGAGTCAAAGGTGATGGTGAAAGCTAATGAGGTAGTAAAGATGAAAGAGTCATTTTTTTAATTTGAAAGAACTAGTAGAAATCTGACTCCAGACCAGAAAGTAGAAATTTCACGTCGGGTTCACCAATTTTGTATGATGGAAAAGTGACAAGTGAGCGTGGGAATCTACAAGTAACTTTTCCTCGCACCCGACCTCCCGAGGTCATGCCGAGATAGCCGGTGGGGATGGAATATGCGTGGGATGCAGACAAACTAGTTAGGCAATCTGATGTCTTCGACACGCACTAGTGGAAATTGTGAATCTAAGGCAAAGAAGGCCCTTCTAACCTGAACTGGTGTGATAGATCGATCAGCAAGGATGACTGCTCAAAGGCTCTAATCAATATCGAGCTCTAGCGTGATTCGGTCTATGGGTTGTGGAATACGTGGAAAATGACCTGGGATAGTTTTGTGTATGTTTCCAGATAAGGTCATAGGGTGGATGGTAACTATATCTGACTCTATGGGCGATTCTCGGCTTTAGTCCAAATTCCTAGCTTTTTAGCTACTATGTCTAACAAGGATAATTGTTCAATAATGATAGGTGGAAGTGGAGTAGATCTGAATACTAGTGTACGTAAGCCAACGTCACAATGTCGATTCACCAGTAGATTCATTGGGTTGAGGGTTTGTGGGTCACAACCGTAGATTTGTAGTTGTTGTGGTCTGTTATGGTCATGTGCGAGAATCAGTCCCTAATCCCTAGTATCTAATAATCGTATGCTTTCTCAGCTTCTATATTCAGAATTAATAATTGTGTGATCTTCTCAGAGTATCTTACAGGCATTTGTGCAACCTGAATTCTCAAGCTAGTATCTATGTCTGTGAGAGTATCCCCTGCTTCTGGCTGTGGGACCAAAGGGTCACAACCGAATGTTTGCTCTCTTTCAAGCCTTTCTACAGTCATGTGGATATATACCTAGGGTAATCTGTAGTTTGGTTGATTTGACCAAAATGTGTGTGCTTTGTCGTCTTCTATGTTTAACCCGCTTAACTGGGAACCAATTTGTTGTAAGTTTACCATTGTTCGGAAGACTTGGATCCTGAGATTTTGATCTATATCAGTTATTGCTATGATGAGATTGGGTTGGGGCATGATTGGCTTGAATACGTATTCTCTGGGCTCTCTAGGTCCCATGATTGTCATACAAAAGAAAGTTATATAAATCTAACTAATGACAGAATAAACTAATTGTGAAAAATATGTCTATGTATATTCCTAAATCTGATATATCTATCTACTAAATAGAATTTAAAGAACAACTATCTAATATATCTAGAATTGACAGTTTAGAATAACAAATTAAAACAAACAAGATAACCGAGTATAGCTATTTGTCTGTGCAACTGTGAACCTATTCTAAATAATGAAACAATTGATCTAGTCTATTTGCAAGACTCTCGATCCTACCTCAGAAGTGAGAAATGAATCATAGTTTCTCAGAAACTATCAATCCCCACAGCTTCCCTGGCAATATCGAAAGTAAAATTGACTGAAATAAAGTGATTGGCTACTCTATTTGATATGTTTCTAATTAGAACTTTGAAAGCTAGAACCTGGATTCTACAGAACAGTGGCGAATCCGATGGTGTGTGTGGCTATGTCCCCTCAGTGTGATCTCCTCATTCCTTCGTGTTCACTTGGATCCAGAAAAGTGTGTAATGCTAGCATCAACAGAAGTAGATATTGGGACAAAGGCAACTTAGGATATAGACTGAATACAATGTGAGTAGGAGAGAGATAGCGTAAGAGTACAGAGCTTGGCTTATGTAATTCCTAGCGGGATTTATTGCGAGTGAGTCATGCAACACAAAATTCCGAACACAAAATTATCTGTTTGAAGAACAAAACCTACAACTTTAATGGCTTCCTATTGAAAACAAACTATGCTACTCCATGGATTGGATGAAATATCAATAGCATTTGCACAAGATGGATATGTGGCTTCCTAACAACAGCAAACAACACTAACTAGGCATGCAATGGAAGAAACTAAATATTCTAAATAAAATGAAAGACTAATCTATTGCAAATGAGAAATTCAAAGGCAAATTTGAGGGTCCATTTGCTTGAGCACAAACACAACTATTTATAGCATTTGCATTTACCCAAGGTAAAAACCAAATAGAACTCTTAAACTATAAACAATAGCAAAACTCTATTCCAGAACCAAAATCATTAATGCAAGCTCATGGTGGTGAAAAAAATCTGGTAAACATTGAAATTTACGTGAGTTGTGTTAAAAGAGCATTCTGAAAACGCGTAAAGGACCACCACCCCGAGCAGGTGTCGGTTTGTTAGTACGAAAATCTATCGCTTGGGTAGATTTATGGATAGAAGAGCCAATAGTGTGTAGGGCATAGCCCCTCTTCGAGTCAGCAAAGTGAAACTGGTTTATTGCTATTCTACTAGCAGGAATCTGTGCAAGTCTCACAATATTCTACCTTCGGGGGTTTGGGATCTCATCCCAGTAGGGGTGTTTCCGACTATGGAAAGAAAGGAATGAAAGAGATGATGAAGAAAGATTAGGTCTAAAGGGAGAAAAGAAATGAATTCCAAAGCAGAAAGGTCAGAGGGTTTATGTTTTGGGATTGGTAGTAAACAAAGCCAAACCTACTTGCATAAATGAATAAAGCAATACTGATGAATAAATGACAAAAAGTAGAGATAGATTCAACAGAACAAATGCATAGATCTGACATAAGAAAGATCAGATGCCCATAACACACATATTCAGCACAAAGTCTTAATATTTGCATTAATATCTTCTTCTGTTACAAAAAGTACAAAGCCTTTTCTTCTCACTTCTATTTTTCATCTAAAAGATATCCACCCTTGAATACAACAAGTATTCGAGTATTTATAGAAGAAGGAGAAGAAGGGAAGCAAAAAGGAACCAACCACCTAATTACAAAAATATCTTACAATAGATTACAAAGTCATGTGTTGACTTTTGACAACTTGGTGGATGACATCATCCCATGGTGCAACATGGATGATGTCATCATTTGTGTCAACACACTTTAAATATTTTACAAGGAGAAAGTTGGGAAGAAAGAAACTATTCGTCGTCGTCCCGCGGCTGGAAGGGGGTATCCTACTTTTGCTGCTCGGGCGACGAGATGTGGAACTGGGCACGGTACTCCATGAACTTACTGATCATGGGTTAGAGTTGATCCTCGGAAGGATCCTTGTGTCGATCGCTGATAGCTTTGCAAGTCTCCCACTCGTCTGTGAGCTTTTCTGGGAGTTTTGAATAATCATTCTCTGCCTCTATCAGTGCACGATGAAGTCACGACACACCAACAGGTTGTTGATGGATTGAGTTTCAAACGTGGCCTCTAGCCCCAGTCCCTGTGAAATGATCTCCTTAAAGATCTGAATAGTTTCCTCAACCTTTCTTAAGGCGAAAGAAGAGGTGAGCAAGCCTAGAGACATCCTTAGGACAATCTGTTCCATTTGATGCATACATCCAGGGCTTCCTCTTTTACTTTGTTGATCTTCTCCAGGATGAACTCTAGCTGATCCACCCGATAATCCAGAGTAGAAAGGATTTTATTGAGGGCTCTTGGGTGTCCAAAGATGCCGAACTTGACCAGATCTTCGACTGAACAGTCGAACATTTTCTGAAAGGTCTCGTGTTGCATCCTGGCATGATCCAGCTCTTTCGGAGATGGGTCCTACTATCACCTAGAGTTCTCTGTTCGTCCGATTGATGTTCTGATATAACCCGGTGAACTTAGTGATTACTCCTTCACTGTCCTTGAGGATCTGGCTCCTCCAGTGGAAACTGCCATGCCCTGCTCGCCAATTTTAGCATATTCATTGATTTTATCCTGACTCAGAGGCTCAGGAGTTTCGGTGGTAGTTGTGGGAGGTGCACTGCCCATCTTCTGCAAGGCGTGGAGAAGGTGTTTATTTTGCTCCTTTAGCAGCCTTTTCTCTTCCTTTGCTTCTTGGAGTTTCTTGCAAAGGGCGTCAACTACAGATAGGGCCTCTCCTTGCAGGCTTTCTGAAGATGTCCCCATTGTGACTTGAGTCACTGTGTAATCTATCAAAGACAGATCCTTCTTATCCTTCAAAGGATTGGGGTATGCAATCTCCATCACTCTCTCCCCTGATGCACTCTGAGAGAAGCGGGTTATGGGCTTTTGCTTCTTGGCCCCTTTTGATGGGATTACGGAGAAGTCCATTGGTGCGATGGGAACTTTCCTCTTCTGTTGACTCAGGTGCTAGGAGATCCAGGCTGGACTTATGGGAGAAGGACTAGAAATGGAAAAGGGAGCAGCTGCAGTAGTAGAAGGGAAAAATGTGGAGACACTTGGAGGTGGCATTGAGAGGGAAGCTGAGGAAGTGCTCGCGGGAGGAAGAGATACTGCAGGGGAGGAAGACATAGGAATGGAAGGGAGCTCAGAGATGAGGGAAGAAATGGAGGGGGACAGCTCCACGAGAGAAGAGAAGATGGATGAGGAAGAAGGGGGAACAGTAGAAGATGGGGGAGAGGACACGACCAAAGGAATGGTTGCTTGGGTCACTCGAGGAGGGGAAGGAGGAGAGGGAGAAGGGACAGAAGGGACCTCAATAGTTACATTCGTGGCCACATCCTGAGTGGATGTGCCTATCGGAACATCTTCCGCTGCTTCTTCTTCTGAGCTTTCCAGGATTACAACCCATTCTTGTGAAGCGGAAGGAGGGCTTTCAGGGGCTTCCTCTTGGGTGGAGCTGGATTCACCCTCTTTGCCTTTCTCTTTGCCTTTTGGCTGCTATTTTTCCCAAGGAGGTGCGTTGCCTAACGGAGATGTGGTGAAATCAACTCCGAGGTAGATGAGACCATTCATTCTGCACCAATGCTCTGTTCTTCACAGAGTTTCTTTAACCCTTTCTTCTATGGTCTGAGGTGCTTTGGTCCTGTCAATTGTAGAAAACGGCCAGTCATCTCCACCCATGTCAAGATACACTTGATCAACTTCTTGCTCAGTAGTTTGATAGCCTTTTGGGATGATGGCCACATCATACTGAATGATTTCGGCCAAGGCCAAGTAGGAGTGTTCCTTCCTTCTAATTTCAACCTCATGGTATAAGTCAATGTAAATATCCTCGATCTGAGGGATGTGAATCGGATCGATTTTTTCCCTAGGAGACAATTCCTTGGGTCGAAGGTGGGCCTGGCCGGGAAGTTGTGCTTTAGATTCAGCAATTCCAACTCTGCAAGCATCTCCCGGCTTTGTGATGTGAAACACAAGTATACCTACCCACTGTAAGGGGGAAAGGAGTTCCACCCTTCTTCCTCTTTAAGCACTTCTCGTGGTAGGTAATGAGCTGTCTTGATAGCTCCAACAGGATTAGCTTGGGACCGGCATACCTTGGCAACTTAGTTGGTTTTCCCAAGAAGTTGGCTGCCCTTAGGTAGGTGAAGGTAGGGAATTGCGTGAACAAGGCTCCCCACTTTTCTGTCACTGTCACAATGCTCTTGGTCGTACGACCGTGAGTCATGTTTGGCCTCAAAAGGTAGATGATGTCATAGAAGAAGGTGTCGTTGATCTTTGTAAATTGTGGAATACTGTTCTCCAGCTTCAGCTCTGGATAGTATTCATATATTTTAACCTGGGGCCAAACCCCGCACCGCATTAGAGCTGGATAGTCTCTTTCTGAAGCTGCAACATAGACTACATAGGAGTTCATATAGAACCTCCCCATTGTGGTAAGTTGTTGGAGCTGCTCAGATATTGTGCTGCTTATGATCTCTGCCCACTCAAAGCGTTGATCGGGCACATTTTTATTCATTGTTTCTAAGTACCTCAGCATCCACTTGTGAAAGTAATGGGCATCAGGAAGCCCAAACACTCTGCTCAGGAACGTGATTGTATCACTGAGTTCCTCTGAAAAGTCACTGCGATGAATGACTTGTGGCCACCTGGTCACCACCTTTTTGTTCTTCAGGTATACTTCATTCATCAACTACATACACTGATCCTCATTGTCATCCCAAGCCTTGATGCAATCTTCCTGGCTTACGGCCACAAAGTGCCGGTGGTGAGGAATGCCGAGCATTATTTCAAAGTGTCGGTAGTGAGGTTGATTATGACCTCGCCCTTCTCATTTACGACACACCTGGTGTCTTTATTGTAGCAGTGGGCCACCACCATCATAAATTCATTATTTACTGCACTGACTGGGACCCCCAGCCAAAATGTAGTCGCACTGCCCATCAGTTTGTCCATCCAGGGACTTCTTGTAACCTTTCTGGTTCTGGCCCAGAAATCCTCCATGTCAATGTGTCTCGAGCTCAGAATCCCTTATATCTAGGTCACATTCTGCTTGGGACTCGGGCATCCTGACCCTCTGATATTTGTACTTCATCTCTTCTTCCATGAGTTTGGCTTTGCCCTTAGACTTGGTCGGTTTCTTGCTTGATGTTGACATATGTAACTCTGAGCTCAGTTGCTGATCTGCAAGAAGAAGAAGTGAAACCCAATGCAAGAAAGTCATATCAGCTATTTGATCTTCCATTAAAGCATCAACAAAAGAAAGAATTAGTGATTTTAAGGCCTCAGGGCGCAGGCGCATGAATACTGCAGGTTACAGGGCTAAATAATATGGCACATAGGAAAGGGCTGCTGCAAGGGATAAATCAGTGCCAAAGGCGCATGGCGCATGGGTATTGCAGGTTACATTTTTTGTTGTTGCAAGTAGAAGTGCACCTGCGCCATGTGTATGCATTTTATAAAGGGTGCAGATATTTTTCATGTTACACGGGTACAGGATGCACCAAAGGGCACAAGTTTAATGCGTGTAACATCATTTTTTCATGTGCCATAGGGGAACTTGGCGCGGCACATGGAAAGTCTGCATAACATGATGTTGTTGTAACAATGGATGTGCCTGCGCCTTTTTAACAGTTGTACTTGGCGCATATAAATTTAATGTTGCATACATGTAGGGTGCACCAATGGCGCAAGGTTTTGTAATGTTGCACGCAAGTTTGGTGTGCCAAGAGGGTGCAGGGAAAGTGGTTGTAACAAGCAAGGGAAGTGCGCCATGAGGGCGCATCTGTTCTTTATGTAACAGGCATGGTATGTGCGCCATTGGCGTGACTGTTTATCATGTTACAGGGGTGGCAGATGCGCCAAAAGAGGAAATGACAGTGTCTTATTTTCAAGCCATGATTCTTTCTCTGAGGGGTTACACGCATTTAAGCTTCTTTTTAAGGATATCTTTGGGTGATGAAGAAGCTAAAAATGAGAGTTTCAAGCAATCTTTTTAGGACAGAGTCCCCTTTACCAGCAGATCTGGAAAGAGGGGGAAATGCATGGGGAAGAATAGAGAAAAACAACAAGGAGGGGGTTGAGTTCATGATTTCACAGTCTTATTCAACCCAATTCATACCAACAAGCAGCCAAAAACCAAAACACAAAATGCACAAAAGAAATGAGGACCTCCTACCTGGATTATATAATGGAGAAGTGTGAAACCAGGTCCACGAAGTGATTTGAAAATGACAGGGTAGGTGCGCTAACAGGTACAGAGGAAAGAGAAAAGCACGTGATTCTGACTGATGAAAATGATAGTGCAGATGCACCTATATATAGGTGAGGTGATAATAAATGCGCCACCCACTTTTTCAAGTGGCGCATGAAATGTGCTGTTGACACAAGAAAGCATGCGCCCTTTGGCGCATCAAAATACCTGTCAACACGAAGTTATGTGCGCCTTTGTGCACCGAAAGTTTTGTTGACACAAGAATATGTGCACCCTTGGCGCACCAAAAAGTGGTGCAACAAAAGTATTGTTGACATGAAGGCACATGCACCTTGGCGCATGCAAGAAAGGCACAACATAGTGAGGTGCACCAAAATGCCTGTTGACACTTCAAACCGTGCACCAAAGGATTTAAAGGGGGTGCACCTAAACTTGATGTTGCATAGACATTATGTGCGCCTGACCAAAAAAGACCAAAAAAGGTTAAGTTCGGAAAACTAGATTTCCTGGGAAGGGATTTTTGCAACGTTCCGAACGCAAGGAGTCCCTGACGAGGGACCGGAACAAAATTTTGGTAGGGTTATCTCTAAAATTACCCTTGCCAATTTTACAGATAACATAGTTACAGACCGCCGCCCTACTTAGGGTGGCGGTCATGAGACACCGCCCTTGCTTAGGGTGGAGGTTTAGTAACTGAAGAGAAAAAGGCCAAGAAAATATGGAAAAGAGAAAAACAAAGCACGCGGGCCCTAAGCAGGGCATGCGGGATGTTAACGCACACTTGGGGAGATTTTTTTGATCCTAAACACCTTGCGAGGAGACTTGTATCATCATTGGGGTACGTGTTACATTGTTACGGTGGTGCAAAGTACCCTATAATTTTAGGTACGTCGTCATGGCACCCAAGGAGAGGAAGGCATGCAGAGAGAGGAGAGGAGTGAAGGGACAAGTACTAAGGGGCCGATATGCCCAAGCTCACTCGGGGGAGGTGAATCGAAAGTGACAAGGGAGGCAAGAAAGATAATCAACACCTTGGTTGAAGAGGAGTTGGAGTGCAGTGTGGAGCTCGTACTCAAAGTGAGTTCAAAGAAAAGAAAAGGGAGAAGAGTGTGTGTAGCACAAAAGGCCCAACTCTTTCAAGAACTATTCCCAAGGGTGTGTGCACAAGAAGTAAACGTGTGAAAGGGGGAAGAAATAACATGGGATATATTGATGACCCCAAAACGCGTTTTGCACGTGTGTTTCTAGAGTATCATGCCCACCAAAGATCTCATCCCCATAGAATCCTTTGACCACGAGGGTGGATACCCGTGCACAAGGAAGATGCTATCATGGGAATTCAACTCCCACCTCGACGAGCCTGAGTTAAAAGTTAACCAAGGAGCATTCTTATCATTGTCCGAAGGAAAGGGGGATAACCCCATTGTAAACATACAACAACTATCGATGAACAAGTGTGTAACGTGCCCAATAAAGTCTCCATAGAAATTGTGGCTAGGATCTTCTGTAGGAATGATAGGGTTAAAGTCTTGGAGGACTTGTTGGAAAAGAGGAAAGATGAAGTAGTCAAACTAACGAAGGACCTCAACCTTAAGAAATTAATCAGTGCTCAACTACAAAGGGAAATTCATGAGGAAAAGGCCAAGGTATGTGAAGTTTCCAAGAAAGTGGAGCTCATCTCCCAATCTATTATCATGGAGCACCTGGACCTTAACCCTACCACTCACAAGTATGGATCCTCCATGGAATGTCTAGAGGACTTGAATTATATCCTCACCATGGAAACGCAACCTTTGGCCTTGGAGTCAGCTAAGGAAGTAGCCACGTGCTTGGAAAAGGAAGACAAGTGAAGGTCATCGCACTCATGGCTGAATACAACAAGGTGCTCATTGACGTGAAAATAGTTGCACAAAGCACGGGGTCACCTATGAGCATTGCGTGGATCAAGACAAGGTGACAAGCATGTTGCTTTCTAATGACGAGGCTGAGCTAAAGGACTTCAGGGAAAAGAATAAGGGCAATAGAGCCGAGTGAGAAAAGATCCTAGCCAAAGTGGAGAAGAAGTCTGAAGCTATTGAGAACCAGCGAGTCTCAATCAAAACCTCAGCTAAAAGACCTTTATAAGGTCATCATGAGGAAGATGGATGCCCCGATGGATCATGCCAATGAGCCGAGACTGTGGTGGAGACCATTAACATGAAGGGGGAAGGGTTAACCTTCGATTATGTGAGCACCTTTGTTGGTGATATATGCACTAGAGCATAAGATGAATTCAAGTCACGAGTACACTAGAGACCAACTGCGGAAATTTTTTCCCTTTCTTCTTATTTAGGAAATTTTTTCCTCTATTCTTTCTCCCCCCCATTCTTTATTCTTTCCATCCATTCTTTCCAAGGTAGGGCCTTACATTTTTGTGTTGCATTCTTTGAAAAAGTTCTCGAGGGAAGAGAACAAGTGAAGTGTGAGGTAATGTTTGGACCCTTCTATAGCTTCCAAATCTTAAAGGCGCGTAGGAGTGCACGACTGGAGGAAGTACGCAAGTGAAGGCACGCAATAACAATTCAGGACTTAGCCATTTTTGGCCTTTTGGATAGAACACATGAAGAATGTGTTCCATTTGGATAAGGTTCTAGCCTAACATGGAGAGGCATGCATGTGGGGCGATGCACACCTTGACGCTTAGAGCCATATCCGAGGTTGCGAGAATAGTTTGTTAGAGCTCGGATGCCTATTTATACGAGTGCCCTTGGCAAAAGAAGGGGTATAGAAGTGAGGTAGTGAAGCTCTGTAGAATTACGGCAAGAACTCCGGGATAAATGGGTAGATGATTCTAGGAAGGATTTAATGGGGAAATGGGGAATGTAAATTTTATTTTTTGAGCATACATGTATGGATCCAAATATGGTGCATGACTATGGTCCGCCTTTTCGTGATGTCTTGGAATAATACTATGAATGAATGTGATAAGGTTACCACTATGTTTATGTTAAGATATCCTTCCTATATTATCTGCATGTTTCCACTATGCTTTTGATCTTGTATAATCATGAACCTTACTTGAATGTTAAGTCTTATTATGAATTTATAACTTCCCAGTTCCAATTAATTCTGTTGCGTGCTTTGTTTCTATTATGACTAAAGGGGTGTAGAAGCTATTCTAAGCTCTATAGCTTTTCATGTCTATTAAATCACTAAGTCATAATCATGGATTATGCCTTCCACTAAACTCACATAAAAGAGAGACTCAGCTCCCTCTTGCGTGCCTAAGGTGAGCACCCAGCGCCCACTGGGTGATAGGCTAGCACGCATGAGGTTCCCTTGTTCTTTGTGGGGTGCAAAAATGAATACATCTTAGTTCCATTCTTTGGGACATCTTTTTGAAGTTGTAGTGGAACATGACATACATCATGATCTGTGAAAAAAGTGATGGCGGAGTGCTTAACACTTGAGGGTGTTGAAGATTGGTTTAAAAGCACGAAGGATGAATTCACTCAAAGATTCAATACTAGACCTGGGTTTAACACATGAAGATGGGAGGAGAACACTCTTTATCATGAGTTGTATGAAACCTTCTTCTGTTTTTTCCCAGTAGAGTTATTTGAATGGCTCTTGGCTTATACATCTACATCGGGGTGGTATTATACATCAACACTCACCGTGGTTCATTGGAGACTTACTAAACCTATTTTGATGGGCCTTATCACATAAGACATACAAAGATCTAAAAAGGATTTGGAAGTAGCTTTGCGCACTAAATCAGTTGAGATTATAGAAAATGGAGTAAGCACTTTTCTTGAGGCACAAATAGAAACTATGGCTAATCAATTAGAGAATATTCTTGGCAATTCAATGCATGAGACACTCGGTGGGTTATGGTCCACCAATTGTGATATAAAAGGAAATATTAATAATAGTTTTCCATGTAGGAATGTGTGCTCACTATTACGCCTTGTGAGGTTTTCCTTAAGAATCATGATGTCTAGAATTTCCCCCTCTTTTAGTGCTTAACCATGAAGAATGTATTGAATTGTACCCTCTTGCAGCGCATAAGTGTTTTGATGCACATACCCATGATACAACTGATTACCATTTGATAACCCATATTTATGAGACATGCAAGACTATATTTTGACAAACCACTATGGTAAGAACCTTTTAGGTTTAGGAAGCCTAGCCTAATGAAGGGCACAACAATGGATATGGTGGGTTTTGAGGTGGATATAGAACAGAGGCCATGGTGGTAGAGGAAGATTCACACATGAGACTTTATATAATTGTGGGTCCTCAGATCATTACCAACATGATTGTCTCAAGAATTAGGTATGTGTATATTGTGGAAAGAAACATAAGGTTAAGGACTACCCTGATCTTTATGAGCATATGTGTAAGAAAAAAATAAGGAAATGGGCACAAGGATGATCAAGGTGTAGCATGAAAATAATGCATAATAGACACCAAATAAGATGCTTGATCCACAATTACATCCTATGTTAGTTACTATACATGCGAAGAAGCTCGCATGTGCAATCCCCTTAAATTAAAAACACTCATCAAGTGAGATGATATTATATATGTCAATTATCCAAATTATGCTCATTAGAAGGAAGCCTATCGGAAATAATGGGAGTCATAAAATATTTGCAAGGTGAGATCTAGTTTCTAAAGGAATATGCAAATAACATTGATATTCCACATGAATTTGTAGATGATATAAAAGAGATATGTAGGATGTTGAGGTAGGGGAGTATTATCCCATTTCTATGAGAATGGCTACATGAGAAGGTACTGAGCGTAATATTTGAGCACGAGTGCGGATACTTCATATGAATTTACCACTACAAAACCATGAGTACGACTAGGAAATCACATTGGATGTAGTGATTGATGATTAATTTGAGTGAGTAATATTCTAATTGACAAAGAAATTGAGGTGAATGTTCTGATTTTGGATGTGTGGAACCGGATGGGAAGGCCATAAGTGTAGCCATATTCTAATCTATTGTATATGGTGAACAAAAATGGCCATGCATGTTGGGGTGTTGAATATTGTTTCAATTACTATTCGGGAGCCAAGTTCAAAGGATATTTTGAAGTATAAGAGCTTGTTGAAGTAGAAAATTTCCCAACACTACTTGGGAATTCTTGTTCTTATGCAAATAATGTTGAATTAAACTTGAAAAGGATATATCAATTTTGATAATAAGGAGGAGTGAATGGTCATACCCTTGGATGATGTGAAGGTTGCACCATACATTGATCCTATGAGTGAAGAAATAGGATATATGAGTATAAAATGCATGACCCTAAAAATGTGGAACAATCTAAAGAAGGCATATTTTAGTACGAAGATGTGCAGTATGTTAATGATAGTACTAGTTTTTCTTGTGACAATTGGGCCCATGACATGTGTGAATTGGTTTTACAAGAAGTTAAAGGAAGATTCACCAGGATGATTAGGTTGTGCATGATTCGGTGCTTGGGTAGAAATTAGTTACCTAGGTATGTTAGAGAGGAAAAACCTAACTTGTTCTTTCATGCCATGGAGGAGTAGAAAAATGAATGAGATAGATAGAATATGATGGTTTATACATTATGCGGAACAAAAACACATTGGTCAAAAACACATAGAGATAACCATCTAGGTTGGTACAAGGTAAGATTTTCCTTTTCAATAATATTTACATGGAGCAATGTTCCCTCCCTTATACACGAGTATGATGGGAAGACTCTTGTTTTGGTACACATCCATAACTATGAGAGATAATGGGCACAAGGCCATGAATATTTACCACCATCTCTTTGGGTGCATATTTTCTACTCCACTTTGTGTGGATACACATGCATGTGATATGTACATGTTGAGTTAAAACAGGGAACCGTAAGCTAGCGTGAGATGTTTGAAGGTATTTTTCATACCTTTTATTATTTTTCTAATAAGCCACTAATATATGGGTATTTTCATATCATGAACTACATCATGTTGGGGGATATAAAAAAGTAGATGATATCATGCTTCAGTTACTTGGAGAACCTGATCTCAAGACACACAAAGATATATTGGAAATAGAGGAGACACTTTTAAGACAATCCTGCAAATAAAAATAAAAAGATAAGATGGTATACCACATTAATGATGAGGAAGTGGAGAACCTAGATGTCGAAATATAGTGGGTGTGTGTGAAGTGATTGATTATATGGATGAAAAAATTCACACATACCATGCTCCTATGAAGACTAGAAAGGTGAATATTGTCACTGAGGATGATCCTAAGTAGGTGGTAATTGGAGATTATTGGTCAAAATCAAAGGTTTCAAATATCATTGAGCTCTTACACGACTTTCAAGACTTGTTTCCAATAGTATATCATGAGTTGAAAGGTGTACCCTCACTAGGAAAAATTAAGATTAAGCTGAAATAAGGTGTTTCTCCTATTTAAAAGAGGCCTTATAGGATGAAACTAAATTTGCACGTGATGGTTAAAGAATATATTGAAAAAATTCTTAAGTCTGGAATTATTTAAAAAATTGAGGAATCTAAGTGGGCCAGTCCCATAGTTATTAGTATTAAGAAGGATGGCCAGATCAAGATCTATTTTGATTACAGGTAACTCAAAACCTCATGTGTCATAGACCCTTTTCCTACACCATTCATAGAGGAAATCCTTGAAGGAGTTATAACAAGTGAAATCTACTCTTTCACTGATGGATTTTTAGGGTACTATCAGTGCACATTATACACAAAGATCATGAGAAGACATCCTTCACCACCGAATGGGTAAGTTTTTCATATACAGTGATTCCCTTTGGATTGAATAATGCACCAACAATGTTCTCATGCATAGTTGTGTAGGAATACCATGACTTCATTCATATGTTCTTACAGTTTATCTAGATGAATACCATGACTTCATTCATATGTTCTTACTGTGATAATCTAAGGATCATATTTGAGAGATGCAAGAAGTTAAAAATCTCTCTCAACATCAATAAGCGTATCTTTTCTACACACTCTGACACCTTTCTTAGTAATATAGTTTATAAGGATGGATTGTTAGTAGATCTAGCTAAGATAGTAGTAATCTTGGGGTATAAGAGCCTACCATTCAGAGTAAAGTTTACAGATTCTTAGAGAATATTGGGTATTATAGAAATTTTAACAAAGGATATGCAAAGATTTTTGTACCCCTGGAGGAATTTATCAGGGCCAAGGAAATTTTTATTTGGGTGATACATAGCATCATGCGTTTAAAACATTTAAGGATAATTTTACCATGTCACAAATCTTGTGCTTCCTTCTTAGAACAAACTCTTTTATGTATATGTTGATTCTTCTGGCATGGATATTGGTACAACTAGGAGAGGGCAATTTTGATCATGTCATATGATTTGCAAGTAGGAATTTGACACTAGTAGAGCAGAATTACACAACAAAAAATCACAAGGCATTATATATGATTTACATGCTTCAAAAATTTTGCAAAGATTTATCGGATACAATGTTCATTTTCTATAGAAATCATCGACACTAAATTACTTTATAAATAAACTTGTTTTACTAGGGAGCATCTATTGGTGGTTACTCCTTTTTCATGAATTCAATTTTATGGTTGTAGTCAATCTCGGAAAGAGAAACTTGAACCTAATCACTTATCAAGGATTAATTTTGGAGAAGACACCCATAGTATTGAGGACACTATGCCTAACACACAATTGCTCGGGTTGAAGAACACACTAGATTATTTGGAGGACATAGCATTATTTTTGTGTGATGGGCTCACTTTGGAAGGAATGAAGACCCTGGAGAAGAAGAATTTTGTTATACGTGTTGTGCCTTACCATCTTATTAGAGGATATTTGTATAAAATGGGTAGATATAAGGGCTTGCATTGGTGTATTTTGGAACATGAGTGTGAATCCATTATGGAAGAATCTCATGGTGGTATAGTAGGAGGACATTATGCAGGTGATGCAACTACATGTAAGATTCTTGTAGCTAGTTTATGGTGGGAGAAATTGTACGTGGATACCAAGGATTTTGTTAAATCATGTGATCATTGTCAAAGAATTAGAAAGCATGGAAATATGGATGAAATACCTTTGATACCTATAACAAGTGCGTAATGTTTTTAAAATTGGAAACAGATTTTGTAGGGCCTATTACACCACCCATGTGTAGGATAGGTGTGTGCTACATTATCACATGTACTAATTACTTGACAAGGTGGGAAAATCCCGCACCTACAAAATATTTTACAACATATAGTAGTAAGGTTCCTTTGGGAAAATATTATCAATAGGTATGGATTCCTATTGATTCTAATGATTGATAGAGGAATTATTTTCCTAAATGAGATAATTAGAATTTTTATAGAAGAGTTTATGGTGGCACACCATAAGACTAATCCTTATCACCCTCAGGTTAATGAAACTATTGAAGCTTTCAACAAGATCTTAGGATAAACATTAATGAATATATGTGATGTTGGAAGAAAATATTGGGATGACAAGGTATAGGTCAATATTTGGTCGTCTAGAACAACCTATAAATGGCTGAACAAGGCCACACATTTTCAGTTGGTGTTTGGTGTGGAGGCTATATTACATGTGGAATTTATGCTACCATCAATGCATATTATTTGTGCACATGGTTTGGATGATGAACAAGTTGTGGATCAGTGTATTGAAAATTTGATGTAGTTAGATGAGCGGTGTGCCATTGCAGGTTTGGAGCTAGAAAATAGAAAAGGCATGACTTAAAGCTTGGCATGACATGCACATCAGGAGTAAGTCCTTTATGTTTGAAAATATGGTACTTCTATATGAATCCAAAATTACGCACCACCCAAGGAAGTTGAAAGTCCATTTTTAGTGACCAAGATACTAGACTTGGGTGCATGTCAATTACAAGTGTTGGATGGCACCATGTTTCCTGATTACTTGAATGGTATTACGTTGAATCCATACTATAAATAATCTTACGTTATTCTTTAATAAGGAATTATTACCATTTATCTTCAATTTCCCTTTGATTTTTGTTTTTCTTTGCTTGTTTGTTGAAATAATTTTTTTCGTGTGTAGAAGATGATTATTACTTATTGATTTGATGTGTAGAGGACCACACATACTTTTAATGTGGGTTGTAAGTAGGTGTGACTATTTAAACATGACATTATTTTCCTTAGATTAGGTTCATAGGTGTGCACAATTATTTTCGAATAAGGGTGCATAAAGAAACAAGGAAGGTGTTGTAGGTGTTTAGGGTGATGGTGCTTGAAGTATATTTTGTCAAAATTAAAAACGATGTGAGATAAAGGCCATGCACGGTAATGTGAGGGAGGAAACAACATAACATACTACTTGGTATTTTTCAAAGAAGAAGATGGGTTGTGGCATAGGTAAGTGCGCACAATGATTTTTGTAGTCTTGGAAGTAGTGGTGTGCTCTGAAGGTTATGACTATCGCATGTGGAAAAAATAATAGAAGAGCTCGAAAAATTAAAAATAACATTTAATGCTTTATCGGTTGAATGTGAGGAAATATTAATGGGGATAAATTTTATAAAACTATAAAAGGAGTGTGGGAAAGTGCATTTTTACCTTGTATATTGAAGAGTTTGCATGTTTAAAGAGTTATGAAGTGTGCATTATGTCCAAAGAGATTTTATAAAGGATATTTGAATAAAACCAAAGAAATAATACACATGACTAGATTTAGGATCTCCTTCAAAGGAATTCGAGTGTTGGAAGAAGGTGTGGTGGCTTGAAATACAAAAAGGGTGAATCTTAAAGGTTAAATTTACAAAATTAGGGTGTGTAGTTACAGAGCTAGGGTTTGAAGTAAATTCATAGAACCTCCATTTATAGGAATAGGGCATGGACTAGGAAAGGGTGTGTAATAATTAAACACACGATGGATTGAGTAAGTTGTATCTCTACTTAGGTCATGAGTTTTCTTATAAATTTCAAGCTTGACATCTAAAGAAATTTTGTAATTTGACAATGGCACCAAAGAAGGCACCAACTATATCACCTAAGGGAAAAGGGAAGAATAATGTAGTAGAATGCATGTAAGAAGAATGGTTCTCGGAGATTCAATATCTATGTGAGGTGATTATAGGGAAACCATGGGATTCATACTTGACCAAGTGCAAGATTAGTTATTACAACCATTTCTTGAGTAGCATGAGGCTAGGATAAAAAGATAAGTGTTGAAGAAAATGGACAAGAGAACTAGAGATGGTAAGTTATTCTATGATGATAAGGTGAAAAAAGGGCTTACAAAGAACAAGAGTTTTCTAGTTGTATGAATTTCCCTTCTTTAGCAAGCCTAAGAGCTTGTATCGTGGTTAATGTCATGGTTCCATGAGGGCTATTTCTACTTTTTGGGGAGGAGAATGCACATAACTGCATAGCTTGATTAGGAGAGTTACATATTTGTGTAGTTTAGGCCTAGAGATAGAGCATGACTTGGAGGATGATGTAGGATTAGAGGCCACTACCATTGCATTCAACTATTAGAGGAGGCCATGTAATGGACATTGTAAATATCAAAGTGACCCGTGGACATGAGTCAATGTATACCTTATCATTTGTAAATTAGGTGCATCATAGTGGTGGACATAGGTGAATAAAAAGTGTCTTCACATAGCATAGAAAATGGTGTAGAATATTACATCCAACATTACATAGTTTATTTCTAAGTGAATTATTGAAGAATGGCATGTACAAGTAGTGAAAGGTGAAAATGATAACTTAGGGTGTCATCCTTATACTAATTGTCTTGTCTGACATAGGAGTGTCAGATGGGCTAAATGAAAAAGTATGGAAATAAACGATGGAGAACAAGCCCCAATGCATAGGTTTGTATAGTATATATGTGATTGAGGCATTAATAATGCTTATAAACTCGTGGTAAATGGGTAGGACACATGGATGTGCAAATAATTTCAGCACAAATGGCACATACCAAGGAGTTTCCCTCAATCTTTAATTGTGAGGCTGAGTTTTTAGTTTGATAAAATATTGTTTGGGGAGTGATGAGGCTAGAATATGTCCGTTAAATGTACAATAAATGATCTCATCTTACTCTCATTTTTATTAAGTTTGACTACATTTTGTGACTTTTATTTGATCTAATATAAGTTAGGATGTAATTTTCCATCTTTTTTAATATGATTCTAACATTTAAAAGCTCTGTAATTCCTAACAAAGTGTTTTGGAAACTCAGTTTTGTAATAAAATAGGTCACAATCAGGTAGAAGAACAAATATGAAGTGGATTGCATGTTTTTGGAAGCATTGGAATCAATACAGTTTAGTTTCGGAACTGCTAGGCTTAGTTCTAGAACTCCTCCACGTAGTTACGAGTTCTATTACTTAGTTCCAGAAATTTTAGAATTAGTTCCGGAACTCTAGTACTTAGTTCTGGAATTATCGGAATTAGTTATGGAACTCTTGCAGATAGCTCCAAACTCTCTTGGTTAGACCTGGAATGATTTCCTTTAGTTTTAGAACTCTTCTAAAGTTACAGAACTGACAAGAATCTATTGCAAACAAACGCTGTGATGTGTTAAATCAATGAACCTATCAATCAAGAGAAGATTAGAAGAATTCCGACTCTCCATACTTGTAGATCTAGGATAATTTTCACACAACTGTACATCCAACCATGTTCCAATGCAAAGATCTATTCAGGCACGATTTATTTCCATTGTATTAGTGGAACAATTACGACCATAAATGCACCCCTGGAAGAAGTATATATATATAGACCTACAAATATATTATATATAGGAATATAGATATAGAATAGGAGATAGATATAGATTGATACACACAGATCCATCACGTTTTTGTAATGCATAACATTTTATCAATAAAATAGCCATTCTGTTTTGAGAGAAAATTAAGTTGTCAATCATGTTTTGAGGTGGAGCAAGGGCCCACTCCTCTAAGAACTAGGATCCTCATTTTTTTGGTATTTATATTTCTGGAGTAAATATTTTAGATCTGTTAGTTCTATACTTTTTCAATTCCTTAAGTTGAAATCGATTGTAAACTTTTCCTCTACAGTGTTCTAGATTAAGTTCTTATTTCTTTGCAATCATTTTTCTAGGCATTCTCAATTGTGTGTTTATTTCTGTAATGTTTATTGTTAGTAATTCCTTTCTGCAAAGTGTGTTTACTTCCAAGGCAAGTGTGTTTATTTCAAGCAATTCCTTTCGCAAAAGTGTGTTTATTTCAAAAATTCATTTTTGTAAAGTGTGTTTACTTCCAACATTTTTTCATAGTTTTATTCCAATAAGGTTTTTAACCAAGAAGTCCTTAAGACATTGAAAATATCCCCCATAAAATACAAAAATACCTACAATCAATTAATAGATCATTAAGATTCTTCTTGTTGCATATAGGTTTAGATACGCCCCTATTTTGAATATGACATTAACATAAAGTTGATTAAATGAAGGAAATAATGACACACATCATTTTTGTGCCATTTGCAAGGACCAACTAGTCGAATTTTCTAATTAGCTATTAACAAGAGAAACAATTATACATTTAGTAATTGAATAAATATTCCCTAAGCTATCACAAAATTTATGAGTAGACCAAGAGACTCCAAGGGTAGATTTCTCCCAAAAATATCTGAACAAGAATTAACATCATCCTCTAGTTTAAATAAGGAAGTTGAGAAAGAATTAAAGGCACCATTATCCCCTCAGTAAGACAAGAAGCGAATTTCCACCTTTGGAATTCTTAGATCAATCACCGTAAGGAAGTGGAAATTTTAGGAGAAAAATTATTTCTCAAGATCCATTTATGATAATTTTTTATTCTCAATTGAGTAGTCAACCTCCTACTCCTGATTTTTCACCTTCCCCAAAGCAAATCATCTACCATATTGATAGGGAAATATGTTTAGAAAATACTTCATAAATGACACGAGAAGTTGAAAGGGAACCTGATAGGACCTTTACTTATCTAATTCCATTGGAAGATGATGATACACCAATGAAAAATATTTCACTTACACATTTACCCACATTTAGAGTGATGTCATCTCAAGACCCCGACAAATTTCTATTTGATTTTAAGGTACTCATGTCATACCTATGACTACAAAATAGATAATCAAAAACTCAAGTTGTTTCCATCCACTCTGAGGGATGCAACAATGAGGTGGTTCATGGGATTAACATCCAACTCTATTACCACTTGGGTAAAATGGAAACTACCTTCCTATACAAATATCAAGATTACTATAGAGGAGAAATATGAAGGAAGAGTTTTTCAAAATCAAGTACGAGGAGGATGATAATATAGAAAATTATTTGGATAGATTCCTATTTGTGAGTAAAATATGTGGATTTGTACTTCAAGAAGAGTTAAGTAAAACAATTTTTCTTAAAGGTTTGGAAGATAAATATAGGGAAGCTCTTAACTTGATAGGAGGTGAAAATATTGATTAATTAAGGATGAATGAAATTAAAGACATTTGTAGAAGCTATTCAAGAAAAAGGGGTGCACCTAGAAGGGAAAATTAGTGAAAAGTTTGAATCTAGGTATGAAAAAACTAATGGATGAATTAGAAAACTTTAAAATAGACATTTTAGTTCAATTAACCTCTACTATGGATGGATTACAATCTAAAGAAAATTCCAAAACTAAACCATTAGCCATTTATTGTCCTAGATGCAGGATGAAGCATACAATAAGGGAATGTCCTTTGGATAAAACAAAAGTATGGATTATCTGTGAATCTTAAGAACATGATATTCATTCTTTTTCTCTTCTTCCACTCCTAAAGAATCGGCTCAAATAAACTAGTACATCATCCACAACAGAAGAATTGAATTTTGTCCAGAGATAACCTACCCAAGGATAGTTCATGCCAAGGTCATCTCCTAATCCTTGGATGATGCCATGGGCTACTCAAATAGTACCAAAAAGTTGGGGACAACCACCTTGGGCCCCTCATCCAACTTGGAATCCTTAGGATTGGGCAGGTCAATCTTGGTATGCTCAAGGACATCAACAACCATGGACTGGTCAAAATAACCAGTATGTTTGGTCACAACCTAGATGGAGTCCTAATAACTATGCTCAAGGGAAAACATATCCTAATAAAAATCAACAAGCCATAATGGGTGCCCCAACACAAAATTCACAAACTAAAAATGTGGTTCAAACACAAATTCTAGCACACCCAGTAGTAAACCCAAGAAACAACCAAATAACTCTTGTCTACGGAACTGAACCAAAAAAATTAGTTGATCTAAATGTCATGGATTATAAGGATATACAAACTAGATCTAGAAAAATAGTTAGCAGTCCACCTATTATCATCACTAAAATGATAGAAGAAACTAAAACCCCTAGTCTAGTTTCCCCCAAGAAAGATGAAAAAGAAAGAGATAAGGAACCAGAAAGAAACTCTACTGAAACTCCATTTCCAGAGAGATTTAAAGAATCAATATAAATCAAGGAATCAGAATTGGTGCAGAAACTAAGGAGACTATATATTGAAATACCACTGTTAAAAGTAATTAAGGGCATTCCAGAATCGAACAAATAAATCAAAATGCTATGTTTGAAAAGGACTAGAAGAAAGAAGCAAGACTTCAGACTATTAAGGTAGATGGGAAACTTTCTTATTTATTAGCAAGAAAGCTTTCACTTCCCAAATATGGAGATTTTGGAAGCCCCGTGTTATTTCTCTCTATAGGGAATAAATATATACATAACATTTTGGTTGATTTGGGAGCAGCTATAAACGTAATGATAGTGGAAACTCTGAAAACATTACCATTAATAGGTATACAACCTACTAACACCATATTGCAAATGGCAGACTAGTCTGTAGCATAACTAGAAGGAGTTATTGAAGATGTGGTGGTTATGGTGGAGTCATGGGAATATCAAGTTAACTTCCTTATATTGCAGCCAAAAGGAAAAACATTAGGTTATCCCATTATTTTGGTAAGACCGTGGTTAGCTACAATTGTTTCCTTAATTGATTGCAGTCAGGTGATATGACTATTTCAAATGGTAAGAATTATAATAAAATTTTATTATATCCCTTTGCATAACCTTTTAGTGATAATCAAGAGTAATTATGGGTTAATAATCCTGATATTAATGAGAGAAAAATTTCTTCATTCGTCATGATCACATATGATAAATAGAAGATATGATTAACCCACCATTAAATATACACCAATCATCCTTAGAGAATTCGTATAGTTCTAGAACATATGCAATTAGTTCTGGAACCATCACAGTTAGTTCTAGAACCATCACAATTAGTTCGAACCACACCAACAACAATTCCCTACAAATGAAGATAATTTCACTTTGGAGGAATGAGATTTATCTTGGGGAGAGGAATAATTTGTAGCTTTAGCTTCACATATATCAGGAGATGATGAAGAATTTCTGGAAAGCAGCAATGATGAAGAGTTCGACCTACAACAAGATAAATATCATAATTCTTCTTATTGTCCTTTGTCCAACATTTTGTCTCAAGGAACTTTTGGAGATGTTTCTACATATCATATGTTGTTGCCACATGCATGTCCACTAAATACTTTAATGGAACCCTTTCAACAAATCAGTTCATCATACACTGGAACCAAACATGTTGAGATTCAACCGGGTAAAATTTTGAATATTAATAACTGGTTGAAGAACGATAAAGAAGCTAAACTATTTGATGTTCTAAAAGATCATACTAAATATTTTTCTTGGGATTACAAAGATATGAAAGGAATCCACCCAATTATCTGCACTCATCACATCTATACTAAAAACATTAGACTAGTTAGACAACCTCAGAGCAGGATTAATCCAGCTTTGAAGGGATATAGTCAAACAAGAAATTGAAAAACTATTACAAGTAGGTTTTATCTACCCTATCTCAGATAGCCAGTGTGTGTCTCCTCTTGTAATTTTCCCTAAAAAGAACGGAAAATGGATAATTTGTGTTGACTATAGGGAACTCAACAAAGCCACATTGAGAGATTATTTTCCCTTACCAATCATAGATCAAGTTTTAGAAAACCTGCTTTGTAAACAATACTTTTCCTTCTTAGATGGCTTTAGTGGATACAATCAAATCAGATTTTCTGCTAAGGATCAAGCTAAAACTACATTTACATGTCCACGGGGTAACTTTGACTATAGGGTATTACCATTTGGACTATTTAAATCTCTAATAACCTTTCACGAGTTGTATTAGAAATTTTTGTAGACCTAACAAATGAATGTGTAGAGGTATACATGGATGACTTTACTATGCATGGAGATACATTTGATGATGCCTTGAAAAAATTGGACAGAGTATTGAAAAGATGTGAGCAACACCACTTGTCTCTTAGCCATGAAAAATGTTTGATGATGGTTGATGAAGGGATTGTATTAGGACACCATATTTCAAAAAGAGGAATTCAGGTTGATCAAAACAAAATCAGAATTATTTCAAACTTACCTATTCCTCAGACCCCCACTGATATCAAGTCATTTTTAGGACATGTTGGGTACTATAGATGCTTTATCAAGAATTTGAGCAAAATTGCTACCCTCATGTTTAATTTTCCTACCAAGGACTGTGAATTTCTTTAGGATGAAAAGTGTCAACATGATTTTTAAGTAATTAAAGAGAAATTAATAATTGCCCCAATATTGAGAGGACCTAATTGGGAGAAACCTTTTCATATCCAAATAGATGCCTCAAATAATTCCATTGGTGTAGTTTTGGGACAGAAAGATGAAGAAGGAAAAATGTATGTTATCTATTACCTTAGAAAAATATTACTCCCACTAAAAGAAATTACACCACCACTGAAAAAGAATTTCTTGTTGTGATCTATGTAATTAATAATTTTAGACATTACATTATAGGGTACAAAATATTTGTACATACAAATCACTTAATAATTAAATATTTAATGAACAAACTAGTGGTTGGAGGTAGAATAATTATATGGTTATTGATTTTACAAGAATTTGATATTACCATTATGGACAATCTAGGTAAATCTAATGTGGTAGTTGTTTACTTGTCAAGACTAACCACTACAGGGGAGCAAGATCCAATCAAGGACAACTTTCCAGATGAACAATTGTTTGTTATTTCAGCTGATACACCATGGTTTGCTGATATAGAAAATTATCTTTTAATAGGTAATTTTCCTCCTTATTTCACTAAGATAAAAATAAATAAGTTAATCAAAACCAAGTGCTCAATTAAAATGGTTAAATGGAATGCTATATAAGTGTGGTCCTGATTTGTTTTTACACAGTGTGTAAGAGAAGATAAAATATTTGACATCCTCTAGGTATGTCATGATGAACCAAGTGGAGGACACTATTTAGTGAAAAGAAAACCTCACAAGATACTTGGCACTGGTTATTATTAACCATATCTATATAAAGATGTGAAGAAATATGTCAAAGCGGTGTGATCCTTGTCAAAGGATGAGACAACCAACCTTTACTAATGAAATGCCTCTATAACCTCAAGTATTAATTGAACCATTTGAGTGATGGGGCTTGGATTTTGTTGGTCCTTTTAGTCCTTCTTCACAAGGGAAGGAACATATTATTGTGTGTAATGATTACGTGACAAAGTGGGTAGAAGTGTAGGCTTTAACAAATGCCACCAAGAAGCAGTTGTTGATTTCCTTTGGAACAAAATTATGGTAAAATTTAGAGCACTAAGGATCATAGTTTCAAACATGGACAATAGTTTATGTCTAATATGATCCAGGATTTTACAATGTATTATCATATCGATCATAGGAAGTCATCTCCTATCACCCACAATTGGAAAATATCCTTACCAAAACAAATTGAAGCACAAAGAAGAGATAAGGTAAAGAGACTACCCGAAGCTATCTGGGCTTACAATACAACTTGAAAACTACAACAAGGTGTTCACCATATGAGTTAGTCTATGGGAAAAATCCCTTATTTCCTATTGAATTTAAACTACAAACATTGAGGACATCAAGTTAAGGTGGGTATTGAGTTGGATGCAACTCAAAAGGAGAGAATCATTCAATTCAATGAGTTGGATGAATTGAGAATGGAAGAACTTTATCAAACAATGATAATCCAAGATTAAAGGAAGAAATGGCATGATACACATATCAAGAAAAGGAAATTCAAAGTAGGAGAGTGGGCATTGTTGTTTGATTCTAAGTACCAACAATTCAAAGGAAAATTGAGAACCGGATAGTTGGGACCCTATCGAGATTGAGCAACTATTTGACAATGGTTATATTCGCTTTACATCCCATTGATGGCAGCAGAAGAATACTTTTGGTCAATGGTCACAAAGCAAAGATTTATAGGAAGCCTCTTACTAAGGATGAATTCTTGAGGTGATTAGATTTGATTTAAAAGTTGATATGATGACTCATTTATTATACATCATGATTAAAAATGAGTAATCATGAGAAAGATATTGATGGAATAAATTGGCAGCATAGTTATAATGAGTTATCATTAGTGTGGAATCAACAAAATGAAAAGTATTTGTAGATAAATTTTAAGGAAGAAGCATTGAATTAGGTTTGCATTCCGCAACTACAACACAAAAGTTCTGCAGCTAAGTATAGTAATTTTATAGCTAAATTCATTAGTTCCACAGCTAAGCAAAGAGTTCTTTAGCCAACCCGCACAAGATTAAAGAAGAAAAAATTTGAATCACCTCTATATCATGGGGATTAAAAAGAAGTTAGAACCAAAGGATGATACCCATCTCATTTCAGATGAAGAAGTGGAAGTTATCTTTCATTAGGTAGGATGGCTGGAATTTATGAGAAAGTTCCCCAAGTATAACAAAAATTGGTAAGAGAATTTGTTATAAATTTAGATCAATCTAGGAAAAAGGTTAGAACATTTTTTATTTCTTTTTTTGTGAATACAATAAGTAATATAAAGTTGGAGTGCCAATTGGGAATGTCCCAAACCATGTCGAGGGAAATTAAAAGACGTAGTTGAAACCCTATTGAAAAAGGGGAAGTTGAACCCCAATATATTTATTACACAAAGAAAATCAAAAAGGGGTCGAAGGGCCAGCTTGCCCAAACCCTTCAATAGAGTGGCATTTTGGATAGTCAAGTATTTAACCTGTGATGGTCAATTAAGGTCAAGCAGGAAGAGAAGTTTTGAAGATCCTCATATACCTTAGATATGGAGCTATAAAACCAAAACATATAGTAAACCTTCCGTGGTTTTATTTTTGACTCCATCCATACAATGGCCAAGATGTATTCCTGGGGTGTGGGAATAATCAAACATCATGGTTTAGTGCATTTAGTGTGCCAGCACCATTTCCTTTTGAAGAAAAATAGAGAGGAAATGTGGGAGAAATTTCTTAGCAAGTTTAAGCAGATATGTGATATTCTCAAGAGAGTAATAACAACTCCTTTTGCTCCTGTAATTAATTTGTAAATTGATGTGACTACAGAGGAAAATAAAGAACTAGGTGGAGAGGAAATACCAAAAAGAAGAATATCTAGAAGAATGACTAAAACTAGAGAAAGTACTATGCCTTATAAAGAAAATCCTTCCTCTGTAGTAGCTACAAAAGAGATAATATTTGTCTCTGACAGTGACAGTTCACCTAGGCAAGAGCAAGAGGTGAAAATCAAAAGAAGCTCTAGGAGGAGACCTATTTATGTACATTTTGAGGCTCCTCAAAGAAGGAGAATTCATAAAAGTTCTAGAGAAATTCTGGAGGAGATGGAAGATCAAGAAGGGCTAGAAAAGGAAGTTTCGATATTTTGGGCAGCATGGCCATGACTCCTCATGGACCAAGCCAAAAAGAGATAGAAAAAGAAGATGAGATATTTGAGGAATAAATTTTCCAAGAGATGGGTGAATCAGTAGCACCATCACATGAAGAAGATGAATTGGCATCTTGGAAATGGAAAGGAAATCCCCTATGGTAGAAGAAGAATGTTTAACTCCCAAGGAACTTTTAGAGAAAGAAGAGAAACAACAAGTTAAATAGGCTTTGTTTCTGTCTAGAGAAGAACTCATTATTAGAGAAAAGGATGAGGAGTTGAATTTTCTCAAACTTAAATTAGAACAGAGAGAAATGGTTATTGGGGAATTAACAACTTAGCTCACTGAAAATACTGAGGAAGTGACAAGAGTTAAACAATAGATGATGGAGAAAGAGGAAGAATGTCAAAATTCTAGAAAATAAACTACTCTATCAACAAATGCTACACAAACCGAATTAAATTATTGGCCACTTAAACAAATATGGAATGATACTTGCAGAGAACTCAATGAAGCCAAGACATCCAATGAGGACTTGAAAAGCAAGATAGAAGAAGAGAAGAAAGCAAGAAAAGAATGGGAAGAAAAGTTTTACAAAGAAGAAAATGACAAATTTAAATATCTTGTGAAAATACAAATGGTTTGCATGATGAGTGAGAAATTTATTACATGCAAGAGACCTTCTCCTGCATATAATGTTTTTTAGGAACAATTCATTCGCTAGCAGTTGTCAAGGATAGCATGTGGCCTTCCACATGAAATAAAAGATGAAGTTGATTTCACAAAGCCTATTCCTTAGCCAATGCAGAGTAGAAAAATCTTCTCTATGAATTCTATCTCTGCAATTTCATGTTGGAAAAGAACTCAGGTTTTATGATCAATTTGTATGTAGGGGAGAGCCAACTTAATGCATTTGTTTCTATTCTTCAAAATTATATTGCATGGAAGGAAAGGAAGTTAGAGCATTTGTTAAAGGTTAGTTCATCTTGTCTCTGTATGAGGATTCATTATGGTAAACCATCCACCTTTTCTATACATTTTAGATCCCATGCATTTGATAAAAGGTTCAAGGAACCTCATCTTACCAATTTTCAAAGAATTATTAATGCCTTCACCTCTTATGAAGAGGAAAATTTGAAATATATTTATGAGGCATGTTTGAAAAGATGGAAATTTCTCACGGTGCCATTGAGAAGAAGGGAAGTAATATCTCCCAAAACTTAATCTGGAGTTTGCATAGAGTAAAATCCTTATGTATGGTAATTCCTCGATCAATGAAAAGAACAGAGAGGCATATGGATGGGAGTGAGAAAAGACATCCACTCCTTCGCACCCCCATGTCACCATGGCGAATAGAGAACCACAAGATCCCACTAAATTTGATGCATGGCAGAGGAAAGTAGAAGCAGGAGTAGGGTATAGTACCTTTGAATTAAAGCATTGGGATATTAAGTTCCAGCCATTTGATCTAAGAAATCAAATGGAATGTAAAATATATAACCCAAAATTTTAATATTAAACTTTGTAAAGGGACTTACGAACAAGTAAGTATGGGGGAAATGATGAGGCTAGAATATGTCTATTAAATGTACAATAAATGATCTCATCTTACTCTCCTTTTTATTAAGTTTGATTACATTTTGTGACTTTTGTTTGATTTGATATAAGCTAGGATGTAATTGTCCATCTTTTTTATTATTATTCTAATGTTTAAAAGCTCTCAGTAATTCCTAACAAAGTGTTTTGGAAACTCGTTTTATAATAAAACAGGCCACAATCAGGTGGAAGAACAAATATGAAGTGGATTGCATGTTTTTAGAAGCATTGGAATCAATATAGTTTAGTTCTAGAATCTGTTAGGCTTAGTTCCGAGAACTCCTCCACATAGTTACGATTTACTGTCACTTAGTTCCGAACTTTCTGACTTAGTTATGAAATTCTAGTACTTAGTTCCAAAATTGTGAGAATTAGTTCGGAATAATCAAAATTAGTTCAAACACTTGTAGATATCTCTAGAACTCTCTTAATTAGACCTGGAATAATTTCCTTTAGTTCTAGAAATCCTCTAAATTTATGGAACCAACAAGATTATATTCCAAATGGCCAATGATTTGTCAAATCAATGATCCTATCAATCAGAGCAAATTAGAAATCTTCGAATCTCCATACTTGCAGATCTAGGATAACTATCACACAATTGTATGTCTAGCCATGTTCCAATTCAACATCTATTCTGGGCACGATTCAGTTCCATCGTGTCGGTGGAAAAATTATGACCATAAATTCCCCTAGAAGAAGTATATATATACATAGACCTGTAGATATATTATATATAGGAATATAGATATAGAACAAGAGATAGATATAGATTGATACACATAGATCCATCATGTTTTTGTAATGCATAACGTTTTATCAATAAAATAGCCATTTCTATTTTGAGAGAAAATTAAGTTGTCAATCATGTTTTGAGGCGGAGCAAGGGCCCACTCCTCCAAGAACCAGGATCCTCATTTTTGTTGGTATTTATATTTCTAGAGCAAATAGTTTAGATCTGTTAATTCTGTACCACTTTCAGTTCCTTAAGTTGAAATCTATTGTAGACTTATCCCTACTGTGTTCTACATAAGGTTCTTATTTCTTTTCAATCATTTTTCTAGGCAATCTCAATTGTGTGTGTATTTATGTAACGTTTATTTCCAACAATTCCTTTTTGCAAAGTGTGTTTACTTCCAAGGAAAGTGTGTTTATTTCCAGCAATTCCTTTCTGTAAAGTGTGTTTATTTCTAGCAATTCATTTATGTAAAGTGTGTTTACTTCCAACAGGTTTTCATAGTTTGATTCCAATAAGGTTTTTAACCAAGAAGTCCTTAATACATTGAAAAGATCCCCATAAAATACAAAAATACCTACAATCAATTACTAGATCGCTAAGATTCTTCTTGTTGCATATAGCTTTAGACACACCCCTAGTTTGAATATGACATCAACATAAAGTTGATTAAATGAAGGGAATAACGACACCCATCGTGGGACATTCTACATGAAGAATAGAGTTAATAGGCCATGGTGTAAACTACTGTTTTCTTTAACTTCTATGTATTTCCAAGCATTGCTAAATAGAAATTATGGTATGCGGAAGTTGAAAATTGATAAAAACATGGTAGATTCTAAATTCCACACATTCCACACTTCATATGTATATCATATCAATTCAATATATGTGGAAACAATAGATTCGATTATATATATATATATATATATCACTTCTGAGATTCGTAGTAGTGAAGGAAACAAGGAAGGTCTACATATATCTTAGGCCTAGATTGAAGGATGGGAGGTATATTGATGGAGTAGACCTTCCTCTCCCAAAACCACCAAAAGGAAAGCATATTGTGGGAACCAAAAGAGCACACAAGTAGACCCCTCCTA
Organism: Taxus wallichiana var. yunnanensis; assembly: GCA_018340775.1. Lineage (NCBI taxonomy): Eukaryota > Viridiplantae > Streptophyta > Pinopsida > Cupressales > Taxaceae > Taxus > Taxus wallichiana. The sequence continues at coordinate 46,596,908 of CM031244.1, read as the reverse complement.
GAAAATAAGAAAAAAGAAGGAAAAGGATAAGTACGAGTAGGTAGAAGATGACATCACGATCAACCACATTCACAAATATAATTTATGGAGAGGGCGCCGGTAGATAGTAGTGCAAGGAATTTGGAGACAACAAGGAAGTCACCAAGGGTCTCTCCAACCAATCCAAAGCACGAGAAGAAACCCTCAACCCAAATAGAATAAGATGAAGGTTGGTGACCACTAAATATAGTGATGAGGAGAAGTTTGAGGAAGAGGCTTTGTTTAATGAAGAATCCCTAGTCATCCATATGTTGGATGAGGGTGAAGAATATCCCAATGATGATAATGTGCATCGTGATGGAGATATGCCCACTGCGCATGAAAGTAAAGGCCCTACAGGTGAAGAGGAGGAGAAAGAGAAGAGTGATGGCGAGTCATATGGAGAAGGCATAGGTGGAGATGGAAGTAGCACGTACCCAAGTGCATCAATTTAGATACCAACAAGAAAGTGAACTATTGGAAGGAAGAAAAGGGAGGAATTATTGTGAACACCCTAGGTAAACTATATTGATGATCAATCAAAGGTGTTGTGCACAAGATTCTAAAGTACAATATAGAATAAATACCTCTATGGATGGGAGGTGATCAATCCAAAAGGAGAAACCATGCACATAAGGTAAATGCTTTCTTTGAATATAGATATTCACATAGAGGAGCCTTAGTTTTACATGAACAATGAAGTATATGTTATGCATAAGATGAAGAAACCACCTAGTACAGTCCTCACTACCATCAACCCCATTGAATTAACTGATCAGTGGGGCAACGATGCTCTAAATAAGATGATAGCACAAGTAGCACATAGAAATTTAGACAAGGGGGTAACTATTAGAGTCTTTATCAATGACAATAAGGACAAGTAATATGAGATCCAACTACTTACAGAGGATCTAGGAAGGTGAAATTTTTCTCTAAATATGCCTTCCATAAAATAGTTCACATTGTAGATACAATAACAACAATGCTTCCTAACCCGAAGAAAAGGCTAAGGATGAATACCTTTCATAACTACAATACTTATAATATCTAGCACATATGTTGTTATATTAAAATAAGTATGAGAAAGGAGTGATGGAAGAAGAGTTGGTTGTAGTGCAAGATAAGAATTAAGAGGTGGTATTGTGCAAGATAGTGGAATATGAGGTGTTAGGCACCACGATTATAGATGCACTGAAAAAGGTAGGATGCACATTTGAAAATTGTCAAGTCCTTGATCCCATCCTCAATGTATACACAACTATGTAATAGAATGAGGTTAAATAGGTGCAAGAAACCAAGAAGGATAATAAGGTTGGGAATGAAGAGATAATGGCTGAAATTGTAAAGAAGTGGGATGTACTTAAAATCTGTGAAAGAGGCCTTTGATACAAGGCTCAAGGAGCTTGGTTCTTTAGTTACACATAATATGTATGCCTTAGATGGAATGGATTAGGCCTTTATGGAATATTCAAGGAGGTGAAGGAGAAGGGTGAAGAAATGACCCCAAGATGGTGTCAAATATTGACAAGTTAGTATCGAGATGAAGCTATGAAGGAAATTTCAAAGTGGGAGAAGCTAGAGAGAATCATAAATATGGAGCTCCCTAAAATACTCCAACCATCCCAAGAATAAAACCCAGTTTGATCCTAAGTAAATATAATATTCTTTAATTCATTGGGTATATACCCACTATTCTTTCATCTTCCACATTATTTATTCTTCCATTTCTTGAGGAACAATATCTGATTCAATATTGCTGAGGATGGAAAATATCCCTAGTGTTCGGTAATGTTGGTCAAGGAAAATTTATTTAAGTATTGGTAAAGGACAAAGGCTCATGCACAATGTTGTCAATTTTTTCCCCCCAGGAAAAAATGGATAATAGGATAATACCCTGAGACTAAAAATTCTTCCATAAATATTTCAGGGTTATCAAGATAATTTCAAGCTTTGAGAGCCTTGTATGTTATTCTAGAAGGTTTCGGGATCTTTTGGGATTGTTCTTCCTTTTTAATATCTTATAAGTTCAAATTGGTCTCGGAACGATAAAATTTCCTTTGGAAGAGCCCATACTTACTCAACTCAAGAAGGACACAGTTAAAATTGGCATATGTTTTTTCAAGTGTCTTTTCATACTTTTAAGACCCATTTGTTCATTGCTAAAGTTACAAAAATGAAGGGTAAGTAAAAAAATTTTCAAATAAGCATGGGGATCATGAGCTAAAGATAGCTCGCTAAACAACTCGGTGAGTTGATCGACGAGCTAAATGACATTCATCACATGGTGGCTCGGTTGGTCGAGCATGGAGCCTCGAGGTTGCAATCATTTAAAAGCACATAGGTTTATAGCTCACCAAAATAGGTTGGATTTGACTCATAAAATTTTTATAGAAGAAGGTGAGCTTGTATTTAGCTCAAGGGGTGAATGATTTAGTTCACGCAAGTTTGAGGTTGAGTTGCTTATGACTCATTGGACAAGTTGAAGGAAATCATGAGTGAGTCATTCCAGTAAAACTTGGGGAAGGAGGTAATGCTGAGGAATTCATTTAGATGTATTAATAATTGCAAAACCATAGGCACTCTACCATAGATGAAATTATGAATAACTCAGTGGACACAAAGTAAACCGAGTTTTGAGTTATAATTTTATGGGGCAAGATAGCTCGGGATCAAGTTCCATTTTAGCTCATATGAGCTAGGTAAGAGTTTGGTTGGTATTTTGGAATTATGCAATCAGTTTCCCAAACTTTGAATCTGAACCGACATGGAGGATACAACATTTGGAGAAGAAATATCGGATCTAGGGCCAACTCAATGTGAGACAAGATTTTCACAGTCCTGAAGGAGATGCAGGATGTCTCGGTAAGAACGTGTCGTGTCGAGCTCACAGAAGTAGAGTGGGTGTTTGAGGTAGATGATGCATGGTTCAAACTCGGGGATTGAGCTCAGTTTGGATTCATCGAGGATCATAGGGAAATGCTAAACCAAGCTCATCAAGTTTACTTAGCCAGTGCAGGTTTTAGCTCGGATCGAGTTGGGAGGCTACCATCGTGGGGAGATATCAAATCCCACAAAGAGGACCTTGGTGACATCAGATTAGATTCATTTGGATGGAGCCTGAGCCATTGAAGTTCCTCACTAAGTCAATAATAACTCGGGAACACGAAGAGGAGCTTAATCAAGCTCAGTGTGGGAAATGAGGAGGCCAACTCGGTCGTGACATAGGTGGGGTGGTCGAGCCATAGGAGAATGTAATCTCATAAGTGAGAAGGGTTCGGTGAGCTATTCAAGAGAGAAAATAAGGTAGGCCAAGCTGGTAAGGAAGCCACTATGGTGGTGAGATCAAGACTAGGTGTGAGCTTGACCATGACAGACTCGCTTAACTTACGAGGTATGACTTGATTGAATTTCTCAAAGATCCAAATCAGGATCTGTGTGAGGGAATGGCGAGTTGTTCATTTGAGTAATTTTAGGATCTGTGGTAATTGTAATAATGGAAAATGAAAAATACATGCAAAACATCATATAATTGTTTATAATGATTAGATATGCATTTCAATCATGTTACCGATTAATTATGTTGGCATTTGTGTTATAACATTGAAATTTTCAGGGAAGATTTTGAAATATGAAAGTGATTGTATAAAATATTGTATTCAATAAAGTGAGTGCACATCACAAGATTCCATTTCAAGGTCATTAATAATAGAAAAAATCTTATTGTCCTTCATAATAATAAAGATGCGTAAAATATTAATGAATGTAAAATATTGTTTACATGATCTTAAGGTATTTTCTTAAAATTTTCAAGTGTTATCTATATGCTTCCACATTTCTCATACATGGACCTAACAAAGAACTTACAAGTACAACATCTAAAAACTATTATTTCAATTACATTTTGATTAGATGGTTATTCTGTTTCATAGAATTTCCAAATTGGAAAATTCATGGAGCATAGTGGCAAAGGTAACCCCTTTTCAATAAGCCTAATTTTTTAGTTCCTACAATTTTTGCACATCCATAAGATTATATTTTTTTGAATAACTTTAAATCTTTTTCAAGACCACTATTTTGTGTATATATTGTGCTCATATGATTCCAAGATCTTATATCTTGTTGAGACATATTTTTAGAGTGTTGATGCACAACAAATTCTAGATTTCATTTGTTTGAGAGATTTTCTTGAAAGATTTTATGTGAGTGTGTATACTTCCATATTGTAACAAAAACATCACACAAAAATTCACTTTGAATAATATTTTGATGGACATCCATATATTTGTCAAATTACTTTATATTTTTTAAAATAATAAATTTGTAAGAATCAAAATAATACATAACAAAAGAAGAACATAAAAACATTAGCCAATAAATGTAACAAGTAGCATATCCCAAAAAAATAATGTTGCATTAAATAAATTAATATTCAACTCTTCAACATTCACTTTAATAGAGATCACCTCAATAATACATTAGATAAATATAATCCTTATCAAAACAAATCACTTTATAAAACCATATAGTGTCCTCCATGGCCGATTGAATGATAAGCATTGAAATTTCCTACTAAAGAGTATCCAAAAATAAATAATGTCTCTAACTTCTCAACAATAACACTTCCCGTAAACAAATACATATAAATAAAAATCTCAAATAAGGTATTTAGCATTAAAATAATAAAAATGAAAAAGAAGCACATGTACTAAATAAAAATAATAATTATTAAGTAGATGCCAATTATTTGGCCACTTATTAAGGAGAGAACATTTGTTTGTGCTAACTGTAGGAAGAGACATCAAGTGGATGGATCTCCATTAACATGCATCTACCATTATTTATTTCACATGAATTTTTCATGAATAATATGTGTAATATCAATACAAAAGTAAATTCAACAAATATTATTTAGTGTATATTATTCTTTTAAATTAATAGAAGTGCCATTTTGAATTTAAAGGAAATTAACCAATGCAATTGTTGTTGTTTTATTTTTGTATTGATGAATAAGAAAGATCTATTTAGTGTTGGGAATGATACTTCAACCATTATAGCTAAGTGGGCATTCTCACTAGTGCTTCTCAGAAATCAACAAATTATGAAAAAAAAGTTATATGAACAAATAGATCATTAATTTTGTGGGAATTTAAAGACTTGTTGAAGAATAAGACGTTTCAGATTTGATTTATTTTCAAGAAATAGTGAAAGAGAACCTGCACCTCCACCCTCAAGAGCCCTTGATAGTCTATGATCCACTAAAAAATTACAAGATAGAGGGATGCTTTATTCCTACAAAAATAGGAGTTCTTGTAAACATCTTGGCAATCCTACAAAGGCCAAGACACTGCTTATTTGGGAGAATCATCCTAAATTTTGACAAGACAAATTTGTTGTTAATGATGCAAGTAATAATATTGATGTGAGGGGTCGTGCATTTCCACTTCTTACCTTTTGAGAGCAGAAGAAGAGCATGCCATGAAGACAATGATTTAGTTTTTTGACTGGATTGTAAATGGAAAATATGACACAAACATGAAAGAAGGTTTCGGGTTGACAATTTCTAGGGCTACTAAGTTTTCCCATCTTCTTGCATGGAATTCTAGTTAAGAGTTATATTCAAACTGAAGTAAACATATATGATATTTTTTAAGATACAAATGATATGTTATGTTACAATTCTTGCACCCTCCATGCAACTATTTGTCTTACAACAAACTCCTTTCAAATTTGTAGAATTCTTGCACTAACAAGATTATATATCAAACCTAAATATACAATGAAACATCTACCCAAAGGATAGGATCCCAAAAGGCATGTTTTGTGGTAAAACTAAATTTTAAAAATTAAAATTAGGAAGATGACCATGCCGACCTTTCAAAGAAAATTCACTTTAGAAAGGCCTATTGGCTAATTATAACGTCTTAGGGCTCAAATTTCTATTTGGATTTTCTCTTCCATATGCTTCCAAGTGGCCACAACTCTTTTTAAATGTCCATTTTCTGTAAACAATCTGAGCCTACCATTCATGTATTTCGACAAAGGTAGATTTTTTATACACACCGAGATATTGTCCACAATAATGTTACTGCCATTTTTAGACACACGTTATCTTGAAAGCATGATTAATGGTCAAGAATATGCCTCATAATGTAGTTCTATCTTTTGGAAAACTAATTTTCAACCATATATGGAACTACATATGCATTCCTATTGTTAACAAAATTTATATCCATTTGAAATTTTTCATACTAAATATTTACATCAACATTGTATCACAAACACGCATAGTCTAAGTTGTTAAGAACCATGAACTTGTGCACTGGTTTGATTGAGAAAATGATGAAGATTAAACAGTAACATACATGTTTGTAAACATATTCATTACCACTATTAATAGAGCTTACAATCCATTTCAAAATTGCCATGCAAAAGCTTTACATCAACATAATTACAAATGCACAAAGTACAAAAGTTATTGATAATTATACTTGACCTGATTTGGAAGAACAAATGATGATGATGTAAAAGTAAATGAACATGTTTGTAAATGATGAAGCAAAAACTTCCGACTAAATAGATTTCTCAAATTTGACTCATTTTTGTTCTAGTGTCTTACTATCCAGTTTAATAAAACATTGTTTTTTATTGTCATTTAGTGTCGAGCAAGGATGTTTCTATTCCCACACTTGAAAATTTGAACTCTCGAACTTATTTAGCCAAACAAATGATAAAATTAAAAAGCAAATGAGCATACTTGTAAATGATCAATCAACCCGCTTTCAATTATACATATTTAAACTTGTAATTTATTTTGTTCTATTATCCAATTCAACAAAATAATCACTTAATTTTTTTTTGATATTTTATCTATACAAGGAATATCCTAGGACAAATTCACCCTCAACCAGAAAATTGACCAACACAATGTTTTGCCTCGAGAGGAGACTAATAAACCTCGTAAATGAATTCCATTGAGGATAAATTTCAGCACTAGTGTAAAACCACACCCACCCCCACATATTGTTAACTAAAAATATCGGTTTAAAATTTTTCCAAAAGAGCCTAGACAAACCAAAGACAAGTAAACAATTCCAAAGAAGAAAGAAAATGTATCAAATAAAGATGCTAGATCTTTATAAATTGACATCAACATTACTAAATGTTTAATATTTTGGTGTGTAGAGGTACCGAAAGCAACCTTTTCATTGAAATGGGGAATTTCAGCTTCAAGTGTTACCCAATTTTATATTGAGAAAATTTTAAATCTATCATTGAATACCGAGAATCTAAAAGTCAAATTATTGCCCTTATGGTGTAACAAACACCGGTAGATTTGCAATATTACCTTTATGGAATATTTTCGATAAGTAGTATGTTGAAATAGAAGCTACTCACCTATGCCACCATTGATATCTTTCCTCTAAAATCATTATGAATCACCTATGAAACATCTTGTGATGAATTGATCATAATTACAAAAGAAAAGGCACTCAAACAAATATCATTTACAAATAAAGAAGATAATAAAACGATGAAGATGTTATATATGAAAATAAATAAATATAGTGTCATTAAATTTTCCTGTAGAAGTTACATATCTGATTCTCATGCAGCAATTACATATCTTATTTATTCCACTGCACTCTCAAATTAGAATCCAACATTTACATATTTGATTAATTCCCATATTCCATGAATGGTTTTTAGATGTTGTGTCCACTTCTATTTTTTTTTATGGTACCAAAACAATTAAAATTTATTAGAATTTCTTAAATGAGAACGACTATGAAAATGAAATGTCAGTTACACAAGAAATTTGTCTCTAGTAAGGTCTATAGCCAATGATTACGAGAATGTAGTTATAGCCAATGATTTCTTAAATGAGAATGAGCATGCGCAGCAAAGAGCTTACTTTTCTTTTATTATAGAAAAATGCCAGCCATGGTGGATTTTAAATTTTTGATTATGAAAACATGTTTTTTTATTTTTATTTTAAATAAAGGATGACTACCAAAAAAATTCAGTTACAAAGAAAGTTGTCTCTAAGAAGCCTATCGGAAAAATATTGTATTTTTGCTTAAAAATATCACCAAAGGTTTCCTTATTCCATTTTTAAATTTGAGCGTTGACATTCTTAAATTTACACATAGTTATAAACATTTAGGATCCAAAGAACCCCTTTCTCCAACATGCCTTAATGTTGTCTCTCAAATATAAGTGACGGAGCCAAAAAAATTCAAATATAAAAGGCTTACAACCATACATAGGATCATCGTAAATTTGAAGAACCAATGGATCATGGCTAGATATAATTCTAGGAAGGACTCTCATGTCTTCTTTCAGGAACATCATTCAATCTATGTTAAAGGAATCTATCTAATCTAACTTATATGAGTTCATCACCTAAGCTTTTATTCATCCAATTTAATTTATAACCTCTTAAACTCTATTACCACCATCCCCGATTCAACTAAGAACCCGTGAGAAATGTTTCATACTATCGGTTTAAACATTAGAGTTGTTGGAACCGGGTTTTGTATTCCTTATTCTTTAATTATTTAAGGACTTGATATTATTTATTCATAACCCATTATTATTTAGAGGTGCATGTGGTACTTTCACAAGGAATGCACATAATGTGAGAAAGGAGCGCACAAAGGTAACCACACAAGAAAAAGATAGAAATTATGCACGCAATAATAAAAAAAAAAATTGTGAAGGAAGAGACTACAAAAATGATAAGATCGTAAATGGCATGCATAACATCAAGAGATGAGGATAAACATGAGTTAAAAAATGGAGTAAAGATTTAGTTCTTGACACTTGCATGAAGATAACAAAATTTTGGATAATTCTAAGGACAATATGATTTTTATGAGGATGATCAGCATACATAACATGATTAAGGTGGTGGGTGGATAATTTATTCCAATGTATAAATGTATTAGTTAACTACAATTGTAAAATTGATAGCTATTATTATCTCTTGTAATACTAGTGAAGGGAAAGTTCCCACTAGTATAAATACCCATGGAGGGGTCTAGAATGGTATGTATTTTTATGGGATATCTCTGGGAGAGCTAGAGGAGTGATGTATGAATGACTTATACTTAGATCTTGTTACTAGATGGATAGAACTTGTAACTATGCATCAATTAATATATGAGCATTGTGTTTGTTCTATATATGGTTTTGTTACATGTTAATGAACTAGGAATACAAGTTTGTTTGTTGAAATAACAATTTAATTCATCGTTGCTAACCTTGATGGGACTTGGAGACCACTCATTATTTAGGTGAATGCACCTTAGTTTATCTAAAGTTTTATATGTAAACTCGATGGTGGAGGAACTTGTGTGTAATCGGTATAGATTTAATGCATCCATAGGTGAAGAAGGCTACTAGAATCCAACATTTTGGTTCCATTATCGAAACCTTCATTAAAATATAAGAAAGAAGTGGACATTGTTAGGAAATATATATTAGTGCTCCATTTGTATGGGTGAATAATAATTACATGTGTAATTATTATTATGATAAATTAGTGAAAGTACATTTACTATGTAAATGTAAATAGTAAATGTAAAATGTGGTTAGTATGTGGTAAGTTAGTAAGTTAGAATAATAAAACAATTAGTATTGTTTTATTATTATATTGGTGAGAGGTTGAAACCATATGGGTGTATGGTTGTATATGAAGACAAATGTTGTTGTAAGGATTGTTATTTTACATCTCCTATATAATGGAGTGTATTGAAATAGTGAATTAATGAAAATATAATATAGAGTTGTTGATTTCAATTATTGTCTGTGTATCTATTTCATGGATTCTTTGTATTAGATCAGATTAATTTCTACATTTGGTACCAGAGCAGGTTAAATCTGTCTCGAAGATGATCTCGTAACTTTAGTTTCGCGATCTGGGTTTCTCCAAAATTTTGCGTGCAGAATGATCTGTTATACAGGAAGCTACAGTAGAAATTTCAGCAAAACCCAGTTCACAGTTTGGGAGAAACGTGCAATTTACTATACAGCACATTGATCACTGCTGTTTTTTTGAAGAAATCAGAGAATCAGAGGTAATTCAAATCTGCATTCAATTTTTTTTTTTGATATTTAGATTCAGAAAATGGATACACCATTAGATAAATTTAATGGGTTGAAATTCCATACATGGAGAGTAAAAATTCAGATGCAGTTAATGAATAAAAATCTATGGAGGATAGTAGATGGAAATGAAAAAGCACCTACAGATGTAAGCAAAATTGTAGAATGGGAAACTAGAGATGAACAAATAACAAATGAAATTGACTATAATTATGAAGAATTTCTATACTAAGTGAATTTACTGGAGGATGGAGGCAAATGGAGGTTGGAGGTCATTCAAATGACCTCTCGTCGATGCATGCCAACGACGGGGCCGCACAGATGGTTTGGTGACATTTTTACGGTGTATTTGCTTTCAGCTTGTGTCGTGTGCTTCTTGTTATAGTTCCAGTATCAGTGTTCGTGATTGAATAAGTGGAAATTTCACATTGAGGGGGGGAACATGATCCAATGTTCCATTTCCAGTATGTCAGCTTTTTCTATGTATGTACGAGCAACAGATTTCAGTAGAATTTCCTATGTTATTCCCTGCAGTGAGATAGTGATGAGAGTTGTTGATACTACTGCATCATCATGATATCGTGGTTGTTAGTTATCCAGAAAAACTATCCAGAGGTTGTTGGTACTGTCCTCAAAAACCATCTGTTGTGTGGTTGTTGGTTAACCACTTGGAAAACCATCCAGAGGTTGTTGGTATTGTCCTTGAAACCATCCAGATCATGAGCATGCTACGTAGCGGCACATTGCAGTAAAGACAAAGGCAGGTTTTTCCCATGTTCGCACTAAGGGGGGGAATGTTAGGAAATATATATTAGTGCTCCATTTGTATGGGTGAATAATAATTACATGTGTAATTATTATTATGATAAATTAGTGAAAGTACATTTACTATGTAAATGTAAATAGTAAATGTAAAATGTGGTTAGTATGTGGTAAGTTAGTAAGTTAGAATAATAAAACAATTAGTATTGTTTTATTATTATATTGGTGAGAGGTTGAAACCATATGGGTGTATGGTTGTATATGAAGACAAATGTTGTTGTAAGGATTGTTATTTTACATCTCCTATATAATGGAGTGTATTAAATAGTGAATTAATGAAAATATAATATAGAGTTGTTGATTTCAATTATTGTCTGTGTATCTATTTCATGGATTCTTTGTATTAGATCAGATTAATTTCTACAGACATAAGATGTTTATATTAACTTAAGATAAAATCAAATCATGACTACATGCCATTGAAGATTCATTTACTAAATGACACCCGAGATGCACAAAGTTTTTCACCATAAGTGTGGATTAAAAACAAGATATATGATGCATTATATGAGACATTTTTCTGTGAAATTATGATTCATCTACATGTTATTTTAGTTACCTACTACTTGGGGAAAATTGATATTTGACTAGAAAGCATTCATGTACCTTAAATGAAAAAAAGACTTACGAGACGTGACATAACCTAAACACAAGTGGAATATTATTTGTTGTAAGGAACACTTTAGATATATATCTTTGAGTATTCAGTTCTAACATTATCTTGTGCGTAAGAAGTGTAAATTTTCTTCTTTAGGGGAGTTGTGGGGATCATTCTTAAAGCACCTATCATTAGAGGTTAAGAAAATTCTGATTTACATGGGAATATAAACTTTCCAAAATGAAAGGATAAATGCTCTGCCAACATGGGTGGTGCGGGACATAGAAAGGATAGGAAGATACCATGATCAAGTTATGGATTCCCAAGACATACATACTCTTAGGAGGATGTGGTTTGAATAAAATTGGTGCAAGGTAATGTAAAACAAGCTAGTAAGTATATGCAACTCAAATCCAAGAATCATGGGTGACACCCAACAATATTGGTTAGGTTAGGGAGAGAGAATAAATGACAAGGAATTCTAAGAAGGAATGATAGTGCACCAAGATAATATGAAAGATCTGGAGGATGAGAAATGACAATATAATTATTATGGTATCTTGATCCAACCTGTAGACACCCATAATTACACCCGAGAAATTTAAATACTTAAATTGCGCTAATTATCTCCCTTCTTACAAATTGGTGACATATCGTCAAAGGCGCTCATCTTATCTCCTATCGTCATTAATTAATTACACTACGATAATTAATTAAGTCACCTATCCAACAAATACCCTAATTAATGACCTTTTGTTAATAAATCCCCCTTCTATCTAGACTAATTAATTATTATTAATTAATTAGCTTCCCCTTTCATTTAACCAATAAATCAATATTTAATTGATTTAATCCCCTTCTATAGTCTAAATCATGCTAATATTCCTCTAAAATATTCTATAAGCTTGCACATCTATTAATTAATCATCTTGATTAATTAATAAGCCCCCTTTATCCACATGGGTCACTAAAGGAAAAGCTAAACCCTCCTAAAGTTAACTCAACCCTATCTAAACCCCCCTTATCCACAACTAACTCAACATCCCTATTATCCCACATGCAAAGGGATGTAGTGATTCATTTATCCATTGGGCTATATAAAGAGCCCTCCTCCTACCTTTACACTTACACCTAAATTCCTTGAGAAGACAAAAGCAAAGCACATAGCAAATAGACTATAAGATTTTCTTTGTTATTCTTGAGAAATTCACCATTTGAAGAGCTAAGCCTCCTTTCTTGCATTTTCTAGCCAAGTGCTTGGGTCATATGGGAATAGTCAAAGGGTCTTGTAGCCAAGATTTGATGAGCTCCCATTCCTAGGTTCTTGAAGATAAAAACAATCAATTTGATTGCCATGGAGTCTACATAGGTCCATTTTCTTTTGTTGGTAATCTAGAGAAGTAGAGGTTTTGAATAATTTAGCATGTTAATTTGATCTTGGTTCAAAGTTAATGCATTATGCTTAGTGTTGATCTTGTTTAGCTCTCATCTTGATGGTGCCTAGATTTTGACTTAGCTTTGTTATAGAACTATTTAGGTGGTAGTTCTTATTCATCTAACTTAGCTTAAGAAAAAATACACGCACACATATGGCACACCTAGTGGGATGGATCCCTAGTCCCTTAGCATTTTTTTAGCTTGAATTCTATTGTTTTTGGCTAACCTTTGATATGCACATATAGTAAATAATGTTCAATTTCTTGGGATTTTTGCTAGTATTATATGTGTAGGTTCTCATTTATAGCTATCATTTTAATGGGTTGTTGCCAATTTCAAGATAACTTGTTAAAATTTGAAGTATTGTGAGCTTTGTTGTGTTTTTTTCCATACTTTGGTTACAAGAGTGGCACAAGCACACTAACAGGGGCACAAACACCTCTTGGGTGGCACAGGTGCAATGTTAAAGCTTGAATCTATGTTTGCACACCCCAGCACACATGCACTAACCCCGACGCACATACCCTAACTAGGGCATAAGTGCACTAACCCGGCACAAATGTTATTTCGCACTGTACCTTCACTGCAACTAGAAAACCTGTCATACCAATGCATACACACTAACCCAGTGCAGGCACTTTTCTAGTGGTGCATGCACTCTGTCAGAATCTGACACTATTTTTTTATCAGTTGTAGTGCACATGCCCTAATCATGGCATACCACCTCTCTAGTGGCACAAGTGATGTGTCGATCTTAATACTGATGTTTACCTTCTTGGTACATACACCCTTACCCTTGTGCACATTCCTTTTTGGTGGCCCAGTGCACTATAAGTTAGAAAACATAGAGTGACGCATCCACCCTAACCCTAGTGCACATGCCTAAACTAGGGCACAGGTGTCTTTAAGTTTTCTTAAAATTAGGGTGTTAAGGTGCTAACTTCTTTGTAGGTTTTTATCTAATTAATGTCTATTTTTGCAAGGTATGTTTACATGCTTTTACTAGACTAGATAGACTTTATACGCATTCTTATAAGAATAAGGTCGCATATGCTCTTTCCTCGCATCCCTTAGGGAGATATTGGGAATCGAAAATAATTCTTAGGTCTTTTTGATGCTTTGAAATTATTAGGAATATCTGAATTGGAATGAGTTAACTTGGTGTGTTTGAATTAAGTATTTTTTCCATTTGGCATCTTCTTGGATTGTGGAAACATCACGTATGATCTTCTCTTGCATTCTTGGATGATCTTGAGAATTAGAAATGTTTTTACTCTTCTTATGGAAAATTACTAAACCCATTGTGTAGGACCAAAACACACACTTGTCAAAGAAAGGTGGAATCGAAACAAAGTCAAAACTACTAATACAATTTTCGTACAGGTTGCCAAAAGGTGTTCAAGCAAACCACATCAAAATTAAACAAGATAAAAATAACAACATCTTCAAAACACTATATTGTAGGTTTCATAAAAGGGTACGTCCCTATCTACTCAACTAGAACATAACCCCTTTTGCATAACGCCTTAAGCTATAACAATGGGGGTGGTACAGGGAATCCTAAAGTAGTCCACGCAAGAGGGAACCTTGTGGATGAAATGGGAAGTGATCTGCACTACCTACTTAACTAGTATTACCTTGTGAGATAGTGTTATAGGTCATCAGTATGGTGACCCTAGGGAGAACACGCGTGGACACATTAGTTGCCCTTTGTTCTCAAAGGCGGTAAAGTAAAGCCAAGATACTCCCAAGATAGTCGGGACTATTTGGGTAAATTGTACTCGCTTAAGATAGCTTTGTAACACCTAAGAAGAGATAACCACCTAGGAAGATATTCTTTGTCCAGAGCCCACATTGACCATTTCAAAATAATGTTGAGTTGTGAGCCATCATTCATCACCAAACGTGGGAATCGTTACTTTTTTATTTTTTCACTTGCCTTAAGGTGAGGTGAAACTCTACCAAAGTAAAGCCAACATTTTTCATCCCCATGTTGATCTACTTCCTTCACATTCTTTTGACACTTTTTTTATCAAAAGAAGGGTGACTACCTTTGCATTACCAATTGATTGTTTCTGCCACTTTTTTGTCCATTTACACCCATCCATGTTTGTGGCTGGGTAAGTTAACATATAAAGTGTGTAGAGGTGTATTCATATCATTGGTGGCCTTTGTGATCTTGATACCCATGTCAGGATCATCATCATAGTTAGGTGTGGTTCATCATCTTGAACTTCCTTAGAAAGGTTACCTTGTTTATATCGTATCACTACAATTTTGGTATTTACATCTTGTTTCTTATAAACTTGACCTAAATATCTATATTGTAAGGTTACGCTATACACATTTTAACAATTCTTAGTTATAATTTAATATTTTAGTTCGATTCTATTACTACCTTGATTTTGAAGAGTGCTACGTGTTACCACTTGTGTGTGTTATATCAATATCATCCTGATATCAATACCTTAATTTATCACAAAGTTTGGTTAAAATATCTTGGTGACATTGTTGTGTCACTCACAAATTGTAATCGAGACTTTTTGGGATATAGGTATTAATTTAATTTTAGCTTGCTTCTATTATACCTTGTTAGGAGGTCACATTAACTTCTTGTATTTATTTACATCTTGTTCATTCACTTGAACTTGGCATAACCGAGGACATCTTGTTAATTATCTTGCACACCAACTACTTTTTGAAGAACAATATAGGAAGTAATTCATTCATTTGATAGGCTTAGGTACCAAACATTGTGTCATTATTGATTTATCACTCTATCACATTGGTATTCTAACTTTTTTACTCATTCATATTCTTTACATTCATCTTGTTACAAATTTTTAAACACATTTACAACTTACCTTAGTGTAACTATTGCATATCATGGCTCCTAAAACATGATTAGGGATTAAGAAGAAAACATGTGAGACACAACAAGCACAACCATGGGAAGCTCAAACAAAAAAGGTCAAACCCTTTTATTAGACATGATCTAAGGCCTTTATTTTCCGCAAAAAAAGAGATAGAATAAATGGTAGATCGTAGTGGTGAAGAATTAGAATCCTTACATGTAGAATTTGACTTTGATCCCACCTTATTAGATGAGTTCCTTTTTAGAAACAAGGATAAGGTGCTAACACGGGTTGTAGAATTGAGGGCCAAAATGCCCACTCAAAATGAAACAATCCCACCTACAAATAACGCCAATGAGAAGGAGCGACCTCTTATATCAAGGAGATGACAATACGGAATACCATCATGTATATATCCCCGGAAAAATTTCTCACCAAGAAGTCGATATATGAAAGAAACATGCTATTTGAGAGAAATGTATTAAATTTAACTTGCCCCCATTAACACCCTGAACTGATCTTGGTGTTGATATGTCAAATATTAATAGAAATCATCTTTTATTTATTTCATTTTGTGTCAAAATATTAATAGACTCTTTTATTTATTTCATTTTGTGATCAATATTAATCGATCACGGAATGAATTATACAGTATTCATCAATAATATCTAGACTTGGACCGAGAGGAATTGATCCAAGTATTGCTTTAATTTTGCGAAGTGATAAAATTAGATCACGAACCTTGAACAGGTTGCAAGGTATGGAAGCATTTAGAAAGCTGGTCAGGAGTATGACTCAGGCTGATCTCGAGAAATGAAACGGTTCCCGATATTTAGTATATCTGGAAGGTCTCGATTAAAGACCAGGTAATAATTCATTGACATACAATTCTGTAATAAGAGCAGGGGTGGCTCTGTTCTAGAAAGTATGATCTGAGTCTCTCCGGGTTTTCAGGAGAAGGACCAAATTGAATTACTAAGGGTTAGTAACCTAAAACAATAACCTAACCTAGGGGTTAGATTATTGTTAGTCTAACCTAGACCTAGGCTATGTGTTATGATCCTAAAATAATAACTAAGTGTAAAATGGTTAGCATGGTCATTACCTAAAACTCTAACCTAAGATACTAACCTAGCTAACTAAGAGTTTTGGGAAGGGGCCTTTGAAGGGTGGCGAACCATGGGCGCTATTCTCTATGGCAATAAATGGGAAGGATAAGGATGAGGACAGGACATATGGCGGAGGCTTAGGCGGCGGCTAACCTTGGCGAGACTTGGCAATTACTAAGTTTGGAAATGAACTTGAGTTTTGGATGGTATGCATGCCAATTTCGGCGGTCGGTGGGAGTTGAGATTAAGCGGGAAAATTGGTTTAATGGCACTTAATGTCTAGGGAGTCGAGCCGGAGCTCGCGGAACAGCATGCAAACGAGAAGTTGGAAAGTTTGTTTGGTGTATCGCGATTTTCGGTCTTCTTCTCTCTCTTTCTCTGCTAGTTTACTGTTCTTAGCACCAGTTCTCTTGAGTTGCATGGCGAGAATGAAATTCTCTGGCTCTTTTCTCGGCCATGGAGGATATATTGTGAATAGGACAGCGAAATTTTGTTGGTCGCTGTATTTGGGAAAAAGAAAAGGAAGTTTGAGCTCTTCCTGTGGTCTGCTTCGGAAATTTGATCAACAAACAGGCATGCTAGGCCCTAACCTTTAAATATCTTGCTGTTTTTCAAGTGATTTCATTAAAACAACTCTGTTCAAATGTTCTGTGATGATTGGATGAATTTTCTATGAGATCTAGTTTGATTATTGGCACTGTATTTCTTCTGGTTCGATTTTTCTTCAAATCCGTTTGTTGGGTGTTTGTGGAAATCGAATTTTAACTCTACTTGTTTGTACATTCTTCTGGATTATGCATGAGAGGTATTTATTAACAATATGCGAGTGTTCGGCTGTTTGGCGTGAGCCCTTGGAATATACCTATGAGAAGTATAGGACCACTATGTCTTGATTCGTGGTCATTTGTTTCTTGATATAGAAAGCTGTATTAATGATTTGAAGGAATACTTGTAAGAATGATTGGTATTATCGCTTCTTTGGGTGCTCGGTCATGGGATTGTTGACAACGACTAGTGATACTTTCGGGTTTCATTTTGTTTTCAATTTTTGGCTTGGAGCAGTAAGCTGTAGTGTTATAGTCTTTTCGACCTAGCGGAAGTTGTTTTCCTGTTATTAGGTTAGCGGGAATATTTGTGCCTTGTGTATAATATAAATACACACATACTTTGTTGTATCGACTCGGTGGAGTCGATGGTGAATCGTATTGCTTTCTTTTCTTTGGAATGTAGATTTATCCATAAGTTTTGTGATTGGATTCTTGTAAAAGCACGATAAGAAGAAACAGGGCTTTTGTCTCTTTATTTGAAGTAGTTAAAAGATAAAGACTTCTGTATATGCATTTTCCTTTCTATGTGAAAGCTTGTTAGAAAGTTAAAGCGGCTTAGTTGCTTTTCCTTGCTAGAAATGGATATTCAATTTGCTTCGCTTGTTCTTTACGAATGTTATCCATGAATAGCATATATGGATTTATCAATCTATGTCATTGTCGTTCTTTGTAGGGTTCGGTGGTTATGCGTGCAAACCTTTATCGATCCTTTGTGTGAATATATAGATTTTGCTATTTCACTTGGGCGACTACGAGGAGTCGAATGAATGATTCATTTTGTTCATGAGCTGAATAAAGTTAAGTGTTGGTATTTTAAGTGCGGCGACTTAATGGAATAACATGTATTTCGATTTTGTTATTGCAATTTGGAATTCCTTCGTGTTTTTGGGATTTGAGTCTGATTCTTAGGTGGACATGTATGTCTTTGACTGAGCAAATTAGTGTAAAATGATTGGCGAGAGAGTATTTTCTTTGTCGACTATTGATATGCTTTGTTGAGGATTATGCATATGAATTCTTAAGCTTTTGCATGAATTGATACCTCCGTTTGAATCATTGGAAATTCCGGGAAGGTAACTTGTACTACTGTCTTTTTTTGAGCTTGACCTTGGGCTGTCTTTGTTACTTGTGAGGTCCTTGTGTTTGGATGACTGTTTCGTGTTTTGACCTTGTTAGGGTAAGTCGCGAATAACGCACCAAGACTTGCATGCTGCAAGGTAAGGATCGTTTGGTTGAATTCCTTTCCTTCACTTCAGTCCGATTTTGGCTGAGCAAGAATATGTATGCTATGATTCCTTCCATTTTGATCTGTCCGATCGACTGTGCATGATTTGGAAGTACCGTGTGGGCAACATAGCATAGTCCTTTGGGAAACCTTAGATTGTTGATGCAATAGTTGTTGTTTTCAGCGATACGCTTGTAGCTCTTGTTTTCAACTGGGGATAAGGCTTTACTGTGCAAAAGGAACTTGCATTGGGCTTATGGTTGTTACATGAAATGTTGATGTGTTAGTTGTTGTACAAGAGATTTGCTTTGAGTTTCTATTTTCGTGATTTAGAACAGTGATCTTGATTTCGGCCTGTCTAACTTGTTCATTTATATACTGGTTGACTGTTTTCATATGTGAAGGCAGTACAGTGATGAACTTATGTAAAAGGAAGTATGAATGGTTTGAATTCTTTCTCTTCCTTTATTTAATATTATTGATAATGAACTATCAGTAGGAAATTGTTTGTAACATATTGGTGGAATCCCGAATTGTTATGATATTTCCTTTTTGGAGAATGAAACAATCTGACCAATGTTGTGATTGTGGGTTTAATGATTGTTGTGTGCATTCGTTCCTTGTTTCTTAATATTTGATGAAATATTAGAAAATGATTAAGACTAACTGTAACAATGATAGAGTTACATAATTGTAATCATTCAGTATTACAAGGGCATAGTCTAATCATGTTTACTTATGTGAATATCTGATTTCATTTAAACAGGGTGTTTAATGAAAACAATTGATGGATTGCAATTGTTTTAAAAGTTAGTGCTTATCATGCTCAGTTCATTGAACCGACTCATGTTTGATATTTTTGCGAGATGGTTGCCGTAAGAGGTAAATACAATGCGGATCGGCGATCCGTCGGATAGTTTATTTGATTTATTATGAATTACTGACTTGATTTTATGGATGTACTATATGAGAAAAGATGTTTCTTTTCCGTTAGCATTATATCAAGTATCTTTGTTGCATAAAATGTAATTGTTCGAGTTTGAAAGGAATGAAAATAAGTGTTTGATACTTATGTGTTGTATTCTATTATGAATGATGAACTTCTTCGGTTTACGTAACGAAGAGGCATAGTTATCTTTGTATAATATGGATGCTTTTGTGATTGACAATGAAAGCTTGTAAGTAATTAGACTAAATTCTTATGAGTATTTAGTAGTTCTAATTTGATCTGGATAATGCAATATTGTAACTTAAATATTGTCTCTCTAGAAGATAGGTTAAAAATTGAGCCTAAAAGATAACGCTAAACAAGTTGGATTGAATTACTAATCCCTAGTCCTAAGTATAACAGGACAATAGTAGATTGGATTCTTAATCATTCATAGCTTTAAAATGAAAGGTATGATATGAATTCAGTTAAGAGAACTGATAGGCAATCAATGGAGTTTCAGGTGGCAATCTCAAGCATAGGTTATGAGATATTATGCAGATACATTGCTTAGAATCAGATGTATTCTAATGACTCCTTGATAGAAACTAGACCATAATACCTCTACCAAGTAATGGAATAATAGAGGAGGGTCGTCTTAAGAAAATGAATCCAGGGATTTGCAAAGGCTAACCTTAGGGAAAAGTCTTAAGAAGTAATTTAAACTCTAGTGCGTAACGCTTGTTTTGGGTAGATCTTCTCGAGGCGGATCTAAAGGTTGACGGCATAAAGTCGACTGCAGGGCTGTACCTCCGAGAAGATTAGGATCTTCTCGAAGTTACAACAATGCAGGTGACTTATGGCGACACCCTTTGCATTGATCGCTAAGATTTACACTTGATTTCACACGAGTTACCTTGGGACCGATTAAGAACGTGACCATGTTATAAGACTGCCTCGGAGATTTGGGGTATCATGACACACTGGTTGAATTGCAAGGTTGAACCAGTATGTCCTCATATCCCTAATCCTCGTAGGCATCCATATAACATTATCACCTTGTTAATCTGCCTCCGAGTGATTCAGCTGTGAAAGAAAGGACTGACAGTAGTCAGTATAAGACATTCTATATAACATATGAATGGGGTGAAGGGCGTATTCAGTTGGCGAGTATGCCGTTAAGGAATACGAGACATGAAAACGATATGTTTCAAATCTTTGGCCAAAGTATCGCATGAAAGGTGCTGCTGATTGCGTTGTCCTAATTCACCTAGTCTAAGGGATGAGATGCCGATGAATAATGGTAACTGATTATTGATTAGATTCCTTAGACGAGACATTACGAATCCCAGTTAGGGAAGAGAACCGCGAGTATTGTGTTAATTAAGAACACTAACTCTTTTTACTCATGAATAGATCGGTAGTTTACCGAGTCATGGAATGAATAGATCGGAGGTATTAGAGTCATTACAGTGCATATGGTTATGTCATTATATAAATGGTTATTTGAATTGTGAGTTCTAAATTATGTATTTAGAACCAGTATGCAATTATCAAAAAAAAAAAAAAAAAAATTGACTTGTTCTATTGTCTAAAATGAGGATGTTACATCTTGGTATCGGAGTGAAGGTTGCGGCTCTTGGACCTATTGAGTCCATAATCGATAAAAACCTGAATTTTCTTGTATGCGAGAAAATGGTTAGAACAAGGGAAACGTTGCGAGTAATGCTCCACCGAAGGAGGAGTGGCAACAACCAAATCTGGATGAGATCCTTGCTGCCTGTTGGACACAAGAGATCGCTTGCTTGGCTGTACTTGAACAACGGGGTGATGGGGAATGAGGAGGGAGAAGAAGGCGATAATAATAATCAGCAACCTCCGAGGACAACCCCGAAATGGGTGTTGATGTTAATCTTTGAAATGTACACATCGAACGAGAAAACAAAAAGGCCCAGTTAGCGGAACTCACTAATGATATCAAAAGGATAAGTCCACCTAAGTATGATGGCACCACACTAGGAGATGGAGCTGAGAACTGGCTCAGCGAAATGGAGAAGTACTTTGCTATAAGGAACTTCTCAGAAGAAACCAAGGCTATATGGGGAGCCTATCAGCTTTCTCACGAAGCATCTTCGTGGTGGGATAGCCGAAAAGCTGAGCTAAATATTGATGAGACCAATATCACTTGGGATCAATTTAAAGGCTATTTTAGGCAACGTTGGCTGCCACAACTTTTCTATGATCAGAAAATGACAGAATTTCAGAACTTGACTCAAGGGAAGTTAACAGTAACTGAATTCTGGGAGCGGTTTACAAAACTCCTCAAGTATGTACCGCAGTATCAAACTGACGAAAAGTTCAGGATACGGAAATTCATCATGGGATTGAATCCTGTGATAGGGGGAGAGGTCGATGTTCACAGTCCAACCACTATGGAAGGAGTTGTTGAAAAGGCCATAAGGCAAGAACAGAAATTAAAGGCTATTTCTGCTCATAAGGAGGAAGTGCGGAAGAAGACTGCAAACCCTTCTTGACCTCTCTTGCACCCGAGAAAGGACCATGGAAAAAGTTTGGAAACAAGAGTAAGTTTCCAGGAGATAACAATAAGAAAACAGCAGTAAATAAGCCTGCTGGGAATGTGAAGGATAATTTTGCTAAAAATTACAATAATGGTCAGAAGTCCTATGGAGGACAGCGTGACAATTATAAAACTGGAAGCAACTTTGAGCCTAAGAAGGGACCTGTAGGAGGCTGCTACACTTGTGGTAAAGACCATTACGCAAATCAGTGCCCTTTGAAGAAGGATGATCGTAATCAGCAGCATAAGATACATGCTGCAGTAGCGGACAAACAAGCTGAAAAGCAAGTGACACCTATAGAAGTTCCGGGTAAGTTATTCGGCATACCTGTCACTATTCTTTTTGATACAGGAGCTACTGAATGTTTTATATCTAATAAACTAGCTTCTAAACTTAAAAGAAAAGCTGGAAAAATGGATAAATCTTGGGTATGCAGGTATGGTAATAATTGTTTCATACAGTGAGTATGTGTCTTTTTGGAGCAGTCCTTGACTTACCTAACTTTTCCACGGAAGTTGATCTCTATGTTGCACCTTTGGGATCGTATGACATTGTCATCGGTGTTAATTGGTTAGCTGATCATAAAGCAAAGGTAGATTGCTATGAAAAGAACATAGAATGTTTAGATGATCAGCTGGAATCAGCAGAGATTCAAGGTGTGAAACGAGAAATTTCAGTTAGAAAGCTGTCAGCTATGCAGCTTAAAAAGGCTAAGAATAAAGGATGTACCCTTTATGCAGTAAAGATATCTGAATCTTCAGAAGAAGATAGTGATTTCATGAAGCAAATTCCACTGTTACAAAGTTTCAGGGATGTTTTTCCTGAGGAATTACCAGGGTTACCACCCAAGAGAGAATTTGATTTTACTATTGAAATCAAGCTGAAGGCTGAACCTATTTCAGGCGCCTTATCGGATGACTACTATTGAGTTAGTCGAGCTAAAGGCTCGATTCTGAGAGCTTTTGTCAAAGGGATTGATTAGACCAAGTGTTTCACCTTGGGAGCACTGTGATATTTGTGAAAAGAAGGATGGAACTGCGAGGCGTGTATTGATTATCGGATGTTGAACAAAGCAACGATTAAGAACCGATACCCACTTCCTAGGATCGATGATCTGTTTGATCGATCGTGGAGCAGCGGTTTATTCTAAGATAGATCTTCGATCTGGTTATCATCACTAAGAATTAAAGAGGAAGATATTCATAAAATGGCTTTCCGAACAAGGTACGGACATTATGAATTCACGAGTTCTAGCCTTTGGGTTAACTAATGCACTGCGGCCTTTATGAATTTAATGAACAATATTTTTCAAGAATACGGACAAGTTTGTACTTGTATTCTTGGGCGATATTCTCATTTATTCTAAGAGCGTTGAGGAGCACAATGAGCATCGAAGATAGTTTTGGGAATTTTGAGAAAGAGAAAGCTGTATGGTAAGTTATCCAAATGTTCTTTCTTTGACTCAGAAGTTCACTATTTGGGTCATGTCATAAGCAAGGAAGGAATCGCTGTAGATCCTTCGAAAATAGTGGCGATAAGCGAGTGGCCTACACCAAAGAATGTGCATGAAGTAAGAAGCTTCATGGGTCTTCTTTGTTCTTATAGAAAATTTGTAAAGGATTTTTCTAAGGTAGCTGCACACAAATAACTTCATTGCAGAAGAAGGATAAGAAATTCATGTGGAATGACAAGTGTGAAGCGGCTTTCAAAAGTCTGAAAGACCAGCTGACTTCTGCACCTATATTGGCTGTACCAGACCCTAATGGAAATTTTACAGTGGTAACTGATGCTTCTAGGGAAGGTCTTGGGGTGTTTTGCTACAAAATGATCAAGTCATTGCTTATGAGAGTAGAAAACTTAAGATTCATGAGCTGAATTATGCCCCTCATGATTTGGAGCTTGCTGCCATTGTTCACGCACTTCAAGTCTGGAGACACTACTTACTAGGGAAACCTTTTGAGTTGAAAACTGATCACTTGGGACTGAAATATATTTTTACTCAGCCCAATCTGAATGCCAGACAAAGAAGGTGGTTAGAATTTCTATCACAATATGACTTTGATATCAGCTATATCAAAGGAAAGGAGAATAGAGTAGCTGATGCTCTAAGTCGTAGGAGGCACATTTCTGCTCTTATAACATTAAGAACTCAGTTTAAAGACGAGGTAAAAAGTGCCTCAGAATCAGATACATATTTTCAGCAAGTAAAAGCAGCGCTTGCTGCAGAACCTAAAGATAAAAGGTATGAAGGTTTTCATTTAGATAATGAAGGAATCTTGCGTTATGAAAATAGGGTATATGTGCCTGTGCTGGATGATTTGAGAAAGAAGTTGTTAGTTGAATTTCATAATTCACCTTTCTCTGGACACCCGGGTATCACAAAAATGCTAGCTGATTTGAAACAGCAATACTTCTGGAAAGGTATGAAAAAGGATGTGATAAATTTTGTGACTCATTGTCTGGAATGTCAGCGGGTGAAAGCAGAGCATATGCATCCTGCTGGATTGTTGTATCCTCATAGCATACCGCAGTACAAATGGCAAGTAATAACCATGGATTTTGTACAAGGACTACCTATGTCCAGGAATAAACATGATGTTATCCTGGTAGTTGTAGATAAGCTAACTAAGGTAGCTCATTTCATCGCTGGAAATCTAAAGGATGATTCTCGATCTAGCCAAGAAGGTTCGTACACGAAATTTTCAGATTACATGGTGTACCTAAACTGATTATTTCTGACGAGGGATCCTAGAATGACGTCGAGTTTTGGCAAGCGCTTAACGCAGCCCTAGGAGCGAAACTAAACTTCGATTCGCATATCATCCGAAACGGATGGGCAAACTGAGAGGGTAAATCAAGTGTTGGAGGACATGTTGCGAATGTATTGCATGGATCAACAGTATAAGTGGGAAGAGTATCTCCCATTAGTTGAGTTCGCATACAACAACACTTATCACTCATCTCTTAAGATGGCACCTTTTGAAGCACTTTATGGAAGAAAGTGCAGAACCCCTGTAAGTTGGGACAGTGTGAGAGGATAGAGTGGTAATTGGACCGAGAGATTCTCACGAGAGATGGAACAATGAGTTAAGCTGATTCGTGAGCGATTAAAGGAAACGGCGGATAGACGAGAAGAGCTATGCTGACCTTAAGCGGGTTGATAGAAAGTTTGAGCTTGGTGATAAGGTTTTTCTGTGTGTTAAACCCAGAAAGAGTTCTATAACTTTTGGCAAGGCTGCCAAGTTGTCACCACGATATGTGGGACCTTTCGAAATTGTCGAGATAATCAATCCTGTAGCTTATCGTTTAGCATTGCCTCCTGCTCTATCTCGTATGCATGATGTTTTCCATATTTCTTTGCTTAAGAAATACGTTTCAGATTTGTCACATGTTTTAAATTGGAATTCCTTGCGAGGTCAGAGACCGGGAATAATCGTGGTTAAACCCACACGAGTGCTGGAAACTCGCCAATTGCATTTAAGAAATCGTGATATACAGCAATGTAAGGTCCAGTGGGACCAGTTTAACGAAGAAAGTGCAACTTGGGAAAACCTGGAAGAGATGAAAACTGCTTTTCCTTCTCTTTTTGCAACAGAATGAAATCATTGATGAAATACTTTATGAGCTGATTGTTTTAAGTATTTATGAAAGCTTTGATTAAAGCGAGACTTTATTCGAGTTGAATAAAGGTGTGGTGACATTGATTTACTGAAACTATTAAATATGGAAGTAAACACATTGTTTGTGTACTAATAAATTGATTGACCGGAAGGTTAAGTTAATATGTAATTCATCGGGACGATGAATCCTTTTAGGAGGGAAGCATGTAACACCCTGAACTGTTGTTACTTTCTCCTAAGCATTCAAGTGTTGATATGTGATTTCTAGTAAATGGATTGTGTACCTCGATTCGGAAATCATGCTTGATATGTATTAAATTTCTTGCAGATTGCGATCTTGGTAGAGTCAAAATATTAATAGACTCTTTTATTTATTTCATTTTGTGACTGAATATTAATCTGATCACGGAATGAATTATACAGGTATTCATCAATAATATCTAGACTTGGACCAGAGGAATTGATCCAAGTAATGCTTTAATTTTGCGAAGTGATAAAATTAGATCACGAACCTTGAACAGGTTGCAAGGTATGGAAGCATTTAGAAAGCGGGTCAGGAGTATGACTCAGGCTGATCTCGAGAAATGAAACGGTTCCCGATATTTAGTATATCTGGAAGGTCTCGATTAAAGACCAGGTAATAATTCATTGACATACAATTCTGTAATAAGAACAGGAGTGGCTCTGTTCTAGAAAGTATGATACAGGTCTCTCCGGGTTTTCAGGAGAAGGACCAAATTGAATTACTAAGGGTTAGTAACCTAAAACAATAACCTAACCTAGGGGTTAGATTATTGTTAGTCTAACCTAGACCTAGGCTATGTGTTATGATCCTAAAATAAAAACTAAGTGTAAAATGGTTAGCATGGTCATTACCCTAAAACTCTAACCTAAGATACTAACCTAGCTAACTAAGAGTTTTGGGAAGGGGCCTTTGAAGGGTGGCGAACCATGGGCGCTATTCTCTATGGAAATAAATGGGAAGGATAAGGATGAGGGACGGACATATGGCGGAGGCTTGGCGGCGGCTAACCTTGGCGAGACTTGGCAATTACTAAGTTTGGAAATGAACTTGAGTTTTGGATGGTATCGCGCCAATTTCGGTCGGTGGGGGAGTTGAGATTAAGCGGGAAAATTGGTTTAATGGCACTTAATGTCTAGGGAGTCGAGCCGGAGCTCGCGGAACAGCATGCAAACGAGAAGTTGGAAAGTTTGTTTGGTGTATCGCGATTTTCGGTCTTCTTCTCTCTCTTTCTCTGCTAGTTTACTGTTCTTAGCACCAGTTCTCTTGAGTTGCATGGCGAGAATGAAATTCTCTGGCTCTTTTCTCGGCCATGGAGGATATATTGTGAATAGGACAGCGAAATTTTGTTGGTCGCTGTATTTGGGAAAAAGAAAAGGAAGTTTGAGCTCTTCCTGTGGTCTGCTTCGGAAATTTGATCAACAAACAGGCATGCTAGGCCCTAACCTTTAAATATCTTGCTGTTTTTCAAGTGATTTCATTAAAACAACTCTGTTCAAATGTTCTGTGATGATTGGATGAATTTTCTATGAGATCTAGTTTGATTATTGTACTTGTATTTCTTAAGTTCGATTTTTCTTCAAATCCGTTTGTTGGGTGTTTGTGGAAATCGAATTTTAACTCTACTTGTTTGTACATTCTTCCTGGATTATGCATGAGAGGTATTTATTAACAATATGCGAGTGTTCGGCCTGTTTGGCGTGAGCCCTTGGAATATACCTATGAGAAGTATAGGACCACTGTATGTCTTGATTCGTGGTCGCTGTTTCTTGATATAGAAACTGTATTAATGATTTGAAGGAATACTGTAAGAATGATTGGTATTATCGCTTCTTTGGGTGCTCGGTCATGGGATTGTTGACAACGACTAGTGATACTTTCGGGTTTCATTTTGTTTTCAATTTTTGGCTTGGAACAGGTAACTGTAGTGTTACCATAGTCTTTTCGACCTAGCGGAAGTTGTTTTCCCTGTTATTAGGTTAGCGGGAATATTTGTGCACTGTGTATAATATAAATACACCTGTACTTTGTTGTATCGACTCAGTGGAGTCGATGACTGAATCGTATTGCTTTCTTTTGCTGGAATGTAGATTTATCCGCAAGTTTTGTGATTGGATTCTTGTAAAAGCCTGATAAGAAGAAACAGGGCTTTTGTCTACTGTTATTTGAAGTAGTTAAAAGATAAAGACTTCCTGTATATGCATTTTCCTTTCTATGTGAAAGCTGTTAGAAAGTTCGAAGCGGCTTAGTTGCTTTTCCTTGCTAGAAATGGATATTCAATTTGCTTCGCTTGTTCTTTCTGAATGTTATCCATGAATAGCATATATGGATTTATCAATCTATGTCATTGTACGTTGCTGTAGGGTTCAGTGGTTATGCGTGCAAACCTTTATCAGTCAATCCTTTGTGTGAATATATAGATTTTGCTATTTCGACTTGGACGACTCTGAGGAGTCGAATGAATGATTCATTTTGTTCATGAGCTGAATAAAGTTAAGTGTTGGTATTTTAAGTGCCGGCGACTTAATGGAATAACATGTATTTCGATTTTGTTATTGCAATTTGGAATTCCTTCGTGTTTTTGGGATTTGAGTCTGATTCTTAGGTGGACATGTATGTCTTTGACACGAGCAAATTAGTGTAAAATGATTGGCGAGAGTATTTTGTCTTTGTCGACTATTGATATGCTTTGTTGAGGATTATGCATATGAATTCTTAAGCTTTTGCATGAATTGATACCTCCGTTTGAATCATTGGAAATTCCGGGAAGGTAACTTGTACTCTTGTCTTTTTTTGAGCTTGACCTTGGGTACCTCTTTGTTACTTGTGAGGTCCTTGTGTTTGGATAGTGTTTCGTGTTTTGACCTTGTTAGGGTAAGTCGCGAATAACGCACCAAGACTTGCATCTTTGCAGTAAGGATCGTTTGGTTGAATTCCTTTCCTTCACTTGATCCGATTTTGGTGAGCAAGAATATGTATGCTATGATTCCTTCCATTTTGATCTGTCCGATCATTGTGCATGATTTGGAAGTACCGTGTGGGCAACATAGCATAGTCCTTTGGGAAACCTTAGATTGTTGATGCGATAGTTGTTGTTTTCAGCGATACGCTTGTAGCTCTTGTTTTCAACCGGGATAAGGCTTTCTTGTGCAAAAGGAACTTGCATTGGGCTTATGGTTGTTACATGAAATGTTGATGTGTTAGTTCTTTGTACAAGAGATTTCTTTGAGTTTCTATTTTCGTGATTTAGAACAGTGATCTTGATTTCGGCCTGTCTAACTTGTTCATTTATATACTGGTTGACTGTTTTCATATGTGAAGGCAGTACAGTGATGAACTTATGTAAAAGGAAGTATGAATGGTTTGAATTCTTTCTCTTCCTTTATTTAATATTATTGATAATGAACTATCAGTAGGAAATTGTTTGTAACATATTGGTGGAATCCCGAATTGTTATGATATTTCCTTTTTGGAGAATGAAACAATCTGACCAATGTTGTGATTGTGGGTTTAATGATTGTTGTGTGCATTCGTTCCTTGTTTCTTAATATTTGATGAAATATTAGAAAATGATTAAGACTAACTGTAACAATGATAGAGTTACATAATTGTAATCATTCAGTATTACAAGGGCATAGTCTAATCATGTTTACTTATGTGAATATCTGATTTCATTTAAACAGGGTGTTTAATGAAAACAATTGATGGATTGCAATTGTTTTAAAAGTTAGTGCTTATCATGCTCAGTTCATTGAAGCCGACTCATGTTGACTATTTTTGCGAGATGGTTGCCGTAAGAGGTAAATACAATGCGATCTGGCGATCCGATCGGATAGTTTATTTGATTTATTATGAATTACGACTTGATTTTATGGATGTACTATATGAGAAAAGATGTTTCTTTTCCGTTAGCATTATATCAAGTATCTTTGTTGCATAAAATGTAATTGTTCGAGTTTGAAAGGAATGAAAATAAGTGTTTGATACTTATGTGTTTGTATTCTATTATGAATGATGAACTTCTTCGGTTTACGTAACGAAGAGGCATAGTTATCTTTGTATAATATGGATGCTTTTGTGATTGACAATGAAAGCTTGTAAGTAATTAGACTAAATTCTTATGAGTATTTAGTAGTTCTAATTTGATCTGGATAATGCAATATTGTAATTTAATTATTGTCTCTCAAGAGGATAGGTTAAAATTGAGCCTAAAAGATAACGTTAAACAAGTTGGATTGAATTACTAATCCCTAGTCCTAAGTATAACAGGACAATAGTAAATTGGATTCTAAATCATTTATATCTTTAAACTAAAAAGTATGATATAAATTCAGTTAAGAGAACTGATAGGCAATCAATGGAGTTCAGGTGGCAATCTCAAGCATAGGTTATGAGATATTATGCAGATCATGCTTAGAATCGAGATGTATTCTAATGACTCCTTGATAGAAGCTAGACCTTAATACCTCTACCAAGTGATGGGATTAATGGAGGAGGGTCGTCTTAAGAAAATGAATCCGAGGGATTGGAAATGGCTAACCTTAGGAAAAGTCTTAAGAAGTAATTTAATCTCTAGTGCGTAACGCTTGTTTTGGGTAGATCTTCTCGGGCGGATTTAAAGGATGACGACATAAGGTCGATTGCGGGCTGTACCTCAGAAGATTAGGATCTTCTCGAAGTTACAACAATGCGGGTGACTTATGGCGACACCCTTTGCATTGATCGCTAAGATTTACACTTGATTTATACATGAGTTACCTTGGGACCGATTAAGAACGTGACCATGTTATAAGGCTGCCTCGGAGATTTGGGGTATCATGACACCTTTGGTTGAATTGCAAGGTTGAACCGGTATGTCCTCATATCCCTAATCCTCGTAGGCATCCATATAACATTATCACCTTGTTAATCGCCTCCGAGTGATTCAATTTGTGAAAGAAAGGACGATGAGTCGGTATAAGACATTCTATATAACATATGAATGGGGTGAAGGGCGTATTCAGTTGGCGAGTATGCCGTTAAGGAATACGAGACATGAAACAGATATGTTTCAAATCTTTGGCCAAAGTATCGCAAGGCTGCTGATTGCGTTGTCCTAATTCACCTAGTCTAAGGGATGAGATGCCGATGAATAATGGTAACGATTATTCGATTAGATTCCTTAGAACAGACATTACGAATCCCAGTTAGGGAAGAGAACCGCGAGTATTGTGTTAATTAAGAACACTAACTCTTTTTACTCATGAATAGATCGGTAGTTTACCGAGTCATGGAATGAATAGATCGGAGGTATTAGAGTCATTACACTGCATATGGTTGTTATATGGTTATTTGAATTGTAGTAAATGGTTATTTGAATTGTGAGTTCTAAATTTTGATGTATTTAGAGGACACCCCATCCTTTTGACAAAGCTATGACACTTATTTCTCTAAAAAAATTCGATTTGAAAAATATATCAAAAAAATGACCCCCATCCTTTTGAGATCAAATTTGACATACAACTCTTTCCCAGTCAAGGAGGACAATCCTTAGATTGGTTTACTCGTTTACCTTTGGGGTCTATTTTTACCTGGCCAAAATTGGCAGAGAGGTTTGTGCGTCACTTCTCATACAATATAGAGAGTGATATCACCATGGTAGAATTTTGTGCCACCAAAAAAATCCTAACGAGACTTTCACCATCTTCCTACAATGGCGGAGAGGGATAGCTAGGCACTTCCCTTGTGCTTTCCCTAAAAAATAGCTGGTAAGTATCTTTGTGCCTAACCTAAATCCAAACATTACTTTCCACCTTCAAATGCATTGTGTTCGTACTTTTGAGGAGTTCGTTGAAAAAGGGGTTCAAATAGAGAAAGCCCTTATTGCCAAAGGAACTCTTAAGTCACAATCTAAGGATAGTCAAATTTTTAAACCTACGAGAAAGCTGAAAATATTTAATAAAAACAAAAACATGGTGGGAGATGGGATCACAAATTCCAAATGTGTACAAATGGTTCAAACTGGTCAACCTTTTAAACTAACCAAAGGACCTATTCAACCACCACCAAAGTGAAGAATGTTCACTCCTCTCAATGATCCTTTGTTGGTTATATTAAAACAATTGGATGTGGCTCACATGGTGACTTATCCTATGACACAACCCTTTGATGATAGTGCTCCAAAACCATCATGGTACAAGGAGCATGACTATTGTGAATTACATCATGTCAAGGGACATAAAACAAACAAATGTCTGCAACTTTGTCACTATATCCAAGACCTCATCAACAATGGGGAGATAGAGGTGGACAACCCAGAGAAAACTTAGACACCCAACAAAAAGATGGGGATATATAAAGAACCATTCCCCAAACATGGTAAATCAGAAGAGTCAAAGCCGGATCAAGGAGATTCATCCCAGAGTTATAAAGTAGTGAATTATTTATATACCAAGAGAGACAAAAATCATTATGATTCACTTATTAGATGTATTCACTCTCCTAATGACCATGTGAACACTATTCAAATAAAGGGAAAGGATTACACCATGGTAACAAGGCGTGCCCGCCTCATGATTCCTAAACCCTCTCCATCAACCCCACAAAATGGTAAGTACAACCTCTTAGAACAACTTGAGAAA
Organism: Taxus wallichiana var. yunnanensis; assembly: GCA_018340775.1. Taxonomy (NCBI): domain Eukaryota; kingdom Viridiplantae; phylum Streptophyta; class Pinopsida; order Cupressales; family Taxaceae; genus Taxus; species Taxus wallichiana. The sequence goes on along the minus strand of CM031244.1, from coordinate 46,564,141 downwards.
ATGTCTGCCAAGATTTCAATCTTGGATCTTCTTAAGATATCAAATGTACACAAATACATTCTATACCAAACTCTTCAGGGGTCAGGAGTGCCACTAGAGGTAGATCCTACACATCTTTAGGCCATAGTAGCAAACATTGTACCAACTGAACACATTACCTTTGATCATAGGGAAATCCCTACTGAAAATCCAACGCATAATCTCCCTTTGTATATTGAGGTATTTTTTACTCATAAGAAGATCAAATGGGTTCTTGTGGACAACAGATCAGGGTTAAATATATGCATGCTAAAGTTGGATAAATAGTTGGGACATACTGAATCAAACCTCGATTCAAACATTATCACCATAACCGCTTATGAAAATGCGGAGAGGAGTCAACATGGACAATCACGTTGCCCATGGAAGTTAGTACCACTTGTCATCACACAAAGTTTCATGTCCTGGACTTAGAACTTCCATACAATATACTTCTAGGTCGACCATGGATTCATGCCATGCAGGTTGTGCCATCAATGTTCCATCAATGCATTAAACTAAAGCACGAGGGACACACTGTCACAATACAAGGAGATTCAGAGCCCTTCACTCACTATAGAGCTCTCAATAGTTTTACACGTAAGGGTACCTATGTGTGTCCCTCCATCGATATAGTTGTTCCTCTCCAATCTGAAGCCATGGAGTCCCGGGTAGATTTGGATTCTCTTAGTTCTTGCACCCATGGTGCCTCTACATCAACTTCTCCTTTTGATTCATGGGAGATGAAGGTTCTAGAATATGGTTGTGGAGAATATAATGAGTAACAATCCCTCCTACTTTCAGACCTCTCATTGTCATCAAAGACTAGAGGTCGACCCAACTATCATTTCAAACGACCTAGAAATGAGCAAACTATTGGGTCATTTTTACCTGGAGGTTTGTTGGCTGAAGAAAAATTGTTGGATCCACCTACAACTTAGGTCCTAGAAGATACTCATTTAACCTGGTATCAAACCCCTGAATACAAGAAATCTAGTAGAATGATGTACTCCATGGGCTACAAGGGCCTAGGATGTGGAAGGAATGAGCAAGGATAATGAGAACCAGTGCCTCTCCCGCATTTTAAAACAAAAAGATATGGCATTAGAATTTTCCCTTATAGGGCACATCCCAATGATCAAGATGCTACTTGCTCTGAATGTGAGGATAGCTTTGACTATCTGCAGACAGGTGATACCGATTCTCATTGTAGCCAATATGAGGATCTCACCTCCATGAAACTATTCATGAATACTGCTATCCTAACCATAACCCATAAGGAGCCTACACTTCACCTCATTTACCCTTCCCTTATTGAATGGGACCGACAACATCATATATCACTAAATCTATTTGAGAATGATGAAGCTATTGTAGAATTCATGGGCATATAGGATACAATTCCCATTGGAGACCACAAAAAGGGCTTCTATATTGACTTGGATACCTACGCCTACTTTGAAGGGGAGGTTGAGCTTAGTGGTCAACAAAAATTAATAAAAAGTGAGGGAAAAATTTCCAATGCAAAGCCTTGGAAAAAATCAAAGTCCAAGTCACACATGCTTAAAACCTCTTTGAGGCACTTTGCGAAAAATAGGTTCAAAAATCAAAGGACAATAAAAGTGATCATGCCAAGGATGAAAATATCATGGAGAAATCCTTAGACGAAGATCTCAACCTTCCTCCCAATCCTACGCATATGGAGGACTTGTCAAAATTACTAGTAGAGGAAACTATTGATGTAAACATTGGCACGAAGAGGACCCAAAATAGTCAAATTAGGAGCTTCACTCTTAGCACGGGAACAAAAACATTCACCATACTACTATGGGAGTTTATAGATGTATTCGCATGGTCCTATAAGGATATGTCAGGCTTAGATCTAACTTTGGTCATGCACAACTTAGTTGTACATGTAGATGCTAAGCCTATTAAGAAGAAGCTTAGAAATATGCACCCAAGGGTGGCCCTCCTGGTTAAAGAGGAATTAGAAATATTTATTTCTATAGGATTCATTCAGTCCATTGATTACTCTAAATGGATATCCAACATCGTCCCTATTCAGAAAAATCTTGTCGGGATCAAAATCTGCATGGATTTTAGAGACATTAATAAGGCCTTCCCTAAGGATGGTTTTCCATTGCCAAATATTGATATGATTATGGATTCAACATTAGGATATGATATGCTATCTCTCATGTATGGCTTTTTTAGGTTACAATCAAATCAAGATAGCTGATGAAGATCAATACAAGATGGATTTTACAACTCCTTGGGGTACCTTCTGTTATCAGGTAATGTCATTTGGTCTTAAAAACACAGGAGCTACTTATTAGAGGGAAATGATGGTAATTTTCCATGATATGATCCATGATATCATGGAAGACTATGTGGATGATATCCTCAGAAAATCTAAGACAAGGGAAGATCACCCTACTATTTTGTGGTGTATCTTTGAGCGCCTACGAGAGTACAAGGTCGGTTGAACCCGAAGAAATGTGTGTTTGGCATGCTATCAGGAAAATTTTTGGGTTTCATTGTATCAAGAAGGGGAATTGAGGTAGACCTTGCTAAAGTTTCTGCTATTACTGAGATGTCTCCTCCTAAGAACATTAAGAAATTGTACAACTTACAAGGAAAAATACAGGCTATTCACTACTTCATCTCCCAACTTGCTGATAAGTGTCATTCATTCACCCACCTACTTAAAAAGGATGTCACCTTCATCTAGGGACTAGAGCAACAACAAGCCTTTGCCTTACTTAAGAAATACTTGGCCAATCCACCTGTCCTCATGCCTCCAACTCCTAGTGAGCCACTCCTACTTTATATCTCTGCTACTCAATTTTCTATTGGTGCGCTGCTCACCCAATACGACCTTGGTCACAAAGAAAAAGTAGTGTACTACCTCAATCTCACTCTCATCGCTTATGAGCTCAATATGTTGCTGTAGTTTTTGCCTTTCAAATACTTCACCATTATCTTTTGAATACCAAAACCAAACTTATATCCAAAGTTGACCCGCTCAAATACTTGTTGTCTAAACCTGCCCTCATAGGAAGAATGGCTAATTGGATCATTTTAATAAGTGAATTTGACATCAAGTTTGTGCATCAAAATTTGGTTAAAGAATAGGTAATCACTAATCAATTAGTAGAAGCACCTTTACAAGGCATTGAACCTTTGAATATGGATCTTCTAGATGCCTCATTACTGTATATTGAAGAATCTGTTATATGATAGATACAATTTGATGAGTCTTTTACTTTTCATGGTTCGGGGCAGGTGTGGTCCTCATTACTCCTTCTATCGACCCCATACCTCAGGCTTTTCATTTAGGTTTTCCTTACATAAACAATATCGCATAGTATGAGGCACTTATCACAGGGATGAAGCTCGCCATCAAATGGGACATTCATCATGTTAATATTGTGGGTGATTCTCAGTTAATTATCAAGAAATTTAATGATGAATACAAGGTTAAGCATGAGAAAATCATACCTTACAAGGAGCCGTAGAAACTCGAAAGATTCTATTGTGTGCATCACATTTGAAAAATTTTAAGAGTGCACAAAAAAATCTGCAAATGTTATAACAACAAGGGTTCTATGCTCCGCATTCCACCAGAAAGTAATGACATGCCATTATTTGTGGAAAATCTACGCCAACATGCATATGACATGCCGAACCATGTCTCGGCTTGTGATGTTGTTGGTCCCAATTCCCGTGGTATGAGCCCATATTTACCTATCTTAAAGGCAACACATTCCCTCCAAACATATCCCAATTCAAGAAACAAAGCCTAATTCACCAAATAGCCCATTATACCCTTTTAGGAGGTACGCTTTATGTTGTCTTGATATGACTAGTCGGTCTAAGTGATTAAGGAAGTTCTTGAAGGGGTGTGTGGATCACATACTAACGGAATGGTTTTAGCCAAGAAATTGTTAAGAGTAGGCTACTATTGGCCTACCATGGAAACTGATTGTTGCAACTATGTAAGGAAGTGTGTACTTTGTCAGAAGTATGGAAATTTCATCCATGCTCCATCACAGCCATTGCAACCCATCACCACCCCATGGCCATTTTCTAAATGGGGACTTGATTTAATAGGGAAGCTTACCCCTACTTCATCTGATGGCCATACCCACATCATCATGGCTACTAAATACTTTACCAAGTGGGTGGAAGTTGTCCCTTTAACCTATGTAACAAGAGCTTAGATTTCCAAATTCATCATGAATCATATTATTTTCTGGTATGGCATTCCTGCAGCCATTGTTACTGATAATGGAAAGTCATTCAAGAATAAAATGGTAAAGGATCTCTATCATCAGTTCCAAATTAGGTTAAAATGGTCTACGCCATATTATCCCCAAGGCAATGGATAGGCCAAGGCCACTAATAAGACTTTGGTGCAAATAATGGAGAAGATGGTAAGTAAGACAGGTCATAATTGGCATTTACAAATCCACCCAACTCTTTGGGCTTATAGGACCTCTATTCACACTCCTATGAGTGTGATGCCATATTCTCTGGTATTTGGAATGGAATCTATCATCCCATTAGAAATTGAGCTTCCTTCCCTAAGAATTTCTCTTAGGGATTATCTGATAAAGATGAAGATTATCAAGTGGCTAGACTAACAGAGTTAGAGATCCTAGATGAGAAGCACATCCACACCCTTAATCAACTCAAAGTGTATCAAAACATAGTCTCTAGAAATTACAATAAAAGAATCATACCTCATCAGTTTGAGGTTGGTGATTTGGTCGTAAAGGAGAATCAATTCAACATAAGGGAAGAACGAGAAAAGAAAGGAAATTTCAAACCACATTGGTTAGGAACTTATGTTATCGTGGCCAAGTATGGCACAAGATCATACAAACTTTCTCATCTTAATGGTGATGAGCTCCACGAGCCCATGAATGCCATGCACCTTAAGCAGTAATATCTTAAGCATGACACAAAAATCAGAAAAAGCAAAATTAAAAACATGGTAAAATCATCAAAATACAAAAAAAATCACAAAAGAGAAAAACAAAAAGAGAAAATAGGTCATCCATAAGTTAAAATGACATAATTACTACACTTTGGATAAGTCCTTGGGTGAAAACCAGTTTCTGGTGCCTTGGGAGGATTTGGTGTTCATAAGCATCTTGCATCTAGAGGGTACTTTTACTTAGCCTAAGGCTAGTTCTGCCTCTGAGATTCCTTGTGAGCCCAATCTTTTCAAGCCTTGATCTGGCTTTTTCTCCCTTTGTTGGTCTATGAGGGGCATGGTCTTTGTCTATTCCTTGTCTTACACTGGGGCACTTCGCGACTTCACCTTCCCGTTTATAAGCATGTGGAATTTACCTTGTATATTCCCCATCTAACGCTGGGGCATCCATGCTTTCTTGGTTACATGTGAATAGCTCTAGAAAACTACTAGAAAAACACAAAAAACATTCAAAATTTTTAGAAAAACATAAAAACATTCCAAAATGTCAAAAACCTAAACAATAGAAAATCTGTTTCACAAAACAAATCTTACAAAAACATTTAGTTTAGTTTGCTTGCATTTTCTTGTTTCTTGCTTCACTTGATTGCTTGTATAGTTACTTCATGTTTTTGTGTCTCGTATTATTTTTTTCTTAGGCATAATTTGTTAGGATTCATCTCTTCTTGATTAGATTAGATTTATTCTTACTTGTGCATATTGAAGTGTGTTTTTGCATGCTAGTGAGTCATGATACATTGTTGTATTGGTTCATTATGTTCTTTGTTAGAATTTGATTGTGTTTTCTTGTTGCATGTGCATCGTTTTGTTATCACATCATCATATTTCCATCAATATCATCACATATAACATCATCTATACATCATATATCAAGAAAAAGCTAAGTATACATCATACATGAATGTTAAGCTAGTCATCACATATCGTATCATCAAATGGGGGAAAGAGGGATCACAAATATCAAAATCTATCCCCCACACCCATATCATCATATCATCCCATCCACTAAGTCTGGCACATCACATGAGAAAATACATTTGATATACTCTACAAGATCTATCATCTAGAAATCAAAACACATGCGATACATCAACAAATCAGGATACATATACATGTGAAATCAAATCAGCTAACATCACAAACACATCTATCTATCCATGTACTCCATCAAGAAATAACAAAAAAATTCCAACATCTCATAAACACATGTGTCATGTCAAAAATGTCCATATATATACATGTGTGTGGTATATCTGTATCAAAAATGGATATACATCGCTGTTATACATCAAAAATGCCTTCATCTAAGGCATACAAAAGGGATGATATACATCAATCAACAAATACAAACACCTTCATTAGAGGCATGTGTCAAAACTATGGTACATCAAAAAGGCCTTCATCAGAGGCATGTGTAAAAATTTCTATACAATAAAGAATGATGTACATCAAGCACAAACTACTCATAGCCTTCATCAAGAGGCATATGTGTCAATACAATCATCAAGGTTGACTTAAGCCCTCATATGGGGTGGTTGGTCTATCTCATAGTGGTGACATAGTACAAGCATTACTTTGTCCCCGATTGTCCCCGTGGCTTCTCCACTTTGAGGCTGAGGCCTCTCGACGTGGTCCCTCTACTCCACCGCTTTGGCTATAGGAAGGTGCCTGCTGCTCAGCTAGAACTACCTCAAAATATAATGATCTATAGTATGATGCTCTTCCCTATGCAAAGAGCTAAATCTCTGTGACTTTGGGTTGTCACTACTATGTCATTTTTTCATCATAAGGATGCTATCTATGCTTATACTTGTGAAAACTTAGCACGGCTCACTACATGCTCTTCTCTCACCTATCTCACTCCCGGTATCACAAGTTGTGTATTGGGCCTATGTCTGCTAATATAGGCTCGTCACCTGAGCCATTTATCAGGCCATCTATCATATCTACTGAAAGTGAACAACATGGTTAACTCCCTGGCCAGCCTGAGCTCGATCTTGATCCTTCTCTGCTTCCACTACTAAAATATGGACTCAGGCCTAGCCTCTCTCTGATGTGGCCTGGTCTCTCTCTGCTAGGGCCTACTAAAGCTACTATTGTAAGGTGGTTGTCTATGCCACTGGCTACACCACCAAGGCCTGTCCCTATGCCACTCTAGATGACTATCCCTGATCTCGTAATCTAAGCTAGGAAGCTATGCGAGTCCCTGCACTCTGTCCTTATACTTATACGACACCCTGCTCATCATGTGGTATCCCATCAAATGGATCAGCTAGGTAATGGACTGATGCATCATCTCTCTCATCCCCACCATGATGAATCTCTCTCGGTGGTCAAGTACCTGCTACCTAGGACTAATCTAAGATAGTCATGCACCATGGTAAAATAGTCACATACCATGCCATATAATCGAAGTGGTGCCCAGATCTCTAACTTGTCAAGCTAGATCCCATAAATATGGTACTACCTATAAAAAATGGTCCTAGCATGGGTCACTGGATGTGCGGCCCCATGGTTAGCCTCTCGGCGTCTCGAATGGCATACTAAAAGTTTGGTTGTGGAACCCCCTGCACCATGCCCAGTGCCGTGTACATCTGTCTACCATGTATAACTCAATGATATAACTATGATTGCCAAGAAGGAAATGCTCCACTGTATAAACATTGAGCTCTATTACATCCTCTAGCCACTGTATCTTCCTATAGGGTCTCCATATGATATCCCTATCTAAAGAACTCATCAAACTCTCATCGATATCTATATAAACTACCTAGGTGACCTCATATGTCATCACCTACTGAAACCCATGCCATATATGATGGCTCCTCTGGGGCTCGGACATGTAATGTGCCTACAGGGCACTGATAGCTATGTGGTCCCATGACCAAATATGTAGTAGAGAGGTAGGCCCCACCGTCTTCTGACGGTGGTAGGTAATAAGATGTAGATCCCAGTATAGATGTGCTAGTATGCACTGGCCCTAGCAATAACACTCACCACTGAAGATCCCATGTACTAAGGTCATCAGACCTCTAGGGAAGGATGTCCTGGTCTTATCAGTGAGAAAAACCCACTGATAAGTGACATCATGTATAAAGGCCCTCGGTGTAGTGTTGGATCCGCGATGCACTCATGAAATGCAACGTCATACTGTCATGTGGTATATCATCTCTATCGAATAGGTCACTGACAGCCACCTTGATCTACCCAAGGTTGCTAGTATACTCGATCAATGAGCCTAAGATAGGCATGTGGAGAATCTACCACATGTCCTCCAAGGTCATGATCATCTTTCCATTAGGGAGCCTGAATCACTGGCTCTCACTGTTCCACCACTCAGCCAATGCGGTAAGTAGAACATGATCCAAGGTAATAGATGGCATTTGGGATATGGGGCCTAGGCACATCGCCTCTAGGATTATCGCCATTGCACGTTAGTCTCTTCGATGCATGCTCCCCTCCAGCTCTGTAATGCATGAATGAAGCTCACACATCTAAAGCATGGGCAATCGTCTCTATAAAATCATTCCATTCGTCAGTTACTAACATTTCCTCTAAATTCTACCTATCATTTTAGGGTTAACCCAAAAATCCTAAATTTTCTTCTAAGTGCCATCATTTTTGGTATTTTTCTATCTATCCTCCATCTACTTAGTGTGCCTACACACCCTCCGGGGTGTTTGCATGCCTGTGGTGTGTGTGCCACCCTTTTGGCACATGCTCTGCGTGAAGCCACCTAAGGGTGCTTGCACCATTATTCGGGTACTGTGCATGCGCACGTGCATAGACCCTTTATGTGTGCACCATTGTGTAGTGTGTGTGTGTGTGTGCACACATGTGTGCATATGCGTGTGTGCGTAGGCATGTTTTTGTGTTCTTTCATGTGTGTGCACATTCACCAGACACCCGCGCCACCATTTGGATGCCTACGCTACCTTTAGTGCACCTATGCCCACGTGCATGCACATTGACACAACCCCTAACCTAGTTTCCTACTTCTAGGGGCATTAATTGAAAAATTGACAAAGATGGTTAGGATACTCACAAATATGCCATTGTCTGTGTGCCACTCATACCCTCGGACTATGTCTTCCCATCTCAATCAGGTCTCGTGCTCTCACCATTGTTCTCGTCAATCGCCGAGCCTCATGATAAAAAATCAGCAATGGTTGGTAACAAATGAATTGGTCATGGTGATTTACCCCCCGGGTGGGGTATATCAACCTATTTTTCACCGATTGTGATTCTTGGAGGCTCGTTTGGACCAGCATTTTCTCCTTTTTCATCGTCGAATAATTATTTTGATTAAATAATTTATTTTTCTTATTTTTCACCGTCTTTGAGGCATTTTGTGCCGTCTAGTACCCCTTTCTTCTCACTAGGACAATTTTTATTGCTCTTAGGTGATTTTTCTTCTCATCCACACTATCTTGAATAATTATTATTATTTTTAAAAAATAATTATTTAATTAATTTTTCCACTATACATGGACATTATTTGTCACTTGTGGCATTTTCTTTTACATCTAGACACTTCATTCTATTTCTTATATTTTTTTCTATTGTCCACCGCATTTGAAAAACAAAAAACATATATATATATATATATATATATATATATATATATATATATATATATATATATATATCACTTCAAAAATCCAAAAACAAGGCAAAATTCTCCACAAAATCCTAAAAAGTAAAAAACCTATAAAATAGGTAACTCCGCTTATTACAATTTGAAACTTGTGTCTTACGCATGGTATTTTTTCCATATCCTACTGGTTTGTTTCACATCTTCCCGATCAACATGACTTGCGGATCACCGGATTCACAACCATTTTCAAAGCTAGTTACTTGCTTCATCTGTACTATGGGGCACATCTTGTTTCCTAATGTTGTTTCGTTGCACCCAAAGCTTTCTACTTGGACCCAATTTCCATCATCATTTCCCCTTGCATGTATCCTTGCTTGGGGCATCATTTTTAACCCTTGTCGTCAATCACGAACATGTGGACCTCTTCATCTTAATAACAAAACATTTGTACAACTATCTTGACCATTGTTGGGTTAGATATGTGCGTTTGTACTTGTTTTCCCTGTTACATGAGCTTGTTTCCTTCTCATATTGCATTGCATTTTTGTATGTTACATAGAGTTGGTGTTTTCAGCAATGGACAATTGTTCGTAGTATGGATTTTCATGTCATTCTACTTTTTTCATATGCTTATATTTTTCATAAGGACCGATGACATAGATCTTTTGGCAATATGATGACACTGAAGTTGTTCCAATACAAAGGCTAGAGGCTAAGTTCTTCTCTCCACTTCTCCATATTTCTTCTACATCACTTTCCTCTCACCCCTAATCTTCCATTTCACCGGGGCATTCTGCCCCCACCCATTCTTCTATCTATTTCTCACCTTTTTCGATCGTCGATCATCTTCCTTCATCACCCCATTGACACTCAAGGGGCATCTCTCACTTCTACTAATTTTTATTCTACCCCTTCAAAATTTTATCCATCTACTATCTTTGAAGTGGCATCATATACGCCACCCCAAAGAGGGGAAAATGTAGACACCCATAATTATGCCCGAGCAATTTAAATACTTAAATTGCGCTAATTATCTCCCTTCCTGCAAATTGGCAACATATCGTCAAAGGCACTCATCTTCTCTCCTATCATCATTAATTAATTACACTATGATAATTAATTAAGTCACCTATCCAACAAGTACCCTAATTAACAACCTTCCATTAATAAATCCCCCCTTCTATCTAGACTAATTAATTATTATTAATTAATTAGCTTCCCCTTTCATTTAACTAATAAATCAATATTTAATTGATTTAATCCCCTTCTATAGTCTAAATCATTCTAATATTCCTCTAAAAGCTTCTATAAGCTTGCACATCTATTAATTAATCATCTTGATTAATTAATAAGCCCCCTTTATCCACATGGGTCACTAAAGGACAAGCTAAACCCTCCTAAAGTTAACTCAACCCTATCTAAACCCCCCTTATCCACAACTAACTCAACATCCCTATTATCCCACATAAAAAGGGATGTAGTGATTCCTTTATCCCTTGGGCTATATAAAGATCCCTCCTCCTACCTTTACACTTACACCTAAATTCCTTGAGAAGAAAAAATCAAAGCACATAACAAATAGACTATAAGATTTTCTTTGTTATTCTTGAGAAATTCACCATTTGAAGAGCTAAGCCTCCTTTCTTGAATTTTCTAGCCAAGTTCTTGGGTCATATGGGAATAGTCAAAGGGTCTTGTAGCCAAGCTTTGATGAGCTCCCATTCCTAGGTTCTTGAAGATCAAAACAATCAATTTGATTTCCATGGAGTCTACATAGGTCCATTTGCTTTTGTTGGTAATCTAGAGAAGTAGAGGTTTTGAATACTTTAGCATGTTAATTTGATCTTGGTTCAAAGTTAATGCATTATGCTTAGTGTTGATCTTGTTTAGCTCTCATCTTGATGGTGCCTAGATTTTGACTTAGCTTTGTTATAGAACTATTTAGGTGGTAGTTCTTATTCATCTAACTTAGCTTAAGAAAAATACATGCACACACAACCTTCCATGCTTGATCATGCAATTAGGTAAACTAATACAAAATAAGTTTAAATATAAAGTGATAGTGACGAATAATTCAAATGAGCCAAGGAGAAATAAACCTTGAGTAATAGCTTCCAATGCATTTTACAATAATTTCAACCAACACCAAGGAGACTATAGTTGAATCATAATATACAAAAATCACACCGATTCAAGATTATCAATACCAAAGACAACACACTAGTGCCAACAAAAATACAAGGAAATGCATCGGTACAACGGGGACTTATGACTAACCCCTCGGCTAGAAGTGGTAGTGGGAGCGGAAGAAATACCTCAATAGATAATATTCTAGTTCAAGGTAGAATCTTAAGTACCTCACAAGTAAGTTTCCACACTAAATATATTTTATGAAATTTATTTGCACCTACCAAAGTATCATGGTGTTGAGAATGTTGTAGAACATGTGCTCAAATGTGAACTTATATAACAAGTGAAGGGTATAGCTTCCTCAAAAGAGAGAGAAAATCATTTTTTTATAACACTACTTGGTCTCACCCATACCTTATATCAAAAGCATGACCCATTACAAGAAATGGCAAAATATGATCAACTTAAAGTGGAATTTCCAACTTAATATGATATTTATGATTTTGAGTAGCGAGTATTTTAGAACTTATGGAAATTAAGTAGGAAATCAATAAGATTGTACTTGCATATTATGTTCACTTTAGAACCCTGGTCTCAAATATTTATTATGAGATGCATCCTAAACAAATTCATATTTTTTTTAGGGGGGTCTTACTACCCATTAGGCACACATTTTCACACAATAATTTCACCAATCCCTGGGAAGAATTAGATGCGACTTTTATGCTAAAGCAGTGAGAAGTCTTGATATTAGTGTAATCCCATTCATAGAGGCTAAAATCTCATATATGGTGACCAAACTAGAGAAATTAATATTACATAGAACACAAGAAACATTCAGTGGAATTTGGTATACGATTGTGAGGTAGAGGCCACACTAAAAACATGTGCCTATATAGAAGTTTGAAGGCCTTGTTTATAGTGTGTGAGATATGTGAAGGAGGTCACAAAACTCAAAATTTCCCCCAATCCACCATGATAACTAGAAAATTTTAACCACTTATTGTAGAATATGTGATGCACACACCCATGATACATCAGATTGGCACACTATTAACCAAATCCAAGAATCCGAGTCATTGGGACTTCAATAGGATGTAGTAGAAAATTATAATAAAGGGTGTAGTGGATATAGTCAAGGAATAAATGGATGAGGATGAGGAGTTAATGGAGGTGGAAGATGTCCACCCCGGAACTTGTTATAAATTTGTTTCAATGGATCACTACCGGAGAGATTTTTTAGCCTTCCTAATCTGTGTGCATTGTTAAAAGGAGAAAAAGTAGAGGATTTCCCATATTTGTATGCAATAATGAAGAAGAAAACTGGGCAACGAACAGGAATGATTAAATTATCTTAGAATATGGTGACTAAAAATACATGTAAATAATAATAATAAAATCATATAACAACACTCGTTATATAAGATGAAAAAGGTTAAGTGTGAGAACTTCATGGAGAAATAGAATTTCTCAAGTAATAAATAAGACTGAAAAATGAGCGGTTTAAGGATTACAATGGAGATAGGGATTTTTAAATTAATTTTAGGAGGTTTTAAATTTGTTACACATAGAATGAATCCTACCATTACTAGGCCAATGGTTGACACATAAATTACAAAAAATGGTGCTTTGAAAATAGTTAAGGTAGACACAAGTATAAAATATCAAAAGTGGAAAAAAGAGTGAGTTTTTATAGAACTAATAATTGCTGCATGTGTTGATGGATGGAATATAAATGATATATTATTCAACACTAGCATGGAAGTTAATATAATTACTATGGATTCCTGGGATAAGATGGGGTGACCAGAGTTACATCCTTCTCCACATGTTTTTTTCAGGCCAAAAACACAAGTAGTACTTCACAGGGTTCTAAATAATGTCATCATCAGCATCATGGGAGTAAATTTTCATGGATATTTTGAGATAATACCCCTAGTTGAGGAAGATAACTTTCTATCCCTACTAGGAAGGTTGCGTTGTTACACAAAAAAATGCAAACTTGCACTTCAAGAAGTGATATATCAATTTTGAAAATTTGGATTAACTCATAATTTTCCCAATGAACCCAAATAAAAGTACATCATATGTAGAAATTTTGGAAGAGTACGAGGATTTGGAGTGCATATATCACATAAAATCTACGAGAATGGATAATTATGAGCCAAATCTAGAAGGTGAAATAAAATGGGAAGATAATTAGTTAGTATCTGAGACCACTAGTGTAGCATGTGAACATTGGGTGCATAGATCATATGAGCTATTGGAAAGAGACTGTGACAGATTAGTCAAAATTTTTGGTCATCAAAAATCTAAGTGCCTAGTTATACTAGAAAGAGCATTGGGAAACTATTTAAATAAAATTCACACCCAACCCCAACTTGTGGTGGGCAAAGACATTCAAGAATTCTTAAGCGGTATGGAAGACTTTTTCCCAACATGTGAGATGTGACTGAATTAATTGGTATACTTATTAAAGAGAAACATTATGAGATGGTGGAAAACACATAAACATACATTAACAAAGTGGACCAAAGTATCAAAGGCCATGTGATCCAAATTTGATCACAAAGAATCGTGTATGATGGTATCCAACTTATATTGGGATCACTATGGTAGAAGAACATTTATGACAGTGTGTGGAAATTTGGATAACGAAATAAATTAAACCAAAACTATGGAATCATATATTCTACCATACACTCCATGTCTAGGCACACATGTGGTATATAGGGTGTGAATTTCACAGAAATTAAGTTCTAGAAATCACTAACCGAGAGGTTTTTACATACTTTTTCTCTTACTTCATCAGTATCTCACCTAAATTATCATCTTCAATGTATAAAACAAATAGTTTTAGGCAATTACATCATAAGGAATATGCCAATGAGGTACTAAAGTTAAACGAAACCTTTATAAAGGATGTTGGGAATAGTTCTTATGAAGCAAATGATGGATTCGGAGGAATAATTAGGTAATTAAAGGAAAAATATTTGTGTTCCTAATAGAAGAAGAAGGGAATATTTATCACCTAAATATGGAAATTTCATGTGGGTTTTGAGAGGTCTTGGACAAGAAGGAACAAGGGAAATGACCACAATATAAACCTTTCAAATCATTACAAGTTAACATAAGTGGTGATGGAAAATCAAAAATGGAAATAATTGGTAACTATTGGAGTGAAGTAGAAATCAAGAAGATCATAGAGATACTATGAGAATATGAGGATATATTCCCTAAAGGTTACATAAAGATGAAGGGTTTATTCCCATCCTTAGTAACTATATAAACAAAGTTACTTAAAGGGCCAAATCAATTCACAAGAGGCTATACAAATGAATCCAAACCTACACACCAAAGTTAAACAAGAAATTGATAGCATGCTAGCCACAAGAGTTATAATTCCCATAGAAGAATCGAAATGGGCAATTCCAATGGTAGTTGACATAAATCAATATGCATGCATACAAATTTGTGTGGATTACTACACCACTGAATTCTGTATGTATAATTGATCACTTCCCTACCCCTTTTACTAAGGAGATTATGGAAGGCATAACATACAGAGAAATATACATGATCATAGATGGATTCTTAGGGTATCATCAAGTGAAGATTATAGAATAATATAGATAAAAGATAAATTTCATGACTGAATGAAGGTCATTTTCTTATAAATTCATGTCATTTGGACTTAATAATGTGTCAACTATTTTCTAATGCATTATTGTAGTAGCTTTTAAAGATTTCATATTAAATTTTTTACTCATATACTTGGATGACTAGACATTTTATGGCTTAGTATGAAATAATTGTGATAATTTATGACTAATGGTTGAGTGATGCAGGTAATTATATATTTCACTCAACATCAATAATTTCATGTTTAAAACACCATTTGGCACCTTATTAGGGAATATCATATGTAAGGATGAATTACAGGTAGATCCTACCAAGATTGTTGTGATAATTCATCTAAAGACACCAAAAATAAAAAAGGAAGTATGGGCCTTTCTAGGTCATTACGGATATTACCAAAATATAATCAAATATTATGCTAAAATTGTCATGCCCTTGGAAAAATTACTAATAAAAAATGGTGACTATGAGAAGGATGTGGAATAGCAAAAAGTGTTTGAGAGGTTAAAGAACCTATTTTATAGTTCCTTGATTGGAATACATACACATTCCATGTGTACGCGGATGCATCGGCACATTTTTGGTGTAATTTTAATATAACCAAGGCAAGGAATGATCGATCATCTTCTATACTTTGTGATTCAAAAATTATTTTACACCGAAAGAAATTATATGAAAATAAAAAGAAAAGGACTATCAATGTTCCATGTGCTTCAGAAATTTTGGCATTGTCTTCTTGGAATTCCATTTGTATTTTAAACTAACCATATGGTACTTAATCACTTGGTTAATATATAAGCATTGCATGGGTGAATATGTATATGGATCATCTTATTATTGGAATTCAAGTTCTTAGTAACTATTAAACCCGAGAAAAACAATGCCGGACTTGATCATTTATGAAACTTACAAATATGTGAAAAGGCATACCCAATAGAGGAAAGAATACAAGATGCTTTATTTCTTAGTACATAGAGTGGATCTGGTGAGCTAGAAGATGTGATTTTCTTTCTACAAAATGGGGTGGCACCTGAAAATTACAAGGTCAATAGATGCAAAAGCAATTATCTATTAAAGATGCACCATACCAACTAATTTTCAATTAAATCTATAACATTAGGCATGACATAATTTTACTATGATGTGTCCTACAACATAAAATTTAGGATATCCTAAGTGAATCACATGAAGGAATTACAGGGGGCACTATGGAGGTAATATTATGGCTTGGAAAATCCAAAATGCATGGTGTTGGTTATAGATTTTATTTAAAGATGTCAAAAAATATGTTAAGGAATGTGAAAAATTCCAAAGAGTTGGCAGACCTATAAGACATGATATTATGCCTTTAATTTGAGTAACTTCCCAAGAAACATTGGAAAAATGGGCAATTGATTTTTTTGGACCAATAAATCGTGCATCATGTCAAAATGGTGCAAGGTACATTATTACAACAACAGATTATCTTACATGATGGGAAGAAGCCACACAAAATAAATATTATATGGAATCCACAATAGTAAGATTCATTTTGGAAAACAATATAAGTATATTTGGTTCCCCATCAAGCCTAACAAGATATTGCAGAACACATTTATTGCATAACACAATTCACATTTTGTTACAATAATTTATGGTCACACATCATAAGACAATCCCCTATCACCCATAGGCTAATGGTACCATGGAAACCTTCAAAATATATTAATTCATACATCAATAAATATTTTCGACATTGGAAGGAAGGATTGGGATGACAAGGTATCAATAGTACTTTAGTCATATCATACAACATACAAGCACTTGAATAAAGCTACTCCATTTCAACTTGTCTATTGGACATAAGTAGAAATACAAATAAAATATTTAGAACCATCATTGAGAATTATGTGCATTGAAAATTTAGAAGATGAGTATTTAACATAGGAAAATTTAATGAGGTTGTTACATTATGATGAAATAAGATTAAAATAAATGTGGTCATAGAATATTAAAAAAACACAACAGGAGGCATGGTATGATCAATACCTCAACATAAAAATTCTTAAGTTGCCAAGGTACTACTATATGAACCAAAATTTGTATGACATCCAAGAAAGATAAAGACTCATTGGTTAGGTCCATATGAGACAGTAGATATATTGCCAACTGAGGCATGCAAATTGATGGACGTTAGAGGAAAATTTATTCCATGGCACTTTAGTGGAAGTAGGCTGAAACCATATGTCTAGTAACATTGGAATGTAAATAATAAGAAATATTCCATTAGATTAAAGTTTATTTCATTTCATATATTATATTTCTTTATATGCATTGTAATACTGAGTATGATAAGCACATTTTTCTTTAACATGTTGTGTACTTTTTAGAACAAATAATTTCATACTAACATTATTCTATAGAAATGCGCAGAGGACCGTGCAACATATTTTATTGGAGGGAAGAATAATAATTAATATAAGGACATAAATACCACTATTGGAACTATGCAAAAATTTAGTGGTGAATATTCATAATTTGGAGAATAGTAGGAATTCGAAATATGAATTTGGCTATTTTTACGACCATGGAAGTGACCACATTTTACCCAAAATTTCCACAAGAAATAAATTTTCACATGCAAATAGCCAACGGGTCTCCAATCCCAACGTATATTTTTCTTTTAAATTGTCACATGATTGATAGGACAAGATTTTAAAATATTCTTATATCATCAAGAAATAGTCTCATTCATTAGACACATGTTTATATTTTGGCAAATATCAAAGTGATGGGCTCAAGAGGACTCCAGTGCCACGAAATAAGTAACATTAAATAGAGTTTCGGGTCTACCAACCCCTCTCACATCAATGGTCCCGACCCCACAACCAATAAAAGGTTGACATGTGGGAAGTCCAAGGAAATAAAAAATGTAGGGAAGGCATTCCTCGCTATCAACAAGAAGTTATCAATCGCAACATGTTAACTTCCTATTCATCTTGACCTGCAAAACTTTAAATGGTCATAACTTCCTCCAGAGAGATCCAAATTTCAAAAATCTGGTCTTGTTGGAAATATATCCTTGTGAGCTTCATTTTGAAATTATCATAATCATATTTTGGTGAGGTTATCTGGGTGAAAAATCATAAAAACATTTTAGGCTCCATTTTCCACTTCATCAACAATTTCCTTCAATAAATACATTATATTTCACCAATTCCGAGAATTCATTTTAGATAATTTTCCAACCAAATGAATTGGGTTCCTATCATATTATTCATGATTTCTATAATTTATTTTTCTAGGGGTACCTTAAAATTTTCCCTAAATTCTTGAACATTTCAAAAGGATAAGCACAAACATTTCGAGAAAAGGATCACTAAAAATTTGCATGCACACAAACATGTGATTGACAAAAATTTCCCAAGAGAAGAAAAAGTGGAGTGACTAGAATAAGAGAATATTACTTAAGGGTGAGATTTAAAGATCATATAAGGCAAGGAAGCACATAAAATAAATTTAGTAAATAAGGTAAACTGGAACATCCCAAGAACATAATCTATTGAATGTGGTGAAGCATGAAAGAAAAAGTAGTAAAAGGAAACCCAATTAGGACACTTAAAATTAGAATCAACAGACAAGAAAGGAAAGGAAGGCTAGGGAAAATTTTATTCATTAGGAATTAATGGAATCTATGGGGAAACTAAATCTTCAAATGTGTGAGGATTAATTAGAAGGAACATTTATTACCAAAGGATGAGGGTATAAAAGGAAGTTGTGTAATTCATTTTTACTATACGGTGAGAAAAGGAGCTCTACCAATGAACACCAATTTAACACCCGAAAATTTTATCAATAAAAACCACCATTGATGAATATTCAATGGTTTAAGAAGGAAGGAAAGTCACAAAGATTCATAGTAATAGGTAATAACTACAACTTCAGCCACCATTAACATAGAGGTGGACTATCAAACAACAAGACTACAGATTTTGGGGTAATTAAGCTCCCTAGGGTAGAAAAGAGTGTCTTTAGGATCGAAAGAAAACCCGTAACCAACTAATTTGAGAGAAGGAGGCTACAAAAAATAAGTGTCAAGAGATGAAATCATTTCTAGCTCCTTATCAACATCCAATGCGAAGGTACATCATCAAGAAAGATTTAGATGATGAAATGAAAATTATGGAAGAAGTCAAGGTAGAAACAATAGTTACAAGTTCCTCAATGTCTAAGAAGGAAAAAAAGGCATGAACCAATAAAGAAAGGATTCAATATCTAGTGCATTGAACCTCAGTTTTGAAATGTAATACCCCAAGGAGGCAGAAATCATTAGAAAGTGGCATAGCATTGTGGTTTCAACAAAATATCAAACTACAACCATCCCACATATGGGATTGATGGAGTTATTGAAAAATAAATAGTGCACCCTACAAGACATAAGGATAGCCAACAAAATGGCATCTACGATAATAACATCAGAAATATTCTAGAAAATATAGGATTATTACATCTAATCGACTTTCCATTCTTCAATAAACTAGTTGAATTATATCAACATCTTATCTCACGCATTAGGGAAGGCTATTTCTATTTTGTAGGAAGGAACATAATACTGTCATGCCACCTAATCAATAGAGAAACTGGGATAAACAATTAAGGGGATTATCTATCATTAGATCTGCAAATTGATATAGTAATAGACAAAATTAGAGATCACTTAAAATACAAATGAGGATTGAATTTCATGTATATCGATGAACTTAAAGACCTTGGGATAAGAGTCACTATGAGACTAATTAATGCAAAATTAGGAGGGGCCGAGAGATTGAAGGACATCAATAAATGGTTCCTAACCATTGTGCATAGGGTAGCACAAGGGACATTTCTCAACTTCTCCTAATTCACCACGTTGAGTATATTGGAAGATGTCGACTTGGCATAGGAAAAACAAGGAATTAAGTTTTACTTTGGGAGAGATATTCCTTTTCATAGTTTTTGATGAAATTGGAATGTCGTAAGGGGATAAGGACCAGAAATGTATATTCTCATGAGAGGATCCATAACCAATAATAATAATGTATTAAATAGTTATGGCACCCATAACACTGAATAATTCATATAAGGTAAGATTCAAAAAATAGTTGAAGAACTTACGTGAAGTATTTGAACAAAATTGGTGGATTTTGTACTAATTACCAAATTATTTGGCTGAAGAAGTAGAATTTATTTTTTCTATGCATTATTTAGTGGCATGGTTTAATAATTTTGATGAAAATTGGCCCCATGGGCTAAATTACCATATACCTTTTCAAATGAATATTTTATGTTATCCATCAAATGGATTAAAGTATCTAAGAAGGTTATCATTAATGTATAAAAATTAGATCAAGATATACATATACTTTGTGCCACTTAAAAATACTTGGATAGGGAATTTTAATAGGAGAAGAAAGAAACACATATATGTATGCTTACTCAAGATGAAGAGACCATTTTTGTGATCTCAGAAACTCTCTACTTTGGAATCATTCACGGAATCACAATTAAACACTTTGTTATTCTACTTTTGTTATAGAAAATGACAGTTATAGCTAGTGAATGAATTTTCTTATGCTTAGAATCAACAATTTCAGAAAAAGAAATAATGTAAGCTTATGAACACTAACAATTTTTATCTTGGAAACCTCTGGAGGAGAAAAACAAGTCGGAAGGAAAACACTCTTGCTTCCCACTTTTTATTGGCCACTTCAAATAAAAAGTACATAATTTACAATAAGTATGAAATGTAAGTAGTTAATATCTCACACTTCCTCCCAATTTCTTGTTTTCTCTTCCTCAAAACCCCTTTCTTCTCCAAACACAATTCCAAAGACTAAGAATTCCTTGCTCACTTGCTTTCATGCTTCGATGATCAAAAATCTCATTATTATATGTACTTATATCCTTTCTCATGTCCTCTAATGAACTCGAGGATGGGAAATGTCATGAAGGGGAAGAAACATGGATAACCTTTCTAATTCTGGGACTATTCGTTTTGAATTTTAGTTTTACGTTCTGAAAGTGTCAAGACCACCGCCTAATGCAAACCGGTTGTCACAAGATTTCTACCCTAGCTTAGTGGCGGTTAAGGGACTACCACCTTTGTTAAGCGGTGGTTTTGTAACTTTCACTTTGCACGAATGGTGGTTATGTTAACATAAAGATAGAACCTCTATTTATCATTTTTCCTTCTTTGTTTCTGGTTGATCTTATGAAGTAGAGTCATTTTGGATCCCTATGGATCACACCTCCCCTACTTAGGAAGATTTTGGTCCCACAAAAGCTTAGTGGGGGATTAGATGAGTAAATAATTCCCTCACTTGCTCCTTCAAGTACCACTAGGCCTTCCTTGGTTTCTTTGCTTTCAGTTCAATTTGCCAAGACTCCTACGGAACTCTTCTAGTCTCTCTGGTCTTGTTCTACAACACTAAATCCACCTCCAATTCACCTTGTGATTCCAAGACATAATCCATAATGGAAGGTAGAAAATATAGTTCTTTATCTTCATCTAACATGGATGGCTCATATACATGTAATATCTCACATTTTACTACTCATTACATCCTCATAAATGGCAAAAACTCGAGTCGAAAGGCATTTTCTCTAACCTACTTCAATATGGTGAAGGGTTCATATTGTAGTGGTTTGAGATTCTATGATTTATCTTTTAGTCTCTCCTTGAGTAAATACAAACTCTATCTCCAACATGAATCTTATTCTCTCTCTTGTGTTCATCCTTCCTAGCCTTGTACTTGGCTTGAGATTTCTCTAACTATTCTTTGACTTTGAGATGGATTTTTGGATCCTCTCAAAGTTTTTTTTTTCTCTAGTAACTTTTGTGTCTCATGTCTCCTCCCCATCTTGTTTCCCAAATGCTATGTCCAGTATATATGTAGGTAGATATCCCAAGCATGCATCAAATGGTGACTTCATAATGGACTTGTGTCCTTCTCGATTATAGGAATGTTGAATGTAGGCTAACGACTCATCTCAAGTCCTTGGGTATTTGGTATTATACCCTCTGATCAACTGTACCAAATTATTTTTCACCACCTTTGTCTTTCCATCTATCTGTGGATGGAAATTCATGTTCCTCTATAACATAATACCCATCTTGTCCCACAAAGTAGTCAAAAACTTCCCCAAGAACCTAGAATCCCTGTCAAAAACAATAGACTTTGGAAATCCAAAATACACCCATACATTAGCAAAGAAAAAAACATGCTACCTCATGTGCTTTTAATGTCATTTTACATGCCATAAGAATACACATCTTACTGAATCTATCAACAAAAATAGAGATAGTCATGGTTGTGTTTAGACATAGGTCATCCTCCTTCAAAGTCTATATAAATGTCCTCCCATGGACAAGTAGGTACTAGAAAAGGCATATACAAACCCTCCTTCCTAGTCTTAGGCTTGTTGGTACAAAAAAATTTACATCCACATATAAATTTTGATACTTCTTCTTGTATATTGGGCCAATACACGTACCTTTGCAAGTGGGCTAGGGTCTTACCAACACTAAAATTTCCTACTAATTTTGAGGTGTGTGTTTCCTCATCAATAGAAGTCTTCCCTCTTTAGGCACAAAAAGATTCCCTCATCGGTAGAGAATCCCGTCCTTAAGATAATAGTCTTCAATCCTCATCCTTTCAACCCCTTGGGACTGCAATTGCTGAAATGTCACCCCAAAGTCTTTGTCCTAGGCATATGCCTCTCCATATGCTTCTTTTGTGAAGGGCTCAATATGAGGGATAATGGCTAAGAAGGAGAACTTTTCATATGTAGGCAGCCTATACAACATGAATTCCACCAAGTTTGTACTACCCTTCTTGTATTTGATCACTAGATGAAATTGTTGAAGGAACCCCTTCCATTTGTAGTGCTTTACCTGCTATAATTTAGATTTTGTTTGTAAATACTGGAGATATTTTTAGTCAATGTGCACAATAATTTATTTACCAAAAAAATAGTGCTTCCATTTTTTAATTTATGAACTAGTACATACATTTCCTTATCATACATTGAATATCCTTTAACTTCAAGTAAAAGTTTTAGAATGTTAGCATGTGGGTTTACCTCCCTGAAGTAACACTGCACCCATAACATAATCATTGGCATCTATCTCTACTTAAAAGGGCTACTGTAAATTAGGAAGAGAAAGTACTAGAGCATGACTTATCTTTTATTTTAATAACTCAGTATTTATCTTGTTCCTTACCCAAGTCAAAATCCTTACTCTTTGTGGCCACTGTGTGTAGAGGTAATCATAGAGAATCCCATAATTAAGTCTTGCATGTACTTGTATTTCTCCCAAAAAACTCCTAGTCTCTGTAGCTCCTGTTGGTGTTGGCCAATTGGTGATGGCTTCTACCTTCTTTGGATCCAATTGTAGCTCTCTCCTCCTCCAACCACGTTCCCAAGATAGACAAGTGACTGCTTGGAAAATTCACATTTCTTCATATTACGAAGTAGTTGTTTCTCCTTGAGAACTTGCAATAATTTCTAGAAATGAGTTTGATGTTCCTCCCATGTGGCACTAAAAATCAAGATATCATCTATATACACAATGAAACATGAATCTATGAAATCCCATAATACATCATTAATCAATCTCATAAATGTAGCGGTGTGTAGTGCATTAACCAAATGGAAGCACTAACCACTCATACAAACCTTTTTTTTTTTTTAAGGAAATCTTCCATAAATCCTCCTCCTTCATTTTGACTTGGTGATAACCTGACTTGAGGTCCAACTTCGTGAATAATTTGGCATGTCAAGATGGTCCAAGAGATCATCTATGTGGGGAAATGGATATCTTTTCTTTATGGTGATCTTGTTCAAAGCGTGGTAGTCGAAGTACATTCTCTAATAACCATCCTTCTTTAGCACCATCACAATAGGTGAACCACATGGTGAGGTGCTTGGTTGTATCACCCCTAGTATAGCGATTCCTAGAGTTGTTTCTTTACTTCAATACTCTCCAACAAGTATTTCCTATATAACCCAATGTTCGGTAGAGGGGACACTGGAAACAACTGAATCTCATGCTCTAATTCCCATTTTGATGGTAACCCACTAAGATCCTGAAAAACTTCTTCAAAATATTGAATAATACTATCCAAATCCTATTTTTCCTAGTTAGAAATCTCTGAAACTTCTACCCCATCTTGTTTATCTTTTAACAAAAGTAAACAAAACTGATTATGATTTTCTTGAATAAGTCATTTTTCTTGGTTAGCACTCACCATAGTAACTCGTGTCTTACGTTGGTATGCCCGGATGTTGTAGTTGATCCCATCCTTGACCCATCTGTATCATTTTTCCCTTCTCATAAATATAGTGTCCCTAATATACAAGTAAGGACTCCCAAAAGCAACATCAAAAACATCAAGTGGAATAATATCAACTTCCAATACATCAATATACTAGAAATTTATGCCAAACTCGACCTTACATCTTTTTTTACCTGAATTTCAACACCCTTCTTCACCCAACCCAAATGATAATGGTTTGGATTCTCATAAGTATCAAGACCAAGCTTCTTTACAACTTCTTCAGAAATCAAGTTAGACCGAGAACCGGTATCAACCAAAGCATTTACCTTAGTTCTCTTGATCTAGAATTTGATCTAGATTTTTATTTGGAGTAGTCTACTCATATCCTCTTCTTAGTTGTCCATGTTAGTGTTTATGAATCCAAGCCTCTCATCTACATCAGATTCATCTTCTATTTCCACCTCACCTTTTATCTTTACACATGTTATGGACTTCTTTGAGTCCTTGGTTCAGTTCTTTGGATGTAACTCTGGATGCAAATTCCAACATGTAGCATCGTATTACCATTGATATCACATTTCTTGCAAAAATTATTGGGATATTCACAAGTATTTAAAGTAGTTGTACTTTTTTACTTTTCCCTTTCCGTTTACCGTTGTTACTTGTTTACCTATGTTCTTTATTCTACTGATTTGTTGACTAATTTTCCCTTGGATTTGTTTCTCCTTGCTTCTTTTCATCATCTATATAGTATGCCTACACAAACCTCATTGAGATATTTGGGCTTCGTGGAGATGAATTTTCTTTGAAGGTGAGTGTGAAGTCCTCCCAAGTACTTAGTCAAAATATCCTCATCCTCCAAGTTCATGTTTAGCAATATGGCTTGCCTCCAAAATTCCGTAGTATAGTCTTGCACACTTTGACCACTGTCTTGTCTAAAATATTGTCATTTAATCATTTGGTTATTCTTGTGACCAATAGGATAGAAGTTAGCTCTAAGTAATTATTTAAATTATTTCCAAGATTTTACAATAGGAAGTTTCTTATTTTTACAAGTGGCTAGATGGGTTTCCAACAAAACTAAAGTGTGTCCCTCCATTTTGAGACATGCAATGGTGATCCTCTGTGCCTCAGTGACATTATGGATGCTAAAGTAGAATTATAATTTTTTTAGCCATTTATCAAGTAACTTTGCATCTACTTGTCCTTCAAATATTTTAATTTCAACTTTTGTCTCATATTTAAAGGGAACACGATCAAATTTTACCTTTTCTCTTGCATTTGAATTATTTTGTTCACGATCTTCCCCATATTCTTCCTCATGGTGGCTCCTCCATATGCAAAAAAATTCAGGTAATCCTCAAACCATTGGGTCCATGGATTCTTTCTTAACATAAGCCATCTTCTCAAATCTGCAATTTCTTCTTGTCTTCTAAACATCCTATCCATCATGGTCTCAAGCATCTTGATTCTATGGACCAAGTTCAATTCCTCCATTTGTCCCCAAATTCTCTTTTTCCACTTCCTTATATAAATATTTGGATCACAAGGTAAATCCTGTTTGCCTTTAGATCTCGTCGTTGTCATACAAATCCAAGAACCAATACCACGCCTTAGATACTTGTTAGATCTGATACCAAAATGATCTGTAAACTCTCTACATTGAAATCATTCAATAAATCACAATAAAACATTGTGGTTATACTTTATTTTTCAAAAATGATAGATATAGCTAGTGAATGAATTTTCTTATGCTTAGAATAAAAATTGCAGAAAAGAAAGAATGTAAGCTTATGAATACCAACCATTTTTATCCTGGAAACATTCGGAGGAGGAAACCCATTTGAGAAGGTAAAAATGATCTTTCTTCCCACTTTTTATTGGAAAATTCAAATAATAAGTATAGAATCTAGAATAAGTATGAAAGAGAAGTAGATAATATCTCACACTTCCTCCCAATTACTTGTTTTCTCTACCTCAAAACTCCTTTCTTCTACAAACACAATAAGAATTCCTTGATCACTTGCATTCATGCTTTGATGATCAAAACTCTCCTTCCTATATGTATTTATATCCTTTCTCATGTCCTCCCATGCACTGGAGGATGGGAAAGGTCATGAAGGGGAAGAGACACAGACATTCTTTACAATTTTGGGACTGTTCATTTTGAATTTTTGTTTTCTATCCGAAAATTCCAAGAACGCTGCCCAATGTAGAATGGAGGTCATAGGACCTCCACAATTGGAAGGTGGTGGTTACAAGACCACCACCCTGGTTAAGTGGTGGCTCTATAACCCCACTCTGCACGAGTAGTGGTTTTATTAACATAAAGACAAAACCAATGTTTCTTCTTTTTACTTCTTTATTCTTGGCTAACATGATGAAGTAGAGTCATTTTGGATCCCCATGGATCATGTTGTGAAAAATGTAGTGCAGAAACTATTCTTCTATCTATGAATAAAGAAGAGAGGAGAAGATGAATAATATCTTGAGGAACCATATGATGAATTAGTGATGTCAAAGCTAAAATGGAGTACACAAGAAGATGTAGAGTGTGTTAAATGTTGGCATGTGTGTGCTGGGGTTTCATTCATGTAAAAGGTGAAAATAAATTAATGAGAAGAGGTACAAGCAGAAGTTTTTATTGATGATGACATGGTTATACAAGTAGTGACATGATTTCAAGAGTGTAAATGGTGAGAGTTGTTTAGTAAAATAGGACTAATTAGGAGGTATAGTCAAGGCATGGGTGTTGGCACATGAATTACAAAGATGCAGAAGGCTTTTGAATCATGGTCAAGGTATGGAGATCATGTTGATAGAGTGATGAGACACTCATACAAGTCTCAAAAGGTGAATCTAGGGTTTGAGCATGGTTTGTATGTCTACATCTAGAACTAGTGTAGGTGTCTTATGGCCTAATGGAGAATGAAGGTCAATTTCGAGGTATGTGGGACCTTGAGGACATGTAAAAGAGTGATACATGTTATCTCAAATATGTTAGGTCCTTTTGAAGGGATTTTAATCATGGGTATTATGATAACCTGCTATGTTTAGGTTTAATCTAGACCTAATTCCATGACCTAGTTAGGAAAGTGATTTTGGGTGAGATGGTGTAGAGATAATAATGATCATATGAGAATTGGGGAAGTTTAAAGAGGTTTTACAAAAGCTGTGGGTAAAATTTTAGGGTTGTATGTTGAGAATTTTTCATGATATGATGTTTTTAGCTCTATCGAGCTCAAGAAGATGTGGTTTATAGTTTGATATGAGATATTTTATGTCGGTTCGAATGTTAAAAGTTTACATGGGGACCTGATCCTTTTAGGTATGATGGATCATGGATTAAATAATTTTTTTCACTTGGAATGAGATCAAATGAATTCATGTGCTTAATGAACAATCACTAAGAAGCTAAGATGGTCAATAACCCTACTAGAAACCTAGTTCAAGAGTGATGGTGGAAAACTTGTTGGTATGATAAAAATGCATTAGATCATTAAATTTGACGATGGAGGATGGAAATGTCTCTTCTAGCTTTATGATAGTGGTGATTTGGTTTCTTGACAGTAGGTGGACCCCACTCAGAATTACATCTTTTCAAGAAAGTTTGATTTCCTCTCATATTTTCCATTAGACCTATTGTCTATTTTTTTTAAGAATAAGGGAATATATTATAAATTTTTAAGATGATTTCAGACCATGGTAGAGCCATTTCATGGTCTCATAGGTCTAAAAGGGAATATTGGTTTTTCAAATTTGAGTTAGTAGTTTTTGATAGTCATGATGAAAGTTAGTTCTTGAAAATGTGTGACCTAAGAAGAGGTGTCTATCTCTTATGATTTTGTTTTAGACATCCAATATGATATTTTCCATGCTCGGTTGATCCCTATAGGATAGTTTGAGTAGAAAGGATGAGGTCATAAGTTGACATACTTAACAGGTTTAAGGATAGTGAAGTTTCTTTAGTGTAATTGATATGAAAGACCAATATCTTGTCATTATTCATGATATATATATATATATATATATATATATATATATATATATATATATATATATATATATATATATATATATATTAGTGAGTTATGAGTGGTTTAATAGAACCCTCTTTTAGGTATTGAAATGTCTTGAAAGTGTCATTATAGGTGTGAGAATATCATGTTTCTAAGACTAATTTCAAGGAAGTATAGGTATCATAGAGGAAAAAGATGATTTGATGATTATATGGGTTGATTAATGAGCTATAACATGGTTTTTATGTTCCTTTTGTCAGTGAATTTCCATTGAGTGGTTACATTCAATGGTTGAGGAAATATTTTGAATTTTTTTCTTCATATTTGAAAACTGGTTTGTTGGAGGTGCTCATAATGAGTAGGAGACGGTCCTTTTTATATTAACATGGTGTTGATGGATGTTTAAGATATTATTAATATTTTATAAAGTGTTGAGAGGATGTATATGACATTTTGGAGCTTGTGGAGTCATAATAAATCTTCCTTTTCTTCTTATATTCCAAGAAGCATTCAATGGAGTTGAAGACAATGTTTTAGGCCTTGTGCACTAGTTTGTCTTGATGGGCCTAATGCCAACCTATAAGGTCTAGTTGTGTGATTTATATGATTATTTTGAGTGTTTTTGTTTTACCTATGACCAACATTATTGGTCTTTGTTAACCTATATGTATGTGTAATCATGATTCATATAGAAGGCATGTTATATTTGCTCATTATGACTAGTTGTGTTGATAGAGAAATTAGCAAGCTAAAGAAGGTGAAAGAAGACGTTAGATGGGGCAAGTGTATATTTTAGAAGAGGAATTAAGATTTGAGAATATTAAATCAATATATTAGACCTAATCATCATATGAAGGTGCAAGATTGAGCTAAAAAGGAGATAGAGTTGTTTGAGAGGGTTTTGAGGTGTATGAGCTACTATTGTGATCACAATCAGTTTGAGAAAAAAACCATAGGTGATCATAATCTTCAGGTGGATGAGTTGGTTCTTGTTAATCTTATGGGGTTGTAGCCTCCTTGTATGATAGGTTTCTTACTAAATAGGGTTTTGTGTTCCTTGTGGGATTGGTGTCTCACTAAATAAATATTGTGTGATGTGTAATATTCACACAAGTATTATTAATTAAGTAATATATTTAGAATTTTTAATGGGTTTTCTTCCCCTTGAGGGTTTCCCACTTCATATATTATGTTTTTTTATCTCTTTTGGTTCATGTTCTTATGGATGGTTATTTCATGTTAATAATCTCGCATTGATGCATGATTGAATGGTTAATGGTTCATACAACTTAAATACAATTAAATGAATTTTTATAGAATGATTCACCTCCCCTGTCCTAGTGATTTTAAAATTTGGTATCATATCAAGGTCCTTGTAAATCAATTTTAACCACTTAAAGGATATCCTTTGAAGCACTAAAATGTTGATTCAACAAGTTAACACTTCCACTAGCAAGGATCCTATGTTTAATGGGTCAAACTATGCATTTTGGAGCATCAGGATGAGGAATCACATCATTTCCTTAGGATGTGACATTTAGCAATCAGTGATAGATGGGTATATTGTTCCTTAGACTCCTCCAACCAATGTTATAGATAAGAAGGCTAGTAATGACAACTCTGAAGTAATGAATGTTGTTTTTGTGGAATGAAATAATATGGACTTGTCAAGGTTATTCATTTTACATATTCTAAGGCCATGTGGGAAAATATTAATGGCATATATGATGAATATTCCAAAGTAAATATAGCAAATATTCAAACATACATAAATTAATTTTAAATCCTAAAGATGAAGGAAGAATAATCTATTGTTGTTTATCTACTTAGAGTTGATCAAGTTGTCAACATCATCAGAGGTTTAGGTGAAGAGGTAAAATAAGAAGTGGTGGTACAAAAGGTGTTGAGATATCTCACTCCCAATTTTGATCCTAAAGTGTCTACCATTGAAGAATCCAAGGACTTGAGTGTCATGTTGATGGATGAGCTCCATGGAATTTTGACAACCTATGAGATGAGGACCATTGAATCAAAACCTATCCAGAAGGATTTTATTTTCAAATCTAAGAAGAATTAAAAATAATACCACTAATGTTGTTGATTTTGATATTGATGATGGTGAACTTATTTAAATTCTTGTAAGAAATTTAAAGACTTGTTTAGGTAAGTAAGAGGGTAAATTTACTTTCAAATGTTTTAATTGTGGTGAAATAGATCATTTTACAAACAAGTGACAACATAAGCATAAGGATGAAGATGATGAAGAGGATGATGAAGATCATGAAAAAATGACTCACAAGTCTAATAAAGGCAACAATAATTTCAATATATTTGAGAACAAGTATTCCAAGAAAAGTTTTTACAAAAAAGAAGATTATTTCTCATCTAAAGAAAGTAGTAATGACGATGTTTATGAATCTGATATTGAGTCTGAGCATGATGATATAGGTGATGAATTATTATTTATGTCTTAGGATGCTAAGATTCCTAAAATTCAAGACTACATACTTGTTTGAAGAATCATGCATGCATTATGAGGAAGAAGGAGAATATGACCTAGAAATTGAGTTAATGTGTGTTCAAACAAAGTTAAAGCATGTTGAGAAGAATAACAATAAGTTGAGAGAACAAGTCAAATAATATGAAGGAAATATTCATGATCTTAAGGAGAAGCAATAGTTAGAACTAAGTAGGTTTGATGATAAATTAAAATAGTTAGAGATACGAGATGAGTTCTATGACTACACGCCTACAATCCAATTAAGAATAATGCATTAAGTTTGAAGAAGAAGTGACATTTCTAAGGGAAGAGTTAAATTCATTCCAGAAGTTTGAAAAGATCTCCAAGGATCTTGATGATATCTTAGATAGTCAAACGTCTACATGAGATAGGATAGGCATATGGTTCAAGCAATACCTCAAGGGAAAAGAGTTTATGCAATAAGACATTGATCCAAGCAAGGATATTGAAATTCCAAGTACCAAAGAAGAGAAAAAGAGAGCAACTTCAAAGATAGTGTGAAGACAAATTATGTAAGGAAGCCCAATGCATCAAGGTATGAGAAATATTTCAATGGCTATTATTATACTTGTAATGGTTTTTGGCATAGAGAAAAGGAGTGTAGAAGGATATTCAAAGATGATCATCCATGGAGAGATAGTAGAGATGATCATTCAAGGAAAATTATTTGCTTTAATGTTAATGAGAAAGGTCACACTGCTAGATATTGCCTTTATGAATCATCTAGTCAAAATTGTTGAGATGGAGTTATTAGAGGTAAGAGTGAAATTATATGTTTTAGCTACAATAATGTTGGATATATTGCTAGAAACATTTTTAGGGTCATTCAAGGAAAACCAAGAGGTTTTAGACTCCCTGAGTGCAGGAGAAGAGGTAAGGTAGGTTATGGGAGCCAAGATTAAATCTTGTCATTCCACCT
This sequence comes from Taxus wallichiana var. yunnanensis, assembly GCA_018340775.1. Classification (NCBI taxonomy): domain Eukaryota; kingdom Viridiplantae; phylum Streptophyta; class Pinopsida; order Cupressales; family Taxaceae; genus Taxus; species Taxus wallichiana. The sequence continues at coordinate 46,531,997 of CM031244.1, read as the reverse complement.
AAAGCATATGCTGAAGTAAAACAAGAAGGTTCACAGGTTACTGATCAAAATAAAGAAGGAAAAGGTGAGTCATAGGTGTCAAAGAGGTCATGGAACCTCTTCAGTTTTTTGTTCTAGACTCCTCATATTGTAGGATGTCTCTACTAGGCTTCTTAGAGACATTTATCATCTATATGAAGCATGGTGTTAAGGGGGTGAATGGGTTGAATTATGGCACTATATGAGTGCATTCATGATGTCAAGATGATTTCATTGGGTTTTTGAAATTCTTAAATCTAATTATAAGTTGGTTTAGGTACTTTCATATACTAAGGTTGTTGGATTCATGAAGAAGAAATTCATTCATTTTGTATGATGACTTGATCGACCATCAAATGTAGGGTGTAATGTTACATACTAGGTATGGTTATGTCTTGATTGATTCTATGTGTTGTGTCTCATTCCTTGATTCATGTGTTGAGATGTATCAAGTATGATCATGCATCATGAAGATAGTATGAAGAGCATTAAGAACTAACATTTCTGTGAAAATAAAAACATGAGTTCTTCATTTGATGAACATTGTTTCAGATTTGTATGTGGATGTTTGAGTGTTTCTCAAACAGAAATGGGGTATGTCAATACAACATGTAAGGTTATATATTTCTATAATAAATATTTTAATCTTGAAGAATTCCTATGGATATTATGTAGATGCATTTAAAGCTAATGTATGTTTGTAAGCATATCTTTGAAGAGCTAGTTATATTATAAGGGAAACATATCTTGTTACTATTTTGTATGAATCTTCATGGTGTTATCTATGATTTCATGAGTTGAGAGGGAGCTTAAGTTGTCACAGTATTTAGGATGTGAATCTATAAGTGTTTCTATTTAATTATGTTTGAAGTATACATCATGACAAGGTACAATATGTTATTGAGTGTTGTAATGGTGAGTAATATGTGTATAAATACCTTATAAGATAAGGAGAGATGATAATAATCCTCTATTAGGTGTCTAAGGTGTCAAAAATGGATAGTTAAGAAGATATATTGATTGTTGCATGCATACTGAAAGGGGGAGCTAGTCATATGCTCAAACAACTGTGATGACATGAAAAGAGAGCAAAGAACACTAAAAGTTTTTCTTTAGGATTGTGGTGTTAGATATGACCTATAACAAAGAACAATAACAATTGATTAAGTTATGTACTCTTATGTTTGTGTTTTCAGTTAGAGAATGATAGTATGTTATTAGGGGGCATAATAAGGCGGTGTTTCATATGCTTAGTATGCTCTTATAGCAAATATAAAATTGGTAAGTTTTGTCTAAAGGGGAGATTTTGGGCTTTTCGGATCTTGGTCCTAAAACATGTCACCGGTTTGTATATAGCATGATCAAGTCGGTTTGTGGGTGTTTATAGCTAGTTTAGGAATTAGATTGAGGAAGGCATGGTTATTTTCTTAGAATTGGGTATGTAGTTGTGTATGCTACTAATGAGGCCGAATATGCCCGATTAATGTATCATATATGATCTCATCTTACTCTCCTTTTATTAAGTTTGATTGCATTTTGTGACTTTATTTGATATGATATGAGTTCAGATGTAATTTTCTATATTTTGATTGATTGTGATTTTAATGTTTAAAATCTCTGAAATTCTTGATGAAGTGTGTGTTTGAAATTTAGTTTTGTAATAAAGTAGGTCTAATCAGTCGAGGAAATGAAGCAGGTAGCATTCAGTATGTTCTCGGTAGTATCTGTTCCCACATGGATTAGTTACAGAACTTCCAAGCTAGTTCTAGAACTCCATCACACAGTCATAATCTAGTTCCAGAACTTTCGGACTTAGTTCCTAACTCCGGTATTTAGTTTTGGAATTTTCGGACTCGACTTCGGAACTCCTGGTATAGCTCACGAAACTCTCACGGTTTTGATCCTTAACAATTTCCTATGGTTCTAGAAATTCTCTAAAGTTCGGAACTAATGGAAGTTATCTATTCTAACCACATCTGGAGATTTTTCATCAACGACCCTTTCAATCAGGAAAGGATGAGAAGATTTCTAAACGTAGATCCAGGGATAGTTATCTTACAGTTGTCTGATCAGCCACAATCCGACTCAACATCTATTCTAGGCATGATTCGATTTCATCAGAATCATTGAGACAACTATGATTGTAAAATGTATATAAAAGCAGACCTGCAGTAGATAGATATAACAATAGAATATGATATGAGATAGATATAGAACAGAGAAGAGAAATATAGACTAAGTACTCAGATCCAGTACGTTTTGTAATACCAAATGTTTTATCAATAAAATAGCCATTATTATTTGAGAGAATTCTAAGTTTTTAAATCTTGATTTGAGGAGGAGTAAGGGCCCACTCCCCCAAGGAACAGGATATTCATTTATTTGGTATTTATATTTCTTCAGCAAATAGCTTAGATCTGTTAATTTTGTATTGTTTTAATTCTTCCAGTTAAACTTTGTTATATAATTTTTCATGTAGGTGTTTAGATAGATTCTTATATTTATTGAAATCATTTTCAAGAATTATAAATTGAGTGTGTTTATTTCAAAAGCAAGTGTTTTTACTTTCGAAGCAAGTGTGTTTATTTCCAACATCAAGTGTGTTTTTTTCCATTCTCGCACAAAGTGTGTTTTTTTCAGCAAATCTTTTAGTGTGTTTACATTTAGCAAGTTTTTATAGTATGATTTAAATAAGGGTTTACCAAGAAGTCCTTAAGACATTGAAAAGATCCCCCAGAAAATACAAAAATAACTATTGTCAACTACTAGATTGATAAAATTACTCTTGTTGCATATAGTTTTAGACACACACCGATTTGATATGACATCAATAAGAAGTTGATTAAATGAAGGTAATAATGACACCCATCATTTTTGGTTCCATTTCTAGGGACACTAGTTGGAGCCTTCTAATTAAGTGTTAGCAAGAGCAAAAAATCATACATCTAGTAGTTGAAGGATCTTCCCTACTATATCATAAAATATATGAGTAGACCAAGAGACTCACATGGTAGATTCCTCCCAAAAACATATTCACAAGAATTCATATCATCCTCTAGTCAAAGTAAGGAAATTGATCAAGAATTGGAGGCACCATCATCCCCTGTCAGATAAGAAACAGAATTACCACCTTTGGAATTCTTAGATCAGTCACCTAAAGGAAGTGGAACTTCTAGGAGAAGGCTTATTACTCAAGATCCATTTAGGGTGATTTTTATTCTCAATTGAGTAGTCAACCTCCTACTCCTGATTTTTCACCTTCCCCAAGGCATACCACTTACCACATTGATTGGGAGGAAAATTTATAAAATATTTTTAAAATGGCATGAGAAGCTGAGAGAGTACCTGATAGGACCTTTACCTATCCAATCTAATTGGGAGATGATGATACATCAATGAAAAATATCTCACTTGCACATTTACCCACATTTAGAGGGATGTCATTTGAAGATCCTGACCAATTTCTATTTGAGTTTAAGGTACTATATCAGACCTATGACTATAAGACGATGTATAATCAAAAAAACTCAAATTGTTTCCATCCACTCAAGGATGCATCAATGAGGGTGGTTCATGGGATTACCATCCAACTCTATTAGCACTTGAGCAAAATGGAGACTACCTTCTTAGAAAAATTCTAGGATTATTGTAGAGGGGGACATAGGAAGGAAGAATTCTTCAAAATCAAGCGGAGGAAGAAGAAAACATAGAAGACTATTTAGACGCAGATTCCTCTTTGTGAGAAAAATATGTGGATTTGTACTTCAAGAGAAGTTAAGTAAAACCATTTTTCTTAAAGGTTTTGGTGACAAATCTAAGGAATCCCTTAACTTGATATGAGGTGGAGACATTGATCGATAAGAATGAATGGAATTAAAGAGATTTGTAGAATCTATTCTAGAATGAGAGGTGGACCTAGAAAAGGATAATTAGTAAGAAGTCTGAATCTAGATATGAACAAACTAATGGATGAGCTAGAAAACTTTAAAACATACATTTTAGTGCAATTAACCTCTACTATGGATGGATTACAAGCTAAAACAAATTCCAAAACTAAACCATTGGCTATGTATTGTCCTAGATGTAGGAAGAAGCATGCACTAAGAGACTATCCTTTGGATAAAACAGAAATGTGTCTTATCTATGAATCTAAAGAACATGATACTTGATGTTTGTTCTTTACTTCCTGTTATTAAGAATCAACTTAAACAAACTAGTGCCTCATCTACAATAGAAGAATTGAATTTTGTTCAGAGACAACCTAACCAAGGGAATTTTATGCCAAGATCAGTTCCTAATCCATGGAAAATGCCATGGGCTACTCAGTCAGTACCACAAAATTGGGGACAACCACCTTGGGTACCTCAACCAACTTGGAACCCTCAAGATTGGGAAAATCAAGCTTGGTATGCTCAAGGACATCAACAACCATGGGCTGGTCAAGGAAATCCTTATGCTTGGTCATAACCTAGATGGAACCCTAGTAATTATGCTCAAGGAAGAACATATCCAAATCAGAATCAACATGCCATCATGGGATCCCCTGCACAAAATTCACAAAATGAGAATGTATTCCAAACACAAATATAAACACAACCAGTAACAAATCTAAGAAACAAACAAATAACTCCTGTTTATGGAACATAACCAAAAAAATTTTTGATTTACATGCTATGGATTGTAAGGATATTCAAACTAGATCTAGAAAAATCATTAACAGTCCACCCCTTATAATAATTGAAATGATAAAAGAAAATTAAATCTCTAGTTCATTGTTCTAAAAGAGGATATAGAAAGAAAAGAAAAGGAGCCGAGATAGCAACACTACGAGACTCCATTCCTAGAGATATTTAAAGGAGCTATAGAAATCAAGAAGTCTAAATTGGTACAAGAACTTAGGAAAGTTAATATTGAAATACCACTATTACAAGTAATTAAAGATATTCCAGAATTGAACAAATTAATCAAAATGTTATGTCTAAAAAACTTGGAAGGAAGAAACAATACCCCAAGACTATCAAAGTAGATGGGAAACTTGCTAATTTATTAGTAGGAAAACTTTTACTTCCCAAATATGGAGATCCTGGAAGTCCTGTTATTTCTATCTCTATAGGAAATAAGGATATACATAATGTTTTGGTAGATTTGGGAGTGGCTATCAATGTAATGACAATGGATACTCTAAAAACATTACCATTAATAGGTATACAACCTACTAATACCATATTGCAGATGGTAGACCAGTTTGTAGAAAAACCAGAAGGAATTATTGAAGACATGGCGGTTATGGTGGAGTCATGGGAATACCCACTTGACTTCCTTATAATGCAGCCAAAAGGTAAAACATTAGGTTATCCCATTATTTTGGGTAGACCATGGTTATCTACAGTTGCTGCTTTAATTAATTACAGGTCAAGTGATATGACAATATAGAATGGTAATAACTCTAAACAAATTTCCTTATATCCTACTACATGACCTTTTACTGACAATCATGAACAATTGTGGGTTGATTCTTCCAAACTAAAAATAAAAATTTGTCTTCTTTGGCTATGATCACATTACAGATCATGTAAGAGAAGTAGAAGAGATGATTAATCCACCATTGGATGAGCACCAATTGTCCTCGAAGTAATCAGAAATAGTTCGGAACCCGTGAACTTAGTTCCGGAACCTACGGCTATAGTTCTAGAACCACCACATTTAGTTCGAAACCACGACAACATCAGTTCTCTTTGATTGGAAATAATTTCACTCTAGAGGAATGAGATTTATTATGGGGAGAGGATGAATCAGTAGCTTCAGTTTTAAGTACATCAAGAAGTGGTGAATAATTTCTAGAAAGTAGCAGTGACGAAGAGTTTGGCCTACAAAGAGATAAGTATCATAATTCTCATTACTGTCCTTTTTCCAGTATTCTGTCTCAAGGAACTTTTGGAGATGTTGCTACATACCATATGTTGTTACCACATGCATGTCCATTAAATAATTTAATGAAACCCTTCCCACAAATCAGTTCATCACATATTGGAACCAAACATGTTGAAATTCAACTGGGTAAAACTTTAAACATTAACAGTTGGTTGAAGGATGATGAAGAAGCTAAATTGTTTGATGTTCTAAAAAATCATACTAAAGATTTTGCTTGGGATTACAAAGACATGAAGGGAATTCACCCAAGTATCTGCACTCATCACATCTATACTAAAAACATTAAACCAGTTAGGTAGCCTCAAAGAAGGATTAACCCATCCTTAAGGGATATAGTCAAACAAGAAATTGAAAAACTATTACAAGTAGGTTTTATCTACCCTATCTCAGATAGTCAGTGGGTATCTCCTCTTATAATTGTTCCCAAAAATAATGGAAAATGGAGAATATGTGTTGACTATAGGGAACTAAACAAAGCCAAAATAAGAGATTATTTTCCCTTACCATTCATAGATCAAGTCTGAGATAACCTTTCAGGTAAACAATACTTTTCTTTCTTGGATGGATTTAGATCGAGTTGTTGCTAAAGATCGGACAAAAATACATTTACATGTCCATGGGGAACCTTTGCCTATAGGGTGCTACCATTTTGTTTATGAAATGCTCGTGTAACTTTCCAGAGAGCTTTACTTGCAATATTTGTTGATCTAATAAATGATTGTGTTGAGGTATATATGGATGAATTCATTATACATGGAGATACATTTGAAGATGCTTTGAGAAATCTAGACAGAGTGTTAACAAGATGTGAACAACACAACCTGTCTCTTAGTGATGAAAAGTGTTTGATGATGGTGGATGAGGGGATTATATTAGGACACCATATTTCAAAAAGAGGAATTCGGTGGATCAAAACAAAATTAGGATCATTTTAGATTTACCTATTCCTCAGACCCCCACAAATATCAAATCATTTCTAGGGCATGTTGGGTACTATAGGTGCTTTATAAAAGATTTTAGTAAAATTTCTGCCCCCATGTTTAATTTTCTAACCAAGAACTATGAATTTCTTTGGGATGAAAAGTGTCAGCATGTTTTTGAAGAAATTAAAGAAAAATTAATCAGTGCCCCAATATTGAGAGGACCTAATTGGGAAAATTCATTTCATATCCAAATAGATACCTCAAATTATTCCATTGGTGCAGTTTTGGGATAGAAAGATGAAGAAGGAAAGATGTATGCCATTTATTATCTTAGTAAGAATCTTACTCCCACTGAAAAGAATTACACCACCACTGAAAAATAATTTCTTGTTGTGATTTATGCAATCAATAAATTTAGACATTACATTACAGGGTACAAGATATTTGTACACACAGATCATTTAGCAATTAAGTATTTAATGAATAAACCAAAGGGTAGGAGGAGGAAGAATAATTATATGGTTATTACTTTTACAATAATTTGATATTACCATTGTGGACAATCCAGGTAAATCTAATGTGGTAGCTGATTTTTGTCAAGACTAACCACCACAGGGGAGTAAGATCCAGTCAAGGATAAATTTCTAGATGAACAACTATTTGCAATCTCAGTAAGTACACCATGGTTTGCTGATATGGAAAATTATCTTACAACAGGGAAGTTTCCTCCTTCTTTCACTAAGAAACAAATAAATAAGTTAATCAAAACTAGTGCACAATTCAAATGGTTAAATGGAATGCTATTTAAATGTGGTCCTGATTTTGTTTTACACATGTGTGTAAGAGAGGATGAAATCTTTGACATCCTCAGAGCATGTCATGATGAACCAAGTGGAGGACACTATTCAATGAAAATAACAGCTCATAAGATACTTGGCACTAGTTATTATTGGCCATCTCTGTACAAGGATGTGAAGAGATATATCAAGCGGTGTGATCCTTGTCAAAGGATGGGACAACCAACTTTCACCAATGAAATGCCTCTTCAACCTCAAGTTGTGGTTGAACCATTTGAGAGACGGGGATTGGTTTTTGTTGGCCCCTTTAATCCTCCTTCACAAGGAAGGAATATGTTCTTGTGCATACCGACTATGTGAAAAAATGGGTAGAAGTGCAGGAATTGTCAAATGCCACTAAGGAAGTAGTTATTGATTTCCTTTGGAACAAAATTATGGTAAAGTTTTGAGCACCAAGGAACATAGTTTCATATCAGGGACCATAATTCATGTCTAATATGATCTAAGATTTCACAATGTATTACCAAATCAATCATATGAAGTCATATCCTTACCACCCACAATCAAATGGAACATTTGAAGTAAACAAACAGAGAATTGGAGAACATCCTTACCAAAATAGTTGAAGCTAGGAGAAAAGATTGGGTAAAAAGACTACTGAAGCTATCTCGGGCTTATAATACAACTTGAAAAACTATAACAAGGTTTTCACCATATGAGTTAGTCTATGGGAAAAATCCTTTGTTGTCTATAGAGTTTGAACTATAGACATTGAGGATAATAGTTAAGGTGGGAATTGAGTTGGATGCAGCTCAAAAAGAAAGAATCGTTCAACTCAATGAGTTAGATGAATTAAAGATGGAAGCACTTCAGCAGAAAGAGATAATTCAAGAATAAAGAAAGCAATGGCATGACACACATATCAAAAGAATGTAATTCAAAATAGGATAGTGGGCATTGTTGTTTGATTCTAAGTACCAACAATTCAAGGGCAAATTGAGAACCGGATGGTTGGGACCCTATCAAATTAAGAAGATATTTGACAATGGTTCTATTTAGTTACTTCCCATTGATGGCAGCAACAAAACACTCTTGGTCAATGGATATTGGCTAAAACTCTATAGGAAGCCTCCCACTAAGGATGAATTCTTGAGAAAAATTGAAGAAGAGAAAGAATTTGATCATATGGAAGAACCCAGTTCTTCCAAAATGATCAAATAACCAGATGATAGATCTTGAATAAAGGGAAGAAGATGAAAACTAGTAAATGGAATTTTTCCCAAAAAAACAAAAAAAAAGAAGAATTTCTCTCAAAGGTCAATTGAAAACAAGCAATGGCAGTTGACCTCTTGTTTTGGCTAGTTTAAATAAAAGGCAATTCTTTTGAATTCCAATTTTCGTATCTAACCATGTTTTGTTCCACTTGTAGGAATGACGAGTCATCATAGAAAAATGATTACATCTTCAAAGACGGTAATTATATCTTTTAATTTATTTAGGGTTGAATTAAATGTTTGCATGTGTGATTTGACTTCATTTAAAAGTTGGTATGATGAGTAATCTATTTATACATTATGATTACAAGTGTGTAATCATGAGATGATTAGGATGGAATAAGTGGTGGCATGGTTATCATTAGTATTCATTATTGCAAAATCAAGTGAAATAAGTCACAGAGATATTTTGAGGGAGAAGTAGTGAATTAAGCTTATATTCTGTAGTAAAGAACAGAGGTTTCATGCAGCCAAAATCGCTAGTTCCATAGCTAAGAAATAGGTCCTCCAACTAATTCACACAAAATCAAAAGAGACAAAACTCGAGCCGATATGAAGATTAAAAATAAATCGAACTAGAGGATGATTCCTAGCTGCTCGTGTACGAAAGAAGTGGCATCTATCTTTGAGAATGCAAAATGGCTTGAGTTCCTAAAGAAATTTTCAAGGTATAATGACGAATTAGTAAGATAATTTGTCATAAACCTAGAGCAATCTAGAAAAAGGTGAGAAATATATTTATCCCTTTTTCTTTAAATACAATAAGTAATGTGTCCGAGTGTCAATTGTGCATGTCCCATAACCTACAAAAGGGACTTTGAAATAGCTAGTTAAATTCTTACTAAAAGAAGGAGAAACTAAACCCCAGTACATATACAATGCAAACAAAATCATAAAAGGGGTCAGAATGGCCAATTTTCCCAAACCCTTTCATAGGGTAGCATTTTGGATAGTGAAGTATTTAACCTATGATGGTCAATTTGGGTATGTGGGAAAAGAAGTCTTAAAAGTGCTCATATACCTAAAATATGGAGCCACAAAACCTGAGTACATAATAAACCTTCTAGTATTTCTTTTTTATTCTATCCATACCATGGCTTAGAGGTATTCCTAGGGTGTTGGGACAATCACGCATCATGGGCTAATTCATTTAGTATGCCAGCACCATTTTCTGTCAAAGAAAAATGGAGAAGAAATTTAGGACAAGTTTCTTGGCAAGTTCAAGAAAACCTTAATATTATCAGAAGAACAATTCCAGCCCCATTCTCTCCTTCAACTAATCTGGAAATTGATGCCCCTGCAGAAGAACAGAGGGAAAGGGAAAGAGAGAATATACCAAAAAGAAGAATTTCTATGAGAAATATCAAAACAACAAAACCTTCTGTACCTTTGAAGGAAATTCCTTCTTCTACAGCAGCTTTAGGGGAGCTAATATCTATCTTTGATAGTGATAGCTCACCCATGCAAGAGCAAGAAAGAATAGTAAGAATAATCTCTAGAAGTAAATCCACCACTAGGCATGTTGAAATTCCCTAGAGAAGAAAAATTCATAAGAAGTCAAGGGAAACCCCAAAGGGATGGAGTGAGTAGGAAAAGATGGAAAAAGAAGCTGCTGATATTTTGGGTAGCATGGCCATGAATCCTCCTAAGCCAAGCCAAGATGAGATGGACAGAGGAGATGAGAGACTTGAAGAGTAGGATTTTCAAGAATTGGTTGAGCCATCAACATTTCCACATGAAGAAGAAGAGTTGGCATCCTGGAGAAGAAAAGGAAAATTTCCTTTGATAGAGGAAGAATTCCCAACTCCTCAAGTAATTTCAAAGGAAGAAGAAAGAAATCAAGTTAAACATGCTCTATTCTTGTCTAGAGAAGAGCTCATTATCAGAGAAAAGGATGAGGAATTGGATTTCCTCAAACTCAAATTATAACAAAGGGAAATTCTCATTGGAGAGCTAATAACTCAGCTTGCATCTAGGACTGAGGAATTATTAGCAACTAAGAAACAATTGATAGAAAAAGAGGAAGAATGTCGACTTCTAGAAAATAGAATGTTGTGTCCACAGTCTCTACACAGACTGAGTTAACCTATTTGCCACTCAAACAGCTATGGAATGAAACTTGTAGGGAACTCAGAGAAGCCAAAACATCAAATGAAGAATTGAAGACCAAGATGGAAGAAGAAAATAAGGTAAGAAAAGAATGGGAAGAAAATTTTTATAAGGAGGAAGGAAATAAATATAAATGTCTTGCAAAAATTCATATGGTCTATATTATGATTTTAAAATTGCTTACCTGCAGGAGGCCCTCTCCTACATATAGTGTGTTTTTAGAAGAGCGGTTCATTCACTGACAGCTGTCAAGGATTGCATTTGGACTTCCACATGAACTAAAAGATGAATCTGAATTCATGGCATCTTACTCTCTATCTAGTCTTGAGCAGAAAAATCTTCTAGTGTGAATTTTATCTTTGTAATTTTATGCTAGAGAAAACACATGATTTATGATCAATTTGTATGTAGGGGAGAGCCAGCTCAATGCATTTGTCTCTGTTCTACAAAACCAAATTGCATGGAAGGAAAGGGAATCTAAATTTTTATTAAAATCTAGCTCAACTGGTCTCTGTATGAGATCTCACTATGGTAAACCTTCTACCTTCCTCATACATTTTAGAACTCATGCCTTTGATGAGAGATTCAAGACACATTATCTTTCCATTCTACAAAAGAGTATTGATGCCTTCACCTCCTATGAGGAGGAAAAGTTTGAAGATATTTATGAAGGATGCTCAAAGAGGTGGGAACTCCTTACTATTTCCTTGAGAAGAAGGGAAGTAATTTCCCCTACAAATCTGATCTGGAGTTTAGAAAGGGCAAAATCATTATGCACAATAATTCCCCAAGTCAATGAAACCTACGGGAAAATATGGATGGGAATGTGAACAAGGCCCCCTCTACTTCTCACCCCCATGTCTCCTTGGAAAAATAGAGAACCTCAAGATCCTACTAAATTTGAAGAGTGGGAGAGGAAAATAGAAGTAGGAGTGGGTACAGTACATCTAAGTTTAAGCATTGGAAAATCTAGTTTCAGCCATTTGATTTGAGCAATCAAATGGAATGCAGAACATATAACCCCACTTTTGAAGAATGAAGTTTGTAAAGGGAATTACAAACAAGTAAGTTTGGGGGAAATGATGAGGCCAGAATATGCCCAATTAATGTATAATATATGATCTCATCTTACTCTCCTTTTTATTAATTTTGATTGCATTTTGTGACTTTTAGTTGATCTGATATGAGTTAGGATGTAATTGTCTATCTTTTGATTGATTATGATTCTAATGTTTAAAAGATCTGAAATTCCTAACGAAGTGTGTGTTTGAAATTTAGTTTTTAATAAAGAAGGTCTAATCGATTAAGAAAATGAATTAGGTAGCGTTCAGTATGTTTTTGGTAGCATCTATTCCCACGCAACTTAGTTCAATAACTTCCAAGCTAGTTCCAGAACTCCATCACACAGTCATCATCTAATTTCAGAACTTTCAGAATTAATTCCAGAACTCCAGTATTTAGTTCTAGAATTTTTAGACTTAGTTCCTAACTCCTTGGAATAGCTTCGAAAATGTCACGGTTTTGATCCTTAACAATTTCCTATGGTTTTGGAACTTCTCTGAAGTTTTGGAACCGATGGAATTTATCTATACTAACCACATCTAGATATTTTACATCAACAAACCTTTCAATCAAGAAAGGATGAGAATATTTTTGAACACAGATCCAGGGATAGTTATCTTACAGTGTCTAATCAGCCACAATCTGACTCAACATATATTCTAGGCATGATTAGATTTCATCAGAATCATTGAGACAACTATGATTTTAAAATGTATATAAAAGTAGACTTGCAGTAGATAGATATAACAATAGAATATGATATGAGATAGATATAGAATAGAGAAGAGAAATATAGACTAAGTATTCAGATCCAATACATTTTGTAATACCGAATGTTTTATCAATAAAATATCCATTCTTATTTGAGAGAAATATAAGTTTTAAATCCTGATTCTAGGAGGAGCCAGGCCCACTCCCCAAGGACGGGATATTCAATTATTTGGTATTTATATTTCTTCATAAATAGCTTAGATCTCATTAATTTCAGTATTATTTTAATTCTTCCAGCTTAAACTTTCTTGTATACTTGTTCCTGCAGGTTTTTAGATAGATTCTTATATTTCTTGAAATCCTTTTCAAGCATTCTAAATTGAGTGTGTTTATTTGAAAAAGCAGTGTGTGTTTACTTTCGAAGCAAGTGTGTCTATTTCCAACATCAAGTGTGTTTATTTCCATTTTGCATAGTATGTTTCCTTTCAACAAAGCTTTTAGTGTGTTTATTTTCAGCAATTTTTCATAGTATGATTTAAATAAGATTTTACCAAGAAGTCATTAAGACATTGAAAAGATCCCTCATAAAATACAAAAATAACTATAGTCAACTACTAGATCGATAAAATTACTCTTGTTGCATATAGCTTTAGAAAAACCCTGGTTTTATATGACATCAACAAGAAGTTGATTAAATGAAGGGAATAATGACACCCATCAGCTACGATGTGCATCTTCCTAGGGAGCTACAAAGCTCTCATTGTATGATGTAGCCAAATCAGTTGTAAGAGAAACATAATAGAACCTTGAGCTTTCTTAACATTTTTCATTAATTTTTCCAACCAAAAGGTATTCCTAATATGTTTCTAAAGGTGAATACTAAGTGCTACAGGTATGTTCCTTTGTAATTAATGTAAAAAGGGGAGAAGAACCATGTTGTTTTCCATCAATGACAAAGGGGAGATTATTGGCATGTATGTGTTAGTGTTTTCATTTATGTAAAAGGTGCAAGTAAATGAATGACAATAATTACAATTGGAATTTTTATTGATGATGACATGAGTAGATAATAAGTGACATAATTCTAAGAGTGGAAATGGTGAGATTTTCTTTGTAAAATAGGCCTAATTAGGAGGTCTAGTCAACATGGGTGTTGGCACATTAAGAAAGGATATGTATAAAGTATTTTGAAGCATGGTCAAGGCATGGAGAGAATGTTGATATAGTGATGATACACTTATTTATGTCTTAGAAGGTGATTTTGGGGTTTGAGCATGGTTTTTTGGTCTACATCTAGACATAGTCTAGGTGTTTGGTGGCCTAATGGAGCATGAAGGTCAGATGTAAAGGTAGTTGGGCCGATGAGGGCATGTAGAGGAGTGATACATGTTATATCAATGATGTTAGGTCATTTTAAATGGGTTTGAATCACATGTATAGTGATAACCTACTATGTGTAGGTCTAATCCATACCTAATTCCACGACCTAGCTAGGAAATTGATATTGGTTAATATGGTTTAGAGAAAATAATGATTAGATGTGCATTGGGGAAGTTTAAAGAGGTTTTCCTAAAGCTATAGGAAACCTTCTAGGGTTGTATGTTGATAATTTTGCATGATATGATGATTTTAGCTCTACCGAGCTCAAGAAGGTGTGTTTTCTAGCTCGATATGAGATATTTTATGTTGGTTGCCATGTGAAAATTTTGTATTGGAACATAATCCTTTCAAGAATGATGGGGCATGGAGCTAAGAATGTTTGGTAGTTAGGATGAGATCAAATTATGTCCCGTGCTTTATGAATAATCCCTTAGAAGATAAGATGATAAAACCCTACCAAAACCCTATTTCGAGAGTGATGAAGGAAAAAAAAAAATTATGAGTTCAAAATTCATTAGATAATCAAATTTTATGAATGAAGGATGGGAAGTACTCTTTGATCTTTCTGATGGTGGTGATTTGGTGTCTTCACGATAGGTGGACCCCACTTAAAATTGCATGTTTATCGGAAAGTTTATTTTCTCTCAAGTTTTCCACTGGACCTATTATATAAATTGGGGTTATAATAAGGGAATATATACTACATTTTTTACGTGATTTCATTCCATGGAAGATCTATTTATAGACCTACACAAGTCCAAAAGTAAATACTGGTTTTTAGGCCTAATTGGTAGTTTTTGACATTCATGATGAAAGGTAGTTCTTGGGAATGTGTGGCCTAAGAAGATGTTTATAATGCATATGATGTCATTTTATACATCCAATGTGACATGTTTCATGCTATGGTTAAGCCCTATAGGCCAGTTTGAGTGGTAAGGAAGAGGTCATAATGTGACCTACTTGACAGGGTTTAAGGATAGTGAAGTTTCTTTGGTGCAATTTATATGAAAGACCAATATCTTATCTAGATTAATGATATCTATATATTGGTGAGTGACAGTGGTTTAAATAGTATAATCTTTCATGCATTGATAGGTCTTTAGAGTGTTAGTACAAGTGTGAGAAGGTCATGTTTCTTATACTAGTTTCTAGACAAAGATAGGTATCCTGGAGAATAGAGATGATTTGATGAATCTATGGGCTGATTCATAAAGTCTAACATGGTTTGTGATGTTCCTTGAGTTAGTGGATTTCCATTGATTGGTTACATTCCATGGTTGAGGAGATATGTTGAAGCTTGGTCTTTATCTTTTAAGACTAATCTGTTGGAGATGCTCAAAATGAGTAGGAAATAGTCTTATTTGATGGTGTCATGGTGTTTATAGATGATTCAAATGTTCATGATCTTGTAGAAATTTTGAGAGGATTTATCTAACATGTGTGGATATTTTTGAGTCATGATGGATTTTCCTTGTTCCTATAGAGTCCAAGAAGAATTTGGTGGAGTTGAAGACTATGTTTTAGGCCTTGTGTGCTAGTTTGTGTTTATGGGCCTAATGCCGACCTATATGGATTTGTAAGCACAAGTCATGTATATAAGGCATGTTATATTTTCTCACTATGACTAGTTTTGTTTATGGTGAAGTGAGTGAGCTAGAGAATGTGAAATAAGAGGTTAGAGGGGTCAATGGAAAATCTGAGAAGACTAAATGAGTAAGTGAATAAGGTCATTATACCTAATCAACATATGAAGGTGCAAGTTTGAGTGAAGAAGGAGAGAGAGTTGTTTGAGAGGGTTTTTAAGGTGTATGAGCTAATCTTACGATCACAATTATTTTTTTGAGAAACAAAACATAGGTGATATTCATCTTTAGGTGGATGATTTTGTGCTTATTCATCTTAGGGGGTTGTATCCTCCTTTTAAGGTTGGTTCCTTACAAAATAAGGGTTGATTCTCCTTGTGTGATGAAGATGAACCAGACTTGTGCCTTTTAATGGCACTAGATGGATGAAAATGAGCTCTAGATGCCTTAAATGGATGTAACCTTAGGTGATGATAGTAATGACTAGTGTTTGGTCCCTCATTATGGTCACATAACTTTATATTTATATGGTTCTCTTGTTATAATTTTGTAATTAACCCCAAAAAGGCTGACCACATGAAATATGAAATGTTCAAATGGTTAGAAAGTTCCCAAAAAGTGGTGAGAAAGTGGGAAAGAATCGGGGCACTCCGAATGGGACCAAAGCTCCCATCGGTGCCCCAAGATTTAACCTAGGATCCCTAGTAAGATAAAAATAACGCAAAACAACATAAATAGACTGGGCATACGTGTGTGGTAGGTCGGAAATGACGACATAAAGCAAAGTAAAATGGCAAAAAGATGAGGGTTAATTAGTAATTTATTCACTTAAAAACATATTAATAGTAGTATAAGATTGAGACTAAATAATGTCTAAAGTGTGTTATTTTTGAATACATAGAGTTTACCCACATCCCAAAATATCCCTTATTTTCTTAAAATGAGAAGTTTTCAATATATAGAAAGATATGAGAAAGAGAGAAGAGACGATAATCCATAAATTCCCTATTAACCCGCTAACAACATTCATAAAATCACTAAAGAAGAGTATGGGAAGCCTTGGAAAAATCAATTTCCCAATGTCCTTTGGCTTGCTGGAGAAGAAATATACCCATACTACATTAAATCTAGCTCCTAGGAAAACCGGAAGTGTGCTTTTGATCTTGGGCTATTTTTTCTTTTTTCCCCACCTACCCCCAACCAAATCTGATTTTCATTTAATCTATGGTGTAGGTTTTGATGAGACATTTCCCTAAAGTCTGAGATCTCAAAAATGTAGTTGGTAAAAATTTATGGTGATTCGGTTTTTACGAAGTGCCATTCTTTTTTGCTTCTCTGTAGGATTTTGCTTCTCCATTACTACTTTTTTTTTTATTTGCAGGTTTACAAGGTGCCATTACTTCACAGCTGTGTTTCATCTCATTTCTACATTATTCTTTTCTTTCCTTTTTATTTCCACCTTAGTTGTGGGGTTTGTGGACTACTTTGCTTGATTCTTTTTATAAGTAAAGCAATATCATTTCTCCACATAGCTCTTTTTTAGACCTTCTCTTCTAGTTTTTGGTTGCACTTTACTCATGATTTTAGTAGATCACTTTTTCAAAGTAGTGCCACATTGTAACCCCACATAACTCACCTTCTTATTCTTTGCTTTGTGGGATTTTTGAGCTACTCGCTTGTGGGATTTAGGGATAGCTTTACTTTGAAGTAGTCCCGTATCATATCCCTAGATCAAAAAACCCTTATAAATCCTACCAATTTTCTTTTGGTTTTGGTTTATGCAGGATTTTGCATGTTCTTTACTTGGGTTTGCAAGTGAGTATTACCTCACAAAGAATGTCACATCGTATCCTCACATTACTCTCCTCTTTCTCCCTTGCTTTGATTTTTCAAAATTAGGCTTTTGGGGAACACCAAACCCCATGAAACTTGTTCCACCTCCAACTCAATTCTCTGCACCCCTTCACAATCCTCATTTCATTAAACCTTCACCTTACAAAAACTTTGGGACTTCGGGAACCTGGGACTTGAGAGACATTATACCACACTCGGGGCCTCCGATCTTAAAACAAACATCTCACCTAAAATTGGAAGAAACACTAGAATCCTTTGAACTTTGGCAATCTTAGTCCCATGGGGAATTCATTTCCCATGGAACTTGTATCTCCTGGAGCTTGAAACTCAAATTCTCTAGGCTAAACTACCCCATCCAGCTACTTAGCATTTCAATATATTTTGGGGATGTAGGGAACCAATGGCCTTATGGAGCTTGTACCTTAAGGGCCTCCAAAAGTTGAAGTACCCACATAACACTTTATTTTTTCCATTTTTCCATTTTTATTGATTTTCCACTAATTGTTTTGAATTTTGTTGGATAGGGGAGTTAGGAAAAATAGAGTAAAGAGCCCCATAACCAAATTTATCCATTTTTATCAATTTTTAGCCAAATATTGACGTTATGAATCCTAAAAGAAGGGAGACACATAAAAATGGTTCTAAGTTCCTTAAAACATGAAATTTACTTGAAACTATAGATTCTCCATTGAAGTCCCATCAACTTCCGGAGTCTAATATTTTCAAGTTGTCCATTTTTTCTAGGTGGGAAAATGGATAACAGGTATAACTCTTTTCATCTATATTCTAGCTCTTAATAAGGTACAACATGAGACATCCTAGGACTTGGGATGATAATTTGGTATATATCCAGTAATTCATATAACAGGGAAGTCAATACTTCTACTAGTAAGACTCCTTTTGAGACATGTTTTGGTTATTTTCTTAAGAGTGAATTGGATGTTGTTTTGATATTACCATTCATAAAATATGGAAAAGTGGATCCGGAGACCCATAAAGTTGAAAGGTTCATTGAGAAAATTTCATATACACCTCAAGGTACATGAGAGGTTGAAAGAGTCATGGGCCAAGTAAAAAGAACGACATGATCAACATAGAATTGAGCATTGTTTCCTTGCTGGTGACAAGGTATGGCTATACTTGAGCAGAGAAAGGATACACGGAAAATATAATAAACTCAAACCTCTTCATTATATCCCATTTGAAATTTTGGAAAAAGTGGGTAAGAATGCATTTCGTTTGTATTTTCCTCCTTATATGAGAATATATTCAGTTGTGAATGTTGATAATTTACATCTCTTTGAGCCCTCCATGTTGGATTAGGAAGAAGATGGATTATTTCTACCATCTATTGAGTATCTTGCTCCGGACATTCTGCTATAATTTTAAGAATGTGTGGTATTACAACAGAAAGAGAAGATAATGTAGGGGAGTGTAAGGCAAGTAATTAATCGAGTTGAAAGGTTAGCTACCTACCAAGGCCAAGTAGTATTCTAGAGAAGATGTGGGGAAGAAATTTATTCACTTCATCAATCCTTGAATCTTTTATGGACTTAAAAGCCTCAAATTTGGGAGGTATGATCCAAAAATGGATCTAAAAATACCTAATTCTATGTATTCTCCTTATTGATACTTATAAAACATATCCTCAACATGTTCATTGTTCTAGTTAATTCAGGATGATGATGATTTGGATACCTTCGAATGATAAAAGATACCATTTCTTATTATATTTTATGTATTAATTGTGTAACTTCTATGGAACTCGCCATGAATTTTTTGAGTAAAGGTTGTGTACCTACACACAGTTCTACCCCAATAATGCCAAAATGAGGAATATGAATAGTTACATATGTTTGGGATTATCAAAATGGTTCATTTTTTCTTCCTTCCATCCTTAGGTAGAGAAACTATAAATATAAGTGCATTTACTCATTATAAGAAAGTTATTTGATTGAATTCAAATGTGAGTGAAGGAGGAATTTGGAATTGTTCTTGTTTTGTTCATAAAGAGTTGAGTTCTTTCTTGTTGAGGATTGTAAACAAGTAATGCAAGTAGAAGGATCTTGAATCCTTCTTGAAGGTCATATTTTGACATTAAACTTGTATTGTATTGGAGATTTACATAGTGAAGGGAAGTGTTATCTATTTTTCCCCCTAGGAGAATGGACAATGAGGATTTCATTATACCCGGCACTCGTAGGGGATACTAACGGGAAATTGCATTACAAGTGTTTTCCTAGGCTTTGGGAGCCGCTTCGGTGAATTCAATAGTGAAAATCATATTTGAGGAATTTTTTCCTCTTCTAGGTTTTTACCCTTAAGATCAACTTGAAAAAATGTGGGAATGTTGTAACATTCCCATTTTAAGACTTTAGAAACAAGGGAAAAAAATTTATACATAATGTTCTCTATTCTAGATAATCATAATTTAGAACACACATTCCATGCCAATCAATCTCATAACAGATAACCATATGTAACTATAAATGACTCGGTGAACTACCGATCTCTCATTTCATGACTTGGTTACCAACCGATCTCTCATGTTAACTTAAGTATTGAATACTATGGGTATACTATGTATACTTGGTTCTCTTACCCTGTTTTGGGTATTGAGTGTTCTATTTAAGAAATCTATCTGAATATTTGTTACCATATTCATCTAAAATCACATTTCTCAAACTAGGTGACATAGGACAATGCAACCAACAACTTGTGATACTTTGGCCAAATATTTCCAACATACTGTTCATGTTACTATTCTTAGACAACATACTTGTCTAATCGGAATACGTCCTTCACCCCACTCATCTATTATCTAGAATGGTCTTTACTGACTTCTATCAGTCCACTTGTCCAAGGTTTGACCCTAACCCAGGTTATTGACATAATTTGGTATAGGGAACCACTCACAATGACCTAGGGTATATGGGCATACTCAGTCGACCTAAGTCAATTGAATGTGCCTAGTTATACCCTAAGTCATTGAGAGTCACTTCATATAGTAAATCATACCTTTAACCTAATATAGAGAGAAACTAAGTTCAAGTCCATATTTGAGTAGATCTAGATGAACCAATGCAAAAGGGTGTTGTTGCGAACATGTCAACTAAAACATTGTATCCTCATGAAGACCCAAGTCTTCACGAAGGTATAGTTTTGCAGTTGGTGTGTACCAACATCCGAAAAAACTACTTCATCATGATTTACACACCTCAGGAGGTCATTTCCACTTAATTATCTTTGGATTAACATTCAAATCACAATAACCTTGCATAACCCTAATCCCAACAATCCTTAAGTTTTCATTCCTTATTTTATTTGATTAAATAATAAGAAACTTCCAAAAACTATGATTGCTTTTATGTTCATTAATTTTTTCCTAACATAATCATAATTTAGAACACACATTCCATGTCAATCAATCTCATAATAGATAACTATATGTAGTTGTAAATGATTCAGTGAACTACCGATCTCTCATTTCATGACTCGGTTACCAACCGATCTCTCAAGTTAACTTAAGTATTGAATACTATGGGTATACTATGTATATGTGGCTCTCTTACAATGTTCTGGGTATTGAGTGTTATGTTTAAGAAATATATCTAAATATTTGTTACCATATTCATCTGAAATCACATTTCTCAAACTAGGTGACATAGAAAATGTAAATAGCAGCTTGTGATACTTTGGCCAAAGATTTCCAACATACTATTCATGTTACTATTCCTAGATGGCATACTCATCTAATCAAAATACATCCTTCACCCCACTCATTTGTTATCTAGAATGGTATTTACTAACTTTTGTCAATCCACTTGTCCAAGGTTTGACCCTAACCTAGGTTATTGACATAATTTGGTATAGGGAACCACTCATGATGACCTAGGGTATATGGGCATACTCAATCAACCTAAGTCAATTGAATGTGCCTAGTTACCCTAAGTCATTGAGAGTCACTTCCTATGCTAAATCATATCCTTAACCTGATCTAGAGAGAAACTAAGTTCAAGTCTAGATTTGAGTAGATCTAGATGAACCAATGTTGAAGGGTGTTGCAACATGTCAACTACAACATTGTATCCTCATGAAGACCCAAGTCTTCACAAAGGTACAATTATGCAGTTGGCGTGTACCAACATACAACAAAACTACTTCATCAAAATTTACACACCTCAAGAGATAATTTCAACTTAATTATCTTTGGATTAAAATTCAAATCACAAAACCTTGCATAACCCTAATCCCAACAATCCTTAAGTTTTTAATCCTTATTTGAGTTGATTAAATAATAAGGAACTTCCAAAACCTATGATTGCTTTTATGTTCATTAACTTTTTCCTAACGTGCAATTAATCAAAAATAGAAACAACATCCATCATAAGATTTAATTAATGTGTCTCAACCATTTAAGGAATGTATAAGAACCAGAACAAGTTCTTTATGGTAGAATTCATAGGTATGAAGTCTTGAACTCATATACCATTCATTTATTTTGTATCCTTTTGAGAGGAGGAGAACCTTCCTCTTTATGGTTAAGTATTAGGATTTATTATACCCTTATCCAATTCACACATCCTGATATTTTAACTATACATTCATAACATCATAATAAACCATACAAGATTGGGTAAAGAACATCAATACATGCAACTTAGTAAGTTGCATTCAAGTAAGGGAAATTGTACTAATTCCCATTTATCCAACCTATTCAATGACAATAGAAATAAGGATCCAATCAAATATGAATGACAACATCAAAGATAGGATTACAAATTTCCTTCATATTATGAACAAGAGAATTGACATAATCAATTTAAGTAACTTTAGTCTTTTCAATTCATCATGATAAAATACACATTTTACAAGACTATGCATTACTGACATATTTCATGTCAACAACATCAAGATCATTAAAGAATACAACTTTTCTTCCTTCAATACATCTCAATAATGAATTAGAATTCTCTATAAATGGTCTAGAATTTTAAGCAACCAATACATCATAAAAGTTATTTCCTTCCTTTATCACTTACAAAGTCCATCTCAAAAATTTCTAGCATGGGTTAGTTCATTGAACTGAGCATGATAAGCACTAAGCATTAAAACGATGTGCTTTCAACTAACTGTTTCATTAAACCAACTCTACTTTTATGAAATAGTGAGGTCAAGTAGACAAATAAATCATAAGTAGTAACAACCATAAAAGAAGAACAATTAATCAATTTGAATAACATTTAAGGAAATATCATGATGTAATCAGCAATCTACAACATGATATCTAGATAAATAATTTTCCATCCAAAACACTTATCCATATAAAATAAAAGTACCTTCTAATAATTTCCTTCACAATTCATCTGAATTTGAAATACAAAAATTAACTTCACTATTTAACTAAAATAGAGTTACTTTCAGAAGTAGGAACCTTCTAACTTAACTTACAAAGTTTCATAAAAATACAACTACAGCCAAGCTCATTCTAGCTTCATAAAGGATTTAGGATGAATCATCTAACAATATAAGTAAATAAGAGTTTCACATATCATATGTGACATCCTAATTCCAAATCCAAGACATAGCCTAATTTCTCAAGTTAGGCCACACATTAACATTAGGATAGTATTTACTCAATGCACAACATCTCACATTAATCTACTATCACAAATATTAAAAACCTTTAATACAAGTTAAGTGAATAAGCAAGTAGCAATGACGACTACAAAAGGGCATTAAAGAAAGTAATGCAACTGAACCAATTAAATCTATGACAAGATTTACCCAAAAGAAGAAGAATGAATGTGATAAAATAGTTAAGAACTTCCTTTATAATTCGGTTAACCCGAATCCCCATTCACAACTTTAGAAAAGAGAACTCAACACATACCTCCTATAATTTCCAAAGGGAAGTGATTAGAATTTACCACAGAGACTGAAAGAGAAGGAGTCAAATGACATGATCAGAAGGGAATTCCTACATTCTATCACACGTGAAGAAGGTCACAAAGGAAAATGCGTAGACCCAATCACTACATCCCCAACTCCTTTATAAAAGAAAGCACATATAAGAGATTAAATAGAATGTGTGACTATTGAATTTGAAACAGATTTAAGCAAGGTTTCCCCATCATGGAAAACCAATGATAGTAATATTTTACCCATATCAAAAATGAGATGAAATGAAAAAGTTGTTAATCACCATACGGGGTAATTACAGTCTCCAACAGTCATTCAAAAATCAAAGTTTCAGTCAAGGATCCATAGACTGACCATTCCTTCAAGACAAAAGTACAACAATCAATGAGATAAAATCTCAATCAAATCCTCACAGAGGTGAGAGAAATACATCTTATGAAGGGATAAAGAAAGTTCCATCATGGTTCGATTCCAAAGAAGGTGCAACCCAGAATTGACATGGCTTAGCTACAGGCGCACAAGCTATCAACAAAAAAGATAAAATTATTTTCATTGCATTTCTACAGATAGGTTCAATCTACACACCTCTACGAAATCGACAAGATAAATTATTCCCTCCAATCTTACTTAGAGATCAAAGAAATGGAGGAGTCTAGAAACCCCTTATTCAAAATCAATTTAGTTAGTTCTAAATCAAGAAATGACAACCACAAGTCCAAATAGCATCCTTAAAGTTTCACGATATCCCAATCAGGAAGGATTTAACAAGTTTACTCAAGCAATATACTCAAGGGATTAACCTAGTTCAGGACAGGATATACAAAACCAACAACATCTACTTCAATAGGGAAGTAGACAACATGAACAACATATTGAAAGCTCAAACAGAGCTACAAGAATAACCCTAGTATCAACTCAGACAAAGTGACTCTCATAATGTCCCCAACCAACAAGACCTCATCTATTTATCCTTTAGTTCAGTACTCAAGAACTTAAAGAATGACACAGAAAATATAAGAGAGGAAGAAAAGACTTCACACACAGATATTCCCAATAAGATAACATCAAAATCTAAGGGTCCAAGAAACAACTATCTCATATTTTTCATAAAAAGAACTTAATTTGAGTGACTCATTTTTTTAACTAAAAAGTTTATAGGAATAATAAAACATTCACTCTTGTTTCCATACAAGATGAATCCATAAAAACAGATTCCAAACACCCAATATCTTCCCAGCTCCCATCGAATACCGAATCCAAAGAACTGATAGATTATATAATAAGTTCAAGAAGAAGGCACACATTTACTATTTCTCTATACAAATTTGAGTTCACACAACTCTGAATCCAAGCATGCATATTCATATAGTTCCAACAGGAGTAAAAAAACTTCCACAAAATAAAGAAGCAACAACGAAGGGTATTCATTTACCTTCTAACAACCCAAACTACAACTTAGTTTGAAACTTGAAGCCACATTTCATTTCCATAAACCCATTTTCAAACAAACAAGAAAGATTCACGCATGCACTTCATTACTCAAATCACCACAAGATTTAAGGTGGGATTCAACATCAAATAAATAGGAAAACAACCCATCTCCAACCTTATCAAGCAAAGATTCCTCAAAATAAAAACAAAGATTTATCAAGCAAGAAAGCATGGTAATCATAACAAAATAAAATACCCATTTATTTCATGAGAGCAAAGTTGTTTTAATGAAGACATTTAGAGAAAAGTAGAGTAGCTTAATGGATAGAGCCTATCATGCCCGATATAGTGCTTCAGCCGATTTGAAGAATATTTCCAACCTATCCTTCACAACTCATTCTCCTCCAAATGAAATCAAGAACCAAAAATTCCTTCTCAAGTTCCTCATATACTTCCATTGGATCAAAAATAGTCCAAGGAGTTAAAAATAGTAACAAACTGAAAATAGAACTACTGGTTCAAGAACTAGATAGCTCCATGCAAAGCAAAAATTAAAATGCATGAAAGACTAAACAACTCCCAAAAAATCTACTCGCATGGTTTCCAAGGTGGTTTGCTCACCAAAAATGATGACCATAAATGT
This sequence comes from Taxus wallichiana var. yunnanensis, assembly GCA_018340775.1. Taxonomy (NCBI): domain Eukaryota; kingdom Viridiplantae; phylum Streptophyta; class Pinopsida; order Cupressales; family Taxaceae; genus Taxus; species Taxus wallichiana. The sequence continues at coordinate 46,506,359 of CM031244.1, read as the reverse complement.
CATTAATTTCCAATCTCCCACCTATATCTCCACGCCACCGCCATCTAAAGTTGGTGAGTCCAAATTCAAAGATAACATGCATTACTTAACTTTAGTGATAGTGCCAACTAGGATTCCCTCTAGTTTCCATGCCTCTATCAAACTGATAGTACCATAATGTTTTAAATTCAAAATCAAATCAAATAAATGACTTAGAAACCATCGCCACCATCTCATACTTTCCATGCAACTCCCCTTAGGTCCCTTTCCATCCTTGCATTAGTTTAGGATAGATATCATTAGCTTAGGATCCAACCTTAGGTTAGTTTAGAAAGTATTTACCTTAGGTTTTTAAACATTTCCTTAGGTAAATTTTCCATCTTAGGATAGACCATACTCCATACCAATTTAGCATTAGGTAATAGGTTAGAAATAAACCTATAGTTACCTTAGGTTATTTCCAAATCCCCCACTTTGTAAAACATACAACTTAGGTTAGGATGCAACAAGATTAGTGTAAACATAGACATGAGGTAGGTCTAGTTTACCTTAAGTTAGAATCTCATTAAGATAGATCTTAAAAATCTAGGACTTAGGTTATTACCCTCAATAGTCCTGAAGTATACCTCCATCCTCTTTATGCCATTCAGTGTCCTAGAGAAATTAGCAAGAAGATCCGAGCACACTACTTACAATAGAATGTAAAGCAAGAACTTCCAATAAGATCAATGAAATTGTATAAATACAAGAGTTTATTCCTTTATTTCCTTCAACCTTTGAATGTCAATTTACCATATAGATCAGGTAAGAAGAATTAAAACATACCTTAGATCAATGAAATTGATCAAGGTTTTGTTATTATAAAGAGATAATTTGTAAACAACATTACCTATTTACAACCTTTCTTATCTCAACAGAATGGATTCCTTGCAAGCAACAACATTTCAAAAAAATGAATCCAAGAATAGAAATAAATTATCCATGGCAAGCATGATTTCTAATAGTCAAAATAATACACCTTCTTAGGACAAATCACATGTCAACGCTTGCAATGCAAAAGAGGAAAAGTTAATAGTTTGCCACAGTGTTACAAATGTGGGCCTGTAAGTCGACACTTGGTCAAAGAAGGAAAAATGACCAAATTTGTAAAACTCATTTTCCATGCATTCCAAGGGGCCCCAAAGTCTCGACACCGGAAAATTCAAAACAAGCCCCCAAAATGTAAAAATGATATAAATTTCCCAAATGGGCCATTTGGGGGTCGAGATAATTTTTAGCTCACCGAGTACCTTAGTGAACTCGTTGCTTTGCAAAGTTTGTGGGTAGAGAGCCGAGTTCCCAAGCTCGAAAAATTGAGTATCTCATGAGTAACAAGCTAGCACAATAAAAATGGATAGGAATAGCCTAATGGCGAGGTGGTTAGGGCCGAGTTGTGAAGAATGGGACTAGCCTAACACGACGAGTTAAGGAATAGGCTAGCAGCATTAATAAGCAACAAAGGAGCCAAGCCAAATGGAACTCGGAAGAAGATTAAATGGAGGGCTCAATCATGGGGAAATGTGGATAGACTCAAGCCATGGAGAACTTAATGGTGGGTGGTTAGAGTTTGGCAAGTTCATATTAGTAGGATCTCGGTTGTGATCTAGAATATGTTGTGAGGTGGAGGCCAGGGAGGATGCTTGGGTTCAAACCAAGTGATTCACAGAGGTTAGTGAGTTAGGGCCAAGCTCCTCAAGTTTTTCTAGAGAAGATGCATCACAAGGGTGATGGTTTGAAGTCTTTGGCATTGCGTGGAGAGTTAAGCTTGGTAGGGAGCTCGGAGGAATGAGGTGGAGTAGTCGAGCCAGCTCTATTGGGAGTTGGGGATGAAACCCGCAAAGTGTTGAAGTCATGTGAAGAGGTCGGCCATGTTGTTAAATGGCTCGATGGTCATGATAAAGATAACAAGATCAAACTCAACCCATGGGAATTGCGATAAGGCTCATTAATGAGTCAAAGTAACTCATATCATCATGAAACATGCAAAGCAAGTAAATTAGGCATGATTTGATGTGGAAGGAAGAACAAGTTGTAGTTTTGTGGCTTTTGAGGAAGCCATTGTTAAAATAGAAATAGGTTTTGAGTTCAATGCAAGTTCAAGCAGTTCATTTCACCACAATGAACAAATGGGGAAATGGTGGAGTTAATATGTGAGTTGGAGAGCTACAACTTGCATTGGGGCACGAGCCAAGCAAGTAAAGCAAAAGGAGTTTGACATAAAGCGCACGTGGGTCGCCAAGTTGAAATTTTTGATCAATAATTAGAGGGGCTACTACTCCTTAAGTATTATGGGCTGAATTCGAAGCCAACAAAGGTAATCCAAATCAATACAATGCAATGGCTAAGGGTATTAGATCTATGTTCTTTCAACGCAAAGAAGAGAAGGAGAGTTACGGTGATTATAAAATTAGGGCTAAAATAGTAAATGACGACAAATTCAACGCAAGTAAATTTACATAGAACACTAAAATCTGAGTGAGTAAAGTAGAAGTGTTTGGGAGTCAAAAAAATTAGTGTTGGGAATTGATTTGGAAGGTGAAAAATTGCATTAGGGTTCAAGCCAAATAAAGTAAAAGTGATTGCATTCAATGCAGTAAATGTCGAGTCACTAGTGCAAAGAGGAAAAATGATGAGCTCGACTTAGCAAAGAAATGGAACCTGATTTCAATGCAAGTTAGTAGTACAATGGTGCCATGCATCGCATGCAGATATGATTCGATCCATTGAGTGAGCCATGGGTGAGCTACCAAGTAGAGTTGAAGGGTGAGCCCACTACTCCATAAGAGGCGATCATGCACTTTCAATTTGCTGAAATGAACTAGAAAAAGAAGAAAATAGAGTTATCGGTGAAAATGAGTTGCTTTAATTTAGAAAAAGGGTGAAGTAAATAAACTTAAAAATAGTAATGCAAAAGGCAAAAAGTAGTGCATGGCCAATTCGACGAAATGAACTGAAGCAAGAATAATGGCCCCTAACTCTCTCGATTGGTCTATGATCTTCAAAATGCCATAAATTTCTCCCTAGAGCTCCATTTCACACAAAATTGGACTTTCCAAAAAGGTCTCAGAGTCCTCTACATGCAAATAACTTCATATTCTAGTTTTGGTGAGCATAAAAGTATCAAAAATTTTGTTTCTTATCTGGCACTCCAGGGAACTGTATAAGCATCTACCACCATTAATGGGGTATGGGGAGTAATTTCTTGTCCCATAAGCTACAATACAGTAATGATGGGCTGCACAAAGGGCCTCATGATGTTTTAATTGATTTTTGCACTTGGTAGGTGAGGAGTGCATGCATCCGAGAAACTCCAACTTTCTCTCTCCTCTCCAATTTCTTCTATAAATTGTAAGCTCTTTCATTTGAAAGGGGGATTTCTTTGCTTACCAAAACTCTATCAAAATTTGTCTAGGAAGAAAATGTGTTACAAGCCTTCATTCTAGACATCTTGCATGATGATCCTGGCCTTTCTCTGTAATTAATTTAATTTTGTAAAATCAATGAAGTTGTGGATTTAATTATTGTGAATATATTCTTCCCTTTTATTATGTCTATTTTCTTTTCTTACCTTTTCGATTCGCTTGCAGTTGTATTGTTTCAATATTTATTTTCTTGTATATTCTATTATTTCTATTCTCTCATGGATGACTTAGTTGGATGTTGTTGTTGAATGTGGTGGTTGTTACACCCTCTCTCATACCTCATTTTCTATCACTTCCACACATTCATGAGATTCCCTATGTTCCCTTTTGGTGCATCACCTCCTGTAGAGTTAGATTTCTTTCATTTTATGTTATTTCTCTCTCCCTAGTTCCTTGGAAGTCATAGGTTAGAAGTAGTTGTTATATTTCCTTCAATTAGAGGTAGTTGTTGCATTAGTTTAGGAAGAAGAGCTAGATTTCTCTGGAGAATTTCTTCAACTACAAGGTCCCACACCTTGAAGCAATTCCATGTTACCCAGTCATATCTTGCTTGCATTAACACACTCACATGTTGAGTATTTAGAGGGTGCAGTGATTTGGTGATAATCAAAAGCAATTACTTACCCAACTGGAGTTTTTTCCACATTAGATTTCTCAAGGGTAAAATTGTTTCCTCCTTGTCTTGCATCATTCATTTCCATTATTGTGTAAATAATTATTGCATAATAAACTATATATTAAGATATTATTCACATTTTTCATTCATAATCACAATGTAGGATCTATTTATTGCTTTAAAATGAATTTTACGGATTAGTTTCTTAATAAATTAGAGTTTTCAGAGGGAATTATTTCTATATTTTTTTTAAGAATGAGTTATGTGCAATATTTCAATATTCATGGCATTCCTTAAATTAATTGTATCTCATGATTCTTCACTTATTTTTTAAGCATGTATCTCATGATCTTGAATAATCCACTTAGCACTCATTTTGACAAGTTTCCACCTTATAGGGCTCATAAGGAGATAACCTTGATTCTAAAGATAAAGGGTTCATAAAATACAAGAAATAAAAAATACGGGATGAAATTTTATGTGATGGATATACCCTAAGTCAAGTAGCATAGGGATAATAAATTTATAAAATGATAATACTTTAGGGTTTGGTTCCAAGTTTAGAAATAAAGATATTGGAGTAATATTTCTAATTGCACATTGTTAATCCTAACTTAGAAACCCTATATTTTATGTAGCTTAACTTTACTTTAGTTTTTTATCTTTATTCTAGGTATATAATAATGTTACCAATGTGAAATTAATCTATCTAACTTTAGAAACAGTTATAGGCTAGCCAATTTCCTATTTTTGTGACCCATAGAAGATAGTGTGTAGGTACTTGACTTGCCTATATAATCTCCTAATCTACATGCATTTCTCAACATTTTAGGTATACTTAGTAGGCATTGAGATTTTTCTCATCCTTCCTCTCTCTCCTCTTTACATTTTTTCACTATGTTATCTATTCCTTGGTGTAACTTTGATCCTAGCTAGACAAAAATCCAATAAAAAATTACAGATAATGAAAGATATCAATAGTATTGAATAAGAATGTTTACAATATTTTTTTGGTACATATTGGAGTAATATAACCCCTCTATACATATAGAAGAGAAAAACATCCTAAAGAACACTATAAGAATGGGGTTAGAGTCATTATATGGTTTCCAAAAAATTTATAATCGTAATATTTTCAAGTTATATAACCCATTGTGTTTTTGTTGATTTCATGTTTTACATTTTTCTTCTTCGATATAGCTCTACTAGTTACCATACCCTAAATTTTGGTTCTTTTGCCGCTATGAAATGGTATTACTATTTTGCAATTTGGTATCTTTGTCAAACATCATGTTCTCTTACTTAGTGAGTTATATACTTATAAGTGGATCTACCACCCATTGCTAACCTATAAAGATCATTAACCCAAATTGGATGTCCAAACAAATAATTATTGTTTTTCAATAATATTCATATAATTTGTATAGACCATTTGGAACCTTAGTTTCTATTATGGGAGGAGGAACAAAAATTTGTGGTCCTTGTTTTGGAGATATTTATAATAATGTCGTCAATGTTAGTATACGAAGGGTAAGAAATAAATTAATCAAATTGGAAAAACCATTAATATCTAAGTTGGAGGATTCCATTATTCCATGAACCATTTTATCTCCATCTCTTTTGATTAATTTATCCACCATATCATCTCCATTATTTATCCTCATGCAGCACCACCCCTACTCTTGTTCATTAATACATTATAGATAATAAAACCTCTATTTTGTAAGATACATGTACTTATTTATGACAACCTCACAATCAATGTAAATTTGAACCACTAGTAATGGTAGCTTCATCAATGGTGGAATCATAGATACATATTTCATGTTGGTGCTCAACCACAATATTGGTAAATCTAGGATGATTCTAGAAAATGTGGATAGAAATGATGATGATATGATGTCTAATGCATAATATGGTGACACCAAATATGTGGGATTTTTAATCCATTCATTTCATGAAATCCACATTTCTCATACCCTAGATCATCCCTAATATTATGTCATTCCACACACCTTTGTAGTCTTATATTTTTGGCTACCACCAAACTCTACTCTAGCATTTATGGCATTGTATTGATCATCCTCTTATATAACTTTTTTATCTTCTATATAGATTTTCCACCCAAGTGACTTTTCCACCTCCAAAAATGTGAATTCATTTCTCTTTATGAACCTTTATTGCCACGAGTGTAGCCACTGGCACTACCACCAAATAAAATTTCATTCTACCTAAGGTTATAATACAAGAGCTCAACTTATTTTAAAATGTTCTTTATTTATTTACTTTACTTTATTTAATATATTAATTTAAAACTTCAAAAATCTACAAATAATTACATTCTAAGAGTTAGTGGGTGTTGACATAGTTTTCATTATTTTTTAAAATATCCAACCTCTTGGACATCTATTGTCTAATTCTTTACATTATCCCTTTTCTCTCTTATTTTAAAACAATTTCTTAAAGATATTTACTTAAGTGGTGGGGGTTTGTAAGTGGGAAAGTGGCATATTTTAAGTGGAACTTTATTATTTTTCGTAGGGTGTTATTTAACTTAAGGAGAAACCATTTTAGGGGGTGTATTTTTTTACTATTGGGGTTATTTATTTGTGAATCAATTTTTCTACCTTTTGGCATGTTTAGTATTACATCACTCTACAAGTACCTTTTTGGAATCTTTGTTTGCACTATACCATGGTGACATTTTCTATGTAGAAATTTTTGACCTTGTTGTTTAGTATCATATGGTTAGGATCAGTTTGATAGGTAGTTTGAACCACAAAAATAAACTCTATGTTTTGGTTTTATAACTCTTTCCAATAAAATTATGTGAACCTTTTATTCTACATGCATACTTCATTTTGCAATATTTTTTAAAACCACGTTCTTTTTCATGTTATCCACAACCATCTAGTTTACTAGTTATCTAAATGAATATTTTACTTTTATTATAAAGTTTATCTAAAATGGCATTTTAGTTGGGACAAATATGAGCAATAGTTTGTCTCATGTTTTCGAATGGTACACCTATTTTTGACATCCATTTTACATGTTTTACTATGTTGTTCAAGTAATGGCTACCTCCGGCTTGTGAAAACAATTCCTTAGATCCTTATATCATTCAACACTTAGAGTTGATGATTGTTCCTTTTGGTGACAAAATTCTTCCATCCCTAGAATATGTTATTTTCATCCCTTAAGTTAAGTGGCCACTCATGCATGATTTTTGTATTATTATGAATTTAATTTTAATCTTTAGAAATTACTGGTTATCTTAATCTACCATTTTTACTCATGTAATTATTTTTAGACATTTGAGGCCCCTTTCTATATGTTGTATTACATTTTTAGGGAAGATTATATTTCCTTTTATATATAAACATTTTTATGTGCATGTTTGATTTCTATTTTTAGTACACTACTACTTAATTTATATTCATCACTTATACATTGGTATCTAATCAATTATGTATCTATTGAAACCCATGTGAAGATGCAGCATAAATTCCTTCTTGTTGGTATTCACTAATGTTCTTGTATTTTTGAAACATCTCCTTTGAAGTATGACTGCCTCCATGTTTCAAGTGACACCTAGCATTCCCAACATCTATCAAATTTTTGGTGTTTGAGAAGTGGATTCATATCACTCATTTAGTTTCTTGTTATAAATTTTATACACTAATTGATGAAATTTTAGACACTATCTGTGTATTCTAACTATAATATTGTTAAAGAATTTTCAAATTAAATTGATTATTTTGCATGCCACTCTAGACCCATAAAAGTCATATTATCCTGATTTCACTTTTTTATTATCACATGATTCATTTATTTTCCATCACTTCCTAATAGATATATAATGTTATCAACATCTTACGCATAGTTCAAAATTGAAGGGGTGTTTGTACAATGCATGATTAGGTATTTTCTACTTAGTATTTCAAGACTAGTTTTTCTTTTGACCATGCAAAGCACTACTTCCTCATTAAATTTTTAGGTTGAATAGACTCGAGATCTATGCATAAGGGATTCACATAATGAAAAATTGTTATCACATCTATTCATATAACTAGTTTTAATATTGCCTAAATTTCATAAATATAATGGCATGTAATAAGGGGTTGAGGGGGTTTAACTATAATGCATTTTATAAAAATAAAGGGATAACATACTTGGGAGAGGGATGATGGATAAAAATTGAATATGTGATATTGATTTTACATTTGATATAACTTTAATACTCCATGCATATGTTTTTCTTAACCTTTAATTTACTCCTTGAAACTTTCACCTTTCTTGATCTTTTCCACGTGACCTCTATTGGCTTACTCATTCACTATATAGTTTAAAAACTATGAAACTTTTAATTATGTTTTTGACATCTAATGAAAGAGGAGAAATTTATAGGCACATATTACTCATGGATTGTATGACATTTATAATTCAATCATGAGCTTTCTCAAGATTCAAGGAATTTAATTTCATTCCTTGAGCAACACATAACACGTGAGAGGTCTTTCTTGCATGTAGAAGTGATAATAGGAATGAAAAATGACAGTGGATGTAGAAAATGATGATAAAAAAATATCATAATATACTCTCTAATCTCTCAACCATTTTCTCCAAAAATAGAACCAATGTGTATCCCTTCGATAACCTTTCCAATGCTTCTAACCTTATATTAAATTCACCTCTTTGTGAAAGTATATATGTTAAAAATCATAGCATTGTTTATTATTGTAGACACTAAAATTTAGTAATTTACACTTTGAAAACCCTTGATTTAAATATTCACTCATGTTATGATAAATACAAATTCTACATTCTTGTTTAGCACTTTTCAAGGTCAATTTTTTTATCTTGTTTATCTATGCACACTAGCATGTTAACACATCCTGAGAAAACAATGCACAAAATCAATATATAAACATAGGTCCATCAGCCCTAAAATTAATTTGGCAAATTTCCTTCTCTTGGTCAGATCTGTATAGATTGTTTAGGACCGTCATGGTGATCTTGACCTACTTGTATGATTTTAGACTAATATGTCTTCCAACTACATTTTAAAATTGACATCTTTCATTGGGTCGTATACTTCACTAGGTTGGTTTTTCTAAGATAAATCATCTAAGGAACCCTATATAAGAAATTAAACACTACCTCATTTGATATCTTGTAACTCCTAAGAAAATGCACTAGAGCACTCACTTCATACACTTGTAAAAGGCATTTAAAGCTCCCTAAATCTCAAAATTACACATCTACAAATCATCAAGGCAGCACTGCATCAAGTCAAAATATATAAACCAGTTCAAGAAAGCCATATATCTCATCTATAATAATCCAAACATCCTCTCTCCAAGTGTTTTAGCAAGATCTAAGTCAAAGAAAGTATGGTCAAAGAAATTTCCAAATCTAATTGATCTATATAGATATCACATGTTAGGTGGAGAATAGTGTGTGTTTTAAGGCCTCTTTAGAGTAGTGTCAATGTCGGTGGTGCATGAGGGTTATTATAACCCTTATAATGTTTTTTTATAGGACTCTTCTTATATGGCTAGGGTTTGAGGTGATGATCATCCCATTCAAATATATTTTCTAGATGTGTGAAAACTAGGGTTTGATAAAGAATGGATAAATCTAGGAAGGTGAGTAACCCAAAATGTTGTAAGGTAGGTTTAAATCATGTGCAAGATTATATGAAAGGTTATAAACCATACGATATGGTCCTAGCTTGATGGTATGGTCCCGATCCATATGCAAAGAAACCATTACGATCTGGGTTGTGAGGGTTACTTAGGTTTAGATCTCCTATTTCACTATTGCACAATATCATATCTCTACATAATTCACTTGAAATAAGATATGTTATTTCATACCTTTTTTATGCTTTTAATTTCATGTTAGATTAATTGGTGTATGTAAATTTTTCCTATCTCGATCCGAGTTAAAAATCTAAATTATCATTTGTATTATATCATATTTATTATATTTTTAAAACAAATCTATTATAATATGCATCTAATTAAATTTACACAAAATTTAATTAAAGGATAAAAAAATTTTGAACTCGGTTTTGATCAAACCCTTTACCTAATCGAGGATATCCTTAGTTCCTTAAGTATTATGCTTGTTGAAATCAAAACCCTATCTACGATAGGAATCCATATTTACATTTTTCATTTAGATCTACACCTAATTTCTATCTATTATCTATGTTAATCTGATTTGAACAAAATTTCCTATGGTTTGATGGTCATTTCTACCCTTAGGGTCACTTTCTAGAGGTTCTAATTACCACATCACCATTTACTTCATATCTTGAGCATAAAAACTCTATCTTCAAATTCCTTTGAATTTTTTTTTAAAATATTTAATGAAAATGCCTTTTTTCCCTAATTTTTAGCACTTTTTGGAAATTTAAAATTCCTATTTTTTAGTAGTTAGGGCATAATCATAAAATATGCACTTTTGTAAAAATCCCTTAGAGGTGTTTATTTTACATAATCATATTCAAAAATACTTTTTTCACAATTCAAAATCTATTTCGAGATATAATCATTTCATTAATTTAACGATGGTCACTTTTTCTCAAACTTAGTTTTGGATTTTATCATCTCTCGATTTTCATCCTATGATGTATGATTCTTCTTGTAGGAATATGTATTCTACTTCTACTTGAAATAATGTATTCTTCTCATGATCCCACCATATCCTTTATTTCATTCAACTTAATCCCACATGGAAGGATGTGATCTATAAAATATTTCAAATTTTTTGGATCCATCCATGTACGTCTCTTAATTATGTACATGTAATTATGAAAAAGGATATTTATTTTCAATAGGATCCCATATCTTTCAATTTTTTATCTACCTTCTCTAGATGTTATTGAAAATGTCTTCCCTCTATATACACAAATCACTATCTGCAATACTTTGATCAAACATGTTCTCATTGATAATGGATTCACCTCAACATTTGCAATATATATTTTACATCAATTAGGAATCTCTACCAAATATTTTCTCCCCTACTATTATTATCCATGGATTTTATAATGTACCGGATCAACCACTTGATAATATTTACCTTAGGTTCTTACACCCTCACCACCTTTTTCCATGTCATTCCCAATTATCTTAGTTATAATTTATTATTAGGCTTCCCATGGATTCATGTTATACATACAATGCCTTCTACTCTTCCTATTCATCTCAAATTTTAGTACCAAGGTATTTTTGTACTCACTTTTCCCAACCCTTTAACTCCCATGTGCACCGACATATCATGTAGCTCGAATAGGGTGCTCACCGAGGCACGCACGTGCACCTAGCCTATCCTTTATGTGAGTTTTGCAAGAATTTTCACCATTAATGGAGGAATAGTGCATAGACATAAACACATACATTCTATATAACATAGATAAATAAACTAAATCCAAGTAGAGATGCACCATAACATGAATGAAAACAATATATCAGCATAAAGGAATCAGATCTAACCCATGAAAAATATAAAGAACACAAGGGTTTGAACCCCTAATATAGATATTTAGAACAAAACCATCATATCCATTCACAAATGTTTACAGTAGCTAAATACATGAAAGAATCCATACATGGACTAGATACATTATCATAATTTTAGTATTATCTTCTAATGGCTCCATTACAAAAGTTACAACAGTGATCACACATATCGCTTCTAGCTTTCTCTATCTTCTTACACATACACCATTCTCTCTCACCTTCTCCTCCCTACTACCGTGCAAATAAATACATAACAAGGGACTCTAAGGAATCTTCTCTTACTGCCTACTCATCACTCAGAGTGAACCGCCTACCAAATTTCATCATGTCTTGCCATACATCAAGTATCCTCAAACAAGCGTACAAGTTCTAGCTAATCCATAACTAACTCCACTTTATAGCTCGTAATCCTATCATGATAACCATATCCTAGAATATGATTTCCTTGAGCTATAAGTCTCCATGTCTTAACCTTATCCATAGATAATTTTGGTTTCATCTCCACGTGTTCCTTTAGTGCGGAATTAATCGTGATCCAAAATGTGGTTTAAGTCTTGAGCTTATTCTTCCTAGGTGCAAACCTCCACACTTTCCCCGAGTTACTTCCACATGAGCCTTTACACCTTACTGCGCATGTAACAAAACCTTCCAGGTCTTAGGTTCCTAGACTCCTTAGGGGCCCAATAGTTTTGTACAACATTAAGGAAGATACTCATCCTTTTAAATATTGTGCTTTTGCCACATATAATCCTTGTAGGTATATTTCTTACACACAACCACAATTTAGCACTCCTATTTGCATATACAAACCCAAATTATTTTCCCTAATCATATAAAATTTATTTCTATAATATCCATACCAAAGTCTATTTCTCCCACTCAAATATCTAGAACTGAGCATACACGTACTTCCTTTCACCAATATGGGATTGGCTATAAGTATTTACAAAGATAGGGATTCATTGGACAAGGACTTGGTTCTCATTCCCATGGTATTTGTAATCCTATTACATTGCCTCGCCACCATTGCACGACAAGGTATTAACTACATATCTCACATTGCCCATAACACTTCTTCTGCTAATGTCTTCACTGTCCTTTGTCTCCTCGAGATGATTTTTTCCTCTCTCCACATATGGTTTCTAAAAATAAAATTACTCATAATGTTAAACCTTACACACAACCAACCACTATGAATACTTTATGGCATGAAAAGACTCTACTATATAGCACATCTAATTAATAAGCATACATATTTTGAATTTAAGGTAAAAATAAAGCCCTATCTTGTTTTAGCACATCATTCTATCACTTACCACCTGATATTCAATAGTTTCAACATCCCTCTCAAATGACCAAGGGCATATGCAGATCTCCCTTCCTTATTTTTCAAGAATAGGTTTCCTTCAATACCCCTACGTACTTTAGTAATGGTTACATTACCACTATGTTTTCTAATTATGTTATGTCATTGCTATTTAATCACAATGGCTTGCACACATCAACCAAAATCAATATCAACCAATTGCAATCTCTTCAAGACATGGTATCCTAATCACAAATTTCAATTCAAAGTATTCTACTTCACACACTATTCCTAGAGCTACTTAACCTCATTCTTCTCTCAGGTTTTCTTTGGCACACATCACCACTATGGTATCACTTGTATTTCAATCACACATAGGCATGAGTCTCTATCTTCTATGGTAATTGTTCCACCTCTTTAGGAGGTTCTCATTGTATTAATTTTGTGTAACCCATATCTTTTGTACATAGTTATGCATTGTGATAATATAAAAACATTCAAATATTTGAAAAATACAAAATCAGGACCTATGCATCTTACTTTCATTATTAGCACTTTACATTACACATGTTGTTTTTCACTTTGGTTTGATAAATAACATGTTTTATTTCTTTACACACATGTGTTCACTTGGTATATTAATCTGATATATGACACATAGATTGATTCATACTTATAGGAGCATTCATGTTTCCTTACATTATTATCATTTTAGGAAAAATCCCTCCACATTTTTGTAGTTTTTATTGTTTTATTATAGTTCACTTGCACCTCATTATTTACATTCAATTATATACATAATTCACTTTCTAATTTTCAAACTATACGACTAACACATGTGTCTTGTGTAGCTTTCACATATCTTTATTCATATATTTCACTCATGTTTGATGTTTTCACACTTTTGTTTCATGCATATGTGTTTTTGTTACTTGTTTACTTGTTTTCATTGTTTGTGTGTGTTATTGGTTTTTTTGGTCTATTTTCCTTTTTTGTCTAGTGACACCATGGGTGTCCCATGTTTAAGGCATCATGCCTATCTTATTTTTAATTTCTTTCTCTTATTTACAGGCCTATGGTCCTAGATTATCTTATGACATCGTAGGTGTCCCGTGTTTGTAGATCCCAATCCTTTTGTATTTGTTTGTATGTAACTATCTACAATTGGATGCATTGATGTTGTTATTATTTGCTCCTACATGTGTTGTTCATATTCATTATTTTATCTTCTATTATCATTATCTATTGCTAGTATTGTTTTTTTCATGTGTCATGGTTTCCACCATGCACAAACATATTTTATTTTTTAGATACAGGTTCTCTAAGGTGGCCACCTCTTCAGTACTTTACATATCTTTTCAAACATATCATTTAATAATGCACACTTATTTTTTATCCACATATTTAAATATGGTTTTTGTACATACTTTAAAAAGGGGGCATATATCCTAGATTATTCTATGTTTTCAGAGACATACAAAATTACAATGGAAAATGCAAGTAAAAATAAGGTACATACACACATAAATGCAATCATACACAAAATTTTGGAAAAACTAGCACATGATATAAACCGTATACTTTGGTCAAGACTGTATGATTGTCTCTGTAAGTACACATCCATCTTACCCAATTTAGATCAATACAAGGGGCATGAAATTTGTCATTTCATCTCCACACTAACACTCAATTTCAGAAATCTTGGGTGCAAGGGTTTCCTTCGAGTTAAATTTTTTAGAACAATTTTAGCATTTATTTCAAGTACATACTCATTTGTTTGGCATATAGGGATATTTTTGGGGCACATATTCTCTTTCATATTTTATGTCCTTATTTGTAAAATCTGGTTTAGATTTGTCTACAGAATATTATTTGTAAGGTTATGGAAGGAAACAAAGTAACTAAAGGCTTCATGGGTATGTTTTCTTCTCTTATTACACTTTTGGGCCTAAAAATATTGATTAAGTCCCCAAGGGTGCATGCACGTGTGGGACCAATATGAAGAAGGGTGCATGGGGGAAAGCGTGCAAGACAAGGCTTTTAGAATGGTTTTGTAAAAACCATGGCACACACACATGCAAGAAAAAAAAAGGGTCTTAGGACTTAGCCATATTCGAATTCCAAGAAGCACGCGAGGAGAGCATGACCTACAAAACATGTAGAGTGGATAAGGTGCCAGCCTAGTGACTTGGTGACCAAGAAAGGAATATTCCATATGATGGAAGGATCTAGAAGGACATCATTGTAGAGAGTGGAGATCCTAGATGAGAATAAGCATGCTCTATTAGAGGACCACCTTGACACTTGGTGACCGATCTACTACTTCATAAGAAGGCATGGCAGTGGGTGATAAACCTATATATAGAGATGCTCGGGTAGAGGAAAAGGGAGACTGGGCATTGAAACTAGAGAGACTACTCTTGAAAAGGGCATCATCATAGAAAGGATGAAAGGAGAAGCTCTGCAGAAATAATAGGAGGTTCTAGAGGGTTGGGGTTACCATTAGAGTATCATAGTAATATGGCATATCTCAAGGGATAGGTCTGTGACAATTCTTGTAATATGGGAAGCATAGTGAGGACTTCTGATGCATAAGTCTTATCTACATTGATGCATTAGTCTATTATGACCCTAATGAATGTAATGTGGTTACTGAACTATGATCAATATGAATATATGGTTATGTCCTAAATACATATTGTTTATGGGTGTAAACCCTAGTGCATTTTCTTTATATTATGAATCAGATATGTTATCTATATGATGTTTCTCTTATTATCTGAATGGGTGTATTGATATAATAACTCATCCTAGGCTCTCAAAATGAATGCATGGCCCTTTACATTTTTACATCCAATTTTTTGTCCATAAGCAATGTATTCTCACATAACTCATATAAAGGAGGGGCTTGGTGCGTGCACATGTCTTGGGTGAGCACCCAGTGCCCGTTGGATGATAGGATGGCATGCATGGGATTATAAGGTTATTATAAGGACATAAAGATGACTACATACACTTAAATGGGAAGATATTAGAGTTACTAAATAACTTCGCACATGGTCTTCTTATTTCATATTGTTGCATTTGTACATCTTTCTTCTCTCTCTCTCTCTACACATTTCTATGTTGGGTTACGTGCACCTAACACTTAGGTTTCTCCATGAAACTGATTTGATATTGATCACCGCCAATCCTTCAAAAAATTTCAAGAAATACAAATCTATAAGAAAAAACAAAGCATGAGCAAACAGTGTACTCTTTCCTTGATTACATCTTCCCACTTCACATATATGGAAATGTAAATATTTTTTGTTACATTTTTTCTTAAGTTACTGATAAATAACTATATATCATAGACATTGACTTCACTCTATGATTCATGTTTCACCATGGAGTATGCTAACAACAAGCACAATAATGTAACTACAAAAATTCAAGAAAAGGAAAAGTGTGTTTACACACTCAAGTACAATTTCCTTTAAGAATGTAATTTTTAATTTCATACTTAAAGGGGGAAATATAGACACTCAAATTTGGTAATTTACACTTTTAACACCCTTTATTTTATTATGAAATCTTTCTATGATAAATGTAAATTCTCAATTCCCAATTAAAACTTTTTGAGGTCCATTGTTTACTTGTTTATCCTTGTACACTGACATGTCAACATTTACCGAGAATACAATGCACACAATCAATATAAAAACATCAATCCATCAGCCCCAAAATTCATTTGGCGCATTTATTTTTCATGTTCAAGACCGTACATCTAGTCCTAATCTACTCATATAGTCTTAGATTGACATATCTTCCAAATGCACTTTCAAATTGACATCTTTCATTAGGTCTTATACTTCATCTAGGTCATTCTTTCCTAGATAAATCATCTATAGGGCCCTATATAAGTATGTAAAAAGTGCCTCATTTTTTAACTTATAAATCCTAACGATCCGTAAACATAGTAGAAATTACCTCCACTAAAATAATGTTTACCCAGATTAGAATTAATCAAATTTAGGACTCTAAATAATCCATTAAAATTGACAAAAATCTAAATTTTTACTTGATATGAATATGAATTTGGATTCACTTTGTTTGATCAAAGCCATCCATCATCAGATTCACACTTTACCAATTTATCCAAGATGTCATTATTGATTTTTATCAAGTAAATTATGATTTAAAATTACTGATTTAAATGTGGAAATGAAATAAGAAATCAAAATGTAATTAGCGTAAAAAATGACACCAATTACTTGGTAAAGGAGTTCGGCATGTAAGCCCACATCTCCAGATTCATTCGAATCGATCTAACAAAAATATTTAAAATTGTAAGTATAATAACCCTTATAATCAACAAAATAGATCAACACCTGCAATAGTGTGCTATCGGACTTTCAAAAGACTCAAAAACTTAGTAAACATATGTCATCTTCTTGAAATACTTTTCCGAGGTTACTGTTGTTGCAAGATCACAGCACCCCTGGATGCAGATCAGATTTCTAGGTTGATCACTCTAGCATCCAGTGTGATTGCACAACATGGAAACCTCTCTCCAAGTGTGGGACTTGTGAAACTGAGAGAGGAATCTCCATATTAGAGGCTGGTTCCTCAAACTCCTCTGATTAGATCTAATGCTTGCACAACTACAGAGGTTCAGATCCTAATCCTACTCTAAATTGCAAGGAGACAGGGATAGAAGTGTAAAAATTGAAACTAACTAAAGATGGTGATGCACCAAAAGGAGTGGTGAATATTTTTGTCATGCAAATAGACACAAACCAAAGATTGCAGCATAAAACATACACAGGCTGATAAGATATAATTTAGGATCTGAAATGAAGAAAATAATACAAACAAAGGATTGAAACCCATTCACAAAGCTTGCATTATCATTTCCAATGTCAAAACCACTGCATTACAACCTCAGAGAGGTAAAAACTATTACAATCTTTGAAGAGGTCTGATTCTTTCATCAATCACTTGCTGGAGGTGAAAGAAGAAGTCTGCTATGCCAAAAAATGTTCCACCCTTTAGAAATGAGCCAAATTTGGCTTTTACATTGCATGGGTTGAGCCCAGGAGAGAGAAAACATACAAAACATGGGAGCCCATTCCTCATTGACTGCAAATGCATTAAAACGGCATGGGGACCTTACAAACCCATACCCTATCATTTTTGACTGATTTGGAGGAGAATGCGACCCATTCTGCATTAAATTTGGTCGCTGAAATGTCATTTCTGGCCATGAACACACGTCAGATCCATTTCTTAACTTTCTCTCTCTAGACTGAACCAAAATTCAAGATTGACCTTGGAATCATGTAGAGAATTTTATAATCTTTCCAATGATATAAAGAACATGCAAATCTGAGCTCTGGATCGAAAGATATGGCGATCTGAAGATTTAGGGCACAAAACAAGCAAAAATGGATTTTGAAAATTTTTCTCGTGCTCCACCACCGGATGACATGTGTCATGCGCTGATTGATGCGTAATTATCTCTCCTCCATCTTTCCATGGGTTTCCCTTTAAAAATTTGATGTTTTTAACTCTTTGGAACATTTTCCACTTTTTCCCAAGCCCCCGCCACTTGCTGGGGGACACGTGGCATGATTTGATTGGAGGACAGGGTGTGGGGGCGTCCTTTAATTTTTAGTTTTTTGCCAAAACTCTTGCCAAATTCTCTAATTCCTCCCTGAGCTCCACACTCCCCTGCTCCTTAGGACACATGTCCTCTTTTTATTGGCTAGAGCCAACACTTCAAACCTTGCCCATTGAAATTTTGGACGTTTTCCCTTGTGACACGTGGCGTTTCCTAATTCGTCCTCGGCCTGCCGACTTTTCACCTCCCTCACGTCCCTTTGGCCTAGTTGTCCCAAACTGTCTGCGACAAAAACTTCCGATCCACCTGATTCGGGCTTCCCTATCCCTCATTCGGCCGATGACACGTGGTGTGATTTGATTGGCTTTCGGCTCCTTGACTCCCGTCCACCGCGTGCTTCCTCGCCCGAATGTCCCAAAGGTGCTAAAGTTCTCTGTTTTGGCTGATCCAGGAGGTTTGCGTCCTTCGCGTCCTCACGGCCCAGATGTCCCAACTGTGCCGCTCAGCAATTAGTCAATTTTCTCACCTTCGGCCGGATTGGCTTTCTGCGTCCCGCGCGTCCCCACGGTCCAACTGTCCCAAGTGCTGCCTGGGCTGCCTGGAGGCTTTTCGGCCGGTTCGCGCCCCGATGTCCCAACTGTCCCAAGGGCCGCCTGGACTAGGACTTAGCCAATTTTCATGATTTTTTCTGGCCCAAGCTTGTTTTTTGCAACTTTTTCACCTTTTCTCAGAACTTGCTCCTTTCTTCTTGGACAGGAGAGTTAGAAAAAATCCTAGGGGACCCTAGAAACATGATTTTTGCGTTGAATCAATCTATCTTTCTGGGACTTGAGTATTTCGATGCATGTTATCAATTTTACCCAGGGGTGAAAATTGGATAACAATTTGGTGACTTCAACAAGTTATTTTCTGTTAGATGAAGTTACCAGGTTGCTCAAGTAGTTCATTAGGCATGGAGTCATCAAATATTTTGTTTAGAACCCCTAACTAACTTAGAATGTGTAAGGAGGAAGATGGAATATCACCTGATGGGAGCAAGGACTGCAAAACATCTCCATGGATAGCAAGTTGTGCCAAAGCACTTAGGGAAAACAAAACTAACCTACAGCAAAACAATGTGCACAAGCACTTGGAGGAATGAAAATCTAATCTAATATTTACAAGGTAGTGAACTTCCCTCTAGAAGCAACACTTGAGATAGATTCCATTCACTAGAATCTGCAGTTCTTCACCATCCAATGGGGCCAATTGGAAAGCATTGTTGTTCTTGCACTTCGTGACCATGTATGGGCCACTCCAAATGGCATCAAATTTTGAATGCCTTCCTGGTTTTGCTCTATCCACATCCCATTTCAACACTAGATCTCCAACTTGAAAAGATCTATCCTTGGCCTTCTTATCAAAGGTCTTCTTGATCAAAGCTTGATCCTTCTCCATTGCTTGGGATGCCTGATTTCTGATCTCTTACAGCTCCATCAACTCTGCATACCTCACCTCCATGGGCTCAAACTCTAGCAACTCTAGCTTCTTCATGAGTTCCAATGTTGGCAACTCAAGTGACATGGGCAAGATTACCTCTCTTCCATAGACAAGTTTGAATGGAGAGTTACCTGTGGATCTTTTGGGAGTTATCCTATCAGCCCATAAGGCTGATTTCAGTTTGGTATGCCAAGACCTCTGATTCTCATCAAGATTCCTCCTAATGATCCTCAACAAGTTCTTGTTTGTAGACTTGGCCTGGCCATTACCTTGAGGGTAATAGTTTGATGAAGTGCTTAGGTAGATACCGTTCTTGACAGCCCACTCAGTCACCTTAGATCCAATGAATGCCAATGCATTATCAGAGATTATTGTAGCAGGTACACCAAATCTGGTTGTTATCCCCTCATAAAAGTCTAAGATGCTAGACTCATTTGCCTCTTTGAGTGCTACTGCTTCTGTCCATTTGGTGAAGTAGTCTATGGCTGTCAAAATCCATTTGTGCCCCTGGCTTGAATTGGGATTAATGACTCCAATGAAGTCCAAACCCCATTGCATGAATGGCTAGTCAACTGAGATTGGATGTAATGGAAGGGCAGCAAGTCTCTCTTTTCCTGTGAAGAATGCACAATTCTTACACCTCTTGATCCATGCATAGCAATCACTGAAGATTTTAGGCCAATAATAACCAGCCTCCATGATTTTTAGAGCTATCACTTTTGGTGTAAAATGACCACCAGCTGGTCCACCATGGAACTCTTCCAACACCCTTTGAATTTGATTTGTACTAATGCATCTCAAAGCAGCACTCCATTCACATCTTTCTTGAACAAAAATCCATCAACAATGGCATACGGGATAGCTTGCAATCTGAAGTGTCTCCTTTGGGTCTTGTTCATCTCCGGAGGGCATAGGCTGTGCCTAGGAAGTGTATAATGCCTTGGGTCCAGCAAGGAGTGGGGGTAGCATTGTCTTCTTCTTGATTGCCACTTAGCTCATGGCTGTTCTGACTCGGATCAAAACAACCTCTTCTTCATTGCATACTTCTCTTTGCTTCCCTAAAACCAGCTGCTCACATAATCCTTTCCTCTTACCAGTCTAGTGTTCTTGATCTCAATGTCATACTCCATGACGCGGGTGATCCAACCTGCCCTTTTCTCATTCAAATCCTTGTTAAGGAGGAAGTCCTTAACCCCAAAGATGTGAGACCAAAAGAACTAGACCTTGTTGTTTGAGATTAAATGCTTGAATTTCTTCAAGCTTCTGATTACTGCAAGTACATGCTTCTCAATAAAAGAGTACCTCACCTCATAGTCATCTAGGCTCCAGCTGAAGAAGGTAATTGGTTGCTCATCATTATCCTTGTTCTGCTGTACCAAAATGGCAGAAATAGTGTCATCACCTCCAAATGCATAGAGGATGAAATCCTTGGAGAATTCTGGTTGATGAGAGTTGGTGCTTGGGAGATAGCTTCTTTGATTACTTCAAAACTCTCCTTGCCTTCTGCTGTCCACTTGAAAGCCATGCTCTTCTTTAAAATTTTGGTGATGGGCTTGACAAGGGCTGCAAAATCTGGGACAAACCTCTCGAACAAAGTTTATCCTTCCCAAGAAACTCTGAAGGGCTTTCTTGTGGCTTGGCAATGGTAGTGCTCTTATGGCTTCAACCCTCTCTGGATCAATTGCTAATCCTTCCTTGGAGACAATATGGCCAAGGAGCTTTCCTTCATGTGCAAGAAAGATACACTTCTTAGGATTCAAAGACACTCCAAATCTCCTACACCTTGTGAAGACTTGCCTCAAATGAGAGAGGTGGTCTGCTGCATTTTTGGAAAAAACAGTGATATCATCAAGGTAAATCAGCACCACATTGTTAATCAAACCTTTGAATGCCATGTCCATTGCCCTTTGGAAGGTAGCACCAGCGTTGGACAGCCCAAATGGCATTTTCCTATATGCAAAAGTTCCCCATTTGGTTGTGAAGGCTATCTTGAACTGGTCTTCTTCCTTTACCATAATCTGATTGTAGCCTGAGTAGCCATCAACTAGTGAAAACCTCTCGGAGCTAGCTACAAATTGCAATATTTGCTCCATGGAAGGGAGTGGGTAATGGTCCTTGAGAGAGGCTCTATTCAAGTCTCTGAAGTCAACACACAATTTGACCTCTCCACTCTTCTTTCTGACTAGAACTAAGTTGACAACCCAACTAGAATGCTTGATTGGGAATATGATCCTTGACTCAATCAGCTTGTCCAATTCTTTCCTCATGAGAGGCTCCATGTGTGGATTGACTGGCCTTTGTTTCGTCTCGATGTGCTTAGTATTTGGATCCAATTCGATGGTATGCTGAGCTAAGTTGGGATTGAAACCTTTCAATTCTTCGTAGCTCCAAGTAAACACGTCAGGGAACTCTTGACACAGTTGTATGAACTCATACCTTTCTTGTTTAGTTGTCATCCTTCCAATTTGCAATGGTTTGTTCTCTTCTACCAAGATGGATACTGAATCCTCCCTCTTGACCTGAATGTTTTCTTTTTCCTTTCTAAACTGATCATTGGGGTTAAAAATGGACTCTAAAGTGATAAGTCCTTTGGGCAGCTTGTTAGTTCTCAGCTGTACCACTTGGTCACCATACTGCTGTTCCAATTTTTCTTGATTCTTAGCTGAGAACTCAGCTTCTTCTTGCAAGAAATGGATGATTTGCTGGTCATTTTCAAACACTTGCCAACTGACATTGTTATCTGGCACTGAAGGCCTCACAATCACGTGGATGTTTGGTTGTACCTTGTCTTGTTGAATGCTTTCCACAATGTCAAAGGCTGCCCCTACTTGCAAGCTTTGTCAGGTGCGCTTGATTCTCTTTCCTAGGAATGGATTTGATGCCAAAACCCTCAAAATCTTCCATGAGGTCCCACACCCTATTCTTGTAGCACCTGAGAAGATCATTTTTGGTAGCATGTTGTCCCTTGGTTTGATTTACAATCAATTCACTGTCACCAAGGACTTGCAAGTTCTTTATTCCTCTCTTGATTGCCCAATGCATCCCTTGCACCAAGGCTTCATATTCAACAGTGTTATTGGAGCATGCAAACTGAAATCTAAAAGTTGAATAGTACTTTACTCTTTGAGGTGAAACAAGCATAGCTCCACCTCCTACACCTTGTCTACTCCTTGATCCATCAAAAACAGCTGCCATACCTCATTGTTATCTTTGTGGTTTGGCTTGGTGATGCTAGAAATAGGCTGATTTTCTTCGTGTATACAATATACCCCTAGCTCAAATTCTTCCACTTCTTGATAAGGATAAAATGCATGCACCTTGCTTGCCCATTCATCAAGAGTTAGATCTGGGATGCTTCCAACCTTAGTGTCAGCTTCATCAGTGCTTGGGTGATCTTCTTGATCAAATGCTGAGCAATTAGCATTAATCTGACTTGGAGTGTAAGGCTCAATATGGAAGTTTGCAATAGGTTCTAACCTGATTGTAGCCTTAGTTCCATACCTCGTTCTAAATAGCATGTGTGACCAATCAGCAGACAAATATCCCCCAATCTTGGCTGTGAAGTCCCTTGACAAGCATAGGGCAAAGAGTGGTGGAAGGTCTATGACTGATACATCTTGTAAAACAACAACATTTGGACATGCATGCAAGGTAAGACTCAAGTTTCTAATCACTCCAACTATTGCTACTGCTGTCCCATCTAGCTGCACTACCCCTTTGGATGTTGTTTCATACTGGAGCCCTAGCTGATCAGCTATTTGTTTAGGCATTATTGAGCTACTTGCCCCGAGTCTATCATGCAATTGTGCACTAGCTGATTTCCAATGATTAATGAAACATAGAAAGGAGGGGGCTTCAACATTTTACCTTGCTGTCCTCCATGATTTCCCTCGGTGGGCAGCATTTGTGAGCACTTTGTCTTGCATCTGAACTTGCTGATTTGAAGTTGGCCAGTCCTTCATGGCAGCTTGTAGCAGATCTCTTTGGCCTAGGATAGATAGGGATTCCCACATTGATATATTGATGTTTTTCTTCTTCATCTGATCAATGATACTGAATGGTGATGAAGGATCTCTTTGTTGTCCCTTGGTTTGCACATTCACTCCTTGCATGTGGGCAGCAACAACTGGTATTTGAGTTGGTCTAGGAGCTGTTCTTGGCTGCCCTTGTGCATTTGAAATTGGATTTTTCTTGCCAATCATTTGTGGAGCCATGGAAGGTTGTGGATTGGTTGGGGCTAATGGCTGTTCTTCACCCAAATTCCTCCTTTTTGACCTTGTGTTGGCTGCAACACCTTGAGAAACTGTTGATTCATGCCACAGAAATCTTCTGCTTGCTAGTTTACCAATGTGGTGTCATTTGGGGCTGATTCTTTGTTGGAATGTCTCTTGTTGTTATTGTTTCCTTGACCGTTCTCACCCTCCACACCAGTAGTTGTCACCATTAGTTCTTGATTCAAAGCACCATTGAAGCACATGGATTGGTTATGAGGCTCATTGCATGGAAAACACCAATCATACTCCTGGGCAATGTTGTTTTGTGTTGGCACTAATGCCTTAGAGGCAGATATGGCATTTGGATTATAGGGCTGAAATGGTCTATTGACAGGATGCCTTGTTTGATTCATATTTGCAACTGGATTAGGTGGCCTTTGTGGTTGGTATGGCTACCTGTTAGGCTGAGCTTCGGGTTGATAAGAAGGTCTAAAACTTTGGGCCTGCTGCCTTTTGAGAGTAACCAGCTCATTGCCTAGGTTTTGCAATTGCTTCATGACTTCTTGAAGCTCATTTGGGGCACTTGGAGATGAAGTGGAAGCTTCATTTGAACTCTAATTTCTAGGAGTGGGAGAAGGAGCCAAACTAGGTGCTTGATTGGTGTTTGGACTCTCTAAACTTGGAAACAGTGGCATGGGAGGTCTAGGGGCAAGTTTGCCAACTTGGATCAAACAATTTTCAGCCCTAATGGCAATGCTATAAGCCATAGGGATAGTTATGCCTCCCATGGACTGAATTAACATAGAAATATCAGAATTTAGAGCTTTGAGATAGTAGAGAAAAGCACCTTCTGCTGTTGGCCCGACTGCCACTGAATTCTCTCCCAAGTCTTTTGAAATCTCAAGTTGAAATCAGGTCAATTTGCTCATTGGGAGCTCTCTTGATGGTTGTCACTGCTCCAAAGAGACAAGTTGTCTCCCTTCTCTCCAAATTACTCGTGAAGTGCTATACACACATGGCTGATTCCAATTTGTGATAGAACCAGCTCCAAGGCTTCTAAACCATTGCAATGATTTACCCTTGAATGAAGATTCCAAAGAACTTAACGACCACTTGCATCTCATTGATTTCATGAATTGCACAAAGGTTAGCAATATCTTTAACATGATCACCTGGAGTAGTTTGATTTTCTCCAGTGAAGTAGGGAATGTTCTTCAAGGCTGCTATAGGAATTGGATGTTGTGCATTGAGGGCAAGTGGGCTGCTTCCTGTGAAGTTGACATAGGGGTTGTTTTGTGCCATTCTAATTGGCCTCAAAACCCTTGTTGATCGAATGAAAGACCTACCAGTGGAGGAGTTGAGAGAGTTATGTTTGGTGGAGATGGAGACCTTTGAATCCTTCTTCCTCTTTGCCTTCTTCTTGGAGATAATTGTAGGTATTCAAATAGCACTTCTTCTTCTCCAAATCTTGACCTTGTGGTGATTCTTCTCATGAGTTTTCAGGCCTGCACTCATCAAAACCGATTGATTCTTCCCCTTGGAGTCGCCAAATATGCAAATAATAGCTCTTTTCAAGAAAGGACAATTGCAGTAGATGCACATCAAATTTGTTGTAATAAAAATGATACCTCTATGTCCCACCGAGCGTGCCAAAACTGTCGTTGCAGGATCACAACACCCCCGGATGCGAGATCATATTTCTAGGTTGATCACTCCAAAGCATCCAATGTGATTGCACAACATGGAAACCTCTCTCCAAGTGTGGGACTTGTGGCGAGAGAGGAATCTCCAAATTAGAGGTTGGTTCCTCAAACTCCTCGATTATATCTAATGCTTGCACAACTATAGAGGTTCAGATCCTAATCCTACTCTAAATTTCAAGGAGACAGGGATAGAAGTGTAAAAATTGAAACTAACTAAAGATGGTGATGCACCAAAAGGAGTGGTGAATATTTTTGTCATGCAAATAGACACAAACCAAAGATTGCAGCATAAAACATACACAAAGGTGATAAGATATAATTTAGGATCTGAAATGAAGCAAATAATACAAACAAAGGATTGAAACCCATTCACAAAGCTTGCATTATCATTTCCAATGTCAAAACCATTGCATTACAACCTCAGAGAGGTAAAAACTATTACAATATTTGAAGAGGTCTGATTCTTGCATCAATCACTTGCTGGAGGTGAAAGAAGAAGTCTGTTATGCCAAAAAATGTTCCACCCTTTAGAAATGAGCCAAATCTGGCTTTTACATTGCATGGGTCGAGCCCAAGAGAGAGAAAACGTACAAAACATGGGAGCCCATTCCTCATTGACTGAGTAAATGCATTAAAACAACATGGGGGACCTTACAAACCCATACCCTATCATTTTTTACTGATTTGGAGGAGAATGCGACCCATTCTGCATTAAATTTGGTCGCTGAAATGTCATTTCTGGCCATGAACACACGTCAAAGCCATTTCTTAACTTTATCTCTCCAAACTGAACCAAAATTCAAGATTGGCCCCAGAATCATGTAGAGAATTTTATAAGCTTTCCAATGATATAAAGAAAATGCAAATTGGAGCTCTGGATCGAAAGATATGGCGATCTGAAGATTTAGGGCACAAAACAGGCAAAAATGGATTTTGAAAATTTTTCCCGCGCTCCGCCACCTGGATGACACGTGTCGGGTGCTGATTGGATGCGTAATTATCTCTCCTCCATCTTTCCGTGGGTTTCCCTTTGAAAATTTGACATTTTTAACTCTTTGAAACATTTTCCACTTTTTCCCCATGTCCCCGCCACTGGGGACACGTGGCATAATTTGATTGGAGGACAGGGGCATGGGGGTGTCCTATAATTTTTAGTTTTTGCCAAAAATCTTGCCAAATTCTCTAATTCCTCCGCGACCTCCACACTCCCCTGCTCCTTAGGACATGTGTCCTCTTTTTATTGGCTCGGGCCAACGCTTCAAACCTTGCCCATTGAAATTTTCGACATTTTCCCTTGTGACATGTGGCGTTTCCTGATTCGTCCTCGGCCTGCCGCTTTTGTGTCTCTCGCGTACCTTTGGCTCGGTTGTCCCAAACCGTCTGGGGACAAAACTTCCGATCCACTCGCCTTCAAGCTTCCCTGTCCCTCATTCGGCCGATGACACGTGGCGTGATTTGATTGGCTTTCGGCTCCTTCGGCTCCCCGCATCCGCCGCATACTTCTGCCCGGCTGTCCCCAAGTCTAAAGTTCTTTGTTTCGGCCAATCCGGGCGGTTCACGTCCTTCGCGTCCTCACGGCCCAGATGTCCCAACTGTGTCGCTTCGGTAGTTAGTCAATTTTCTCACCTTTGGTCGGATTAGCTTTTTGCGCCCCGCACGTCCCCACGGTCCAATCGTCCCAAGCGCCGCCACCACTGGAGGATTTTCGGCCGATTCGCACTTCCGCGTCCCAGCTTGTCCCTAGGGCCTCCTGGACTAGGACTTAGCCATTTTCATGATTTTGTCTCAGCCCAAGCTTGTTTTTTGCAACTTTTTCACCTTTTCTCGAAATTGCTCCTTTCTTCTTGGACGGAGAGTTAGAAAAAATACGAGGGACCCCTAGAAACATGATTTTTTCCTTGAATCAATCTATCCACTGGGACTTGAGTATTCGATGCATGTTATCAATTTTACCACTCAGGGGTAAAATTGGATAACAGATTAATTCTTTATAAGAATCACCAATAGTGACTTTCACCACATAAAATGATGTCATGGAATTTACAAAATGGAAAAATAATAACACCATTGACATCTTAAGAATTTTTGAACAAGTTTCATTTTCACTCTATAGGCTGGTTTTTCCTCTAAGACCTCCAAAATTGTTCATTTATATAACTAGGTATATTTTGTCTTTATGTGACAAACTTACACAATGCTTCCTTAAATAGAATAAAGCTCAATTCATTACTTGTTGAGCTATGGTAGCATGGTGGTTTAGGCATGTGATGTGTACTTTTGTGGTTGGGGTTCGAACTACCCCAACCACCCATTTCCACGTTTTATTCCCTTAAAAGGAATATCCCATATGTAACGTGTAAGGTGTTGCCAAATCCTTTATATAGGATTTCACCACTTATTTGAATTATGGTTATGGCCACATGTTTATTCCTTTTACATGCACACATATATGGGTTAGTGGTGATGGCAGGTGGACTATGCCACGTGGGTCACCCGAGTAGTTGGGAGCACCATCTTGGATGGTGGAATTTAATAGACCCCCCTCTTCATTGTTAAATGACATTTCCAAGTTTGATTAAAAGGGACATGTAATGGCTTTGGATGGTGGGGTAAGCCGGTGGGCAGGTGATAGTTTATTGGCTCACCATGTAATATAATGTTGGTATGTTGATGAGCTCTTCTTCAACGCATAGTATGTATAATAAGATAAGAGATAAATCGATCGAGCCAAATAATAGCTCACCCCAATGGAATGTGAACTCTCCCAACATGATACAATCTCACCAATCTATAGAAAACATCCAAATTATTTGGCTCAGTCCCAAGCATTAAAATTCAATATTGATCATACAATTATGATAGAAGGTAATATAATATCATGTGGCAATGTAAATATAAAGTAATAGGGACATCGACACCCCTCCGTCAAAAGAGTGTGTTGAATCTAGCTAAGGGCCCCTAACCAAAATAGTGGGGCCTACTATTTTTTATCCCAACCATCAAAGACCGGAATTTTAAGACAATATTTTCCATTTGGACCAAACTTCATTTTTGCCACGTGTCACGTCCACACTAGCCATTTGACCTGTATTGTGCCCATGTTCAACTGTGACCTTCTATGGACAATATCTTGCTCCAATAGATTTTGTTTCAAGCTCATAAATAGGCAACAAAAAGATCTTAGAATGATCTTCCGTACTGTAATGGTTTAGGGAGATTCTAGAAAACTTTGTCTCGACATGATCCTCGGATCACACCTCCCCACTAAGAAGGCTTCTTTTCCACAAAACTTTGTTTTTACCCACAAAAATTGTCAATCCCCTTCTTGCATCTCATAAACACATATAGGACACTATAGGAATAATAATATGGGTTAATAAAAAAAAATTGATTAGCTAGTCATAAATAATCAATCAATCAAAACATACAATCATAAGACACACAAATTCAATTATCCACCGATACTATGCAACCTTATCAACTTATGCACACATCTTGGATCTGTATGAAAGACAAATCAATGCCCAAATAATAGACAAATGTATCACTAAATCCTATACACTATCATCCCACTGTGATGCCATCACAAATAAATGATCAAATAAAAACACCTAGTCAACAATAGAAAGAAATTTTCCAACTGATACTCTAGGATACGGCCCATCACTAAAAATACAATTCCACCAAAAATAGATCAATATAATAGACAACTAAAATTACCACAATAGGCTAGTTTCCACTACTCATGTGAAACTATCAAACACTGTGACATGTCACTAATGTGATCTAGAATAAACATTTCAAAAATAAACATAAACTGAATCAAGTGAACTGCCAAAGAAAAATAATCTATCCCCATAATCTACACTACAAATAGGATAGAAGTAAATTGTCTACACAAATTGAAATACCTAAAATAGTGAACTTTCATCAAATGAAAAGATCACCAGTACACTTTACAAACTAAATTATTATTTTAATCAGCATACACCCTAATTTTAACCATAAAGGATAGTTACAACAAATTCCCAAAATGAGGGACTTTAGAAAATGTGTAATCATCGTGTATGGATACAATAAGTTTGTAAATTAATTATAAAAACAAAATGGTGCCTAAATGAGTCTTACAATAATCCATATTTTTCACAATAAAACCAACAAAATATACCGAAATGCAAGTTTCCAAAATAGAAATTTCAACCATGCCCACTAAACCTACATATTATTGTTAGAAATATCCCAAGATAAAACATGAGTTGTACCCAATTGTACCTGAAACTCAAAGATGAAATAAGGAGATGAAAATGGAGTATTAATCAAATTTCCAAAGTAAGAAAACCAAATGAGTATAGTAAACATGTCCCTCAACTTTTCTCGCCAAATTTAAACTCCAATAACCATTAAAGCTAAACACAAATGGGAAAATAATTCCGAACAACAATCAACCTGAATCCCATAAGAAAAGCTATGAATTAACTACATGTGATAAAAATTAAGAGTTAAGTAAGATAAATTTGAAAAATTATTTACCAACTCATGCGAATGAATTTTCATCTACAGGTATCCCCTGATCAAGGTTTGTAACATCAACTGGAGGTGGATCAAAACTTCATTTACCTTTGAAATAGGTCTATACTCCATATTTGGCTTGCCACTACACTGATGGAGAGATGGATGAAGTTTCTAACAAAAAAATTCCTAATGTCCATTGTCACAAAAAGGTGCACAAAACTTCCTAGCAATTGAGGAATTATTCTTTCCATCTCTTGCTCCTGAATGACAAGATTGGTCTTTCTGATTTTCTTAGTTCTTAACAATAAGAAATAAATTATTCAACAAAGTCCTTCTCTTCCAACATCTGGAAAAAAATGGTTATGCATCCCACAAAACATACAAGGAAAGGCATCCATCATTTTTTGAATATCAAATCCAAACTTCTTAAATTGAAAGAGTGGATCAGAAGTTTTACAACCTTTACTATTCTTATGATTATGGTAAGAACGTGGAGGTGGAATCTCAATACCTCTTCGTTGAACCTTCTTACCAACTCCATCCTCTGACAAAGAAGCACTTGATTCCTACACCAAATCTACTAACAGACTAGTGGGGTATTCTCTTGGCTTTCGAAGCTTGTCTCATGTCAAAGCATACTTTGATCATTCTTCAATATCCTTTCCCACACTAGTAAAACCCAATCCTATAAAATGAGGATGATCCTCAACCTGTATTGGGTTAGCAATGCCTTGACTATCTTTTCCAAGACCTCTTCCATCAAAACCCATTTTAAATAACAATTTGGATCCAATGCCTCTAGTATGATTTTCAAACAAACCTAAGACATCATTACCTAAATCAAACCAAATGGGAAGAAGAATGAAATTATCATGGTTGTTGCATCTGAAGTAGAAGGAGAGGAAATTTCCCTCTTTTTATCACCACACTACAAACTAATCAAGAGCTCATCCTTGGATGCTAGCTCTATTTTTAAATGATGAACTTGTTCTTTGAGGGAATAGAGCTTGCATATCATGAATGCATTTTCCTCTTGAACTTACCTATTTATGCTCTCAAGCTCTTCTAGTCATTCCCTTTTCAATTCTTTCCCCATTATTACCTACAAACCAATTGATCCCCGAATACTACAAAATTTGAATAATAAGATCAAGTCAAATAGTCTACATTGATGGGATTAGCAAATCACAACTAGTATCTATATGTAATCGATGCAAACAAAAACCAGATCTGATGCCAACATGATCCATAAACATAGTATAAATTACCTCCACTAAAATAATGTTTACCTAGATTAAAATTAATCAATTTTAGGATTCTAATTAATCCATTAAAAATTGACCCAAATATGATTTTTGACTAATCTAAAACTAAATTTCAATTCACTGTTTGATCAAATCCATCCATCATCGATTCACACTTTACCAATTTATTCAATATGTCATTACTAATTTTTATCAAGTAAATTCTAATTTAAAATTACTGAGTTAAATTCAGAAATGAAATCGAAATCAGATTTAATTAGTGTAGAAAAGGAATCCAAAACTTGATAACAAAGTTTGGCATGCAATCCTGCATCTCTGCATTCATTTGAACCAATTTATTAAAAATTTCTAAAATTGTAAGTATAATAACCCTTACAATCAACAAAATAGATCAACACTTGTAATATCATACTATCAAGCCTTCGAAAGACTCTGAAAAACTCACTACACTTCTTTCACCTTCCTAAAGTACTTTATCAAGGTTACTATTTTAGGAATTTTTCCAATAGTGAATTTCACCACATAAAATGATGTCATAGAATCTCCAAATGGAAAAATAATAACACCATTGGGAGCATCTAGAATTTTTGAACAAGTTTCCTTTTTACTCCATAGGTTAGTTTTGCCTCTAAGACCTCCAAAATTGTTGATTTCAGCAACTAGGTCTATTTTTCCCTTGTGTTACAAACCTACACAATGCTTCCTTATATAGAAGAAAGCTCAATTCATTACCGTCTGAGATATGGTAGCACGTCAATTTGGACATGTGAGGTGTAGTTTTGTGGTTGGGGTTTGACAACCCCAACCACCCATATCCACATTTTATTCCATTAAAAAGGAATATTCCGCATGTAATGTGTAAGGTGTTACCAAATCCTTTATATAGAATTTCACCATTTATTTAAAATGTGGCTATGGCCATGTGTTTTTTCCTTTTGCATGCCGACATATATGGTTTAGTGGTGATGGCAGGTGGACTATGCCATGTGGGTGGTTTGAGAAGTTGGGAGTGTTGCTTTGGATGATGGTGTTTAATAGACCCCCTTTGTTATTAAATGGCCTACCCAAGTTTTATTAAAAAAAGGCCACATAGTTTCTTTGGATGGTGGAGTAAGCCATGTGGGCTAGTGGTAGTATATTAGATAACCACATAATACAATATTGGTATGATGAAGATATCCGCTTCAACGCATAGTAGATGTACGCCGAGATAAGAGATAACTCAGTCGAGACAGATAATATCTTGCCCCAATGCAATGTGAACTCCCCCAACATGATACAATCTCACCAAGTTATAGTAAACATCTAAACAAGTTGGCTTGATCCCAAGCATTGCAATGCAATATTGATCATACAATGATGATAAAAGGCAATATAATGAACTTGTGGCAATGCAAATATAAAGTAAAGGTGCAAATGACACCCCTCCATCAAAAGAGTGTGTCGAACCTAGATGACGGTCCTCAAGAAGAAAATAGTGGGGCCCACCATTTTTTTATCCCGACTGGCCAAAGACCGCATTCTAATATATTTTTTTCATTTTGACCAAACTTCATTTTTTCCACATGTCACATCCATAATGGCCAGCTTACCTGTATTGTGCCCATGTTTGACTGTGACCTTCTATGGATAATATCTCTCTCTAATGGAGTTTTTTTCACACGCACAAATAGGTGACAGAAAGATCTCAAAATTATCTTCCATACTATAATGGTTTAGGGAGATTCTGAAAAACTTTGTTCTTAAAATGATATCTAGATCACCTAAGGAAATGCACTAGAGAAATCACTTCATACACTTGCAAAAGACATCCAAATATCCCTATATCTCATAACTACACATCTATAGTCATTAGGGTAGTACCCATATTAGGTCCGCTACAAACCAAGTCAAGATAGGCATATCTCTTATCTGCAAGCATCCAAACACTCTCTCTCCAAGTGTTGTAGCAATATCCAATTCAAATCAAACATGGTCAAAGTAGTTACTAAATTTCCTTGATCTATCTATATATCACATGCTAATTGGAAAATGATGTGTGGTTTGAATCCTTATCAAAGTAGTGTTATCACCAAAAATATCACCCTCTAATTTTTCATAAATGAATGCATGAGAAATCAGTGTTTTTGAGTAACATGTGATTGTTTCTCAAGTTGTGGGAATTTCTACATGAGACAAACCTCAAGAGAAGGTTGGTTCCTCTACCTAATCCTAATGCTAAACTACTCCTATAGTTGGGAATACAACTATCTAATCCTATTCTAACATTATAAAGTATTAGAGTTAGAAGGAAAATGTTTAGAAGGATTAATGAAAATTAAATCCTAAGCTAACAAGTTGTGATACCACCATAAAAAGGGTGAATAAAATATAATGTGGGAAAAAGGAGAAGGAAAATGGAGAAGAGAGGTCAAACATGATTGACATAGACCCAAAATAGAATTATAACCTCTATTCTCACATGAGACACAATAAATGAACATATAAACGATAAATACATGCATTAAATATAACAAAAAGAATAGAGAGGTAAGTAAATGCAACAAAACATAAGCCAGGGTTGAGAAACACCACAAAACCAGATTTTATTTTCTTTCAAAGTATGCACAAACCATTACATGTGAATAATAAGGCACAAGAACACACTGTCAAGGTTAAAAGGAGGTTTGCAACTCAAATTTTCTCAGGGACCATTTTGGCATGGTGCCTTTACATTTTAGAATGTCCTCCATTTACAAATGAGAGATTTTACATTATATAGCAGAATGGGAGAAAGAGAGGAGGGAAAATAGAGGGAAACTCAAATGTATGCCTTCAACCACCAACACCATGCATTGAATGTATAAAATTAGTCATGGTCACCCTTCCAAGGCCATTCCCCATGATACTTTACTTGTAGGAGTAATGGGAACCATAGCTCATAAAATCTAGTAGTTGAGCTACCTAGAACTATTCTTTTCATGTTAGTACTATTTTTCCTCTTTTCCACCCACCTAACCTCACCAAATTGAGGATTTTTTTCATGGTGAACTATATGATGATACCTTTTCAAAACATCTAATTTTGTGAAATTTTGATTTACAAGGTGAAATTTATGGTCGTTTGAAGTTCAAGATCTCGGGGAAACATGATGGGGTACCTACGGGCTGTAACAAAATGCCCTAATCATTTTATACATTGGGGCGAGATGGATCAACCGATCGAATAACCGAGGGAAGGGTGGAATAGTGCATTTTGTTCTTATGAGACCTAACTTACCCACTTTTTCTAGCCTTTCTATCCATGTTTCTTGTATCACCTACCTAAGAACCAATTAAACATGGGAACATTTTGTCTATTCCTTAGGTACCCTCCTTGCCTGAATTTCCCAACTTTCTCACTACCAAAATTGTTCCATTGGTGCTCAAAGGACCAGAATAATTTTATTTAAACCTCTAATTCCTCCCGCATTTGGATTGGCCATCAAAAACCAAGAGAACACAAGAATGTTCCAAGAGTTCCTTCTAGGCATGATTTACCTGACAGAGACCTAATTGTTCCCAATTTTGATATTTTTGGGTAAGTGTTGGGAAGTAAGGTCTTGAAATGGGGAAGGAGTGCTTTAGAACATTGGAGTTTCTCTCAATTCAGAAATTTACCCCGTCCAAGTCCAAAACAATAATGTAAGAACATTCAACTAAATTATGATACCTTTCTAAAACATCCAACTTTGTGAAGTTTGGAATTGCAAGGTGAAATTTAGGGTCATTTGAAGTTCGGGATCTTGGGAAACATGATGGGATACCCTACAGGGATGTAATGGATGACTTTAATCATTTTTACAAAGTGGGTTGTGTTGGAGGTCAAACTTTCACCCATCCCGATGAGGTTGAACTAGGTCATTAAGGCAATAATGGGATTATCTCCAAGTTTTCGGACCTTACGCGCTTGAGAAAGACCTCCGGAGAATACCAGGTTCCTATACCTATTTCTACTACTACAACTTCTCCTAATGGTGAAATAAAATCATAAACTAATCATGCTAAGGGACCGGAGTTATAAGGATGTGCATAAAGCAAAAATAATCTAAGGGAGACGATAACACCGAAAGAAGGGGGATAAACATAATCAACTTTAAGTGAAAATCAAAGAAATGCACATAGAGATGGAAGGAGCACATACCAAAATCTGAAACACACTTAAATATACATTATCATTAGACACAATGAAAAGAAAACCTACGAGGGATGTGAGAATGCACAAAAACCCACCAACGTAAAGGAAAAGGAAAGAAGATGTAATAAATTGAGTCAAGGAAGAGAATAGCCACAAAAAAAATTTTATTGCGTCTAAATAATGAAAATTATATTACAATGGTAGAAGAGGTGAGTATCGATATGTAGATAACTAGATTCAAAGGTATGTAACTCAAAAATGCAAGGCAATACCTAGATAATACACTTACAAACTGAAATAATCCAACCCTTACAAAGAGAAAAGCTCTACAATATATAAAATAAGAAGGGAAGAAGAGGAAGAAAAGAAGAGAGAAACTCAAATTTGAATCTTCAACCACCAAAAATTAGAAATGAATTCTTATAAATACACCTTCAAAGTTGATAGATCCACCTCCACATGTCTATTTAACTTGTAGAGGAAGAAAGAAGGCAAGATTTTAATAAAATCTGGTGGTTAAGTTGATCATATTCTACATTAATGGCTGAAAATGCATTTCCCCTACTTCTCACCTACCAAATCCTATAAATTTTTAATTTTAATGATTTGGAGTTTATCCCACATCTGAATCTTTCCAGCAAGACCAACCACACATTAATCCGAGCTCTACAAAAATAGTGATGATGTTATGAAGTCTACAGGTCGCTCTGGACATGAAATGACACCTGACACGCATAGATTGGCTAAAGGATCGCCAATGTTTATCTTTTTTTTCATTTCTACCACATTTAACACAATGGTATGTCACAAGGATTCATTTCCTTATTTGTGTGCTTTGATAGGATGTGTGTAACACACTCAAATATGATAAATTACCACATGGTACAATGACTAGCACAGGGCATGTGTAGAAGAGAAAGAAGTGGAAGGAAAAAGAAAGAGACAAGTGCAAAGAATTAATGCACGTAGTATAAATAGAAGAATACTTGTAGGAGAAAAACTTACAGGTGTAGGTCATGAGCATCAAAGGAATAATGTGTGGCTATAAGAAGGAAAGGGGCATAGAAGAATGTGTTAGGGACTTAACCAATCTAGAAGGTAAGTCAAGTGTACACACGAAGAGTGCACAAACTTATAGGAAGAAGGTAGGTGTGAAGGAGTGAGCACAAGGGAAAATGGGAAGGACAGAGGAATGGAGAAGGAAAGTGGAAGGCACTCAAAAGGAGAATAATGTGCAGGGGTGCGCGAGGGATTGCAGCCAGGAAATGTGCCAAGGGGACAACAAAAGTTTATGCAACTCCGTAATAATTGAGCTTGAGCCGCGAATGGGGATGTAAGTTGTCAAAATAACTATGGTATTTTTGGATGATACTTTGGTGAATTTCAGGGGTCATCTACCTGCTAGATAAAGGATATCAATAGCACTGGAGTATCTATTAGGCATGAAGTCAACTTGGAAACCTGAAATTCTGATCTACCACCTGAAGAACTACCAATGAAATCACTTTAAAGAATTTCTTAAAATTTGTTTTGAATCCTACAAATCTATATTAAAACTCTTGGAATATTCATAAACCATATTGGTATCCTAGAAGAAACAAAAGAGCGCGCACAGGAAATAACTATGTACAAACAAAACATTGTGCACGTAGTGTACTTGGAGGAATTAAAAATAATCTAATATTTACAATGATGCAGAGGATTAATGGAAGAGTTTGAGATAAATCCCATTGATTGGGATTGATAGCATTCCTCCATAAAATTGGGAAAACTCAAAATATTTAGCCTCCTTGTAAGAACTGATAATGTATGGGCCACTCTAAACTACATCAAACTTTGAATGGTTCCTTGGTTTAGCTATGTCATCATCCCATTTTAGGACTAGGTCACCAGCTTTGAAAGATTGGGGTCTACCTTTTCTATTAAACCACTTATTTGTTGATTGTTGATGTTGTTCTAGTCGGATCATGGTAGCATTTCTCAATTCTTCAAGTTTAACCAGCTCTATCATTCTAATTTCTCTTTGGTCCACGCCCTCAAATTCTAATTGTTAGGTGAGCTCTAGTGAAGGTAACTCAAGAGATAAAGGAAGTTTGGCTTCCTTTCCATAGAAAAGTTTGTAAGGTGAAGTTCCTATTTCCTTCTTCATGATTTTTTCTACCCAGAGCAAGCACAAGACCTTTTTATGCCACTATCTTTGGTTGATATTCATTGTCCAATTCATGATTTTGATAAGGTTCTTTTTGGTAAACTCAACTAGGACATTACTATGGGGGTAATAGTTAGAATAAGTCTTCAAATATATTCCAAGACTTAGCACCCAATCATAAATTTTAGTACAATGAAGGCCTTTGAATTGTCAGATATAATGGTCTAAGGAATGCTAAACCTTGTTATAATGCCCTCGAGAAAGTCAAGAATGACTGACTCGGTTGAATCCTTGAGCGGGATAGATTTTGTCCATCTAGTGAAATAGTCCTTTGTTTTTAATATGACCTATGGTCCATGCTCGAAGGAGGGTTGATCATGCCTATTAATTCAAGACCCCATTACACAAAAGGTTGATCCGCTTAGATTGGTCAGAGGGGAAACTATGCTGATTTCTTCTTTCCAGCAAATGAAGGACATTCTTTACATTTTATGACCCATTTGTATGCATCTACAAACATGGAAGGCCAAAAATATCCTTCCTTGATGATCTTCATTGTTTTTTATTTGGAAGAGAGGTGTCCACTAGATAATTCATCATGAAATTATGCTAATAATTTTTGAACATGCGCGCCATCAACACATCTCAGCAGAACACCATTAATATTATTTTGAAGACAACACCATTAATCAAGTGCATATGGAATAGACCGTAACCTCAGATGTCACATATTTTTCTTATTCAAATGATTAGGGTATGCACTAGAAGAAAGGAATGTCACCATCTCTTTCATCAAATTGTGCACGCTTAGATCTCCATTATGCTTAGGTTCTACGGATGGGAGATCTTCATCCATAAAAATGAAATCTCTTGATTGGACTATGCATCCTCAAAGAATCTACTTACAGAGTGCACTACCTCTAACCAGCTTTGTTGCCTTGATATTCATATCATACTCCATGATTTTTTTCACCCACCTTACTCTTTTCTCGTTGATTTCTTCTCCCATCGTGAAGTCTCTCACCCCCGAGTGTGAAACTAACACCTTCATATGATTTGTGGTGAGCATACTTTTGAAATTTTTAATTATGCACATGATGGCGAAGACACTGTTTTTTGTGTGATTGTATTTTAACTCATAATCCTTCGGTTTACGAATAAAGAAAGCCACTAGATGTTCCAATCCTTGTTCATTTTCTTGTGTCGGGATAGTAGAAACACTTGCATCAGCTCCATAATCATAAAGGATGAAATCCTTTAATTAATCTGGATTGATGAATGTTGCCATGTGTAGACACCTAAAACCCACTTTTGCAATCTTATTTATTTTGGTTAATTAACAACATTTTCTTGATTAACTAACCTCTATCACATTTTGAATGCCAATTAACGACACGTCATTAGTTATAATCCTCTTCCGAATAAATAATTAGTGATTATTAGCTAATTAAGCCTATTTACCCTTGTTTTGATCAATAAACCCTATTATTGGCTCAAACCCTCTTCCAACCATTCAAAATCACCCCTTTTCCCTCCAAGACATCTCAAGAAGGCTTCAAAAGCTTATCCTATCCTCTTAATTGGCCCTAATTGGTTAATTAAGGCTCCTCACATGCTAATCACTTGTTAATTCACTAATCATGATTAGAAAACCTTAATCTACTTTATGCTTTTAGTCCCACATGCACCAAGATGCAAGTTTTTCCTCAAATAGAAAACTATAAAAATGACTAAGCACCTACCTTCATACTTTACACCATACTTTGATTAGTATATCATATAACAAATATGATTAAGAGCCTTACTTCCTTCTTGGATTAGCTTGCTCAATCTTTGCATCCAATCTTCATGTTGGTTAGTAGAGGGATATCTAATATGGCCTTGTAGCCATTGTTAGAGAGATCCTCTCACCATTTTTGGAGTAGTACAACAAACATAGTTTGATTTCCCTTAGATCTAATTAGGTCTATGTTAAGTAATCATTTCACATAGTAAGGATGCTTGTAGATTGAATGTTTAATTTCATTTAGTTTCCATTAATGCATGCTTTTAAGATTTGATCTTGATGTTTCATTCTTAAGCTTGAGTTTGGCTCTAGGATATTATGGTGTTAGCCTTTACTAGTTAGTCACATTACAAGAGTTTTAGGGTGTTATCATTTGGCACGCTCGGTGGGACAACCCATTGCATTCATTCATTTTTAAGCTTTTTAACTTAGTTTCAAAGTTTTTAGTTTCAATATTTCTAGATTAGTTTCAAGTTTTCTAGATTAGTTTCAAGATTTCTAGATTAGTTTCAAGTTATCTAGATTAGTTTCAAACTTTCTTGATTAGTTTTTCATTTTTTTAATTATTTTCAAGTTTTGATTTTACTAAGCCTCTTTTGAAATAATGTTTTGATAATTATGAGGTTTCTTATCTATATTAGTTATAGTTACTTTATTTTTATGTTCTTTACAGGATCAAGGGAGGTAAAGTGTTGCCAAAATTAGATCAGATTGCTAAAGTTTTGAGCTTTTTGAGATTTTTCTTGTCAAAATCCATTTTTGACCACCTATAGGAAGGGACACATTGGTTTTACTCTTCCACATGTTGGTGTTACATAGGGGTGTGTTGAATCTTCTAGATGCACTAGCTTGTTAAAGAGGGGCACACTTTGTTTTTTGCTTGGGTGTGTTGGCATTAACAAGGGAACGCTAGTGTTAAAATAGGTGAGCTGGTGTTAAAATGGGCAAGATGGTGTTAAAAAGGGTGTCTTATGTGTGTGTTAACAGGCACGCTAGTGTTATACTATGTGCATAACCTATCTTCCGTTGGAAAGAGGCCATGTATTTATCTCCTAACTTACGAAATGACTCCTTTTTGTTAGAAAGGTATTCATTTTCTAATATGTAATGATAATTTATAATGTTTAATATTTAGAATTACTTGTGTATGCTTTAGGGTTTTCAATTTTTCTTGATCAAACTAGTAATTTTCTTTTAACATTTCTTAATTTTAATGAATGTTTTTGTTTCATGCTTTGTATGAGTTTGGGATAAAGTTTGTGTATGCTCTTCTCTTACACCATTGTGTGATCTTGAGAATCAAAAACAGATTTAAACCTTATTTTGCTAACATTAGAGTAAGTGGGAAATTTCATTATTCATTTTTATACTTAAGGGAATGAAATTTTCATATGGAATTTATATGATCCTTTGATTTAAAATATTTTCAATTTGATAAACAAAAAAAGCTAAAGATTTTGTATGCTCTTCTCTTGCACCATTGTGTGACCTTGAGAATAAAAACAAACTTTAGTTTTCATTGACTAAAAAGCACTTGGATTAATTGAATTAATTTGGAATGAACCTTGATTTACAAAAATTATGGTGGTTATTTGATTTACAAAGTTTTTCATTGTTATCTAGTTGGGTTTCTTGTTGTGTATTCTCTTCTCTTGTGTCCTTGGACGATCTTGAGAACCAAAAACAACATTTAATCCTCTTTTTATGATATTGTAGATATTTTTGGATAACTACTAACTATTTGTGTGTAGGACCTAATGATTTCCAAAGAAAGGAGAATCTAAACAAAACTCTAATTACATGTGTGTTGTAGGTTGCCAATGGTGGTCTAAACCAAATTTCCTAATCCAAAAGATAAGAAAACACACCACATATTTATTCAACACACTATATTGTAGGTTTCGGTTAAGAGCTATAGCTCATCACTTTAAACTAGGAAAAATATCTTTGGCATAAGCCTTAAGATAACAAGAGGATGCTCCTAGGAACCCCAAAGTAGTTCACACAAGAGGGAACCTTGTGAACGAAATGGGAAAGTGCTCCACTACCCAATTAATTAGTGCGCCTTGGTAATTAGATTCAAAGTTATCTCCATTGCAACCCCAATGAAAATACAACTGAACACATTTATTTATTATTATATTGAAGGGGTAAAGTAAAGCTAGGATACTCCAAGACTAGTTAGTGTTACTTTCTTATAAAACCAAGCTCAGAGGCAATTTATGACACCTAGAGAGAGAACTGTTAGGAATCTTATGGCTTGGAGATAATTTGACTTATACATCATGTTTTAAATATCTCTCACAATGTGACAACTTTTTTAGAGTCAAAACCTTTTTAGTTGAAAAAGGGGAGAGTCTCTCAAAGTTGAAACTATGTGTTACTTCATCACGAGACTTACGACATGTTACTTTTGTCCTATTTTTTCACTTGTCCTAAGACAAGGAGAAACTCCACCAAAGTTACGCTTAAGTATTTTTCATCACCACTTGGTTTACACCTTTATTTTCTTGTTTCCCATTTGGGAAAAGAAGAACAACATACGTGGATACCCACTAGAAATAATCATGTCCACCACTTTTGTAGTCTACTTGCATGACTAGGTTGCAATTCCAGAATGTAAGTGTTGAAAGTGTGAATGGTACGTCTTCATGTTCTAGTAGGCCCTTTGTCTCACACCCATATTGAGACTAATTATCATTGTAGTTAGGTGATATCATCATTGAATTCCTTTGAGTTGTTACACTTCCCACATTATAGCCATACAATTATGATACTTACATCTTGTTTCCATTGTGAAACTTGGTCTAAGTCTCTAAATTGTATTGTTACTTGCTCGCATGCATAATAACTTCTTGATATACTTAGGATTAGTTTTTAATCCTAACATTGCCTTGAGTTTTTGTGAGTGTTGAGGTTACGTTGTTCACATCACAATAACATCATTTTGATACTAAAATCTTTCTTTCTTGCAAAGCTTGATTAACGTGTCCAAATAGTGTTGTTACGTTGCTCACATTTGTAACTTCCATTTTCAAAGACTTGGAATTTGTTGGTGTCTAAAAATTGGTTTTAGTATACCTTGTTGGAGGATCACATCAACACTTTCTTAGTATTTAGGTCTTGTTTATTTTAAACTTGACCTAAGTGGTGATATTGTGTTGTCACTATTTTCTTTGAACCTATCTTGGAAAAACGTAGGGAGTAAACTATTTTGTGATTGGATTTTAGTCTTGTACTTAATTGTCTTATCCTAGATACTTCTTGTTATATAATACCTTGTTAGTGTTTCATTCTTTATTCTTTGGTGTCCTTGAGTTCATATTGATCCTTTGATTTGTTCTTTTCTTTATTTTGACATTCTTTGTGATGATTTTGGATCATTATTTTCTTGGTTTGTCCTACGGCCCATATTTAAAATGTCTAGTTGGTTGTCGTTATGTTGCTTGAATTGACATAGAACTTTCTTCACCATAAAGGATTTCAATAACCATATAGGTCTAGGCATTTGTACTCAATAATTTGCCAACCATGACTGATTATCACATGGTTCCTCATACTTATAATAATAGGGAACCTAGGTCTCAGGATTCTCATCAAAGATGCCCATCATGACTAAACCTCATTTGGTTCTTCACACTAGAGAATTTGTTTAGTTGCCCCTCTTTCCCACCTTCATCTCATAGTTGGTGGTATGATTTTGAGGCTTCCAATCCAAATGATTATTCGGGTTCTTCGATTTCTCTCATTATTCCAAACATTTTTCTAATTCCTAACTTTATTCAATTCCTCTAATTTGACTCTTGAGTCAAGGTCCTCCCTTTCTCTACAAGACCCCCTTTATCAATCACCTCAATGACCTCTTCTTCCACTAAATATCCATGTGACTCAAATTTCTTCCAATCAAACATCAAATTTGACTCTTGAGTCATGGTCTTCCCTTTCTTCGCAGGACCTCGTTTATCAGTCACCTCAAAAATTTTGTCATCCTCCTTTGAAGATTTGTGTGACTCAAGGTTCTTCTAATCGATCATCCAAGTCGACCCCTATGTTACAATACCCTACCTGGATGAATGATCCTATTTCTCTACCCACAATATGTCATCTTCTAGGAAAACCAATGCCACCAAATCTTAAAATTACACCTAAATCTACTCGTGAGACATCCAAATCTAAGTCTACTTCATCTCTCGAGTCATCTTCTTCTATCAATAAAAATCCAATCCCTCTTTTCCATTAAGTCATTTCAAATCATACCTTATTCTATATTCATCAATCTTCTAAAGATCGATGTTTACATCCATGAAAACCATTCACAAGAAATGATGTGCTAAGATATCTTTTCAACGCACTATCCAATTCCTTTATGGACACAATAAGGTCAAACCTTCCCTCATCATCAAACA
This sequence comes from Taxus wallichiana var. yunnanensis, assembly GCA_018340775.1. Taxonomy (NCBI): domain Eukaryota; kingdom Viridiplantae; phylum Streptophyta; class Pinopsida; order Cupressales; family Taxaceae; genus Taxus; species Taxus wallichiana. The sequence continues at coordinate 46,462,191 of CM031244.1, read as the reverse complement.
TCTTCTAAATATTCCACACTTTTTGGACCTATTTCTTCCAATCAACCTCTTATGGTCAACCAACAACACATACCGATCAATTCATTTCATAATGAATGAAGAAGCGATTGGAGAATTTATAGGGGTACATGAAGATATTCCTCTAGAAGGTTACGAGAAATAATTATCTTTAGACCTCGATACGTTCATGTATTGTGGGGAAGAGGTTGATTCCTTTTATCACAAAACAGAGGAAGACCTAAGATCATCACACTTGAACCTCCTCTTATTCTTCCATCTTCACATTCTTCATTACATGATGAAATTCCTGGGTCTTGACATTGATCCACAACCTATCTTCTCATTACCCAATCATTATTTATCTATCATGATTCCTCAATCACAATCTCACCTTGGGTCACTACCTGGTATCCCATCATCTTCTTCTATATGTGGGCCACCTCCAAGAATCCCTTCATCATCTATTTGGGGTCACCTCCTGGTATCCCATTACCTTCTATTCTAGGGCCACATCCTAGTATCCCTTTATCTTCTATTTATGGGTCACCTCCGGGTATCTCATCATCTTCTATACTTTGGCTACATCCTAGTAGTCCTTTCATCTTCATTTTAATGGGACATCTCCTGGTATCCCATCCTCTTCTATACTTGGGCCACATCCTAGTAGTCCTTCATCTTCAGTCTATGGGACACCTCTTGGTAGCCCATCATCTTCTATACTTGGGCCACATCCTAGTATCCCTTCATCTTCATTCTATGGGACACCTCTTGGTATCCCATCCTCTTCAATTCTTGGAATGTATCATTTCCTTTTATCCATCACATTATCCTTCTATCAATGATTGTGGAATCCCACCATCATTTCTCACATCAATTATAAACGTCCACTTTCTTCTCCCACTTCTATTAGGATCAAACAAGTCACGTATTAGCTTATAGGAAACCCAAACAATTTCTTTATCAAGCTAAGATAAAAAATTCCAAGAGCTCTAAAGCTCCCAACAATTTAAATAATCATAAAGTTCAAAATCAAACACAATTCAAGAATGCACACCAATGCAACCATCAAGTATGGCGCAAAGTGCATAAAACTCTAGATAGGGAACTCAACCTCCCACATATGAAATCCATGTTTCAAGATAAATCACAATCATTTTTTGAGTATGAGCTCACTATGATCATCAAAATCAGAGATAATATGACTCTTGATAAGAAAACATGCTTAATATCCCTTATCAAGTAAATCAATAATTTTTTGTTGGATCTTATCACACAGATTGATATTGATTGGTCCCAATTTCCAAAATCTAAAAAAAAAAAAAAAAAAAAATACAAAAAAAAGAAAACATTAAAACAATATAAAAAAAAAAAAATACAAAGATCAAAATATGCAATCAATCAGGTATTGTATACACATGGATGTTCTTTCTTCCCTTTCTTTCCATCCCTCTACAAGTCATCCACCATTTTCATCCCTTTGATGATATTTTAGTTAGTCTATTCACACACATTTTGTGAATTTATCTCTATGGTATCTATTTGACCTTGGTCTTTCATCACCTTGGTAAATTAAAGAACAAATGACCTCTTAGAGATCCTATCACTATTTCATCTAATAAACTTATTGTGAAGAAATTTTGGACATATTTGTTGACACTAGCCAATGTCATCATCGCAATCACTTCCACATCCTTCCATCAAGCCATATGTGGTTCTTAACCCCTTTTCAAATCAAGAGAGATGAAATAAATTTTTAGAAAGCAAAAAAAAAATCAAAAAGCAAAAAGCTAAAAGCAAAAGCAAATTGATATATAACTCTCTCTTGGGTATTTCCAATAATCTCTACTAGGGTTATGGATGCACCTATGATAAGAGAGCAAATGTTGTGATTAGAATCAAATACATCTCCATCGGGGCTATGGAAATTTGGCTGGTAGTGGGGAATGTATAACTCTCCTTCCACAAATCCATTCAAAAATCAAATCTTTGAAAATAAATCATTCCTACACATTGGCTAGGGTGTCTTCACTTGTTTCTATCAAATCTTCCCTCCAAGAGGTAATAAATTTCCACGTGCACACACTAGATCTCGATGAGAAAATAGGATTAGTATGTTACCAAGTGTCTTTTTTTGGACCTTTTTCAGACTCTTACTTTAGTCCGTATATCTTGTCTCACGATTTTTGCCTTTGGCTAATTGCTTCTTCATCACGAGGCTTCTAAGCTACATTTATTCACATTCATTGTTCTTCTACTTCATTCAAAACATCCATGTGTATAAGATTTTCTTTTTTCTATGTTTGAGGGAAACTTTGTCCCTTATTTCACAAAATAATCTTCTACTTCTTATATCATGTGTTTCTTGGCCAGCTTACACTAGGGGCATGTTTTCTCCTTCCTAGCACGTCATTGGTTTAAGTTCATCATCATGTTGAACCTATCTATATTGGCCCTAATCCAAATTTTGTGAGTGAAGATTTTTCTTTTGTATATTCCCATCTAACATTGGGGAAACTTTTCATCTTCACCTTCTTGCACATTAGTGTGACATTATTCTCTTGTACATCCCATCTGTCGCTGGGGGCATCCATGTTTCTTTTTTTAACGTATATAGCTTTCTAAAAATTCTAAAATATTAAAAACATTCATAAAATTTTTCAAATCCAAAACATTCAAATATGTTATTGAAAATCAAAATGTTTCAAAAAAATACATCTCCCGGGCCTCATCCAAATCACCCATAAAAATGGTAAAGTTTGATATCAAATAAACTAGTTGTGATGGTTTTTACCCCTCGTAGCTTGGTATTTATGCCCGCCTCCCCCCCCCACATTCATGTTTCTCACTCCCAAATAAAAGCATTACCAATGCTAGAAAATCAAAGTTTTATTCCATTTTTTCTAGCACTCACCACGATGGTTATTTTTATAAATAATCATTTTTTGCTCATTTTTGCTACGTTGGGGCATATTTTTGCTTCCCGGTGACCCTTTCTTCTACCTAGGGTATATTTTTTCCTTACAGTGTTATTTTTGAAGATGTCCCATGACTTTCATTAATTTCTAATACATAATTTTATTCTATAAAATTCACTTAAAAAAAATTCAAATTTTTAAAAATCCAAAAACATTGGTAAAATCATTAAAAAATCCAAAAAATTGTAAAAATTTGAAAATTTTCAAAAATTGGTAAACAACATGCACACAATTGAATCTTATCAAATGCATTTTCCTCGAACATAAAAAATTTTCCTACAAAAACATATTTCTTAGGTTCTTTTTTGTTCTTGTCTCAAACAACTTGTGGATCATTTTGATCTACCTCCATTAACAAAGTTGGCTTGCTTACTATGTCGTACTCCCATGCAACAATGAGTTGTCTAGAGACTGTGTCATAGTGCATGAATGATTTTCATGGGACTACTTGTGTCCTCCATTATTCCCCTTACATGTATCCTTTCTTGGGGCACCATTTTTAACCCTTGTCATTAAAACACGAACATTCGGGAACTAAAGCTTGATAACAAAAACATTGGTGTAACTATCTTAAACATTGTTTGTTTGAGTATGTGTGATTGTACTTGTTTCTCTATTAGGTTAGCTGGTTTAATTTCTCATATTGCATTTACATTATGTATGTTACATGGAGTTACACATTTTTAGCAATGAACAAATGTTAGTAATATAGTTTTTCATGTTATTTTACACTTTTGTTTATTTTAATAAGGGCTGATGATTTAGGTCATAGGGGACAACATGATGAAACAAAGTTTCTTATTGAAATATTAGATGCAAAAGCTATTCTATATTCTTCACTATCATGTCTTATCACTATTATTTTTCTTCCAAAACACCTGGGGCAATAAAAAAATCATTTTTATCCCTCATTATTTCTTCTATCCATTTTGATCATATTTTCGATCGTCGATTGACTTCTTCTATCACCCCATCAAAACTTGAGGGGGAATCCTTCATTCTACTAATTTTCTTCAAAAATTTATTGTTTATGCTTTTTTACTATGTTTGAAGTGACATCACTTACTTCACCTCAAACAGGGAAAATGTAGACAACTAAAATCCACTTTTACAATCTTATTGTTAAAAGCACACTAATTACCCTCATTCTTACCATTTCCATTATAATTAGTGATTTCCACTAATTAACTAATGTTTCACTCTATTTTGGTTAATTAACAATGCTTTTTTGATTAACTAACCTCTATCACATTTCGGATGCCAATTTACACACATCATTAGTCATAATTTTCTTTTAAACAAACAATTAGCAATTATTAGCTAATTAAGCCTATTTTACCCTTGTTTTGATCAATAAACCCTATTATTGGCTCAAACCCCTCTTCCAACCATTCAAAATCACCCCTTTTCCCTCCAAGACATCTCAAAAGGCTTCAAAAGCTTATCCTAGCCTCTTAATTGACCCTAATTGGTTAATTAAGGCTCCTCACATGCTAATCACTTGTTAATTCACTAATCATGATTAGAAAACCTTAATCTACTTTATGCTTTTAGTCCCACATGCACCAAGATGCAATTTTTCCTCAAATAGAAAAATATAAAAAGGACTAAGCACCTACCTTCATACTTTACACCATACTTTGATTAGTATATCATATAACAAATATGATTAAGATCCTTACTTCCTTCTTGGATTAGCTTGCTCAATATTTTCATCCAATCTTCATGTTGGTTAGTAGAGGGATATCTAATATGGCCTTGTATCCATTGTTAGAGAGATCCTCTCACCATTTTTGGATTAGTAACAAACATAGTTTGATTGCCCTTAGATCTAATTAGGTCTATGTTAAGTAATCATTTCACATAGTAAGGATGCTTGTAGATTGAATGTTTAATTTCATTTAGTTTCCATTAATTCATGATTTTAAGCTTTGATCTTGATGTTTCATTCTAGGTTGTATCATTCTCTAACATCAAGGTGATGGGCCTTACTGAGTCTGTAAAGTTAGGAATGAATATCCTAACAAAGTTAATTTTTCCTAGGAATTACTACAAAGTCTTCTTGTGCACCAGCAAGAGAGTGCAAGGATGGCTAAAACATGCTTAGGATTAATAACAATATATCCTTGGAGACAACATGGCCCAAAAACTTTACCTCCGTGCCATATCAAAGGTACACTTCTTGGCATTAAGAGATACCCAAAATTCTCTACATCTCTCAAATACTTCTCTCAAATGCATCATATGATTTGGACCCTGCTTTGAGAAGATAGTTATGTCATCCAATTAAACTAGGATGAACTCATTAATGTATCCTTTGAAGCTAGTGTCCATGGTCCTCTAAAACGTTATGCCTGCATTTGTGAGGACCGAAGGGAATTTTCGACATACATATGTTCCCTATTTGGTTGTGAAAGCTATTTTTAATTGATCCTCTTCCTTGACCATGATCTGATTGAAACTGGAATACCCATTCAACATGGAAAATATTTTTGCACTAGCTATAGATTATAAAATTTATTTCATAGAAGGAAAAGGCTAATAATTCTTTAAAATTTAAATCTCTCAAGTCAACACAAAGTCTGATTTCACCATTCTTCTTGCACACTGGAACAAGATTTGTGACCCAAGTAGAGTACTTGATGGGGAATATTATCTTCACCTCAATGATTTTAGATAACTCTTTCCTCATGAGGGGATCTATCCTTGGATTGATTGGTATCTTCTTATATCTGATGGGCTTGATACCGGGGTTAAGGTAAATGGAGTTTTGAGCAACACTTGGACCAAATCCCTTGAGTTCTTCATACTCCCATGAAAATATGTTGTTGTATTTATGATACATACATATGAAGGACTATTTTTCATCATGCGTGAAATATTTACCGAGAAACAAATCCTTTCCACACAAAATAGCTTTTAGAGTGAAATCCTATTAAGTAGCGTGCATATAATTTTCTACACCCTTAAACAAATCATCATGACTGACCATTTTCTCTTAGGTAACCAACCATTTAGGTAAATTTTTTGTCTTAAGTTAAATCACTTGGTCATTATAGCTCTCATGCAAGTTAGCTTTCATGTTTAAAGAGAACTCAACTTCATTATTAATGAATTGGATAATTTGAGCATCATTTTCGAATACCTACCAATCGATGTTATTATCCGGAATATATGGACTGATCACCATCTTAACATGATGCACATTTCCTCTGACAAAATCCTCCACATATGAGAACTGTGAACTGAGTGCAGCCATCTGATCTACTTCTTTGTTCATCTTTCTTAGCACTACCTACAGATTTAGAGCATCAAAACCTTCAAGTAGGTCCCAAAATCTATGTTTATAAGCTTTGATAATCTTATTCTTTTCCACGCACTTGTTTTTGACCTAGTGGATAACTAACTTAGTGTCCCAAAGATCTGCAACACCTTGATCTATATATTTTAAGAAATGAGAAGACCATGCATGAGTGTTTCATATTCTTCCATGTTCTTGGAGCATGTAAACTACATCCTATAAGTAAAGAATAATTTCTCATCCTTTGGAGAAATGAGAACAACACTTGTGCTTGCGCCATTTCTACTTCTGGAACCATCAAAGTATAACTTCCAAAATCCATAATTTTCTTCATTTTGTTTGAGCATGTGCAGTAAGCCCAAATTATTCTTCAAGGATATAGTAAGTACCAAGACCGATTTCAAAGTCTTAAATCTCTTTAGCATATGGATCAAATTTATAATTTTTTTCCACCCATTCATGTAATATCACATCATGTATGGGAGGAGGGGTGGGTTCTCTATTGAAATTGAATCTTCTACTTGGCCTTCTTTGATTAGGAAATTAGATTTAAGAGGGGATGGGTCATATGCCTCAACATGATAATGAAAAATAGGCTCATCTTGTATGGAAAAGTAGGTATCATATCTAGTTCTTAGTGATAAATGGGACCAATCAAAAGACAAGTAACCACCCACTTTAGTAGTGAAACCTCTTGATAGACATAAGGAAAGAAAAGAAGGTAGGTCAATAATTGACACATCTTGAGTTAAGGGTAGGATTAGGCATATATAAAGGGTTAACTCAAGATCCTTGATGAATCATAGAGTGGTGATAGTTGATCCATCAATCTATAAGACCTCTTTAGACATAAGGTTGTACTTAAGGCCTAGGACATCAAAAATTTTCCTTGGCATAACAGAAGTACTAGCACCTGAGTTAATCATGTGATTGTGCACAAGGTGTTTGCCTATTATCAAGGACATATAGAAGGGTTTGGTTTTGACAACCTTGACTTAATTTATTCTCCTTTGTTTGAATTATATTGACAACAATGTGAGATTTTTGGATAACTAGATCTGTGCATAGAAGTTGTGCCAAAGCTTCATGCAACATGCGGTGTTATGATGGAATGGCTAGGGTGCCCCACATTATGAAATTTAAATTTTTATTCTTCATCTGGTCCACAATTTTGAAGGGAAGGCTCATGGAAATATGCATTTTAGGCATAACAACATATTTTCTTGATTTTTCAGGTGTGGAGACAAAAGCTTAAGCTTGCACAAAGGCTTGACCTAACAAAGGAGGGGTGCATGATACTTCAGTTATATTTTTGTGTTGAACCTTGTGCATGGGTGATCCATAGGGATCTAGAAAAGACACTACTTCATCAAAATCACCCAGAGCATGAAGAACAAGGTAGAAAAAGAGAAATTGTCTCGTAAAGTTATAGAACTGCTTGTTGGGTCAATGAATTATAACCTAAGTATTGAATGTGCATAAGGATGGAAAGGGAGCATGTAGGTGCATGAAAAGTTTAGCGAGAAGAAGGAACCCCAAGGAAAGTATGACATCAGGAATTAACCATTTTGCATGTTGTGGCTAAGAATAGGTAGGATTACGAAGCACACAGAAGATTCCATGCAAGAAGAGTCTATTTTTTGAGCAAGGAACTAGCAGTTTGAATCTGGAGCACGAATAATTGGAGGCTATATAAAACTATTTTGGGATGAATGGAAGGTCAAGAAACATGCGAGTTTTGGGCTCAAAATAGGATTGGAGCTGAAGTTATCAATATGAGACCTATTATTAGAAGATATTTCATGCTCCTTGTTATCTTTGTAAGTAGAACATATCTATTCTTAACATGCATCCTATTTTGAGGATGCTTATGTAGTGAAGGGAAATTCTCCACCCCTATGTGTGTGTGTGTGTATTTATTGATTTGCATGGTTTTAGTAGTTTTGTTTTGTAGTATAGTAATGCTATCGGGTTTATGAGCATACGTGACTTATGATGATACTCTTACGTAAGCATTCAAATTTTATGTTTTACAAAGTGATGATTTATATAATGGATATATGTGGACGGATATTGGTCATTGACTTATATGTAACTAGATCTTACATAGTAAAAATGGTCTTGATACTTGTTTAGCTCATTCTTTCATATGGTTGTGATCTAGATATAGTTATCGTTTATCTTTGCATGGCTGTTATGGATCTAGATTATGTCTTTTCATGCTAACTCCTTGAAAAGATGCCATAAAAGAGGGACCTGGTACCCTTTCGCACTTCGGTGAGCACTCAGATTTGTCTAAGTGATGTTCCAAAGCGCATTAGGTTGTTCTTGGTAAAATAAAAGACTTCATTTTAGTTTCATTTCAGGACATCTTTTCAAATTATTACAAGGATGTTGCATGATGAAGAAGTATTGGTTGAATTTGGCCAAGATGTCGATATTTGGGTAGACAATTTAGAGGAAGAGTATACTCCCAAATTTAACATTGAACCTAAATTTGATTCACATGCATGGTTTAAATAACATGTATATCAACTATATGAGACATTATTTTCTTTTTTTCCTATAGAGTTATACAAGTGGATGGTAGCATATGCATTGAAGAGAAATTGAAGGTATAGGACAATTGTATGAAGTCAGAATATTACCAAAATCTACATGATGATGATTTTCCTTACACACATGCTTTAGATCACTAGTGGAGTTGTGTTTTATACAGATTACACTTTGGAGTACGTTGTTTCAAATTATTCCTATCCGAGAGGTTTTTGAGTTTCATTTCTTTCACAAACCTAGAGGATCTTATTTACACATTATCCCTTTAGGGACTAAGATCTTGATTATAACTCTTGATTTAGAAGAGTGACCTATGGTTAGCTAAATCCCACTCTCTACACGAGTAGGAGCAGTGTGTGGTGAAAGATGGCAGATATGTTAGAAAAAATGTAGAGATAAGAAAGGTGGCTTAAGTATAATGAAGCGCATGAGAGGGAATTGATGAGGAGATGCGACATTGAAGATTCTTTGGAGTTGAGGAGGGAGATGTGTTAGGAAGGGTTTGGGGCTCACATGGAAGACATAAAGCTAGAGCATTTTGTTCTTCCATCCTTAGGAAAGTTTGGTAGATGGTCCCCCTTGGCTTTTGATGATAGCACATCTGAGGAAGAAAAATTAAGATCTGTGGGTGTGCATCTAATCAAACCTAGTAACCTAGCCCTTACACTTGGTGTTCCAGTCCCTTAGATAGTTTTTGAGAATCAAGCTACTATAGGTGATTCGGTAGCAACTTGTAGCTTCCATTTTCCTTTAAATATAGGAGTTTTTTCAGATGGACATGCAATCTTCTTTGTTTGGTGGTCCTATTGGTGGTATATTTTTGGTGCATCATCTACATAGAGTGTGGTCATGCGAGATGTTTGTAATACGTATAGAAGTAGCTCAACTTTGTATACCATGTGTGTTCAATTTAGCACAACATTTGGGACACAAGAAAGCACATCCTTTGGTCTAACACCCAATATAGGAGGATGATCGGGATGATTATGTGGTTCAGGATCTAGTGGATCTAGTGGTTCTAGAGGTGGAGGGAATAATAGAGGTAATATAGGTTCTAAATCTTATGAGCATGGTTCATACCAACCTCAACAAGTTTATTACAAGATGTCTCTTCATCTACCAGAATAGATAGGAATTGAATATGCAGTTGAGCGTGTCACATGTGTGAAATACTATGGTGTGCTAAGGGAATCGTACTTCCTAAACGTAACGAAATTCAGTTTGCTTCTACTTTACAAGGGCGTGCGCATAGTTAGTTTAGGTAGTATGATCCAAAATAGACTTGTGTAGACTATAATTCTCTATGTGGTTCTTTCTTAGCTGATTTCCATATACCTGAGTTTCAATAGAAAATCATCGGTTCATTGAAGGAAATTAATTAGGCATGGATGAGAACTTAAGGGAGTATGATGCATGTTTTAAAACTTTTCTATCAATGTAATGCCTCTAGCATGACCGGTACCTATGATGACTTCTATTATAGAAGGTACAAATGATGACAGTGATTTTTTCTTAAGAAGATGTACTCTTATGACTTAGGAAATCCTATTTGCAGATCATAAGAAGTTATCTGTAGGGAATAGGTACATTTTATCATGTTTTTTCTTAATTGGAAAATGAAGCAATCCATCTCTTTTATGTAGAATAAATTCACTGCTAGGGATTATGAATTTGAGTTTTAGTTTTCATAGTTTATGCAATTTTAAATGAATTACCTTAGATCAATTCCATTGATCCAAGGTATGCTCTTAATTTTCATGTCTTGTTGTCATGATGTCTGAATTGGACAGGTGGAAGGGTTCTGGATCTTGAATGTGCAAAGGTTATGAATGAACCTCTCCATGGATCTCTACTTCGTATTTAATCAAGTAAAAATTTGGTTCTTCTTTTCTATTATGGTATGATGAAGTTTTCATTGGGGACCTGGGACCTAATATAACTATGTTCTAAAACTAGTAACTCTATCCTAAGGGTTAAACCTAACCTAAGTTAATATGTTCTTTTGTTAATTGGGATGAAAAAGAATTAAGAGGGACCTAGACTAAAACTATGGACTTACCTATGGACCTATGTTGATTCTTAAATTAGTGTCTAACCTAACTAAGGGAATGGCTAACCTAAGGGGGCCTATGAAACAACATGGGGAAAGAGGCAAGTGGGAGGTAGTGAATTCAAGGAATTTAAGGCAATTTATTAAGCCTTATCTCTTTTTGCAGCCAAATTTGGCAAAGTCAGTTGAAAACTTAAGATGGATGAGTTGGAATTTTCGCCAAATTTTTATGAGGCATGTTTTTTTTGAATTAATTCCACTCCAAATTTGGAGATGGCGGTGGTAGGAAAATAGGAAGGACTGACAATCCTACTCTGCATTTAATTTTTTGAAATTGATGAAACCGCCTAGGAAGAAGATAGAGGGTTTGGTTTTGTCGATTCATTTGGTTTTAGAGCTAGAGCTCTGCATGTGGTTGTTTTTGTTTTTGAACCTCCAGTTTGATTTTTGCATGTAATGTGTCAATGCATGATTTTCCTTCCTTGCATGGTGTGGAAGAAAGGGTTGGCACTGTGAGACTATAAGAAGGAGATAGAGGAAGTTTTTTTGTGGTTTTTACATTTCGAAAGGAGGATTGAAGCTCTTCTTGGATACTTCTATGAATCGGTGAAGGAGAAGTGCTATCAAGAATGATAGGATCTATCCATTAAGTTTTATGCTTTTACTTAAATGTTCATAAAAACAACTCTGCTCTTTGGAATAGACTGGTTTTTGATCTGTTGATAAAATTACTCTGCTTGAGATTTTTGTGTTGTTTTCTTGGGAATGTTTATCAACCCTATTTGAAATGTGGATATAGTATTCTGGGTGGAGAGTTTCATACTCTTGAGTATCTCATTTTGTTCATTTTTCCTATAGAGGCTTGAGAACAAAGTCTAGATCTGTGAATGTTCATAGTTAAAAATACTCTAACCTTGTAGGTAGCTTGGTTTTCTTATATCTAAAGATCTGGTTCTAATTGTTCTTGTTTCATCTCTATTGGAAAAATTCAGTTATTAAAACTATTTGAAATACCTTGACTATCATTGGATCTTATATAATTCTTCAAGGAAGATAAAACTATGTGACGCCTACTTTAATATACTCTTATGGGTATTGATGGAATGCTTAAAGTTGGGAAACATTTTTGTTTCTTATCGCAGTCTATGATTGTGATTATGGGTTTTGTTGTATTATTTCAGTTGCAGACTTCTGACCCTGTGATTATTATAGAATGATAAATTGTTAGGGAATTTTCTTGGAAATTTATTTTACGTCTATTAAGACTTACTTGAACTCTCTTTTGGTTATTAATTGAAGACCGAAAAAGGGATAGCTGGTGTTAGCTTCTTGAATGAAATTATTGTTTACGAAAGTTTTATTTTTGAAGCAAGTAGGAGGATATGAATTACTGTTATGTTTTCTACTCATTAGGATTTTGGGTAACCAATGAAATTGTATAATTTGGCGTTGAGATGGGAAAACCCTCTTGGGTATTGGTTCACCTGTATCTTGGTTATTGTTGTTACCTTGAACTTCCTTACAACTCCTTGAGACTAATTTGATGTATTTTATTTTTATGTTTCTTGACCTTGGGCCATCAAACCTGGTTCTGATTCTTTCATATATTAGGAAATGTTCTTCATGAAAACAGAGTGATGACCCCTATTTGGGTTAAAAAAATTGTATTCTTCTTTTCCCGTATGGCTCTAAGTTAGGAATATTGCTCAGATTTACCCTATTATTAATTCATTCCTTTTATCTTTGTATCTTTTGGGGGATGATTTATTATTATCTTGTTAAAATCTAGGATATCTTCATTGTCCCCTTGAATGATGAAAGGTAATGGAATGTTGTTTTTCTTTGTTTCCTTGTCCTTGTTTATTGTTCAATCAATTCAAACCCAAATTAGATCTTTGTTTGGGAATTTGGTTTGAAACATTAGATAAATGACCATGTCAATATAAGATATTAGTTTCTTATGGTTCTCTTTTAATCATACAAGAGTTATGAGGTAGTGATCTCTCTTCCTCTCCTTCATTTAATCTTCTTTTAGCTTCAAACTTGGTGAAGATGTTGTCTTACTCGGTCTATTTTGTTATGCAACTTCTTGACTGTCTAGTAAGAATGATTACAGAATTTTGTTAGGAAATATAGCTGAAGTTGAATTTAATTCAATGGAATAATGTGTTAGGATGGAAGTAATTGAATGGTTTAATGAGTTAGTCTAGAGTATAAACTTAACCATTCTAACTACTTAAGGTAATGATTGTAATGGTGCATCTTTTTTAGATTGGAGTGTAACTCTTTTTCTTCATCTTTAAGTGGTCTGATTTATCTTGTTTGGTTGTTAACTTGATTTGGTTCCTAGTTCTGAGTTTGAGTATTAGGATACTCTAAACCGGGACACTTAAATGTTATGATGATTTGGTTATTTTAACTTATTTCTTATGATATTTAAGTTCAATTATTGGAAGCTCAGATTTTAGGATGAATTTAGGTTAAGGAAATATTGAGATGGAATTATTGTTGTAAATGATCTACTGTTGAACTATGCCTAAAAGATAGTTAGGATAGTTACCTTTTTCTGTTAAATGGATCTAATCGAATGAGTGATCATGAAAAGAAATGTATGAAATTAGTAGTGAAATTCGATGAAATGTTACTTATCTAAACTATTATCTAAATTCTTTTGATAAAAGACAATAGTATGGATGGTTGAAGTTGTTATATCTCATGACCTAACCTTACTTTTGATTTGTTGTATATCTCTTTCTCTCTCTATTTTGTTTGAGTATTGTAACTCCTTTTGGCTATGTCTTTCTGAATTACTTCAGGACTGTTTCATAACAACATAGTTCTTTTTATGAAATAGTTAGTTAAAAGCACATCATTTTAATGATTTAGTGCTTATCATGCTCAGTTCAATGAACTGACCTATGCTAGAAATTTTACAGATGGACTTCGTAAGTGATGAAAGGAGAAATATATTTAGGAAGTTACATTTTTATCAAAGATATTGGATCTTTTATGATGAAATATGGTTCATTACTGAAATGTATTTGATGGAAAAGAAAGTTGTATCTAAAATTGAAATAGTGTTGTTTGATATTAGTAATGTCTGAAGCATTTGTAATTGTAGTGCCCACTTCCCTCGACACCTTTTGATCGATCATGAAACCTGCCGACTAGATTATGGACATTATTATAGTTTTGATTCACCGTGATGTTAGATATTTGATCATGGATTGTTGTTGACTTTGATTCTTATATGATGTATGATGATTATTAGAGACACTTTATATGTTGATGATGTTATACTATTGGCCATGGTTACATGATGGATGTTGTTCGGACTTATGATATTTAGATATTGTGAGTAGATCTAGAAATGGAAAATTATTGGATGATGATATAGTTGTTAATAAAACTATAAATGATATTGTTAGATTGCTTTGATGTTGTTGTGATTCATATATCTAGATGATTTTGGAATTTTAATTATATTTATATTATTTTGGACATTCTGATATGGCCATAGGTCTAAGGAGGTATTTGTGTTTTACAAGTTAAAATATCACATAAAACATTGGGGATTGGACATCAACCACATTGGAATTCTAGATGAATTCAACAAGGTCAACATGGCAACTAGTTTTGTTTGTGTGTGTGTGTTTTTTTATGTTAGGGATTCCCATGGGGGATCACCTTTAAATGTGACCAAGGGATTTTATGTATTCCTTTTATTTTTGGTCCTTTTTGTTTAATTTTTTCATGTGTTTATTTTGTGTTGCACTTACCCATTTTATTATTTATTTAATGGTGTGTAAATATTATGAGTAATCATATTATATAGTTAACTAATTAAAAGATGTCATAAGAATGTAATTAATAGATTTGTTTTCCATGTTTTAAAGTGTTGTAAGAATGTGTAAGTAATGTGTAAGTGACTTTGTTAGTGATGTGTAAGTTAACTTTTGAGTGTGAAAAACTCCACCTTCTTGGAAATTCGAATTTGTTTTTGAAGGATGATTTTGGAGGCTTATGGGACAAGTTAAATTTGTCCCATACCTCTTAAATTCAATTACCAACCATACCTATGGTTGGAGAGTTAAAATTAGAATTTATAATGCATTTTGGGAAGATAAATTGTAGGTTTTAATTACACTTTTCTTACATGTTTTAATTTCAATCCTTATGGGGTATGGACTTGTTTGAGTGTGTAAGTAAATCTGTCATATTATTCACCCACCTATTTATTATGCATTGGAGAATGAAGTTGAATTTTATTTTGGAGTTGAGGATGTGTGAAGTGGCATCCTACATGGATCCACCTCACCCTCTTCTCTTCCCTCCTCTATTAAATTTGAATTTCTTGCCTTGTTTTGGAGTTTTTGCTTTGAAGGAGTTTTTGAAAAATTGTTGCATACTTGTGTTTGGGCATTTGTGTTTGTACTGTTTGCATTGGGATAGAACTTGTTGTTTATAAACTTGGAACAAACTCCTTCATGGAGAGGTAAGAGGTTGGCTCTTGGAAATTCTTTTCTTTCCCTTTTTATGAATATGTAAATGTTGGTATGTCTGTTATTGTTGTGGGTTGTTGGGTAGATGGCTTAGGGATGGTGTAGGAGAAGACTATGGGGTACTCTTGAGGGAGGAATAAGTGTTTTGGGGAGGCATAATTGTGGAGGGAGTTGGGTATTGAGTTCCACCTTGTGAAAAAGAAATAGCTTGAATTTATTTACTCGTTATGGGGTGCCTTAAGAGGTTGGGGAGGCATAAGGAAATGTCAGGAATAAGGGGTACTTGGGAGGCATAAGGAATGTCGGTGTTTTAATATACTATTTTTGGCAGTTTGTAACTCAAGTAGCGATACCCATTTCCTCATTTGGGAGGCATAAGAAGCATCCCCATAGTTATTGCTCCTTTGGCTTGCATGGTGAAGCCTGAGTTTTGTCTTATGTCTTTCATGTGGTTGTAAAACTGTTGTCCTATTTTGACCGAGTTTTATTGTGAAAATGTTGTGTATGTTTTGTGGAAGCTTTGTTGTTGCCATGAGTTGGATCACATATTCTATTGCTTTATGGTTGGGGATCGGGGCCAATGAAGAAGGATGGCTTATCCTATCATTGGATGTCTTGGTTGGGTTGAGAGCATTTCCTTTCACCTACCTTTGTTGTGATCAAAATTCAAGAATGAGAAGAATGTGTGTTGTTATTCTCGAGTTGAGAAAAGACTATTTGTGATACCCTTGTGAAGTGAAATCTCATTGTAGCCCTTCCCATTTGAAGTGGATGATCTTGTAAATGTTTGTAATGGAAAGATGTTGTACAGTTTTGCAAGTGAAATTTGAAATGTAAAAGATTTATACTTTGTATTATGTTTTGGAAAGAATGTGAAAGAATGAAACTATTTTGTATACTTTGTATTTTGAAATCAAATGGAAAGGAGGCTATAAGAGTTCATTTGAATTAATGAAATTTTTTTGTCTTGTCCATATGATGTTATTCTAGTGGAAATATGTGTTTAGCATGCACTATGAAATCTCTGTTTGAAAAATGGTAAAGTGGAACATGTGAAAAGAAAATGTAATATTCTCGCTATGTGATTAATAAATGATTTTGGAAGAAATGAAAGAAGGAGGTTGTAAGTTGTCTTTTGGATTCAATAAATGAATGTAATGCTTTTCTCAAAAGCATTTTTGTAGTAGATATGATCATATCAATGTATTGAAAATCTCTATTTGAAAGGAAGAAATGTGTGTGAGAAAAATACGGTATTTTGTCTCTTTGAAATGCGAAAAAAATTGGAAATTAGTATTGCATTTCGGCCTTGAATGGTTTGTTTTGAATCAAATAAAATGTTTCAGATTGGAATCGGAACATATTCTAGATACTTGGAAGAAGTAATGGCAAATAGACCCATCAAGATTTGATCCATGTTATTGTAATTTTAAAACTGGAATTAAACCAAAAATGCACAGTTCAAACCTGTAAGCAAGAAATAACAATGAAACTTTAAAATTGATCATGGTAGGGTATAAATGAGTTCAAATTAACTAAAACACTTAAGGAAATATTTCAAAACTTAGCAAAATTGGGCTCAAACCGTTTATAGTCATTTTCTGTCAAGAAACAGAAATGTTCAAATTGTAAATCATTTAGGAAAATTAAACCTTGAGTCCTTTCTTAAATCCATTTAGGAACAATCCTCCATGTCTATTTAACATGTTGAGAGAGGAAGAAGATCAAATTGAATTAAATTCACAAGTTAAAATTTACTAGTTCACACTATGAAATCCTACAGTAGTTTTATTAAAATTGATAGCTTAAAATTTATCAAAACCAAATATTAATGATCTATATGCAAAGTGGACATCAATAGCTTTCTAGAAGGATCTTATTTTCCCAAAACAAAGCTCTCTATCAAAATTTATGGCCTTCTAAAGTTTTCTTCACTTGGCGTTAAAATTTTGGGAAATTTTTCCTTGGCGGGCCCATGACTGAATTTTTTTCCCTTAAGCACTTAGGAAAATTTTGGGAAAAAATTCAAAATTTTCTCTCACACCGCTGTCCCATAACCAATTAAAGGCTTCCACATGGCACCATGAGGTGTCAGTGCATGGCGGATCCCCTTTTTAACTTAGTGCTTTTGGAAAATTTTGGGAAAATTTTCAAAATTTTCCATACCGACCAACCAATCAGGGGATGCCACGTGGTGTCACGAGGCATCGATAGAGGAATGGGTTCCTTTTTGTCTTTTGCATCATGTAATTTTTTTGGAAAATTTTCCAAGTGTTCCTCATTGTTCCGTCTGCCCGTAACCAATCAGGGGTTGTCACATGGCATCACGAGGTGTTGGTGGAGGCGCGGGTCTTTGTACCCTCTTAGCCCTTCAGGGCGTTAATTAAACTTTCTCCCCACCACCCTACCTTCCTTGTGTTGGCTTAGGATATGCCACATGTACCTTCTGGACTCACAGGAACACGGGTGTAGAACTGATTTTTCACGCACATGGGAGAATTTGCAAAATGTCTCCCACTACCCCGCCTTTCCCCGTGCTACCTTAGGGAGCTCCATGTGTCCCTTGTCAACTTGTGGACCTGTAGAAGCATGGGAAAAATGTGATTTTTTCCCTGCATGGGAAAATTTTCTCAAGATCTCCCCACTACCCGTCAACCTGCCCTTTGGGAAAATTTTCACCCCCTGGGCTTGCAAGCCCGCCCTTGGGGAAAATTTTCACCCCAAGGCCCGTCGTCCCATAACTTAAAATATATGAGTTAGGAGGACTTATTTATATCACTAGAAAGGTGAGGAAATTTCCTATCTAATGGGAGTAATTTAAGAACATTTTGAATTCATTAAGGGTGAGAAAAAATAAGTTGAAACTTTAAGCCTTGTTAAAGAGTGGGTATGGTAAGGAATTTTCCGTTTGAACCTAATTGAAATTTATAACCCTAAAATTTGGACCTTATGACATCTTATAATTATTAATAAAAGAAAATTATACTCTAGTAGATTTGAATTGTTCTTGAACTTGTTAGTGATAGATGTTGTCTTGTAACCTGGTTGTAGATTCTTTTAATAAAAAAATTATTCAAGATAATCCTAGGTTGTTTTGGGTCTCAAGTGGGTTGTGTTTAACGGGTGTTACACTTGTATCAAAGCAAAGTGGTTCAAAAACTTGGACCATTGGGCACACTAGAAAACTTGAGACATGAAACTTAAACCTAGCACACTTTTAAATCTAGAAAACAAATTAGTTTAGAAATTGCATATTTTTGTAAACATGGAAAATTGAACTTAGAAAAATGAACTAACTCTCGCCTTGGTCTCATGCGGAGGCATAGATGAGATGAGGGGACTTTTCACATAGAACTAGACTTAACACCACCAAATCATGTTGTAACAGCAATCCTACCCCATTCTTTTCATACTCTTTAGGATTTTAATGCTTTGCTCTACACGGAGGATCGGTAGGAGGACATGTAGCTAGATATGACAGAGTCCCTTCCATTGAGGGTCAAGTATCTCCTCGATCTAACGAGGAGCATAGAGGAAAAAACTCCCATACAGAGTCAGCTAGGATAGATTCACCAAAGAGGGGACAGGTGACCGAGTTTGAGCATAAAGAGAGGTCTCAGAGCCCTAGGCTTA
This sequence comes from Taxus wallichiana var. yunnanensis, assembly GCA_018340775.1. Lineage (NCBI taxonomy): Eukaryota > Viridiplantae > Streptophyta > Pinopsida > Cupressales > Taxaceae > Taxus > Taxus wallichiana. The sequence goes on along the minus strand of CM031244.1, from coordinate 46,443,174 downwards.
GGGATGAGCATATATAGAGACCTAGAGTCTATTAGACCATAGATGCAGATCACATCAAAGAGATCCTGAAGCTTTGACCATCACATTATTTTGGTGACATAGGTGGATTTTAGGTAGAGGCCTGGTTGGTGAGCTTGAGTGGATGCTTCAAGCTCTATCCTTGTTCTAGCAACATAAAAGCTCGTGTTGCGATCCATCTACTGAGGGATGGAGCTGGTGTCTAGTGGAGGATAGAGGAGTAGAAGCTCCATGTTGATTATGATATAGTTACCTAGGAGCTCTTTAAGGAGTGTTTCCAGAGTAGATATTTGTCACGGAGGTTCATACAACAGTAGATAGATGAGTTTCATGACCTCCGATAGGCATCTCTTACAGTAGTTGAGTATGAGAGTAGATTTCTAGATCTACTCTAGTATGTTGATTACATGTAGGATGAGTAGGTGTAGATCCACAAGTTCATCCAGGGGCTTGAATATAGACATTGGAGGTGCAGTTTAGATCCATTGTCCATAGACTTTAGCTGAGGCCGTCGAGAAGGCCTATATAGCAGAGGAGACTCGAGGAAAGACCTAGCAGGCTAGAGACCGAGTCCAAGCTGCATATAGTAGATGTAGGACAATAGATCAAGGGATCAACACCTCTTCCTCGTGGTGGATAGGGTTTAGTACAGTCATCTTTTAGACCCCAGAAGTAATAGCTATAGTCCCGTCCACCTTATAGACCTCCTCAAAGGTTTGATGCATAGAGAGGTCGGAGTATGGGGCCTCCTCCTAGGGGTCCCATCAGACACAGGGTGCCAAGAGAGCTCACTCAAGTAGGGGCTCTCCGGAAAAAACCTTAGCATACCACGGTTAGATCATCAGGATCCACACCACAAACCTCTAGAGTACTCGACTAGACCTTCTACATAGGGGAGAGGATTAGGAGGATGTTTTGGTTATGGTGTTACTAGGCATTTTGGAGAGATTACCCACAAAACCCTAATAACAAGGGTAAGACACAAATCTTAGAGCCTACTATTGGTGATATGGGGTGCATTCATAGGATGTATGCAATGGTCAAGAACCATTAGGTAGAGCATTAGAGTATAGTTATTGAGACTACAGGTAGCATTGGTGGTATTCCTACCTCCATCTTGTTTGATTATGGTTCTTCTAATTCTTTTATTGCACCATCTTTAGTAGAGTGATGTAGGCTGGTGGTAGTTAGGAAGGGTCATAGTTGGGATGTTGAGATGGCTTCGGAGCCAAGATCTCTGTAGAATCCTTAGTTAAGGAGTGTGTAGTGGATTTAGGACCTTTCACCACTACCACGAGATCTATGTATCCTTCCTTTGCGATCTTATGGAGTCATCTTAGGTGGGAATTGGTTGTCTACACACAAGGCCAGAGTGAATTTTTACCACAAGGTTATATCTTTTGCAAATGATTTGGGAGTTGAGTCAGTGATTTTAGGGTCAAGAGACCCATTTCTATTCACACCATATTTGCTATGTAGCTTAAGCAAAGTGTGCATGACGAGGTTTCTAGATGTATGTTGTTACGATTAGTGACCGATCGGAGGATGGGTCTAGTGGACCATTACTAGAAGATCACCCCATTTTGAGATAGTTTATAGATGTCTTTCTGGGGGAGCTACTGGGTTACCACCTCCATGTGAGATTGATTTTCATATAGATCTAGTTTCGTGGAGCAGATCCTATCTCACAAGCACCTTATCGGATGACCACCCTAGAGCTCGTGAGCTCAAGTTGCATGACTTGAAGGAATTTTAGAGAAATGCCTTATCCATCCTAGTGTATCCCCTTGGGGTGTACTAGTGATCTTTGTGAAGAAAAAGGATGGATCCTTGCAGTTATGTATTGATTACCGCCAGCTGAAAAAAGTAATGATCAAGAATCGTTATCCCCTTCCGTGCATTGATGATTTATTTGATCAAATGAAGGGATCCATGGTTTTCTCTAAGATTGATCTTAAGTCAGGTTACCATCAGCTGAGGATTTTGGAGGTAGACATTCATAATACCACCTTCCATATGAGATATGGCCACTATGAGTTCATAGTGGTACCTTTTGGTTTAACTAATGCCCCTACAGTATTTATGAGTTTGATGAATGGGGTATTTAGGAACTTCTTAGATTGCTTCATGCTCACCTTCCTTGATGAAATTTTGATTTAATCACGTACATATGAGGAGTATAAGGGGCACCTTTGCCAAGTTCTTCAGTGTCTTTGGGAGTAACAACTTTATGGGAAATTAGAGAAGTGTGCATTCTTTCGTAGACGGAGGTGTAGTATTTGGGTCACATAATTTCGGGAAGGTGTTGCCATTGATCCTTCCAAGATTAGGGCTATTATGGATTGACCAATACCCACTACATGTGAGTGAGGTGCTTGTGATTTCATGGGATTAGTAGGTTACTACCGAGATTTGTTTAGGACTTCTCTCATAATGCACACCCCATCACTTTCCTTTAGAGGAAAGGGAAGAAGTTTTTGGTCGACAAGTGTGAGTAGGCCTTTAGTACATTTGAAGGAGTGTCTCACTACAACACCTATTCTTATAGTGCCGGACCCATAGGGTGATTTTTTTCTGCACATATGCTTCTTTAGCAGGGCTTGGAGGTGTGTTGATGCAAGAGGGTAGAGTAGTGGCTTTTGAGTATTGAAAACTCAAGGATTATGAGCGTAATTATCCAACTCATGATCTTGAGCTTACAATAGTTGTGCACGCTTTGGTTTGATGGAGGTATTTTGTACTTGGTAAGAGATTTACACTCAATATAGATCACCTGAGTCTTCGTCACCTTTCATGCAGCTCAATCTCAATGCTCATTAGTGGCATTGGATGGAGTTACTTTGTGAGTATGATATAGTGATCGAACATGGGAAGGGGAAGGAGAATGTGGTAGAAAATTATCTTAGAAGATGGAGACATGTGGCTATGGCCACCTCAATGAGCATAGATTTGCATAGCATGACTCTTTAGTAGCTTCCTCTTGACAGACTTATAGATTGTAGTTCAATTATACATCGAGTCTCAAAGACCCCTTGAGGAGAAGTTTGATGGTTTTTCCTTGGGAGACAGATGGTCTTCTCAAGCCACGAGGGCTGGATTTATGTTCCCGTGAGGTGGAGGCTTGAAGCAAGACATCTTGGTGGAGGCACATCATGCACCCTATTCAGCCCATCCCGGGGTGAAGAAGATACACGCCACCTTGAGACAATTATATCATTGGAGAGGAATTCATAGAGACATGGCCCAATTCATGTCACAATGTTTAGAGTGCTAGAGAGTTAAGGTCGAGCATCAGCATCCAGCTGGCCTTCTTTTCCCTCATGCTATATTGGAATGGAAATGGGACACCATTTCCATGGACTTCATTGTTGGGCTACCAATGTCGAGATATCACCACAATGCCATCATGGTCATGGTTGATAAATTGACAAAAGTGGCTCACTTTTCTCTGGTGAAGACCACTTATATAGCTAGAGTAGTGGCATGGGTATATTTGGATGAGATTGTTAGGTTGCATGGGATTCCGTGGAAGATCATTAGTGACCGTGATCCTTTGTACACTTCCCATTTTGGACTACCATGCAGATGCCCTGGGACAAAGATCAATTTTAGAACAACATATCATCCTGAAACTAATGGACAGACTGAGTGGGTGAATCAAATTTTAGAGGACATGCTCAGGATTTATGTGATGGATCAGTAGTCTAAATGGGAGGAGTACCTGTACTTGGTAAAGTTTTCCTATAATAATAGTTTTCAAAGTTCTATAGGCATGGATCCTTTTCAGGATTTATATGGTAGAGAGTTTAGGACACCTCTTAGCTAGGACAGGTTAGAGGATAGGGTTTCTCTTGGACCAACATTATTGTAGGACATGGAGCAACAGGTGATTTTTATCGACGAGACTACGGGAGGCACAGGAAAGATAGAAGAAGTATGCAAATCATCATAGGATTGACCATAGTTTTGATGTGGGCATGAAGGTGTTCCTTCGTGTTAGGCCACATAAGATCCCTATCCATTATGGAAAAGGTTCTAAGTTAGCTCCTAGATTCGTGGGTCCTTTTGAGATCTTGAAGCATATCAGCCCTTTGGCCTACCGTCTAGCATTGCCACCTAGCTTGTCTCACATACATGATGTGTTTCATATTTATGTTCTTAAGAGATATGTTGCAGATCCTTCTCATGTGTTAGATTGGGCATCATTATAGGTGCAAGATCAGGGGTAGATGATGGTGGAGCCCATTTTTATCCTAGATCACAGGACCCTGGACCTTCGAGGTAGAGAGGTTGATCAGGTTTGGGTGTAGTGGGGCAAATAAAATGAGACCGCAGCTAAATGGGAGGATGCTACCTTGTTATGAGTTCATTTTCCACATTTGTTCCAGTGAATTCCAAGAGGAATTTGAGTCTAATGGGAGGGGACATAGTGCCCACTTCCCTTTGACACCTTTTGATATTGATCAAACACTCACCGATTATATTATGGACATTATTATAGTTTTGATTAAGTATGATTTTAGATATTTGATCATGGATTATTATTGACTTTGATTCTTATATGATGCATGATGATTATTAGAGACACTTTATATGTTGATGATGTTATACTTGTTAGACATGATTACATGATGGATGTTTTTCAGACTTGTGATATTTGGATATTTTGAGTAGACCTAGAAATGGAAAATTATTAGATGATAATATAATTGTTGATAAAACTATAAATGATATTATTAGATTTCTTTGATGTTGTTGTGATTCATATATCTAGATTATTTTAGAATTTTAATTATATTTATATTATTTCGGACATTCGATATGGCCATAGGTCGAAGGAGGTATTTGTGTTTTGCAGGTTAAAATATCACATAAAAGATTGGGGGATTGGACATCAACCACATTGGAATTCTAGATGAATTCAACAAGGTCAACATGACAACTAGTTTTGTTTGTGTGTGTGTGTTTTTTGTGTTAGGGATTCCCATGGGGATCACCTTTAAATGTGACCAAGGGATTTTATGTATTTCTTTTATTTTTGGTCCCTTTTGTTTAATTTTTGCATGTGTTTATTTTGTGGTGCACTTACCCCTTTCATTATTTATTTAATGGTGTGTAAATATTGTGAGTAATCATATTGTTTAGTTAATTAATTAAAAGATGTCATAAGAATGTAATTAATAGAGTTTTTGGCCATGTTTTAAAGTGTTATAAGAATGTGTAAGTAATGTGTAAGTAATGTGTAAGTGACTTTTTTAGTGATGTGCAAGTTAAATTTTGAGTGTGAAATACTCCACCTTCTTGGAAATTCGAATTTGTCCTTGAAGGATGATTTTAAAGGCTTGTGGGACAAGTTAAACTTGTCCCATACCCCTTAAATTTAATTACCAACCATACCTATAGTTTGAGAGTTAAAATTAGACGTTTGTAATGCATTATGGGAAGACAAATTGTAGGTTTTAATTACACATTTCTTACATGTTTTAATTTCAGTTCTTATGGGGTATGGACTTGTTTGAGTGTGTAAGTAAATATGTCATATTATTCACCCACCTATTTATTATGCATTGGAGAATGAAGTTGAATTTTGTTTTGGAGTTGAGTAAGTGTGAAGTGGAATCCTACATGGATCCACCTCACCCTCTTCTCTTCCCTCTATAAAATTTGAAATTATTTCCTTGTTTTGGGTTGCTTCACTTTGGAGACTTCATTTTAGGAGAATTTTCATGTTGTTTTGGGAGTTGTTTCTTTGAATGAGTTTTGGAAAAATTACTGCATACTTGTGCTTGGATGTGTTTGGATTGTTTGCATTGGGATAGAGCTTGTTGTTTATGAACTTGGAACAAAATCCATCATGGAGAGGTAAGAGGTTGGCTCTTGGAAATTCTCTTCTTTCCCTTTTTATGAATATGTAAATGCTGGTATGTCTATTATTGTTGTGGTTTATTGGGTAGATGGCTTAGGGATGGTGTAGGAGAAGAATATGGGGTACTCTTGATGGAGGCATAAGTGTTTTGGGAGGCATAAGTGTGGAGGGAGTTGGGTTTTGGGTTCCACCTTGTAAAAAAGAAATAGCTTATATTTCTTTACTCGTTATGGGGTGCCATAAGAGTTTGGGGAGACATAAGGAAATGTGAGGAATAAGGGGTACTTGGGAGGCATAACGAATGTAAAGGTTTTGATATATTATTTATGGTGGTTTGTAACTCAGGTGGTGATAACAATTTCCCCATTTGGGAGGTATAAGAAGCATCCCCGAGCTCTTACTCCTTTGGCTTGCATGGTGAAGCCTGAGTTTTGTGTGATGTCTTTCATGTGGTTGTAAAACTGTTGTTCTATTTTGGACTGTGTTTTATTGTGAAAATGTTGTGTGTATGTTTTGTGGAAGCCTGTTGTTGCCATGATTTGGATCACATCTTCTATTGCTTTTTGGTTGGGGCTCGAAGGCCAATGAAGAAGGATGGCTTCTCCTTTCATTGGATGTCTTGGTTGGGTGGATAGTGTTGCCTTTCTCCCGCCTTTGTTGTGATCAAAATTCAAAGAATGAAAATAATGTGTGTTGTTGTTCTAGAGCTGAGAAAAGAATGTTTGGCAGTCCTTTGTGAAATGAAATCTCATTATAGCCCTTCCCACTTGAAGTGGATGATCTCATAAATGTTTGTAATAGAAATATGTTGTACAATTTTGCAAGTGAAATTTGAAATGTTTAGCATGCACTATGAAATCTCTGTTTGAAAAATGGTAAAGTGGAACACGTGAAAAGAAAATGAAATATTCTACTATGCGATTAATAAATGATTTTGGAAGAAATGAAAGAAGGAAGTTGGAAGTTGTCTTTTGGATTCAATAAATGAATGTAATGCTTTTCTCAAAATGTGTTTTTGTAGTAAATATGATCATATCAATGTATTGAAAATCTACATTTGAAAGGAAGAAATGCATGTGAGAAAAGTGCGGTGTTTTGTCTCTTTAAAATGTGAAAAAAATGGAAATTGGTATTGCATTTTGGCCTTGAATGGTTTGTTTTGAATGAACTAAAATGTGTCGATTGGAATTGGAACATATTCTAGATACTTGGAAGAAGTAATGACAAATAGACCCATCAAGATTTAATCCCTGTTATTGTAATTTTAAAATTGGTAATTAATTAGACCAAAAATGCATCGTTCAAACCTGCAAGCAAGAAATAACAATGAAAATTTAAAATTGATCATGCTAGGGTATAAACGAGTTCAAATTGACTAAAACACTTCAGAAATATTTCAAAACTTAGCAAAATCAAAGCTCAAACTATTTATAGTCATTTTTGTCAAGAAAGGGAAATGTTCAAATTGTAAATCATTTAGGAAAATTAAACCTTGAATCCTTCCTTAAATCCATTTAGAACAATCCTCCATGTATATTTGACATATTGAGAGAGGAAGAAGATCAAATTGAATAAAATTCACAAGTTAAAATTTACCATTTTGCCTTTGTGAAATATTGCAAGCCATTTTCTTAAAATTGGCCCCTTAAACTTTATCAAAACCAAAGATTAATTATCTCTATGCAAAAGGAAATTGAGAGTTTTCCGAGAAAGTCCTCGTTTTCCAAAAATTGAGCTCTCTATCAAAAGTTATGGCCTTCTAAAGTTTTCTTCACTTGGAGTTAAAATTTTGGGAAAATTTTCCTTGGCGGGCCCGCGACCCAATTTTTTTCCCTTAAGCACTTAGGATAATTTTGGGAAAATTTTCAAAATTTTCTCCATCACCTCGCCAGCCTGTAGCCAATCATAGGCTGCCACATGGAACCACGAGGTGTCAGTAGATGGGCGGATCCCCTTTTTAACTTAGCGCTTTCAGAAAATTTGCAAAAAAAATCAAAATTTTCCCCACCAATCCAACCAATCGGTGATGCCACATAGCATCACAAGGCATTGATGAAGGAATGAGTTCCATTTTGTATTTTACATCTCAGAAAAATTTTGGAAAATTTTCCAAGTGTTCCCCACTATTCCACTGGCCCACATCCAACCAGGGGCTGCCAAGTCGCATCGCGAGGTGCCAACGGAGGCGTTGGTCTTTGTACTGTAGGGACGAGAAAAGTGACATGCAAGGATGATAATTGACAAGTGACCTTCCCGTACCCAAACTCCCGAGGTCATGCCGAGATAGCCGGTGGTTTGTAATGCGGGTGACTTAGATGAAGCCACAGTCGGGATTATGGCCAATTTTCTATGATAGACAAAGCTATAGGCGAGGATGAGAATCGGAAAGGAAATTTCCTATGGCTAACCATAGGAGGATCAGTGACTAAGATCTGGTAGTGTGATCTCTTGGTAGCTGAAATGACAAAGGGGAGATTTAGAGGCTATGAGTGGGTAGCATAAATTCCTAGTGGTTTATCCTCCTAACTAGGATCTAAGTATTAATCTAAATTGAAGTGTCCGAATTAACTAAAGCTCAAAGATAATAATTTGTACTACTATTGAAAGGGAAACTAATATAAACAAAATTCATGATTGAAACATTATAATTACAAACAATTATTTAAAATACTTTTATACTAAAACTAAACAAGCGAAAAACCCAATGTGGTTATTTGCACTGCATAAATGTCGAATCTAGTTGAAAGACAGCTAATTAACTTAATTGAAAACCTTCAATCTTACCTCGAAGTGAGGAAAGAATCATAGCTTCTCAAAACTATCATTCCCCACAACTTCCTAGTAATATCGAGAGCAAAATTTTGACTGAAGTAAAATAATTTAGTCTATTTGATATGTTGTAACTAGAACTTTGATAACTCAAACCTAGCATTTATAGAAACGGTGGTAAATCCAACAGTGTGTGATTTCATCCCCTCAGTGTGATCTCCTCGTTCCTGCATGTCCTTGTGAATCCAGAAAGTGTGTATATGATAGTATCAACAAAAGATAGCATTCGAACAATGGCAACTTTGGATATAGACCAAATACAATGCGATTAGGAGAGGGATAATGCAAGTGAACAGAGCTTGACTATGAAATTCCTAGCAAGATTTATTGCAGGAATACAACAAAATTACACTGAAAGTTTCATAAACTATCCTTGTGATAAAACAAAACCTGTAACTTTAATGGATTCTAGTCTAGAAATGAAGCTATTCTATGCTAAACTGATTGTATGCAACAACAATGAAACAAGACTGAAACAAGAAGATGATATGACCTCTAAAATGCCAACAATGGAAGCAAAATATGAAACTAACAAAATTATAAGCAAGGAATTGAAAAAATGAACAAGAGAATTGAGAGGATGAGGGGCCATTTGCTTGAAAACAAGATGGCTATTTATAACCAATGCATTTACCAGAGGGTAACTCCCATTAGAACTCTTTTACTATAAACAAAGGAAAAAAACTATTACCAGGGGACCAAAAACATTAATGCAAGCCAAAGTGGTTGAAGAAAGTGTGTAAAATCAAAGATTTACGTTTGACGCAATCGTCGGAAGGATCTAGAAAATGCGTACAGGACCACTTCCCTATGTAAGGTGGCGATTCTGGGACCGTCGCCTCTATCCTAGGTGGTGGTCACAGGACCGCCACCCAGGCGAGGCGGGGTTTCGTCACTGAAGGAAAAATGCAAGAAGAAAAGGGGGAAAAGGGAAACACAAAGCATGCAGAGGCTAAGTAGGGCATGTGAGATACAAGCGTATACATGGCAAGCCTTTCTAGATTCGAACACCTTGCAAGGAGACTGTATCATCATTGGGGCACGTGTAACATTGTTCCGGTGGTGCAGTACCCTACAATTTTGGGTACGTACATATTGCCCCCTCGGAGAAGTGTCTTAGCCATGAAGAGGTGTAAAACGGTGGGTCCGAGTATGGCGGTCCCGAAATGGGGAGTTAGGAATTATACCTGACATGCCCGTGTGCTGGAAAGTCACCATCCGAGATCCTGCTACCTATAAAATGAAAAAGGGGACTCAAGTGCAGCTAGATAAAAAAAATTCAGAAATAAGACTGAATTGACATGAAAAGAGGACTTACCATTTGCGCGGGGTTTAGAACTTACCTCCGTTGGCACTCTGATCCTGCAAAAGACATTCAAAATCAAATTAAGAGGGCTATTTATATAAAATGAAGTCATTTTACTATTCATTTGCGTGGATTGATTTGATAGTTTTTTGAGCTTTGGGACCCACGGTGACGGTTTTCAATGAGAGTATAGTAAAAAGTTTGTGGTGAGATAGCGATCATGCCTCCGAGAGCGGAACATCAACCCGCGAAGTCTCAGGTTAGTTCTTCTCGATTTATTGTTTTTAAACCTAAAATGTGGAAATGATGAAATCTTTCCCTTGGGGGGATCATTTTTGAAAATGTTAGTTTTAAATGTGTCTTTAGGGGGCGCCCATAGGGTAGGTTTCTTTTTTGTTAAAAGGTGTTTTTGCTTGTTTTAAAGTGTTTTTAGGGCTTATGACCCGTTTGACTTTGCGGGACAGGACCGCCACCCTATGTAGGGTGGTGGTTACGGGACTACCACCTTAGAAGGTGGCGGTTATAGAACCACTTGCTCTGCACAAGGTGGTGGTCTGTGAAAGAGGACCAAAATAATACAAATTTTAGCTTGTTTTTGCATGTATAGAATTTTTACATGTTTTTACTAGTTTTCCAACTAGATTTCAGTACTAACTCACTTATTTTTGTGTTTTTGGGTGTATGCAGAAGGAGGAGTACATTAGATGGAGCCGAGAGAGGGAGTGTGATTGGCTCTTGGCAGTGTTAGAGGCACTCTCCCAGGTAGAGTGGGATACTCTCCAGAGGGCTGGTATATGGAGGATTGCATAAGTTCCTCATGTTGCACCTACCAGTCACATACTTGTATGATGTTTTCTCATATTGGGATGCGGATCAAAACACATTTTGATTTCTAGGAGTTAGGGGTGAGTGGTCTATCACCCTGGAGGATGTTTACCGTATACTGGGGGTTCCGATCCTTGGGTGGTAGCTATCTCTTAAGACAACAATATCTAGATCACAGGTGGTTCAGTGGGCCACCTACATGGGAGATGAAGTTGTATCGATGTGATTAAAGAAGGGTGTGAGGATCTTCTCTATTATTGAGTCAAACATTCCCTTGCTCCGCAAGGCCATCATGGGCATCCTAGCATCTAGACTGATTGGGGACAAGGGAGGGGACACCTTCTTAAATTTTTGGGCCCCCATTATTACACAGATTGAGGGCCATGGACGTGTCTATGCATGGGGAGTAGATATCTTTGGGACTACCTACCATGACTTATACAGGGTAGTTCATTTACAGGGATAGTCACTGAGCCTCCCAACTCTTGTCATGAGTTGAGTGTATGAGCACATCACCCCATATGGGAGAGGTGTAGAGGTGGAGGATACTAGGGCCATCATGGTAGCGAGTGGACGGGGATGATAGTGCTTAGAACACCCCACTAGCCAGTGGCATCTCTACCACTATAGACATGGAGGCCACCCCTTATCAGGCCATGGCATGGGTATGGGGAGAGGAGACTATCACTTTGATTGCTTGTCGACCACCGGCCCGGTTGTTAGACAAGGCAGGGAAGTTGGAGATACACCCCTTTGACAGAGTACCGTAGCAGTTCCGCCTCCCCTATAGTGACATGCTTCCTCTAATGGTACCAGTGTATAGATCTATCCGTGAGGCTCGGGGAGGTCCTAGAGGCTAGGGTTGGACTATTGTTACTTCGGTACTCCTATTACAGCTAGGAGGGTGGTATGTGCACGAGGGAGAGCCGGTGCTCCTCAGGCACCCTTACTTTGAATTGCCTCCAATCCTGCTCATAGTAGTGACGAGCCCATTAAAATGGACTTCGAGTCTGAGGAGTTCACTAGGGGAGAGACCGAGGAGGAGATAGAGGACATTGAGATCAGTGAAACAAGTGGGGGGATGATAGTGATCCTAAGTGGCATGACACTCAGAAGATCCTACAGATGAGAGGGCATAGCGGAGCATAGAGAGGGTGACTCTAGTTTCAGAGGAGTTGCTCTCTCAGGATTTAGGTGGGGATGGTGAGTTTTTGCAAGCCATCATGTTGCCCCGAGATGTGGGTGAGGGGCACCACCAATGGTAGTGTTAGTGGTGGGCGCGGATCCTAGAGATCCTTCTTGGAGGCCTGGAGATCTGAGTGAGTTGTCACTCTTCTCTTGACATTTGTTTTAGTTAGAGTTGTCCTAGTTTGTTGTTTCTTTTTGTTTTTTTACTCTTGGTTTCATCATTGATCATTTTCTAACTTTTTTTTTCCTTTTTTATAGTGATTGCTGATGAGTGACGAGACTTGATTCACCAAGTGTGCACTGATACCTTGCTTCTCCCCTCACGTAAGACTCATGCTTTGAGCTTTTCGTGGATGTGGGGAGCCCTCACGTCGAGAGGTAGGCACATCGATGTTTTTCCTCTAACTAGAATGCGGAGAAGATCATGAATTCTCTCTACATGGAGGTAGTTGGGTATAGGGCAGCCAAGTGCACGATGAGGAGGAATCATTCTCATGGTGAGACGATAGCTACTTGTCTTGTTGTGAGCCCTCGGTACATTCATAGTTCCGGTGTAGCTGGAGTCCTAGGCGTGGTCGCACACCCTCTAAGGGATCCCATAGGGATTGAGAGACCATTTTGTAGCATTTTTTCAGATGTCTATATGAGTGTTTTTGTACTTTCGGGCTCATTGAGCGTTTTGACCATGCCTAGTGCATGATGGCATTGTATATAAACCTTGATTTATATATATATATGTATGTATGTATGTATCTCTTTTTGGATCCAGACTCTTGGTATCTAGAATTTCGTGACTTGTTTCCACATGTGTACTTAGATATTTTTAGAATATTGTTTTCATGTTTTTAGAATGTATGCAATGGATAACAAATGATAGTAAACAGAATGTTTTACTCTGTATGTTTTTTGTAATGCTGATATGAGATGATACTAACATATGGTAGTACTAAACTTTTGAAATCTTTGGGCAATGTTTGTAATTTCTTCTTATGTTGGAAAAATGTGATGAATGCATAGTGATAAAGAGATGAACTTGCCCCAATCCCAAATCCATACAACTAGTAAGATGCAAGGGCTCAACACCAAGAGTTAGGAAGGGCACAAGTTGTATGAGTTTGATTGAATGGAATGATGAGAGACATAAAAACTAGTAACAAGAACCAAATTTGGACCTACACACCCACCCTACTCAGAACTACTACCACGCTTAGAAGGCCACTTACTTTCCAATTTATCTAGACTTAGATTCACAAATGGCAATCTGGTTTTGAGGATTTGATCTCTTTGGAATTTTGATATTTGGATATTTGCTTTTCTTAATAGAATTTGATTTGTGTTTTTAGCATACCAAGATTTGTTAATTTGTGTGACTAGACCCCCCACACCCTGCCTCATGCCACTAGTAAGAAGCACGAGTTTATCACCAAAGGTAGGATATAGGTGAGTAAGGGCACTTCTTTCCTTTCCCAACCTCACACCACTAGTAAGAGATGTGGGCTTATCACTGAAGGTTGATGGGGAAAAGAAGTGTGTAAAATAAAATATTTTGTTTGCTTGGTGCTTTTGATTTCATTTGATTTTGACATTTCTGATCTATGACTTTGGGATATCCTTTCATTCCAAGAGATTTAAGAGGGATAGATGTGACACCAAGAAGCTTCCAGAACAAACCATAGGCAAGGATAGCTTCACCTAGTAGAAAGAAAGAGAAAAGCCAAGTATACAAGCCTTGGTATGGTTTCCATCAATGTTTGTCTGTCGAATTTGATGAGAAGATTTGAAATTTTTTGATGATGTTTGAAGAGATGTGATTTGAATGCTTTTGCCAATATTTCCAAAAATTTGCAAAAGATTGTTTAAGAGTAAGCTCTTGGACTACCACTTTTAATAAATGGACAAAATGAAGCAGCTAAAAGACTAATGCAATGTAGGTAGCTATAATGTACAAATGGTGATTTTTGATATTTTATGCATAAAACCTGTTTAAGATGCAAGGAATTGAAAGTTTCACCAAATTCCTCACCTTCTAGCGTACACAAAATATATGTGCCATTTCCATACTCTTTCATGACTCCATATGGGCCCAACCATTTGGGCCAGAACTTCCTTCCTTGGCTGGTTTTCTTATCAATCAGGTTGTCTAGTCTTAGGACTAGATCTCCTTCATATATTTCTCACTCATAGACTTTTTGTTGTACTTTACCGACATCCAAATCAAGCATAGGCTTTGTTCCACTGCTCGAAATTTAACCTGGCCTTGTCAAGGCTTTCCAGTTTAGAGAGGCATGCCTCTCTGTAAGCTTCTTCATCCAAAATCCCTTGTAATGAGATATGGAGACTAGGTATTTCAACCTCAAGCGGGAGAACTACTTCTGCTCTGAATACCAGTGAGAAAGGAGTTGCTCCTATTGGTGTTCTTAATGAGGTTCAATGGGCCCACAAGGCTCAGAGTATATAGGTTTAAATGCCAATATCGATTGTTCTCCTTGATCATTTTGAGGAGAATAGCTTTTAACATTTTGTTTGTCTCTTCGGCCTACCCATTAGCTTGAGGCTAGTAAAGAGAGGCTATGTGATGGTTTATCTTGAACTTGCTACATAACTCATGGACTTCATCATTTTTAAAGGACATGTCATTATCTGAGATAATGACTTGTGGGACACCATACCTACAGATAATTTGGTTCTTAATTAATTTGGCAATTACAAAACTTGGTAAGGTGTTGAGAGGCATGGCCTCCACCCATTTGGTAAAATATTCCGTGGCTGTAGTTATAAAATTATGGCCATCAGTTGATGAGGGAGAGCACTTCCCTATCAAGTCTAGCCCCCACATAGAGAAGGGCCATGGGGTCGTTATTGGTTACAAGGATTGTGTTGGCATGTGAATCTTGTGAGAGAATTCTTGGCATTTGTGGCACTTACGTACAAATTCCACTACATCATGCTTGAGAGTGGGCCAAAATAGCCCATCCGATGTATTTTGCGAGTGGTGGTGTGACCACCGAAGTGGCCTCCACATATCCCATTGTGGGATTCATGAAGAATCTTCTTGGATTCTTTGGTGTTGATGCATCTTAGAAGCATGTCGTGAAGGCTTTAGGATAGAGTACCTAATCTAAGACAACATATTTAGCGGTAATAATGTGTAACTACCTTATTTTTTGTGATGTGGCATCTTTCGGGTATGTGTGGTCTATGATGAAATTGATGATATCGGTATACCGGGGACATGTAGAGATGGGGGCTGGTTTTGATGAAGTATACACACTCATCGTGGAAGTGTAGATTTACTAGATTGCCTCCAACTAGCAGTTATCGACTACCCAATCTGTAATGATTTGTCCCTTAATGTATTTTTGGTTTATGAACGTCAACTCAAATTCACCCATTAAGGCTATGAAATGTGCAACCTTTTTAGATAAAGACCCTTGTGTGAGAAACATTCGTAAATGATTTGTCTTTACAATGACCCTCATTTCTGGTTTAACATATAATGTCTTAAAAAAATTGTTGCAAAGACTATGCCAAGGAATTCTCTCTCTTCCTATGTGTAGCGTGTCTCATAATTGAGCATTGTTCGGCTAATGAAATAGACCGCACATTCCTGTTTATCATCATCTTCTTGAGCCAAAGATGCAGCTAGCAAGACATGAGTGGCTTGTGAGTATAGGATCAAAGGACAGTCTATTTTGGGAGGTATTAGTGTGGGTGGGGACAATAAGAAATGTTTAACTCGCTTCAAAATCCTCATTGCACTCTTCACCCAATCAATGCCATAATCTTTCTTTAATAGATTGTTGATTGGATGAATGGCAAAACTTAGATCTCGGGATGAATCTATGGATTACACTGAGTTTCCCAAGAAATGATCTAATTCCGGACTCATCCAATGGTGGGATCATGTCGAGAACAACCCATATTTTGGCTAGATCAACATCAATCTGTCATGAAGATATAATGTAGCCCAGAAGTTTGCCACCTGTCACACCAAACACACACTTTTCTCTCGGATTTAATGTGACGCCATATTTAATTAATCATGAGAGGATGATACAGAGCACTTCTGGATGATCACAGTGTTTCTTGGCTTTGGCCAACAAGTCATCCACATATGATTCCACAATTTAATGGATAAGATCGTGGAATATATATGTCATTTCCTGTTGATATGTAGTGCCCGACATTCTTAAGACCAAATGGCATGACAATGTAGTAGCAATAAGTTCCCTAGGGAGTTATGAATGTAGTTTTGGCTTGATCTTGTTTAGATATTTTAATCTGATTGTACCCTAAGAACCCATCCATGAGGGAAAATAGTTCAAATCTAGTTGTTGCATCAATGATAATGTCAATGGATGGTAATGGGAAGTCATCCTTGGGACAAGCTTTGTTAATATCCTAAAAATCTATGCAAATGTGTATCTTCTCATTCTTTTTGAGGATGGGAACGATATTAGATACCCATTGTGAATAGTCAATGGGCTTGATGAATCCTACTTGGAGAAGTTTTATTACTTCCTCTTTTACCATGAGAGCCACTTTTGGCTTCATTAGTCTTGACTTCTGTTTAATTGGCTTTGCATCTGGTTTAGTGACAAGATTATGTACTACAATTTGTGATGTAATGCCCTTCATTTCTTTATAGTTAAATGCAAAATCATTTTGATGTTCTTTGAGGATTTGGGTGTTTATTTCTATCTCCTCCAGAGTTAACGAGGATCCCAACTTTAAAATTATTGGTTCCTCCTTTGTTCCAATGTTTCTGTCAATGGTTTCTTCTATCAAAGAAGCATTACCTTCTTCAAATTCAGGTGGGGCTGGAGGTAGCTCCAAGCTTTCACCATTTTCTATCTCATAGATATCAAGATCCTTCTGTGGAGGAGACTCTACCATGGGAATTCCAAAGTAGGAAGAGGAATGCGGTATTAGGGAAAGATCAACTATATGGTAAGTAAGGTGTAGCTCCATATAGGTATTTAGATATTTGAGAGTGACTCTATCATCGTCAAAGTGACCCATGATAGAAAAATCATCCTCAGCTTCTCCATGAGCTAGGAGTGAGTTTGTTGGTATTTTACGCACTAATGGTTCGGTATGAAGTGATACTGTGAATTTTATATCCTCGAACTCACTATTTGGGGTGAAACAGGAAGTGAGGTTTCTATCGAGTCTGCGAAGTTTTTTCTCTTGTGGGATTGATTTAATTGATATGAAGTTAAATCCCCTACTTAGATCTAATACTGTTGTTTTATAGAGTTGTAAGTGCTAAGCTCTAGTTTCATATACCTCAGAGACTTGGTTTACAACTAGTTGTGAGTCTCATAGCACTCTAATGTCATTGACACCCATTCTTTTGGCTAGGATGAGGCCAAGGAGGAGAGCTTTGTACTTTTCCTAATTATTTGTATATTCAAATTTTAATTTATAGGAAAAAGGTAGGATCTTTCCCTCGGTGAAGTAAAGATCACTCCTACCCCAGCTCAAAGCGACACCTAGCTCCATCGAAGTGGAGAGTCCAATACTCACTTGGAAAAATGGATGTTGGGATATCTCATCATATCTATTTCCTCTACTTTGGTTATCTCTACCATAAAAATTTCATCGATGGAAGAGAAGCGATTCCTGGGTGTGTCCCATACCCATGGAATCAAATGGTAGGAGAATACGTAATTCTTTCTCTAAAGAACTCGAAAATTTTTGTCATAGTCCCTAGTGATACTATTTTTATAACATTGGTCTCACTTTTGAGTATTGGAACGTCCTCAGCTGGATTTGAAATTTCCAACTCAGTGGTGGGTATCAACTTTTCTTTTGGTTGTGAATTAGTTGGTTTGACAAGCTGGTTTGCTGGAAGTTCAAACTCAGAGTGAATACCCAATCTTTCTTTAAATCAACTAGGTGTATATCAAAGGGTTTTGGGTCACCTTGTGCCACAAATATTTTCCCTAAGTGTAGAAATCTTATTTCTTGGAATAATGTGGAAGGGATTGCCTTCATGCGGTGTATCCATGGCCAACCAAGGATCATATTATAATTGGTTTCCTGATCTATAATATAAAACTCGGTGAGGACCGTCTTGGGTCCTAAAGTGACTAGTAAAACTATGGTTCCAATTGAAGTGGCTTTGAGGCTATCATAACCTCTTAGCATATTTCACATTGTGGAACAGTTTGTCTCTCCATATCCTAACTTTTGAAGGAAAGCGAAGGGGACTATGTTAACTACTGCCCCATCATCAACCATTACATGTTTAACATAATTATTGTAGACCCAAACTTGTAAATGTAAATTTGGGTTGCCTCTTTGTGTAATTTCAGTGTCTATTGGCATTTTGCTTATATCGAATATAAATTCTGTATCCCTATCTGGCTGCCCCAGAGGATAAACATCAAAGTCCACATGGTTTACTTATGTTTCTAGGGGAGGAGTGATGTTGATTAAATGACCAAGGCCTAATGCTTCTAAGAGAGCAGCCCTATGGGTAGGAGAGTTCTTTAACAAATCCAAGAAGGAGATGTGTGAGAAGGTTTTAGTTAAATCATTAATTAAGTCATAGGCACCTATGGGTTTTACCAGTGTTTGTTGACTGTTTTCTGGTTCTAATGGATAGCTTGGAATAGGTTGGGATGAATAATCCCATGTTCTTGTTATGGTTTCTATGGGTAGCTCGAGTTGTCTAACTCCACTAAACTAAATATCTTAGTTTGATTCCGAGTTCCTAATTAGGGTATGACTGGTGGATTTAATGAAGTTGAAGCTTCATGATCATTGTTTCCTGTTACAACACGTTTGTTTGTTCCGTTAGGATCTAGCTTGTTGTTTCGGGATGGTTTGGGAGCAAGTCATTGAAGATCTTAAGGGGTGAATTTTGAGGGGAAACTTCCCCTGCATAAGTGTTTGGCATGGGTACTACAGAATTTGCTAAAAATATATCTATAAAGATTTGTTTTTGATCTTCTGGAAAATGCTGCATGAATTTATTGTATTCATGACAAGTCCTAGTATCATGGCCTTGAATCTTGTGGAAGCCACAATATAGATTGGGATTATAGTTTCGAGGCTATTGATTTAAAATCTATTGTGACCCGAAATTCTGATAAGGTTGTTGGTTGTTAGAGTTAGAATTTTGAGGCTATTGCCTTTGGTTTTGACAATGATATCCAACTAGGTTTCGATTTGCAATTTGTGTTTGGATTTTTCGTCATTTTTGTTGTTTTTTTGCCATGGTGGAAGATTAAAATCCACCACATTGATTGTTGGAGTAAAATTGGTATTTCATTGACTATTAACAGGTGGCAAAATGTTTACAACATTTTCCATTCTAACTTGGTCACCACTCCATCTGTTGTAACTCCACAGATTATTGTTAAGGATTTTAGGTCCTTGATTTGCATTCCTTGTATTAGAATAGGCGATGGTGTTTTGATTGGGAGTGGTTAATTTTTTGTTTGTCCCATATGTCTTGCGACCACTAGCTATCACCGCTTGGTCGATTCAGAGAGCACTCTCGAGTAATTCATCATAATTTCTTAGTGGGAACTTCTGGACTTCTTCCTTTATCTCTCTATTGAGAGAATTAAGGAATAAATCACATAGTTCCATTTGATCCATGTTTGGAGCACTCACTGATGAGTAGAGAACCGTATGCCATCTTTGGATAAAATGAGCAGTGGATTTGTTATGTTCTTGTTTAATATGTAAGAATTCCCTGATTCCCGTTCTTAACAACTTGTTCATGTCGAAAGCTTTGATGAATTCTGACACGAGTTGTTTAAATGAGTGTATCGAAGCTTCAGGTATTCTGTAATACCAATCAAGGGAAATACCTTCCAAGGTCTTAGGGAATATTTTAGCGACAACCCCATCCCAAGGGAGTAACTCCCATATGGTTGTGGCATAGGCCTTAATGTGTGCATTTGGGTCTCCTTCCCCTTTGTATTTGGGTAAATCAGGAAGAGGCCTTGGAAGCATAACACTTCGTATGGTGAAGTCTAGGGGCTCTTTTAAATATTCTGAATAAGTCCCTACTGTGTAGGCCTTGACCATCGATGGGGCTTGCTGAGGGGGTTGAGGTGGAATGGGCTATTGATATGGCATAGCATATGCGTGTGTAGGGACATAAGGGAATCCCTGTGGTTGAACAAACATCTCGAGAGAAGAGAACATGTCTCCTTGTGATGACTTTGAATAAATGTTTAAGTAAGGAGGAGCATTGTTTTGGTATGGGTTGTTTGGTTCCAATCTACGAGGTGTCATGTTTTCAACTAGAACAGCATTTAAAAATGCGGTCCTAGTTGGTGTTTGTTGTAGGTAACTATAAGGATTTTGAGGAGGAATGCCCAACATGCCTGTTCCTATAAGGAGATTAACCTAACTAGGATGATGTGGAGGGTTGGGAATTCCTGCTTGTCCAAAGTATGAATTTTGGTTTGCTTGAGCAAGTTCCAGCCCTCTAAGCTTTTCAGCTAAGGCTGAAATGACCTCCATTGGTGAAGACACAATGCTTTTCCTTAAGGGTGTTTGTTGTATAGCTTGAGGTTGTAAAGGGGTATGATACCCTACTATGAATTGATCATTACCTTACCAAGCTTCACCAAGGGTATTTCCCATAGGTGGATGAATGGGGGTGTTCCCAAGAATAGAGTGTTAGACTGTATTTGCAAACTTCCTATTGGTGGATACATGTTTTGGAAACGTTGTTTGCTTTTAGTGAAGCATGCTAAGTATTCCTCATCCAAAAAGGGGAGTGGATCTGATTGTCTACTGATCTATGGTCTGAACAAGACCCAAGGAGATGAAGTGGACTCTCCAGTAAATGTCATATTGTTAGAGCCTGATGGCTCTAGCTGTTGTGTTTGTGCAAACTGATCAAACTCCTCAATTCGGAATGAAGAACTTGAGCTAGTTCTTTGAGGGGGAGTTTGTGATGACAAGTAATTATTTGAATAGTTATCCACCCATGCAGAAAGTGAGGGTAATGGTTGTCTATTTGTTTGACTATAGTTTGCTTCTAGACCTAAGAGAGGTCTGCCATATGCATCGTATCTTGACATATTCGGGGTATATGAATACCCATAGAATAATGGGAAAGAGCAAAGGTGGATGAGAGAAATGATCAATAATAAAAGGAAGAACTGTTTGTTCACATTGGGTTCACCAATTTTGTGGGTGAAGCTGATGTGAAGGCTAAAGAGGTGGAAAAGATGAAAAGTGTATTAATTGGAAGAACAAGTAGAAATCTGACTATGAATCGAAGGTAGAAGTTTCACATCGGTTAACCAATTTTGTACAATAGAAAAGTGACATGCAAGGATGATAATCAAAAAGTGACCTTCCCCATACCCGACCTCCCGAGGTCATGCCAAGATAGTCGATGGTTTGTAATGCGGTGACTTAGATGAAGCCACAGCCGGGATTATGGCCAATTTTCTATGATAGAAAAGCTATAGGCGAGGATGAGAATCGGCAAGGTACTTTCGTATGGTTAACCATGGGAGGATCGGTGACTAAGATCCGTAGTGTGATCCCAGTAGCTAAAATGACAAAGGGGAGATTTAGAGGCTATGAGTGGGTAGCATAAATTCCCTAGTGGTTTATCCTCCTAATTAGGATCTAAGTATTAATCTAAATTGAAGTCTCTGAATTAACTTAAACTAAAAATAACAATTTATAATACTATTGAAAGGGAAACTAATATAAACAAAATGCATGATTGAAACATTATAATTACAAAAACTATTTAAAATACTTTTATACTAAAACTAAACAAGCGAGATAACCCGGTGTGGTTATTCGACTATGCAAATTTGTGAATCTAGATGAAAGACAGCTAATTAACTTAGTTGAAAACCTTCAATCTTACCTCAGAAGTGAGTAACAAATCATAACTTCTCAAAATCTATCATTCCCAAAACTCCTCTAGTAATATCGAGAAAAAAATTTGACTCAAGTAAAATAATTCACTACTCTATTTTATATGTTGTAACTAGAACTTTGATAGCTCAAATGTGGTGTTTATAGAACATTGGTAAATCTAGTTGTGTGTAATTTCATCCCCAAGAGTGTGATATCCCGATTCCTTCTTGTCTTCATGAATCAAAAAGTGTGTATATGATAGTATCAACAAAAGATAGCATTCGAACAATGGCAACTTTGGATATAGACCGAATACAATGTGAGTAGGAGAAGGATAGCACAAGTGAACAGAGCTTAACTATGAAATTCCTAGCAGATTTTACTTTGCAAGGATACAACAAAAGTGCACCAAGAGTTTCATAAACTATCCTTGTGATAAAACAAAACCTGTAACTTTAATGGATTCTAGTCTAGAAATGAAGCTATTTTATGCTAAACCGATTATATGCAACAACAATTAAACAAGACTGAAACAAGAAGATGATATGACCTCTAAAATGTCAACAATGGAAGCAAATAATGAAACTTACAAAGTTATAAGGAATTGAAAAAATGAACAAGAGAATTGAGAGGATGAGGGGCCATTTTCTCGAAAACAAGTCGGCTATTTATAACAAATGCATTTACCGAGGGTAACTCCCATTAGAACTCTTTTACTATAAACATAGGAAAAACACTATTACAAGGGCACCAAAAACATTAATGCAAGCCAAAGTGGTTGAAGAAAGTGTGTAAAATCCAAGATTTATGTTTGACGTGATCGTCAGAAGGATCTGAAAAATGCATACAGTCTACCGCCCCGTGCGGCGGTGGTTACAGGACCAGTGCCTTGTCCTAGGTGGCGGTCATGGGTCCACCACCCAGGAAGGGCGGTGATTTCGTCACTGAAGGAAAAATACAAGAAAAAAAGGGGGAAAAGGGAAACACAAAGCATGTGGAGGCTAAGCAGGGTATGTGAGATACAAGTGTATACATGGTGAGACTTTCTCAATTCCGAACACCTTGTAAGGAGACCTGTATCATCATTGGGGCACGTGTAACATCGTTCCAAATGCATGCAAGTACCCTATAATTTTGGGTATGTACAGTACCCTCTTAGCCCTTCGGGGCATTAATTCAACTTTCTCCCGCCACCACCTGGTTTCCCTGTGTTGGCTTAGGACATGCCACATGTCCCTTTTAGACTCGCGGAAACACAGGTGCAGAGCCAACTTTTCACCCATGCGGGAGAATTGGAAAATGTCTCCCGCCACCCCGCCTTTCCCCACTTTTTCTCGTGCTACCTTAAGGAGTGCCACGTGTCCCTTGTGGACTTTCAAACCCATGGAAGCATAGGTGCAAATGTGATTTTTTCCCTACGTGGGAAAATCTTTCTCAAGATCTCCCTGTGGCCCACCAACCCACCCGTTGGGAAAATTTTCACCCCTAAGCCCACAAGCCCGTCCTTGGGGAAAATTTTCACCCCAAGGCCTGCCATCCCATAGCTCAAAATATATGAGGAGTTAGGATGAATTATTTATATCACTGGAAAGGTGAGGAAATTCCCTATCCAGTGGGAGTAATTTAGGAAAAATTTAATGTGCTAAGGGTGAGAAAATCAAGTTGAAACTTTAAGCCTGTTAAAGAGTGGGTATGGTAAGGAATTTTCCCTCTAAACCTAATTGAAACTTCTAACCCTAAAAATTGGACCTTATGACTTCTTATAATTATTAATAAAAGAAAAATATACTCTCATAGATTTGAATTTTTCTCGGAACCTGTTTGTGATGTACTATTGTCTTTTAACTGGTTGTAGATTCTTTTAATAAAAAAATTATTCCATAATTTTCCTAAGATAATCTTAGGTTGTTCTTGGGTCTCAAGTGGGTTGTGTTTAATAGGTGTTACAGAATTGTAAATGTATAATCTCCTCCTTATTGAATGAAATATGTGTGAAATTTGTTTGTACTTGATGTAATTCCTTTTGGCATGCAATGAGTGGAAATAATGAATATTACTCTATTTTACAAACAGTAACATACTTTTATGGTTTGGAATGGAATAAATAGAAGTCTGAGGTGTTAGATGTACTACCCTCTCTAGTGAAGATGCAACTTATAAAGTTGACATTCTTACATTGATATCCAACTATATCATTCTAACTATATTTAAATCAAATGTTTGTATGTGAATTAAACTTTGATAATAATTTATAATGTACAATGGGTTTATAATAGAATTTAACCCTTAATAAGGGAAAGGAAATACAATTCCCTTGAAATGAATCATAGTCTTAATTTAAGACCCTTTAGATATGAATCCTAATTGCTATCTGTAGTTAGTGAAGGTGTTTTCTCATGTAGACTTCCTTAACCAAAATAGGGATGTAGGGAAAGAAAAATAAAAAGGAATTAGACTTCATTTTAATGAAGTCTAATATGGAAAAGGACCTTCTTAGAACTTATATAAGCTAGGGCTGAATTAAGTGAGAAAATAAATGACACTTCCATGTGTGCTAGGCCTTTTATGTAAAATTTGAATTTGGATGTTAATAGTTCAAATCATTACATATGAATTGGATAGAAAGAAGATTTATATGCATAACTTCATCTAATACGAGTTTTAAATCTGAATCTTAATGATTAAGGAACCTAGTTGTTCAGTAGGGTTGCTGTAATTAATCTGTAATGAGGAAATTAATAAGATATAACTTTCTACCTAAGGTATGTTCATCAAGGTGGGAAACCTCAGATGGATGTTGATCCACACCAACTGCAGTGTAGTACCTTCATGATGGCTAGGGTCTTCATGAGGTTATTATGTTGTAGATTACATGTTTCAACACCCTTCAGAGTTTAATCAACTAGAATAACCTAAATTCTGACTTGATCATAATTCTTCCC
Organism: Taxus wallichiana var. yunnanensis; assembly: GCA_018340775.1. Lineage (NCBI taxonomy): Eukaryota > Viridiplantae > Streptophyta > Pinopsida > Cupressales > Taxaceae > Taxus > Taxus wallichiana. The sequence continues at coordinate 46,418,342 of CM031244.1, read as the reverse complement.
TAGAAAGAGACAGCGGCATGATCTAATGTTGGGGTCAACTCACGTTGACTTAGGATAAATAGACATGCCGAATCAACATAATTCAATTGAGTATGTCTAAGTACCATTAGTCACCGTAAGTAGTCCTCCACACTAGGGCATGTTGCTAACCTTAGCTAGGGTTAAACCTTGAACGATTGGGTGACGAGAAGTCGGTGCGGCAGACCATTGTAGATAAAAAATCAAGTAGGGTGAAGGACGTATTTTTTTGACAAGTATGTCATCTAGGAATATAAACATGAATAGTATGTTTAAAATATTTGGCCAAAGTATTGCAAGCTATTGGTTGCGTTGTCTTATGTCACCTAGTTTAAGAAGTGAGATTTCAAATGAATATCGGTAATAGATATTTAGATAGGCCTCTTAAACAAAACACTTGATACCTCTAAAAGGGTAACAGAACCAAGTATACGTAGTATACACATTATAAAGTTAACATGAGAGATCGGTATGATACTGAGTCATGAAATGAGAGATCAGTGTTTCACCGAGTCATTTACAATTGCATATGGTTTTTGTTATGAGATAGATTGGCTTTGGAATGTGTGTTCTAAATTATGTTAATTTAGAACAAAGAACATTATGCAAAAAAATCCCTTGTTTCTAAAGTCTTAAAATGGGAATGTTACATCTTGGTATCAGAGCTGAAGGTTGCATCTCTTGGACCTATTATGTCCATAATCTGATAAAACTTAAATTTTATTGTTAATAGAAAATGGTTAGAACAAGAGGAAATGTTGCAAACAACCCACCACCAGGTGGAGAAGTAGCTACTTCCCAAAAACTCAATGAGATCCTTGCTGCCCTGTTGGACACAAGAGATCATCTAGATGTACTAAAACAACAAGTAATTAGAAATGAGGAGGATTAAGAAGATGTTGGTAATAACAATCTACCACCTCATTTGGACAATGCCCATATTGAAAATTTGGGGGTTGATAACAATAATGCTTCCAATGCTAATGCAAATGTACCCAATCAACTTTGAGAATAAAAAAGGCGAGATTGGTAGTTGAAATCACAAATGATATAAAAGGATAAGTCCACCCAGTTTGATGGAACTACACTTTGGGAGATGGAGCTAAGAACTGGCCGATGAAATGGAGAAGTAATTTGCGATAAGGAACTTATCTCGAGGAAACTAAAGAAATATGAGGAGCTTATCATCTTTCTCATGAGGCATCTTCTTAGTGGGACAAAATGTAAGGCTGAATTAAAAATTGATGAAACAAACGTCACTTGAGATCAATTTAAAATTTATTTTAGGAAACGATGGCTGCCATAACTTTACTATGATCAAAAAATGACTAAATTATAAAACTTAGCTTAGGGAAAGCTAATCAGCGTATGAGTCTTTGGGAAAATTTTACAAAGTTTCTCAAGTATGTGCCTTAGTATCAAATTGATGAGAAGTTCAAAATATGGAAATTCATTATGGTATTAAATCCTATCATATATGGTCGAGTAGATGTTCACATCCCAAGCACCATGGAAGGGGTTGTGGAAAAATCCATAAGGCAGGAACAAAAATTAAAATCAATCTCTTCCCATAAGGAGGAAATCAGAAAGAAAATTCCTAATTCTTCTTCGTCCCTTGCACCCAAAAAGGGACCATGGAAAAATTTGGTGCTAAAAACAAATTTGTTGCTGATAATAACAAGAAAATTGTCGCAAATAAACCTACACTAATGTTTGAAATAATTTTGTTAAGAACAATAATAATGGACGAAATCCTATGGAGGACAGAATGATAATTTTAAGGCTGGAAATAAATTTGAGCCTAAGAAAGGACCTGTAGGAGGCTGCTATAATTGTGGAAAATATCATTATGCAAATTAGTGTCCTTTAAGGAAGGATGACTACAATCAACAACATAAGATACATGTTGTAGTAGCTGACAAACAAGTTGAAAATCAAGTTACGCCTATAGAAGTGCTAGGTAAGTTATTTGGTATACCTGTTACTATAATTTTTGATACTAGAGCTATTGAATGATTTATTTCTACTAAATTAGCTTCAAAATTAAAAATAAAAGCTGGAAAAATGGATAAATCATGGGTTGTACATTATGGAAATAATGTTGTCCACACAATTAGTATGTGTCTTTTTGGAGCAGTCCTAGACTTGCCTATTTTTTCCACTGAAGTTGATCTTTACATTGCTCCTTTGGGGTCTTATGATGTAATAATAGGTGTTAATTGGCTTGTTGAACATAAATCAAAGGTTCATTGATTTGAAAAACATATTAGTTATCTAGATGATTTGTAGAAAACAACAGACATTTAGGGGTAAAAATTGAGATTTCAGTTAGAAAATTGTTAACCATGCAGCTTAAAAAGGCCAAAAACAAAGGTTACACCTTGTATGTAGTAAAAAAATCTAAAACTACTAAAGGGGATAGTGATTTCTTGGAAAGCTACTCGATGTTACAAAATTTCAGTGATGTGTTTCCGGAAGAACTACCCGGTCTTCCACCCAAACAGGAGTTTGATTTCATGATTGAGATCAAGATGGGAACCAAACCTATTTCCAAGGCATTGTATTGAATGACTACCATTGAACTGGTATAGCTTAAGGCATAGTTACAAGAACTGTTGTCTAATGGTTTGATAAGATTAAGTGTCTTGCCTTGGGATCACCGGTAATTTTTATTAAAAAGAAAGATGGAACACTTATATTGGGCATTGATTATAGGATGTTAAACAAAGAAATAATCAAAAACACATATCCACTTCCTATAATTGATTATCTGTTTGATCAAATGCATGGTGTATCAGTATATTCTAAGATAGATCTTTGATCTGAGTATCATCAATTAAGAACCAAGGATGAACATATTCATAAAACAACTTTTAGGACAAGGTATGGGCATTATGAATTCATAGTTTTAGTCTCAAAGGAGTGGTTAATCTAGGATATCTCTCCTTTCTCTCTTCCCTAGATAGGGTCTGATCATAACCCTATTCTCTTACAAATCAAGAGTCCATCTAGAAGAAGAACGCCCTTCCGTTTTGAGAAGATGTGGCTCCAGAATGAGGAACTGTATGACCTCATTAATGACTGGTGGAAACTGGAGGTTAAAGAAACAACGGTGTATAGACTTTGTAAAACACTCCAGAATGTTAAAGGTCACCTCAAATACTGGAATAAAAAATATTTGGAAATATCTTTCAGAAGAAAATGGAAATCAGAGCTGAACTACAGAACATTCAAAGACAGATAGAGAGTTGGGATTCTGAGATGGATATAGAGGACCATGAAAAGGAACGGTCCCTTTTGGTGGAATACCACAACATTCTGGGAAAAGAGGAAATCTTCTAGAGGAAAAAATCTTGAATTACTTGGCTAAAGGAAGGGGATAAAAATACAAGATTCTTTCACTTGTCTACTTTAAAACGTAGAAGTTTCAACAGAAATTAATAGAATTAGAAATGAAGAGGGGGTTATGGTGGAAGAAAAAGAAGAAATAAGTGAAGAGGCTATCTCCTTTTTCCGTAACTTGTTGACTAATAATAGTGATCCAAATTTGAATAAAGAGCAAGACTTTTTAAAGTGCATTCCTCTGTTGGTTTCAGAGGAAGATAATTTGATGCTTTTAGCGATCCCATCAATGGAGGAAGTGGAATTCACTGTCAAACACCTCAATCCTGACAAGGCTCCTAGATTGGATGGCTTCTAAGCCTTCTTCTTTCAACACTTTTGGGACATAATTAAAAAAGATGTCTTTGAGGTCTGTGAAGGAATTTTTCAGAAAGAAAGTTATGCTAAAAGACATGAACTGCACCTTTCTATCTCTAATCCCGAAATGTGGTAATGCCATGGAATTAAAAGATTTCAGACCTATAAGTCTATGCAATACCTCCTATAAAATATGCACAAAAATTTTGGCTCTCCATCTGTAGTTGTTACTCCCCTCTATCATTTCAGAACAACAAGGGGGTTTTGTCATTGGTCACCAAATCCAGGATGGGATCATTACAATCAAAGAGACTATTCACTCGGCTAAGCTCAACAAGAAGGTTTCTTTGTTTTTAAAACTGGATATGGCCAAAGCTTATGACAAGGTCTCATGGTGTTTTCTTGATAAAATCCTTGACAGGTTTGGTTTTGATGTTTCCTTTAGGAATTTGGTTAAGGCATGTATCTCTAATGTTTGGTTTTCTATTCTCATTAATGGATCCCCCTTTGGTTTTTTTCCTAGCTCTCAAGGCCGAGGCAAGGGGATCCCATTTCCCCTTTCCTCTTTATTATTTTGGTAGAATATTTAAGCAGAAGATTAAATGTTGAAACTAAAAATGGCTTTCTTAAAGGGATTTCCTGGCTAGGGAGATGGAAAAGGTATCACACCAGTATTTTTGATGACACTTTCTTGGTGGGGGAAGCTTATGTCTTGAAGCTAAGAAAATAAAATCTCTCCTAGATGACTATATGGAAGTTTCAAGATAGATGGTAAACTTCATAAAAATCTCTCTCTTCTTCCTTAACACCATGGATAGCCACTATAAGAAGATAACTGAAATTTTGGAATGTGACTATAAATCTTTCCCTACCTTTTATTTAGGTATCCCTCTTGGGGACAAGATACCATCTTGTTCGGATTGGAACTTCTTAATTGAAAGGTTTGAAAGAAAACTTGTTGGATGGAAAGATAATGTGTTATCCCAAGCTAGCAAGATTACCCTTCTCATCAGTTCTCTTTAGAGTCTCCCGGTGTATGCCATGTCCCTCTATCAACTACCTGGAGGTGTTGAAGAAAACTGGAAAAAATGCAAAAATGTTTCTTATGGAGTGACACTGAAAGAAAAAAAAAGAATTCCTCTTGTGGCTTGGGATAGAGTTTGTAAACCTAAAAAGCTTGGGGGACTTGGTCTTAGAGACTGGACTAAAATGAATAAATCCCTTCTTACAAAAATTAGATGGAGGTTAACTAAAGAAAATGGAGTTTGGACTAGAATTGTAATGAAAAATATTGGATGGATGTTAATGACAATAGATGGATTTTTAAACATGCATCCTTCAATGGTTCATGCATATGGAAAGCTATTAACTAGGAAAAAGAAATTGTGGCTAGGGGTAGCAGGTGGAAAATAGGAAAAGGAAATGAGATAAGATTCTGGAAAGATAAATGGGCTAGGAATTTTATCCTTAAAGATCAATTCCCCCAAATTTCTATTCAGCTGGAAGATAAATATGGGGAAAAAATCAATAACTATATGGTTGATGAAGATAGCTTTCAGACATGGAAACTCATGGAACTAGACAGACAGAACCCAATGAACACTTGAGTAGGCTCAATGATTTTCTAAAAAATTATGTTTCTTCTAACAACAAGGACCAAGATAGAATAGTCTGGGACAAAGAACAAAGTGGTAATTTCTCTGTCAAATCAGCCTATTCCCTTTTTTTAGGGAGAAACTAGAGAAGAATATTTAAATGCTGGTAAGATATGGAACAAGAACATTATTCCTAAGGTTAATGTTTTTAGTTGACTTTCAGTAATAAATAAAATTCTTATTGTTGATAATCTTGCTAAAAGAGGCTTCCATATGGCTAATAGATGTGTTTTGTGTGAAGTTAATATGGAAACTATAAATCATCTTCTCCTGGAATGTCCCTATGCCCATCTAATGCTTTCATCTATTCAGGTTACTTCTTGATTTCCTGGGTAATTCCTAAAGAGATCATGGATTCTGGAATCAACAGTAATCTGTCCTTTCTTTAGTTGAGGGCTTAAAAATATTTGGGTCATGAGTTTGGGTCACCTCTGGTGGGAATTATGGAAAGAAAGAAATAGAAGGATTTTTAAAAATAAGAAACTTCCCATTAGGTTGACTATAAACAAACTCCTACAGGTTGTTAGAAATAATTTTTCTATCCTAAGGAAAAATGAAATGGAAATTCTTGACAATGAACAACACTTCTTTAAGAATTGGAACATTATAGGTGACCCCAAACCCAAAAGAAGTAATCCTCATATGGGGATTAAGTGGAATTCACCTAGGGAAGGTTTCTTTAAACTCAACTTTGATGGGGCAGCAAAAGGTAATCCTGGGAAAGCAGGGGGAGGAGGTGTTCTTTGGGACTCTCAAGGAATATTTATTTTTTCCTACTTCTTCGACCTAGGCCTCCAATCTAACAATGTTGCTGAGGTAGCTACGATGTTTTGGGGGGTGAATTTAGCCAAGGAGAAAGGCTTAAAACTCCTTAAAGTGGAAGGGGACTCTTTATATATCATTTCATGTATGAAAGGAAAATCTCAACCTTCTATTTCTGTCAATGAATTCATAAATAAAACTAAGCTTTTATTATCCTCTTTTGAGGTCATATCCTTTCATCATGTGTATCGTGAAGGAAACTCTCTAGCTGATTTTATGGCCAATTTGGGGGTGAATGCAAGGGGTCTTAAGGTGGTAGAGGATCCAAATAAGATGCAAGACAAATTTATTGAAATCATGAAAAGGGAAGGTATAACTAATAATACTCCTACAAATGAGGAGGCATTAATTCATACTCATGACATCTCTTTTTCATGATTCCTGATCTCATGCAAAATTTCCTTTCTAATCCTCGTAGGGGTAGGCCGGATTTTTGTTTTCTAGAAGTGGGACGATAAGATCGGGGAAGGTAACTATTTGTAGAACAGAAAGAAGAATAGGGTTAGAAGCATGGGGGTGACTTAGTGAGAACTGAACCTAGCAAGAGGCAAGAGATGTCCATTGAGGCTAAGACCTTACTTGAAAAGGTGGGTATGTTACCCTTTTTCAATATCTTTGATGGCTACGATGAAAATTTGAGTGAAGTCTGTGGAAAAAATGTGGAAATAAGGCCATGTTCGGGTTAGAAATTTCTCCTTTACCATTTCCCCTAAGCTTATTTCCAAATTCTCAAGTTTAGCTCTGGAAGGCAAATGCATCTACAAACCTAAGTCAAACTACAGCCTGGAGATTGAATGCTTTATGCAAGGTAAGGGAGCACCTGTCTCTCTTCATAATGGTTATGCTTGGGGAAATTTTCCCCATCCTTTTGATGAAATTTCTCAATTTTTTATGTCCTACATTACCTTAGAAGGGTGGTATAAAGTGATATATGGATATCACTTCCCTATGCTGAACCATGTCTATAATGCTAAGCCCTATAATTTCCCTTTCTTCTTGTATACTTCCCTTGCAAAATCTATTGTCATGGTTGAGAAAGGTACCTTCTCCTTACCTTTGCACCAAGGCCTCATCAAATCCCTTCTTAGGCTGGGAACTCCCCTTTTGGGGAAAAATGATAAATTTGGGGCTTACGCGATGAATGTTCGGTGCCCAAGGAGGAAAGTTTTAGTGAGGATCTATTTGGAAAACCAGTGGCTAAAAGAACCAGATCTAACTTGAGTCATGGTGGCATTAAGAAATGAAGTAGGGAAGAGGAGGCTCCTAAGATGGTTGAGGAAGTGGAGACTATCTTAGATTCAGGCAAGAACCAAGAAGGGAACCTAGACTTTTCGGTTTCCAGTAAGGATAAGGAAGTTGCTGAAGGGGATAATAGTGAGGAGATGGTAAGTGAGAAAGCTCCGGACACTTCAGAAGATAAGCATTCAAAGAACTCATAGGAGGCCATTGAGATCCTGCATGCTCTTAAAACTACCCAAACAAAATTGTTCACCGCCCAGGACTCTGCTTGTCAAGTCTCATACTTTTATGTAGGAATTTGAGCACTACATGCTTGATACTGATATCAATAGACATAAGATTAGTATGGTTTCCATGGATCTAAAGGAACTAACGATAAAGTGGAAAAGTTATCTTCTTTGGTCCTTAGTGAATAGCTCAAGAATGTAAATGAGAGAAGCCTGGAGATGGCAAAGGATATGCTTTGAAGATGAAAGAAGTTGTTTTCTAGATTCGTGATGTCCATCTCCTCAATGTCAAAAGCACCATCCACCATCTCAAGCTATTAGCTGAGATGATTCATTCTATGGAACTTGCTAAGGAAAGGGAAAAAGAAGGAAAAGGCCCCAAAGTGGAGATTCCTGAGCCTAACTATAAGTATTGGAAAGCTACCATCGACTCCCTTATCAAAGAATGGGATGGCTATATGAATTCAGTGGGGGACATGATAAAAGAGTGATGAAGAAAATGGGATATTGGTTTGCTGTTGTTAGTTCTATGTTGTTTTGTTGTTAGTTTCTTTGTGTTCCTTTATGGTTGTATCTATTTGTTGTTTGTTTTGTGATGCTATGGGTGTTTGGTTGGGCTTCAATGGTAATCCCTTGGCCTCTTTGTAAGGAACTGGTAACACTTTTTATGGGGTAGGGTCCCCTCAACCCTTTTTAGCTCTAATAAAAAAATAAAATTCACAGTTGTACCTTTTGGTTTGACAAATGCACCTGCAACCTTTATTAATTTAATGAATAATATATTTCAAGAATACTTGTACCAATTTTTGCTTGTATTCTTGGTAGATATTTTCAAATATTCTAAAATAATTGATGAACATCATGAGCATTTGAAGGTATTTCTATAAATCTTAAGAAAAAGAAGATTGTATGATAAGTTGTCTAAATGTTCTTTCTACGAGACATAAGTGCACTATTTAGGGCATGTAATAATTAAACATGGAATAGTAGTAAACCCATAAAAAAATTGCAATAATTGAGTGGCCTACAACTAATAATTTACATGAAGTCAAAAGCTTCATGGGTATTGTTGGTTACTATAGAAATTTTGTTAAGGAATTTTCAAAGGTTGTTGCACCAATAACTTTGTTGCAAAAGAAAAGAAATTTGTGTGGAGTGAAAAATGTGAATCTGTATTAAAGACTCTAAAAAATCAACTAATATCTACACCTATTTTGGTTATACCTTATCCAAATGGAAACTTTACTCTAGTTACAAATGCTTCCGTGCAAGGGCTTGGAGGTATTTTATTACAAAATGAGCATGTTATAGCATATCAAAGCTAAAAAATCACGTTACATGAACTGAATTATTCTCACCATGACCTAGAGCTTGTTGTCATTGTTCACACACTTTAAGTATGGAGGCATTATCTTTTAGGGATACCTTTTGAATTAAATACTAACCATCTTTTGCTGAAGTATATTTTCCCTCAGCCAAATTTGAATGCAAGATAGCGAAGGTGGTTAGAATTCCTATCTTAGTATGATTTTGACATAAGTTATATAAAAGGCAAGGAAAACAGAGTGGTAGATGCACTAAGTCATAGGAAACATATTTATGCACTTATAATGTTGAGAACTCAGTTTAAGGATGAAGTAAAAAGTATCATGGAATCTAATTCTTATTTTCAGTAAGTAAAACAACACTTACTTTGCATATCCAAATGATATGAGATATAGAGGTTTTCACTTTGATGATGAAGGAATCTTGAGATATGATAATAGAGTATATATACCTTTGGGAAATGAATTAAGGAGGAAGTTGCTAATTGAATTTCATAATTCACCTTATTCAAGACATCCCGAAATTATGAAAATGTTTGCTGATATAAAACATCAATATTTTTGGAAAGGGATGAAAAAGATGTAATTGGTTTTGTGATTCACCGCTTAGAATATCGGTGTGTTAAGACTGAACATATGCATCTATCTAGTTTATTATACCCTCATAGCATACCATGGTATAAATGGCAAGTAATTAGCATGGATTTTGTTCAAGGGTTGTCAATGTCAAGAAATAAGCATGATGTTATTCTAGTTGTTGTTGATAAACTAACAAAGGTAGCACATTTTATTGTTGGTAATCTTAAGGATGATTCACTTGTTTTAGCAAAAATATTTGTGCATGAAATTTTCAGATTGCACGGTGTACCTAAATTGATCATATCAGATAGAGATCCAAGGATGACATCTAGATTCTGGAAAACACTCAATGCAGCTTTAGGAACTAAACTGAATTTTAGTTCAACATACCATCCTGAAACAGATGGACAAACTGAAAGAGTTAATCAAGTTTTGGAAGATATGTTACGAATGTACTACATGGATCAAGTAGTAAAAATGGGAAGAGTACCTTCCATTAGTTGAATTTTCTTATAATAACATGTATCACGCCTCTCTAAAAATGGAACCTTTTGAAGCTTTATATAGAAGAAAATGCAAAACTCCAGTTAGTTGGGATAACATAGAGGATAGAGAGGTAATTGGACCTGATATCCTTACTAAAATGAAACAAGTTAAAATGATTCATGCATGTTTGAAGGAAGTAGCTAATAGAAAAAAAAATTATAGACTTAGAAAGGGTTGACAAGAAATTTGAACTTGGTGAAAAAGTCTTTTTGTGGGTTAAACTGAAAAAGAGTTTTATAACCTTTGGAAAGGCTTCCAATTTATCACCTCGTAATGTGGGACCCTTTGAAATTTTTGAAATAGTCAACCCTAGAGTTTATCGTTTAGCTTTTCCATATTTCTATACTTAAGAAAATCATTTCAAATTTATCACTTGTTAAATTGAAATTCCTTACATGTCCAAGACCCAAGAATAATCATGGTTAAACCCATTCGAGTACTAGGAACTTACCAGTTGTACTTAATAAATTGTGAAATAATTCAATGCAAGGTCCAATGGCACCAATTTAACAAATAAAGTGAAACATGGGAAAACCTTGAAGATATGAAAAATTATTTTCCACATTTATTTAAACATAGTTGATTCTGTTAATTGATTAAACATGATTTTTTTTTCTTATTATATTAATAAATCTACCAGTTTTAGGTAGATACTAAATTCATTAGTATTGAAACAACTATTTTATTGCTGAATAATTATGAAAATTTGAATTTCTCAAATCGGTTCTATTATGAACTTATGAATGAAAGAATTATAATTTGGTTATATTCTTGATTGAATTTATTTGACTAAGTTAATCATCGGGACAATGATTCTTTTTAGGAGGGAGGTATGTAATGTCTCTAGCATGATTGATACCTTTGATGACTTTTACTATAGAAGGTACAAACATTAACAGTGACTTTTTCTTTATACGGTGTACACTCTTATGAATTAGGAAATCATGTTTACAGAAGATAAGAAGTTATCTATAGGGAATAGGTACATTATTTCATGTTTTTGCTTAATTGGGAAATGAAACAATTCATCTCTTTTATGAATAATAAATTCAACGTTAGGGATTATGAATTTGAGTTTCAGTTTTCATATCTTATGGGGTTTCAAAATCATTACCTTTTATCAATTCCATTGATCCAAGGTATGTTCTTAATCTTCATGTCTTGTGTTCATGATGTCTGAATTTAACATGTGGAAGGTTTTTGGATCTTGAATGTGCAAAGGTTATGAACGATCCTCTCCATAGATCTCTGCTTTGTATTTAATCAAGTAACAATTTGGTTCTTATTTTCTATTATGGTATGATGAATTTTTCATTGGGCACCTAGGACCTAATATAACTATGTTCAAAAACTAGTAACTCTATCCTAAGGGTTAAACCTAACCTAAGTTAATATGTTCTTTTGTTAATTGGGATGAAAAATAATTAAGAGGGACCTAGACTAAAACTATGGACCTACCTATGGACCTATGTTGATTCTTAAATTAGTTTCTAACCTAACTAATGGAATGGCTAACCTAAGGGGGCCTATGAAACAAAATGGGGAAAAAGGCAAGTGACAGCAAGAAGATTCAAGAAGTTTAAGGCAATTTATTAAGCCTTATCTCTTTTTGAAACCAAATTTGGCAAAGTCAGTTAGAAACTTAAGATGTATGAGTTAGAATTTTCACCGATTTTTACAAGGCATGTTTTTTTTAATTAAGTCCACTCAAAAATTGGATATCGAGGTGGCGAGAAAATAGGAAGGAATGACAGTCATACTCTACATTTAATTTTTTTGAAATTGGTGAAACCACCTAGGAAGAAGATAGAGGGTTTGGTTTTGTTGATTCATTTGGTTTTGGAGCTAGAGCTATGCATGATGTTATTTTTGTTTTCAAACCTCCAGTTCGATTTTTTCATGCAATGTGTCAATGCATGAGTTTTCCTTCCTTGCATGGTGTGGAAAAAGGGTTGGAATTGTGAGACTATAAGAAGGAGATAAAGGAAGTTTTTGTGTGGTTTTTACAGGTCAAATTGAGGATTGAAGATCTTCTTGGATATTTCTGTGAATCGGTGAAGGTGAAGTGATATCAGGCATGATAGGCTCTATCCATTAAGTTTTATGATTTTACTTAAATGTTCATAAAAACAACTCTTCTCTTTGGAATAGATTGGTTTTTGATCTGTTGATAAAATTACTCGCTTGATATTTTTGTGTTATTTTCTTGGGAATGTTTATCAACCCTATTTGAAATGTGGATATAGTATCCGGGTGGAGAGTTTCATACTCTTGAGTAGATCATTTTGTTCATTTTTTTATAGAGGCTTGAACAAAGTCTAGATCTCAATTTTATAGTTAAAAATACTCTAACCTTGTAGGTAGCTTGGTTTTATTATATCCGAAGATTTGGTTCTAATTGTTCTTGTTTCATCTCTATTGGAAAACTTCGGTTATTAAAACTGTTTGAAATACCTTGAATGTCATTGGATCTTACATAATTCTTCATGGAAGATAAAATTGTTTGACGCCTGCTATAACATACTCTTACGGGTACTAATGGAATGCTTAAAGTTGGGAACATGTTTGTTTCTTAATGCGATGGGATTGTGATTATGGTTTTTTTTAATTATTTCAATTTTAGACTTGTGACCCTGTGATTATTATAGAACAATAAATTATTAGGGGAATTTATTGGAAATTGATTTTATGTCTGTTAAGAATTGCTTGAACTCTCTTTTGCTTATTAATTGAAGACCGAAAAAGCGATACTTGGTGTTAGATTCTTGAATGAAATTATTGTTTATGGAATTTTTATTTTTGAAGCAAGTAGGAGGATATGAATTACCGTTATGTTTTCTAATCATTGGGATTTTGGGTAACCAATGAAATTATATAATTTAGGCGTGTAGATGGAAAAGCCATCTTGGGTATTGGTTCACCTGTATCTTGGTTATTGTTGTTACCTTGAACTTCTTGACAGCTCCTTTGATACTGATTTGATGTATTGTATTTGTATGTTTCTTTGACCTTGGGCCATCAAACCTGGTTTCGATTCTTTCAGATCTTAGGCAATGTTCTTCATGAAAATGGAATGATGACTCCTATTTGGGTTAAAACATTTTGTTTTCTTCTTTTCTGTCTGAATCTAACTTAGGAAGATTATTGAGACTTACTTGTGTTGTTAATTCATTCCTTTCATCTTTGTATCTTTTGGGAAATGGTTTATTGTTATCTTGCAAAAATCTAGGCTATCTTCACTATCTCCTTGAATGATGAAAGGTAATGGAATGTTGTTGTTCTTCGTTTCCTTCTCTTGGTTTGTTGTTCAATCAATTCAAACCTAGATTAGATCTCTGTTTGGGAATTTGGTTTGAAACATTAGATAAATGACCGTGTCAATATAAGATATTGGTTTCTTATGGTTCTATTTTAATCATACAAGATTTTTGAGGTAGTGATCTCTCTTCCTCTCCTTCATTTAATCTTCTTTTAGCTTCAAACTTGGTGAAGATGTTATCTTACTCTGGTTTATTTCATTATGCAACTTCTTGTATGTAGTAAGAATGATTACAGAATGTTGTTAGGGAAGTATAGCTGAAGTTGAAATTAATTTGATGGAATAATGTGTTAGGATGGAAGTAGTTGAATGGTTTAATGAGTTAGTCTAGAGTATAAACTTAACCATTTTAACTACTTAAGGTAATGATTGCAATGGTGCATCTTTTTGAGATTGGAGTGTAACTCTTTTTCTTGTTGGAAGTAATCTTACATCTTTAAGTGGTCTGATTTATCTTGTTTGGTTGTTAACTTGAATTGGTTCCTAGTTCTGAGTTTGAGTATTAGGATACTCTAAACTGGGACACTTAAATGTTATGATGATTTGGTTATTTTAACTTATTTCTTATGATATTTAAGTTCAATTGTTGGCACTTCGATTTTAGGATGAATTTAGGTTAAGGAAATATTGAGATGGAAGTATTGTTGTAAATGATCTACTGTTGAACTATGCCTAAAATATAGTTAGGATAGTTACCTTTTTCTGTTAAATGGATCTAATCGAATGAGTGATCATGAAAAGAAATGTATGAAAGTAGTAGTGAAATTATGATGAAATGTTACTTATCAGAATTATTGTTTAAATTATTTTGATAAAAGACAATAGTATGGATGGTTGAAGTTGTTATATTTCATGACCTAACCTTACTTTTGATTTGTTGTATATATCTTTCTCTCTCTCTCTTTTATTTGAGTATTGTAACTCCTTTTGCCTGTGTCTTTCTGAATTACTTCAGGACTGTTTCATAACCATAGATTTCTTTTTATGAAACAGTTAGTTATAAGAAAATCATTTTAGTGATTTACTGCTTATCATGCTCAGTTCAATGAACTAACCCATTTTAGAAATTTTGTAGATGGAATTTGTAAGTGATGAAAGGAGAAAGATCTTTAGGAAGTTACATTTGTTTATCAAAGAGACTGGATCTTTTTATGATTAAATATGGTTCATTACTGAAATGTATTTGATGGAAAAGATAGTTGTTTTTGAAACTAATTGAAATAGTGTTGTTTGATATTAGTAATGTCTGAAGCATTTGTACTTGTAAATGTATAATCCCTCCTTGTTGAATGAAAGATGTGTGAGGTGTTAGATGTACTACCCTCTCTAGTGAAGATGTAACTTATAAAGTTGACATTCTTACATTGATATCCAACTATATCATTAGGACTATATTTAAATCAAATGTTTGTATGTGAATTAAAATTTGATAATAATTTATAATGTACAATGGGTTTATAATATAATTTAACCCTTAATAAGGGAAAGGAAAGAAAATTCCCTTGAAATGAATCATAGTATTAATTTAAGACCCTTTAGATATGAATCCTGATTGCTATCTGTAGTTAGTGAAGGTGTGCTTTCTCATGTAGAATTCCTTAACCAAAATAGGGATGTAGGGAAAGAAAAATAAAAATGGAATTAGACTTCATTTTAATGAAGTCTAATATGGAAAAGGACCTACTCAGAACTTATATAAGCTAGGGCTAAATTAAGTGAGAAAATAAATGACACTTCCATGTGTGTTGGGCCTTTTATGTAAAATTTGAATTTGGATGTTAATAGTTCAAATCATTACATATGAATTGGATAAAAAGTAGATTTATCTGCATAACTTCATCTAATGTAGTTTTAACTCGAATCTTAATGATTAAGGAACCTAGTTGTTCAGTAGGGTTGTTGTAATTAATCAGAATGAGGAAATTAATAAGATATAAATTTCTACCTAAGGTATGCTCATCAATATGGGAAAACTTAAATGGATGTTAATCCATGCCAACTGCAGTGTATTACCTTCGTAATGACTAGGGTCTTCACAAGGATACTATGTTGTAGTTGACATGTTTCAACACCCTTCAAAGTTTATTCAACTAGACTAACATAAATTCTGACTTGATCATAGTTCTTCCCTAGGTAGAGATAGGGCTTGATCTAGTTTCAGGGTCAACTCACATTTATTTAGGATAATTATACATGCCAAATCGACATAAGTTGATTATGTCTAAGTACCCTTAGTCACCATAAGCAACCCTCCACACTAGGCCATGTTACTAATCTTGGCTAGGGTTAAACCTTAAATGAGTGGACTGACAGAATTCATTGAATACCATTCTAGATAACAAATTAAGTAGGGTGAATGACGTATTCAGTTTAACGAGTATGTTGTCTAGGAATATAAACATGAACATTATGTTTAAAATATTTGGCCAAAGTATCGCAAGTTAATGGTTGTGTTGTCTAATGTCACCTAGTTTAAGAAGCAAGATTTTAGATGAATATCAATAACAAATATTCGAGATATGCCTCTAAAACAAAACACTTAATAACTCTAAAAGAGTAATGAGAACCAAATATACGTAGTATACACATTCTAAAGTTAACATGAGAGATCGGTATGAAACCGAGTCATGAAATGAGGGATTGGTGTTTCATCAAGTCATTTACGATTGCGTATGGTTTTCTGTTATGAGATAGACTAGCTTTGGAATGTGTGTTCTAAATTAAAAAAAAATCTCTTGTTTCTAAAGTCTTAAAATGGGAATGTTACAATAAAAGTTGTCTTATGATATTCACCCTAGCCAGCATGCATCATGGTTTGTTAGTGGTTTGATAACATCTTTTATAAGGGTGCTTTCTCATAAGACATTTACAGATCCACACAAGGCTTTGGAATCATCTCTACATGTTGAGGTAGTTGGAAGCGTAGACACTAGATTTATCCCATTTTTGGAAGCGCAGATTACATCTATGGAAAAATAGTTACAAAAATTATCAGCTAATTTAGCCCATAATATGTGTAGTGGTATTTGGTGTACAAATTGTAAGGTGGAAGGACATACTAAGGATATTTACCCTCTTAAATCAATGCACGCCATGTTTCTAGATTATGAGATTGGTCATTTAGATAATGATTCAATTAGGTGCCCCCTGTTGTAGCATGTGATTAGCAAGAACATGTCTTTTGATTATAAGAATTTTAAGTCTATCACCCATGATATAGAGAATTTTAGACTGATTTATCATATTCATGATGCCATTGAAGCTAGAGTATGTTAGACCAGTGTTACAAAAAATTATAAGGGACATGGTGAACATCATAATCCTCATCACAATGAAGAGAACTCTAATGGAGGTGGTAGAGGTAGAGGTTTTCTTGGAGGATTCGAGGACAAGGTTACAGTAGTGGAAGAGGTCAATTCCCACGAGGGACCTATTTCACATATGGATCCCTTGATCATTATAGGTGTGAATTCCTTCAAAATATTGTTTACTCTTTGTGGGGAAATAATCATAAGTTTAAGGAATTCCTAGATTTATATGAGCATATGAGCAAGAAGCACAAGCAAGATAAGGGCGTGGGAATGGTTAGAGTATAATGCACTATGGAAGATCACCAATGTTGAAGTTATCACCAAACCCCGAGATGATACTTTTGGTTGTGCCTACACATGCTAAGGTTGCATGCACTCATGAGACTCTGAAGTAGAAACATGTTATTACAAAACATGAGGTATTACATTCAAAGTACCCAGATCCTTCCCATCAAAATGAAATCTATCAAGAAACCTTGAAGGTTATTAGAAACTTACAAGGTGAGATACAATGTTTGAAAGAGAAGTCATGGAAATTGGGTCAGGAAAAATAAAGTAAAGCTTCCTCAAAAATAATTTGGTGACTTAAAGGAGGTTTATAAGATTTTGCACTAAGAAAACATCATTCTTTTATTAGGGGAATGATTAAGGGAGAAGGTACCATGTGGTAGAGTTAAGTGCGAGATATGGATATTACATGTGAACTTACCACCTTACAATATTGAATACAATAAAGAGATCACTTTGAATGTAGTTGTAGATGGATGGATATTGAGTAAAAGTCTTATTGATACATGTGTAGAAGTAAATGTACTCACCTTGGATGCGTTGAATCAGATGGGGAGGCCACCATTATAGAAATCTTCAAATGTGTTGTATATGGCGAACAAGACTAAAGCCATGCCCATTGGAGTATTAAACGATGTCACTATTATTATACAAGGGACCAAGTTTACTAGAGACGTTGAGGTCCTAGAACTTTCTTAAGTAGATATTTTTCTAGCATTACTTTGGCACCCTTTGTGTTATGTAAATAATGTTGATTTACGCTTTAGTAAAGGATATATCAATTTTGAGAAAAATTAATAGCATGTGATTATTCCGTTGATAGATGGGAAAGTTGCACCTTATGTAGAGCCATTAAGTGAGGAGGGTCTTAATATAATTTATGTGCACACCATCAGAGATCCTGAAGTTCTTGAGTCATCGAAGGAATGTTTTATTCAATGGGATGATGCACACCTATGAGTGATGCAACTAGTGTTTCCTATGACAACTGAGCACATGGGACTAATGAAATTGTTAGGCATGAGATTACCAATACAATAATACACATAGTCAAGCCTTATTATGTTCAAGTGTTTTGGAAGAAACCATGTACCAAGGTACATAGGAGAAGGGAATCATTATATATTTCTACACACTATAGAAGCCCAGTGGATTGATCAAGTGGAGATTAATAATATGTTGGTATACACCATATGTTGGATAGTAGCACACTTGTGGATTTAACACAGAGATAGTCTTTTAGAGTGGTGAGAGGTGAGAATCTCTTTCTCTACTAGATTTATTAGAAGCACTGTACCTACCAAGACATGTGAATTTCATGGGGGGGATCAACGCCTAGCATCACATTTATAATCGTGAGAGACTCTGGAAAGAGGGGAAGGAGGCCTTATCACATTCACTATGGGTACATAATTTCTACTTCACTTTGCATGGTTGCACATGCACATGGTATTTTTATGCGGAGTTGAATAGAGAAACAGGGAATTGGCAAGAACTCACTAACTACAAGTATGATTCAGAATTGTGACTATTTTTCTACTAAACCACCATTAAATGAGGAATTACATATTATGAAGTGCTTGACTATAGGAGATAGTGAAAAGGCTGAGGAGCTTATTCAGGAATTATTAGGTAAGTCAAATATGATGGTGTGCTTTGAAGAAGAAGAGACAGATGAAGAACAAACTTGGGCATGCCTGGTTAGAAAAATAGAAAGGTAAATTGGTTTACATGATTGATGATGAGGAATTGGAGAATCTAGATGTTGATCATACTATGGGTATGTGTGAGGTCTTAGATAGTGTAGATGATTAGGCATGCGCTTATCATGAGCCTATGAAAACGAAGAAGGTCAACATTATAATAGATGCATAACCTAAGGAGGTTGTTGTTGGTGATTACTGGTCTAAATCAGAGGTTGCAAAAATAATTGAGCTACTACATGATTTCCAGGACTTATTTCCTAGAGGCTATCATGAGTTGAAAGGGGTACATCACTCTTTGGGTGAGATTAGGATCAAGTTAAAGAAATGTGCATGTTCGATTAGGAAGAGGACTTACAGGATGAATCCCGATATGTGTGTCAAGGTAAAGGAATATATTTATAATATGTTGAACTTTGGAATCATTGAGCCCATTGAGGAGTCATAGTGGGTTAGCCCTATAGTGATAAACATAAAGAAATACCAAGGATAAGGATCTCTATGGATTATAGGGAGTTGAATGTTTCTTGTGTGATAGATCATTTTCCCACACCATTTATAGAGGAAATTTTGAAAGGTGTTGCAGGACACAAGATTTACTCCTTCACGATTGATTCTATGGTTATCATCAAGTAAGGATTGCTAAGGAAGATCAAGAGAAAACAACTTTCACCACTGAGTGGGGAGTTTTTTCATACACACTCATGCCTTTTGGATTGAAGAATGTTCCTACATTATTTTCATGCATTTTTGTACAAGCATTCCAAGACTTCATTCATAATTTTTATAGGTTTACTTGGATTATTGGATTGTTTAGGGGTTGGTAAAAGATCATTGTAAAAATTTGAGACTTATGATTGAGAGGTGTCAGTAGTTAAGCATCTCCCTAAACATCAAGAAGTTTATTTTTCCTACATCTTATGGAACTTTTTTGGGACATATTATATGTAAAAAGGCTTGTTGATAGATTTTACTAAGGTTACTCTCATTTTGGGCTTAGAGGAACCTACTAACTAGAGCAAGGTGCATGGATTATTGGGGTATACAAGTTATTATAGGAAGTTTATCAAGGTTTATGCTAGGATAGCCGTGCCCTTAGAGGAATTGTTTAAGAGTAAGGGAAAATTCCATTAGGGTGAGGTGCAATAGCATGTGTTTGAGACATTGAAGGAAAGGCTTACTTCTTCACCTATTGTGCACTTTCCTTCATAGACAAAACCATTCCATGTTCATTTAGACACCTCCGGTATGGCCATTAGTGTATTATTAGCCCAACCTAGAGAGGGTATTGTTGATCATCCTATTTACTTTGTAAGTAGGAAATTGACCCTGATTGAACATAATTATACAACTACGGAGCATGAAGCATTTTCCATGATTTATGCATTACAAAAGTTTAGGAAATACTTGTTGGAAACTCCATTCATATTTTATACAAATCACATGACACTTAATTATTTGGTCAATAAGCCCATTTTGTAAGGGCGCATATGTAGGTGGATTCTCTTGTTCCAATAATTTGACTTTATAGTAGTGGTGAAGCCAAGAAAGAGTAACTCAGGACCAGATCATTTATCAAGGATTAACTTAGGTGAGGATGCACAGAGCATTGAGGATACAATGTTGGATGCCTAGCTTTTTAGATTGAACCACATGCCCTATGACTTAGAATATATTTTTGTATTCTTTTGTATAGGTGTGGCACTTGAAGGGATGAAGGCTTTGGAGAATAAAAACTTTTTATACATGTCATGTCTTACTTGTTAATTGGTGGATATTTATAAAAATTAGGTCATGATGAGGTTTTACACTGGTGTGTACTTGAACATAAGCGTACTTCACCATTATGGAGGAAGCTCATGGTGGGATTGCAGGTGGTCATTATGTAGGAAATGTTACCATGTACAATATTTTATTAGTAGGCCTTTGGTGGGAAATGATTTACAAGGATTGTATAGAGTATTTTAATGCTTGTGACAATTTTCGATTCCTTGGAATTCCCAGGCATAAAGATGAAATGCCTTTGAGGCCTATTGCTAGTGTAGAACCTTTTGAAAAGTGGGAAATTAAATTTTTGGGTTTTATTTCACCACCCACACATAGGACTGGATCACACTCCATTATAACTTCTAGATATTATCTTATAAGGTGGGAAGAAGCAGTTCATACAAAGGATTTCATGGAAACTACAATAGCAAGGTTTCTGTGGGAGAACATAATCAGTGGGTATGGATGTCCACTGAGTGTAACAAGTGATATGGGTGCTAATTATCTTAATGAGACCATCAAGATACTATTGTCATAATTTATGGTGGCACACTATAAAACAACACCCTATCATCCACATGTCAATGGAACTATTGAGGATTTCAATAAGATATTGGGACATACATTGAGAAATATCTATGATGTTGGATTGAAGAATTGGGATAATAAATTATCTATTTTCCTTTGGGCATATAGGATAACTTATAAAAGATTGAACAAAGCCACACCCTTTCAGTTGGTGTTTAGTATGGAGGCTATTTTACTGATGTAATTCATGTTACCATCCCTATGTATTGTGCATGCCGTAAGATTGGATGATGAGTAAGCACTTGAAGATTCTATAGACAAACCGATGTAGTTGGATGAGAGGCACGCCACTTCTCGGTGATCCGAGAAGATAGAAAGGCCATACGTAATGCATGACATGATCGACATATTAAGAATAAGAAGATGGAAGTTGGACATATGGTTCTATTGTATGATTCAAAGTTTTTTCACCATCCCTGAAAAGTTCCAAGTGCATTGGTTGGGACCACATGTTATGACTTATATACTTCATTCAGTGCTTACTAGCTATATGTGTTGGATGGGACACGGTTGCCTAGTTATTTCAATGGGAGTAGGCTAAAGCCCTATAATAATTAAGTATTCTTAGTGTTTGGAATAAGGTGGTATTTCCATTTAGATTAGATTTTCCTTTAATGCATTTCATTTATATGTGTTTCCCTTCAATTTTGTTATGCTTTGTGAATTTAGTTCATTTTTTTGTTTTAATAAGTGTGTTTGCGCACCAAAATATGATTACTATATATTGAATTCATGTGTATAGTACCATGCATAATTTTAGTATGTGGTGGAGTATATACAGGATAAATGGGCCAAGTTTGAACATCCTCTGAAAGATGGGTATGTATAGAGAAATAATGTGCAGTGCTTCAAGTAAGGGTGCAAATAAAGAAAAATTTCTCATGAATAAAGACCACATGTAAATAAATTTATGTATAATGTAATGTGAGGTAGGATGCAACATTGGAAACTACTTGGTTTGAGGAACATTGGATAAGAACTTTGGTTCATGAAGGCATGTGTAAGGGAATCTGTGGCCGAGAAGTAGTAAGCGTGATAGAAGGTTATGACTAGGGCACAAGAAAAGCAACGTGGAAAAGGAGTGAAATGCCATTTAATGTTGAGTATGGTGGTATGTGGAGAGAAATAAATGTGGGGAAATTTTCCAGAGTTATAAAAGGTGAGCTTGCGATATCGGTTTCACCTAGCATTGTCGATCTATCGAGTGAGTTTAAGAGCAAGTCAAGAGAAAGTTACATAGGAAAGTGCAAATAAATTTGTGATAGAGATTGAACCAAAGATATGTGTGCATGGTATTGATTGGTGCTCTATTAGAGAGAGGGTTTGATCAAATCAAAGGCATGCAGGGAATAAAATCTATGAGTTATGATTTGAGGAGAAGATATGGCATGCAAGTTAGAGTTACAGAGCTTGAATCAATTATAAGAGCACCCTTTTATCATCACAATGGCACTAAAGTGAGCACTAGGAGTGACTATAAGGGGAAAAAGGAAAAGTAAGTGGAACAAGAGGTGGAAGATACCCCCAAAATTTGATTTTTAGAAATGCAGTACCCAGAAGGTGTGTTCATGGGCCATGATTGGGAGTCACATATCGACGGAGAAAAGTGAGTGACTACAATCATCGGACTAAGGATAATAAGGATGAATTGGAAAATTTGTTGGTGGTGAAGACAAATTTATGAATAGATAATGACATGGTAGTATATGATGATGTAAGAGAGAAAATTCTATCAAATGTTGGAGTCTTATAGCTCTATGAGCTCCCATATTTTGGTAAGCTAGAAAAGCTTTACTAATGGCTGATGACCTAAGTCCATGAGGACTTATTTTATTTTTGGATGGTTAATTTGACTTAATGTGCCCTTAATTTGGAGATTAACTAGGCTCAAAATCTTAGGCACCAAGATCAATAATGATCTTACTTGATTATTAAGGCATATATGCAACTATAAAAGTTTTATCTTATGTGAAAGGAGGGTGCGGAATGTATATCTCACAAGTTGGAAAAAATACCCTCGATCTAGGAAGTTGCGCATCTCCTTACCAAGTGAATAACTAAGAATGATGGAGTCAAGTGAACAAAATATGGCTACATATTTCTAAGAAGATGATAAATGGGTGATTTACAAATTTTCATCCTTTATTGCTGAGACTATCATTACAGATGTGCACCAAGGAGACAAGATAATTTTGGTGTTATCCTTTTGTCCATTGTGTTTGTAGAAATTAGAGTACCCGATGGGAAAAAAGATAATATTTGGAAATATCCTAAAGAGAAGAATTCTGGTGCAAATATATTTTCAAAATATACATGTGATGGATCCATGAGTGGACCCTACAAGAAAATGATAGAACTCTTGTATGAGTGCCTATGCATTGCATTTGAATATGAATGGAGAATACCCAAGGACCTTCCTTCGCTATTAGAGAAAAATTCCCAAACAACACTTCTACATAGGTAGATTTGGAATGAATGATGGAAAGTGGAGCCCCGGTGCAATCTCCCATATGCTTTTACAATGCGATACTTCCACAAATCTATGCACGAGGTTTTCAAATGTGCATAGGTTGAATTTCAAACTAGATAAAGTGTACTATGACTATCATAAACTTCGGAAGAAATATGTCTACCTAGGTAAGTCTTCTTACATTGAGAAGTTAATTTTAGATGATATCAGCATCAATTCTATGAGTTTGGAAATTGGGAAGTCTAGAGTGGCTAAGGTATACATCTACCTTAAGCCCAAATTGGAAAATGGAAAGTACATTGAGAATGAGTTCAGGGATCCCTGAGTTTCTCAAGGGGAAACATATTATGGCCACATTACATGATGAAGAATCTACTCTGCCCCATGAGGAAGAGGTAGAGGAGGAGGAAGAATCAAGGAAAATAGTGGTGGCTGGATCATGGTAGAAGAAGGCAACCAACTATAGGGGAAAATATAATGTGTGAGCCAACTCCTCCAAGAAAATAAGAAGGTTAATAAGTGAGTATGGAAACAAGCATTGTAGAGTTAGGGTCGGAAGAGGGTGATGAGGATCAGTAATTTAAGAGTGTTGAGAAGAATAAAGGCTCAAGGCACCGGCGCAGGGCCCTCACAACCACCTAGGAGGTTACCTAGGAACTCTCTAGTGAAGGTAGAACTAGAAAAGAAGATGCACAAGTATATCTCCACTAAGGATAGTGAGGATGATAAATCATAAGATAACATGTAGAATACCCCTATTAATACCATGGACATCGAGGAACCTTAGGGTGAAGAAGTGAAACATGATGAAGAGGGGTTAGAAGAGTGTAAAGTAGGAAGTGGCACTAAAAATACAGGGAAGGTCGAAGAGAAGGGAGAACCATCTGGTGAGCCTACTGATGCACATACAGGTGAAGGACCAGTGCTTGATGTTGGGGTGCATGTTCTAAAAGGTAATTTTAGAGTAGGTATTTACCTTACCTCATACTCACCTAGGTACTCTATTTACCTTTATTGTATTTATCCTCGGCCACTTATGTATGTGGATATTTATTTTATCGTATTTAGATATTAGGAAGATATTATCTAGTTGTTAGGTATAACTCTTTCTTGTATCTATGGTATTGACTAGATCTTTGATGACTAGTTCTTTCCTTGATCTATGGTATTAACTAGATCTTTGATGACTAGTTCTTTCCTAATATATGGTCTTGACTAGTTCTTTCCTTTATTTAGGCTCAATCTATGACCTTGATTGGTTCTTAGATTGTTATTCCTTTCCTATACAAGAAATGCCCATTCTCATTATATTTCATTGAGTTCCATAATAATATATGGTATTGTTGTTCATTTGTTTGCAAAGGTTTTATGTAAAGTATTCTGGAAAAATGCTTTCATCTTATTGATCATGGTGTTTGATTAGCATCTGATTTGTTAGCTTGGTATTATCTAGTTATTGTTACTTTTATCTAAGAACTCATGAGGAGATAAGGATAGAGAAATGTATAAAAATCCTATAGCTGGTTATATCGATGATCCTACCAAGATCATTCACAATAGCTTCCAAAGTACTCTAAATCCCAAGCATATTTATGGTTCATAGTTGATGGACCGTAAAGTGACCAATTCTGCACCCAAACTCTCTTAGAGCATGCATACTCATATGGATGAGCCTGAGTTTGATGTCAAATAAATTGCATGCGTTAGGAGAAAAATGAAGAAGAAATCTCGAGCCACACATTGGACAAGAAAGGCCACATATTTTACCGATGAGGAGACCAATAATGCACTAACAAAATTATCACTCAAGGTGGCACGTGGGAATATTGACAAGTCAGCCATGCTAAGATATTTTATGGAGGAAAACAAGATTTTAAAAGAGCAGGTGGAACTATTACCAGAGTCACAAAAAGGACAAGGAGAAAAGACATCGATACTAGATTTTGCAATGGAGCTCGAAAAGCTATAATTGATGTAAATCTAGATATTGATGAACAAACAGAGAAAACCTACTAGTCCTCATTGCACTTCTTGCAATATTTCATTCACCTGTTGATCAAGAAGAAGTCAAGTGTGCCATAGGAAACAAGGGAGAAGAGGCTGTATTAACAAAGGATCAAATGAAGAAGCAAGTCACGTGAAATATAGGTGAGTTAGATTCATTTTTGGAAACTATCAAAACTGAATTAAAGAAAGTGGAATTGTATTTAAAAATGTGTGAAGACCCAGAGCCCCTCATCAAGATAAGGACAATAGTTGAGGAGAATGAAGTACTCACAAAAAAATAGAATGAGACTCTTAGGTGCAAGGAGAGGTTGGTATTAGTAGCAAAAAAGTTTGATGCACTCACAACAATCATGGATCCTCACAAGGAAAAGATCAAGGAGATTGGGAAGAAGATAGCAAGAATAATGAATGTGATGGAAGGCATGATTTCATCCCTTTCTAATGTTCTTAAAGTAATGAAGAACCAGGGAGAATACATGACCTTTGATGAGATGGATAGGGTGCTTACTGAAATTCCTACTAGGGAAAAAAGGGATTCAAAGTGATTGGAATGAACAAGAAGCTGATCTCAAGGAGAATTACCTTGAATTCTTGGTGACTATAGAGGAAGAAGTATAGTGATTATTTGATTCATTATTTCATTTTTTTGTAAAGTTATTCTTTACTCCCAATTTTTAATTCTTCAAGGGACGAAGCATGATTACCCATTTTTGGGGTGGAAATATAATTATTTTGGGGTAATTTTGGTTGATGAAGTACAACCCGAGTATTGAAGGAACATAAGGATGGTGCATGTGAAAAGGGAGCACATAGGTGCCCACGAAGTTCAACACAAGAAGGGTGTGCCAAGGAAAGTATGAGGTCATGACTTATCCATTTTACATATTATGGATAAGAATAGGTTAGAGTGTAGAGCACGCAAGGGAATATTCCATGCAGGAAGAGTCTATTTTTGGAGCAAGGAACTAGCAGTTCAAACTAGAGCATAAAGACTTAGAGGCTACGCAAGTTTATTTTTGGATGAATGGAAGGTCAAGCGACATGCATAGTTTTGGGCAAAAAATATAATTGGAAATGAATTTATCTATAGGATATCTATTATTAGAAGAGCTTGCATGCTCCCTTATTATCTTTGTAAGAAGCACATGGATATTCTTAGCATGCAACCTATTTTGAGGATGCTTAGGTGGTGGGGAATTTTTGTGCACCACCTAAGCATCCTCAAAATAGGCTGCATGCTAAGAATATCCATGTGCTCCTTACAAAGATAACAAGGAGTATGCAAGCTCTTCTAATATATAAGGAGGTTGCTTAGGTAGTGCATGAAAATTCCCACACCTATATATATGTGTGTGTGTGTGTGTGTGTGTGTGGGTGGGTGGGGAATTTCTATGCACCACTAAGCATCCTCAAAATAGGCTAGGTCAAGTGACATGCATAGTTTTGGGAAAAAAATAAGATTGGAACTGAAGTTATCTATAGGATATCTATTATTAGAAGAGCTTGCATGCTCCCTTTTTATCTTTTTAAGAATCACATGGATATTCTTAGCATGCAACCTATTTTGAGGATGCTTAGCAATGCACAGTAAATTCCCTGCCCTTATATATATATATATTTGTATGGTTGTAGTAGTTCCACTATTTAGTATAGTTATTTTATTGGTTTATGAGTGTGCACGACTTATGGTGATACTATTATATATGCATTCATCTTCTGTGTTTTACGATTATTTATCCAATGGATATTTGTGGATGAATATTGGTCATTAACTTATATGTAACTAGATCTTACATAATAAATTTGATCTTGATTCTTGTTTAGCTCCTTCTTTCATAGGGTTATGATCTATATCTAGTTGTGGTTTATCTTTGCATGCCTATTATAGATCTAGATTATATGTCTTTTCATGTTAAATCCTTGACAAATCTTCCATAAAAGAGGGACCTAGTACCCTTGTGCACATTAGGTGAGCACTTAGATCTATTTGATTGATGTGTCAAAGATGCCTTGGTCTATTATTAGTAAAATAAAAGACTACAATGCCCCTTTGTGCGGTGAGGCGGTTGTATAACTCGCCCTATGGTTTCTTAACTACCCCTATATAAAATGGCGGTTGCGTAACCATCGATATGTAGAAACCGGCGGTCATGTCAATTATGGAAGAAAAATAAGAATACGACCACAAATGCAGACATAGAATTAAAATATCTCATCCGTATCTCTTCCTTGGAGGATGCTTCCCATTCTCCAGTGCACCAGAGGACATGAGAAGAAGGCTTTTTAAGGAGGATCATAAACCGAATTAATTATCAAAAGACAAGAAGAGTTATATGCAAAGAGTTTGACAAAGGAAATCTTTGAAGCTGAAAACACAGTGTAGAAACAAAGCAACCAAGTAAAGAAAGGAGGTGTTACAGTGTTTATCTTCTTTCCTCTTTTTGTAATCTGTATTTCTAAACAATTGGCTAATAAAGTTTGGGAAGAAAGAGAAATTTCCCTTCCCAACTGGTTTTCCCTCAACTTGGGGGTTTCCAGGATAAATTTGGTGTTGTATTGTGTTCTTTTGTTGCTGTAAATTAGTTCTAAGTTTCAGTTTTCTCACCATTAATTAAATAGACTGTCATTTTCTAGAATTTGAAAGTAGAACAGTAAAGTGTGTGATCTTATAGATTTCCAAAGCTGAGGTTTATAGATCATTTTGGTATCAAATTTGATAAGTATCTAGACTGTGTTATTCATTTTTGTGATTTGTATGATAGTGACAAGGTCTAAAGGTGAAGAATTTTTACCTTACAATTCAGAAATATATACGAATAAGTGGAAAGAAAGAGTTTGAGATCAAATGGAGGAAGAGAGATTGGTTAGTAGAATTGAGAGGTTAGAGGCCATGATGAATAATATGTATAGACATCAACAAGAACTCTCAAATTTGAAAAAGAAAACTTCAGCCAAGAAAGATAACATGGACTTGGTTGTTTGCGATTTGGCCAAAAAAATTGGTATATGTAAGAGCCACAATAAGAAATGTGTAGAAGGGCATGAAGAAGACACTCCAATTCTAAAAGAGAAGGTAAAATTTGATCATGTTTCTTTTAAAGTTGAAACTAAGGTGGATATTAAGATCTTTGAAGGAAAAATATATGAAAATTTATTAGATACATGGTTAAAGTAACTAGAATTTTACTTTAGTGTGTATAATGCCATGGAGGCATGAAGGATTACCTTTCCACATCTCAAAATGGAAGGTAATTCTCTGGTTTAGTGGGAAACCCATTTAGCCACTCGTGAAAAGAAGAAACTTCTTATTTTCAATACTTTTGAGGGTTTTAAAGAAATTCTTAGAGCTTATTTTTATCATATTAGCCATAAGCCCTGACATGATGATTAAATCACAAGATACTTTAGAGAAGGTAATGGTCAAAGTGTGTAGGATTATACTACGGAGTTTTGTAGATAATCCATGTTACTCAATATGGACTTGGAGGATGAAGATATTTTGACCAAGTATTTGGGAGGACTTCACACTCACCTTCAAAGGAATGTTATCTCCATGAATCCCAATGATCTTAATGAAGTTTGTGTGTAATAATACTATGTTGATGATGAAAGGAAGCAAGGAGAAGAAGATTCAAAGATGAAGCAGTCAACAAATCAAACAAAGAAATAACATGGATAAAAAAGTACCAAAGGAAAATGGAAAGGGAGAGGTAAACAATCTACCACTACTTTAAATACTTGTAAATATCCCAAGAATTTTTGTAAGAATTTTGATATCAATGGTCATATTGACGCTACATGTTGGAAGTTACATCTGGAGTTACATCCAAAGAACCAAACCAAGGATTCAAATAAATCCATGACAACTATAAATATATATGGGGAGGTGGAAATAGAGGATGATTCTGATGTAGACGAGAGGCTTGGATGCATGGCCACCAACATAAACAACCAAGAGGAGGAAGAAGAGATGAGTAAACTATTCTAGATCAAAATCCAAATCAAGAGAACTAAGGTAAATGTTTTGGTTGATATTGGTTCTCAGTCTAATTTTATTTCTGATGTAGTTGTAAATAAGCTTGGTCTTAAAACTTATGAGCATCCACATCTATATCCTTTGGGATGGATGAAGAAGGGTGTAGAGATTTAGGTAATAAGAAGATGTAGGTTCAAGTTTGGAATAAATTCTCAAGATTAGAAGTTGATGTAATTCTACATGATGCATTTGATGTTGTTTTTGGGATTCCTTACTTGTATATCAAACATGCCATATTCATGAGAAGGGAGAACTGATATAGATTGGTCAAGGATGGAAAAATTTACAACATCCATGCACACCAGTGAAAGACAAAAATTGCTATGGTAAGTGCTAACATAAAAAAAAGACTAATTCAGGAAAATCATAATCAGTTTTGTTTACTTTTGTTAAAATATAAACAAGATGAGGTAGAAATTTCAGATGTTTCTAACCAAGGGATGAAGGATTTGGATAGTATTATTCAATCTTTTCAGGAAATATTTCAGACTTCTATTGGGTTACCACCAAAACAAGAGGTAGAGCATGATATTAAACTATTTCCGAGTCCCCTCTACCAAATATCCGATTGTATAGGCAATTCTTGTTGTAGAGTAAAGAGGTACAAAAATAACTCCAAGAAGTTCTAAACCAAGGATTAATATGTTTGATAACCTCGCCATGCATTTCTCCTATTGTGATGGTGCCGAGAAGTATGGGTCTTGGATAATGTGCATTGAATACCACATTTTGAACAAGATTACCATAAAGAATAGATATCCGATCCCCGCATATATGATCTCTTGGACTAGCTTCAACATGCAAAATTCTTCACGAAGTTGGATCTCAATTTATCTTATCACCAAGTCATAATGAAGGAGGAGGATATATGAAATACTTGCCTTAAAAATTAACAAGGTGTGTATGAGTGGTTAGTACTTATATTTGGTTTATGTAATACTCCCACTACATTTATGAGATTGATAAATGATGTATTGTGGGAATTCATTGATTCATGTGTCATTGTATATTTGGATACTATTATGATTTTTTATGTAGTGCCCATTTAAACAACCACTTGAGACCCAAGAAATAACCTAGGGTTAGCTAGAAAAATTAGTGGATAATTTTTTTTTGTTTAGGAGTGTCCACAACTAGGTTGCAAGACATCAGTTTTCACTAACGGGTTCCGAACAACACCAATTTACCAAAACATATGTTTCCTTCATTAACTAATATCAAGTCCACAAGGTTCAACTTTTAGGGTTAGATGTTCTAGTTAGGTTCAGGGAGTAATTTACCCCCATACCCACTCTCTAACAGTTCAGATTTTCAACTGGATTTCTCTCATACTTAATGCTTCCAAAATTTCCCTAAACCATTCCCAATGGATAGGATATTTTCTCGCCTTTCCGGTGATATAAAGAAGTCCTCCTAACTCCTTGTAGAACTCAAGATATGGCCAGGAGAGTTTTGGGGCTAAATTTTCCCCAAGGGGGACACGTGTCATGCAGGGGTGAAATCCCCTTTGGCAGTTGGCAGGGTCATGGAGTGGCTCTAGAAAATTTTCTCCCCATGTGGCATATTTTATCATTTTTTTCTGTTCCTCTCAGTGGGTCCCTGGTGGACACGTGTCGAGGCCTAGTTCAAAGCAGGAGAGGGGAGGGAAGGGTGGAGTAGTGGGAGGATTTAGCGCAATTACACTGATGGAGGAAAAAAAGGGAGAAAGAGATGTGTAGGTCTATGTGCCCATGGAAGAAGAAAATCCCAAGGTGGGGGCGGTGATGTGGGGCCGCAAGAAAATTTGTTAAATATTTCCCAAAGCCAAAAACCAAAAAAAATAAAGGGGTCCTCCCTCCCCGCTGCCACCCCAAGGTGCCACGTGGCACCTTCTCATTGGCTGCAGGCCGGCGGGGCTAAGATGGAAATTTTTCCAAAATTTTCAAAAGGGTCTAAGGGTTGAAAGAAACCGTGCCTCCGCCATAGCTCCAAGAGGACACATCGCGCCCTCTGATTGGTTGCGGGCAGGGGGGATGTAGGGAAAAATTAGAAATTTTTCCCAAGGTCCAAAAACCTAAAAATTTTAACTTCAAAAAGGGTCCACCCTCCATCGTGCCACATGGCAGCATGTGATTGGGTCAGGGATGACAGGGCCACATAATTTTTGTGGAAATTTTTCCAAAGTCAAAACTATAGTTAACAGTTAGATTTATTTTATTTTCGAATGCCAATTTGAAGTAAAACTTCAAATGGCCATAACTTTTGATAGGAAACTCATATTTGGGAAAAAGAGGACTTTCTGGAAATATCTCAAAGCCCTCTTTAGACAAGATTCATCAATTTTGGAATTTGATGAAGTTTAAGTGGTCAATTTTATGAAAATAATCTACAGGGTTTTGCAAAGTAAACTGGTAATCTTTAACTTATAAAATTTCATTCAATTGTGAATTCTTACTTTCTCAACATGTTAATCAGACATGGAGACTTATTCTTATATGGATTTAAGAGATGTTTCAAGGTTCAATTTATTTTATTGAGTTGCAATTGATAATTTTCCATCTTTTGACAACAAAACGGCTATGCAAGTTCAATTTTAATTTTTACAAGGTTCTCAAGGATCTTTCTTAAGTTTTATTGTCAAAATGAGTTCCTTAGGACTTACTACATCTAAATTTTAATGTTTCAATTCTTATTACTTGGTGCAAGTTTGAACTACTCATTTCTTTGTTAAAATTTGATTGCCAGACATAGAAAATAAAACAGAGATCAAACATTAAAGGTTCTTAAACATTTTTCCATCCTCCAAGAGTGGGAGTTCAATTCCATGCAAGTATATTAAATTTCATCAAATTCACACAAACCTTTAACAGTCCATATACAAAGTCTGATTTCCAATTTCAAACACCTTTCAAGGGAAATAAAACATTGTCTCTTTTTCCTCATACACATCTTCCTTTACAAACAAAAATTTCAATCTTTAACAGCAATCAAATCCAATACACAATACAATCTTGAGAACTAATGCAATCCTTTATTCATTTCCAATACAACTTTACAATTTTCTCTTTTCCATTTGATTTCTAAATATAGAATGCAATGCATATAACATCTTTTCACATTTCCTTTCAAAACAGAGAGTAGAATATAACTCCTCTACATTTCACATTCCAATTTACAATCTTGCATTACCAACATAAAATCCTTTTCATTACAAATATTTATACAACTCATCCACTTCAAAGTGGGAAGGATTACAATAAACTTTCTCACAAGAAGGGACTGTCAAAACTATATACTCTTCTTGCTCCAAAACAGCAACATGCTAGTTTCTTCATCTTTTCATCTTGATCACAACAAGGAAGGGGGAAAGGCAACACTCTCCACCCAACCAAGACATCCAATGAGAAGGGAGAATCCATCCTTCCTCATTGGCCCCCAAGCCCCAACCATATTGAAATAAGAGATGCAATACAACACATGGAAACAAAGGCTTCCACAACAAACATGCAACATTTTCACATTCAAAACACATTTCAAGAAGAATGTAGTTCACAACTACATTAAACAAGTGCAAACAAAATTGAGGCTTCATCAAGCAAGCCAACAAGAGCAAGGATCTATGGGGAAGCTACTTATGCCTCCCAATTGGGAATTGGGCATCCACCTATAATCATACCGCCAATATAACATATCATATCCCATAAACCTTATGCCTCCCAACCCCTCCTTATGCCCCCCCAAGAGTAATAAATGCAAGCTATTTATTTTCCATGGTGGATCCCAATCCTAAACTCCCTCCATAATAAAACTGATGTCATTAGAATTCCCTTATGCCCCCATTTGAAATCCCCATAGCCTTCTCCTACACCATATCCTAAGCAGTCTACCCAACCAGCTAGCACACACATAACAAAGATTCACCATTTCATACATGCATGCAAGAGAAAGAAAGCATTTTAAAAGGCTCACGTAACTACCTCTCCATAATGGAGTATATTCCAAGATCAACAAGTTTCCCAATGCCACAATAACAGTCCAGAAATTAGTAACACACGAGCATGCAATGGTATCTAATCTCCCTCCACAAGAAAGACTCCAAAACACCAAGAAATTTTCCCCAAGGAAAGTATGCAAAGTTTCAACAACCTCAAACAAGCAAGGAGTTTGAATTTTTAAAGGAGAGGGAAGAGAAGGGGATGATGTGGATCCATGTGGGATGCCACATCACTCTTCCTCAACCCCAAAAACAAAATCAATATCATTCACCTAAACATAATAAATAAAATGACAATTTAACTTACACACTCCCAAATAACCCATACCCCAAAGGACTGAATTTAAAACATGTAAGAGAAGTGCAATTAAAACTTACAATTAGTCATTTCAAAATGCATTAAAAAGGTCTAAATTTAACCTCCAAACCATAGGTATGGTTGGTGAATAATTTTAAGAGGTGTGGGACAAGTTTAACTTGTCCCACAAGCTTCCAAATATAGCCTCCAAGGACAAATTCAAATTCCCAAGAGGATGAAGTGTTTCACACTCCAAAATCTATCTTACGTATCCCTTACACATACTTAGACATTTCTTACACACTCTCACATTTCTTACACACTCTTACAAAATTACATTTAAAATCAACAACTTCATTAATTACATTCTTATGACATATTGATCTATTTATTTTAACACATGATTATCCACAACATTAACACAACATATAATAACTAATGAAAAATGGTAACACATCACAAAATAAACACATGCAACCATTAATAAAGAAACCACACTAATAAATACACAACCCCATGGTCACATACAAAGGTGATTCCCCCCCATGGGAATCCCTAACATAATACAACACACACACACACACACACACACACACACACAAAATAGTTGCCATGGTGACCTTGTTGAATTCACCCAGAATTCCAATATGGTTAGTCTCCAGTCCCCTGACATTGTTGTGATATTTTAACCTACAAAACGCAAATACCTCCTTCAGCCTCGTGGCCATATCAGAACATCCAAAATGATATAAATATACTAACAAAACCATCTATTCATATGAATCACAACAACATCAAGAAATCAACATTATCATTTTCAGTTTAATTAATCAACTATATCATCATCAATTAATTCTCATGCTAGTTCTATTCACAATATCCAATATCACATGTCTGAACAATCATCCATCACATTTCCATGTCAAACAATATATCATCATCCACATATAAAAATGTCTCTAATAATCATCATGCATAATAACTAAATCCAGATCAATAATAATCCATGATCTAACATCTATCCATCCTACTAAAACAAAACATAATAGTGTCCATAATAAGATCAACAAAGATATCGGATCGGTATCTAAAAGTATCAAAGGGAAGTGGGCACTACATCCCCTCTTCTTAGACTTGACTTCCTCCCGGAAGTCACTGGAAAAAATGTGGAAACTACACTCGTAAATCTTGTGGCATCCTCCCAAGATGCTACAGCCTCATCGTATTTGCCCCACTACACCCATACCTAATCAATCTCTCTACCTCGAAGGCCGAGGGTCCTACAATCTATGATACAGATGGGCTCCACCATCACTTACCCTTGATCCTGCACTTGCAATGATGTCCAATCCAACACATGAGAAGGATGTGCAATATATCTCTTAAGAACTAAAACATGAAACACATCATCTACGTGAGACAAGCTGGGTGGCAACACTAGATGATAGGCTAAAGGGCCAATATGCTCCTAGATCTCAAAAGGACCAAAAATCTAGGAGATAACTTAGAACCTTTTCCATAATAGATAGGGCTCGTGTGGTGGTCTCGACATGAAGGAACACCTTCATGCCCACATCAAATCTGCAAATCAATCCTATGTTGTTCTCGCATACTTCTTCTTCATGTTATATGCCTCTTGAAATCTCTACTTGATCAACACTATCTACTTCTCCATGTCCTATAGAAGAGCTGGTCTAAGAGATACTCGTCCTCTAATATGTCCCACTAAGAGGTGTCATGCACTCTCTACCATACAAAGCCTGAAAAGGAGCCATGCCTATAGAACTCTAAAAAATATTATTGTAGGCAAACTCCACTAATTACAGGTACTCTTCCCACTTAGACTACTGATCCATCACATACATCCTAAGCATATCCTCTAAAATTTGATTCATTCACTCGGTCTGTCCATCTGTCTCAGGGTGATATGTTATGTTGAAGTTGATCCTCATCTCGAGGACATATTGCATGGTAGTCCAAAAGTGTGAAGTGTATAAAGGATCATGGTCACAAATGATCTTCCACGGAATCCCATGTAACCTGAAAATCTCATCCAAATATACTTGTGCCACTACTCTAGTTGTATAAGTGGTCTTCACTAGAGAAAAGTGAGCCACTTTTGTTAATTTATCAACCGTGACCATAATGGCATCATGGTGATATCTCGACATTGGTATCCCAACAATGAAATCCATGGAAATGGTGTCCCATTTCCATTTTGGTATAACATGAGGATAAAGAAGGCTTGTTGGATGCTGATGCTCGCCTTAACCCTCTGGCACTCTAAACACCATGACACAAACTGAGTCATGTCCCAACAAAGTCCTCTCCAATGGTACAACTGTCGCAAGGTGGCATGCATCTTCTTCACCCTAGGATGGGCTGAATAGGGTGCATGATGTGCCTTTACCAAGATTTCCTACCTCAAGCCTCCATCTTTGGGAACATATATCGGCCTCTGTGCCTAAGAAGACCATATGCCTCTAAGGAAAAACAATCAAACTTCCCCTCAATGGGTCTCTGTGAATCGATCTTTGCTTGTACTACAATGTAAAAGTTGTCAAGAGGAAGTTCTTTGAAGAATCCGCTCAAAGAAATCTATGTTCACTATAGTGGTCATAGCCACATGTATTTGTCTATTGATTGTTTCCACTACCAAATTCTCCTTCCCCTTCATGTGCTCTATCTCCATGTCATACTCACAAAGAGACTCCATCTAATGCCATTGGCGAGCATTGAAATTGGGCTGCATGAAGAGGTGATGAAGACTCAAATGATATATCCCGAGTGTGAATCTCCATCCAAGAAAAAATGTCTCCATCTAACCAAAGCATGCACCACTGCTGCAAGCTCAAAATCATGGGTAGGATAATTAAGCTCATGATCCTTGAGTTTGCAAGACTCAAAATCCATAACTCGCCATCTTGCATTCACACCTCCAATCCCTACTAACTAAGCATCTGTGTAAACAAATAACTCACCCTATGGATCTGGCACTACAAGAATGGGTGTTGTAGTGAGAGACTCCTTCAGTTTCTTGAAGGCCTGCTTGCATCTATCAAACCAAACAAACTTCTTCCCTTTTCCCTGAAGGGAAGTGATAGGGTGCGTAATCCGAGAGAAGTCCTGAACAAATATCCTGTAGTAACCTACTAATCCCATGAAGTTGTGCACCTTGGTCACTATAGTGGGTGCTGGAAAATCCATAATGGCTCTAATCTTGGAAGGATCGACAGTGATGCCTTTCCCGAAATTATGTTGCCCAAATATTGCACCTATGTCTAAAAGAAGGAACACTTCTCCGTGTTCCCGTAAAGTTACTTGCTCACGAAGACATTGAAGAACCTGTCAAAGGTTTCCCTCATGCTCCTCACATGTACGTGAGTATATCAAAACTTCATCTAAGAAGATGAGCATGAATTGATCTAAGAAGGTCCTAAATACCCCATTTATCAAACTCATGAACATTGTGGGGCATTAGTCAAACCAAAAGCACCACCGTGAACTCATAGTGCCCATATCTCATGCGAAAGGTGGTCTTATGAATGTCCACCTCCAAAATCCTCAATCGATGATAGCGACTTAAGATCAATCTTAGAGAAAATTGTGGCTCCCTTCATCCGATCAAATAAGTCATCAATGTGAGGAAGAAGATAACAATTCTTGATCGTTACCTTGTTCAACTAGCAGTAGTCAATACACAACCGCAAGGATACATCCTTCTTCACAAAGATCACCAGTGTACCCCAAGGGGATATACTAGGATGGATAAGGCCCTTCTCTAAAAGGCCCTCAAGCTACAACTTGAGCTCATAGAGCTCTGGGGTGGTCATCCGATAAGGTGCTTGTGAGATAGGCTCTGCTCCAGGAACTAGGTCTATATGAAAATCAATCTCATGTGGGGGTGGTAACCCCAGTAGCTCCCCTAGAAAGACATTAAAAACTCTCTCAAGATGGGATGATCATCTAGCAATGGTCCACTAGACCCATCCTCTGATTTGTCACTGACTGTAATAGCATACATCTAACAACCCCATCACACACACCACTTAAGCTACATAGCGAGATGGTGTGAATGGAAATGGGTCTCCTAACCCCCAAGATCACCGACTCAACTCCCAAATCATCTACACAAGCTATATTCTTGTGATAACAATCCATCCTAGCTCAGTGTGCGAATAACCAATCTATGCCTAAAAATTACTCCATACGAGTGCAAAGGAAGGATACGGAGGTCTAAAGTAATGATGAAAGGTCCCAAATCCACTATACACTCCTTAACTAAGGATTCTATAGAGATCTTGGCTTGAAGCCATCTGGACATCCCAACTATGACCCTACCTAACCGCCACCAACTGCATCGCTATACTAAAGATGGTGCCATAAAAGAATCAAAGAACCAGAATCGGACAATACAGAGGTAGGAATACCACCAATGCTACCTATGGTATCAATGACCGTGCTCGATGCTCTCTACTCCGCAATTCTCAACCACTACATAAATCCTGTGGCTATGTCCCATGTCACCTACATTTGGCTCTAAGATTGGTACCTTACCCTCGTTAGGGTTCTGAGGGAAATCTCTCCAAAAATGTCCCACAACTCCACATCCAAAACAACCACTTGATCCTCTCCAAGGATTAGCACCTCCATGGGTGCCTGAAGATCGTGGCATGGATCCTTATGATCCAACTATGGGCTAGTGCAGCCTCTCGCTAGCGAGATCCCACCGACCGAGCTCTAGGTCCACCTCGTGTCCCGATGGGACCCCTGTGGAGGAGGCCCCATTCTCGACCTCTCTATGCATCAGCTCTCTGTGGAGGTCTATGAGGTGGGCAAGACTATTGTTGTTGCTACTACTATTGTGGCCTAAAGGATGACTATGTTGTACCCTGGCCACCATGAGGAAGAGGTACTGCGACCCCTGATCTACCTTCCTACATCTATTGAATGCGGGTTTGGACTCGGTCTCTAGCCCACTGTGTCTTTCCCCAGTCTCCTCTATAATATAGGCCTTCTCAACAACCTCAGCTAAATTCTATGGACAGTGAATCCACACTACACCTTCAATATCCAAATTCATTCCCTAGATGAACCTATGAATCTACACCTACTCATCCTACATATACTCTACATACTATATTAGATCCAAAAATCTACTCTCGTACTCTGCTATAGAAAGAGAATCCTGTTGGAGGTCATGAAACTCATCAATCCTCTACTGGATGAACCTCCATAATAAATACCTGATCCTGAATCTCTCCTCAAATAGCTCCCAAGTCACTGTCTCTGAATCTACATGGATCTTCTACTCCTTTATCCTCCATCACACTCCTACTCCATCCCTTAGTAGATGGATCACAACACAAGCTTTCATGTTGCTAGAATAAGGGAAAATCTTGAAGTAACCACTCAAGCTCACTAGCCAGGCCTCTATGTGAATCCACCTTTATCACTTGAGTTTTGTGAGGGCCAAAGCTTTAGGATCTCCCTGATCTGATCCACTGTTGTGGTCAGTCGACCTCTAGGTTTCTCGGATGCTCATCCCTAATCCGAGGGCTCCGAGACCTCTCTCTATGCTATGGAACTTTGTCACCCTATCTCCTAGGTGGTGACTCTACTCGGATGACTCTACATGGGAGTTCTCTCCTCTATGCTCCTCACTGAGTTGAGGAGATACCTGACCCTCGATAGAAGGGGCTCTATCATGACTAGCTTCCTATCCTCCACCTAATCCTCCATATAGAGTGGCATTGACATCCTGAAGGGTCTATAGAATCTGAGGTAGAATGGCTACCACACCCTGATCTAGTGGTGGTGGTGGTGGTGGTGGTGAGTCTGAGTCTCTATGAAGGTTCCTCTCGCTCCATCTGAGCCTCCTGCATAGACCAAAGTGAGAGTTAGTTCATTTTTCTAATTTTATACAACTTCCATGTTTACTAAAACATACATATTCTTGTTAAGTTGTTTTCTAGATTTACAAGTGTACTAGGTTTAAGTTTTCATGTCTCAAGTTTTCTAGTGTGCCCAATGGTCTAAGACTTTGAACCTCGCTCCGATACTAAACCTGTAGTGCCCGTTTAAAAACCACTTGAGACCCAAGAAACAACCTAGGGTGGCAGACATGTTGTCTAGGCCTCCCACATAGGAGAAAATATCAATTTTGGCCATTATCTCTAATTTTGAGCCCTTGACAAAGGAAGCTTATGGAGAGGCATACACTCAAGATAAAGAATTTGGGTGAGAAATTAGTAATTGTAGTCCAAAGGGGCTCAAAAAGATGGGGATTGAATATTTTTATCTCAAAGATGGGTTGTTTTACTTGATGTGGGAAGCTTTGTTTGTTAAAGCGTAAGAGTCTTCTATTGATGAAGGAAACACATACTTCGAACATAGCCAGTCATTTCCATTTTGGAAAAACCATGGCCCACTTACAAAGGTATGTGTATTGGCCCAATATGTAAGAATAAGTATCAAAACTCATAAGAGGATGTAAAATTTGTTGTACTAGCAAGCCTAAGATAAGGAAGGATGGTATGCATATGCCTTTACCATTCCCTACTCATCCTTGAGAGGACATTTCTATGGATTTTTTAGGAGTATTACCAATTTCTAAACATGTCCATGATTATCTATATGTTGTTTTTAATAGATTTATCAAAATGTTTGTTCTTATGGCATGTAAAAAATAATAAAAGCAAGTGAGGTAGCTAAACTTTTCTTTGCTAATGTATGGATACATTTTGGCTTGTCAAATTCTATTGTTTCGATAGAGATTCCGGTACTTGGGAAATTTTGGACTATGCTTTTGGGAGAAGATGGACACCAAGCTATAGAGAAGCAAGGCTTTCCACACATAGATAGATGGACATATGGAAATAGTGAATAGGACTTTGGTGGATCTGATTAGAGGATATCATAGTAAATATCCACAGACTTGGGATGGTTCCTTATCCTACATTTAGCATTCCTACAACTGGGTAGTAAACACATCCACTATGAAGTCACCATTTGAAGCATGCTTGGGATATCTACCTAAAAATACACTGGACATAGCAGTTGGGAAGTAGGAGGAAGGAGATATACGATATTCATAGGTGACTAGAGAATCAAATTTCATTGAGAGGATCCGGTAAATCCATCTCAAGGTGAAAGAGCAATTGGAGAAATATCATGCCAAGTACAAAGCTAGGCACAATAAGCATCAAAGGGAACATAAGCTTCATGTTGGAGATAGAGTTTGGATTTACTTGAGAAAGAAGAGACTTCAAGTTCAAGAAATAAAACTCAAGACACTATTGTATAGACCCTTCACCATACTTGATCAGGTTGGAGAAAATGATTTTAGACTTGATGTTCCACACTTCATGCAGATGTACTCAGTAGTAAATTGTTAGAGTTTGCACCTAAATGAGCCATCCATGCTTGAAAAAAATAAGAATGTCATTTTCTACCTTCCATAGAAAATTTAATCTTAAACTCTCAAAGTGAGTTAGGGGACGACGTAGTGCTATATAGCAGAAGGTTAGAGAGACAATGAGAGGTCCACAAGAGTCTTGGCAAGTTAGAATACAAGGGAAGATACCAAGGCATGCTTGGTGGTACTCGAAAGAGAAAGTGAGGGAGTTTTTTCCTCATTTACTCCCCGCCTAAGATTTTCTGGGACTAAAAGCCTCCTAAGTAGGGGGAGGTCTGATCCATATGGATCCAAAAAATACACTTGTAGACACTAAAATTACGTCAAACTCCTTGGCCCCCCGTTGAATAACCAACTACAACATATTCACCTAACCATGGCGCCTTTCACCCCACATTAATATTAATTTAATTAACTTAATTAAATTAATACCCATCCTCACAATATGCATTACTTAATTATTTTAATTAAGATAATTTCCACCTCACCCCTCCACCTCACCTAGACACATCACCTAGCCACCTCACCCTAGGCCTATTCTTGGCATGTTCCCATAATTAACTAAGACCTGATCTTACTTGCCTTAATGAGCTAAGATTTGGTCTAACCCTAAAAGCACATGCCTAAGTTTTCTCTAACCACATTCCCGCTCATTAGAAGGGAAGCTTCCATTCTGATCCACGGGAATAAACCAACCCAGCCCAAGAAATCAAAGGGATTTGCCATTTTTAGTAAACCTAGGGAATCCCACCTTAACCGACACCGGTCACCCCTAAACCGATGCTAGTCAACCTGGAACCATCGTCGGTTACCATTTATTCACCTTAACAACCTTGTTTTTGGGTTGGCACATTCTGAGAGCAAGAGGATGAGAAGAGAGCTACATGCAAGCATAAACAAAGTATTTTCACACACCCAGACATCCATAGCTAGCATCATGATAGATCCAAAATCATTTTGCACTCACGGTAACATTCTGAGAAGCATCAATATTACACCAAGCTCTATTCCACCAACCGATCATCACCACCACCAAACCATTGGACTTGTAACATTGGTAAGTGGTTTTATCATTAATCATTTCCATTCTTATTCTACTCATAGAGTTGTAATCATTTCGTGATCATTCTTCCAATAACATTCCCATTCCTCCATATCCTCCTTTCTCGAAAACTCAAAACCTCACCCACCCTTTTTTCGGATCACCTACCCTGACCCTTCCACCTCTCTGAGTGTTCTCAACATTCCCATAGACCTCAACATCGCCTTATTTAGCTCCATCTAACCTCACCTAGACTCTACAATAAGGTCTTCATTGAACTACTATCACCCTACTATACTTGATGTCGGTTACCCATATAAATCATTGTCATCGGTATCCCTTAAATTATAATCGGTTATACCCAACCGACATCGATCTCTATGTTTTATACCTTATGGAAATAACGTAACCAAACAACCTTTTACCAAATAGCCTAAACAAACCGAACCTGACCTCGACTAGTTCTAGTACCCTAACATTTACCAACCCTTCGATTTGACCATAGCCTAGCCTCTTATTGTGATTGAATTATATACCTAAATCATATCAACTATAATATGAATTTTCTTATTTCTCACATTAATTTGGTTTAAATGGTGGATTGATAGCCATCTAGGGAGTATCACACTTCCTGGATCTAGAATACGCTAGGCAGTCCACTATCATATATTATTTAACTATTCTTTTGTGGTCTTGTTTTCTATTTCAGGTAGTTTTTCCTAGCCAAAAGGAAGCTCTCATAATCAGCATTAGATCAAGAATTTAGAATGCGTGAAAAACCCATCAACCGATCAACAATAACAGTATTCCTCCTCAGCCCTTACCCTTATTTGTTTCATCTCAATAAAGTAAAGAAAATGGTGAAACATTTTGGCATGCTTGGTGGGACCCATCAGGGTTCTATTGCATTTTCTTCATTTCTAGGTGAAATTTGTGTGTTTGTTTCCCTTTAAAAGGCTTACACAGTAATTTTCTTCCCTAGTAATCCTCTCTTCTTTCTAATTACTCTAAAAGAAACATTTCTCTTGGTGCATTTAAAAAGAATCATTCTTCTTTCTTTCTTTTTGCATTTAGTGAAAGAGCATACCCTCTCCTATTCATTATTTCAA
The DNA here is from genome assembly GCA_018340775.1 of Taxus wallichiana var. yunnanensis. Classification (NCBI taxonomy): domain Eukaryota; kingdom Viridiplantae; phylum Streptophyta; class Pinopsida; order Cupressales; family Taxaceae; genus Taxus; species Taxus wallichiana. Next base: position 46,374,904 of record CM031244.1, on the reverse strand, counting down.
ACGTAATCTTTTTTATTTGGGCTTAAAATTGGTTACATTACATTCTAATTTTCTGAATTAGCTCACCTTAAAATGAGGGCAACCTATATCTTTGCGGAAGTCAATCCCACTGATAGTTGACACAAAGAATTGTAGAAAGCACATTCTCTCTCTCTTTGTATCTTACCGAAATGCACAAAATTGAAATATACACATCTTTCTTGAACAAAATCTTACCTAGGAACACTTTTCAATGATCACGTGATCCGATACATATGTACTCCCCATCTCGTTACTTTTATCAAGTCATTACCTCGAAGATGGCTTGCTCCTCACCTAATATACATGAAAACTCTCCTTTTACATATCCTTCTACGTAGGAAGCCTTCCTCACCAAAACTCTACTCTAAATTCATGAGTCATTCTTCTAAATAGCATAAGCTCAACACATTAAAATCACTTTTTGGATACGTGTTTTTAGCATTTGATTGATGTGTGTTTTGAGGTGTGAGGATACGTCTCTCCATTTTCTATTCTTTTGCCTTACACACTCCACAATCACAGTTGGAGTATTCTAATTTATTTTGAGTGTGTCAGGACCTCATTATATCATCTCCAGGCTTCTAGGTTGATCATTCATCTAATCTTAGTTCACAACAATCCATTTTTTTACATTTTTCCAATTTTCACAAGAACCAACATTGGTTACCCTTGCCGCGACATCGCTTTTATTAACCGGCATCGTTTTATATTCTTTTGGGTTGAATCACCTAAAGAACCCTTATTTCATTTTCTTTCCAATTAGATTTCCTGTGAGTCTATGTACTCTCTAGGCTTTTATAAACAGTCAGATAAAACTTGTTCATCTAACTATCAATAGTTTTTGCTTCATCTGGTAAAATTGTTCTTATCCCACAATGAATCGACATCGATTACACTTCGAACCGGTATCACCACCCTTAACCGTTGTCAGTTACCTTGTGTAGAATTTTAGTTGATACATTGCCCAAATCCACCTATAAACACATTTTTTCTTCATTCCTACTGCTCTCTATGTCATCTGCAGGATACAACATCACCTGATATACATTCATTCACATGGTGTTGACTCACAATCAAGCTAATGCTCTTATATTTCACATGAGTTGTCAACCACTCCCACTTATTCCTTCACCACCCTCTATCTTATCACCCATGGATCCAACCCTACCTACCACCATTTCTATAGGAAATGAAGAATTTGCATGAATCCTTAATCATAATCCCGTAGCCTTACAGTTCTACCTTTCCCACTCTTCCACCTAGAACTCCTCAAGTCAGTTGATATATGGCATGCATGTATCCATCTCTCCTACCCTTATTCCCACTTCTACATCAGCCCCTAATAATGCGGCGTTACCTTCACCTGATTCACCCTAGTGGTTTCACAACTAGGACCCATAGCCACCTATGATGTTGCATCTGTAGTATTAGCCGCACCCATAGTATCTATTGTCCCCTCGTCAACCACCCAAACCATAACCTCATCCACACCCATTGTCTCACAAATACTGATTGCAACACAACTACCCGTGGTGTCAATGACCCCTACTCCATTCTAGAATCTTGTCCTCTCCATCCTACAATCTCTACCCCTAGTCATTATTAGAGTCACTATGACCATTCCACCTACATACACATGTAATCAATAACCCCCTATCTCATCTGTCACCCATTCTCGGATATATGCCCTCTATGTTAGCCCCCTATCCTCAACCTCCCTTTTAGCATCACCATTAACTAGAATGCCACCCGCATCACATGTTCAATACCAGCCCCCTTATGCCATAAGAGGTGCCCTTCCATCATAACCTACCAATGACCTCATCAAATTGATGATGGAAAGTATGTAGACACTAGAGGTGTCGGTTTCTACCTGACGTAATTCTCTCACCTATGATGAAATTTTTAATGAGTCCATTCATCCATTCATCCCTATTCATCCATACCCTTTACATTGGGAAATGCCAAAGTTCAACCATTTGAATAGTAAAGAGGACCCGCAGCAAAGCATTTGTGGTCTTCCAAGCATGGGTGTTACCTAATCTCCCATGATGATGCTTTACTCCTATAGACCTTCCCGATGTCCCTGACAAGACCTGCATTGGACTAGTACAGTGGGATACCAAGACACTCCATCTACTCGTTTAATTAGGTAGCCTAAGCCTTCTTAGACCACTTCTCAATCAACATTGTTAAGAAGGTCACCATGATTGATCTTTATTCCACACGATAGTATGACAATGAGTCTATCGCTAACTTTTTCACTCACTAGCGCAAGCCTAATTAACTAGCTCACATTTCAATTACCTCAAATTGAACTCATAGAGTTGTTTACTCGAGCTTGCGCTAGACACATCTCACCAACCTTGTAGGTGCAAACCTTTTGCACTTTTGACGAGGCATTCACCATGGCACGGAAATTGGAAATTTGTGCTATCGAAGAGAAGAAAATTCAACTTCATAACAAGAACATCACATTCAAATCAAATGATGCTTCTTCATCTTCAAAACCCCAAAACAACTATTCAAAACCCAAAGGATATTCCAACATCATAGTTCTCAAGGCTGGCCCCCTCATCAATCAAACCTAGCCAAACCTCCTTCTAATATCTCTCCCATCTAAGCTTTCTAGTTCATACAAGAACAATGAAAGTACACTTCAATAGGAGAATCTTATGCTCTTATTTTTGTAAAATCTTATTAAATATGGTGTCATTACCCTTCCACCTATAAAACCACACACTGGTTTTGACCCTGAGCACCCCATGCCCACGTGGTATAAGGAACATGAATTTTGCAACTATCATCGTGTCAAAGGTCATAGTGACAATAATTGCATCACCTTCAAGAATATCATCCAAGAAATGTTAGACAATGAAGATCTAGTCTTGGATAGCTTGAATGCACCTGCTAACCAAAACCTATATATCTTTAAGAATCCATTTCCTAATCATGCCCCTTCTTCCAACCAACCTAGTGACACTTCAACCAATGATAGCAATGTCTGTGAGGTCCACGTTATTTTCGATGACATACTATTTGCTTCCTAATTTCCTCATGTTTCTTCCATAGAATAAATCTTAGTCCACGCTCCCCTACTTATACTAGAACCTATTTCATGTACTCATCCACCTACAGAGGAACCCCCTTCATTATCTCCTTCACTCATATAAGAGCCAATAATTAGTACTCCTCCTTTGAACCCTCAAATTTCTAAGAAGTTGTTAGTGGCACCTCTCCTACTCATAGAAGGTACATATCCACAACCTACACCATCACAAGGAGATCCCACCGCATCTAGCTCATACTCTCCTCTACCCATGGAGGATCCTATAGAAATATTGTTGCCTTTAGATGACCATTTTCCATTAGACCTTCAAGATCCACTTGATCTTCTTTCGTCTCTCTTACCCACCAATTAAGGCTAGCTATTTCCCGTATCTCAAAAACATTTTATGGGGATTACTACTTGATCCACATCAGCCCTACTTATGATAGTACCATTTTCATGCTTGGTCGACTTCCTAGACTATGTTGATAGATCCTTACTTTGGTGACACCTTATACTACGTGTTTCAACCCAAATGGAGTTGTCACTTGCCGACACCTCCAATATTTATGCAAAAGTGTTTCGAGAAACCAAAACAAACACAACCATGACTATTGTAACACCTTCCACATTACCACCAATGGCCCAAATCACACCTCTTACCATATCCCAACATACATCTACACCCAAACACCTACCAACACCTATATCATCTCTCTTACCTAAACCTATTACTACCTTAGGGGTCATATCAATAGCTAGCCTTACTCACCCACCCATCAAATTAGATTTAGCCACATCTTCCAAAACTAACACTAAACTTACCCCAGCCCCTAAAAAGAAGACCCAACCTCCTAGGCCTCATACACCAACCTCACCTACCACAACATTATCACCTTTTCCTCTTCCTTCCATCTCGTGGCCTCACCCCTTGACCCCCGGACAACCAATCATCTTCCACCAAAGAAACCAAGAGTCGAGCAGCCCATCTACGCATCATAGACCTCTAATATACCCAAGTGATCCACACAATTTCCACCCTCACCTATAAATTTCTTACCACCCATACCTCCACTACCATCCATGACTTCTTCACTACCCATGACACTTTCTTATCTTTCACTCACACCTTCTACCCAACCTCTACCAACCACCTTCGCAGCACCTCGGTTACCCCCGTGGGTCTCCTTCCCTCTTCCACCATCTAATTTTCCCTTTGCATCTCATATAACCATGTCACCTTTTCCCAAAAAGGTGAAACCTAAAGCTAAGAATCCTCTACCCTTCAATAAGGTAGTTAAACCAACCAAACCTTCCATCGCCATCTCTTCTACCATGCCCGTAACAAAGTAGATGCAACCAATACCTAAGACCACTCCACACACCAAACTAGTGGACCAACCCACTCCCCCTCGTAAATCCTCTTCCTCCACAATTATCCATAGCATGCACCCAAACCCACATTCACCTCTCATTGTGATCCCCTAGTAGGGTCCTATGCTAAAATCTTAACCAATCTCCTCAAAAATTCTATCATTACATTACCACCTCTTAGACCTTACCCTCCTCAAACCCAAACCAAAAGGGTTTGACAAAACTAAAATCTGAACCTACCATCATGTGCCAAGCCATGATGTAGAGAACTGTAAGGCTTTAAAAACCACTCTTGTCTAATTATGTCCTCCTGAAGAAAATATTTATGATGAAAATATTCTTGATGAGGACCCCATTTCGCCTTAACCAATTTCCACATATCTTCTCCCATTACCTACTCAGCGACCAAAGTCTTCACCCGCACAACTCTATGATCCACCCCCAAGATTCGAGATTAACATGGTTCGTATAAGAGAGTTGGTAAAACCACCACGCAAATGCTAATGTTCCCTACTCATTTCATAAGCATCATATCCCCCACTAGGGTTTTTTTCCTCATGTCACTATACCTTCCATGACACACCCTCTTCATCCACCTCCCCTCAAATTAACATGGTCCACGTTACCACCCATGCCCCGAAAGAAAAAGGCAAGGAAAAGGAAATTGGCCCATCAAACAACCTTGTACCCAACATACCATCCACATCCATACCCAAAGTCATTATCTCGAGGTCCTTCATATCCTATTTCGATGGGGTCACACATCACACAATGCTAAAAACTACAACAATACCCCTCAAAATTTCCTTATATGAACTCGTCCAAACCTCTCGAGTCAAATCTTCAAGCCCTCATGGAGGTCCTTTAATCTATTATGGTCTTACCAAATGACCCCATGCCTATGGCCTCTATCATTACCCCTCACCACATTGCCTCTCTCACTAGGTCATCACCTTTCTCTACGCCTCCACATACTTTTCAATTACCCACCATCAACTTTTAAGATGAATAGATCACTCCATTCTAGTCCGATGATCCCAACCCTGCTATTTTCATCTCTCGTATTTATCAATAATATATGCATACAACATGTAATGATCGATGGTGGTGCTAGTATTACCAACATCTCCTCCCATGCATATAACCAAATGTGAATACCTACTAATTGTATGCATGGTAACCTTGTTATGATGTGCTCCTTCAATGGCACCATGACCTCTACCCTAGGTAATCTTGTCATTCTCCATGTGTGCATAGGTACCCAGGACTATCCTGGAACTTTTCTATGTCCTAGAATAGGATTTCCAAGATAACTTTTTGCTCGGATGACCTTGGATCTGTGTCATGGGTTGTGTCCCTTTGAATCTACACCATTGCCTCAAATTTGAACATGAGGGACATAATTACACCATCCCTATCAACCCATCACCTTTCAAGACCTATAAAATGCTATATCAGCCCAACGATGTGCTTATATCACCAAGGCATCTTCCAATATTCCTACTTCACCTTCACCTACAAGTCCATCCACCAAAACTACCACTACCTCTTTTGCATCTAACCTTCCTATCCCCACTACTGCTATTGCCTCTACCACCGACCTACCTATTTTCCCATCATCTAGCAAGTTTTCCATCCCCGATACCCACATACAACCTATTGATCCCTTAGAAGATTTTTTTTAATGCCTCACTCTGCGGGAATACCTCCTATATAATATCGACACCTTCCTCACCCCACAAGAGTATGGGAACCTGCGTCAACACCCTAGTTATGACATCCGCATTGGTGACATTTTTCCTTATGGCCCTCCCCACCTTCATACTAATCTAACATGTGGGGTACTTGATATGGTTTCCTATAAACCGAAACCTCCATGCCAAACCAAACCATTTTCATCTGACCTACACTCCCTCACTAACTACCACTTCGCTCAAAATTTCCTCCACCGATGCACATGGAAAGAATTTGGATTCAACTCTTATGAATAGGGCCGCCATACGCTTATTTCCTATACCTCTCATAAACATAATGACTGTAGTGGCATTGGTTTTGATGCACCACCTTCCAAGAAGGTTCGTGTCAACCTCATTTAGGATGGAAAACCTTCCCCACCTCATTCACCCACATTATCATCTTCACCCACTGAGTCCATAGATCCTGAATTTGTTCCTCCTAACTTTTTTCATAAAAACCATTTCTCAGGACCTCGACCTATCAACATGATGGCGAGGCTCCTTCTTCTCTCCCATTCCTATATCCTGACATGATCGATGATGATACACCTTTTATTAATGTTGTTTAATGTTAGGATGAGGAATCCATCCTCACTTACCTCGGTGAGGAAGATTCTTATATTCATTAGTCATTACCTTCTAAGATGCAAACCATGTTGAGTGAATCAACCATCAAAATCAACATTAACACTCAGGACGACCCACACATTCTAAATATTGGCCAATCCTTAGATGCTACTAAACAAGAAGCCTTCACCTCTTTCCTTCAGACCATAGCAATGTGTTTTCCTGGTCCTATGCCGATATGCCCAATATTGACCCAAAAATTGTGGTCCACAATATCGTAACCATCCCTAATGCCAAACCCATTAAACAAAAGATGCGAGAAAATGCATCCTTGCATTGCTCTTCTTGCAAAGAAGAGCTTCAGCGCCTTCTCTCGATTTCCTTCATTCTACCCATTGACTATCCCAAATGGATTTCTAACATTGTTCATGTCACAAAGGTGATAGGGGGACTCTGCATTTGCATGGACTTCCATGACCTTAACCTTTCTTTTCCCAAAGACAACTTCCCCCTGTCGGGCATCGACCAACTAGTTGATCTCACCACTGGCTATGAAATGCTATCGCTCATGGATAGTTTCTCGGGCTATAATCAAATATTACTAGCTCTAGAGGATCAACATAAGACTTCCTTCATCACCCCTTGGGGGAATTTCTACTATCGAGTCATGCCTTTTGGTCTAAAAACATTTGTACTACATATCAGTGAGCCATGACTTACATATTCCATGACATCATGCATCGCATATTGGAAGATTACATAGATGATCTTCTGGCCAAATCTAAACATCAAACCGAACACCTTCTCGGTCCTTAAATTCATATTTGACCGTCTCATCAAGTATTGTGTGTGTCTTTACGGTAATTTTTGGAAGACTCATGTGTTTCATCATTTCTTTGTGTGGCATAGAATTCGATCCTACTAAAGTTAAGGCCATTCTGAAATGCCTCCACCCACTAATCTCTGTCAACTTCAAGCCTATAAGGAAAGTTGCAATCTATTCATTGTTTTATCTCACAACTTTTTGACCATTGTCAACCATTTCATCATCTTCTCAAGAAAGATGTTTCATTCAAATGGGATGATGAATGCCATAAATCCTTTTAGGCATTAAAACAATACCTCCTTCAACAACCAGTGCTCATTCCTCCTAAGGATGACTAGCCCTTTTACCTATATATTTCTTCCACTGACCATTATCTAGGTGTCATGCTCACGCACAAGAATGAGTAGTAGTGAGAACAAGTGGTTTATTACATAAGACACACCCTTCTTGACTACGAAACTAGATATACCCACACTGAAAAACTCTTCTTAGCCTTAGTTTTTGTCACCACCAAACTCTGCCATTACCTACTCAATCACAAAAACTTCATCATTACTAATACTGATCCATTACACTATATGTATGCCAAACCCTATCAACATCAACATGTCACATGTTGGCTTATGCTTCTTTCCAACCTTGACCTTGAATTCATTCATCAAAAGTCCATTGAGGTTTAGGCAATTACTCGACAACCGGCTAATGCACCTATTTCCAGGATCAACCATCTAACTTTGACTTCCAAGATGAGTCTATAGCTACCCTTTCCTTGGATCAACCAAATGACACTCTTCTTTGATGGCTCTAAGTGTCAAAGCATGGGGATGGGTTGGTGTTATCCTCATTCCTCTTGATGGTGAACCTATGCCTTTTGTCTTTCAAACTTGATTTTGATTGTATAAACAATATTATGGAATACGAAGCACTCGTATTAGGTCTCCAGGCTGCATATGCCTTATATGTTAAGACAATCAATATCTTTGGTGATTCTTAGTTGGTCATAAACCAATTCAATGGTATATACCAGTTTTGTAATGAGATACTTCAAAAGTATAAGCAACACATAGACATACTTTTGACCACCTTTGACCGTTATACACTTCAAACCACCCCACGTTCTACCAATAAATTTGTGGATACCATGGCCTGCTTAGCTTCTTAGATACCTACTTCACCCGCTAACTCTAAAATATTTATCACCATACAAAGGCTACAATCACCCTCTTATTTACCTCGTGAAGTTTACTCCATTAGAACCATTTCCCCTAACCCATGTGACCTTTGGTATAAGCAATATGCAGACTATCTTTCTTTTTCCATTTTACCCATTGATCTCACTCATAATGGACAACAGGCCTTTCTTAAAAGTGTCTCCTGTTATGTCCTCATAGGTGGTCTCCTTTACAATCATGGATTCGACGGAATTATCTTATGATGCCTTATAATTTTTGAAACTCCCTACACCATTAAGGAATTTCACGATGGAATTTTTGGAGGTCACTTTAGTGGTTTAGATGTTGCAAAACGCATTCTTTTCCTGGGCTATTATTGGCCAACCATAAACCGTGACTGTTGTGAGTATGTCCAACATTTCATGAAATGTCAGCAACATGCTAATCTCCATCACACACCTAGTCATGCCTTACAGGTTATACAATACCTTTGGCCATTCTCTTAATGGGGTTTGGATCTTGTCAGTGTGATCAACCCCCATTCTTCACAATGCCACAAATGGATCATAAATGCTACCGAATATTACACTAAATGGGTAGAGGCCGTTCCCCTTACTTCTACAAAATCCAAGAAAATATGTGAATTCATCAACCATCACATCATTTGTCACTTTGGTGTTCCTCACCACTTATTTATCCAAAATAAGCCCATGTTTATTTTTGGCTAACTCCTCCTACTTTTTCTTTGCTGGTACTTAAATGAAATTTTGGCATGCTTCAGGGATAAAAAAAAATTTGGTTATGATTTCATTAGATAGATAATTTCTCCACCTTTCCAAAAGGTAAATAAGTCCTCCTAACTCCTGTATTTTTTGAGTTATGGCTCGGCGGAGTTTGGAGGGGAAATTTTCCCTAAGCGGACCCGCGGAGGTAAGGAGGAAAATTTTCTAGCGAGTCTCGGGCCAGCAGAGTGGAGTTGGAAAATTTTCCAAGGAAATTTCTAGGTTGGTGGAGATAAGGATAAAATTTGGAAAATTAGCCCTTATAGGGAAAAAGGGCACAAAGTCAAATTTTAGCCCGCAGGCCTGAAGAAGGAATGAAGCGCACTCGCGGGCCAAGGAAAATATTTTGTCACTAAGATTTTGGGGTGAAAAGGTTAAATTTGAAAGTAGACTTGTGGATCTGAAAAAGGGAAAGGAAAATAAATTGCTTGAGTCCCATGTCGAATCGAGAGGACGACATGTGTCCACATCGGAGCGAAGGTTGGGTCGGCGGGGGTTTTTGGGAAATTTTCCTAGGCAGTGCAAACGAGGTAGAATGTTATTCTAAAGCCCACGAATGAATTAGAAGCTGACACATGTCATGCAAACCTAAGGGGAAATGGAGAATTTTGGGGAATTTTTCCAAAAGGGAAAATTTTAAGGTTTGACCCCGCCGACCCCAATTTTGACTCTATTTTTACCAGTTTTGCCCTAAATCTTCAGAGGGCCATATCTTTCAAACCAGAGCTCAATTTTTCATGATTTTGGTGTCATTGGAAAGATATTGAAATTATTTACATGATTGAAGCTTAAATTTTGGGTTTTGGTGAAGATTCATGTGGGGAAATTGGGAAAATGTCTCTAGTATCGAAAATTCAAAAATTAGATTTCCACCTACCATATTTAATGAGGTATGGGAAATTTCCCTTCCCGTAGGCTTGAATGCATTGGCAAGGGATTTTCAGAGGTGTCCTTGCTGTTTTAATGGATTTTTTGGTTATTGGGTGAAAAAAATGGATTTCCCACATTCTCTCTCCTTTGTTCTGTGTTTTCATCAATAAAAAGCCAGTTTTGGCTCATTTTGTAATGGTTGGATGTTATTGCTTCTGCAAGCTCTTCTTTTATCCTTAGCAGGTGGATTTGAAGGAATTTTAGACCTCTCATGGATATTTTAGAACATTTTTTGCCTCTCTACCATTTTAATGCATTGTATCAAACTTGGACATGATAATGTATGTTCTATGATCAATTTTCAATCCTCTCATGCATTTATTATTGTCTTCTAATATTTCATTGTATTATGGTAATCTTTGCATGTTTTGATGTTGCATCCTCATGATCTGTGTCTATTTTTTCAAAACAAGAAGTTTAGCACTCCTTTGGTGTATCACTATTCTATTTTTGCTTAGTTTTGTTTCCATTTCCATTCATTCTCTCAACCATGTCTCCTTGGTAGTTTTAGAGTAGGATTTTGAATCGAACCTTTGAAAAAATTACATGCGTATTAGTAACCATCCTCAATCTCAAGAGTTTTCTCAATTTGTAAGGTCCCACACTTAAGGAAAACTCCATGTTGTGTATTCACACCAAATTGACCATTTCCCAACAGCAAATCTGAAGGTCATTTTGGGGGTCATGTGAATCTGCACTAACAGCTTTGCATGCCCGTGGGAGACTGGGGTTAGATATTTCATCTTCTCTTAGTGTCTCATGCAAAAACAATAAATACAACACCACCATGTGCCACTAATAGTTTTGGCATGCCCGGTGGCACCCAAGAGGTCTTTCACTTCAATTTTTGTAGGTTGATGTGTTCCTGTTTAAAATTTTAGCCTTTGGAGGCACTTAAAAACACATTTGGTGACTCCATCTGATTAGAAACCCATCTTTAAAGTTGCATACCTTGTTTCCATTCATTTTATTTCAGTTTTCATTCCATCTCTTCATTCTTCTTTCATCCCATGAAGTTTTGCAATCATGATTTCATTTCCCCATGGAATCTATAATTTTAGCAATAGCAATGTTTCCCAACTCCAACATGTTTTTCAAATCCTCTAGATCAGCATTTTGATCAAATTCAAAACCAATATGCATACCCATCTGAGTAATGACAAAGCCAGTTTGGATATGAAGCATATCAAGCACAAGGGTGCATAGATTGTGAGGGAATTAAAGAAGAAAATGTAGATCTATTGGAGAATATCCAAAAAATGGAGGCAAACATGGTGCAGTCAAGAGCTACAGCTCAAATGGAGGCTTTCAGAATTGCTTACAGGGCACCTTGTCCATAGTTTGGCCTTTTTCCAAGACATTTGCAGCCCTTAGGAGAAGCTTGAATTCATGATTGAGATGCTACCCCATCTTGCAAAATGGCCTAAGGAGATCAAGGCTTATGAGTTGAGTCAAGACAACCTTGTCAATGGGTAAGTCCACTATCTCATAGCTTTTCTTTTTCTCTTTCTAAGTAGCACCATCTCAACCCAAGCTCCAATTTCCGGGTTCCCAATTTATGTCCCAAAATTTGATTCCATTTCTCCTTTCCCTAGTCTTCCACCCCATTTCAGTTTGTCTTCCCCTTTCCCTTCCAAACAGCCATTCCCTCCAAAGAAACAAGAGGTTCTACCTCCTCCACCACCACAAATAATTGCAAAACTAGTTGAGTCACAACCCACCCCTCCTCTTTCATTCCCAAATCCATGTTGGGAAGATGAAAATCAGAAATCCAGTCAAGGAGAACAACAAGAAGAGGATCCTAAAAGAAAATAAATGATAGACAATATGAAGAGTTGGGCTCTCAAATTCGGGATTACAAAAATCCCTTGATGGTGAAGCCAAAGGAGGAAGTTGGGGTTGAAAGACAAGTTGTAAACAAGGCTGATTTTATAGCAATAGTGAAGCAAGAAAAATAGAAGTTTGTTTGTGATAAGTTGGGTGTCCACGTTGGCACTTTTCCCAAAGAAAATCCTGATCCAATTTGCACTACAAAATCAGTCATTATGGAGGAAGAAAAACCAGCTTCAAAATTTCATTTTGAGGAGCAAATGGATGAGATCAAGTCAGTTTTGCAATAGCGAAGAAGGAATCATTATTGATACATTTTTTTCTTTCATTTGAAGTGGCTGATTTGATCAATGAATCCAATATGGAGGTGAACAAAATAGGTCCAAATTGTGAACAAGAGGCATAAGAAATTTCATGTTTCTCTCCCACTTCATCTCTCCAAAAATCTGATTTTTTGGATGAGTTTGAATTGACAAGTTTCATGTTTGAAAATGAAGTTACACATGGTGAAGAAAATGCAGATTTGAAAGTCACCATGCAAGAGGAAGAGACTTTGTTGCAGCAAGACATTGAAGAGTTTGATTGCTTATCAGACTTAGAAGAATGTTTGGATGAGGAGCCAGCTGAAATTACAACATTTTCTTCTCCATCATTCATTCTTCAGCATCAAGAGCCTATTGCCATAAAGGAGAACATTGAAAAATAGTAGCCTATGTTTTGTAACAGCCTTTTGGAACCAAGATTGGAAGATTTAAATCTTCCATGTGCTTCATGGGAAAAGGAAGGGAAAGAGCAAGAGATTTTCACCACTTCTTCCACACCATCCACTCAAGAAGGTCCACAAGAAGACTCCATTCTTGGAGTTAGATTTTAGAGAAATGGGCACATCCAAAGGATCATACCATGCCCAATTAGGTACTTGGCTTCATTAGAACCAAAAGAGAAACCAAAACCAGTCATGTTTATTTCTGAGCATGAGGATGAGCATCAAAGTACCAAGGATCAGCTGCAATGCCTCTTTAATCCAAATGTAGAGCAACTAAAAGAGGTATTTGATTTGTTTACAATACCTTGATGATTTGGGTGGAGGAAAAGATTCTTCTCAGTTTTCCACTCATACTAACAGCCATGATCAGCTCCAAATCATTTGCATGGCTGCCATTTTTGAGGAAGGGAAGTTATTTCTCCCTACCAGTTGCAGGCTTTGTTTGAGCTCCCTTTTCTCTTGGTTAGAGTAGTGTAGGTAGGTTTTCTTTCAGTAGAATAAGTGCTTGTGTACACTCTGCATATCCCACTTGGGGTATGTATGATTTTCATGTTTGTACATAGTTTTTTTGGTGATAGTTTTGCTCTTGCATAGTGCATTGTTTTGTCTTTTGATCACAATCGGTTTCAGTTTCAGTGGTTTCCAAGAGGCTTAAAAGGGAAATTTTTCAAGAGAAGATCAGTTATCAAGCTATCATTCAGGACTCCATGCCCAATGGATGCTTCAAGGAAGTTGGTATTTTCATCTAGTAGGCAGATGACCCCTCTGAGTCGCAAAATTGTTATCCAAAATAAGCCCATGCTTATTTTTGGCTAACTCCTCCTTTTCCTTTGTTGGTACTTAAATGAATTTTTGGCATGCTTCAGGGACTCAAAAATTTTAGGTATGATTTCATCAGATAGATAATTTTTCCACCTTTCCAGAAAGGTAAATAAGTCCTCCTAACTCCTTGTATTTTTTGAGTTATGGCTCGGCGGAGTTTGGAGGGAAAATTTTCCCTGGGTGGGCCCGCGGAGGTAAGGAGGAAAATTTGTCAAGGATTCTTAGGCCGGCGGAGAAGAGTTGGAAAATTTTCCAAGGAAATTGGTGGGTTGGTGGAGACAAGGAGAAATTTTGGGAACTTATCCCTTTTGAGGAAAAAGGGCACAAAGTCAAATTTTAGCCCGCAGGCCCAAAGAAGGAATGAAGCGCACTCGCGGGGCTAGGGAGAAAATTTTGCCACTTAGCTTTTGTGGTGAAAAGGTTAAAGTTGAAAATAAGCCCATGGATCCAAAAAATAGAAAGAAAAATAAATTTCTTAAGGCTCATGGTGAATCATAGGGCACCACGTGTCCACATCAGAGCGGAGGTCGGGCTAGCGGGGGTTTTTTGGGAAATTTTCCCAAGCGGGTAAATGGGGTAGAATGTTATTCTGAAGCCTGCAGATGACTTAGAAGCTGACACATTTAATGCAGACATGAAGGGCCATGGAGAATTTTGGGGATTTTTTCCTAAAGGGAAACATTTAAGGTTTGAGCCCGCCGACCCCAATTTTGACTCTATTTTTACCAATTTTTCCCTAAATCTTCAGAGGGCCATATCTTTCGAACCAGAGCTCAGATTTTCATGATTTTGGTGTCATTGGAAAGATATTGAAATTATCTACATGATTAAAGCTTAAATTTTTGATTTTGGTGAAGATTCATGAGGGAAAATTGGTAAAATGTCTCTATCATTGAAAAAGGCAAAAAATCATATTTCCACCTACCAGATTTAGTGAGGTGTGGGTAATTTCTTGTCTTGCATGCTTGAATGCATTAGGAAGTGGATTTGTAGAGGTGCCCTTCAAATTTTAATGGATTTTTTCAGTTAGTGGGTGCAAAAAATGAATTTTCAACATTCTCTCTCCTCTATTCTACGTTTTCATCAATAAAAAGACAGTTTTGGCTCATTTTGTAATGGTTGGATGTTCTTGCTTTTGCAAGCTCTTCTTTTCTCCTTAGCAGGTGGATTTGAAGGATTTTCAAACCTCCCATGGAGATTGTAGCATGTTATTTTCTTCTCTGCCATTGTAATTCATTATATCAAACTTGGAAATGATAATGTATGTTCTGTGATTGATTTTCAATCATCTCATGCATTTATTATTGTCTTCTAATATTTCATTGCATTCTGGTAATCTATGCATGTTTTGACAATGCATCTCATGATCTGTGTCTATTTTTGCAAAACAAGAAGTTCAACACTCCTTTGGTGTATCACCATTCTATTTTTTCTTAGTTTTGTTTCCATTTCCATGCATTCTCTCAACCCTGTCTCCTTGGTAGTTTTAGAGTAGGATTTTGAATCAGAACCTCTGTAAAAATTGCATGCATACACCTAAACAGAGGAGTAGGAACCAACCTCAATCTGGAGAGTTTTCCTAATTTTCAAGGTCCCACACTTAGGGAAAACTCCATGTTGTGCATTTACACCAAATTGACCATTTCCCAACAACATATCTGAAGGTCATTTTGAGGGTGTTGTGAATTTGCACTAACAACCACCTCATCACTGATATTGGAAAGAAATTCAAAAACAAAACCCTATGCAAAATATGTGATGCATCTAGTATCCAACTTAGTTTTTCATCACCCTATTACCCACAAACTAATGGTCAAACCGAATCAACCAATAAAACCTTGAGCAATATTCTTATGAAGGTAGTTAATGATACTAGGAAAGATTGGCATACGCACATTCCTTTCACCTTGTGGGCTTATTGCACTAGTATTCACACTTCGACTACTACCACACCCTTTTCTCTAGTCTACGGTACCGAGGTTGTCTTACCTCTCAAAGTCTAGATTCCATCTCTTCACATCTCACTACAAGATCATTTAGAGTAACTTGAATTATTAGATGAACGTTGTCTCAATGCTCTTGACCATCTCCAAATCTACCAAAAATGTATCAAATGTGCCTATGACAAACATGTTCATGAATGAACCTTTCAGGTTGGTGACCTTGTCCTAAAAGAAAATCAACATGTAACTAAAGAGGAGAAAAGTAAATGGGGAAAATTTTCTCCTAATTGGCTTGGACCCTATATCGTTACCCATGCCTATAGATCAGGTGCTTATCATTTTTCGTCACTCAAAGGTAAACCCAAACTTGAACCCCTTAATGTCTTTCATATTCGACCATTTTATTATTGATATCAAGTCCTATATCCCTTTTTTTAGTTGATTACTCATCCCTTGAGCATTTTTCACCTTCCATATTACCTATTTTTAAGATCCACGACTGAACAAGAATAATGTGATTACCTATCACCATTTCAGCCTTATCTTCAATATGAGTACCACATCTCTACTCATAGCATGATTCTCATGGATAATTTTTGTCTTCTTCTAGATGGAATCCCATGGTCTTTCATCATTCAAAACCACCCCTTTCATAGTTAACTCCTGGGTACTATGGTTTTGTTGTCCGAATAAGAACCTACTCTTCCTCTATAGTCTTGTCCATGACTTAAACATCCAAAACAAAAAGGGATGTAACTCCTTGAGTCAAACTTCTAGAAAAGCTGACTCCCTCAAAAGGGACATCTCTTCACTATAATTCTACTGGTATAGATAGATTTCTCCCTTGAAGGAAAACTATATAAATTCATTACAAAAATATAATAAATATCTAGAAGCTTCCCACATTGATTAGATTCATGAAGACCTCAAGGAGATAATATACTCATCCCATATAGACTTCCCGCATCGATCAGTCTATTAAAAACAAAAAAATGAAGAAAAATATGAAATTTTCGTCATAAATTTGCCTATTTTTTATCATGGGTTTCTTGTTCCGAAATACACATTATCGTACACTAAGTTACGTTAAACCACTCATTCTCAGCTCCTTGCCTTTTTAGCCTAATTTCCTCGTTACGCAAGGGACTTGCCACAATCGTGACATTTTCATGATTATTTTACCTTCTTCACCCTTAGAATGGTCCACTATGCAATGCCTTTAGGGTCTTAAATTCATGAGTCCCTCTTAGGTATGGTCGACTCATTAGGATTCTTATCAATTAAGTAGCTCTTTTACCACCTCATACCATTCACCTTCCTCATTACTTATTGATTATCCTATACAGGACCAGATCATCGACACTTATATTTAAAAACCACTCAACCATGCCTATGACCTAAAATCAATCATGCCTATGACCTACATTCAACCATGCCTAACACCTATCCACCCATTCCTCTTCTTCCTCCTAATCTTCCCTAACTTATGGGAGAACTACATCGGCTTGAGGTCCCTTTTTTGTCGAGACTATGTAGGTAGCACTTTGAGGGCATGGGGCCCTTGGAGGTTAGCTCGGCCACTCTCTACCCTAACAAATTCCCCCTTTCCCTTTCCTATTTATATTCTACCTTGGTTAGTTTCATTTCTATATCAATAATTAGAAATTAAACCAAACAAGCAACAATTGCTAAACATCTTTACCATCAGAATTTACACATTCATTTCATCACATCTACCAATTATTTACCATAATCATACATTTTCCTATAAATCATCTTAACACGATCCATACCATCACAAATTACACACATTAATGAATTAAAAATTCAATCAACCATAAAACCCGACTCAACCATGCCTAACCAACCTAACTCCACCATGCCTAAATCAACCTGACTCAATCATGCCTAAACCGACCTAACTCCATCATGCCTAATCCACCTAGTTTCCATCACATACACACATAATAACATAAATGAAAATCAATAACCCCATTCATGCTATAAGTACCATCAGCTATAAATCAGAAAGTCTATGTATACACACATGTGTACATGGATATAAATAAATACCAGTCTCTCATAAACTCTCATATACAACCTCACCATCTTTGGCACGCAGCTAGTATATGATCAAAAATAACAAAACTCTCATCTACATCCTCACTCTCTTCAGCACGCAAGTCGGTATATATCAAAAATAAAAAACTATACAAAATAGGAGGTACATACGGCTATTAGACATCACCCTACTAGATATCCTCCATATATGTCTCACCTATCTCCTCCTCCTCTACCCTCGTACAATGTCTAGCTAGCATCTCACCACCCACCATCGGTCCTGGCCGGATCTCTTCTGGTACCTCACCTGTAGCTAGCCTCCATGAACCGGTGGCCTTGCCCCGATCCTTTCTCGGTGCTCGATGCTCCCCTATTTTCTCCACATTATGGGTGTGTGACCTAGTCCTCTCACTCGAGGTTTGTTGTGCTCTATACTCTCCATAGGATAGGAAATATATCCCTGCAGCCATCAGCTGATCCTGGTAATACCTCACCTTACCTAAGGCATCCCTCAACCTACCTATAGGTATTGTCTGTGGTGGTTCCATTGACCTTAGACCCTATACCTATCTCTCGGGACCTGTCCCTCTAGTACTATAAAGAGGTACCTTGTCCTCCGTGCTTGTGCTTGTCTAAGGGACCCTAACCCTATACATGTATCTCGAGCCTCGAAGGGCCACAACTTTTTCCTGTGTAGTGGCCAACTAGCCCTGTAAACCTGTAATCTACACCTGTAGGACGGCCACCTATACCCCATCCCCATCTCCACCTTGTGTAGGTACCTATCCTTGTGCTACCTGGGCCTGTAGATTGGCCACATGTTCCTAAAAAATAGCAACCTATGCCTCTTAACCTGTCACTACCCCTACACTATCCCCAACTATATAATCGGGGTAGACACACCCGTAGGGCATCCTCTACATTGTAAATATGGCTAAATCTGCTTTACACTGCCACAGCCTCGGTGGTACTACTTGTAAATGTGTAGCCCACCACTATTTATATCTATAAATAACCTCGACATCATCAATCCCTTGGTATACTACCTTCTCCTCTTACCTTGTCGGCATTGTCGGTTGTTGTAGAGGCATAGGCCTCTCCACGTCATCCCTTCTATACTGTGGGAAGGGTGGGGGTATGTCTTGAAGTATCCCAAACTATCACCTAACCATGTCAATAGGTATCATCTTGTGCTCTCTTACACATTTCCCCTCTATCCATCGAATAATTTGTAGCTCCTGTAGCTCCTCCCAGCATCCGTCCATATGATGGAAAACCCACATAGGGCCTCCAAATAATTTCCACGCTAGACAACCCCTCTAGCAAACACTTATAATAGGCTATATCATATGTCACCCTGGCATTCCGAATGGGCATACCAACTGGACACACACACATGATGTGCTCGTATGCCCAGTAGTGTAGTAGAAACATGCAACATAGACTAAACCTCTCATAGCCTCCCATAGGCCCATAACTCTCTATATAGCTGCACTAAGAATGTTGGTGCCCATATAAACCAGGTCCTATCATCCATCATGTCATGAAGAACCCCCATCAATTCCCATGGTAATCTTCCACCCTCCGCGTCTAGTAATGTAAAACAATAAACTACCTCCATTAGTAACACCACTAGCCTCATCTTCTCTAAATGGGCCTGGTACATATCTCTCGTAGCTCATACTGGTGCTATGGAACCTCATCTCTACTAGCCCCTCACCAAACATGGTTAACATCAACTCCTCAGATTCCTATGAGGAGATAGAATACACCTGTGTCCCCATTATCGGTAACCACAGGATCATATACACATCGTCTAGGGTGTTTATGATCTCACCCATCGGTAGATGGAAGGTATTGGTCACTAAGTCTCATCTATCGATGAGGGTGACCATGAAACTTAGCTCTAGACTATGTATTGGTAGCGTCTGACCCCAATTAGGCTAACCTCTACAACATAGTGCCAATCATCAGCTATTTCACTCCCTCATACCTCCACAAAAAGGGGTGCTACCCTTTCCTACATCCGTAGTTGGTCCCTCACTTGCACCCAACAAAACACACTATTGTCAAAACCTTCCCATACCAAACATGTATTATACCCAATAAACCTTTTCCCCAACCCTTATTACTTATTATACCCACTCTACCAATTTTCCCTTGCTAAACCACTCTTTTCATGCACATTATACCTATTCCCTACTCACTACCCTTTGTAAACATATTACCCTTACCATTATCACTCCCCTTACTTCTATCTCCCATCCCTTACCCTTATTTTCCCAGCCTTTTCTACCTATTGATCTATTCTCCTCTAACCCCAACTAGCATCAATTCCTTATGACCGACATCAGTCCTACTACATAATTGATGTTGGCAATTTCCAACCAACGTTTTCCAACCCTTGACCTTTGTTGGTCACTATCGTGGAGCCGAATACATCCAAACCCCCAATTTTCCAAACCTTTTACAAACTAGCCTAATCACCAATCCTACCCTACCCAAAGCTAACCTAAACCCCTCCCCACCCCTATTTACCCAACCTCGGACCTCCCCCCTCCCTCATTTCACCAATTTTACCCACAAATTTAATTATATTTCCCTACCCAAAAACCCATACCCATATCACCCTTTTTATTTTTCCATACAAAGAAAGGTTGAGAACCTACCTCATCTCGGTGTCGTTGACATGGTGGCATGTCTAGCCACTACACCAGTGGTCCACCTAAACCCTCTCCCACCTCCGTCATGCCATAATCTACCTCCAATATCTCCACCAATCACCTCACTCTGTGCTTTGATCTCATGGACCCATCTACTGGCTCCTCTAACCAACTGGATCTCTCCACCTCAGCAAGATCTCATCCCTTGTACTCTTTCCTCAATAAATCACAACTTGTTCAATGTTCTATTATTTTCCCCTATTTGGTAAACTACAAATGATTCCATAAAAGTGGAAATTTCCTTTTAACCACACCTTGACTTGACCGACATTGGCTATACCTAGAATGACATTGATCTTGTGCCCTAGAAAATTGTCTTCAGATTATACCGATATTGACATCGGTCTTGTGCCCTATAAAATCATGGTCGGTTTACCTAGACCGTCACCATTCAACATGACTAGCATCGGTTACCTATCATACTCTTGTCAATACCCTTTCCCCATTTCTGACCAAAATTTACCCTTCCCACCACCTTGTTGACCTTACTCACCCTTATTGCCACCTACCTCCCCACCCATCTTACCTACACCCATCCTAAATTGTGTTAAGGGACCTATTGTTTTTACCATACCTTGGCCGTACCCATACCATGACTTATATGCCTTGACCTAGAACATTGTTCGTGACCTTTGAACCCATGTGCTCGTTATACCTTGTGGAGTTATTACCCGTGTTTTTTTCCTACCGACCTTACCTTGCCTATTGTCATGTTGTTTATCTTGACCCAACCTTTGGTGTACCGGAACATACCTAAATGTTCCCACACCTGACCTCTATTGTGTTTCCACACCATATCCTTACCCTAGATACTGGACTCACTTCAACCCTATTTAGATAGACCTATCAACCTTGGATGATGTAGAGTTTACAAGCTCTTCACCCTGGTACCGTGTCATAGTTTATACATGTGTGTGTGTTTGACTGTCACTACCTTTGACCCTAGCCCATTTTCCTATTTTCCTGATTTGACCTTTACCCCATTACCCATTTTTACCTCCACCTACCCTCCCCACACCTACCTACCTAACCATTGATTATGTGGATATTCCCATGTCCTCACCTATTGCATCTTGTGATGATGGTACATGTTTTTCTTAGCCTAATAGCCTTACCTTTCCTATGGCCATGACCCTTATCCAAAAAAACCTTGACCTTTTGACCTTTTGGATGTACCGGAACCACACCTATGTGTTCTTACATCTTACCTCATTGAGTTCCCGGACCATATCCTTTACCCTGATACCGGACCTCAACAAAAATCGTTTGGATGACCTTTATAACCCTAGCTAATGTACATTTTTTATATATATAGCAACCCTTGTATCTCATGGAATTTCACAATGTGTGCATACATCTGAATGCTCTACCTAATTACCCACCCTACCTCTTACCATAACCATGCCCTCGACCCTCACTTTTTTCACACTTAGTCCTATTTTCTCATACCACCCACCTCCTCATTTTATCAAACCACTCACCGCTTGCTTCTCTCACCTCATCAGTTCCTAGTTTGAGGGGGTTACCTTCACCCACACTTGGGGCAACATTACCTTCACCCACACTTGGGGAAACATCACCTTCACCCATACATGAAGCAACCACATCTTATTTTTGTCAACGCGCTACCAATACAAGCTACGCAACAAAAGGGGAAAAATGTAGACACCAAAATTGGGTCACACTCCCCTTGTCCCCCGTTGAATAACCAACTCAAACATATTCACCTAACCATGGCCCCTTTCACCCCACATTAATATTAATTTAATTAACTTAATTAAATTAATACCCATCCTCACAATATGCATTACTTAATTATTTTAATTAAGCTAATTTCCACCTCACCCCTCCAACTCACCCTAGGCCTATTATTGGCATGTTCTCATAATTAAATAAGACATGATCTTACTTCCCTTAATGAGCTAGGATTTTTTCTAACCCTACATAACATGCCTAAGTTTTCTCTAACCACATTCCTGCTCATTAGAAGGAAACTTCCGTTCGATCCATGGGAATAAACCAACCTAGCCCAAGAAATCAAAGGGATCTACCATTTTTATTAAACCTAGGTAACCCACCTTAACCGAAGTCATTCACCCCTAAACCGATGTCGCTTAGCCCAAAACTATCATCAATTACCATTTATTCACCTTAGCAACCTTGTTTTTGGGTTGGCACATTCTAAGAGCAAGAGGATGAGAAGAGAGCTACATGTAAGCAGAACCAGAGTCTTTTCACACACCCAGACATCCATAGCCAAAGATCAGGATAGATCCATAGCATTTTGCACTCATGGTAACATTCCGAGAAGCATCACTATTGCACCAAGCTCCATTCCACCAACTGATCATCACCACCACCCAACCATTGGACCTACAACATTGGTAAGTGTTTTTATCATTAATAATTTCCATTCTTATTCTACTCATAGAGTTGTTATCATTTATGTTATCATTCTTCCATTAACATTCCCATTCCTCTATAGCCTTCTTTCTGGAAAACTCAAAAACCTCACCCACCCTTTTATCAGATCACCTATCCTGGCCCTTCCACCTCTCTGAGTGTTCTCAACATTCCCATAGACCTCTCCATCCCCTTCTTTAGCTCCATCTAACCTCACCTAGACTCTACAATAAGGTCTTCATTGAACTACTGTCACACTCTACTATACAAACACCAGCTTACCCATAACTGTCTTTGGTCTCCCTTAAACTATTTTCATTTATACCCAACCGACATTGGTCTCTGTGTTTCACACCCTGTTCCAATAACAAAACCAAACAACCTTTTACCAAATAACCTAAACAACCCAGAACCTGACCCCAACTAGTTCCAAGACTCTTACATTCACCAACCCTTCGATCGACTATATCCTAGCCTATTATATTAGATTTTCTTATTGTGATTGAATGAGATACCTAAATCATATCAACTACAATAGGAATTTTCTTATTTCTCGCATTAATTTTTTTAAACAATGGATTGACAACCATCTAGGAGTATCACACTTCTCGGATCTAGCATACGCTAGGAAGCCTACTATTATATATTATTTAACTATTCTTTTGTGGTGTTGTTTTCTATTTCAGGTAGTTCCTCCCAGCCAAAAGGAAGCTCTCACAATCGGCATTGGATCGAGAAGTCAGAACGCATGCAACAACCATCAACCGATCAACAATAACAAGTATTCCTCCTCATCCCTTACCCTTATCTATTTCATCTCAATAAAGTAAAGAAAATTGTGAAATGACACTACTTCATCAAAATCACCTGAACTAGAAGAAAAAGGTAGAGAAAGATAATTTTTCTATAAAGTTACGAACTACCCCTCTATTTAGTGTTGCAGTTGTGTAACCATCCCAGAAGTTTTGTAACCTTCCCTTGCATAAAAGGGTGTTTATGAAACTGTTGTGTGGGCTTCATAACCACTGATCTCGCAAACATTGGCGTTCTTGTCACTTATGGATGAAACTTAAGAATAGAGTCATGAATGACAAAAAATTCAAGCATCTCATCCACATCTCTTCCTTGGAGGATGCTTCTCACTCTCAAGTGCATAGGAGGGCATAAGAAGAAGGATATTTAAGGGGGAGCATTAGCCATAATTAATTATTGAAAGACAAGAAAATTTATATGCAAAGAGTGTGAGAAAGAAAACCATTAAAGTTGGAAGTGATTTTATAGAATCACAGTGTAGAAACAGAGCAACCAAGTAAAGAAAGGAGGTGTTACAATGTTTATCTTCTTTCCTCTTGTTGTAATATGTATTTCTAAACAATTGGCCACTAAATTTTGGGAAGAAAGATAAATTTCCTTCCTACTATTTTTCCCCGAACTTGGGGTTTTTAGGATGAATTTGGTGTTGTATTGTGTTCTTTTATTGATGCAAACTCATTCTAAGTTTTAGTTTGTAAATTTTTTCTAAGTATAACAATAACTTTTGTGATCTTATAAATTTATAAAGCTCAAGTTTATAGATCAGTAGGGACTTACGCTCCATGAATATTGGGTTGATGAGTTGCATCTCTCGTGTTTTTAAGGATTTCCTTTTGCGACAGGAGTTGAAGGTTGCACACCGGAATCCAAAATTCTCTTCTTGTATCTTGTATTATCGAAACCTAAGCATGTGGCCTATTTGTATCATTCATAGTGTGGTTCATTACATAGAAGTCTTTGAAAAAAATAACATAAGGTTGGCCTCAGGAATGACTTCTAGAATTTCTTGAGTTTTTGTTTCATGTGCATTAGTGGAAGGCTCGCAATTAGAAGCATTTTGGATCATATAAGCATGTGTGTGTAAGTAATTGTCATATTTATTCCAACTATGAGACATATTACAAGGAAATAATAACCATTCAAACTCTTGAGCCATATTATTCTAAATTAGAACTAGTGCCTAACTTATGTTGGGTGTTGGAAGAGTTTGTGCAAGAGGAACCACTTACAAAGGGAGGTGTGCATTAGCATGTCATCTATAATTTTGTTGATTTTACCCATATATTTTGTTTTCATATTGATTTATGAAGGGTTGATGGCTCTAGTAATATACCCTTTATTATAACTATCTCTAAAGGCTTACGTATGTGTTTTTTCTAATGATATAAATTTATTGGATAAGTTCCTAATCAGGGTCTTCATTTCTTCATCTTCCTTTTTTTGCATGGGAGAGTGGGATGTGGATACAATGGGGCATGCTCTTCTTAGGAATAGGAGCAACAAAAGGCTAGGGTGCTTAAGACATTTCATGGAATAAGGGCATATGCAGCCTATGAGATAATTTTCCTACCTAAATGAGACTATTTTTTGCTTTTATTGCAATAATGTAAGTTGCGGTGTAAGGTTCTACCCCCCATGGACTGAATCATGACTGATATGTCACTATTCAAATCTTTTAGATAGTACCAAAAGCATGTTTGGTTATAGGCATTACATCTTGAAGGATTTTGTCCCAAGTCTTTTGAAATTAGTCATCTACTCGTTGGGCACTATTTTTCATTGTTTTCGCTTACTCCAACAAATATAGGTGATTTGAATTATCTTAGAAATAGTTGTAAAGAGTCATTCCAAGCTCATCCCAACTGGTAATAGATGCGGTCTTATACTTCAGCACCACTGAAGTGCTTTGAGCTTGAGAAAATCAACAAGAATCCTAACTGCTACATCATCATGTGTGACCAGATAGACAGAGAACACATAGGCTACATCATGGATGTGCTCTGAATCAATGCATTAGTTAACTAAGCTAAGAGAATTGAAACTAACACCTTAATAGTTCCAAAACTAAGTTAACTACACAAATATCATCATGTTAAGAGCTTAAAGAGACTAACTACCAACATTATGCATTAGAACTTGAAATGGAAATCAAACTAATATGTTAAGCACTTGAATCTCTACTCTTTAGATTACCAAAACAAATGAATGAACCTAGATAGATCCATGGCAATCAAAGTTGATTGTTTGATCTTCAAGGGTTTGGGAATGAAGGCTCATCAAAATATGGCTACAAGACCATTTTGATTATCTCCATATGACCCAAAATCTTGGATGGATGAAATGCAAGAATGAGGCTATTAGCTCAAATGAAATATGCTCTAAGATGAAATGCCTATAGTTTAGCTATATGCATGTAAGGTGTAAGTAGAAAGGTAGGAGGAGGGTTCTTTATATAACCCTCTGGATTGAAGGAGTGTTACATCTTATTGTATGTGGGATAATAGCAAAGCTAGGTTAGTTATGGATAAGCATGGTTTAGGAGTGGTTGAGTTTACTTTAGGGGAGTTTAATTTGTTCTCTAGTGACTCATGGGAGTTAAGGGGTTTATTAATTAATCCAAGTGATTAATTAATAGGTGTGTAATCTTATAGAAGCCTTATAGAAGAAAATTAGCATGATTTGTAGCTTGAAGGAGGTTTAATAAAATAAATGATAATTTGTTGATCTAATATAAGGGAATCTTAATTAATTAAGAATAATTAATTAATCTACATAGAAAGGGAAGTTGATCAACATAAGGTCATTAATCGGTGTCATTTGTTAGATAGAAGAGTTAATTAACTAACGTAATGTAATTAATTAATGACAATAGAAGAGAAAATGTGTGATATTGATGATATGTCATCAATTTGCGGAAGGGGTATAATTGGCACATTTTAAGTATTCAAATTTTTGTAGTTAAATTATGGGTGTATACATACTCAACATGGGTGATTTGATTCTCACTAGTGAAGTATAGAATAATTTTTAGAGTGGGTACTGGAATATCATGTTGCACATTCGGAAGGAGAGGACTTCCACCATTGAAGTTGGAAAAAATTTCATGGGTGGTGGAGTTGTCATGGTAATGTGATCCAGCTACCAAGAGGATGAGTGGAAAGTGCTTGGCACATTGGATATGGATATGTGTGTGTGGAAGTTCTACTAGTTCTTCTCTAAGATAGATGGAGGTTGATGCAGTATCGAATTTAGAAACACAAGCCCAGGGCGCACTGGGCACATAACTCATCCTAGATCGAGCATTCACCCGAATCACGCAAAGGTATCGGTCCTCTTTAGGGTTGCTTTTGCAGGATGTTAGCATGATGAAGACTTTAATCATTCAAATCTATATCTATTATATATTTCCAATAGTGCATATTCGATCCGATCTAGAAAATGAAAGCATTAAAGGATAACCATAATGGAATCAAACATGTAATATTTAATTATAACCATGATAACACCTTGTTTCAATGCATAATCCCCATTATATTAATTATAGTAAATATATATAAGCTTCATTACAATAATAGTAGTATACGCTCATGTGTGTAATAGATCTAGCAAAGATAATCTCCTATACCCTAGTTCTCACACGTATATCTATATTCCCTCTCTCATCATCATATATATCTATATATATTTTTACTACACAGATTTACTATGTATTTATAAGGGTGGGGACTTTCCTTCACCACTTATATAATCCCAAAATAGGCCACATGCTATTATTAACCATGTGCCATTACAAATATAGGCTCACATGCAAGATTGCTAACAATAGATCTCTCTTTTTCAACAATGAGTTTGTAATTCTATCTTTACCCCGCATCCATGAAAAGTGCTTCATATTTTATCATCCAAAAATAGCCAATGTGTGACACACAAGTCTCCAATCGGTTTGAGTGCTCCGCATGCTACCTCCAAAAATAGATCCTCATCATGAAATTGGCTAAGTCCTAAATCTGTCTTTGTTCTATGCACGATCCTTGTCGATGCTTTTCACCTTAGAATGTGCTCTGTTCTCCCATGTGACCCCTTCTGTATTTTCTTCTCTAATTGTCGTGGTCCAGTGGTCAACATTACCCCACACTAGTTTCATTGTTGACTCAAGAATGGCTGTCCCCAAAACAAATCAAAGAATATGAATAAAAGAATAGAAAGAATTTTAATGAATGAAAGAATTCCTTTAACCTACAATTTCTTATTTTGTAACCTAAATAATCAATTCTAGATACTCCTCTTTTATCTTTGCCTCTAATGGTTGTCAATCATTGAGCATAGCCTCTCAGTTTCTCTGGAATATCCATTACAATTTATTCTAATTCATCCCTTCCAATCTCTTCTTTTTCATTCTATAATAACAACACAATGTTGGACATGCCATTTATTCTTCCTTCTAATAAATCCATCTTTTGAGTGATGATTTTTCCAATCTCATCCACCTTTCCTTGTGAGGTTCTGAGTGGTTGTAAGGGCCTCGCGCTTCGCTTAACAAATGCTAGCCATTCTACGTGATCTGAATGTTTTATCCTTCATGGCCTTGAGGACCTCATTATCTTATAAAATGGTCCTAGTCCTTATAATAGCCTTTGGTGCTATACAAATATGTAGCGCTTGATTCGTCTTCTTAAGCCTCTTGCAAGCTCTAAAGCAATCCTTCATATGGTGTAATCTTCCACATCACTTGAATTATTTTCTCACTCTACTTCTTGTGTTGGATCCTTTGGCTAAGGCATATGCAGAGGTTCATCTGCAAGCACTAGGTCCACCAATCTACTTACATAATGTATTTCTGAAGGAAATGTCTTGGGTACCTTTAGCTCTAAGTGTGGCCTAGCCTTCATGACATTATCACCAATCTCCTCTTCCTTGCTGATAAACACAGTGTTATTCTTCTATGCCAAGTATTTTTCCTATTTTAGGCATGTTATTTCCTCATCATTAGTCTTAATCTCCTCCCTTATTTCCATAATTGTAGCAACTTTATCCATATTCTGACATGAAACTTTTGTTGATACCTTCACCGATGCATTACTCACTGTTCATCAAATGTAATAGTAAGCTTTACTTTTATGTATCTAGCCTAAGGTGTCTTTTTCAACCTCCTCAACATGATGACTCCTCACACACATAAAAATCTATTTCATCCATGTGTGTATGCATCACCCATGACAATTTCTTCCTTTTGTGTAATGTCACCATATCTCCATCCATTAACTCCCAACCGTATAACTCTTTTTGTGTAATTGTGAACTGGAAGTGGGCACGAAAATTTTACATGTGTCCTCGGTGTAACCCATGGTTAGTGGAATATACTCCCCACTTGTTCATCTTGATCTAGGTTGCTTCATAACTAGGGCTTCAAGATTTGGAACTTGTTGCAACTATGTCCCGAGTAGTCTTTGTTGTTGTCTCTTCGCCTTTTTTATTCCTCTTCTCCATCCTTCATTTCTTCATCTTTTTTTCTTCTAAATTCTCTAGAGGTGTAGGAGATTTGGGAGTGCTTTCCTTTGACTCTTCCACTTCCTCATTAAATTTTAATTTCATTCTAATTTTCTCAGTTGTCTTATTCTATGGAGAGAGTCAAGGTGATCTATGCATTGTTCACAAAGTAGCACCTTGGGTCTTTGTCCTCCTGAATACTCTGTTGAATCAGTGCTCTCCTTGGTCCACACCTAAGTCCTCTTCATCTTCGTCTTGTGGCTGAGGTGGAGTAGTTGCGTGCTCAACTTCATCCTTATTTGGAGGTTGTCTTCTACCTCTGTGTTCCAAGCCACCACTATCCTCATGCTCCTCCTCTTCATTATCAACACTAATTGTTTCTTTGGGATTAGATGTTGGAACATTTTCCATTATATGCTTACCCTTTGGCAGCCCTAGGAGTGTGAACTCATTATCCACATACTTAGCATTCTCTAGTTTGGGTTTGATTTGTAGGTACACAAGCACTGCTCTAGTGTCCCCAACTACCATGATCAAAAGTTTCATGCTTATAATATCTGAAAGAAGTATTTCAATGTATGCATTGCACCCTAGTTGTACATACTTATTCCTCAGAGTGTGGTAGTTGTAATCTACCTTATCTGCATTAAAGGTTAAGTGGCATGCATCGAGAACCAAGAACTAATTCCTAGAAATACCTTGCTATGAAGGAATATGGCAGTTTACACCATGGGCTCCAAGCCCTATCCTTCATTACAAATCGCGCGATGAAAAAAAAAAAAATTTGTGTACGAAAAACTAAACTTCCTTACCCACCATCGTAGGAAAATCCTTGGGTATACGCCACTCTTCCTCGAACGCCATGCGGATTCTATCATACCACATTTGCACCCTCTTCTTGAATGGTCTACTCATTGGTCCATCACACAAGTACTTGTCAAACCGTTCCACGGGTGACTTGTGTTCCATGGGGTACTCCCAAATCTTCTCCTTTGGTCCATCAGCACCCCAATCTTCATGAATACTAGGGATAATAACACAAAGCACCAAAAAAAAATTCACCCGTCCATGCTTCTTCAATGATTGTCTTTACTATGTGATATGTAATGTTGTAGACCACCCTTGAGACATCTTCTTGGTAACGTGTGACCACATTGTGTTTACCTACAAATACCTTCCTTGGTCATTCAACTTTGTCACAAGGTGTACAGATACCTACACTACTGGGTACTTCTTCAACTTGTCAATTTTCATGCCACGTGGACCCTTGGTATACTCCATATCCTTCCTCATCTCCGTGGATTTTGGCTTTATCAGTTAAATAATTATCTAGATCTAACCCTAAGGCCATTAGTCTGGTCACTCTTGAAATCAAGGTAGCTGTGATTCTTACCCTCCATCCGGTGAAGTAGAAGAAGTCCTCATGGAATCTACTCATCAGCCACCAATACAATGGCTCATACTTTCCAAAATATGGTAGCTCATACATCTGGTAGACTCCATTCCGCTTCAGCAATTTCTCACCAATGATCATCATATACTGGCATATCCTGTGTTGTGTGCTTGTTTGTTCACATGCTCACCAACTAATCAAGTTCCTTATTATCTGATGTTCAATGGTTGTAGTCATTGATTTTACATTAGTGGATATGGGAATCCCATTCTTGTCCCACAATCACACCCTCTAGATACTACATTTTTGAAAAATTACTCTAGGAGCAATTTCTTCTTCCACCTCAACCTTCTTCTTCCCTTTATCTCCTGTTGTGGGTGATTTCTTTGGTGCCATTTGAAAAATATCTCTTTTCTTCCTTTTTTGGTTGAGCAAGTTGAAACCCTAGCTTAAATCTCTGTGCCCTAGTGGAAATCATGTGCCCTAGTTCATTTGTAATGCATCTTATTCTCTCAAACCCTTCTCCTATGGGAACGAAAGCCTCTCCTATGCACAACCCTTCTCCTCAAATCTATTTTCACACTTTTCGCACCTTAATATGATTTCTCACCTCATTTACACTTAACCCTTTTTAAAAATCACAATTGCAATGATAAAAATCAACTCATATCCTGTCCTTATATAATATTTCAAAATTTTAGTGCATTTATTGCTCCTCCACCTACCAACAATCCTTTCATTAATTGACCATTTTCATTATTTCCACATGATATATCTTCGCACCTAAGCTATAACCTTCTAGCGCACTCATCTACCTTTTGGATGTAGACTTCTCTCCAAAGACACTTACATGCACCCGAGTACCTCATCACCGTACCTTCTACTAGCAGCTCTTCCTGCCCTTGCTTACCTCACGTTATACTTATTTCTCCATTCCTCTCTATCTATGGTCCTTGTGTCCAAGAAAAAAAAATTTAATTTTCCAACCTTGAATAGCACCCGTAGATAGTTCCTTTAATTTGGACTTATTTCCATCATTCTTGTACCTAGATATCAACAACCTACCCCACACTAAGGGTATGTGCAGTCCTCTACTTAGAAAAATTCTTGAAATAGTAATTAGCTTCGATGCGTAAACACACTTATTACACAAACACACCAAATAAATTTACAAAGCATATCAAAAAGAAGAAAACACACGAAGGGAATGCAGAATTGAAAACCTAATCTAAATGGTAAAACTAGCTTATTACAAACACCAAGAAGACTTATTTATAGTAGGGCTTCAGCCTACTCCCATTGAAGTAATCGAGTAACCATATTCCATCAAGGGCCTCTAACTAACAAGTTTCTAATTCAATTATGTGAGTGATAACATACGGTCCCAACCAATATATCTTGAGTTTTTCTGGATGACACAAAAAATTAGAATCATAAAGGAACACCATCTATCATATCTCAAGCTTTTTATCCCTGATGTGCCTATCATGTCATGCTTTCTACTTGGCCTTCTCTTTTTTTGACTCCAACGTGCTATGGCTCGTCGCTCATCCAAATTTATTAATTATTCAATCTGCTCTTGTAAATCTTGCTCATCAGTAAGACCTCTAGCATGTGCAATATGCAAAGAAGGTAACATAAATTCCATAAGAAGAACTGCTTCTACGCCAAACACTAACTAAAATGGTGTGGCTTTGTTCAACCTTTTATATGTTGTCTGATATGCCCAAAGTACTGCAAATACTTTATCATCCCAATCCTTTCTTCCAACATCACATATTTTTGTCAATGTCTGGCTCAAAATTTTGTTGAAAGCCTTAGCAGTCCCATTTTCTTGAGGATGATAGGATGTGCAATCATGAATTCATCCAATAAAATTCTGATTGTCTCATTAAGAAAATTTTTGCCCCTATCACTAGTCAAACTTAAAGGTCATCCATACCTTGTAATAATATTTTCCCAAAGGAACCTAGCTCTTGTGGCCATTGTATAATCTTTTGTAAGTACTTCTTTTGCCCACCTTATCAAATAATCATGCAAGTTATGATGTAACGTGATCTAGTTCTATTCAAAGATGTCAAAATATGACCCACAAAATATATAGCCCATTTTTCAAATGGTTTTTCACTAGTAATGGCTCTTAGAGGAATTTCATCTCGTTGACCTAGTTTCCCAAGGCATTAACAATGATCACAATTTTTACAAAATTCTTTACAATCCTTATACAGGGTCTCCCACCATAATCCAATGAGTAGAATCTTACACACAGTGGCATCAATGGCATAGTGGCCACCTGCAATACCACCATGATATTCTTCCATAATACCCATATGCTCATGTTCCAAAAAATAATGGTGTAATACTTCATCTCGGCCTAATTTGTACAAGTCACCACTGATTAACTTATAGTGG
The DNA here is from genome assembly GCA_018340775.1 of Taxus wallichiana var. yunnanensis. Taxonomy (NCBI): domain Eukaryota; kingdom Viridiplantae; phylum Streptophyta; class Pinopsida; order Cupressales; family Taxaceae; genus Taxus; species Taxus wallichiana. The sequence goes on along the minus strand of CM031244.1, from coordinate 46,341,794 downwards.
GTTGTGCATATAGAAATTTGTTTCTTCTCCAAGGATTTCATTCCTTCTAGTGACATCCCTATTCATAGAAATACATCAATTTATTCTAGTTCTGATGATGCTCATTGTAACCTATATAATTGTGCATCTGACATAGTATCCTCAATCACATGTGCTTCTTCTCATGCCTATATTCTTGATAGATGGTCTAGTCCAGAATTACTTTTCCTAGTTTTACCAAATACTTCAATTGCATGTGATCTCAGTATTAACAACAAATGGTGTAACTAGTAGGTACTAGCAGAATATATGTAGCACATAAATCATTGACAAAGCTTCGTGCTCTGTAGTTTTGTAATTCAGTTCACGTAGGAGTCATCTTTCTACTAGCAAAACAAATGGGATGATCTATAATACCTTCTCTAGGTTAATCCAACACCGTGCCAATGGTCATGTCAGAGGCATCAACATGTACATGAAATGGTTGGTCCCATGAAGGAAAACATAGAATAGGTGTGGTAGTAAGTTTTTCCTTTAACATCTCGAATGCACATTGTTGTGATTCTCCCTAATAGAATGTACCTTTCCCTTTCAGTAACTCTTCCAATGGTGTGGAAATTTTAGCATATCCTTTGATAAACTTTATGTAATATCCTATATAACCCAAAATCCATGTACCTCACTCGACGGTGTAGGCTCCCTTAGGCCTATAATGACTGGAACCTTAGCTGGATCAACCAAAAAACCCTCCTTGAAAATTATGTGTCCTAAAAGTATCCCAAATAGTGTAGCAAATATGCACTTCTTGATGTTTAATGAGATACTCAACTATCTACATCTTTCAAACATTAAGCGTGGATTGTCACTATGAGCATTAACTAATTCATACAACATCCAACTATTTAAATAGACCTATAAGAAGTTGTGAATAAATTCCTTAAATGATTGAACAACTAAGCGTGAAAATAGAGCAGTACATTTTTCAGACCAAAAGGCATTACAGTATAGGTGAAACTACCCCATTCAATAGTAAACATAGTATTTTCTTGATCCTCCTGGGAAATCCAAACCTGATGATACCCATAGAACCCATCTATAAACGAATAGATTTTGTGCCCTACAACACCTTCTAGTATTTCCTCTATAAATGGCGTGGGAAAGGGATCAGAACACATTCAACATTCAGCTCCTGTAGTCCACACAAATCATGATCCATCTATCCTTCTTAATACTTGATCACCATTGGACTAACCCATTCTCCGACTCATAAAGGGGGCTTGATAATTCTAGACTTCAACATTTTTTTCAATCTCTTCTTTGAAATTTTCATGTAAGTTGGGGTTCATCCCGTGCATGGTCTCCTTCTAACCAATCACACACCTTCTTTAAGCTTTATTTTCATCTCTTCTAATGATTCATGCATGCCTTTAAGTTCATGGTACCCCCTAGGGAATAAGTCTTGATAATCGCTTAGTAACTCTATGATTTTTTCCACTTCAAAGTCCCGGTAATCCCCAAATCTGCTTCCTTAGGCTTATCCTATGATATAATATTCACCTTCTTTGTCTTCATAGGTTCATGATAGGCTCGCGTGGTCGTATCTACACTATCCAATACCTCATGCCTACCTGTTAAATAATTTACATCTAGATTATCTTCTTCCTCATCATCCACTAAGTAGACCATTTTTATTTTTTATTTCTCAAGGAAAGCATGTTGAAGTAATGTTACATCAGCCACTATTTCTTCATCAAGATGCACCCTGAGTCTCCTTTATCCAATAAATATTGAGGTAATTGTTCATCTTTGGCACTATCTCCCATAGTTAAGCACTTTATGACTTTTAATGCTTCTTCCACTGGAGGCTTTGTAGAGAAGAATTCAAATGTCTCGATCATTCCTTTAATTAAATTATGCCAATTTCTGGTCTCTCTATGGAGTTTTTCATATACATACCAAGCACACGTGCATCCTTATAAAGTGGAATAATACTTGTGCACCCATAGCGAAGGTGATAAATCTTCCTTCCCTTCTTTCCATAGTCTCTCACACTTATGAGCGTGGTGTTGAATATGTTTTTTACCATGATAAGTGCATATTTGATTAGGTGCATTGCTCCTAAAGAACCTAGTAGCAAGAACAATCCTAATTTCATCTCATCCTACAAGATTATCCTCATGGGCCACCCACTAGAGTAATTTTTTCCCACATAGTGTATATGCTATCATATTTCTTCTTTCCAATGGTTCTATCCACTATTCTTCCATGGCACGTAGGAATACCATAGGATCTCCTTCTCTAGTGTAACAAGGTACTAATTTGTTACCTATCCTCCTGACATAACACAGTTTACTACCTCTAGGAAATATGCTCTTTACTTTGTGCCCTACCAACTCATAAGTGCTATGATCCCAATTATCACAAGAAAAACTTGTAGTATTGCTAATAGACTATGCATCCTCCCACTAAATTATTCCTTCTTTGGTTGGCTCAAATATCTCTAGATCTTGGATGGCGTGTACATAAATCCTATTCAGATCTTCTTCACTTAAGGGATCTCCATTTGTTAAAGGGATAATAACTCTCTCTTCCTTGTTTTCAAAACTGATATAACCTTTTTCGAACCAAAGATCAACATTATTTGCATAGCACAAAGGATTCCCCAATAGAGATGGGAAGCTATCGATTCTGCTGCACCTAAAACCTAAAAGTCTCTAGTGAACATGGCTCCTTGTATAGTAATAGATGCATCTTTCAAAACTCCGATGGGAGTGGCTTTAGTCTTATTAAAAATGAACAATACATTAGAGGATGGTTGTAATGGGGATATCTCCATTTGTACCTATGCATCTAGGGTAAGAACATTGACTTACACACCTGTATCAATCAATATATTACTCAATAGCCACCCATCCACAATAGCATTCATAGTAATTTCCTTGTCATAATCTAGGCTATGACGGGGAAGATTCGCATGTAGTATTTTTCATCCGGTCTCAATACTTGCATGCGGATTGTTTCCCTTTAGCCAATCCCCTAAAAATGGAATGATATTTTCCTAGCACAACATTTTAAACACTTTCCTTAAGTCATCTATATCATTTTGGACCATCTTTGATACTTTCTTTTGCTCTATCTTTTGTGATTTCTCTTTTAAGTACTGTATCTCACCCTAAATATTCCTGAGAGCTTCCATGGTTTCGTGATAAACCTCCTTTTGATGGGTAGGATCTGGGTACCATGTATGTAGAACCTCCTCCTTAGTGATGGAAGGCTTTTGTTGTAATGCTTCTCTAGTGTGTGTTGCCTCAGCATGGGTCATAATATTCACTTGCAACTCTTCGGACTCTATTTCCAACTTGGGCATTCATTAATTTTCCATGGTTCATTTTATCCTAATCATTCATGCACCTTTGTTTTCTTGTTTATGTTTCTTACTAATATGATCATACAAGTCCTGGAACCCTCGTAGCTATGGTTCTTTCCACAAAAATAACATGTAATATTCTAAGGACATTCACACCTGTAGTGGTCAAGAGATCCGCATGTATAACATGTTCCACAAGGAAACTCACTTCTTCCACTACCACGGCCTCATCCTCCAAATCCACTGCGGTATCCTCAACCTATTCTATGGTTTCCTTCAAAAGGCCCTTCATTCTAATCATAGCACACCTAATTGTGATCCCAATCCTAATGTCCATTCATGCCCTTAGAGTTATCTAAAACTCCTGTCTATCATACACTAATATCTATAGCATCATGGATCTAACCAATCAGCCGGTAGTCTTCCATGTCATGATTTGTGGACCTACATATTTTACAGTAGCTTGAAACGTTATTCCTTATCACGCGTTGTAATAATGGATAGTGGTTAGCATCATGGTTTAAATGGCATATCTCACAATCTAATAGCAATGATTGTACTAATATGCAAGGACAACTATCCTTTGTATGACCTTCTACTTCACAATTTGTGCACCAAATCCCTGTGCATGTCTCATGTGTTGATTTTTCTGATAGTTTCTCCAATTGTTTTTCCATAGCTGAAATCTGTGCTTCTAGAAATGGGCTCACCCCAATGTCTATTCTTCCAACTTCCTTAGCATATAAGGCTACTTCAATTGCTTTTCTGGATCGGTGTATGTCTTATGTGATAATGCCCTTCTAAAAGGGGTAATCATACCCCCAATGAACCACTGTGCATGTTGGCTTATGTGTATAGCATAAGAAATATAAGATAACAATGTTTTAAAATGGGCATCATACTCTCTAACACTCTCAGTGGTTCCTTGCTTAATATCCATGAGTGCACTTGTACTCTTCCCTGCTTAAACTCGGGGATGTGAAACTTTTTAAGGAATGCATCTTTTAAAACTATATAATCTACTCAAGTCTGATCAAGGTCAAAAAAATTGTACCAACTATGTGCGTTCCCTTGTAATGTAGCAACAAATTGGCTAGCCCTATGCTTATAAGTTGTGATTCCTTTTATGAGCCATAGTATTTCACACATATGCATATGTCCAAAGAGCATCTTTATGCCCCTATAGTCTAGAATACGAAGAGACATCTCCATGTAAAATTCAGGGTTGGTGTGGATCTTGCCCACCCGATCTAGAACCTCTTGTGTTTCCCTTGCCTCCTAAACCACCACATCTTCTAGAACTAGAGCTACCTATGCCTCCTAATCTTGAACCTGTGGTTGGGGTTGGACCAGAAGATGTACTTTCCTATGTTCCAACAATAGAGTTAAACTTTACCCTAATAGTGTTTCCACTCCCGAGAAGTTAGTCGAAAATCAATAGGCTTGTATTGCGTTAATGATACATCCAAAAATGTACTCCCATATAACAATGAATCCATTTGCACTACCATTATTTTACCTTTCATAAGACTCATTCCTACTCTTTCACTGCTTGAATTAGCTTGTTGACTACTTGTTATACTAGATGCTTAAAAACCAAGCGCAAGGGTAATGTTCCTAGGTGTATTCAGATGTGCACCCACAGCCCAAGTCGTCTCTACTAGTGCACTTCTACATGAGGCTGAGGAGGGTTCCCTATCATTTTTTCCCAAATGGGGGAGTTCCTGAAGCTCGGGTTCCACGTCTTCTACATGAAATTCAACTCCTTCCTGAACTATCTTTCTCCACAACGCCATTTTTTCTGCAACCTCCCACTACTTCTTGATCTCCCTCTCATGCGACTCATTATACTTAAGTTTCCTTTCCTCTCTTTGAATTTCTGCCACTAGGTATGTCATCCTTTACCAAACCTTCTCCTACCCCCATGTGTGGTAGGGTTTAGTTAGCCATAGTTTTACTCTTTGAACTCAAAGTTACCATAAAGATCTTGATTTTCACCAAATTCCTTGCAGGTAAGTTCCCTTCGATATCGTAAAAACTATAATTCAAATACCTCACGGAAAAATAAGTAGAAATTGAGTACTCCAAGATATAACTATTTAAAACACCACGAGAACCACGTATCCACACTCAAGTCCAATTTAGCTCAAAGATCATAAAGGGCCTGAAATTCTTCCTATGTCCAAACAAGTGTGTGATACCTTCAATTTCTCTTAGATGCATACACAATCAGCCACTCATATAATTATACTGGAAAGATAGTGAATAAGCTCTCATATAAACTATCATACATGTTCTCGCTCCACCACACACATGTGTTAAACTCGAGATCCAAAGTGTTGAACCATCATGCGTATTCTTCTTCCAGATCATGTATCCACTCCTCAACACTTGCTAAGGTCAACCGGTATGTCTTCATCATGAACCATCCTGAAAACAACTAAAAAAAGAGGTCTCGACAATGGAACTAATGATGTAGTCTAGAATTCAGAAATATAAGCCCAGGCACACTGGCACATCACTCAGCCTAGACTGAGAACTCACCTGAAGCACGCAAAGGTAGTAAGTCCCTCCTTAGGGTTTTTTTCCAAGATGTTAGAATGATGAATACTTTAATCATTCATATTTATAGCTATTATATCTTTCCAACAGTGCATATTCAGATCCAGATCTAGAAAATAATAGAATTAAAGGATAATCATAATGGAATCAAACATGCAATACTAAACTATAACCATGATAACACCTCATTTCATTCCATAATCCTCATTATATTAATTACATTAAATACACAGAAGCTTCATTACAATAATAGTAGTATACGCCCATGCGTGTAAGAGATCTAGCGAATAATCTCCCCTGTACCCTAGTTCTTACATGTATATCTATATTTTCTCTCTCATCATCATACATATCTATATATCTTTTTACTACATAGTTTACTACATATTTATAAGGGTTGGCACTTTCCCTTCACCACTTATCTAATCCTAAAATAGGCCGCATGCTATTATTATCCATACGTCACTACAAAATAGGCTCACATGCAAGAATGCTAACAATAGATCTCTATTTTTCAACTATCAGTTTTTCATTCTATATTTAGCCTACATCCATGCAAAGCAATTTTTATCTAATCATCAAAAATAACCAATGTGTGACACGAAATTCTCCAATTGGTTTGATTGCTCCACATGCTACCTCCAAAAATAGATCCTCATCATGAAAATGGTTATTTCTATCTGTCTTTATTTTGCACATAATCCTCACCAATGCTTTCGTGCCTTTGAATGTGCTATGTTTTCTCATACAAACCTTCTATATTTTTGTCACTAATTTCTAGGGTCTAACTAGTCAACGAGAGGTATTCAAATGACTCTTCATTTATTACACTTTGTCCAGTATGCACTCTTCTCATAAAAGGAGTGCAAACTCCTAGAAAACTGATATCCGAGTGTTGGGAGTCATCAGATGTGTTGAAATAAGCCTCTAAAGGATGCAAATCACTAAGTAACATACCAAAACTTAATAATGATGAAATATAATTTTTCAGTTTTGGTCCCACCGAGAATGCCAAAACTATTAGAGCTCAAACTTGCACCCATCCCAGATTAGGTTGAGTTGTGTCATTGAGGAAACAAATGGATTATCTCCAAGTTGTGGGAGCTTTCACACTTGAGATATACCTTGATATAAGGTTAGTTCCTCTACCTATTTCTATTGTTATAGCTACTCCTAATGATGAAATAAAATCCTAAACTAATCATGTTGAAGGACCAGAGTTAGAAAGATGTGCAAAAGAGAAAATTAATCTAAGGGAGGAGATAACACCACAAAGAAGGGGGTTGAACATAATAAAATTTGAGATAAAATGAAGTAAATTCACACAAATAGGGAAAGCATGCATACCACAATTTGAAACACACTTAAACATCCATTTTCATGAGACATAATGGAAAATAGAACCTGCAAGGGATGTGAGGATGCACAACAACCCACCAATGTAAAGAAAAATGAAAGAAGGTGTGATAAATTGATTAAAGGCATAGAATAACTACAAAACAAATTTTATTGCTTCCAAATAGTGTACAGTCGACTACAATGGTAGAAGAGGTGAGTATTCACATGTAGAGAACCAAATCCAAAGGTCTACAACTCAAAAATTCAAGGAAATACCTAGATAATACACTTGTAAACTAAAAGAATCCAACCATTACAAAGAGTAAAGATCTATAATATATAGAAGAATAAAGGAAGAAGAGGAAGAAAAGAAGAGGGAAACTTGGATTTGAATCTTTAACCACTAATAATCAGCAATGAATTCCTACAAATCCACCTACAAAGCTATTAGATCCTCCTCCCCATGTTTTCTTAACTTGTATAGGAAGGAAGGAGGCAAGATTTGAATAAAATCTAGTGGTTGAGATAATCATATTTTGTATTAATGGTTGAAAATGTGTTTTCCCTACTTCTCACCTACCAAATCCACGCCAACATTTTAACTTGAATGATCTGGTGTGTATCCCATGTCAGTCGCTTTCCAATAATACCAATCACACATTAATCAAAACTCGCATCAAAATTTATGATGTTGTGAAGTCTACATATCACTGGACACGCAATGACATGTGGAGTGTAGATTGGCTAAAGGATCGTCTAACTATTCATCTTTTTTTCATTTCTACCACGTGTCAAAAATGGTCTCTGTCGTAAGGATTCAGCACCCTATTGGCACACTTTGATAGGGTATGTGTAACACACTCATATATTACCATGTGGCACATGGTGACTAGCATAGAGGAAGGTGCGGGGTGCACGTGGAAGAGAAAGGCGTGGAAGGGGAAAGCAAGAGATAGGCACAAAGAAGTAATGCATGCAACAGAAATAGAAGCATACATGTAGGGGACAAGCATGTAGGTAGGGAGCGAGCATAAAAAGAATGATGCATGGCTACAAGAAGGAAATGGACAAAAACAAATGCACCTGGGACTTAACCAATTTATAATGCAAGTCAAGCATGTGCACAAAGGGTGTACAAACTACTAGGATGAATGTGGATGCACCAAGAGTAGATGCAAGGGGAAAATGGAAGGATAGATGAATGGATAAGGGAAGTGGAAGGAACACAAGAGGAGAAGAACAAAAAGGGGCATGTGAGGGATTGTAACCAATAAATGTGCCAAGAGGACAACCAAAGTATGCACAACCCGTAATAATTGAGCCTCGAGCCAAAATGGCGATGTAATTTTTTAAAATAACTAGGGGAGTTATTTTGGACAACAGTCACATGGATCGGCCAATCAAATAACTAAGGTAAGGGTGGAATAGCTCCTTGTGTTCCTCTAGGACTTGACTTACCCACTTTTTATGTCCTTTCTTCCCATATCTCTTGTATCATCCCGCTGGGAACCGAAAGAACATGGAAACATTTTGTCTGTCTCGAGGTACTCGCCTTTCCCGACTCTATCCTGTTAACACACTTCCATCATTGCTCAAAGTACCTGAATCTCCTCATTTAAACCTCCAATTCCTCATGTAGCTATATCACCTTGTCATAAAACCAAGAGAACACAAAAATGTTCTCGAGTTCCTTCCATACCCGATTTACCGAGATATAGACCTAATTTTTCCCAATTTTGAGATATTTTGGTGAATTTTTGGGCACTAGGGTATTGCAATAGGGAAGGAGTTATTTGAAACATTGAACTTTCTCTCATTTCATCAATTTTACCTATCCAATTCCAAAACAATAATGCAAGTTATCAAAATAACCTGGGGGGTATTTTAGATAACAAGTAGTTTCAATGTCGACAAAGTGCACGAGGTAACCATAACCCTTCTAATGTTTATTTTACATGAATCTTCATCCATGACTAGGGTTTGAGGTTATGATCATCCCATTTAATGAGCTTTGATACATGTGTGAAAACTAGGGTTTGATAGCAGAGACAAATATATAAAGGTGAGAAACCAAAAAGTGGAAACGGTAAGTTCAAACTAGGTCAAAGACCATACATGAGGGGTTGGATTGTATGGTATATTCCCAACCAAGATGAAGTTATAATTACATTCCATGTTTCTAGGGTTACTTAGGTTCAGATCTCCCTATTTCACTATTGCATAGTCTCATATCTCTCCATAAGTCACTTGAAATTAGCCAAGTGTTTGTATACCTCCATTTTGTGCTTTCGATTACATCTTAGGTTAATTGTTGTATGCAAATTCTTCTGATCTGATCTGAGTTAATATTTATATTATCTTATCTTTGTTATATTTTTAAATCAACTCTATTATAATTTATAACTAATTAAATCTACCCCAAAAACATTAAGGCTAAATAGTTGCCATTTCTCAAGCATATGATGTCACAATGCCTTATTTTGCACTAAGAAAGATCGTAAAATTTAATCCCTTCAAGAATACATTGTAAAATTTCACAAACCACATTGATTTCTACCATATGTATTGTATACCATGTGTCTTTAATCATTTCTTCAACATTGTTGGAACAAAGGATTAAAGTTTCAAAATTTTGGGAGTGCAAGTCACCGATTCCCTCCACATATATTTCATTAATGAATTTTTGCGTTCAAATCTTTTGGGAACCTCAATACATTCATCATTTCCACTTTTCTTTCCATGTCATGTTGAACATATCATCCCATTTCATGGTTTGAGGTGAGGAACTTAAAAATTGATACATTTTTGTGCCCAGATTTCCTCCATGTGTTCAATATGCCACATGCCAAATATCGGTGCTCTACGAGGTTGAAGGTTTTGAGGCATAATCTTAAGTCTTTAGGAATACATAACTTATTGCTTGGAACATGTATAACATCGATGTTTAGAAAATTTTGGAAGAAAAAGGTTGAGCACAAAGTGCTAAACTATCTCGTAAGTTGATCATCTCAAAATCCATCTCACTTACAAAAATTAGTCATGTTACTGAGATATTTGATATGTCTTTAAGGGACATGTGTCCTTAATCTACTTAATTAAACTTGATGGGACATAAAATAAATAATTTGAACAAGTTAACCATAATTTGAACTTTTATAAGGCCAAAATCCTTTAAAATATTCTAAGTTCTTGTGGATTTGACTTATGTACATGAAGAGCAAAAGAGGTAACATATTTTTGTTCGGCCCTAAAATATTGGCTAAGTACACAAAGGCACAATGGTGCGCAAGTCCTAGTTTGAAGGATGGGTGCACAAGGAGAAGGTTCACAAGGCAAGGTTCTATGAGGTCTTTAGAATGGCCGTGTTACACACTGGAAGACAAGGTCTTGGGACTTAGCCATATTTGGTGTATCGGGCAGGACATGAGAAAAGTGTAACCCGACTGCACTTGTAGAGTGGATAAGGTGCCAGCCTGGAGATAGGTTGGCCTAGGAAGGAATATGCCCTATGTTAGAAGTTTCTAGAATACATCATGGAACAAAGTGGAGAGCTCAGACCTGGAGGAGCATGCTCCCATGGAGGACCACATTCAGACACTTGGTGTCAGATCTAAAGCTGTAGAAGGATGAGTTGGAACTTTGGGATGCCTATATATACAAGCGCACGTAGAAGAAAAGGGTAGAGGGATCACGAGATAGAGAGATCAATAGAGAGTGGGGCTCTTCGAAATGATGCAAGGATTCATATTGGGTTAGGTAGATGAAATATAGGAGAAGGATGTATCAAGGGCTTGGGGTTTAATTTATTTTTGAGAGATAAATGATATGGATCTAATTATAATGCATGAATTTGGTCAGCCATAATGTGGTGATTTGTACTAAGTCTAATGAATATAATGAGGTTACCAAGTTAATTGATTATGATCCTTCTTGGTTTAGATTCATACATGATTCTTCATAGTTCCTTTTCATGTATGTTTATAAGATGAATATTAATTCCTATGCATTTTCCTTCATGTTTTGATTCATTTATTTAAATATGTTGAAGTATCTATGTCTGTAATGATTACAATGATCTAGAGCTATTATGAGCTCTATGATGTTTGCATGTTTCATTCCCATTCACTTCCTTTAAATTTTATATCATAGATGATGTTTTTCCACTCAACTCACATAAAAGAGAGATTCGGAGCCCGCGCGTGCCTCGGTGAGTGCCTAGTGCCCGTTGGGTGATAGGTCAGTGCAAATGGGATTCCCTTGTTCTTTGGTGGGTGTAAAAATGACTACATCTTGGTTCTATTTCTAAGACCTCTTTTCAAAGTTGTAGTGGGAAATGGCATACATCATGATCTATGTGATGAGTAATGACAAGACGTTTAACTTTGTAAATTATTGAATCATGGTTTAATAACATGGAGGATGAATTTTCTCAAAGATTTAGCACTAGACCTGAGTTTAATGCAAATAGATGGGTAGAAGAGAACCTCTACCATGATTTGTATGAAAAAAATTCTATTGCTTCATAGTAGAACTATATGAATGGCTCTCGGCATATTCATCTAGATCAAGATGGTATTATAGATCATGCACATGGACCCAAGAAGAGTACTAGAGGCTACAAGATGTAGATCTGATGTGGACTCATGTTGTGGATTATTGGTGGAAAGGAGTACTTGCTATCTACACTCTAGAATATGTTATTTCTACATATTCTTATCCAAAAGTCATTGAGTTTGAGTTTTAAGAGCCCAGAGGATCATTTCTATGTGTTATCCCTCTAGCAATGAATATCTTGATCGTGACCTTGAGTTTAAAGGCATTTCGGATGGCCATCTAAACCATGTTGAATGATGGGCGAGGAAGCTAGGGTGGAGGAAGATGGAAGATATTGTGACAGAGAAAGAAAGGGAGGAGAGATGACTCAAGTATAGTGAATCATGTGAAAGGTATATTTCTAGACAATGCAAGGTTGTAGGTTTGATGGATCTATGGAGGCAAACGTTGCAAAGAAGGATTTGAGGTTCATGTAGAGGATGTGGAACCTAAGTATTCTATGCTACCCCATCAGGTAAGCACATAAGAGAGACCTCTTCAGCTTCTAATGAGAGTTCATCACGCAGAGAGAGAAGAGTTGTTGGTGCACATCTAAACCCACCTAGTGACCAAACACTGGCGTTTGGTTTTCCAAATCAAGGAAGGAGTATCATTGACCTAGTTGGTATTAGTGGAAGTGACAGATCTACGGTAAGGAGATATAATTTATCATTTCCCACTTCAGTAGCTATGCATACTAGTCTAGTATTCAGAGGAATTTTTAGACAAGGAGAAAGTACACAAGCCTTCGATCTCACATCCGAGAGTGGCACAGGGTACACTATTGGTAGTGGGGAATTATCACAAACCATCGATGCATAGTTCAATGGAACTTTGGGGACCCTTTTCATGACCACTACAAGACCTGGTGGACCTGGTGGATCTGGTGGGTCAAGAGGAACATGACCTAGTGGATCTAGTGGTTCAGGAGGAACAGGATCTGGTGGATCTAGTGGGTCGGGAGGAATAGGACCCGTGGATCTCGGTGGGTCTAGTGGGTTAGGAAGCATAGGACCTGGTGGATCTAGTGGATTCAACGACGGGGAAACACCAGAGGAAACCAAGGCTCTAGCTTAGGAGCACAAGGGCCCTAACCACCTCCGCAAGTTTTCTTTTAGATGTCTTATATTTTCTAGATTACAAAGGTATTGAAGATGCTACAAAATATGTTCACAAGTGTGATCTGTTATGGTGCGTGAAAGGGATCACTAGCCCAGAGCAGAAAGTAAGCTAGTTTGCAATGACATTACAAGAACATGTGCATAGCTAGTATAGGAAATACGACCCTCATCAAAAGGTGTTGGATTATACTACTTTAAATAATTCCTTATTAGTAGAATTCCACATCCCTAAGTTTAAATAGAAGAGCATCAGCTCCCTGAAGGAGATTCAACAGGGAATGATGGAGAGTGTGTAGGATTATACATGGTTCAAAACCATCCTATAAAAATTATCATATGACATTCACCCTTCATAGCATGCTCAATGGTTTTTTGGGGGTTGATAACACCTTTTAGAATAGCTTTATCTTATAATGCTTTCATAGACTCACGCGAGGTGTTAGCGGTACTCTGTGCAGAACCAAGCTGTTGGGAAGTGTTGATACTGGTGTTAGCCCATTTCTAGAGGCTCAAATCATTGTTATGGCTAAGCAGCTAGAGAATTTTTCTGTGAACTCATCCCATGAGACTTGTAGTGGTATATGGTGTATAGATTGTGAAGTAGAGGGGCATGTCAAGGATAGTTTCCCCCAGGAAGACAATACGCGTCGTAGTAGTAGACTGTGAGATTTTCATGGGGACCATGATGCAAGTAGATGTCCCTTGTTACAACATGTAATTTGGAAAAATGTGTCTTTCTACTGTAATATCTACACCTCTACGACCCATGACACTAAGGATTATAGGCTTATTGATCATATCCATGAGGTCATTGATCTTGGTGTGCACCAAACTAGCCTTGCCAATAGTTCTAAGAATAATGACCGCCATTATGAGGAGCACGTAGATGGAAGCACATGTGGAAGGGGATTCCATGGTTTTGGTAACCACAGAGGAGGAAGAAGTGAAATCCCACATGGAACTGTATTAATTATGGGTCTACAAAACACTACAAGCGTGAGTGCCCAAACTTATTACAATGCTCATGGTGTGGGAAGAATCACAAGTATGAGGAGTTCCCTAAGCTATTTGAGAACATGAATCAACAACACTAGAAAGAAAAGGGCACTACAATGGTAATCATTAATAAGGCTAACACACAATGGATTCCACGAGTGACACGTGATGTAGGCTTAGAACCTGTTATGGTAACAACAAGAGCAGAGAGGCTGCACACATAAAGGAAATACCAAGGAAGAAGAACCCGGTTTCAAAGGAAGAAGTGGTACATGGGAAGTACCTAGACCTGTGCATCAAAATGAGGTATATCAAGAAACCATGGATGTCATTCGGTGTTTATAAGGAGAAATTTAGTGCCTAAAGGAGCAATCTAGGAGGGAGGAGCAAAGAAGGAAGGTCAAGGCACCAAAAGATGACCGGATAAGTTCAAGGAAGTATGTAAAATGCTAAGGCAAGAGAATAATATTCCCTTTCTAGGAGCATGAGAGGCGGGGAAGAGCATGAGAGGTAGGTCTTGCATTAAAACCTTCCCTCTTATAGCCTTGACTATGATAGGGAGATCATGTTAAATGCGGTCATGGATGGATGGCTCTTAGTAATATCCTCATTAAACAGTAGCGGAGGTCAATGTTCTCACCTTGGATGCATGGCATTAGATGGGAAGGCCTGCATTACAAGAATCTTTGAATTTATTGTATATGGAAAAAATGTAAGCCAATGCCCATCAATGTCTGAAAATATGTAGCTATCACCATTCAGGAGCTAAGTTTACTAGGGACTTTGAATTCTTGGCACTCACCAAGGCAGACAATTTCCTAGCACTGTTTGGGCACCCATGGTGCTATAAGAACAATGCAGATCTTTGGTTTAACAACGGATACATAATATTTGAAAATGAAGAGGAATGGGTCATCATACCCCTAGGCTGATGGGAAGTCAACACCCTATACTGAACCTTTGGGAGAAGAGGTCTTGGATAGAATATATGTGCACTCAATCAGAGATCCAGAGATAATTCATCCCATCAAGGAGTTATCCAATTTGTGTATGCTTAGTCCTAAGTGACACCACTAATCTAACATGTGATAATTGGGTGCATGGAACGTGCGATTTAATCGATGACATTTAAGAGGATCGGTGACAAAGGTGACAAAGGCGCGTACGGTCTATCACCTAGGAGGAAAGGAGCTACCTAAGTACTCAGGAGGAGCCTTCCCTGAGGTATTTTTATAGGATATGGAATCTCATTGGAAGGAGGAAAATGAATGAAGGGGGATGTTAAGTTACGTCCTACTCAAAAATACTATGAGTTGGTGGTCAACGCATCGGATAATCTCTTAGAATGGCGTGAGGTGAGAATAGCCTTATCTATAAGGTTCTATAGAGCAACAACCCATGGCTATAAAAGATTACCATGGTAAAGAGACCACTTCCTTCCATATCTAAGCATGTGAGACAGCTTGGATGGGAAGCATAGAAGCATTTCCACCCTCATTATGGGTTCAAAATTTATATTCCACCCTACAAGGTTGTGCGCATATATGGTACATTCATTCTGAGACATGCCGCCAAATAGGGAATTGGAAAGAGTTAGTAGCTGATCTCATTCAAACATTCGAGTATTGGAGTACAAAGCCCTTGGTGGATAAGGCATTACAAGTTGTCAAATGCCTTACCATTAGGGATAGTACCATGGTAGAAGATAGGCTTCTAGATTTTCTGGGTGAACTGGCACGGAGGCACACTTTTAGGAAGAAGAAACAAGAGCTACGGCTTGAGCACGCGTGTTTGGAAAAATAAAAGGGGAAGATGGTGTATGTTATTGAAAGTGAAGAAGTGGAAAACTTAGATGTTGACCATTCTGTAGGGATGCACAAATTCATAAATAGTGTTGATGAATAGGTGCACTCCTATCATGAGCCTTTAAATAAAAATAAGGTTAACATCAGCTCATACAAAGATCCTAAGGAGGATATCATTAGATACTATTGGTTGAAGAAGGAATTCTCTAAGATCTTGCGTCTTTTGAGTGAGTTTGATGATTTATTCCCACGTGGGTATCATGAGCTTAAAGGTGTTCACCATTCCTTGGGAGAAATGAGAATTAAGTTGAAGGAGGGCATGCACCCAATCTGGAAGAGACCATACCAAATGAATCCTAACATGTGCGTGAAGTTTAAGGAGGAAATAGATAATATGATAGTGTCAAGCATTATTGAATTTGTTGAAGAATCATAATGGATAAGTCCAATGGTAATTAGCATCAATAAGGATGCGAGGATAAGGATCTATGTTAATTACAGGGGACCCAATGCAGTATGTATCATTGATCCTTTCCCAACCCCATTTATTGAAGAAATCTTAGAGGGAGTGGTAGGGTGTGAGGTATATTCTTTTACAGATGGATTCTCGGGCTATCGCCAGGTAAGGATCACGAAGGAGGATGAAAGGAAGATGACTTTTACCATTTATTGGGGAATTTTTCCTATACGATCATGTCATTTGGATTGAAGAACGTGTATGTTGTGTTCTTGCGCATTATGGTACAAGCTTTCCAGGACATTATCCATAAATTCCTTCAAGTCTACCTAGATGATTGGATAATATATGGGTTAGTGAAGGACCATTGTGATAACTTAAGGCTGATGTTTGAAAGATGTCGGCAGTTGAGGATATCCCTCAACATTAAGAAATGTGTCTTTCTTTACCTGTTTGGAACATTATTGGGGCACATCATATATAAGGAGTGGCTACTAGTAGATCCCACAAAATTTGCAGTAATTTTCGATTAAGGGAGCCTACTAGTCAAAGCACAGTGCGTAGATTTCTTGGGAATACGGGGTACTAAAGGAAGTTCATCAAGTGATATGCCAAGATCATCATGCCTTTATAAGAGTTACTTAGACATTAGAGTTCCTTTCATTAGGGAGAAGCACAAAGAAAAGGAATTTGACACTTTGAAGTATAGGCTTGTCATTGCACCCATCCTACATTTCCCTTCTTGAGATAAGCCTTTCCATGTTCATGTAGATGCCTCGGAACTGCCATTAGAACAAGATTACTGCACAGCTCGGTGAAGGGATTGTTGATCATCCCTTGTGCTTTGCAAGCAAATTAACACCAGCAGAGTAGAGTTACACTATGACTAAGCGCAAGGCATTATCAATTATCTACGCACTTCATAAATTCAAACATTATTTGTTAAAGCAACCCCTGTTATATTTTACACTGACCATATGGCATTGAAATACTTGGTGAATAAGCCCGTTATACAAGGGCGCATATGTCAATGGGTACTATTGTTCTAATAATTTGAGTTCATGGTAGTTGTCAAACTAGGAAAAAGTAATTCCGAACCTAACCATTTTTCTAGGATTGATTCAGAAAGGACGCAGAGTATTAAAGAGACTATGCTAGACACACAAATGTTTAGGTTGCGCACATGCCCTCGATTTAGAGGATATTGCAGTATTTTTCAAAAAAGTGTGGCACCGAGATGGAATGAAGGCCTTGGAAAGAAGAAGTTGACCATACATGCCACGCCCTACATGCTAATTAGTGGAGACCTATACAAAATGGGTCATGATGAGGTTCTGCATCGATGCATACTAGAACATGAGTGCATTGCAATTATGGAAGATGTGCATGGTGGGATTGTAAGAGGACACTTTGTGTGGGAAATGTAACCGCATGGAATATTCTACTTACGGGGCTCGGTGGGAGACCATTTATCAAGATTACATTGATTTTTGTAAGGCATGTGACCATTACCAACACCTTGGCAAACCTGGAAAAAGGGATGAAATGCCCTTGTGACCAATAGCTAGTGCGGAACCATTTGAGAAATGGGCTATCAACTTTTTGGACCAATATTTCCCGGTGGCACGAAGGAATGGTTCGTGGTATATCCTCACTTAGACTAATTATTTGACAAGGTGGGCAGAGGCAGTGCCTACAAAGGATTGTATAGTGGCTACCACTACTAGATTTTTATGGAAAAACATAATCAGCAGGTATGGATGCCCATTGAGTTTGACAAGTGATAGAGGTACACACTTCCTCAATGAAATGATATGGGTTCTACTAGCGAGAATCCATGGTGGCCCATCTAAAAACTACTCCCTATCTCCCTTAGGAAAATGGAACTACTGAGGCATTTAAGAAAATACTTAGCCACACATTGACTAAAATATGTGATGTGGGTAGACAAGATTGGGATGAAAAAGTATCAGCCATTATTTGGGCATATAGGATACCCTACAATAGTTTGAATAAGGCCACACCATTTCAATTAAGTTTTGGTGCGAGTTTGTCCTAACAGTTGAATTCATGTTACCTTCTTTACATATAACGCATGGGAGGATTGACTGATGAACAAGCGCTGGAAGAAAGAATTGACAAATTAATGAAATTAGATGAAAGACAATCACTCACTAGGTGGATCCAGAAGATGGAAGAAGTAAAACAAAATGCATGGCATGATCGTCACATTAAGAACAAGAAGTTTGAGGTTGGGCAGATGGTGCTACTATATGATTCTAAGTTTTTACACTATCTTGGGAATTTGAAAGTGCATTGGTTGGGTCCCTACATCATCTCATACATTCTTGATTCGGGCACATGTCGATTCTGAAAAGACACTTTGGATGGGATGAGATTTCCAGACACTTCAATGGGAGTAGGCTGAATTCCTACTATAAATAATTATTTTTGGTGTTTGTAAATGAGGTAGTATTGCCGAGTTAGTTTAGGATTTCCCTTAATGAATTTTATTTTCTTGTGTTTCCCTTTCTCGTTTTGTTTTTGTTGCACCTTGGGAACCGGTAATCTCATTAATTTTTGAAGGTTGTAACTGCGTAGAGGACCACGCATCATTTTAGTGTGGGGTGGAGTAAGGTGGAAGAAATTGGAGTGTGAAGCACCAGGAAGGATTGCATTGGAAATCCCGGTTGAATGGCCTTGTGAGGGAAGTACATGCAACGAAAGATGAAAAAATATGGTTGGTGTCAAGGTAAGGCTATATTGGGGATCCACGTATAAGAGAGGAAGAAGTGCAAACACAACACGAGGTAGGAAAGAGAAAAAATCATGACAGAAGCGGAGTGCCTTCAGTGCTGGTTATGTGTGTGCAAGAGTCTCTGTCAAGATGGATTGGTTACACACCGGAAAGGTTGGGGAATTGCCCATGTAGGGTGGGACATGTGAGTTAAGGTGATAAATTCATACTTTGAAGAAAAGGTCACATTAATTATTAAATTACAGCGGTAGGTAAGATAGAATTTAATGTTAAAAAGTGGGAAAACTATAAAGAGAGGGTTGGGAACTTCATTATTTACTTCGTGATTATGAAGAAGGAATATTTTTTGCAAACCAAGGTTTCTAGAGTTGATCCATGCAAAGAAAAATTGGAAGATTTTAATCGTGAGTAACTAGTTTGGATTTTCAAACCGAGGGGGAAGTAATTCATGGGCATGGGAAGAGTTGTGTAGAAGCATCATCTTGTGAAAAGATATTCCAGTTAGGTTTTGGTAGCTAAGGCACGGGTTGAAAAAGAGTATTCTTTGTAGGTTAGAGATTTAAACTTGTAAAATTTAGAAGATCGAGCTAGGAAGAGAAGTTGAAGTGAAAATCTACATAATGGCACCCAAGAAAGCAACAGTAACACCTAAGAAGGGCAAGGGCAAGGGAAAACAACAAGAGACTACCGCAAGTACCAATGAGGAATGGTATGCAGAAATGTAATACCCTGATGGGGTTTCACTTGGGATGGAATGGGAATCCCACTTGAGAAAAATGACAGTAAGTGACTATAATCATCACACGAACATGATTGAAAAGGAAATGGAGTTGGATTTATTGTGCCTGACTAACCAGAGAACACCTGAGGGGTTACCAATTTATAGCGATAAAGTCAAGGTGAATTTAGAGAAGGCGGGATTATTGCAACTCTATGTGTTTCCCTACTTTGGAAAGCCAAAGCACTTCTATCAATGGCTAATGTCATGTGTACATGAAGACCACTTTCACTTCATGGGTGTTGTCCACTCAAAATTCCCTGCTCTTAAGAAAGTGAAAATTTAAAATTTTGAGTTTAAGTGTCTTCTCTGTTGTACTGATAATGTTAAAAGTCGAGAAATTGAGAAAATCTGCGTTTTTGGGTCATTTTGTGTGTTTTTCGGGCCTGTCGGACATTTTTGTCCCGCATGTCCCAAGTTCAATTGGGCCCTCTATTCCCTGATCGGCCGGTTTCCCGAAGTTTGTCTTTTCGGGCCCGTCGGAACTTTTTGTCCCAAATGTCCCAAGTTTGCTCGGACAAGTTGTTCCATTTTCGGCCGAATCACCCGAACCACGTACCTCACGCTTTCACGTCCCAAATGTCCCAAGTTCACCCGGACCCGTTGTCACATTTTCGTCCTGATCCGGCCGAGTCACGTACTTCACGCACTTTTGTCCCGCATGTTCCAAAAAGCATTTGCGCGTCTTTTCCCTGCTTCGCCCGAATCGGCCGAGCCGCGTATTTCGTGCTTTCGCATCCCACATGTCCCAAATGAACCAAATGCCATTTGTGCTCATTTTTCCCGCTCTACCTGAATATCTTGCTTGTTCAAATTGGTAGGTATGTATTAAATGCGCATTAATTACCTTTCTCTCTCCTAAACGGTTATATAACGAGTGAACCCCCTATGCGTTTTTCACATTGCTTCCATGCTATCCGTTGCTTGAACCCTTGCAATCTAAATTCCTGCACATGTATCCTTTCCCTCTGTAATTCCTTCCCAAGTCTAGCTTACAGCTCTGCCCTCCGAATTACTATCAACATGAAGATCAAATTTCAGGGACAGGAACAAATCTCACCACTAGAGTCTGCCGTTCCCAATATCGGGGACAGTGAAGCTCGCCATCTTGACTTTGGTGATTTTTGGTCGAGGATGGCAGATGCAAACCCTACACCAATGGCATAGATGATTCATGATAGTGGTCTAGCTTTCGCTGGAGGTTTCCCAATCTCGGTGCAATGTGCTGATACAGTGCTTTCATGCGGAGCTCATTTCGACCCTGATTCGAGTGAATTGACCAACGTACATGGGGAACTCATCGCCAAACTGGACGCTGCCACCATTAGCACTGCACTGAGGATTCCAGAAATGGATAATGCCATAGTTGTTTCCTAGAATCAAGCACAAGCCCTGTTCAATCAAGACAACGACAACTACAAGGCACGGGTGGCAAAGTCTTGGCTTAAAAACCCTAAGAAGGGAGCATCTCGTCTATCCAAGACTCTTTTCTGGCTGATTTCAATGAAGAATTGTCAGATTTTATAATCCTACTGGCTCGGGTTATGGGCTTACCCTCTACTAACGAATTCCATTTCTGGATGTGCCCGCTCATCAACATGGTGTGCGAGGGAACTCAAAATATCAACTGGGCAGAAATCATCAGCATGAACTTAGCGGAGCAGCTGTCCAATGTACAACAAATGAAGAAATTCTACATGACTTCGTACCTGATGTATACTCTGGTGGCATCAAGGCAATGGTTTGGTTTTTCTTACATTGATGCCCACAAGGATGATCCTGTATATTCCTACGGCCCACAGTTCACCCTAGAGACCAGCAATCATAATTTCCGAAGGGTAAATGATGCTTTCACCATGTACGTGGTCAGGCTTCTTGAAAGTGACACTACTAGAAGATTTTCTGACGAAGCCATGAGCCTGATATCGCACTACGGTGCCTATTTTATCCAATTCAGAAAATTCTCCTATATCAGGCTTGTTGGCTATGAGAGCACCCCTCTGAGGCTTCCCATGTTCTGTAGTGATAAGATGGCTTTGATAGAAGTATGCAGGAAACTAGACAAATTGCACAAAACCTACAGAGACAAGAATATTACTAGTTTGCACTTCCCCATCTCTTTGGGAAACTACACCTGTAAAACAGCCCTGGATGCACAGAATATAGAAAGAGCCCTGGCTCCCATCACTGTCCATTTCTTCAAGCCAAGAACTTGCTTCGACTCGAAGAAGTTCATTGAGCAGAACATCAAGATAATCTATCATCATAGGGCAGATACAGAAGACTATTGGGCTGACTGTGCCGATGATTTTGAGGCTAGAAGGAGGCATTATGGCAGGTTCTCTCTGCAATTGATCCAAGAACTTGGCTTGTACCAAGTTCCTGAAGGACTCCAGGATGACAACTCTGATCTATACTCATATGAGTATGACAATGTGGTTAAGCACACTCCCTTGGAGGACTTGGATTGGTTCAAGAAAGAGAAAGATGATTTGGCCGAGATCCTGGCTCCAGTCTTAGTCAGAACTAAGATCTGGTTTGATAAGAAAGTTTGAGAGCTTAGGAGGCACTCAGGAGAATCCTCCTCTAAGGATGTTTCAACACCAAGGAGGGAAGCATCGACTCCAATATCAGACACACCTGTGTAAACCCCTCCTACCTCATCAATGCAAGGACCTGCAGCTTCTACTCCTTCTTCATCCACCCAAGTATACCAGAAGAAATTCAAAGAGGTTAAGAAGGAGCACAGTGGAAAAGATCCTCGAGAAAGCGAGGCGAGAATTACCTTTGGGATCGAGAGAACATTATTGTTCTCAGTGAAAGTGAACAGAGTGAAGTGCTAGCTCCTCTAAGTGCTCCTGAAGCTCCAATGGATAAAGATAAGGAAGTCCAGAGCACTGAACTTCCAAGTGTTATTGATTCCTCTGCAGCATTTGTCTCAAGCGCCCCACTCATGTCTCAACTTGAGACAACAGCTGTGCAAACCTTAAGCATCATGATCTCTCTGTCTCTTGGTCCTCTTGCCCCTCCTGCTACTTCCTCTTCCTCTTTTGCATGGGTGCAACCTTTTGTCGACAGTAGAAAGAGGAAATCTTCCTCTCGGAGCTCAGGGCCAAATTTTTATGTTGTGGCAGCCTTGTTAGGCACTACTCCTCGCACCAAAAAATCCAGAATCACCTCTAGCATAGTGTCTGATGCTTAGGGTCAGCAATTCTTGGAGATTGCAAAGCCTACAGTAGATAAATCAGAGCAGGACTTACAGGTATCTGACATAGAATTCTCAAGGATTCCTATGGGAGAGTCTACCCCTAAAGGTGAGGTCCACAACCTCTAGGAAACGGTCACAAGAGTCATTGGGAGGGTAGAGAAAGGGCAGCAAACTATTGAACAGTTGGAGTAACAAGCCCAGATTCTCATAGGTTTTATCAAATCTCTTTTGTCTAAGGACAAAGTTTTAGACCCTACCCCATTGACGACCCTTCCGCCACCTGTAATTTTGAGCCAAGGTGAAGTACAGAGTATCAAATACATGCACAAGTATTCCATCTATAGAAGAGCTATGGAGGCCATGGTGGAAGATATGCTTGTTGCAGGATTGAACTTCATCGATGAAGCTTTCAAACTCCATGGAAAGGTGAACAACTTGCAACAGAAGCTCTCCTCCACTATCGGGATCATAGATAAAGAGCTCAAACTCTGGAGTAGTTGCATAGTAGACCTTCGTCTCATGGGACAGACAGATGAGAACATTTTATTGGCGAATAAGGTTTTTGATGATGCAAAGGATAATCTGTCAAAGTCCTGGGTTTACAGCATGGAGTGGAAGATCAAAGTCTTGGAGGAGGCTTTGGGAGAACTGAAGAATAGCTGGCAGAAGGGTGAGGCTTTCAAGACACTGGTTGTATCTGCTTTCAAAGATATACATTGTCATCTTCAGGATGAAACTTCTGGTATGCCTTTTTCCTTGCAAGAAATCAAATCTCAATTCAGAGCTTTTATCAAAGATAATCTATTCAAGGAAACCTCCATTTCCAAAGAGAAAATGAAGGATATTTGTTCTCTTCAATCTACCATTGAAGAAGTAAATAAAGACTATCATACCCATGTCGAGTTTGATAAGGAAATGGAGAAGTGCCTCGAATTTTGGACTTAGCCTATAGCCAACACGTCAGTCCCCGTGGCAGAGACATAGCTGAGGCATTGAAGAGATTCAGGTAGTGGATTTTGAAGTCAGTGGGTCCCTCCCAGTCATAACCACCTGTCTTCTTCTCCTTATTCTTCTCCTCTTCTAATTCTTTTTCTCGATTCATTGTAATAAGTTGAGGTATTGCGATTGGCAATCCTTAACTAATCTTTAGTTAAAAGAAGTGGTTACCAAGAGTAACTGATTTTTAAACTATATAATGGCCTCTCCATGCCATTTTGCAAGGGGAAGAACTTGGCTTATTTTCTGAAAGTGTAAATAGATCATAAAGAAATCAATACAGAAGGGCTTTTCATTCTTTGTCTATCTGATCTCTTTTATCCCCAAGCTTTTCATTTAATTTTGTGAAGATCATTTGTCTATGTTATGTCAAGAAACTTTGTGTTCTGGCAGATGTTATTTACAGAACTTTGTGTCTTTAAATTCCATCTTATTTATATGATACAAATGATCTTGTTTCAATTCACTGTAACTTCGCATACATAAAGAATTACTCTGTTATCTATAATTCTGAGTGTTTCCTTTCTGCTCATTCTCGTATTCTCATTCCTCAGTCCTTTTGTAATTGATGATCTTTATAGAAAACACTTTCGTAATATCCAAGTTCAACCAGAAAATCATGTTTTGTATATTTGTAAATAGGTTCGTTTCTGAATAAGGGAACCTCTCCCATTAAAGAGGAGGGACTTCTTGTCCCCTGACTGTTGCTCTTCGTAAAGTCCTATTTGATGACCAACAGTTTTTGGTGACTCCACTGGGGAAAATCATATTCCAGTTCTATAATTTTTGATCATCCTTTGATCTGGTGACTCCACGTTTTACTCGAGGGAGAAGGGCCCTTGGTATTGAAGATTCTCAGTTTCAGCTTTTGGAGCAGCAGGGTTTTCCTTTCCCTTCAACAAGAAATAGAAAGACTCGTTCAACAAGCACTCCACCTGTTCAAGATAGAATTCCTACGGGTGGTATTCCTTCAGAGCCAGCTAGTCCTAATCTTCGAGCTTTGATTCTTGCTGGTGTTGCAGTTCCTCTCCAAGCCATTTTTCCAAGAATGGCGGTACCATTTCCCTGGGGTCATCGTGTCGGGCCCCTTGCCCTTCCTCAGCCTTTGCATGAGTTACCCAGAGGTAACCGGAAGAACTTCCCTAAATTCAAAGGTGATGGTAAAGTGCATCCTGATGAACACATCGCAGCCTTCATAGTTGCATGTGGAGTTCTAGGAGTTGAACATGAAGACATCTCTGTGAGACTGTTTGTTGAGACTTTACAAGATAATGTTGCTGATTGGTTCTATCACCTTCTCGGCTGGTGCTATCACTAGTTGGGACACAATGAGAACTAGGTTTGAAAACTATTTCAAACCAGTAGAAGATGTGCATGCCTTGCTAGCCCAAATCTCTCAGATAAAGAAAGATTCACAAGATCCCATGAGAGAATTTGTGGCCTGATTCAATAGGTTGATTAATAAAATTCCACCAAATACTCACCTGTAGATCAAATCCAAAAATGTTTCTTCCTAAATGCCCAATCACCTGAAGTTAGTTATGCACTGAGAAGGGCTAATCTCGCAACATTGGTTGAGGATCAAACTCTTGTTGTTAGTGTCGAAGATGATTTAATCATGTCAGGGAAGTTGAGGAGAGACCCTTCCAAATCTAAGTCTGCTTCTTCCTCCTCTTCCACCCCTGACCTAATACTGATCCATTGGTTCAAAAACTTGTGAATGATCTCATTGCCATAAAGAAACAATTGGCTCAGCATGCTCCCTATGCAGACGTTCCAAGGAGGAATTTTCAGCCCAGAATCATTTGCCCGCTTCTCAAACAAGGCTAGCGCTTGAAGGACCTCCCGTTAAAGTACCTCTCAATGCAACCTGTGTGAAGTTGAGGAACCAGATGATGAAGAGGATAATGAAGCTTGCGAGGAGTTTGTGGAAGAAGTTGATGATGAAGCAGATGAACTTGAGGGATCTCGAGTTAATTTCTTCACCACTGAGGGCATTGATGATGGAGATGATTATGATGAAGTAGTAGTAGACATGAATAGCGAATCATTCGCTGTCATGACTCGAGAGCAGACAAATCAGAGGGAGAAAGTGACGCAGCCCCCCAAGAAATCTAAGGAGCAGCCGACAACTATCCCCGTAATTGCAAAAAGAGGATCTCCTATCCCCGTTTCATCTACACCAAAGGTGAGTCCTGTCAATCCTGCTATTAAAGTTACTTCTTTTTCCCCTAAAGTTGATAAACCTAGGATCTCAAGTGATGATGGCCCATCCACTTCTGGGTCTTTTGATATTATTGATCACCTGAAAAAGACTAAGGTTCAAATCTCAGAGGCTGAGTATTATCAAACCCATCCCAAAGCTTTTGCTAAAATGATTCACTTTGTCAATTCCCATTCTAAAACCACCTCTAAAGGCCTTTTACCCACTCCTTCTTCTACACCACAGCCTAGTCTGGTAGCCGCTGTCACCTCACCCAATGACAAAATCAAACCATTTTATGTAACACTTCTTATAGCTGGCCATAGGCTCAGTAATTGTGTCATAGACTCAGGAGCCTCAGACAATGTGATGCCTGCTAAAGTAGCTCATGCCTTAGGCTTGACCCTCACATGCACTTATGGATCTTGTTACTCTATGGAGAGTAAGGAAGTGCCCCTGGTCGGAAGAATTAAAGATGCACAAGTGGCTTTTGCTACTTTACCTGAGAAGAAAGTTTTGGCTACCATCTTAGTAGTAGATATTCCTCCTTCATACGAGATGTTGCTAAGTAGGAACTTTTGTAAGGATGTGGGTGGAGAAATTCAAATGGATTGGTCACATGCACTCGTACCTGTTAATGGACAAATGAAGAAGTTGCTACCTGAGAAGTAATTTGAGTATATTGTACAAAAATGGATGATCCTAAAGCACAAATACTCTATGAGGATATGGGGCATGGTAACTACATGATTATGTCCCCTGATGAAATCCAACTCCCCAAAGTGTCACCTAAAGATTCTAATCATGTTTGGAGTTTAGAGTTTGATGGAAGTTGTTCCTCGGTGGTTACGGAGCTGGTGTCCCGCTTTGGTGTCACTTAAAGGAAGCCTTTATCCTTTTTCATTCAAGTTGCAGTTTGAAAATACTAATAATACAGCAGAGTATGAGGCTCTCATTCTTGGACTACAAGCGGCAAAAGAACAAGGTGTGAAGAATCTTCTAGCTTGTGGTGATGCGGAATTGATTGTAAAGCAAGTTAGAAACCTTTTCCAGGTAAAAAATGGAAGGTTGAAACATTACCGGAATCAGGTTTGGGATTCCATTGAATTTCTTGATGCTTTCTCCATCGAAGCAATACCTAGGGAGAAGAACACCAGGGCTGATTCACTAGCAGTCTCAGGGTCACTACTGATTCCTCATCCTGACTTCTCTCAAGATAAGTTCACCATTGAGATGATCCATCGACCTAGTGTACCTGATAATACAAATAACTGGCAAGTTTTCAATGATGATCAACACTTGCTTTCTTTCTTAGAACTCAAGGATAATTTTGAACAGCTGTATTTTGAAGGAAGTGACAACCTGCCTCGTGAAAATGTGCCCTTTGACAAAGCAGTCACCCAAGGAGAAGAAATGGATCAGGATGGATGCATCAAACTCAAGGGAAACAAGATTCCTAAAGGATTGGTGAGTTTAGAGGAAATATTTGATAAACACAGACGGTATGTAAAGTCTAGAGCTTTTCTGGACCTCAACAATCGATTGAGTATGAAAAATTAATATTGGGAGTTCTACTGACCCTAAGCTCGTGAACATTGGAAAATGTTGCACAGCAGATGAGAGGAAGAAAGCAATTGATCTTTTAAAGAGGTATAAGGATGTTCTTGCTTACTCTTATGAGGATTTAAAAGCTTTCCAACCAAAAGATATGCAGCATTTTATTCCTCTCAAACCTAGAATTAAGCCTTTTAAGCAGAAACAGAGGCAATACAATCCCAAAATAGCTGACACCATTTTTCAAGAAATACAGAAGTTGTTGAAAGCTAAAATCATTTTTCCCATCCACCATTCAACATGGATTGCCAATATTGTGCCTGTTAGGAAGAAAAATGGTGAGATCCGCATCTGTGTTGACTTCAGGAATCTGAATCAAGCTTCCTTGAAAGATAATTATCCTTTGCCTATGATGGATCAAGTCTTACAAGCAGTAACAGGATCTGAAATGTTGTCTATGCTTGATGGATTCTCGGGATATAATCAGGTAGAAGTTAATACTGCAGATCAGCATAAAACAGCTTTCACTACCCCTTGGGGTACCTTTGCTTACAAAAGAATGCCTTTTGGGCTCATTAATGCTGGTGCCACTTTTCAGAGAGCTATGGATCTGGCCTTTGGAAGTTTGAAAGGGAAGTGTATTGTCATATACCTTGATGACTTGACTGTGTTTTCTAAAACAAGGGCGGATCATTTTGACCACCTGGAGACAGTTCTGCTAAGATGTAGAGAACATGGGATCTCTTTGAATCCTAAAAAATCTGTCTTTTGTGTCACAGAGGGGAAATTATTAGGGCACATCGTCTCCAAAGATGGTATTAAGATTGATCCTGAGCGAGTTCAAGCTATCCAGCAAATTCCTCTCCCAACCAGCAAAAAGGGCGTGCACTCTTTCTTTGGTAAGATCAATTTTTTAAGAAGGTTCATCCCTGATTTTGCAGAGTTAACTTTGAATATTTCCCAAATGATGAAAGGAAAACAAATGTTTGGTTGGTCTTCTAAAGGAAAAGAATCCTTTGAAGGTATTAAAAGAGCTATTGCTAAAACTCCTGTTTTAGCATGTCCTGATTTCAGCAAAGATTTTATTATCTATTGCTACGCCACAGATAATACCTTGGCACTGTTTTGACTCAAGAAGATTCTAATGAGCATGAACTCCCAATTGCATTCATGAGCTATATTCTGAAAGATCATGAGTTAAAATACACCATGATGGAAAAACATGCTTTTGC
The DNA here is from genome assembly GCA_018340775.1 of Taxus wallichiana var. yunnanensis. Lineage (NCBI taxonomy): Eukaryota > Viridiplantae > Streptophyta > Pinopsida > Cupressales > Taxaceae > Taxus > Taxus wallichiana. Next base: position 46,312,847 of record CM031244.1, on the reverse strand, counting down.
AGTGGTTAAAGTCACAAGGCTTTCATTTTTACATTCTCAACTCTCATTCCATGGTGTTGGTTCCAGATACAACTGTTAAGTCAATTCTCACACAACAGGAATTTGGATCCAAGAGAGGGAACTGGGTTGCTAAGGTCCAAGAATATGATATTGACATCAAACCGACCAAGCTCGTTCATGGAAAAGGCCTTTGTGAGCTCATTGCTGAAGGAGCTAGACATGAGTTACTGGAGGATAAAGTTGGCCTTCCTACCGTTCTGTTTCTTAGCTCAGTTGATGAATGGTATGCTGATATCGCTCATTTTCTCACCTATGGAGAATGCCCCTCTCATTTAACTACCAAAGAAAAGAGGACTGTTAAACTAAGGTCAGTGCAATATGTGTTGTGGGAAAACGCCTTGTTCAAACGTGGGTTAGATGGAAGGTTTTTGAAATGTGTGGACAAGGAACAGCAGAAAAAGTTGCTCTCAGCTTTTCATGATCAGGCATGTGGAGGGCACTATTCATCAACGGTCACTACTCATAAGATACTTCGTGGAGGATATTACTGGCCTACCTTGTTCAGAGATGCATCCAAGTGGGTTGATAAATGTGAGGCTTGTCAGACTTTCGTGGGTAGACCCAAATTGGCCTCTTTGCCTCTTAAGCCAGTTGTAATTGAAGAACCTTTTCAACAGTGGGGTTTGGACTTCATTGGAACACTTAATCCCTCTTCTAGTGCTGGTCATACTCATGTATTAACTGCCACGGATTATTTCACCAAATGGGTAGAAGCCATTCCAGTAAAGAGTACTACTTCTGAAGTGGTGTGCAGCTTCATCAAAGAGAACATCTTGGTAAGGTATGGTGTACCTAACAAGATTGTGACAGATAATGCTTCAATTTTTCTTCAACCGAGATAATGGATTTTTGCTATGGGTATGGCATCTCTTTGGCTCACTCCTCAGATTACTATCCTCAGGGAAATGGACAAGCAGAATCCACTAATAAAAATTTGGTGACTATTATAAGGAAATTAGTCAATGAGTCTCAACGAAACTGGCACAAGAAGCTCTATGATGCTCTTTGGGCAGACAGATCACACCAAAGAGAGCTATTGGAATGTCTCCTTTTCAAGTGGTATATGGAGTAGAAGCTCAATTGCCAGTAACAGTGGAGCTGCCAGCCTTGCATCTAATGAAGGCCATTGAAGATACCAGTTTCAGTGATGCTTTGGATAAGAGAATTATGTACCTTCACAAATTGAATGAGGAAAATTGGGAGTTACTGATAAGATATCTGCTCACCAGTAGAAAGTAAAGGTCCTGTTTGATAAGAAAGCCAGGTTCAGAGATTTCCAAGTTGGAGACATTGTTTTGTTATGGGATAAAAGGCATGAACCTCGTGGCAGCCATGGCAAGTTTGATTCCCTTTGGCTCGGACCTTTCAAGATCAGACACTTTGCTGGTAAGAATTCTTTTTACCTTGATTACATGGATGGTTCTCCTCTCCCACTTCCTTATAGTGGGCAGTATCTGAAATTGTTCAAGTCATAGGTGATTAGGGAGTCCCTTTGTATACTCTGTATAGCGTTTTGTTTTTCTTTCCTTTTTGTTTTGGTGATTGGTGAATAAGGTTTTGATGATGATCAAGGATAATCTGTCAAAGTCCCGGGTTTACAGGTGTGGAGTGGAAGATCAAAGTCTTGGAGGAGGCTTTGAGAGAACGAAGAATAGCCGCGAAGGGTGAGGCTTTCAAGACACTTTGGTTGTGTTCGCTTTGAAAGATATACATTGTCATCTTCAGGATGAAACTTCTGGTATGCCTTTTTCCTTGCAGGAAATCAAAGCTCAATTCAAAGCTTTTATCAAAGATAATCTATTCAAGGAAACCTCCATTTCCAAAGAGAAAATGAAGGATATTTGCTCTCTTCAATCTGCCATTGAAGAAGCAAATAAAGACTATCATACCCATGTCGAGTTTAATAAGGAAATGGAGAAGTGCCTCGAATTTTGGACTCAGTCTATAGCCAACATGTCGGTCCCCGTGGCGAGAGACATAGCCGAGGTGTTGAAGAGATTCAGGCAGCGGATTTTGAAGTCAGTGGGTCCCTCCCACTCATAACCACCTGTCTTCTTCTCCTTATTCTTCTCTTCTCTTCTAATTCTTTTTCTCGGATTCATTGTAATAAGTTGAGGTATTGCGATTGGCAATCCTTAACTAATCTTTAGTTAAAAGAAGTGGTTACCAAGAGTAACTGATTTGTAAGCTATATAATGGCCTCTCCATGCCATTTTGCAAGGGGGAAGAACTTGGCTTATTTTCTGAAAGTGTAAATAGATCATAAAGAAATCAATACAGAAGGGCTTTTCATTCTTTGTCTATCTGATCTCTTTTATCCCCAAGCTTTTCATTTAATTTTGTGAAGATCATTTGTCTATGTTATGTCAAGAAACTTTGTGTTCTGTGCAGATGTTATTTATAGAACTTTGTGTCTTTAAATTCCATCTTATTTATATGATACAAATGATCTTGTTTCAATTCACTGTAACTTCACATACATAAAGAATTACTCTGTTATCTATAATTCTGAGTGTTGCCTTTCTACTCATTCTCGTATTCTCATTCCTCAGTCCTTTTGTAATTGATGATCTTTATAGAAAACACTTTCGTAATATCCAAGTTCAACCAGAAAATCATGTTTTGTATATTTGTAAATAGGTTCATTTCTGAATAAGGGAACCTCTCCCATTAAAGAGGAGGGACTTCTTGTCCCCTGACTGTTGCTCTTCATAAAGTCCTATTTGACGACCAACATTGGGGCACAAGATACACATAACCCCTCAGCTAATTTCAAGATTCACATGCCTTATTTGTGAGGCGAAAGTCTAGAGGATGACCTTTGTGACAAGGAAGCAATCAAGGAAATAGTGGCCGCATATGCATATAAGAAGGGGTCAAGGTATTTTGATATCGGGGATATCCAAGACCCAGTGATGAGAATGGCTATGTGCTTAGTAGCAAAAATCAATGTGCAAGAAAGATGGACGTAGGTAAACAAGTCCTGGTTAAATGTTTATATAATAATATCAGAGGGCACCATCTACAATCTTTCCACATACATTGTAGATGAAATTATCACTAGCACACAGGAGGGAGACAAGATTCTCTTTTGTAATGTCCTCTTAACCATTGTGTTCTCAGAAATCAGAGTACCAAATGTAGCAGATAAGTTCATGTGGGAGTACCCAGAGGAAGACCCCTCACCTGTGAAAATATTTGAGAAATACACCTTTGCTAGTATGAAACCTATTCACAAGGTGCATCTTTAAAAAAGGTATACACACTTAAGGAATGCATTCGGGATAGAATAGAGAATACCAGAACAACTGTCAGCGCTTACAGAAGGAGAAGTTGAGTTCGTTATATACCAACACTTTTGTATTGGTAGGTTCAAGTTGACTGATGAGAACATGAGCCCATGGTGCAAGCTCCCATTCACCTTCATAGCTCAATACTTCTAGGTGGGAGTTAACAGATTCAAGGAGTCCAAAATTTAAAGCTTGACCTTAGAAGTTTGGACCGGGACCACAGGGAGATGCGCAGACGTTGGTCTACCCCAACAAATACACATACGTGGAAAAGTATGTGTCACATGAAGTCTAAATGGTAAAACCCCTAACTCTAACTATTGCAGGAAGGTCCGTGGTGCATATATACCTTTGGATAAGGCCCAAGTTTGAGAAGGGCACTTATCTTGAAAATGAGATAGCTATACCTGAGGACCTAACAGTAAGAAGAATACTGCACCCAAGAAAAAGGAGATGGAGGAAATAAAGAAAAAGGCACCAAGTTCCCAAGATACATAGTCATTAAGTGCCCTAGGAACAAGTGCTAGAACAAGTACTTACATGTGCAGGAAGAGGTCTCCAAGAAAGAGGAGGTGCTAGACAAGAAAATCTTATCGTAAAGGAGAAATCACCGAGAGGAAGAGGAAGATAAATTAGAAACTCCTATACTGGAATCCCCAGTTAGGAATAAATAGAAGGTGATGGAGGAAGTTGAATCGGAGGATACAGAGAGCTTGGAGAAATACATAGGTGATAGGGATGACAATGAGGAAGATGATCCTAAAGGGGACCAAGAGACACTTGTTTTTCAAAGGTGTACGATTCGAAGAAGATGGCAGAGAAGAAGAACATGAGTTCCTTTTCAAGCAACGTAAGGGTAGCCAGGAGGAGGAAGGCACCCAAGACATGGAGAGAAGTGAAGAGGTTAGTGTGTAGGATCAAAAAAATCCAAGCCTCACAAAGGAGCAAGTAAACGAGGTAGCAGAAAAAGAAGTAACAAAAATCATCAAGGCCTTGGTAGAACAAGAAATGGACCAAAGCACTTATATAGTGATGGAAGAGGATAAGAAAGAAATCATAGGGAAAGATCATGATAGCATGGGAGGCCCCAATCTATCGGTAATTATTCCTAAGGGAACCTACATAGGGGGAAGCGAATGGAGATCCAGAGGCAAGGAATGAGCTACATTAATGATCCTAGCAAGGTTTTATGTGTGCACTTCCAAAGCACCGTCCCAAAAGATCAACTCGTGGTAATGAAGTCGTTTGATGAATAAGGTGCATACCCTCGGATAATGAAAATACTCTCTTGGGTAATTGAGTCCCACATCAATGAGCTAGAGTTTGAGGTAAGCCGAGGCACAAATGAAAATTCTTAAGTCAAAGGGAGACAACCCCTTGGTAAATGTTCGAGTAGCATTTACATGAGTAGTTATGCAATGCGCTCAAAAAGGGCTCAAATGAGGTTGAAGCTAGGCTCTTTAGATGGAATGACAGGATAAGATTTCTAAAAGAAAAACTAGAAAAGAAGGAGGGAGAGCTAGAAAAGGAGGAAGAACTAGAAGAGAAGGCTAAGGATCTAAAGCGGGAGGAGTTAATTAGTGCCCAGACTAAAGCGTGAGCTTAGGGGAAAAAATGAAAGGGTGCATAAAGTACATAAGAAGGTATAATCCATCACGAGATGCCATTGTTTTGAAGAATCCGTACTTAATGTCGCCCATGCAAAATTATGGATCTTCCCTTGAGTGTCTTGAAGACCTAATGTGCATCCTCACCATGGAGACAACCTCTAGCCTTAGAATCCTCGAGAAATAAGTAGCGGTGTGCTGTAGAAGGAGGATAAGTTAAAGGTAGTAGTAATCATGGCTAAATACAGCAAAGTCCTTGTTGATGTAAATATTGCTTCTCATACCGTTGAGGCCGCATATGAAAACCGCACGCACAGAGATAAATTAGCGAAAGTACTCTAGTCACCAAATATGAAGCAAAGCTTAAAGAGTTCCAAGAAAATAACAAAGGGAACAGGGCATAGCGAGATAGAGTCCCGACCGAGGTTGAAAAGAATTCAGAAGCTATTGAGGCCCTAAGGGGTACAATCAAGAACCGGCTAAAGGAGCTATACCCACATATTACTAGAAGGATGGATGCGCTTGAGGATGTAGGCAAGGAGTTGGAAAAAATTGTTGACACTATGAATGCTCAAGGAGATGGACTAAGTTTTGGGGAGGTAAGCACCCTATTTGATGACCTCTTCTAGAGAGCACAAAATGAATTCGATGCCTAGAACAAGTTGGAGGTCGACTTGCAAAAAGATTTTCCTAGCTTGTTGTAATAATGCCATCACTTCCCCATTCTTTCTTCTTTCCTAAATTCTTCATCCCCTTATTATTTTCCCAAGACGTAAGTCTACTATAATTATTTATTCATTGGATAAGTGTTCCTACGAGTGGAGAACAGTGTAGTGTGGGGTGATGTTGGGCCCTAAAATATTGGCTAAGTACACAAAGGGCACATGGGCGCCTTGAAGGCCTAGGTTACAGGATGGATGCGCAAGGAGAAGGCACACAAGGAAAGGTTCTAGGAGGGTTTTAGAAGGGTTTTGTTGTGTGCCGAAAGACAAGGTCTTGGGACTTGGCCATATTTGGTGTATCGGGCAGGACACGAGAAAAGTGTTACCCAACTACGCATGTGGAGTGGATAAGGTGCCATCCCGGCGATAGGTTAGCCTAGGAAGGAATATTCCTCATGTTATAATTTTATAGAAGACATCATGGAAAAAATTGGAGAGCTCGGACTGGAGGAGCATGCTCCCATGGAGGACCACATTCAGACACTTGGCACCAAATATGAGGCCGTAGAAGGATGAGTTGGCACTTTGGGATCCCTATATATACAAGTGCCCGCAGAAGAAAAGGGTAGAGGGATCATGGATAGAGAGATCAATAGAGATTGGGGCTCTATAGAAATGTCACAAGGAGTCATATAGGGTTGGTTATATGAAATATAGGAGAAGGATGTATCAAGGGCTTGGGGTTTAAATTTATTTTTGAGAGCTAAATGATATGGATCCAATTATAATGCATGACTTTGGTCTGCCATAATGTGGTGATTTGTAATAAGTATTATGAATGTAATGAGGTTACCAAGTTAATTCAATATGATCCTTCTTGGTTCAGTTTCATACATGATTCTTCATAGTTCCTTTTCATGTATGTTTATAAAATGAATATAAATTCCTATGCATTTTCCTTCTTGTTTTGATTTAGTTCTTTAAATTTGTTGAAGTATCTCTTTCTGTAATGACTGCAATGATCTAGAGCCATTATGAGCTCTATGACATTCACATATTTCATTCCCATTCACTTCCTTTAAATTTTGGATCATAGATGATATTTTCCCACTCAAATCACATAAAAGAGAGACTCAAGCCCGTGTGTGCCTCGAGTGAGCACCCGAAGCCATTGGGTGATAGGACAACATGCATGGATTCCCTTTTTCTTTGGTGGGTGTAAAAATGAATACAATTTTAATCATAAGGATTCCCAAAAATTTTACATACCACCATGAAAAGATTCTAAGATATAAAATTTCAATCACAAATCCCCAAAATGAAGTGATCCTATTTTGGTTTCAATAGTATACATGCATAGTAGAGGAGGGAAAGCATTTTTATGAGTATTAATCATTAGAGTTCCAAAACAGTTCATGTATACCATCAACTAAACCTTTTAACTCCAAACTTTTAAGCTGTAAGGCCCCAAAATGAAATGAAATCATGTTTGGTGCCAACAAACTCAAAGAACACATTCAACATGAAAGAGATACAAATAATAAGGGGTATTTAAATGTCACAATAAAATATTTATATGTAATATAAGAGGTATTTAATAATATGAATGGTTTATTAGGAAAGGGTAATAATAATAGAATTTTGAGAATTAGAACTCAAAATAGGGGTATTATTTAGTATCCTACAAATGAATGTGATATGCCACAAGTTTACTTAGTGAATCCCATATGCATCTATGTAGTTTAATTATATGGATTAGATTCCATATGCACACTCAACATCACATTGAAAATTTTTACATAAGTATTTATTAGGGTTTGGTGTTCGGACCTATTTAAGATCACTTTATTTATTTTTTCTTCCTACCTCCCTAACCTATGCTTAAGTGTGGAGTGTTGGTGCAATATTCATGATTGTATGTTGTTGAGATTAGCTTAAGAATCCATATATATTATGTAACTTAACTTTACTTTAACCTTTTTAACTTTATTATATGTTAACTTTATTCTAGGTATGGGATGACATAATGGATGTGTAACTATATTATCCAAATTTAGGCACAATAATATGCTAACTAATTACCTATTTGTGACCAATAGGATGTTGGGATGTTGTGTTCTAGGTGTTTTCATTCATGTAAAAGATCTTTAATGACAAAGAGGATTATGTTGAAGTTTCATAGTATTCTTAATAGGTAGATGACATGGAGGTTCATATGGTTTCACGATGGCATGAGTTGATTCAAGGAGACCGGCAGTCTATCAAACCTAGTTAGGTGACCTAGCTAGCCTAGGTGATGGAGCGTGGTGATTGGAGTTTCTTGGTGGCGTAAAGAGCATGGTATAATCATTGAGATCATGTTTAGATAGTTTTTAGGCACTCACATGAGTTTCAAGGTACATGTACAGGTTGAATTCCAAGATTCAAGAGCTCATCTAGACCATGTCTAGGTGCTTGGAGGGATGAGGATGAGTTTTAGGGCCATTAGATCTCATAGAATCATGCATGTATGTCATACATTTTTTCCATGTATTTTATGGCATTTTGAATAGGTTTAATGATGAGTTACAGTGTAAAATCAATTGACCCTAGCCTAAATCATGAAAAACCCCAAGGGATAGTCATGAAAATAAGACAGAATGAGAATATGGAGACCTATTTGAGCCATGAAGATGATTATACATGGTGTACGAGAGGTGTCCTAGAGGTGCGAGAAACTTTTTGAGTCATTCTAAAAATATTTTTCAAGTTAAGTTGATTTTGGTAAAACATGGTCAAGAAGAAGGTGATTTCTGATGCTCACCATGAATTGTGTTCTTTACATGGTACCTTGTGGATTTCACGGATGATTATTCATTGAGTTAAGAAGTATTCACAAAAATAATTATGTCATTTCATCATCATTTTTTATGAATAAATGTTAAGAAGGTAAACAACATTTTATGAGCTTGAAACCTTAGCTCAAAAGCAATAGGAGATATTTGCTTCCTAAGTTCCCAGAATTGATTTCTTGTGTTATTATGATTATTTGATAATGTATATTACTCCTCAAGGTTTCCATAAATTTATGATAGAGCATGTGATGATGAGTGGACCCCACCTGAAAAATACAAGCTTCTAAAGAATTCCAGTTTGAGGAAAGGTTGTACAAAGGATTTACAAACTAAATTAAGATTTTTTTTACCATGGGATATTTTATTGATATCCATGATGGTTTAATATTATTTTTACTCTTCTAAATGGAAATTTTTTCCCTATATATGAAGAGTGGTCGTAAGGCATTTTTGGGGCAATTTCACATAGTTTTCAAAGATAGACTTGGTTGGAGGGCTTCCACTTAGATTTGGAAGGAAATGTGATGTGTTATGGAAATACAATTTAGAGAGATTTACAATGGTATATTTTTTTCTCTTGATGAAGTTTTTGATGGGTCATTCATCTTGATTTGTAGAGAACACGGTTTGTTATTTCTCAAGACAGAAATACTTTTTCTAGAAGATGGAGGTAGAAGTTACATGATCTGAATGAGTTGATGTTTTCTATAAGTTTGAGAGTGAAGAAGGATTCTTTTTTAGTTTTTAATGGATTTGGAGGTATTTTAAGTGTCATAAAGGGTGTGAACCAATTGAGTTTCGGAATCGATTTCTAGATAGCTTGATTTAGTGAAGAGGAAAGTTGGTGTGGTTTTTATATATGGATGTTTCATGAGCTCTAACATGCATGGATTTTATCTAAATGTCTTTATAATTCCAATGAGAGTATACATGACATAATTTAGGTGTTATTTTTTTTACTTGAGGTCTAAAGATGAAGATGGGGTCCTGAAACATATGTTTGGTGAAGGATATGAGTTTTTTTGGTTGTGTTATGAATAATTTGATTGGTGAAAGATAATTAAATACCATGGATGATGTTTTTATGTCATATTACACATGTATGATGAATTTTGGAGCTTGAATAATCATGTTTTTGGTTTTTTTGTTTAAGCCCATCTAGGTGGTGGGGTTTAGAGCTAAATTTGTGCATGCATAGTTGTTTTGGGCATGACAAACATATATGGGTCCAATGTGAATGTTTTAATGAATGTATTGGTATTTTTATAATATTTATTTGTTTAAATAAAGTATTTATACTGACTTAATTTATGTTTTGAGTTGAGAAGGGTATAAAAGTGTCAAGTTAAAGTTCAAATTTGAACTAGTTCTTTGATAAGGAAAATGTGCGACATATGTTTGTGCTTGTAACAGGTATGAAGGCATGATTTGAGATATGAGAGATATTTTTATAGGTTGAAAAATGTTATAGGTTGTGTGTTCAATATTTTAAGGCCAAGAGAAGTGAAGAAAGTGAGATATGTATCGAGTTAGGTGAATGAGGATTTGAACAAGGGTTTAAAGGTTATGAGCTGAATAGGCTATCTCTATCAGTAGTTATAGAAACAAGAAATCATATATATTATTAAAAAATGGTTTAGTGCATTATTTATCATATTAGGGGTTTTATCCTCCTTTTGGAGTTAGTGCTTCTTTAAACTACGGGTTGGTGCTCCTGTAGGGTTGGTGCCCTACTAAACTAGGGGTTAGTGCTCCTTGTGAAGTTGGTGCTTCACTAAATACTTTTGATTTAAGTAATATAATAAAAATTTTCATTGGTTTTTCTTCCCCTTGAGGTTTTCCCACTTATATCTTTTGCTATGGTGTTCTCTCTCTTATTCATGGTTATTTTTATATATGTTGTATGTTGTTGTGCACACATTAATTAATATTTGATTGATTTATGGTTTAAGTAAGTAAATCTAAAATTGATTAAAGTTTGTAAGGACCGGCTCACCCCCTCTCATTCCAATTTTATTCCAACATAGGAGATATTTTGCAAGTACTAAAGTTTCCTATATAATATACTACTCTATATTTATTTCTCAACTTTTTAGGTAGTGTTGATATACATTGATATTTTTATCACACTTTCTCTTTCACCTCTTTTCATCTTATCACTATGTGAGCTATTCTTTGATGCAATTTTGATCCTAGATATACCATAATCCAATACATTATATACATCTCATTACCCCTGGTAAAAATTTTAAAATTAAGCACATGTTTCGAGTAAAATAGAATTGAACAAGGATATATCTAGGTGTAGACACAAATTTGGTAACTTGTCCTATTAAAAATGTTTGACTATGTTTCCTTGCTAAGAAAAATGTGTAAATCGAGACTCCAATTAGTTAATCTCTATAACTCTTTCATCACTTTGTTATCTTTACACTTTTCTTGATCGTTAATTAAAATAATATTATCATACCAAAGTAGTAAACAACCTTTTTTTAATGTTATAACTTCATATTTCATTTTTCCTCTTCAAATGGGTCGGGTTGTGGGGTCCACCTTCAGCGACATGTATGTTCCTTTCCCTTTAATATATCTTAAAAAAATCAATTTGATTATCATCATTGGTTCATTTATCTTCTTAGGTTCGACCTTATAATAATATTTCACCTATGAAAGGTTTATAAGCAAGTCAATGTTACTTTATAGCTCACCTAAACTCTTACCAGCTCATACTGAAAATATCATTCCAAAATCACTCAAGGGTTTCCTAAATATACCCAAATCAGCTACACATTAATTAGATCAATCCCTACTATAGGTATAAGGCACTTAACTAGGTCAAAGAGTATAGATTCCTCCATTTCCAAGCATGAAAATGTCATATACACATGTTTTAGCAAGATAATTCACTCCAAACATTGTTCAATAGTTTCAATGGGGAAATGGTAATTTCAAATAGTTGAGGCACACTACATCACACCACTTTCATGCTAGGTGAATTTTATACTATAAATTTATCTTTATTTCTTGGTGTCGAGGACTTGAGAGCACCCCTATGGGGTTGATTAGTTATTCACGGTTGCATAAAAACCTAAGATAACTACATGAGGATTGATCCTACATGAGGGCATATATTGAAACACATAGGTTAGTTCAAAATTGAGGTTTACTACCAACAGTAGTCTAGCCTCACCACACGCATGATTTCTCCTTTTGGTTTTTTAATTCTTTGATGAAGGGTATTTTAGATTTGTATGATTTTCACTTTATTGGAGGTGATTACAATTCATCTCGAAGTTATGTGAGAAAGAGCAACATACATCAAAGTTCATTTCAATAAATTGAAGAACACAAGAAGTTTTATACCCATACTATTTAAGGGTCCACAATCATACAAATCTAAGTCATGACTGTATATTTATAGTCTTGATCTGTATCAATAGTTGTATGGTCCTACCTCTCGCTCGATTTCCGGTTTGAGTCTACACCAAATTATTTCATCTTTCGAATTTACTTGTTTCAATGTTTATCACACTTTGATCCTCCTTGTTTTGACCTATATAGCTAAGTTTCTCTCCTCTTGTGTATTTGATAAATTATTCATCGCTTTATCAATCATTAAAAGTGTTAATGCATTATTATGATTTTGAATAGGTAATGTTGGAGATTAATTAATCACAATAATCCCTTATACAAACCCTTACATCTATTTTGTTATTTTGCACATCCATAACATATAATTTAATTAGGGTGTAAACATTTGGCTAACTCGACTTCATGAATGAAATATTGCACCTTCTTCCAAACCATAGTTTTCCTAGAGTACCATATTTGTGTTGTATACTCATATCCTAACCTAATTTTCAACCATAACATACCCTCAATATGGATTTCACAAATTTCCTTAGGGTCTCATGGTCACTCCTTCACTTTGGGTATTTTATATTGTTTCTTGATTGTCAAATCACCTTTTGTCATATATCTTAAGTATTAAAGTTATATTTTCAAATTCCTCTAAGGTTTTTTTAATTTTTATATATGCAATGAAAAACCTTTTTTTTTGGAATAATTTTATCAAAATTATACTATATTTAGTAATTAGGGCATTATTAGATAAATATACACTCTATCATAAATATATTAGAAATTTTAATTCCACATATTTTTATTGAAAAATACCTCTTTTGGTTTCATTTAATTTACTTTATATTTTCATAAATGGTCATTTTAATAATTTGACGATGGTGACTTTTTGCTAAACATCACTTTTGGTTCTTATCTTCTATAGTATCTTTTCTATCATCTTCACATTTTTTTATTGTTGTATAATTTATTATCCAATTAGAGTATTTTTCTCTTAGTTTGTTTTATCATGGCCAATTCTCCCATAAACAAAAGTCTCTTTCTATGAATTCATGAAAATTCACCCTCACTTCAATATGATGTTATTCAATTTTTCAAACAACTCAAGACCCACCCTAATGTGGGCACCCAAATGAATCATTCTAATTTTACCTTAAATCCAAACTCTCTAGCCCTCTTCATTATGAGTATTCCCCTACTAATGATCTAATAATTGTACCTAGTCTTTAGCATCTGTTGGCAAGAAAATTTGTCAAGGAAAATTTGTGGGTTTATTGCCAACACTGCGGAGTCTAAGTTCCTTTACTTAACCAAAGTAGCTATTGTATATACATGCGCGATTGAAAGTGAGTTTTCTCCAGGTGTCCTTATGGCCAGGGATCTAATAGGGACACTCCACTGGCTTTGTTGAAAAGCTTGTAGATACCTGTAAGAGAAGAATTTTCTAGGAGAGTGGGAAATGGGAGTGAGAATATGAGGTAGGGGAACTAATGTTGTGGTATAAAATCAGATTCCTGCACACAGTAGTTAGAAACTTCATCACATGCACTAAAATTAGGAAGAAACGATACTGTAAAAAATAGCAAGAACAATTAGAATTTGATGAACACAAAGTATCGTAAACCCCTTAGTCAAAAAAGGTTCAAAAATACTTCTTGTATTGATTCTCAAGCATAAATTGTACATAGTATGAGAATGGAAGACATTAAGAATAAGGGAAAAGTGGCCAACTCTTTTAACTCACAAGTGAGAAAAATCTCTCTCATGAACTTACAAGAATACAACCAGCTAGAATAATTTTAGAATTAGAACCCTTTGGAATGAGGAGCTCATTACAATTTATAGTGCTTTGGAATTCTCTTCACCTACCCCCATTGACCCTTCATATGTCATGAGACTTTTCACATTCTTAGGAGAACATTAAGTCCCCTTTTATAACTTAAGGGTGACTTATTACATTGAAAAAGTGTAACCCCCAATGTCAAATTAGAACATTGAGGAGAGAGGAAGTTGGGGGGAGAGAAGAGAGAGAGGGAGAGAGAGAAGAAAGAAGAAGAAGGAAGGATGATGTCAATGATGATAGATTCTTCCTTTGATAAAGCCCGTTGATCCTTCTAGATGACTCGATGAAATGCTCCAATGTGATGAACTCTGAATCTCTCGAACTCTTGCACATGCTGAATAAATTCCTTTGGATGATGTGTGAACATCATGTTTAAATACATTGTCACATGACTCATTTGGTGACCATGGGCATCACTCATGGAGATACACTCTAAAAAAATCTTGTCCTGACTCCCTTCAATGTTTCCACACTACTCAGATGATTCGTACATGGTCCTAATGAAGTATCTTATGAATTATTTGACGGTTTCAATTGTGAATTCCACCTCCTACATACCAATTAAAGCATGAAATGAGTGTCGAAGGACATTTTTGACATCCTTAATGTCACCTACTCTACATAATATGATAATAGAGACTACACTTTTTCTATCTCTTACTCAGAAGCAAAAGGTTACACCGGATTCTTCCCTATCCATTTATGCTTCATGATTTCTTCAGAAAATACAACTTACTATTTTTAGTAAGTATGAAAAATCAACTACCTTGAACCACAACTGGATGTTGCAACTCAATTTTCCCTATATCCATGCATTCCTCTCACCTTCCTGATCAATTTTCTAATTTTGGCGGTGTGTTGGTGCGAACACTTAATATGTTTAGTAAGTGTCAATTTTGGGCCAAGATTACCATTTTGGAAATCTCTCCTTGCATTACATATTTTGTGTTTAATGCCTCTTTCATGAGCTTTCATAATTGACAACTTTCCCGAAATGGCAGTCCTCTATGTAGAAGACCTGCTATTTTTGGAAAATGAACCTCTATTAGTCGATCAATATGAAATAAAGTTTTTTATATGATTTTTTTCCCAATATTGCCCCTCTGAAATCTTGGACCTATCTACTCAATAGTTTGGGAGATTTTAAAGTTTTAATTTTTGACCTAATAGTGCTTCTGGACACGGTAGCCATTAATGGACCTTGAAAATTACAGGTCTGGTTTTATTCTTTGTTTACAATAAAATTTACATTTTTGATATGGTTTTTTCTTCTTTTTCTTTTGGTGAAATCTTGTTTCAATGTGACTATTGGTTTGACGAGAAATCCAACTTATTTCTCTGTTGGCATGAAAAGAAGATTTCTTCATTATGAATGTTTAATGACACAAGAGGAGGGTCTGAAGGAATTTTTTTAGTGTTTTTTTATAGAGGAATGAATTATAAAATATGTTTCATTAATCTTTGCATCCATTTGCAATATTTCTTCAAAATTCAATTTCACGGCAATGGGGATTTCCATTGTTCTTCTTCTCCATTCTTCATTTTTCTTCTTGGTTTAGTCAATATTTCTTCTAAGACATGCATATTATCATGGATTAGAGGAGTTCATTTTTGTAGTTAATTGGGTTTGAGCTTTGGAAATGGTGGAGTGGTGGTGATAATTTACAGAGGGAGTTACAGAGCATGTGCATGGAGGAGTTAGATGTTAGAAGCGAGAAGCAGGTGAGTATTTAAAATTTTAAAATTTAGCTGAGAAGGGAGATGGGTGCATTTTTCAAGGTTTTGTGTCCCTGACCTATGAGGGAAATGAGGTACATCAAGTTCCATGGTGAGAAAGGAAATGACACATGGTGGATATCCGATGGTAGGGAATGAAAGCTAAAAAATCATCTTTAAAGCACTAAAGGGCTGGAAGCTAGTTATATGGGTGATCAGAAGTCCTCCTTAGGTTATGGTGCATTTTTCAAGGTTTTATTTCCCTTACATGTGAGGTACCGGGACATTAAATTCCATGGCACTACAGGTGATGACACATGGCAATGATCGATGACAAAGAATTTGAGCTCCCATGCAAGCACCTATGGGCTAAAATGGTGATCCCGGAGGTCATATGCGGGTTTATAGGGATTTAAGGGGTGCAGGATGTTAGTGATGTCATGGACACAAAATCCCGCCATGCTCCTAGAGCTAAAAAATTGACTAACTCTTGAACCTTGCGGATAACTTGCGATAGCAATATCTTGAGCTCCCAATGGACTTTTTATTGGGCCCCTGAAATATTGGCTAAGTGTAAAAGGCACGTAGGTGCGCAAGGCTTAGTTGAAGAAATGCATGCAAGGAGAAGTTGTGTAGGGAAGAGTTTAAGGAAGGATTTAAGGAAACCCATGGTACATGCATGGACAGAGCCAAGGTTTCAAGACTTATCCATATTGGGCATTTTGGGCAGGATACGAGAAAAATGTGACCCAACTATACATGCAGAGTGGATAAGGTGCTAGCCTAGCAACAAGTTGGCCCAGGAAGGAATATGCCTTACATTAGAAGCTTCTAGAAGGACATCATGGCAAGGAGTGGTGAGCTTAGGCATGAAGGAGCATGTGCTCATGGAGGACCACATTCGAAACTGGCAATAGATTTGAGGCCACAGAAGAATGAGTTGGCAGTTCAAAAAGGCTATATATACAAGTGCATGTCAAGTAAAAGAGACACAGAGATATATAGATAGAGGGCGGAGCTCTACAGAAATACTGCAAGGACTCTGTTAGCTTGGGTAAATGAGGGTAGGAAAGGATGTATTAAGGGTTTAGGAGTTATAAATTTTCTTTTTAGGGCCTAGTTGTATGAATCCAGTTATAAAGCATGACTACGGTCTACCTTTCTGTGACATTTTGTAATGGGCCTAATGAATGTAATGAGGTTACCAGTTTATATGAATATGAGCATTAATGGTTTTGATGCATACATCCTTCTTCATAGTTATTTTTCATTTATGTTTATGAACTAAGTATGAATGCTTGTACGACTTCCTTTCTATTTTGTTGTAAGTTCTATAATTTTTTAAGCACTTTATGTCTGGAATGACTGCAAGGATCTAGAAGTCATTATGAGCTCTATGGTGCTTATATGTCTTATTTCCTTTCAAATCTCTTAAACTCGGATCATAGATGATGTTTCCCACTAAAATCAAATAAAAGAGAGACTCATCACCTGTGCGTGCCTCAGGTGAGTGCCCAACACCTGCTGAGTGATAGGCTAGCACGCATGAGATTTCTTTCCTTTGTGATGGGGGTAAAAATGACTACATCTTGGTTCCATTGTTGAGACCTATTTTTGAAGTTATCATGGGAAATGGCATACATCATGATCTGGGTAATGAGTAATGACATAACATTTAACTTTGCAAAGTGTTGAATCATGGTTCAAGAGCATGGAGGATGAATTTTCTTAGAGATTTAGCACTAGAACTGAGTTTGATGCACGTAGGTGGGTAGAACAGAACCTTTACCATGATTTATATGAAACAGATTTTTGTTGCTTCCCAGTAGAACTATATGAATGGCTCTCAGCATATGTGTCTAGATCAAGCTAGTATTATAGGTCATGCGTATGGACCCAAGAAGAATACCGAGAGGCTATATGATGCAGTCTAATGTGGACTTGTGTAGTGGATCATTGGTAGAAAGGTGTGTTAGCTAGCTACACTCACAGTACGCTATTTCCACATATTATTTTCTGAAGTTACTTGAGTTTAAATTTCTGCAGGACCCCAGAGGATTATTTCTGCATGCTATCCCTCTGGCAATGAAAATCTTGATTGTTACTTTGAGTTTAGAGGAATTTCCAATGGTTGGCTAAACCATTCGAAGCTGGGGCAAGGAAGATAGGGTGGAGAAAGATGGCGAGATATTATAACGGAGAAAGAAAGGGAGGAGAGACGACTCAAATATAGTGAAGCATGTGAAAGGGATATTGCTAGATAATGTAAGGTTTCAAGTTTGATGGATCTATGGAGGCAGATGTTGTGGGAAGGAGTTGAGGTTCACGTGGAGAACCTAGAACCTAAGCATTCTGTGCTACCCCATCTTGACAAGCACATAAGAGATACCCCTTCATCTTCTGATGAGATTTCATCACGTGGAGAGAGAATAGTCATTGCATGTATTTGAACCCACCTAGTGACCAAACCCTAGTGCTTGGTTTTCCAGATCAAGGAAGGAGTATCGTTGACCTATTTGGTATAAATGGAAGTGATAGATCTGCACCCAAGAGATACAATTTTTTAGTTCCCACTTCTATGGCTACGCATATTCTAGTATTCAAAGGAATCTTTGGATAAGGAGAAAGTACACAAGCCTTCGGTCTCATGTCTGGGAGTGGCATGGGGTACATTAGTGGTAGTGGGGCATTATCATAGACTATCGATGCATAGTTCAGTGGAACCTTGGGGACACTTGGCACAACCACTATAGGACCTGGTGGTTCTGGTGGATCTGGTGGCTCAAGAGGCATAGGACACGGAGGACTGGTGGAGCCAATGGCAAAGGAAACACCAAAGGGAAATAAGGCTCGACTCGGGAGGAAAAATGCCCCAGCCACCCCCTCAAGTCTTCTTTGAGATGTCTTTACATTTTCCAAATTATAGAGGTATTAAAGATGCTGCAGAACATGTTCACAAGTGTGAGCTTCTATGACATGCAAAGGGGATCACAACCTCAGAGAAGAAGGATAGTTAGTTTGCAATGACAGTGCAAGGGCACACACATAGCTGGTATAGGAAATATGACCCTCATCAAATGATGGTGGATTATACTTGCTTTAAAGATTGTCTTCTTGGTAGAATTCCACATCCCTGAGTTTGAACAGAAGAGCATCAGTTCCCTAAAGGAGATTCAACAGGAATTGCGGAGAGTGTAAGGGAGTATGATGTGCACTTTAAAACTCTCTTGTCTAATTTATCATATGATATTCACCCTTCACAGCATGCTCAGTGGTTTGTTGGAGGGTTGATCACACCTTTTAGGAGGGCCTTATCTCATAAAACTTTCATAGACCCATGCAAGGCATTAGAAGTTGTTCCACACCGAGGCTATTGGAAGTGTTAATACTAGTATTATCCCATTTTTGGAGGCTTAGATTATTGCTATGGCTAAGCAACTGAAACGTTGTCTCTGCAAACTCATCCCATGAGACTCGCAGTGGTTTATGGTGTATAGATTGTGAAGTAGAGGGGCATGTCAAGGATAGTTTCCCCTAGAGGATAGTACGCACTATGACAGTAGACTATGAGATTTTTCATGGGGACCATGATGTAAGTAGATGCCCCTTATTATAGTGTGTAATTCAGAAGAATGTGTCTTTCTAATGTAAGATACGCACCTCTAAAACCCATGATACTAAGGATTGTAGGCTTATTGACCAAATCCATGAGGCCATTGATCATGGGGTATGCCAAACCAGCATTACCAGTAGTTCTAAAGGTGATGATCACCATTATGAGGAGTGCGTAGATGGAAGCATGCACAAAGGGGATTTCACAGAGGATTACTGTGGTCATGGTAACCATGGAGGAAGAAGTGAGTTCCCACATGGAACCTATTTTAATTATGGGTCTACAGAGAATTACAAATGAGAGTGCCCAGACCTATTGCAGTGCTCATGGTGTGGGAAGAAACACAAGTATGAGGAGTTCCCTGAGTTGTTTGAGCACATGAATCAACAGCAATAGAAAGAAAAGGGTGCTATAATGGTAAGCATTAAGAATATGGACACACAATGGATGCCACAGGTAACACGTGATGTAGGCTTAGAACCTATTTTAGTAACAACAAGAGTAGAGGCCATGCACATAAAGGAAATACCAAGGCAGAGGACTCTAGTTTCAAGAGAAGAAGTGGTGCATGGAAAGTACCCAGATCCTACTCATCAGAAGGAGGTATATCAAGATACCATGGACATCATTCGAGTTTACAAGGAGAAATCTAGTGTCTAAAGGAGCAGTCCAGGAGGGAAGAGTAAAGGAGGAAGGTCAAGGTGCCAAGATATGACCTGGATGAGGTCAAGGAAGTATGTAAAATGCTAAGACAAGAGAATGTTATCCCCTTGATAGGATCATGGTTGAGGAGAAGGTATCATGAGCTAGAGAAGATCACGAGAGGCAAGTCTTACATGCGAACCTTCCCCTCACAGCCTTGACTATGATAGGAGATCACATTAAATGCGGTGGTGGATGGATGGCTCTTTGAGTAATATCCTCATTGACACGGAGTGTGGAGGTAAATTTTCTCACATTGGATGCATGGCATCAGATGGGAAGGCATGTATTACAGCAATCATCAAATGTGTTGTATATGGAAAACAAAACAAAGGAAATTCCCATTGGTTTCTTAAAGGATGCGGCTATCACCATTCAGGGAGCTAAGCTTACTAGGGACTTCGAAGTCTTAGCACTTGTTGAGGCGAGATAATTTCCCAGCACTACTTGGGATCCCATGGTATTACAAGAACAATGTGGATCTTCAGTTCAACAAAGGGTACAATAGCTTTGAAAATGAGGAGGAATGAGTCATCATACCCCTAGCTGATGGGAAGTAAACACCCTATATTGAACCCTTGGGAGAAGAGTTCTTGGATAGAATATATGTGCACTCAATCACGGATCTAGCGATAATCCATCCTACCGATGGAGTTATCTAGTTTGAAGATGCTCAATCAATAAGTGACACAACTAGTCTAACATGTGATAATTGAGAACATAGGACCTATGAATTGATTGGATGGCATTTAAGATGATTGGTGAAAAAGGTGAAAAAGGCATGCATAGTCAAGCACCTAGGAGGAAAAGATCTACCTAAGTACTCAGGAGGAGCCTCCCCTGAGGTCTTTTTGTAGAAAATGGAAGCTCAGTGGAAGGTGGAAAATGAAAGAAGGGAGATGTTAAGTTACATCCTACTAGGAAATATTATGTGCTGGTGGGAAACACATCAGGATAATCTCTTGGAATGGTGCAAAGTGAGGATTTCCTTCTCTATTCATTTCTCTAGAAGTAATGTTCCCACTGCCATCAAGGACTACCATGGTAAGGAGCTCACCTCTTTCAACGTCCAATCCTGTGAGAGAACCTGGAGGGAATGCACGGAAGCTTCACCACCATCCCTCTAGGTGCACAAACTATATTCTACATTACAAGGGTTACGTGCGGGCATGGTACATACATTCTAAGACACACCACCAGATAGGGAATTGGCAAGAACTAGAACTGACCTAGTTCAAACATTCAAGTATCGAAGTACCAAGC
Organism: Taxus wallichiana var. yunnanensis; assembly: GCA_018340775.1. Lineage (NCBI taxonomy): Eukaryota > Viridiplantae > Streptophyta > Pinopsida > Cupressales > Taxaceae > Taxus > Taxus wallichiana. The sequence goes on along the minus strand of CM031244.1, from coordinate 46,291,897 downwards.
CATCAATTGATAAGGCATTATAGGTTGTCAAGCACCTTACCATGGGGGATAGTGTCATGGCAGAAGATAGGCTGCTAGACTTGCTTGGTGAACTAGGTTTGGGGGAGCACTTTGAAGAAGAGGAAAAAAGGAGGATCAGTTTGAGCACGCATGTGTGAAAAAGGAGAAAGGAAATCTTGTATATGTGATTGATGGGGAGGAAGTAGAAAGCTTGGATGTTAACCATTCTATAGGGATGTGCGAGGTAGTGGATAGTGTTGATACTCATGCACGCACCTACCATGAACCTTTAAAAACTAAAAAGGTTAACATCATCTCAAGAGAAGAACCTAAGGAAGCTATCATTGGAGATTACTTGGTCGAGAGAAGGAAGTCTCTAAGATCATTGATCTTTTGCATGAGTTTGAGGATTTATTTCCACATGGGTACCATGAGCTCAAAGACATCCACCATTTCTTGGGGAAATGAGGATAAAGTTGAAGGAAGATACACACATATTTAGGAAGAGACCCTACTAGATGAATCCCAATTTGTGTGTGAAGGTAAAGGAAGAGATAGAAAAAATGATAACATCTGGGATCATTAAAGTTGTTGAAGAATTGGAATGGATAAGTCCAATGGTAATCAACATCAAGAAGGATGGGTGGATTAGGATCTATGTGGATTATAGGGAGCTGAATGTAGTTTGTGTCATCGATCCTTTTCCAACCCCCTTCACTAAATAAATTTTAGATGGAATAGATTGGAGCGAAATCTATTCCTTTACGGATGGATTTTCGGGGTACCACCAAGTCTAGATTGTAAAGGAAGACCAGGAGAAGACAATTTTTTCCAATAAATGAGGAAGTTTTGCATACACATTCATGCCCTTTGGGTTGAAGAATACACCTGTTGTTTTCTCACACATAGTGGTACAAGAATTCCAGGACTTCATCCACAAATTTCTTCAGGTCTATCTGGATGATTGGACGGTGTATGGGCTAGTAAAATACCATTGTGATAATTTGAGGCTGATGTTTGAGAGGTGTCAGTAGTTGAGGATATCCCTCAACATTAAGAAGTGTGTCTTTGGTAATCCCTTTAGAATGTTAATGTTTATATCATATGTAAGGAGGGCTTGCTAGTAGATCCTGCCAAGGTTATAGTTATTGTGGGATTGGGGAAGCCTACTAGCCAAAGTGTAGTGTGCATATTTCTTGGACACATGGGCTACTATCGAGAATTTCATCAAGGGAATGCAAAGATCACCGCACCTTTAGAAGAATTTCTCAGACATAAAAGTGCCTTCCATTGGGGAAAGGTGCAGCAAAAGGCATTTGACACATTAAAGGATAGGCTTGTCACCATGCCTATATTACGTTTTCCCTCTTAGGATAAGCCCTTCCATGTTCCTATAGATTCCTCTAGAATGGCCATTGGGGAAGTGCTTGCACAACTTAGTGAGGTAATTGTTGATCATCCCCTATGCTTTGCAAGCAAGAAGTTGACACCAGCATAGTAGAATTATACTACGGCTGAGCACAAAGCATTATCAATGATCTACACACTTCATAAGTTCAGACAGTATCTGTTGGCAACTCCCTTTGTATTTTACACTGACCACATGGCGTTAAAGTACTTGGTGAACAAGCCCATTCTACAAGGGTGCATATGTTAGTGGGTGTTGTTATTTCAAGAGTTTTATTTCACAGTAGTTGTGAATCCTGGGAAGAGTAACTATGGACCTAATCATTTGTCAAGGATTGATTCAGGGGAGGATGCACAAAGCATTGAAGAGACAATGCCAAACACGTAACTATTTAGGTTACAACACGTGCCCTCAGATTTGGAGGATATTGCAGTATTTCTAAAGGAAGGTGTGGCACTGGAAGGGATGAAGACATTAGAGAAAAATAAACTAGCCATACGCGTTGCACCCTACATGTTGATCAATGGGGACTTATATAAATTAGGGCGTGATGAAGTTTTTGCAGGTGTGTACTAGAGCATGAGTGCCTTGCCATCATAGAGGAAGCACACAGAGAAAGTGCAGGTGGACATTATGTAAGTGATGCCACCGCATGTAAAATATTAATAGCAGGATTGTGGTGGGAAACTCTATATAGGGATTGTAATGACTATTGTAAAGCATGTGACCACTTTGTCATTACATTGGAAAGTTAGGAAGGAGAGATGAAATTCCTTTTCACCCTATCCCTAACCTTGAACCTTTTTCTAGAAATGGGAAATAGACTTTGTAGGTCTTATTACTCCAATAGCACATAGGACCGGATCACACTACATAATCACCTGCACGAACTATTTGACAAGGTGGGTAGAGGCAGCCCCAACTAAAGAATGCACAGCAGCTACAATAGCAAGAATTTTGTGGGAAAACATTATAACAAGGTATGGATTCCCTTTAATTTTAACCAACAATAAGGGTACACATTTCTTGAATGAGACCGTGAGGATCCTATTAGTAGAGTTCATGGTGGCTCATCACAAGACTACACCTTATCACCCTATTGGTGATAAAATTTATCTGGTAGACAAATTGGTGGGTTTCAAGCCAATGCTATGGGAATCTAAGTCCCTCTACTTTAATGGTGCAGCTTCCGTATGTGCATGCATGAAAAAGTGGATTTCAATGGTGGCCTTTCGACAAGAGATCCAATAGGGGCATTCCACTAACCCTATGGCAAAGCTAGCAATTTCTCATTAGAGAAGAACTTTGTATGAGAAGGGGAAATGGAGTGAGAATGGAATTAGGATAAACTAATGTTGTGAGTAGAATATCAGATGCCCACACACATTAATTAGAAATTTCATTTACACGCATTTATAGTTAGAAGAAAAACAAACCCATTGAAGAAGCTACAAGACTGAATGAAACTCATTGGTCTCAAAGTACCAATCAATCCCTCAATCAAAAAGGCCAAAATTCATTCTTTTATCATTAAAGCTCAAGCAGAGTTTTTACATAGCTTGAAAATGGAAGAAATTTGAGGAAGAAGAGAAAATATAAACAATGTGGGGTTTTCTGTCTTTTCCAGGTATAGAGCACTCTGGTCTTTTTTTTTTTGAAATCAATTACCGGCCCTTTGGAGTGGCTTTGAGAATCCATTATATTCTTTGTAAGAAACCATTACAACTTTGAAAATCCTCAAATCCTTTTCAAATTCCTCTATTGTGGAGAAAACGCTCATGGCGGGTTAAAAACCAGATCTTACAAAGTAACCGTTACATTCGATTTGCCAGTTTAAATATAGACCATTTGATTAGCTCCTCTAACTCTAAAATTTGTTCATCCACATGGCAGGAAGGGATTGGAGTGGTCACGGGGGAAGCCTCTCACATTTTGTGATTTTTTGTGAGATTTGGTAATTTGGAACAAATCAGCCCGTAGCCCCACTTTGACTTTTCAACTTAGACATGGCACATTCTTATTAGAAATGGGATCGTGGCCCTTTTCTCAACATTTTAACCTTTTTTGGAAAAAGGCTCAAAAACTCAAATCCCTCCACCGACCCACTCTTCCGCTTTGACTTTTCAATGGTGGGCTGAGACCTTGGTGGAGCTGTGAAGCATTCTATAAATTTTACTTCACTTTTGGAAATTTGGTTAAATTTCAAAAAGTTCCCTGATAACTGCTCATCCACTTTAACTTTTCAATGGTGGTCTTCACCTTTGACTTTTTCCCTACAGGCTCAAGATTTTACTTTTTCCCTGATAGCCTGATCGGGGCTCATGGTTACTTTTTAATTTTATTCCATTTTTACAAAGAGGCTCAATATCTCAAATCCCCCAATGGCACCTTTCGTTTGCTTTGAATTTTCAATGGCGGGCTTTGCCTCTCCAATGACTCCAACCACGTGGTGATCTAGCACTAATTTGGTAATTGGCCCTTTCTACCCCACCTTCATAATTACGTTGTTGTAACACGTGGAGCCATCTGTTGAGCCTTCCATACATAGCCAATTTTACCTTCATTTTATACCTGGGACATGTGGAAAGCCCACGCTTAATTGAAGATTGTCCCTTGGACCCTACCCCTGGAGTTGCGTCGTTGTGACACATGGAGCCATCCACTGATTTTGAAGTATGACCAAACCACATCCAATCAGAGAGACCCATGTATCACTTGGGAATGCTTGAGAAAATTTTGACGGAGAAAGAAGCGCACATCATTCCCGACTATGAGAAAAATACACAGAGGAAGAGAACTTTGTCATTTTGAGTCCAATTTTTGAATTTCCTTCACGAACTAGAGGCATGGAGGCAAAATAATGATTTGATGACCCATTCCATAGAACAAGCAAACAATTTTGATCACAAAGGAGATTGTAAAGAGGATATTTCGTGCACAGACCAAGAGATGGAGAATTTCTCAAAACGAGCAAAACAGAGACTTAAACAGCACTAGGGCATGACTTTTGCTAATTTCTTAAATCTCTAACTTGGATTAAACACCAATGAAGGGCATGAGCTCAAAAAAATGAATTTGGCTATGGAAACATAGAAACAGGTTTTCAGGAGACAATAGCTGGCTCTAGCTTGGGGACATGGCGTGAACTGGGCATGGCTAGGGCACGACATGAGGATCCAGAATCTTGAGTTTCAAAACATATTACATTGACTAGTGCCTTATCCATTGGGCCTTGTAGATTCATGTACAATTATAAGAAATAATGGAAGAAGGAGGAAACACACAAGCCAAACCACACACAACAAAAACTAAACAAAACTTAAACCAAAACCACACAACAAAAAGGGAAAAACACACCTACACAAATCACCTATTTTACAAGGCGGGGGACAACCCGCTTTCACTGATGATACAGTTTCAAGTATTTCCCACTTCGAGGAAATTCTAATGGCATTCCATCCAATTATGAGAGGAGAAAAACATTCTCACCACAAGTTCCATGAATTTGGAATGGGTCGAGCCATAATGAATCAAACTTTCCATGACTACCCTTTGGTTCTCTTCTCTTATCCCATAGCAGGACAAAGTCTCCAACCTTGAATTCTCTTTCCTTTTCCCTTTTTTCAAAGATCTTCTTCACTTTTAATTGGTGTTCTTTAAATCTATCCACCACTTGGCATTTGCTTTCCTCTAGCTTCTCCAGGAAGAGGATCCTCTTGTCAATGGAGTCTTTATATTAACCATCTTCTATTTCTTGTAGCAACTTGAGAGTTGGCATCTCAATTGTGAGGGGAATATCTACCTCAACTCCATACAAAATTTGGAAAGATGACATACCTATTTATTTCTTAGGAGTGATCTTATCTGCCCACAATGCATCGTATAACTTCTTATGCCGCTTGCTTTTACTCTCATCTACCAGCGTGTGAACAATGGTCACAATGTTCTTGTTGCTTGACTCAACTTACCCATTTCCTTGTGGGTAGTATTCAAAAGAGTGAGATAGGGAGATTCCAAATCCATAGAAAAAATCTGTGAGCTCCTTGGAAGAGAAATAGGTGGCATTGTCTACAACAATTTTCTGTGGTATTCCAAAATAAACAATGATATTCTCCTTGATGAAGTTGACTGTTTCAGAGTTGGCTTGCTTGTTCGAGATGGATTCCACCCATTTAGTGAAGTAATCAGTTGCAATGAGTACATAAGTATGACCTACACTAGAATGAGGATTCAGAACACCAATAAAATCTAGCCCCCATTGCTGAAATGGTTCTTCAATCACCACAGGCTTGAGTGGCAATGCAGCTAGTTGTGGCTTTCCAACAAATTGTTGACATGCTTTGAATTTGAAAACTCAATCCTGAGTGTCTGCAAATATGGAGGGCCAATAATATCTCCCTCTGAGGATATTATGTGTGGTGACCATTGCTGAGAAATGTCCACCACAAGCTTGATCATGATATGCCCTAAGCAACTTCTCTTTCTGCTCCTTATCTACACACATGAGGAAACAACCATTTAGGCCTCTCTTGTAAAGTGCATGATTCCGGATCATAAACTTGGCTACATTTAGTTTGAGTGTCCTTATTTGTTTGTAATCAAAATGAGGAGGGAATTCTCCATAACTGAGATAGTAAGCAATGTCAGCATACCACTCATCAGTAGTGGTGACAAAGAGAGCAGGTGAACTGTCTCCTAAACAGGTTGAGCAAACACCATCTTTTTCTCCCTGTTGAGCTTTGAGAGCTTCATCTTCAGCAATCAGCTTACACAAACCATTTCCTCTTACCAGATTAGAGGGTCTAATCTCCAAGTCATACTCTTGGGTCTTTGCAATCCAACTTCCTCTCTTAGCCCTAGGATCTTGTTGAGTAAAAATGGAATTGATTGCACTTCCAAGGACCGTCACCACTGTATAGGAATTGAGAATGTAGAATCTGAAAATTTTAACAACTTTGACCACTACGTAGGCATGTACTTTAGCTCATGATTTTTCAAAGGACAACTCATGAAAGCAATGGGTGCTTCCAAACCTTCATCATTTTTCTGAACAAGGATAGCAGAGAGTGTATGTTCTAATGCATAGAAATACATGATGAACTCCTTGTTGAAATCTAGAGATACAAGAGTTGGAGATTTGGCAATGGCTTTCTTGATCTCCTCAAATGTTGTTTTTCCTTCCTTATTCCACTTGAAACTTTCTTGAGGCTTCATCATGGAAGTTATATGCTTAGTCAATTCAGAAAAATCAAGCACAAAGCGACAAAGGAAGTTTACCTTTCCAAAGAATGAATGAACTCCCTTTTTGCTAGTTGGTAAGGCTAGTTCTTGGATAGCTCAGGACCCTCTCGGGATCAATGTGTGCTCCATATTTTTTCACAATGTGTCCTAGCAACTTACCTTCTATGACTCCAAAAATACACTTCTTTGGATTTAGAGAAATGCTATGTTTCCTACACCTTACAAGGAATTTCTCCAAATGACTGATATGATCTCCCCTCCTCTTTGAAAAAATCGTGAGGTCATCAAGGTAAATGACAATGTAATGTTTCAAATCTTTGAAGGCCAAATCCATTACTCTCTGGAAAATGGCTCTAGCATTGATCAAGCCAAAAGTCATTCTGCTATAAGAAAAAGTTCCCCAAGCTGTTGTGAAGGCTATTTTTTTGCAATCCTCTTCTGCCACCTTGATTTGGTTGTCCACTGAGAATCCATCAAGCAAAGAGAGAATTTCATATCCCGTAACTACTTGCAAAATGTGATCCATGATTGGAATAGGGTAGTTGTCCTTGAGAGATGCCTGATTCAAATTTTAGAAGTCTACACAAATCCTTATTTCCCCATTCTTCTTCCTTACTAGCACAATGTTAGCCACCCATGTTGAATGGTGGATGGGGAAGATGATTCTAGCATTGAGCATCTTTGTCACCTCTTCTTTGATAACATCAACAATCTTTGGATTATAGGGCCTTTGTTTTTCCTAAAGGGCTTAGCTCCTTGCTTCAAAGGAATGGAGTGATGCATTTCCTTTGGCTGAAATGATTTAAGTTCATCATAGGAGTAGGCCATGACATCTGAGTACTTTTTAGTAGAGCAACAAAATTTCTCTTCTCTTCTAATGAGTAGCATTTACCAATGTTAACCATCCTTGGATTTGCTGAAGTTCCAATGTTTTCTTGATCAAAATCAAATGGACACCAAGAATACTATTTATCTTTCTCTTAGATGAACTGTCATGTTTGTCAAAGAGGTCTTCCAAAGAAACTAGGCCTTTGGGGATTTTGTTTCCTTTCGACTTGATTACTCACTCTTCATAAATTCCATCAACTCCTTCCTTCTATTCTTTGGGGACTAATTCACGGTGTGGGTTTTCACTTCCTTCAAAGAATAGATTATTGAAGTTATCCCTTTGTTCTAAGAAGGATAGGATCTGGTTATCATTGAAGACCTGCCAGTGATTTGCATTGTCTGGTACGTTGGGTCTTAACACCATCTCAATGGTCACTTTATCCTTACCAAAATAAGGATGAGGTGTCACTGAGGAAGTTGACACTACTAGAGAATCAAACTTTTCATTATGCTCCCTAGGGATAGCTTCAATGGAGAATGCATCAAAGGATTCAATGCAGTCCCGCACTCTATTTCTATAGTGCACGAGTGCAGGGGGTTTTTACTTGATATTGTTGGTGAATTTACCACAACCTCTGCATCACATTTGCACCTCAACTTCTTGATTCCCATGTCCTCTTCTATATTCATTCCTAAAATTAATGCTTTATACTATGTTTTATTATTTTTATTGTCAAATTTCAGCTTGTAGGCAAAAGTATTTACCTCATTGGAGTAAGAGTATAATACTACACCAACTCCCGAACCTAGCACGGAACGACTACCATCAAATTTCATTTTCTAAATTTGATCTTCCTCTTTCTCCATGAGAAGTGGCAAGTTCTCCTCTTTTTGATGTGAGGAAGTAGTTTCCTGGCCCACAATCTTGAAAAAGGATATCAGCTCTTAGATCATCATTCTTCCTTACTGTGAACTTCATTTTTCTGACTGGTAGAAACTTCTTCATTTCTCCTTTCACTGGGATAGTTGCAGATGACCAATCCATTTTTTATTTCTCCACCTATTTTTATTTCTACAAAGACTTCTACTCAACAACGTACTAAAAGATGTTGGGATGTCTGCCACCAAAATAGTCAAGAGTATCTTCTTATCAGGGTAATCAACTAGTGCGACCTGAGCATCCTTAATCCTTCCTACCAATGGAACTTGTTTGGATTCCATTGAGTAGCACGTGCCATTTACCCGGGTCAAAGTGAGGCTAAGAGAATTTGTAACTTTTTCTGGCATCACATTATCTAAGGCTCCAGAATCTATAATGCAATTTTTCAGCTGGAAACCTTTGATGAGAAGTGACAGGTAAAAATTCTCAACTCTATTGGTGGTGGAGGCACTGAGGGCTAGCATTTTCTCGAGAATATGGTGTGGATGGTGTGTGAAGTAAGCCTTTAGAATTAGAGATTGGGGATGTAGAGTTACCACCCCAGTGCATTGCCTTGATGAATCAGTCAAATTGAGTAGGATGTGTTTGTAGGTATTCAATTTTAGAGAGCTGGAATTTGGTTTTACTAGAATGCTCTACAAACTCAAATGAAGCCATGGTAGATAGGGAATTAAATGGCAGATGCATCATTACTTTTGGTGTTGGGTTCTCATTTCCAAATGTAGTAATTGGCTTGGAAGGAGATGGGGGTGTAGTCTTTGATTGAAATTTAGATGTTCTTACAGAACCGAATTTAGAAGAGAAATGCTTTTGAGTTGGGAGAGAGAATCGGATAACTTACTTGCACAAAGATAATGTGATCCTTGACAACTGGTGAATCTAATTTCTCTCTAGCTGATTCCATGGAAGGTGGTAATGGTGATCCCCTGTTGATGATCTTGTTTAGTGGATGCTTTGAAGAGCTATCTTCTTTGTTCTTCCTACTCTCAGTTGAAACTACTGAGGCTGAAACACCATTCTTGGATTGTGCACAAGTGAAAATAGCACATGAAAAACTTAGAGATTCTTCATCACCTTCCTCCTCATCATCAATGTATTCAATCAGGTCATTTTGTGAGCTAACCTCTTCAATTTCAAGATAGTTTTCATAGTCATCCATGATTTCCTATTCAGTTTCCCCAATGTCTTTTCTTTCTTCTGATTCTCTAGTGTCACAGATGGAATTGACAGTGGTGCTTCAAGAGAAAGCCTATGAGGAGGTGGAGAAATTCTTGGTCTATCAAGAGGATTTGGTCTCCTTGGAGCATTCCTCATTGTGATTTGTGACAACTGCTTCTTCAAAGCAACTAGGTCATTTGCCATTTTTGGAACATTGGATCAATGGTGATTGAATTTGAACTTTGACCTTTTTGCTTCCCATTTGGTCCTTTCACTTTTCTAGAAAGAATTAGATCATCATCAGTCTCAATTGAAAAGTCTTGAACTTCCCTCAATGTTCTTGGTTGGGATATTCTGAGGAAGAAACCAACTTCTGATGGCAAAGCACTGACGAAGAACCTTTTCAAGTTGTTTTTAGGGGTACCACATCTTCTGGGATCCTTCTTGTCAACCTATTATACCTTGTTACAAAATCTCTCATTGATTCAGAGGTCTCCTTCTTCATCTGAACCAATTGGACCAGCAGATCCTAAAATCTTTTGTGCTCTTGAACCTATGTTCAAATGCACTTCTTATATCTTCCCAACATGTGACAGATCTTGGGGCAACTTGTAAAACCATTCAACAGTTATTTCTTGTAGTGACTCCAAAAAGAACCTAACTGAAAAATCTTCATCTTCAACTCCCAACACTCCACAAGCAGTGATGAATGCTGCAACATGTTCTTCAGGGAGCCGGAACCATCCCCTTCGAATTTTGGGAAGTTCTTTCTTGAGCCTCTTGGGAATTCATGAAGTGGTTGTGGAAGAGAAATTGGACCAGAATTTCTTCCCGTGGTACGTTAGGCCTACATTCCTCATACTCATGATCACCCATTCTATTCATGTTTCTATCCTCCAGTCTTGCTAAGGCTACTTCTATTGCTCTTTCTTCTGCTTCAATTTGGAGTCTTTCTATTTCTTCAAGTTGAGCCCTTATCTCCTCTTCATAACTACCTCTCTTTCAAGCTCTTCAAATGTGGGATCAATTTTTCCTCCTTACCTCAGTTGCCAAGTGTATCTTCTATCAGCTAGCTTGAAAGTTTATTCTCTTCTCTGGGGTGCTAGAATTTGTCTTTGCCTTTCCAATTCGACAACATGTTCCTCTTCTATTTCCAGAATCCTTATGGCAATGAAGTATTGATTGACACTTTTTCTATTATGCCAAATATCTTCTCTCATATCAGAAGCAATGTCTTCTTGGATGTGAAAGAGTAAATCAGGTCTCTCAACAGGAGGATTTCCTAGAATAGCCATGATTTACATCCATGTAGTTTGTGTGATTATTCAATCTCCAGAAACTTTTCTTCTAGAATATTTTTGTTTTTTATGACCCTGAGGTCATTTTTACGTGCAGATGCTACAAAATATGCCCCACGGTGGATGCCAAAAATTGTTGCAAAGAAAATTTGTTTGGTGGAAAAATTGGTGGGTTTCAAGTCAACGCTATGGGAATCTAAGTCCATTACTTGAGCGGTGAAGCTTCTATATGTGCATACATGAAAAAGTGGATTTCAATGGTGGCCTTTTGACTAGAGATCTAATAAGGGAACTCCACTGACCCTGTGGAAAAGCTAGCAATTTCTCAGTAGAGAATAAATTTATCTGAGAAGGGGAAAGGGAGTGAGAATGGAGATAGGAGAAACTAATGTTGTGAGTAGAATATTAGATGCCCACACACATTAATTAGAAATTTCATTTACACGCATTTATAGTTAGAAGAAAAAAACCGTCATCGAAGAAGCTACAAGACCAAATGAAACTCATTGCTCATAAAGTACCAATCAATCCCTCAATCAAAAAGGCCATAATTCCTTCTTTTATTATTGAATCTCGAGTAGAGTTTGTACATAGCTTGAAAATGGAAGAAATTCGAGAACAAGAGAAAATAGAAGCAATGAAGCATTTTTGTCTTTTCCAGTACAGAGCACTCTGTTCTTTTTTAAATCAATCACTGACCCTTTTGAGTGGCTTCGAGAATCCATTTATTCTTCACAAGAAACCATTACAACTTTGTAAATCCTCAACACCTTTTCAAATTCCTCTTACAAAGAAAACACTCATGGCGGGTTAAAAACTAGATCTTACAAAGCAACAATTATATTCAATTTTCCATTTAAATATAGACCATTTGATTTGCTCCTCTAACTCTGAAATTGGGCCGTCCACGTGGCAGGAAGAGATTAGAGCTGTCACGGGGGAAGCCTTTCACATTTTGTGATTTTTGTGAGATTTGGCAATTTACAACAAAGCGGCCCACAACCCTGTTTTGACTTTTCAACTTAGACACATGGCACGTTCTTATTGGAAATGGGATCATGGCCCTTTTCTCAACATTTTAACTTTTTTGGAAAAAAGGCCCAAAAACTCAAATCCCTCTATCGACCCACTCTTCTGCTTTGACTTTTCAATGGCAGGCCCGAGACCTTGGTGGAACCATGGAGCATTCTAGAAATTTTACTTCACTTTTGGAAATTTGGTTCCCCGATGGCCCACTCATCCACTTTGACTTTTGAATGGCAGGCTTCACCTTTGATTTTTTCCCTACGAGCTCAAGATTTGACTTTTTCCCTAATAGCTTGATCGAGGATGCAGGGTTACTTTTTAATTTTTTACCATTTTTACAAAGAGGCTCAAAATCTCAAATCCCCCAATGGCCCGCTTATCCGCTTTGAATTTTCAATGGCGGGATTTTCCTCTCCAATGACTCTGACCACATGGCAATCTGCCACTTGATTTGGTAGTTAGCCCTTTACGCCCCAACTTTGGAATTGCGTCGTTGCGACATGTGGAGCCACCTACTAAGCCTTCCATACTTAGCCAATTTTACCTTCATTTTGTACCTGGGACACATGGAAATCCTGTTCTTAATTGAATATTATCGCTTAGACCCTACCCTTGGAGTTGCATTGTTACGGCATGTAGAGTCATCCACTAAGTTTTGAAGTATGACCGAACCGCATCCAATCAGAGAGACCCACGTATCACTTAGGGATGCTGAGGTAAAATTTGATGGGGAAAGAAACACCCATCATTCCCAACTATGGGAAAAATACACAGAGGAAGAGAACTTCATCATTTTGAGTCCAATTTTGAATTTCCTTCACGAACCGAGAGGCATGGAGGAAAAAAATGATTTGAAAACCCGGGCCATAGAACAAACGAATAATTTTGATCACAATGGAGATTGTAAAGAGGATATTTTGTGCACAGAGACTAGGAGATGGAGAATTTTCAAAACGAGCAAAACAAAGACTTAAACAAAGACTAGCGCATGACTTTTTAAATTTCTTAAATCTCTAACTTGGCTTAAACACCAACAAAGGGCATAAACTCAAAAAAATGAATTTGGATATGTAAACACAGAGTAGTTTTCAATAGACAACACACTCACAAGCAAATGGAACCACAAAAGCATTTAACAAAATACTTGAGTCATACCCTCGATAAAAATTTGTGATTTTAAGAAGACAATATTGGGATGATGTTGTCCACTCAAAATTCCCTGCTCTCATGAAAGTTAAAAATTTTAAAAATTTTGAGTTTAAGTGTTTTCTCTAATGTACCAAGTCGTGAAATTGAGAAAAGTCTGCAGTTTTGGGTCATTTTGTATGTATTTCAGGCCTGTCGGACATTTTTGTCCCGCCTGTCCCAAGTTCAAAAGTGCGCTCTGTTCCCCGATCGGCCGAAATCCCCGAAGTTGTTCCATTTTCGGGCCTGTCGGACATTTTTGTCCCGCCTGTCCCAAGTTCAAAAGTGCACTCTGTTCCCCGATCGGCCGAAATCCCCAAACCGCGTACTTCACTCTTTTATGTTCCAAATGTCCCAAATCAAATTGTGCAAGCTGTTCCATTTTCAGCCGAAACTCCCGAACCGCGTACTTCGCACTTTCGTGTTCCAAATGTCCCAAGTCAAAAAGTGCAAGTTGTTCCATTTTCGGCCGAAACTCCCGAACCGCGTACTTCGCACTTTCGTGTTCCAAATGTCCCAAGTCAAAAAGTGCAAGTTGTTCCATTTTCGGCCGAAACTCCCAAACCGCGTACTTCGGAACTTTTTGTCCCAAATGTCCCAAACTTTTTCGGACCCATTGGAACCTTTTCGGCCAAAACACCCGAATCGCGCACTTCGCGCATTCATGTCCCGCGTGTCCCAAAAGACATTTGTGCGTCTTCTCCCTGCTTCGCCCGAATCGGCCGAGCCGCGTGTTTCGCGCATTCGCGTCTCACATGTCCCAAGCGAACCTAATGCCATTCATACTTAGTTTTTCCCGCTCTACCCGAATATGTTGTTTTTCAAACTGATAGATATGAATGTAATGCGCATTGATCACCCTTCTCTCTCCTCAACGGCTATATAATGAGCAAGCCACCTTTGCAATTCTTACATTGTTTCCATGCTACCCTTGCTCGAACCCTTGCAACCTAATTCCCTGCGCATGTATCCCTTTTCTCTGTAATTCCTCCCCGAATTTAGGTTGCGGCTCTGATACTATCAATATGAAGATCGAAGTCCTGGAGGAGGCTTTGGGAGAACTAAAGAACAGTTGGCAGAAGGGCGAAGCTTTCAAGACACTGGTTGTCTCGGCTTTTCAAGGATATTCACCGTCATCTTTAGGATGAAAATTCTGGTGTTTCCCTTTCCTTGCAAGAAATTAAAGCTCAATTCGAGCTTATATCAAATATAATCTATTCAAGGAAATCTCAATCTCCAAAGAGAAAATGAAGGAAATCTGTTCTTCAATCAATGTTGGAGAAGTAAACAAAGATTATCATACTCACGTCGAGTTTGATAAAGAGCTGGAGAAATGTCTTGGATTTTGGACGCGAGCCTGACAGCCAACACATCGTCCCTCGTGGGAGACATAGCTGAGGCGTTAGAGAAATTCAGGCGGCGGATTCTAAGAAGTCGGTGGGTCCCTCTCGATCGCCACCGTGCTTCTTCTCCTTGTTCTTTTCTTCTTCCCTTTCTTTTTCCGTTTTCTTTGTAAGAAGTTAAGGTATTGCGATTGGCGGTCCTTAACTGTTCTTGGTTAAAGAAGTGGTTACGAAGAGTAACTGATTTGTAAGCTATATAATGGCCTTCTTTACGCCATTCTAAAGGGGAGCTTGACATTTTCTGAAAGTGTAAATAGATTATAAAGAAATCAATATAGAAGGACTTTCCCATTCTCTGTCTATCTGATCTCTATTATTCCTAAGCTTTCATTTATTTTCTTTGTGAAGATCATTTGTCTCAAGTTCGTTAGTCTTACCGATTGCATACTCTTCAACTTTGCAAGCTCGGTGATCTTGTATAACCAAGAAGGAACTTTGTGTCCTTGATTAATGAATCTGTGTTATGTTAAGAAACTTTGTGTTCTAGCAGATGTTATTTACAGAACTTTGTGTCTTTGAATTCCATCTTATTTATCCAATACAAATGATCTTGCTTCAATTCATTGTGACTTTCGCATACATAAAGAATTACTCTGATATCTATAATTCTGCATGTTGCCTTTCTGCTCTTTCCCGTACTCTTTTTCCTCAGTCCTTTTGTAATTGATGATCTTCATAGAAAACACTTTCGTGATATCCAAGTTTAACCAACAAATCATGTTTTGTACATTTGTAAATAAGTTCGTTTCTGAATAAGGGAACCTCTCCCATTAAAGAGGAGGGACTTCTTGTCCCCTGACTGTTGCTCTTCTTAAAATTCCTATCTGACGACCAACAGTTTTTGGCGACTCACTGGGGAAAATCACATTCCAGTTCTGTAATTTTTCGATCATCTTTTGATCTGGCGACTCCGCGTTTTACTCGAGGGAGAAGGACCCTTGGTATTGAAGATTCTCAGTTCCAGATTTTGGAGCAGCAGGGTTTTCCTTTTCCTTCAACAAGAAATAGAAGGACTCGTTCGACAAGCACTCCACCTGTTCAAGATAGAAGTCCTACGGGTGGTATTCCTTCAGAGCCAGCTAGCCCTAATCTTCGAGCTTTGATTCTTGCTGGTGTTGCAGTTCCTCTCCAAGCCATTTTTCCAAGAATGGCGGCGCCATTACCATGGGGTCATCGTGTCGGGCCCCTTGCTCTTCCTCAGCCTTTGCATGAGTTACCCAGAGGTAACCGGAAGAACTTCCCCAAATTCAAAGGTGATGGCAAAGTGCATCCTGATGAACACATCGCAGCCTTCATTGTTGCATGTGGAGTCCTGGGAGTTGAGCACGAAGACGTCTCCGTGAGACTGTTCATTGAGACGTTACAAGATAATGCTGCTGATTGGTTCTACCACCTTCCGGCTGGCGCTATCACCGACTGGGGCACAATGAGAACTCAGTTTGAAAACCATTTCAAACCAGCAGAAGATGTGCATGCTTTGCTTGCCCAAATTTCTCAGATAAAGAAAGATTCACAAGAACCCATGAGAGAATTTGTGGCCCGATTCAACAGATTGATCAACAAAATTCCGCAGCCTACCCGACCTGTTGATCAAATTCAAAAATGTTTCTTCCTAAATGCTCAATCGCCCAAAGTTAGTTATGCACTAAGAAGGGCTAATCTCGCAACATTGGTCGAGGATCAAACTCTCGCTGTTAGTATCGAGGATGACTTGATCATGTCAGGGAAGTTGAGAAGAGACCCTCCCAAATCTAAGTCTGCTGCTTCTTCCTCTTCCACTCCTGGACCTAATACTGATCCGTTAGTCCAGAAGCTTGCGAATGATCTCATTGCTATAAAGAAACAATTAGCTCAGCATGCTCCTTATGCAGATGTTCCAAGGAGAAATTTCCAGCCCAGGAATCGTTTGCCTGCTTCTCAAACAAGACTAGCACTTGAAGGACCTCCTGTTAAGGTTCCTGTCAATGCTACCTGCGAGGTTGAAGAACCAGATGATGATGAAGATAACGAAGCCTGCGAAGAGTTTGCGAGAGAAGTTGATGACGAAGCAGGCGAATTTGAGGGATCTAGAGTAAATTTCTTCACCACTGAGGGCATTGATGATGGAGATGATTATGATGAAGTGGTAGCAGACATGAATAGCGAATCATTCGCTGTCATGACTCGAGAACAGACAAGTCAGAGGGAGAAAGTGACACAGCCTATCAAGAAATCTAAGGAGCAGTCGACAACTATTCCCGTGATTGCAAAAAGAGGATCTCCTATCCCTACTTCATCTACGCCAAAGGTAAGTCCTATCAATCCTGCTACTAAAGTTGCTTCTTCTTTCTCTCCTAAAGTTGATAAGCCTAGAGTACCGAATGATGATGGCCCGTCCACTTCTGGATCCTTTGATATTGTTGATCACCTGAAAAAGACCAAGGTCCAAATCTCAGAAGCTGAGTACTATCAAACCCATCCCAAAGCTTTTGCCAAAATGATCCACTTTGTCAATTCCCACTCCAAGACCACCTCTAAAGGTCTTTTACCTACTCCTCCTTCTGCACCACAGCCTAGTCTGGTAGCTGCTGTCACCTCGCCTGGTGACAAAATTAAACCATTTTATGTAACACTTCTTATAGCTGGCCATAGGCTCAGTAATTGTGTCATTGACTCAGGAGCCTCAGATAACGTAATGCCTGCTAAAGTAGCTCATGCTTTAGGCCTGACCCTCACACGCACTTATGGATCCTGTTACTCTATGGAGAGTAAGGAAGTGCCCCTGGTCGGGAGAATTAAAGATGCACAAGTAGCTTTTGCTGCTTTACCCGAGAAGAAAGTGTTGGCTACCATCTTAGTGGCAGATATTCCCCCTTCATACGGGATGTTGCTAAGTAGGAACTTCTGTAAAGACGTGGGTGGGGAAATCCAAATGGACTGGTCACATGCACTCATACCTGTCAATGGACACATGAAGAAGTTGCTGCCTGAGAAGCAGTCTGAGTATATTGTGCAGAAAACGGATGACCCTAGAGCACAAATACTTTATGAGGATATGGGGCATGGTAACTACATGATTATGTCCCCTGATGAAATCCGACCCCCCAAAGTGTCTCCTAAAGGTCCTAATGGGGTTTGGATTTTAGAGTTTGATGGAAGTTGTTCCTCAGCTGGTTCTGGAGCTGGTGTCCTGCTGGTGTCACCTGAAGGAGGCCTACACCCCTTTTCATTTAAGTTGCAGTTCGAGAATACTAATAACACAGCAGAGTATGAGGCTCTCATTCTCGGATTGCAAGTGGCCAAAGAACAAGGTGTAAAGAATCTTCTGGCTCGTGGTGATGCAGAGTTGATAGTAAAGCAGGTCAGAAACCTTTTTCAAGTGAAAAATGGAAGGCTGAAACATTACCGGAATCAGGTTTGGGATTCCATTGAATTCCTTGATGCTTTCTCCATTGAGGCCATACCTAGAGAGAAGAACAGCAGGGCTGATTCGTTGGCAGTCTCAGGGTCGCTACTGATTCCTCATCCTGATTTCTCTCAGGATAAGTTCACTATTGAAATGGTCCATCGGCCTAGTGTACCTGATAATACCAATAACTGGCAAGTTTTCAATGATGATCAACATTTGCTTTCCTTCCTGGAACTCAAGGGTAATTTCGAACAACTGTATTTTGAGGGAAGTGACAACCTACCTCGTGAGAATGTGCCCTTTGATCAAGCAGTCACCCAAGGAGAAGAAACAGATCAAGATGGATGCCTCAATCTCAAAGGAAACAAGATTCCTAAAGGGTTGGTGAGTTTGGAGGAATTATTTGATAAACATGACAGGTATGTGAAGTCTAGGACCTCTACTGGACCTCAACAATCAGCTGAGTATGATAAAATCAATATTGGGAGTCCTAATGACCCTAAGCTGGTGAACATTGGAAAATGTTGCACAACGATGAGAGGAGAAAAGCAATTGATCTTCTAAGGAGGTATAAGGATGTTCTTGCTTATTCTTATGAGGATCTAAAAGCCTTCAGGCCAAAAGATATGCAGCATTCTATTCCTCTTAAGCCCGGAATTAAGCCTTTCAAGTAGAAACAGAGGCAATACAATCCCAAAATAGCTGACACAATCTTTCAGGAAATTCAGAAGTTGTTGAAGGCTAAAATCATCTTTCCCATTCACCATTCAACATGGATTGCAAATATTGTGCCTGTTAGGAAGAAGAATGGTGAGATCCGCATCTGTGTTGATTTCAGGAACCTGAATCAGGCGTCTTTGAAAGATAATTATCCTTTGCCTATGATGGATCAGGTCTTGCAAGCAGTTACAGGGTCTGAAATGTTATCCATGCTCGATGGATTCTCGGGATACAATCAGGTAGAGGTTGATACTGCAGATCAACACAAGACAGCTTTCACTACTCCTTGGGGCACCTTTGCTTACAAGAGGATGCCTTTTGGGCTCATTAACGCTGGTGCCACTTTTCAGAGAGCCATGGATCTGGCTTTTGGAAGCTTGAAAGGGAAGTGTATTGTCATATATCTTGATGACCTGACAGTGTTTTCCAAGACAAGAGCGGATCATTTTGATCACCTAGAGACAGTTCTGCTGAGATGCAGAGAGCATGGGATCTCTCTGAACCCTAAAAAATCTGTCTTTTGTGTCACAGAGGGAAAGTTATTAGGGCACATCGTTTCCAAGGATGGTATTAAGATTGATCCTGAACGAGTTCAAGCCATCCGAAAAATTCCTCTCCCAACCAGCAAAAAGGGTGTGCACTCCTTCTTTGGTAAGATAAATTTCTTGAGGAGATTCATCCCTGATTTTGCAGAGTTAACTTTGAATATTTCTCAGATGATGAAAGGGAAGAAAACATTTGGTTGGTCTTCTGAAGGAAAGGAATCCTTTGAAGGTATCAAGAGACCTATTGCTAGAACTCCTGTTCTAGCCTGTCCTGATTTTAGTAGAGATTTCATCATCTATTGCTATGCTACAGATAATACCTTGGCTGTTGTCTTAACTCAAGAAGACTCTAATGAGCATGAGCTACCAATCACGTTCATGAGCTATATTCTGAAGGATCACGAGTTGAAGTACACCATGATGGAGAAACATGCTTTCGCAGTGGTTAAAGCTGTCAAGCAGTTTCGCTTTTACATCCTCAACTCTCATTCCATGGTATTGGTCTCGGATACAATCATTAAGTCAATTCTCACACAAAGAAGAATTTGGATCTAAGAGAGGGAACCGGGTTGCTTAAGGTCCAAGAGTATGACATTGACATCAAGTCGACCAAGCTGGTTCGTGGAAAAGGTCTTTGTGAGCTCATTGCTGAAGGAGCTAAACATGAATTACTAGAGAAAGTTGACCTTCCTACCGTTCTGTTCCTTAGTTCAGTTGACGAATGGTATGCTGACATCACTCATTTTCTCACCTATGGGGAATGCCCCTCTCATTTAACCGCCAAAGAAAAGAAGAGGACTCATTAAATTGAGGTCGATGTAATATGTATTGTGGGAAAACGCTTTGTTCAAGCGTGGCTTAGATGGGATATTTTTGAAGTGTGTGGACAAGGAACAGCAGAGAAAGTTGCTCTCAGCTTTTCACGATCAGGCATGTGGAGGGCACTATTCATCAATGGTTACAGCTCATAAGATACTCCGTGGAGGTTACTACTGGCCTTCCTTGTTCAGAGATGCATCCAAGTGGGTGGATAAATGTGAGGCCTGTCAGACCTTTGTGGGAAGACCTAAATTGGCTTCCTTGCCTCTCAAGCCAGTTGTGATTGAGGAACCATTTCAACAGTGGGGCTTGGACTTCATTGGTACACTTAATCCTGCTTCTAGTGCTGGTCACACTCATGTACTAACTGCCACGGACTACTTCACCAAATGGGTGGAAGCTATTCCAGTCAAGAGCACTACTTCCGAAGTGGTATGCAGCTTCATCAAAGAGAACATCTTGGTAAGGTATGGTGTACCTAACAAGATTGTAACAGATAATGCCTCGAATTTCTCTTCAACTGAGATAATGGACTTCTGCTATGGATATGGCATCTCCCTGGCTCATTCTTCAGATTACTACCCTCAGGGAAATGGGCAAGCAGAATCCACAAACAAAAATCTGGTGACTATCATAAGGAAGTTAGTCAATGAGTCTCAACGAAACTGGCACAAGAAGCTCTATGATGCTCTTTGGGCAGATAGGATTACACCAAAGAGAGCTATTGGAATGTCTCCTTTTCAAGTGGTGTATGGAGTTGAAGCTCAATTGCCAGTGACAGTGGAACTGCCAGCCTTGCACCTAATGAAGGCCATTGAGGATACTAGTTTCAGAGATGCTTTGGACAAGAGAATTATGTACCTGCACAAACTGAATGAGGACAGATTGGAGGTTGCTGATCGGATATCTGTTCACCAGCAGAAGGTAAAGGTCCTGTTTGACAAGAAAGCCAGGTTCAGAGATTTCCAAGTTGGAGACACCGTGCTGTTATGGGACAAAAGACATGAACCTCGTGGCAGCCATGGAAAGTTTGATTCCCTGTGGCTCGGACCCTTCAAGATCAGGCACTTTGCTGGTGAGAATTCTTTCTATCTTGATTACATGGATGGTTCTTCTCTACCACTTCCTTACAGTGGGCAGTATCTCAAGTTGTTCAAGTCCTAGGTGATTAGGAAGTCCCTTGTATATTCTGTACAGCGTTTTTGCTTGTCTTCCTTTTTGTTTTGGTGTGTTGTCCTCTGTATTGATCTGCTTTTTGACTCCGTGGCCCAATGGATAAGGTACTGATCTGCTTCCCTGAGTTTGTCTAAGTTCTTGCCTTGTCTCATTCCTTGAATTTATGCTAAGTCATGCCCAGAAGGAGCCAGTTGTTGTCCACTCAAAATTCCCCGCTCTGATGAAAGTTAAAAAAATTTCAAAATTTTGAGTTTAAGTGTTTTCTCTAATGTACCAAGTCATGAAATTGAGAAAAGTCTGATAGTTTTGGGTCATTTTGTATGTATTTCGGGCCTGTCGGACATTTTTGTCCCGCCTGTCCCAAGTTCAAAAGTGCGCTCTGTTCCCCGATCGGCCGAAATCCCCGAAGTTGTTCCATTTTCGGGCCTGTCGGACATTTTTGTCCCGCCTGTCCCAAGTTCAAAAGTGCGCTCTGTTCCCCGATCGGCCGAAATCCCCGAACCGCGTACTTCACTCTTTTATGTTCCAAATGTCCCAAATCAAATTGTGCAAGCTGTTCCATTTTCGGCCGAAACTCCCGAACCGCGTACTTCACACTTTCGTGTTCCAAATGTCCCAAGTCAAAAAGTGCAAGTTGTTCCATTTTCGGCCGAAACTCCTGAACCGCGTACTTTGCACTTTCGTGTTCCAAATGTCCCAAGTCAAAAAGTGCAAGTTGTTCCATTTTCAGCCGAAACTCCCGAACCGCGTACTTCGGAACTTTTTGTCCCAAATGTCCCAAACTTTTTCGGACCCATTGGAACCTTTTCGGCCGAAACACCTGAATCGCGCACTTCGCGCATTCATGTCCCGCGTGTCCCAAAAGACATTTGTGCATCTTCTCCCTGCTTCACCCGAATCGGCCGAGCCGCGTGTTTCACACATTTTCATCTCACATGTCCCAAGCAAACCTAATGCCATTCATACTTAGTTTTTCCCGCTCTACCCGAATATGCTATTTTTCAAACTGATAGATATGAATGTAATGCGCATTGATCACCCTTCTCTCTCCTCAACGGCTATATAACGAGCAAGCCACCTTTGCAATTCTTACATTGTTTCCATGCTACCCTTGCTCGAACCCTTGCAACCTAATTCCCTGCGCATGTATCCCTTTTCTCTGTAATTCCTCCCCAAATTTAGGTTGCGGCTCTGATACTATCAATATGAAGATCGAAGTCCTGGAGGAGGCTTTGGGAGAACTAAAGAACAGTTGGCAGAAGGGCGAAGCTTTCAAGACACTGGTTGTCTCAGCTTTCAAGGATATTCACTGTCATCTTCAGGATGAAAATTCTGGTGTTTCCCTTTCCTTGCAAGAAATCAAAGCTCAATTCAGAGCTTATATCAAAGATAATCTATTCAAGGAAAGCTCAATCTCCAAAGAGAAAATGAAGGAAATCTGTTCTCTTCAATCTGCCGTTGGAGAAGCAAACAAAGATTATCATACTCATGTCGAGTTTGATAAAGAGCTGGAGAAATGTCTTGGATTTTGGACGCAGTCTACGGCCAACACGTCAGTCCCTCATGGCAGAGACATAGCTGAGGTGTTAGAGAAATTCAGGCAGCAGATTCTAAAGTTGGTGGGTCCCTCTCAGTGACTGGCCACCTTTCTTCTTCTCCTTGTTCTCTTCTTCCCTTTCTTTTTCCGTTTTCTTTGTAAGAAGTTAAGGTATTGTGATTGGCGGTCCTTAACTGTTCTTGGTTAAAGAAGCGGTTACGAAGAGTAACTGATTTGTAAGCTATATAATGGCCTTCTTTACGCCATTCTGAAGGGGAACTTGGCATTTTCTGAAAGTGTAAATAGATTATAAAGAAATCAATACAGAAGGACTTTCCCATTCTCTATCTATCTGATCTCTATTATTCCTAAGCTTTCATTTATTTTCTTTGTGAAGATCATTTGTCTCAAGTTCGTTAGTCTTACCGATTGCATACTCTTCAACTTTGCAAGCTCGGTGATCTTGTATAACCAAGAAGGAACTTTGTGTCCTTGATTAATGAATCGTATGTTATGTTAAGAAACTTTGTGTTCTAAGCGGATGTTATTTACGTAACTTTGTGTCTTTGAATTCCATCTTATTTATCCAATACAAATGATCTTGCTTCAATTCATTGTGACTTTCGCATACATAAAGAATTACTCGATATCTATAATTCGCATGTTGCCTTTACGCTCTTTCCGTACTCTTTTCCTCGGTTCTTTTGTAATTTGTGATCTTCATAGAAAACACTTTCATGATATCCAAGTTTAACCAACAAATCATGTTTTGTACATTTGTAAATAAGTTCGTTTCAATAAGGAACCTCTCCCATTAAAGAGGAGGGACTTCTTGTCCCCGATTGTTGCTCTTCTTAAAAGTCCTATCTCGACGCGACCAACAGATGACAAGGTATCATCCATATTATGGGCTTATAGGACAACTTATAAAAGGTTGAACAAAGCCACACCATTTCAATCGGTGTTTGGCTTACGAAGTTGTTTTGTCGGTTGAGTTCATGATACCTTCTTTGTGAATAGCGCGTGCGGGAGGGTTGGTCAAGAGAAAGTGCTGGAAGAGAGAATTGATGAATTAATGAATCGGATGAAAGATGATCACTCGTTAGGTGGAGCCAAATAGTAGAAAAGAAAATCAAAAATCATGAAATGATAGCCACATTAGAAACAAGAAATTTGATGTTGGGCGAGATGGTCTTATTGTAAGATTCTAAGGTTATGCATCATCTTGGGAAGTTAAAAGTCCATTGGTTGGGCCCCTAAATAATCTTGTACATCCTTGATTCATGTGCATGCCAATTACAATCACTAGATGGAACAAAATTGCTTGGACACTTCAATGGGAGTAGGTTGAAGCCAAACTATAAATAAGGCTTCTTGGTGTTTGTAAATAAGGCAATTTTACTAGATAATTTAGAATTTTCTTTATGCATTTTTTTCCTTTCCTATGTTTCCCTTTCACGTTGTTGTTTTGTTTTACGCCTTGGGCACCGGTAACCTTGTTACTTTTTGAGGTTTTTGAATGCACAGAGGGTCATGCATCAATTAAGTGTGGGGTGGAATGATGTGAAGGAAAGCATGGGTGAAGTTCCAAGGAGGACTATATTGGAAATCCTAGTTGAATGGCCCTGTTGAAAGAGATTCATGAAAGAAAAGGTGAAAAAGGATGGTTGGTGTCAATATATGGCTACTTTCAGATCCCATGTACAAAGAAGGAAGAAGCGCATAAACAAAACGAGCTAGGCAAGAGCAAAAATCATGACAGAAGAAGTGCCTTCAGCACCAGTGACGTGCGTGTAAGAGTCTCCTGTAAAGATGGATTGGTTACACACCAGAAAATTAGAGATTATCCATGCAGGGTTGGGCACGTGAGTTAGGGCACGAGTCGAGCTTTGTTTGAAAAATCCACTTTAAATGTTAAAAGTATGGTGGTAGGTGAAGTAGCATTTAATTCTTAAAAATGGAAAAAACTATAAATAGAGGTTCGGGCATTTCATTATTCACTTTGCGTATAAGGAGAAAGAAGCGCTTTTGCATCTTTGTAAACTAGGGCTTCCAGAACTGATCTATGTGAAGAAAAATTTGAAGAGTTGAGCGTGAGTAACTAGTTTGGATTTGCAAACCAGAAAGAAGGGATTTCACGAGCGTAAGAGAAATTGTGAGAAGGTGTCATCTTGTGAAGGAACTATCCCAGTTAGGGTTTGAAGAACTAGGGCAAGGGTTTAAGGTATTTTCTTCACAAATTCGAGATCTAAGGTTAGAGGGAGTGGAATAATAGAGTAGCAAGAAGTGATTTAAGTGATGATAAAAGGACCTAAACAATGGCACCCAAGAAACTAGTTGGCACACCTAGAAAAGGCAAGGGCAAGGGAAAGCAACAAGAAACTGTCGCGCATACAAATGAAGAGTGGTACGTAGAAATGTAGTACCCAAATGGAGTGTTGCTTGGGGAAGGAGTGGGAGTCCCATTTAAGAAATATGCAGTGAATGATTACAATCATCACTCGAGCCCAATTGAGAAGGAAATGGCACTGGAGTTAGTGCAACCAACAAATAAAAGGACACCAGAGTGTATGCCCATATATAACGATGATGTAAAATTCAAGTTGGAGAAGTCAGGATCATTGTAACTCTTTGAGTTGCCCTACTTCGGGAATCCTAAACACCTATACCAATGGTTGATGTCACGCATCCATAAATATTACTTTCACTTCACAAGGCACAAGATGTGCATTACCCCTCAGCTTGTTTCACATTTCTAAGGCCTCATCTATGAAGGAGATAGTTTGGAGGATGACCTAAGTGAAAAGGAGGCAATTAAGGAAACTATCACTACCTATGCGTATAAAAATGGGTCGAGGTACTTTGATATCATATACATCAAGGAACTGGTAATGAATATGGCCTCACACCTTGTGAAAAATATAAATGGCTAGGAGAGATGGACCCAGGTAACCAAGGCCTAGTTAAATGTTTGCAGGAAAATTTCGAGGGAACCATCTACAACTTTTCTGCATTCATCGTGGATGAGATTTTCAATAGTGCGAAGGAAGGTGATAAAATCCTTTTTGGTAATGTCCTGCTAACCATTGTGTTTTCAAAGATTGGAGTGCCGATGCAGTGGAAAAATTCATGTAGGAGTACCCTGCTAAAGACCCTTCACCCGTAAAGAGATTTGAGAAGTACACATGTGATAGTATGGCGTCAGGCACAAGGCACACCTAGAGAAGTGGTATACACACCTAAGGAACATGTTCGGGGTGGAATGGAGGATCCTTGAACAACTGCCAATGACCACCAAGGGGGAAGTTGAGTTTTACGTAACAATATTTCTGCCTTGGCAGAATTAAACGATAGATGAGACATGGAGCCCATGGTGCAAGCTCCATTTTTCCTTCACAACTCAACACTTCCAAGCGGAGTGAACAGTTCAAATAATCCAAGAAGTTGAAGTTGGACCTTGGTAATCTAGACTGGGACCATAGAGAAATGTGCAAAGGGTTGGTCTACCCCAACAAGTGCACATACGTGGAGAGGTACATGTCACATGAGGTCTAAATGGTGAGACCCATGACTTTTCCCATTGCAGGAGGATCTGTGGCACGAGTATACCTCCACATAAGGCCCAAATTTGAGAAGGGTGTGTATCTAGAGAATGAGATGTCCATACTTGAGGACCCAATTGGAAGGAAAAGACCCACACCCAGACGGGAGGAAAAATAACCAGAGAAGAAAGTACCAAGTGTAGTGGATACACAGGTAATAGGTACCCCTAGGACAAGCACTAGAACAAGTATGTATTCACGTAAGAAGAAGTCCATAATCAAAGAGAAGACTCCGGAGCTAGAGAAGTTGTTAAAAAGGAGTCATTAGAAGAAGAAGAGACAAATTCACCTACACTGGAATCCCCAGGTTAGGAAGAAGCAGAGGATAGAAGAGGAGACCGACTTGGAAGAAACTGATAGTTTAGAGAGATACATAGGTGAAAAGGATGATGATGATGAAGAAGATGACAGTGAAGAAGATGATCTTGGAAGAGATCAAGAGCCACATGTCTTCAACGTGCATGATTCAGAAGAAGAGGGTGGAGAAGAAGAACAGGGGTTCCTTTTCATGTGGCGCAAGGGTAGTCAGGGGGAAGGCACCCAGGACATAGGAAGAAGTGAGTAGGTTGGCACGTAGAAGTAGAAGGCTCCAATACTTACGCAAGAAAAGATAAACAAGTCAACAGAAAGATAAGCAACGAATATCATTGAGACCTTGGTGGAAGAGGGGTTGGAGCGCAGCGCTAAGCTAGTGATGAATAAGGATAAGGAAGAGAGCATGGAAAATGAACATGGAACCAATGGAGACCCCACTTTAACTATAGTCATTCCTAAGGGCATGCACATGGGAGGAAAGCATTCAAGTGTTGATATATGATTTCTTCTGTAAAAGGATGTGTTCCTTTGATTGTGAAGTCATGCTTGATATGTACTGTATCTTCTTTGCAATTGAAGATCTTTGACTGAGTCGGAATATGATTGGACTCTTTTATTTCTTTCATTTTTGCACCTGAGTTTAATCTGATCTCGGAATGAATTGTGGATTTATCCATCTATAAGACCCAACCTGGGATCAGTGGCATTGATCCAAGTGATGCTTTAAAGTTTATTCGGGATGAACAAAAATTATAGACCTTATGCAGGTTGCAAGGTCTGAATGCGTTGAATAAGCTATTTCGGAGTCTAACTCAGACTGATCATGTTAAATTAATTGGTTCCTGATATCGTAATATCAGGAAGGTCTTGATCGTGGGCCAGGTAATAAATTCAAATACATTTATTCAACTAGCCTATTGGCAGTGCAGGAGTGAATCCTGTTCGTGAATGTATGTTTGTAGGTTCTTTTTCTGAACATTTGAAATGTTAGACCTAAACTAGATTTATTAAGGTTAGTAACCTAAAACTAAACTATAACCTAGGGGTTAGATTAGTGTTAATCTAACCTAGGCCTAAGCTATAAGCTAAATGTTCTAAGTTAGTAACCTAGCACTATGGAGGTTAGACTAAGTAGCATCTTAAATCCTAACCTATGTTATTAACCTAACTAATGAAGAAGGACGAAAGGGGACCTATGAAAGGGTGTGAGCCATGGGCGGTAGTTTCTATGGCATTAAATAGATGGATAAGTATGAAGGACAGGGATTTAGTGGAAGTTTCAAATGGCTAGCAAAAGCCAACATGGCAGAGACGCAAAAGTTAGAAATGGTCTTTGAATTGTTTTTATCCATCGCCAACAATGGCGGTCGATGTGGCAATGGAGATTGAGTGGGAAATTTGGAGTAAATGCATTTAATGAACTCGGTCTTGAGCTCGGGTTTCTCGAGAAGGCATGCAAAATGGAAAACTTGTAGTTTGTTTAGGTTTTCATGCGCTCTAGTTTTCCCTCTGTCTCGATCACTGGTTCTTCGCACTTTTGATCTACCTACTTGGTGTTGCATGGCAAAAATGAGTGTAACTCGCTCTTTTCTCTGTCAAGGAAAGTTTATAAGGTATGGAAATAACAAGTTATTGTTGTTGAATCTAACGTGGAAAAAGAGGAGAAGGCACGAGCTCTTTCAGTGGTCTTCTTCAGATTTTTAAGCAAATAACCAGGCATGTTAGGCCCTAACTTTTAAAGTTCTTGCTTTCTTTCAAATGATTTCATTAGAACAACTCTGTTCAAATGATTTTTGGGTTCAGTTGGTTTCTATGGTAACTGTGAATGGATTAGTTGCTGTATCTTCTTACTGGATGGATTTTTTTTAGAGAACCCTTGATGGGTGTATATTTTGTTTCGAACGATTATACTATCTCGTTGTGTTTTGCATTCCGGATAAAGTTTGTGAAATGCATGCAAGAAAGTATACGAAACCTGCTCTGTGTGAGCCCATGAATTGTTTCCTTGTTGGGTTCAGGCTACAGTCGATACTTGCTGTTGATTCTTGTCGAAAAGGATACTGTTGGATTTTTGTTTGAATGTTCAGTATAATTCGACTTCTTTGTAAGTTCTGTCGTGTTAATATAAGTGGTGGTTACTGAATCTTGTTGGGTTTCGCTATATACTTAGGTTATTTTGAACAGATAACTTGCTGTGTTTATAGTATTTTAATGCGACCTTGTAGAAGTTGTTCCCCCCCCCCTTGTGTTGCAATTTTGGGATTCAACCCGTCGATAATTTTGCAATATATGTATTTATATGCAAAATGACTCTGTGGAGTCCTTGGAATGGTTTGTATATTATGGACTACTGTAGAAGTCATGTATGTGAATACTGGTAGTTTGATTCAGTCGGAGTCCTGGAGGGGTAACTGGTAATACGACTTCTGTTGTCTTGTTATGAATACCTTCGTTTAGCAATGAATTTCTTGGTACAGACTCAGTTGGTGTACTTTTTATGTTTTCCTCTCTGTGTAAGCTTAGAGCAAATATTGTTGTATGGGTTCAGTTGGAATCCTTGTTACGAAACCAATATTTTGCTTCTGTATAAGCCTGGTTATGAACACTTTTTGTTTTTGGCTCATTGGAATCCTTAATGTATATATATAGATATCATGTATCTTGGCCTCTGTAGAAGTGGGTCGTGAATGCCATACTTTTCTACCTCTAAATGAGTTCAGATGTGAATACGGTATGTTATTATTCTGGTTAGAACTCTTGAATTTGATATGTAACTTGTATCTTTCAACTTCTGTGTAAAGCCTTGTTATGATTTCGGTCGATACTGACTCAGTGAGAGTCCTTGAAAGGTGTCTAGTATTTTAATTTCATTCAAAGCTGGGTTGTGAACACGGTTGTTATTATGAATACTAAATGTTATTAACTTCGGTGGAGACACTGAAAAATAATTCATGTTGTAACATCTGTAGGAGTTCCTGCTGTGAGTACTTTTAGTATTCTTGACTTGTTATCATACGAATTCAACTTGATTTGAAAACTTTAACATAAGTATTGGTTGAATTTGGCACTGTTGGAGCCCATGTTATGTTATATGTTGGCTCGATTCTCGATCTTTGTCCTTGCTATGTTTTAGTAGGGACTAAATTGAACTGAATGTTGATGTGAGTTTTGACTCAGTAGAATTGTTCTTGTGTTTGAACATGATTACGTCTTCTATTAGCATGAATATCCAGTCGTGAGCTTGACTGAACTATAGAGCTGTTAACTGTACCTCGAAAACGATGGCATTGAATATTTTCTTGTTTGTCGCTTCGTATGGAAGGTTATGTGGAGTCTATTTGATAGATTATTCATCACTGTTTTGGCGTGAGAGCTACTGTACTGCTAGTAAGCTACAGGAGTTTGTTATATTTAAATTTTAACAAAACTATGGTTCTTCTTGTGGCTCGTCTGACTTATTCGTATGCGTATAAGGTGAATGCTTAATCTTGAGGAGACGGTACAGTCATGAGCTTGTTTGAAGGGAAATATGAATGACTTGTTTTCTTTCTCTTCTGTTGTAAAGTATATGTTGATATATTTTTATCTAACCGTTAGAACTATTTTTAACATATTGATGGAATCATGATTTGTTATGATATTCATTTTACTATGTTGAATGTAATGATCTGTCTGATGTTTGCTGTCCTTGGGATTCAGATGGATAGTTGTTTTGGATACTTTCGTTCTTCTTGATTTCTAATATTTTGATGAAATATTTGAAAAGTATTTAGGACTATTCAGTAACAATAATATGAGTTACGCGTTTATAGTCATGTTTGTATTACAAGAGCATAGTCTGAAATATGTTTACTTGTTTGGTGAAATGATCTCATTTAAACAGGGTGTTTAATGAAAACAATTGATGGATTGCAATTGTTTTAAGAGTTAGTGCTTATCATGCTCAGTTCATCGAACTGACCCATGTTGAAAATTTTTGCAGATGGTTGCCGTAAGAGGTAAAAGCACGCAGATCTGATAGGATGTTCAGATTGTGTAATTTGGTTTTATGATGAATTACAGCTTGATTCTCTAAATGTACTATATGAGGAAAGATGTTCTTTTTCTGTTGAGTATTGTATCAAGTATGTTGAATGCATAAAATGTATTTGATTAGCTCGAAGGGAATGAAAAGAGATATTTGTTACTTATGTGTTTGTATTCGTATCTTGATAGTTTGACCTTCTTCGGTTCAAATGATCTTGAGAACATTATTATTATTGTATAATTTGGAGTCTTTTTGATTATCAATGTAAGCTAAGAATATGTGACTCGAATACTTATGATTGTTTAGTAGTTCTAGTATGTTCTAGCTAAAGCTAAATTGGAATTTAGTTCACTGTCTTTCTGGAAGCTAGGGTTAAAATATACCTGAGCAGGAAGCTAAACAAGCTGAATAAATTATTACTTCCTGGTCTTAATCTAGGTCAATACGACGTTTAATTGGATTCTTAATCACTATATCTCGATATCTTATAAGTAAGATATAAATTCAGTTATGAGAACTGATATAAACCTAAAAAGGGTTTGGTTGGCAATCTCATGTGAAGATTATGGGTTATTGTCCAATTTCGTTGATTTAGAATTAAGTATATTCTATGAACTCCTTGAAGGGACCTCTAGTCTTAATAACTTCTCTTGTGTAATGGGTTTTACTAAGAAAAGTAATTCTAAGGTGAGGAACCCAGGGATTGGGAAAGACTACCCTTAGGGGAGCGTATCTCGGTATAATTTTAACCCAACGTATGTAATACTTATTAATAAGTAGATCTTTTCGAGGTGGATTTAAAGGTTGACGGCACAAGTCAACTGCAAGGTTGTACCTTCGAGAAGATTAGGATCTTCTCAAAGATACAACAATGCAGGTGACTTATGACGACACCCTTTGCATTGATCGTTAAGATTTACACCTTAAACTCGAACAAGTTACTTTGGGACTGATTAGGAATGTGGTCACATTATAAGGCTGCCTAGGAGACTCGGGGTATCTTGACACACTGGTTTAACTAGGGTTGACCCAGTATGTCAATGTATCCCTAGTCCTCATGAGCATCCATATAAAGTTGTCACCTTACTAATCCGTTTGTGAGTGAATAACTTGGGACAGGAGAGATTGACAAAAGTCAGTATAAGACATTCTACATAACATAGGAATGGGGTGAAGGACATATTCCAGATTGATGAGTATGCCGTTAAGGAATACGAGACTTAAGCAGTATGTTTTAAATCTTTGGCCAAAGTATCGCAAGCTACTGATTGCGTTGTCCTAAGTCACCTAGTCTAAGGGATGAGATGCCGATGAATAATGGTAACAATTATTCAGATAGGTTCCTTAGACAGAGCATTCTGAATCCCAGATTAGGGAAGAGAACCGCAAGAGTGTTGTGTTAAATAAGAATGCCAACTCTTAATACACATGAATAGATCGGTAGATTACCGAGTCATGGAATGAATAGATCGGAGGTACTCCGAGTCATTACAGCTGCATATGGTTATCTGTTATAAGAATGGTTGCTTTGATTTGAGAGTTCTAAATTATGTATTTAGAACCAGGAAGCATTTATCAAAAAAAAATTTACTTGTTCTAATGTATAAAATGAGGATGTTACATCTTGGTATCAGAGCTGAAGGTTGCAGCTCTTGGGCCTATTGTGTCCATAATTTGATAAAAACTTGAATTTTCTTGTAACAAAAAATGGTTAGAACAAGGGGGAACATTGCGAATAATGCTCCACCTGAAGGAGGGGTGGCAACAACCCAAAAACTTGATGAGATCCTTGCTGCCCTGTTGGACACAAGAGATCATTTAGCTGTACTTGAACAACAGGTGATGGGAAATGAGGAGGATGATGAAGCTGGTAATAACAATCAACCAACCCCCGAGGGACAACCCCGATATGGGTGTTGATATTAATGCTGGAAATGCACCTGTCCAACCAGAAAACAAAAAGGCCAGGTTGGCAGGCAGAACTCACTAATGATATAAAAGGATAAGCCCACCTAAGTATGATGGCACCACATTAGAGATGGATCTCGAGAACGCTCAAATGGGAGAAGTACTTTGCAATAAGAAACTTCTCGAGAGGACACCAAAGCTATTTGGGAGCCTATCGGCTTTCCCATGAAGCATCTTCGTGGTGGGATAGCCGTAAAGCTGAGCTAAATATTGATGAGACCAATATTACTTGGGATCGATTTAAAGGCTATTTTAGGCAACGTTGGCTGCCATAACTTTTCTATGATCAAAAATGACAGAATTCCAAAACTTAGCTCAAGGGAAGCTAATGGTAACTGAATACTAGGAGCGATTTACAAAACTCCTCAAGTATGTACCGCAAAGATCAAACCGAGAGAGTTCGAATACGAGAAATTCATCATGGGATTGAATCCCGTGATAGGGGAGAGGTTGATGTTCACACCCAACCACTATGGAAGGAGTTGTTGAAAAGGCCATAAGACAAGAACAGAAATTAAAGGCTATTTCTACTCATAAAGAGGAAGTGCGGAAGAAGACTGCAAACCCTTCTTCAACCTCTCTTGCACCCAAAAAGGGACCATGGAAAAAGTTTGGAAACAAAAGTAAGTTTCCAGGGGATAATAGTAAGAAAGCAGTAGCAAATAAGCCTGCTAGAAATGTAAGGGATAATTTTGCCAAAAATTATAACAATGGGCAGAAGCCCTATGGAGGCCAACGTGATAATTACAAGGTTGGAGGCAATTTTGAGCCTAAAAAGGGACCTGTAGGAGGCTGCTACAATTGTGGCAAAGACCACTACGCAAATCAGTGCCCTTTGAAGAAGGATGATCGTAATCAGCAGCATAAGATACATGCTGTAGTAGCAGACAAGCAAGCTGAAAAGCAAGTGACACCTATAGAAGTTTTGGGTAAGTTATTTGGCATACCTGTCACTATTCTTTTTGATACAGGAGCTACTGAATGTTTTATTTCTAATAAACTTGCTTCTAAACTTAAGAGAAAAGCTGGAAAAATGGATAAATCTTGGACTGTACAATATGGTAATAACTCTGTTCATACAGTGAGTATGTGTCTTTTTGGGGCAGTCCTTGACTTACCTAATTTCTCCACGGAAGTTGACCTCTATGTTACACCTTTGGGATCGTATGACATTGTCATCGGTGTCAATTGGTTAGCTGACCATAAAGCAAAAGTAGACTACTATGAAAAGAACATAAAATGTTTAGATGATCAGATGGAAACAGCAGAGATTCAAGGGGTTAAACAGGAAATTTCAGTTAGAAAACTATCAGCTATGTAGCTTAAAAAGGCTAAAAATAAAGGATGTACCCTTTATGCAGTAAAGATATCTGAATTTTCAGAAGAAGATGGTGATTCCATGAAACGATTTCCTCTACTACAAAGTTTTAGGGATGTTTTTCCGAGGAATTACCAGGGTTACCACCCAAGAGGGAATTTGACTTCACCATCGAAATCAAACCAGGAACAGAACCTATTTCCAAAGCACCGTATCGGATGACTACTACAGAGTTAGTCGAGCTTAAGGCACAATTGCAAGAACTTTTGTCTAAAGGTTTGATTAGACCAAGTGTTTCACCTTGGGGAGCGCCCGTAATATTTGTGAAAAAGAAGGATGGAACACTTAGGCTGTGTATTGATTATCAGATGTTGAACAAAGCAACAATCAAGAACATATATCCACTTCCAAGGATGGATGATTTATTTGATCAGATGCGTGGGGCAGTGGTTTATTCTAAGATAGATCTTCGATCTGGTTATCATTAGTTAAGGATTAGAGAAGAAGATATTCATAAAACAGCTTTCCGAACAAGGTACGGACATTATGAATTCACGGTTCTACCCTTTGGATTAACTAATGCACCCACAGCCTTTATGAACTTAATGAACAATATCTTTCAAGAATATTTGGACAAGTTTGTACTTGTATTCTTGGATGATATTCTCAATTATTCTAAAATCGTTGAGGAGCACAATGAGCATTTGAAGATAGTTTTGGGAATTTTGAGAAAAAGGAAGTTGTATGGTAAGTTATCCAAATGTTCTTTCTTTGATTCAGAAGTTCACTATTTGGGTCATGTCATTAGCAAAGAAGGAATTGCTGTAGATCCTTCAAAAATAGTGGCAATAACTGAGTGGCCTACACCAAAGAATGTGCACGAAGTAAGAAGCTTCATGGGTCTTGCTGGTTACTATAGAAAATTTGTTAAGGATTTTTCTAAAGTGGCTACACCAATAACTTCATTGCAGAAGAAGGATAAGAAATTTATTTGGAATGATAAGTGCGAAGCGGCTTTCAAAAGTCTGAAAAGCCAGTTGACTTCTGCACCTATATTAGCTGTACCAGACCCTAATGGGAGCTTTACTGTTGTAACGGATGCTTCTGGGGAAGGCCTTGGAGGTGTTTTGTTACAAAATGATCAAGTCATAGCATATGAAAGTAGAAAACTTAAGTTACATGAGCTGAATTATGCTCCTCATGATTTGGAGCTTGCTGCCATTGTTCATGCGCTTCAAGTCTGGAGACACTATTTACTTGGGAAACCTTTTGAGTTGAAAACTAATCACTTAGGACTGAAATATATTTTTACTCAGCCTAATCTGAATGCCAGACAGAGAAGGTGGTTAGAATTTTTATCACAATATGATTTTGAGATTAGCTACATCAAAGGGAAGGAGAATAGAGTAGTAGATGCTCTAAGTCGTAGGAGGCACATTTCTGCTCTTATAACATTAAGAACTCAGTTTAAGGATGAGGTAAAAAGTGCCTCAGAATCAGATGCATACTTTCAGCAAGTAAAAGCAGCGCTTGCTGCAGAACCTAATGATGAAAGGTATAAAGGTTTTCATTTTGATGATGAAGGAATCTTGCGTTATGAAAATAGGGTATATGTACCTATGCTGAATGATTTGAGAAAGAAGTTGTTAGTTGAATTTCATAATTCACCTTTCTCTGGACACCCGGGAATCAAAAAAATGCTTGCTAATCTGAAACAACAATACTTTTGGAAAGGTATGAAAAAGGATGTCATTGATTTTGTGACTCATTGTTTGGAATGTCGGCGGGTTAAGGCGTAACATATACACCCTCTTTGGATCATTATATCATCATAGCATACCGCAAAGACAAATGGTAAGTAATAACCATGGACTTTGTACAAGGGTTACCTATGTCCAGAATAAACATGAAGTTATCCCGGTAGTTGTAGATAAACTAACTAAGGTAGCTCATTTCATCGCTGAAAATCTAACGGATGATTCACCAAAGGTTGGCCAAAAGATTCGTACACAAAATTTTTAGATTGCATGGTGTACCAGAATTGATTATATCTGACAGGGATCCAAGAATGACGTCAAGATTTTGGCAAACGCTTAATACAGCTCTTGGAACGAAACTAAATTTCAGTTCTGCATATCATCCGAAACGGATGGACAAACTGAGAGGGTAAATCAAGTGTTGGAGGACATGTTGCGAATGTATTGTATGGATCAACAGTATAAATGGGAAGAGTATCTTCCATTAGTTGAATTCGCATACAACAACACTTATCACTCATCTCTTAAAATGGCACCATTTGAAGCACTTTATGGAAGAAAGTGTAGAACCCCATTAGTGGATAGTGTTGAGGATAGAGTGGTAATTGGACTAGAGATTCTCACGAAATGGAACAAAGTTAAGTGATTCGGAAACGATTAAAGGAAGCGACGGCAAATAGGCGGAAGAGCTATGCTGACCTTAAGTGGATTGATCGAAGGTTTGAGATTTGTGAGAAGGTTTTTCTTCATGTTAAACCCAGAAAGAGTTCTATAACTTTTGGCAAGGCTGCCAAGTTGTCACCTCAATTCGTGGACCTTTCAAATTGTCAAAATAATCAATCCTATAGCTTATCGATTAGCATTACCACCGCTTTATCTCGCATGCATGATGTTTTCCATATTTCCTTGCTTAAGAAATACGTTTCAGATCTCACATGTTTTAAATTGGAATTCCTTGTAGGTCCAAGACCCGGAATAATCGTGGTTAAACCCACACGAGTTTTGGAAACTCACCAATTGCATTTGAGAAATCTTGAAATACAAGAATGTAAGGTCCAAAGTGGGACCAGTTTAACGAAGAAAGTACAACTTGGGAAAATCTGGAAGAGATGAAAATTGCTTTTCCTTTTCTTTTTCAACAGAATGAAATTTGTTGACAAAAAATTTCTGTTATGAACTTATCTTTTTCAAGTTTATACGAAAGCCAGATGGAGGCAAACATTATTCAGGTTGAATAAAATGAGTTGTGACATTGATTTCTGGAACTATTCAAGTTGGAAATAGTCGCATTGTTTTGTGAACTAATAAATTGGTTGACCTGAAGGTTAATCAAATATGTAATCATCGGGACGATGAATCTTTTAGGAGGGAAGCATGTAACACTCTGAAATCTTGTTACTTCCTCCTGAGCATTCAAGTGTTGATATATGATTTCTTCTGTAAAAGGATGTGTTCCTTTGATTGTGAAGTCATGCTTGATATGTACTGTATCTTCTTTGCAATTGAAGATCTTTGACTAAGTCGAATATAATTGGACTCTTTTATTTCTTTCATTTTTGCACCTGAGTTTAATCTGATCTCGGAATGAATTGTGGATTTATCCATCTATAAGACCCAGCCTGGGATCAGTGGCATTGATCCAAGTGATGCTTTAAAGTTTATTCGGGATGAACAAAAATTATAGACCTTATGCAGGTTGCAAGGTCTGAATGCGTTGAATAAGCTATTTCGGAGTCTAACTCAGACTGATCATGTTAAATGAATTGGTTCCCGATATCGTAATATCAGGAAGGTCTTGATCGTGGGCCAGGTAATAAATTCAGATACATTTATTCAACTAGCCTATTGGCAGTGCAGGAGTGAATCCTGTTCGTGAATGTATGTTTGTAGGTTCTTTTTCTGAACATTTGAAATGTTAGACCTAAACTGGATTTATTAAGGTTAGTAACCTAAAACTAAACTATAACCTAGGGGTTAGATTAGTGTTAATCTAACCTAGGCCTAAGCTATAAGCTAAATGTTCTAAGTTAGTAACCTAGCACTATGGAGGTTAGACTAAGTAGCATCTTAAATCCTAACCTATGTTACTAACCTAACTAATGAACAAGGAGGAAAGGGGACCTATGAAAGGGTGCGAGCCATGGGCGGCAGTTTCTATGGCATTAAATAGATGGATAAGTATGAAGGACAGGGATTTAGTGGAAGTTTCAAACGGCTAGCAAAAGCCGACGTGGCAGAGACGCCAAAGTTAGAAATGGTCTTTGAATTGTTTTTATCCATCGCCAACTATGGCGGTCGGTGGCAATGGAGATTGAGCGGAAATTTGGAGTAAATGCAATTAATGAACTCGGTCTTCGAGCTCGGGTTTCTCGGGAAGGCATGCAAAATGGAAAACTGGTAGTTTGTTTGGTTTTTCATGCACTCCGGTTTTCCCTCTGTCTGATCACTAGTTTTTCGTACCAGTCTACTTGGTGTTGCATGGCAAAAATGAGTGTAACTCACTCTTTTCTCTGTCAAGGAAAGTTTATAAGGCATGGAAATAACAAGTTATTGTTGTTGAATCTAACGTGGAAAAAGAGGAGAAGGCACGAGCTCTTTCAGTGGTCTTCTTCGGATTTTTAAGCAAATAACCAGGCATGTTAGGCCCTAACTTTTAAAGTTTTTGCTTTCTTTCAAATGATTTCATTAGAACAACTCTGTTCAAATGATTTTTGGGTTCAGTTGGTTTCTATGGTAACTGTGAATGGATTAGTTGTTGTATCTTCTTACTGGATGGATTTTTTTAAAGAACCCTTGATGGGTGTATATTTTTTTCGAACGATTATACTATCTCATTGTGTTTTGCATTCCGGATAAATTTTGTGAAATGCATGCAAGAAAGTATACGAAACCTGCTCTGTGTGAGCCCATGAATTGTTTCCTTGTTGGGTTCAGGCTACAGTCGATACTTGCTATTGATTCTTGTCGAAAAGGATACTGTTGGATTTTTGTTTGAATGTTCAGTATAATTCGACTTCTTTGTAAGTTCTGTCATGTTAATATAAGTGGTGGTTACTGAATCTTGTTGGGTTTCACTATATACTTAGGTTATTTTGAACGGATAACTTGCTGTGTTTATAGTATTTTAATGCGACCTTGTAGAAGTTGTTTCCCCCCCTTGTGTTGCAATTATGGGATTCAACCCGTCGATAAGTTTGCAATATATGTATTTATATGCAAAATGACTCTGTGGAGTCCTTGGAATGGTTTGTATATTATGGACTACTGTAGAAGTCATGTATGTGAATACTGGTAGTTTGATTCAGTCGGAGTCCTGGAGGGGTAACTGGTAATACGACTTCTATTGTCTTGTTATGAATACCTTCATTTAGCAATGAATTTCTTGGTACAGACTCAGTTGGTGTACTTTTTATGTTTTCCTCTCTGTGTAAGCTTAGAGTGAATATTGTTGTATGGGTTCAGTTGGAATCCTTGTTACGAAACCAGTATTTTGCTTCTGTATAAGCCTGGTTATGAACACTTTTTGTTTTTGGCTCTGTTGGAATCCTTAATGTATATATATAGATATCATGTATCTTGGCCTCTGTAGAAGTGGGTCATGAATGCCATACTTTTCTACCTCTGAAGGAGTTCAGATGTGAATACGGTATGTTATTATTCTGGTTAGAACTCTTGAATTTGATATGTAACTTGTATCTTTCAACTTCTGTGTAAAGCCTTGTTATGATTTCGGTCGATACTGACTCAGTGAGAGTCCTTGAAAGGTGTCTAGTATTTTAATTTCATTCAAAGCTGGGTTGTGAACGTGGTTGTTATTATGAATACTAAATGTTATTAACTTCGGTGGAGACACTGAAAAATAATTCATGTTGTAACATCTGTAGGAGTTCCTGCTGTGAGTACTTTTAGTATTCTTGACTTGTTATCATACGAATTCAACTTGATTTGAAAACTTTAACATAAGTATTGGTTGAATTTGGCACTGTTGGAGCCCATGTTATGTTATATGTTGGCTCGATTCTCGATCTTTGTCCTTGCTGTGTTTTAGTAGGGACTAAATTGAACTGAATGTTGATGTGAGTTTTGACTCAGTAGAATTGTTCTTGTGTTTGAACATGATTACGTCTTCTATTAGCATGAATATCCAGTCGTGAGCTTGACTGAACTATAGAGTTGTTAACTGTACCTCAAAAATGATGGCATTGAATATTTTCTTGTTTGTCGCTTCGTATGGAAGGTTATGTGGAGTCTATTTGATAGATTATTCATCACTGTTTTGGCGTGAGAGCTACTGTACTGCTAGTAAGCTACAGGAGTTTGTTATATTTAAATTTTAACAAAACTATGGTTCTTCTTGTGGCTCGTCTGACTTATTCGTATGCGTATAAGGTGAATGCTTACTCTCGAGGAGACGGTACAGTCATGAGCTTGTTTGAAGGGAAATATGAATGACTTGTTTTCTTTCTCTTCTGTTGTAAAGTATATGTTGATATATTTTTTATCTAACTATGGGAACTGTTTTAACATATTGATGGAACCATGATTTGTTATGATATTCATTTTACTATGTTGAATGTAATGATCTCATCGATGTTTGCTATCCTTGGGATTCGATGGATAGTTGTTTTGGATACTTTCGTTCTTCTTGATTTCTAATATTTTGATGAAATATTTGAAAAGTATTTAGGACTATTCAAGAACGATAATATGAGTTACGCGTTTATAGTCATGTTTGTATTACAAGAGCATAGTCCAAATATGTTTATTTGTTTGGTGAAATTATCTCATTTAAACAGGGTGTTTAATGAAAACAATTGATGGATTGTAATTGTTTTAAGAGTTAGTGCTTATCATGCTCAGTTCATCGAACTGACCCATGTTGACAATTTTTGCAGATGGTTTCCGTAAGAGGTAAAAGCACGCAGATCTGATAGGATGTTCAGATTGTGTAATTTGGTTTTATGATGAATTACAACTTGATTCTCTAAATGTACTATATGAGGAAAGATGTTCTTTTTCTGTTGAGTATTGTATCAAGTATGCTGAATGCATAAAATGTATTTGATTAGCTCGAAGGGAATGAAAAGAGATATTTGTTACTTATGTGTTTGTATTCGTATCTTGATAGTTTGACCTTCTTCGGTTCAAATGATCTTGAGAGCATTGTTATTATTGTATAATTTGGAGACTTTTGTGATTATCAATGTAAGCTTGCAAGAATATGTGACTGAATACTTATGATTGTTTAGTAGTTCTAGTATGTTCTAGCTAAAGCTAAATTGGAATTTAGTTCACTGTCTTTCTGGAAGCTAGGGTTAAAATATACCTGAGCAGGAAGCTAAACAAGCTGAATAAATTATTACTTCCTGGTCTTAATCTAGGTCAATACGACGTTTAATTGGATTCTTAATCACTATATCTCGATACTGTTAAGTAAGATATAAATTCAGTTATGAGAACTGATATAAACCTAAAAAGGGTTTGGTTGGCAATCTCATGTGAAGATTATGGGTTATTGTCCAATTTCGTTGATTTAGAATTAAGTATATTCTATGAACTCCTTGAAGGGACCTCTAGTCTTAATAACTTCTCTTGTGTAATGGGTTTTACTAAGAAAAGTAATTCTAAGGTGAGGAACCCGGGGATTGGGAAAGACTACCCTTAGGGGAGCGTATCTCGGTATAATTTTAACCCAACGTATGTAATACTTATTAATAAGTAGATCTTTTCGAGGTGGATTTAAAGGTTGACAGCACAAGTCAACTGTAAGGTTGTACCTTCGAGAAGATTAGGAGCTTCTTGAAGATACAACAATGCAGGTGACTTATGACGACCACCCTTTGCATTTATCGTTAAAATTTACACCTTAAACTCGAACAAGTTACTCTGGGACTGATTAGGAATGTGGTCACGTTATAAGGCTGCCTAGGAGACTCGGGGTATCTTGACACACTGGTTTAACTAGGGTTGACCCAGTATGTCAGCGTATCCCTAGTCCTTGGGAGCATCCATATAACGTTGTCACCTTACTAATCCATTTCCGAGTGAATAACTTGGGACAGGAGGGACTGACAGAAGTCAGTATAAGACATTCTACATAACATAGGAATGGGGTGAAGGACGTATTCCAGATTGACGAGTATGCCATTAAGGAATACGAGACATAAGCAGTATGTTTCAAATCTATGGCCAAAGTATCGCAAGTTGCTGATTGCGTTGTCCTAAGTCACCTAGTCTAAGGGATGAGATGCCGATGAATAATGGTAACAATTATTCAGATAGGTTCCTTAGACAGAGCATTCTGAATCCCAGATTAGGGAGGAGAACCGCAAGAGTGTTGTGTTAAATAAAACGCCAACTCTTAATACACATGAATAGATCGGTAGATTACCGAGTCATGGAATGAATAGATCGAGGTACTCCGAGTCATTATAGCTGCATATGGTTATCTATTATAAGAATGGTTGCTTTGATTTAAGAGTTCTAAATTATGTATTTAGAACCAGGAAGCATTTATCAAAAAAAAAAATTACTTGTTCTAATGTATAAAATGAGGATGTTACGATTGGCACGTAGAAGTAGAACGCTCCAAGACTTACGCAAGAAAAGATAAACAAGGTGGTAGAAAGATAAGCAACGAATATCATTGAGACCTTGGTGGAAGAGGGGTTGGAGCACAGCGCTAAGCTATTAATGAATAAGGATAAGGAAGAGAGCATGGAAAATGAACATGGAACCACTTTGGAGACCCCACTTTAACTATAGTCATTCCTAAGGGCATGCACATGGGAGGAAAGCATGCAGAGGAGGAGAGGCCAAGGGAATGGTTATATTGATGACCCCAACAAAGTGTTACGCACATGGTTCCAAAGCACAATTCTAGCAGAGGAGCTCATGGAAATGTCATCTTTTGATAAGGAGGCTGCATACCCATGGACAAGGAAGATGCTCTCATGGGAATTTGAGTCCCATCTTGATGAGCTAGAATTCAAAGTAAGCCATGGGGCAATAATAACATTGCTAGAATCAAAAGGAGACAACCCATTGGTGAATGCTCAGTAGCTCTCAGATGAACAACTATGCAACATGCTCAACAAGGTCTCTATTGAGGTTGAAGCTAGACTCTTTGGGTAGAATGATAAAATCAAAGATCTGGAGGATGAACTAAAGAAGAAAGAGGAAGAGCTAGCTGTGAGGACAAAGGAGCTAAGTCAAGAAAAGATGATCAGTGCCCAGTGGCAGCGTGAGTTAAGGGACAAGAAGGCTAGAGTACGTGAAGTTTACAAAAATGTGGATTCCATTACAGATGTCATAGTGTTAAAGCATCCAGGACCTAGCACCTCTCACACGGAAGTATGCATCTTCCCTAGAATGCCTAGAGGACTTAACAAGAACCCTCACCATGGAGAGGCAACCGCTAGCTTTGGATTCTATAGAAGAAGTGGTCGCACACTTAGAGAAGGAGGATAAGTTGAAATTCATGGCACTCATATCAGAATACAACAAGGTCCTTGTTGATGTAAAGATTTCCTCCGAAATTTTGAGGCCACGCATTTACAAATGCATGGATAGAGACAAAGTGGCAAGCATGTTGGTCTCCAACGATAAAGCGAACTTAAATAGTTCCAGGATAAGAACAAGGGGAACAGAGCAGAGTGAGAAAAGATCCTAGCTAAGGTTGAATAGAACTATGAGTCCATTAAAAACTTAAGGGGTTTAACCAAAACTATTTGAAGGAATTATAGCTGCAGATTACATGAAGGATGGATGCACCTTTGGAGGATATACGCAATAAATTAGAAAAACTACTGACACCATGAGCACACAAGGGGATGGGCTGGGTTTTTATCCGGTGATTGCCTTAGTAGGTGACCTTTTCTAAAGAGCACGTAACAAAGTTGATGCACTGTAACAAGTTGGAGGCCAACTTGCAAAAATATTTTCCTAGCTTATTGCAGTAATGCCATCACTGTCCCATTCTTTCTTCTTTCCCAAATTCTTCATCCCCTTATTATTTTTCCAAGGCATAAGTCTACTATGATTCCTTATCCATTTAATAAGTGTTCCCATGGATGGAGAATAGGCATAGTGTGGGGTGATGTTGGGCCCCTGAAATATTGGCTAAGTGTAAAAATGCATGTAGGCGTGCAAGGCCTAGTTGAAGAAAGGCGCGCAAGGAGAAGCCGCGCGGGAATGGTTTAAGGAATGATTTAAGGAAACCCGTGGTATGCACAAAAATAGAGCCA
Organism: Taxus wallichiana var. yunnanensis; assembly: GCA_018340775.1. Lineage (NCBI taxonomy): Eukaryota > Viridiplantae > Streptophyta > Pinopsida > Cupressales > Taxaceae > Taxus > Taxus wallichiana. Next base: position 46,247,992 of record CM031244.1, on the reverse strand, counting down.
AGGTTTCAGGACTTATCCATATTGGGAATTTTGGGTAGGATACGAGAAAAATGTGACCCGACTACGCATGCGGAGTGGATAAGGTGTCAGCCTGGCAACAGGTTGGCCCAGGAAGGAATATGCCTTGTGTTAGAAGCTTCTAGAAGGACATCATGGCAAGGAGTGGTGAGCTCAAGCCTGAAGGAGCATGTGCTCATGGAGGACCACATTCAGACACTTGGTGATAGATTTGAGGCCGTAGAAGAATGAGTTGGTAGTTCAAAAAGGCTATATATACAAGTGCCTCACCAAGTAAAAGAGACACATAGAGATATATAGATAGAGGCGAGCTCAAGAAATACTAAAATGACTCTATTAACTTGGGTAAATAAGGGTAGGAAAGGATGTATCAAGGTTTTGGGAGTTATAAATTTTATTTTGAGGGCCTAGTTGTATGAATCCAATTATAATGCATGACTACAGTCTTCCTTTCTATGACATTTTGTAATGGGCCTAATGAATGTAATGAGGTTACCAGTTTATTTGAATTTGAGAATTAATGGTTCTGATGCATACATCCTTCTTCATATTTATTTTTCATTTATGTTTATGAACTAAGTATGAATGCTTGTATGACTTACTTTATGTTTTGTTGTAAGTTCTGTAATCTGTTAAGCACTTTATGTCTGGAATGACTGCAAGGATCTAGAAGCCGTTCTAAGCTCTATGGTGCTTGTATGTCTTATTTCCTTTCAAATCTCTTAAACTTGGATCATAGATGATGTTTCCCAATAAACTCACATAAAAGAGAGACTCGGCACCCATGCATGCCTTGGGTGAGCACCCAAGTGCCCACCGGGTGATAAGTCGTCGCACATGGGATTTATTTCCTTTGTGATGGGGGTAAAAATGACTACACTTTTTGATGAAATTTTATATTATATTTTCTTTAAATGTTCTTCTAATTCCAATGGTGGGGGTCTTAGGTCTTGATTCATCCATTTTATGCCTGAAAAATTGGAGTTTTAATCTAGTACTCCACATGTGCATGAGAAAAACTACTTACAAAACCATTACACCAAAGTGTTGTGAAAAAATAATTTCACCATCTTTTATATATTTTAATTCCCTTTCCAATGATGTTTTTTATCTCCTAAATCCATCTGGAGCTCTTGAATCACCTTTGGAAGCTCAGCAGCTTGTTTTGGCTTGTGCACTGCCTAGGCCTGTGAACCCTGATTTTGATCAAACTACTCCAAACTCCCCAAATCTTCCCTGAATCTTCCAAAATTACTTCCATGATTTTTTAGGCCTTCAAGTCACCTCCATTTTGGATTTGGCTCCTCTATTTCACTCCATGGGGTTTCTCTAGTCCTAGGAAGGCCAGTGATAGCCCTTCCCACAACTGCCCAAAGATAACATTTTTCAAGAACTCCTAAAATCACCTAGGGGTTGATTTTACTTTCCTAAATCACCTAGGGTGATGAATTAACACCAATTGGGAGGTTACTAGACTGATTGGGCAGACCCAAGGTGCCTCGGAATGATAAAACATGAAAAATTTTCTACAGGGGTATCGTTGTCATGCTTGGAAATTGTCAATTTCCCTGTTGCACATTTTCACAACACATACACACGATTTAAAATCTAATTATGGTTACAATTGTGATGATGAATTTATCATTAATTATCCTAATATTATATATGATGATATTTATGTGTGAGAATTTATTTATTTGTGACAAATAGTTGACATTGGCATTCTTGACTCACTAGATCCATGTCTTCATGATGATCTTAGTGATAGTAAATTTTCTTATACATATAAGGAGGTTGATACACGTATTTATCATTATATTTTGTGTAATAATGGTGTTCCTAGGCTTTTTAAAAAAATTTCCATGTTGATGTCCAAAATGTTATTTGTACTCATAATGATGCTCATATTCATAATAATGTCACTCACCGGTGCATTTACCCTATCTACTAAATGCAAAAAGGATATTCCTGTTTGTGTTTCTTCCATGCCTCTCATCAATAACAATGTGTAAAATGATATTATGTCTTCTCATCCTATTACAAATTTGTAACATGTTAATCATCATATTCTTCCTCGTGTTGAAATCAATGTTATCCAAATGAACTCGATATGCCTAATGTTGTTTTCAGTTTTGATCCACCATCTACCAATCATCATAAAAATTACATTCTTCATAATTCTACCCTATAATCAATTCAATATTGTAAAAAAATAATCTATAAATTTAAGCTAAGAGTACTGAGATCCAATCCCTTAAGAATGAGAATGCACATCTAAAGGGTCTTTCAAATGCACATGTGAATTATGTCTATATGCATCATGATCAATCTATTCCCAATCCTAAAGAAAACAAATGGTATACCAATAGTATGCATAATACATGTTCTAATTCAAGTTTTGTGACATACCTACATAAAAGTGATAATTTTTATGCTTCCAAAATCAATCTCAAATTGTGAGGAAACCACCATGAAAAGAACCTCTTTGGTTTGACAATAATGCTAGACAATATGATTTTTATATGACTACTTGATAAGTGATTAATCTCTTTGTTCTCTAATCATTATTACCCTCCCTATCAGCCTAAAAACTCAATGGTCAACCATTTTATAATTATCATGGTATTAAAAAAACATCTTGACAATGATTTTTATTCTTTACAACAAACAATCTAATGCCTTCAGCATAAATGCTTTATTTCCTTTTATAGATGACATTTTCAAAAATCTCTTATGTAGTCATTTAAAGGCCCTAAATCTAATCATATTCCTAAATTTGATACATTTGTCAATTGAACATAATTTCAGTATTAAATTCCACCACTTTGTATATGACATCAATCCATCCTTTGGGAGATCCACTCTCATGTAATTAATTACATCCTACTATTGTGTAAATGGAAATGGAAACAATACCAATCGAGAATTATCAACCACACATGGCCACAAAGAATTTAGAATGTACATAAGCACCCAATGGAGGAAACACCAAGAATAATTTCATGGATATCATTTATTTATCACTACTAGTAAATTCTTATGACATAGATGATTTTGATCATGATTACTATTATAATAACACAATGACCAGTTTGATATGTCTAAAGATGATTTATAACAATTCAATTTCAATCTTATTGATGAAGAAGAGGATACTATTTTGATCACATTGTTACTTATTTCACAACTTACTATATAGAATCTAGCTACATAAAAACTAAATATTATATGTAACTAGGTACTATATTTTCTGAAAATAATTAAAAATATTGCACCTTTAGAATATAGAGTGATCATACATCCCTTATTTGGTTAGCTTATCAATCATGTTGCATTATTGATCTTAATCACACTCCTTTATCAATTTTCACCTAATATTCAATCATTGGCTATAATCACTTATGAAAACTCCCTTCTTGAATACCTAAGTGCATATGTGGATTTCCTTCTCTTCGAGAATAGGTTTTCTTGTACTATATATGACCCTATGTAATTTTTTAAGGTCGATGATTCTAAGGTATTTTACTTATGACTCTTGTGGTGCATATGCCTCCTTCACCCTCTAAGTGTAGTGGTTCTCTTTATGTGGATCTTATTGGGTATATCTCATGGTATCCCCTTCTATATACATAGTTATTTTCAAAACAATTCAAAAATATTCAAATAATCACATATTAAAAACCTACAAATATGTGCTAAAATACCAAAACTATGACATTCTTATGGTTTGATTGGCTAGATTTTTCTGTTGTACATTTTGTTTATCACATTGATGTGATATATAGAATATCTTCTCTTTACGCACATGTTCGTGAGGTATGTTTAATGTGATGCAGGATATACACAAAGTTGATACACAATGACGAGAGCTCTGTGGTTCCTTACACTACTCGTGGGGTATTCCCGATGCTATATACTAAATTTTGTTTCATTATATGTTACTTTACACCTTCCTCATCACACTTGATTATATACATAATTTTTATTGTTATTTTTTGAGCTAATATGATTAGTATGTGTATTACGTAGTTTTAAACCATCTTACTATCTCTATTTTTTGTATTTTCACGCTTGCTTCATATATTATTGTCACTACTTTCTTATATGGATTACGTCCTCAATTGATTACTATGTTGTTTGACTACTATTTTTTATCACAAAGACATGGTTATTTGTGTTATACACCTAAGTTTCTTAATTTTCTTGTGACATTGTGGGTGTTTCGTGTTTATGGCTATATTACTATCTTGTGTGTATCCATTGGTTTCTCTTAATGTGGCACATTATGCCTTCTATCGCAACTACCTTGTGACATTCTCGGTGTCCCATGTTGTAACTTTAAGCCTACCTATAACTAAGTGTATATATAATATTATTTGTTTTCTTTTACACTTTAATTTATATGGTTATACTATATCACTACTCTAGTTTATGCAACATTTGATTTATACTCTAACATTTATATTTTATTTTATGACATGTTTAATGTTTACTCTAATGTTTTTACTCGGTTTATAACACGCTTTATTTATATTATGATGTTTAATGCTAATACTACTCTAGATTATTACATGATTGACATGTTTATTTTTGTTTCTATTATTATGCATGTCTTCTTGTTTGTTGCATGTTAAACGTTTTATCTCCACTACATGATTTCCACCATGTGTAACCCCTTTTGCAAGTACAGAGTTCCAAATAGTGGCCACCATTTCATCCTTCTATGTGATCCGACACAAATTATTATACTTATTAGAAATTAATACACATATATTATTTTGAGACATGCACTCAAATGTTTTATCACACTTACCTCAAAGTAAGGGGAATTCATCAAGATAAATTCTACATCTACGTATAAGTTTCAAATACAAGAACATTTTTTTACGGGGCATAATCCTATGAAAAGGCATGGATACTAAAATCTAAAAAATCTAAGCAAGGTAAAAATAGTATAGTAAAATCATGAAAGTGGTATGGTCTTAACCATGATGTAGGTTTCCATAAAGGGAGAACTTTCTTAGGAATTTTCCAATTTTCTCAAATTATATCAACTTTTTATATTATTTCTATATAGTTTGGTATACAAATGACTCGAGTTCAAAACATGATACAAGGGGATTGAGTACATTTATTCTTCTCTACATTAATCAAATTCATTTACAAGATTAGGGTTTGGGGGCATAGGCATCCTTCTACCCTACGATATCTCAAAAATTATATATATTTAGTCTCAATAAAAAACACCTTATGGGGAATGACAATGTCCATTCCTTCATAGTTTTATCTTTCTCAATAGTTACAATAGTACAAATTAGACCTAGATTTGTTTTCAATGGTGTGGTTTTTAGGTTTAATGAGGTGTTGAAGAGACTAAGTTCTTCATAGGTTTTCATTCCTCTTCTCTCACAAATTATCAAAATTGGAAGGTATCAAAACAACTAAATTCTTTATAACTTGATCTTCCTCTATACAAATTTATGAAAGAGGCACTTCAATTCCTCTTCTCACTCTCTCAAGTGTTTGGGTATACTCAACACTCTAGTCTCTCCTTTACAAAAAATTGGGGACTAATCACCCCAATCCTCTAACATATCCACAACTCCAATTCTTTAAGGAAAAACAAGAACATGAGCTCCTCCTTCTGTAAAATGAACATATGTATTCATTCCATGTTTTGTATCTCTTTTACTTAGCAGATGTATTCCTTCCATACTTTGCATATTTTTTACTTACTTTGTGTGCAAGTTCACAACTACAAGCATTATCTATATCTTGAGTTACAGTTCAATTTATGTTATAGAAAATTACTACACTTTGTTTACAAGCTTCATCATGGAGAATGTAAACACCAACACATTCCAGAACCATTTTCGAATGAAGACAAAAAAATTGTGCACACTTAGGTATGTTTTTCCTTTAATCATACAATTTTCAATTACACACTTAAAGGGGGTACAAATATAGACATTAACATTTGGTAACTTGTCCTTTTGTAATGTCATGTTTGACTATGCTCCTTGCTAATACAAATGCGCACATTCAAAATATTATTAGTTCATCTCTCTAAATCTTTGATGGCTTATCTTAACACTCTTATATGTCATCAATTCAAATAATATTATCCTACCAAAGTAGAAAACTTATATGCTTCATGTTACAACTTGATGTTTCATTTTTCCTCTTCTATGTCTAGGACTATACAAATGGGTCATGTATGTGGGTTCCGACCTTGGCCAACATGAACGTTCCTTCTCCTTTAGTTTATATGACTTTGTTTTTAATTTGAATATCTTCATTGTTTCATTTCATCTTCTTAGGGTCTACCTTATCAGTACATTTCATCTACCAAAAGTTATATAAAAATTTAATGTATCTTTATAACTCACTTAACACTCTTACAATCTCCTATTTCAAATATCATTCTAAAAAAATTCAAGTGTTCCCAAAATCTTCCCAAATAAACTACACAAAAATTAAAATAGTACCTAGGTCTGAATCCCTCAAATAAGAAAAATATTATATCTTCCTCCATTTCCAAGCATGAAAATGTCATATATCCATGTTTTAGCATGAGGAAATTCTTTTCAATCATTTTTCAAATGTTTTTAAGAGAAAATGGTTATGTCGTAATTGAGGCACACCACATCACACTACCACCACATTAGGTATATTATAGATTATATAGTTAGGTCATTATCTTGGTGTTAGAGGCACAATGGTACCCTTCAAGGGTTGGTTAGTTCACACTTGCACAAACATGTAGGAGAACTACATGAACATAGATCTTGCACAAGGGCTTATAGTGCATCACTTATATTATTTCAATAGTAAGGGTTGACCGCAAAGAGTAGTTCAACCTCACCAAACACACATAATTTATCCTTTTGTTTTGTTAATGCTTTGATGAATGGTATTACATATTTATAGGGTTTCCACTTTTCTACAAGTGATTATAGGTCATCGCGAAGTTGTGTGAACAAGATTAATATATAGAAAAGGGAATTTCTATGCAAAGCAAAGCACACAAGAAGTTCGAACCTATACTTCCTAAAGTTCCAAGACCGTATATTTCCAAGTTGGGATTTTATTGTTCTAATATATACTATACATTAGTTGTATGGTCTAACCCCTATTCATATTCCAGTTCCATAATTTACACCAAACCATTTCTATTTTTGATGTTTGTTTCACTCTTTTTGCACACATGTCCTCTTTATTTTATCTTGTACAAGTTTTTTTATCCTCTTGTGTATATGTGCAATTACTTATCATTTTATCAATCATTATAAGTGTTAATGAATTATTATTATTATGAATGGTTTATGTTGAAAGTTAATTAATTAGAATAGTCTCTTATACAAACCTTTACATCCATTTTATTTTTGTGTGCATCCATAACATAAAAATTGAATTATTGTGTAGACATAAAGTGTTAGGGGATTTATGTGAAGTTTATTAGCATCTCTTGTTATGTCTAATGCAATATCCTAGTACATATATTATTTACACCCTAAATCAATAAATAAGGATTTGATATAGATTTGTCTAATTATTTATGAATGAAAAGGGGTAATATTGTTATATGTAGAATATTCTAAATTAATTAATAAAAATTAACGTACCAAATAAAATGTAACTTTAAATACAATGTGTGATACAAAAATGATTAAATGGATGCTTAAAACATGATTGAAGAGTACTTAACTAAATTGAGAGGTACAAAGATGATCTAGGTGTGCATCTAAGATGTGAAAACTGGTGAGGATCTAGAGATGCTTTGTCTTTAGAATGATGACAACAAACTAATCATGTACATAATTATACTTGTCTTGTGACATAGTATAGTTTCCTCTTGGGATGTAGAGTCTTAGATAGTAGATTCTAGAGTTTTGCAACTTCCAAAGTGGTATTTCTTTGGCATGAAAATAGAGTTTATTGTCTATCGCTAGGGCTTGCAATTATGTGACACCTTCCTACATGGATAAAACCTTAGATACTTACATTAGCACTTAGAGTCAACAATTATTGAATCACTCTAAGTGCTAGATTATATCCCATCACAAGTAAGAGAAAACTCATATAATTATCCTAGTGTAGGTGTAATAGTGTATGAAAATCTAAGTGAACCCCCATGTTGCCCTTGTATCCCTTAACACAAAATAGTGGGCATAACTACGAATAAACTATGGTGTACCCTATGTGGTAGTGATAAAATGATATGTACTTAAAATTTTAAAGTGATTCCCTTTGTCCCTTATAACTTTGGAAATACTTTGTGTGACTTTTTATTTCTATGACATGGCTCTAGGACATTGACAGGGCTTGTAAATGGAAAAGATAAACTCTAGACCTTAATTTTATTGCTTCAAACATGAGTGGTGGTTACTCTAAAAGATGTACTTCTTATTTGGGAAGATTTAGAGGAGTCCTAAGGTTTTAAAGTGTATTTTATTATAGGAAATCTTGAGAATTCCATGTGATTTCTTAAGTATATTAGAATTTCTTATATAGGCTTTCATAGGTTGAATGTCCCATTAAGGCCACCTATAGTAAAAGAAATGGTGCAAAGAAAGATTTCAATTTTATAAAAGAAACATTATAGAGTAGAAAACATGATTGTACAGGTTGCCCTGCATCAGTAGTATGACATATACCTTGACCATATGGTGTCGTATAAGCAATTTATGATATTCAAGTAGTATTCTGGTGAAATGTTTGAGAGTAATGCACTACTTTGAATAATGACAACTGATTATATGAACGACTAAGTAATGTGTTTATTTTTTAAAAAGTCACACAAAATAAATAAATAAATAAATATATATATATATATATCAATTTGTATTAGGTTGAGTGTAATAGTATATAAAAAAAAGTAAATTTTTCATCATGCGAGAGGATAAGTTGTGAAATTTAAGTGTTTAAATTTGACTTCCATTTCAATGTAACACAAAATATACTTGATTATGCACACACTACCTTTTCTCAAAGTTGTTTCTTGCATTGGTGTTGGCACACTCCATAACAAAACATGTAATAAAGTATAGTCAATGTCTACTATAAAATTGAATTATAACTCAAAAGTGAGTAGTGTATTGGAAACTCTAAGAAATTGAATTTGTAACATAGTGAAGTAAAGAGACAAATCATAAATGGAATATATCTATTCATTTTGTCGAAAAAGGGTCTCCCACTCTTGTTGAACTTGGGTATTCTAATTTTATAATTAGTTAAGGATTAAAGGTGATCAGCACCTAATTTTGTTAAAGGTTAAGCCAAAGTAAGAGAATAGTTTAGTATGTTTCACCCAACACCAAGAGGAGAGGTGTTATGAAATTTATCAAAAAAACAAAATAAAAGGAGAACAACCTACAAAGTATCTAGCCAATTTATGATATATTTCCATGAAAAAGGGAGGAAATAAGAACCTACAGAGCATCTAGCCCCTCTTATATCTTCCCACTCCATGAACCACGTTGTTATAGATAGATAAAGGCCCAAGTGTAAAATAACAAAAATTCAAAAGAAAATAAAATGCATCACATACCCCACCATGAATTTTAATTGTTGAGATGTATGTGAATTTTAAATATAGACAGATGAAAAGAATGTACATGGCCCCATACCTTGTATTTAAAACTATATTTGAATACTAAGTGAAGAAGTAATGGTATTTTACTTCCCAATTCATTTTAGAGCTCCATATCTCTTTCATTGTTGAAGCAATAATATTCCATATAGAAACACTTGTGATCACATTTTTAAGATCAACTACAACCTACATTCAATATTTTCATACTCTAGTCATTCTTTCAACAACCCATATTTTATGAATTTTGCAATGCAACATTTTTTAATATCATTTTTCATAATCAATGACTACAGCACTTTAATGTTGTTGTAGATAAAAAATTTATTCACTTGGGTAAATTTTGAGGTTCTAAAGCATACTAATGTATATATGATTCCTAAGCAATAAAACTAGTGGTTGAAAGCATCTTTTGGGCCTTTTTCTTTATCACTTCCACTTTTATTGGCCTTGCATATCTTACAACTTTGACCAAAACTTTACTTATTTATCTTTTATGGCCTCAAACACTAGCACCTAGTTAGGACACAAGCACCCAAAAATATTGTCCCTTATGGTGCTCCCGATCTTGTTTTTACTCTTTTGGGTATCTTTTACTTCTTGATCACCTTTTAAAACTTTGGGTCAGCCTTTCAGTTGTGAATTACAAAATTCAAACAAGGGAATCATATGTATACTTATTTATTTCTCTCAAATAAGGTTCCAAGAACTAATTACTATTTACTATTATCTAAGCTTGCATCTAAAGGCATGAGAGCATTACAAAGCATCCATCTACGACATACATACAAGGGACAAGGGTTGCATCACTCTGTATACAAAGCATAGGAGGGGAAGTTTATTATATTCCATCTCACACATTTGCGTAGCTGGAGAATTCTAGATCTAACCTACTATAATAGTGTAACTTGAACAAGGTAAACCTAGGGAATCATTACACATACATACACACAAATCTACATGGATCCTAATATGTAGTGTAGCGCTTTCAACAGTAAGATCAATTTTTGGGTGACCATCGAGGTCACTATGACTCCCATTCTACATCTTCTTTATTAGGTTTGATGTGGTTTGTGGGAATGTGTAGCTAGTTATCTATTTTGTAAGTTATAGGTATGACACGTGACATGGGGGAAAATCCATAGTGACAAAAGAGGACCAAAATGTTGGCATGGTGTCCTGAAGGTATTTTCATTGATGCAAAACCCTATTAATGAAAACATGGATGTTATAGGTTGATGTCATGATGTTTTTGAGGCGATAACATTAATATGTTTATCATTTTTGTAGTGGGATTCAGTGATGCATGTTTGCTCTAGCAATCCCATACAGGTGCCTAGGAGGTGTTGTTTGGCGCTTTATATGTGATTCTCCATGCTACATGTTCATTAGGAGTAGGTATGGCAACTTGGAGGTGTGACAGAGTGTATTAAAGACATTTGAGATCATGGATGCATGATATCAGGTATATCATGTCATATGAGGTATTTTTGGGCCATTTTCATAAGTTTATTGTTTAGTTCTTGCATTTTTCAGTTGGTACTAGTTGTTACAGTGAGAATCTAACATGCAAGCATAGGTAAGTCTTAGTGACTAGAGAGATCGAGACATTTAATTTATGTTATGATGATTGGATATGTTATAGGGATGAGTGATGATGCTATTACAAAAAATTAAGGTTCCTATGATTTGAATTTTGCAATATATGATTGTTTTGGTGAGACACGGTGAAAAATAATGCAAAATCTAGCTCAAATTTGAACTTCGATACTCATTGTGAACAATGTGTTTTATGTGAGACCTTGATCCTTTCAGGAAATATTAAAAGGTGAGTTAATAAGGTTTTATAATAATAATGAGGCTATTTTATCCCCACATTTTTATGAACGAGCGTTAAGAATGTAAAGATGTCAATAACCCTAGTTAAACCCTAGCTAGGAGTAGTTTGCAAAGATGAAGTATACTGACCCATTTATTATTACTAGTGAAAAATTGATGGTTTTATTTTGTATAGGAATCTAATATATTTCTATAAATGTAATTTTTCTTTCATGGTGATTTGTGGGCCCCACCTGAAAATAATAGTTTTTGAAGAGGTCCAGTTTGAGGAGAAATTTTTCCAAATTAGGTATGGATTAAATTTCCATCATGTTTTTATGTGAGTTATTATATATTTACATGGATTTTTAAAATCAAATTCATGTAGGTTCATGAGGTTTTGAGGTCCAAATAGGTTGACTGGTCAAAGGGCAGTTTTGGGATCTCAAATAGCAGGGTTCAGTGTTTTGGCCATAACTTGAGCTACAGGTTGAATTTTGAGATGATTAGAGTTGTGTTGGAAATTAAATTAAGAGATATTTATATTTATATATGTATTGTATATTTATGAGGTTATTTGACAGGTTTTACATGGCAATATTTCAGCAATAAGGTTTTTGGCGATTCAGGACAAGATCTATTTTTTGTGGTAAGTTTGACATTGTCAAAGCATAAGATAGATTGTTTGATGCTTCCTATCACATTTATTATTAATAGGGATGAATTTAGCATAAAATTAATCCATTTTCAGGTCTTAAATGCTTATATGCATGATGTTATGAGCTAACCTTTGGAAATAGCTTGTTTGGCGGTTGATTTGGTGAAGGCAAAACTTTCTAAGGTTTTAAGTGAAGTATGTTTCATCAATTATAACATTATTATAAGTATTATATAGGTTCTTAAATTTATTTTTAGTGGTTATATGGCATGTTTTCATTTGTTATGAGTTATTTTCTTATCAAATGAAGTTTCCAGGGTGTTGAAGGGTGGAGGAAACAGCTTGTTTTGAGAAGTACAAAGAGCTCTAGGCCTAGTAAATGAAATAATTTGATTGTATGAGATAAATTGAAACAATATATGATGTTTAAATTTTATTTTAAAAATTTGTGATGATTTTATAAATTGACTAAAAATATTTTTGGGATTAGGAGATTTTTTCATCCTAATGCAAGGGTTTTTGAGATTTTTGGTGCATGGATGAAGGGTTTTAGCTAGGCCGACCTACTTGGGTAAAATGTGATTGTTGGGATGGATTTTATTGAATTTTATAAGCATGTATATGTCCAAAAAAATCATGAGTTACTTCCTCCTTTGAGTTCTAATCAAGAAAAGGGTATAAAATGGAGTTTTTGGGCATAATGGTTCTAGCTTTTGAAAACCCCTTTTATCTTATTTTGAAGAAAAAAATTATGAAAAATAAAAATACCTTTGGGCCTAGCCAAAAACACCTAGAATATCATTATAGGACAGTTTTTCATTTTTTTCATGATGAAAATTTGAGCAAGTTCATGTTGGTGTTGTTTCCTTGAGAGCAAGTTGGAGAAGGATGGCAGATTTTGGTGTTTGAGTACGATGATATCTTCATAGCATGGTGGTGTTATTTTCAGGTTTCATAAGATTTTTCATATCTTATCTTGAATTTTTAATAAATTCTAATAGTTGGAATTCTTCATATGTATTCATGAGACATAGTTGATTGTCTCAAGAGCACTTTATTGTATCTTATGGATCATTGGTGAAGACTCTACTCTTTGTGATATTAATTGAGTATCTAAATAATTTTGTGGATATTATTTTACTATCAATATTTTTGTATTTTATATCATATTATGTTCCTTTCATTTGAGTTCAATTCATTATAAAAAGGATGTATGCTTTGATGTGTTCTACATGATTTGTGTGGCTAGAGTTTGAAGCAAAATTGAATAAGTTTTATGGGGGACTAATTCACCCCCCATTCCTTGTCACCTACAAGAATTAGTATTAGATAATTCCCTTGAAATTATCCTAACAATATAGAGAGAGATATCTGGTGACAATATGGTGCCTACATATTTGGAAACAATTTTGTACAATACTCACACTATAATGAATTGGGTAGGATGGCATGGTGATCATATTTACAAGATGTGTAGAACTAAGGATGAAATAGTAAATTTCATAAATACTAACTTAAGGAGGACCAATATTAGTTTAATATCAAGAGATAATAGTGTCTCAAACATGAGACTAAAAATAAGAACTAAGAAAGAAGCTATCTCATGTCATGACAAGCAAGTTATCATCCTTTTATGAGAGTTTAGACTATTTGAATAAGATGATAGGAAACCAAAATATATATGGTGGTAGGATAGACATAGGATTTAATGAGGATTCATCCAAGAAGAGTGAAGAAGAATCAAGTCAAGGATCAAATGAAAGAAAACAGCCAAGCAAGGGAGAAATTTCAAGGCTTCCACCTCCTAGAAGACCACCTATCAGGCAACCAAATGCATATAGGTATGATGTTTTTCATGATAATTGTTAAAAATTTGGTTCTTATGGACATAGGGATATTTTTTGTAGTCCTAAGGTTGGAAAGAAGGATTTTGGAAAAGGAAAGAAACATTGTTAAGGAAATAAAGAAGAGGAATTTTAAGACAAGAAAGAGCAAAAGATAGGGCATAGTTATGGAGCTCAATATTATATTTTCATGAGAAAGGTCATCTTTAAAATTATATCAAAAAATTAACCATCAAACGCAAGTAGGTATGTAAGAAATTTCAATGGTTATTGTTATGCTTGTAATGGATATGGACATAGGGATTTTGAGTGTAAAGGGAGACAAGTGGAATGATTTAGGTGCCACAAGATAGGGAACATTGCAAGGTTTTGTAATGCAGGTCATTTGAAGAAGGAAACTCAAAAAACCAAGCCACAAGTTCAAGTATACAAAAATAAGGAAGAAGCTAGTCAAATTGGTCAAGATGTTTCCAAGGATTTGACTGAGTTAAAAGAGGGATCTACTACAAAAATGAGAAATCGTATGAAGAGAAGACGGTTAAGGTCTAAGAAGAGGGCTTGAGACTTACTTGGGTCTCTCACCAAGATATCTTGTATGGTGACACATGCCTCTATTAAGCTTCATAAAGGTGTATAGAAGAAAATTAAGCTTTGAAGTGAGGGTGGACTATCTTTGTCAGTATGTGTCTTCTTCTTGATGATGAGGTATGTCATTTAGTGTCTCTAAATGTGTTCTCATGGTTCATGGTGGTAGTTCTAGAAATAAAATTTCTTGATCTTATTTTGATTGTGATAAAGGTTTCTAAGTCTATGTTCTTTTATTTTGTGTCTTATATTCCCATATTGAAGTATCTAGTCTGAGTTGGTTTAGCTTATTCAAGAAGCCATGTAGTTTCCAAAAGAATCATGATCTTTCTATAAAGGTCATCATTATCTCGAGTCAAAGATTGAAAGGAGTTTATTGTGTTTTGGAAATCACTCATATGATCTTCATTTGGTAAAAATATGTGTCCAACACATTTTTCAAGTATCTAAAAATATGTAATGTCTTATAAAGTCTTCTTTGAATAACTTTGTAAGGTGATCTTGAGTTTCAAATGCGTGTTTGTGGGTAAGTTTCATATATTGAGGTCTTATTATAATGCATTTCAAGGTCTATGTTAGTGTCTAAGATTTTTAAAGTCTCTTGTGTCTCTCAAAATGAGTCACTCGAGAATGAAAATTGGTAATCCAAAAATCTGGAGTACCTTAGAGAGGATGGTGAAAGTGATCAAGTGTAAACTTGATCAAGTATCTATGGTTGAAAAGGATATTAGTCACCTAAATGTCTCAAAATCGAGTATATGTCCAAGAAAATGAAGATGATTTCAGGTATTTCTTCAATATTCTATGCTCCATAATCTTGATGAAGAGTTCTCATATTCTTGAAGGGTATTTTCTCAAAATGAAAAATATGTTTTTAAGGTCATCAAAAGTAAAAGAGATTTATTTTCATCATATTGTGTTTTGTCACAATGAGTGTGATAGTCTTTATGGAAACTAACCTATGAATGATCTAATTATGGGGTTAAGTGTTAATATTTTGAACATATCATTTTGACATCAATGAGTAAAGGATCTAATTTATTTCAAGTTTTATCAATGAGTGCATCTCCGATATCTCTAAGTGTGTGTAAGTGTTCTATTGTAACTAAGAAAACCTTGACTTGTGAAGATTGATAAATCAATGCCACAGTTCCTATTTGGCCCCAAGAAGGTGTGTGAACATTTTCATTAAGATCCTATTGAAGCAAGTTCAAGTGATATATAAATGCCTTAAAGGTCTGAGCCTATCTAACAAACATGTTGACTAAATATTGGTACAATTGTGATTGTGTATATTTTCTTAAGCTCTACAGGCCTAAGTAGACCTAACAAGGACAGGAGAGATCACTATCATACTTGCTTGATACCCTAAAGAAAAAACATAATAAGATACAATGTACATATTATTTAACTATGTGAAAAATTCCATAACTCGGATCTCTAGTTGCAATGCAAGATTCATCAAGGTCACGATTGGGTATAAAATGGCTACTGTAAGGTTGTTTAAAGTTCCGAGAGTGTGTAAATCCATTACAAAGGCCTAAAAAGTGAATTCAAAATGATGTGGTTTCAATATTGCTATAAATCTTAAATGATTCTAATGAGATGTGTCACATGTCATCATGGTTTTTTTGTGATTTTCCTTTTCTAAGGAATGTTGAGGCTCTCTAGTAACCTCCAGCTATAAAGATAGCACAGAGATAAAACAAGTGTGGTTTTTTTGGTTCCAATTAAATCAAATGCAAAATGAGAACCTACAATGTGTAGTTAAGGCATGTTTTATGAAGGATTTGGTGAAGCTTTCTTAAAGTTGGTATGTGTCTCTGTATTAAGAAAATATGCATCTACAATCCTCTCAATGTTGGAAAGGTGTATAAAAACCTCATGAAGATATCCATCACGCTCAAGAGTGTGTTTTTATCTTAAGACTTGGATAAGGGGTCACAGTTGTTTGAGAATGATTTGAAAAGGGTGATCAAGATGACTATAATAGTGTGAATATTTCTTTGATCTCTTTAAATCCTAAAATAATGAGCTCCAGAGGACATATATGGTTCATGAGGATTGGTGTACCATAGTTGTTCAAGGTAAGAGGACTAAGAAATAGTGAATGGAAGGGTTTTTAAACCTAAAACCCTAACAAATGCTCAAGTATAGTGAAGTGGCAATTAAAGTGATAAAATTTGATCCTATAGTTGTATGAAGCCATGTTACAGGTACATTATAGTTGCAAGAGGTAGAGAAAATGCTTGCCAAGGTTAGAAATTGTATTTTTTCTCCTAAAATGACTATCTACAGCTTTAGTCCGAGATGCAATTCTCCGGATTGTGAAAAGAAAATTGACTAAGAAATGACGTTGAAAGGTGAATGTAGGAGTAGAATGGTAGGCTATAGTACACTAAAGCATGTGATGAATACTATA
Organism: Taxus wallichiana var. yunnanensis; assembly: GCA_018340775.1. Classification (NCBI taxonomy): domain Eukaryota; kingdom Viridiplantae; phylum Streptophyta; class Pinopsida; order Cupressales; family Taxaceae; genus Taxus; species Taxus wallichiana. The sequence continues at coordinate 46,231,055 of CM031244.1, read as the reverse complement.
GGTCATCATGAATACCTCTAAAGACAAGATTTACAAAGTTAAAGAGTCATCGGATATGCTACAAAGTGTGAGACCTACAGTGTTCTAGATGTTATAAGGATGTTTTTGTAATGACCTCAACTTATGAGGACTTGGAAACACTCCTTATTGCTCTCCTAGTAGAATAATTAGGATCTACATGTCAAGAGGTGAGTGAAAAGTTTCGAGGTATGAAGAGTGCTCCAAGGATATTATTTCATAAAGAAAGTTATGTGTAGTACATATTATTGTATCTTGAAAGCATTGGTAGAAAATTGTGTTAGTGGAGGTCCTTATACACGTCAAAATTTTAGGAATATAACATTTCTCCAAAATCATCACCTTCAAACCCGTAGGGGCTCGAGAATTACATGGTGTCAAGAATTTGATGTTCTACTGATGGTTCTTATATCCTTACATGAGTAAATTGAAAGTGGATTTGCATGAATGATTGTACTCAAGTAAAGAAATGTCTAGCTTTAGGTGTCTACGTTGGTTTTGGTGTTCTTTGTGATGACTATGTCACTACTACACAAGACTCTCGAGTCGGAGTGTTAACATAAAAGTGGTTGTAATTACATCTAAAATTTAGGGGGAGTTTGTTTATGTTCTTAATGCAAGATGATGTAAGTAATTTAGTGCTACAATGACCTTGTTTTCCCTTCTATATGGAGTTTTTGTGACAGAAATTGGTGTTGACTATTTTCTAATAGTGGTGAAGTGTTGTTCTTAGCTAGAAAATTGATGTTTATGGTGTGTTTAGACTCTCCGAGATAGGGGAGTTATTGAATATGCTCTAAAGAAGTGAAATGATGCTCTCGAGGCCATTCTAAGTGAGAAAATGGTATTTTCTTCTTGTTCATGCTAATAAGGGTATGTAGTGACCTATCTCAATTGTATATGAATGTAGAAGACTAAAAAGTTGCTTTAGGACCTTGAAAATGCTGAAAAGTTAATTTCAAGGTATGTGAGCAAGGCTTGATGATCTAATTTGTGCTTGGGAGATAGTATTTGAGGCCTTAAGCCCAAGGGGAGTAATTGTTGCTTGAATAATATCTTGGTGGTCATGTATGAGGATGATGAAATTGGCCTCAAATGTACTAAAAGGTTTGTTAAGGGTTGTTGGTGACTTATATGGTATGAAGGTCAAAAATTTGCCTTGATATGCATGTATTAGGACTAGAAGTGATGAATTCTTGCCTAGAATGATGAAGTAATGAAGAATCATGGTTATTTTGGCATGTTGTAGAGATTGAATGGCTCAAATATCAGTTGCTACAATAGTTTCATGATGCTCAAAATAGGGGTATAGGAGAAAATTGGTGTTTTGCATAGCTAAGAGGTTGGAAATTATTATTTTTGCTCCTAACAAGTGAGATTATGCTTTTTCATGATGTAATAATGATGCTAAGATGTTTTAAGTACTTCTTACATAGGGATCTTGTTGCTTGCATGCCTAAAATGAAGGCAAAATTTAGATTTTGGGTAAAAATCAAGAAAATTGTGCTAATTGAGATCTTTAGTTGATGTTTCTAACCAAAGTAAGGAGGTATGATACTGAAAAATTTGAATGAGATGAGTAAAATGTTATCATTTATAATTAATTTAAAAATGGGGAGAAGTTCAGAGTGTTTTCCATCAATGAAAAAGGGGAGATTGTTGGTATGGTGTTCTAGAAGGTGTTGTCATTAATGCAAAACCACATTAATGAAAAAGTGGATGTTATAGGTTGATGTCATGATGTTGTTTAAGGAAATAAACTAGTGGTTCAGATTTTAATTAGTCTTTTAGTAGGATTGATTCATGCATGCTTCCTCTAGGAATCCCATACAGGTGCCTAGGAGGTGTTGTTTGGTAGTGTACAGGTGATTCTCAATGTTACAGGTGCTCATTGGGAGCAGGTATAGCAGCTTGGAGGTGTGACAGTGTATTGAAGGAATTTGAGATCATGTATGCATGATATCAGGTATATCATGTCATATGAGGTATGTTTGGGCCATTTGTAGAAGTTTCTTGTTCAGTTCTTACATTGTTTTAGTTGGTACTAGTTGCTTTACGAGTGAGAATCTAGCATGCAAGCATAGGTAAGTCTTAGTGAGTGGAGATATTGGGCCATTGTATTTATGTTATGATTATTATATATGTTATATAACTAAGTGATGATGCTCTCAGTAAAATTTCAGGTGCCCATGATGTGAATTTTTCAAGATATGACTGTTTTGGTGAGACATGGTGAAAAATAATGGAAAATTCATCTCAAAATTGAACTTCAAATGCTCGTTGTGAACAATGTGCTTTGAATGGGACCTTCAGCCTTTTAGGTAATATTATAAGATTATTTAATAATTTTTTAAAATAATAATGAGGTCATTTTATCATCACATTTTTATGAATGAACGTTAGGAAGGTAATGAGTTCAAAAACCCAAGTTAAACCTAGCCAGAGAAATTTGCAAAAGATGAAGTATACTTGACCCGCTTTTACTTCTATTGAAAAATTTATGATTGGATGTTGTATAGAAATTTTATATATTTCTTTAAATTTAAGTTTGAGTTCATGGTGATGAGTGGGCCCCACCTGAAAACAACAGTTTCTAAAGAGTTCCAGTTTGAGGAGAAAAGTTGCCAAATTAGGTATGGACTAAATTGCCATTATGTGAGTTTTTATAGATTTACATGGAGGTTTCATATCAATTTCATGTAGGTTCATGAGTTTTGAGGTCCAAACAAGTTGATTGGTCAAAGGGTAGTTTTGGGATCTCAAATAGCAGGGTTAAGTGTTTTGGCCATATCTTGAGCTAAAGTTTGAAGTTTGAGATGATTAAAGTTATGTTGGAAATTACATTCAGATATATTTCTAGTGATATATGTATTGTCTCTTGATGAGGTGATTTGATAGGGTTTCCATGGAAATATTTCAAAAGAAGTTTTTGGCAATTCACAACATGATCTATTTGTTTGCAAGTTTGACATTGGTTGAAGAATGAGATGGATTTTTTTATACTTCCTATCAACTTTAATGATAAGAGAGATTAGTTTTTAATATAATTAGTAAATTTTTAGGTATTTAATGATTTTATAAGTGATGTTATGAGCTAACTTTTGGAAACATATTTTTGGTAGGTTGGTTTAGTGAAGGTAAAACATTTTGTAGTTTTAATTAAAGGAAGTTTCATGACTTATAACATACTTATAAGTATTATACAAGTTCTTAAATTTATTTATAGTGGTTACATGGAATTTTTTCATTTAGTATGATTGATTTTGTGATTAGGTGAAGTTTTCGTGGTGTTGAAGGGTGGAGTAAACAATTGTTTTGAGAAGTACAAAGAGCTATAGGCCCAAAGAAAAAAATAATTTGATTGGTTGAGCTAAATTTAAAGAATAAATGATGTTTAAATGTTATTTTAAACATTTTTTATGATTTTATAGCTTGACAAAAAAATTGGATTAGGAGATTTTTTTCATCCCAATGCAAGGTTTTTTGAGATTTCTGGTGCATGGATGAAGGGTTTTAGCTAGGCCGACCTACTTGGGTAAAATGTGACTGTTGGGATAAATTTTATTGAATTTTATAAGCATTTATAGGTCAAAAATATCATGAGGTACTGACCTCCTTTGATTTCTAATCAAGAAAAGGGTATTAAATGGATTTTTGGGCATAATGGTTCTAGCTTTTGAAAATCCCTTTTATCTTATTTTGAAGAACAATTTTTATGAAAATAAAAACCCTTTAGGCATATCCCAAAACAATAGGAATCTCATACTAGGATAGTTGTTGGTTGTGTTTTCACAAGGAAAATTTGAGCAAGTGAATGTTGGTGTTGTTTCCTTGAGAACGAGTTTGAGAAGGAGGGCTGATTTTGGTGCTTGAGTTTGGATGTTATCTTCATAGAATTCTGGTGTTATTTTCAGGTTTATAAGGAGTTTTCAGATCTCATCTTGAAGTTTTAAGACATTTTATTAGTTGTATTTCCTTATATGTATTCATGAGACATTGGTTGTCTTGAGAGCACTTTATTGTATCTTGTGGATCATTGTTGAAGACTCTACTCTTTGTGATCTGATTTGAGTATCTAAATAAGTGTATGCATTTGATTTTATTATCAATATATGTGTCTTTGAGATCATATTGTGTTCATTTCATTTTAGTTCACTTCTTATAAAAAAGGATGTATGCTTTGATGTGTTCTACATGATATTTTGTGGCTAAGGTTTGAAGCACATGTGAATAAGTTTTATTGGGGATTGATTCACCCCCTCCTCTCATTCCTTTTCACCTCCAACAATTGGTATCAAATTATGCCCTTTAAAGTAGCGTAATAAGATAGAGGGAGATCTTTGATGACAAGATGGTGCCTGCAAATTTGGAAACAATTTAGTTTAATGCTCACACTATAATGAATTGGGTAGGATAGCATGGTGATCATATTTACAATATATCTAAAACTATGGATGAAATATTCAATTTCCTAAAGACTCAACTTTAGGAGGCCCAAAATTATTTGATGATCATTAGAGAAGAGTGTCTCAAACATGAGACTGAAAAAGAAGAACTAAGAAAGGAGTTATCCACCATGACAAGCAATTTATCATCCTTTTATGAGAGTTTAAAAACTTTTAATAATATGCTAGGAAATAAACATAGCTATGGTGATAGAACAGACCTAGGAATCAATTAGGATTCATTTTAGAAGATTAAAGGAGAATCAATTCAAGGATCAAATGAAAGAAAGTAGCCAAGAAAGGGAGAAATTTCAAGGCTTCCACATCCTATAAGACCACTTATTAGGCTGCCAAATGCATATAGGTATGATTTTTTTCATGGTAATTGTTACAAATGTGGTTCTTATGGACATAGGGCTAGTTTTTGTAGTCCTAAGGTTGGAAAGAAGAATGATGGAAAAGGAAAGGAACATTGTGAAGGAAAGAAGGAAGAGGAATGTCAAGACAAGAAATGTTGAAAGATAGGAAAAGCTATGGAGCTGAATGTTATATTTGTCATGAAAAAGGTCATCTTACAAAGTATTGCAAGAATGAACCATCAAACACAAAAAGGTATGTAAGCAAATTCAATGGGTATTGTTATGCTTGCAATGGATATGGACATAGGGATTTTGAGTACAAAGGAGACAATTGGAATGCTTTAGGTGCCACAAGATAGGGAACATTGCAAATTTTTATAATATAGGTCATTTGAGGAAGGAAACTCAAAAACCAAGCCACAAGCTCAAGTATACAAAAAGAAGGAAGAATCTAGTCAAAGTGGTCAAGATGTTTCCAAGGATTTGAATGAGTTAAAGGACAAATCTACTGCAACAAATGAGAAATCAGATGAAGAGAATATATTTAAGGTCTAAGAAGAGGGATTGAGACCTACTTAGGTATCTCATCAAGATCCTCCGTGGTGACACATGCCTCTATTAAGCTTCATAGAGGTGTATAAGAGAAAATGAAGCTTTGGAGTGAGAGGGATCTATCTTTTCACTATGTGTCTTCTTATTGATGATGAGGTATGTCATTCAGTGTCTTTAAATGTGTTCTCATGGTTCATGTCGGTAGTTCTAGAAGTAAAATTTCTTGATCTTAGTTTGATGGTGATAAAGGTGTCTAATTCTGAGTTCTTTTAGTCTCGTGTCTTGTATTCCCATGATGAAGTATCTATTCTTAGTTTAGTTTGAATTGGTTTAGCTTATTCAAGGTGCCTGAGTTGGTTTATCTTATTCAAGGATCCCTGTAGTTGCCAAAATCATCATGATATTTCCATAAATCTCATCATTTTCTTATTCAAATCTTAAAAGGAATCTATTTTGTTTTGGTAATCACTCTTTTGATCTTCATTTGGTGAAAAATTGTGTCTAGCACATTTTTCAAGTATCTAAAAGATATATAATGTCCTATAAAGTCTTATTTGAATAACTTTGTAAGGTGATCATGAGTTTCAAATGTATATGTGTGTTTATGTGTAAGTTTCATATATTGAGGTCTTATTATAATGCATTTCAAGGTCTATGTTAGTGTCGATGACTGAAATTCTTTTATGTCTCTCAAAATGAGTCTCTCGGGCATGAAAATTGGTAATCCAACAAGTTGGAGTATCTTAGAGATGATGGTGAAAGTGATCAAGTATCAACTTAATCAGTATTTATGGTTGAAAATGAAGTCAATGACCTAAATGTCTCAAAATCAGTATATCTCCAAGAAAATGAAGATGATTTGAGGTATTTCTTCAGGTGTTCTGTGCTCCATAATCTTGATGAAAACTTATCATATTATTGAAGGGTATTTTATCAAAATTCAAAATAATTTTTTGAGGTCATCAAAATTAAAAGAGATGTATTTTTTCCTCTTACTATGTTTTTTCACAATGAGTGTGACAGACTTCATGGAAATGAACCTTTGAATGATCTAATGATGGGGTTAAGTGTTAAGAGTTGTAACATATCATTTTGACATCAATGAGTAAAGGATCCAATTGATTTCAAGTCTCAATAATGATTGAATATCTTGATATCTCTGACTATGTGTAATTTGTCTATTGAAACTAAGAAAACCCTAACTTTTGAAGACGAGAAATCAAGGCACACGTGCCTATTTGGCCCCATGAAGGTGTGTGTGTGTTTTCATTAAGATCCTATTGAAGAAAGTTCAAGTGATATATGAATGCCTTAAAGGTCTAATCCTATCTAACAGAGGTGTTGACCGAATATTAGTACAATTGTGATAGTGGATATTTTTGTGAGCTCTATAGGCCTAAGTAGACCTAACAGGACGGGAGAGCTCACTATCATACTTGATTGAGACCTTAAATACAAAACATAAGAAGATGCAATTTGAATATTGATGAACTATGTGAAAATGTTCATAAATCATATCTCTAATTGCAATGCAAGATTCATCGTTCATAGTTGGGTATAAAATGGCTACTACAAGGTTGTTTAAAGTTTTGAGAGTGTGTAAAGCCATTACAAAGTCCTAAAACTGAATTCAAAATTATGTGGTTTCAATATTTCTACAAATCTCAAATGATTATGATGAGATGTATCACATGTCATCATGGTTTTGTATGTGATTTTCCTTATCTAAGAAATTTTGAGGGTCTCCAAAGTAACCTCCATCTACAAATATAGTAAAGAGACAAATACAAGTGTGGTTTTTTTGTTCAAAATTAAATCAAATGCAAAATGAGCACCTACAGTGTGTGTAGTTAACGCATGTTTTATGAAGGGTTTAGTGAATCTTTCTTAAAGTTAGTATGTGTCTATGTATCAAGAAAATATACATCTATAGTCCTTTTAAGGTTGGAAAGGTGTTTAACAAACCTCATGAAGATCTCCATCATGCTCAGTAGTGTGTTTTTATCTTAAGACTTGGAAAAGGGGTCACAGCTTGTTTGAGAATGATCTGAAAGGGTGATCAAGATAACTATAATAGTGTGAAAAAAATTTTGAGCTCTTAAAATCCTAAAACAATGAGCTCCCGAGGACATGTATGGTTCAAGAGGATTGGTCTACAATAGTTGTTAAAGGTAAGAGGACTAAGAAATAGTGAATAGAAGGTTTTTCAAGCCTAAGCCCCTAACAAATGCTCAAGTACAATGAATTGGAAATTGAAGTGGTAAAATGTGATCCTATAATTGTATGAAGTCATGCTACATGTACATTAGAGTTACAATAGGTAGAGAAAATTCTTCCTAAGGCTAGAAACTATATTTTTGTTCCCAAAATGACTATCTACGTGCTTTGGTTTGAGATGCAATCCTCCGTGATTGTGAAAAATAAAATTTACTAAGAAATGGCGCTAAAAGGAAAATGTAGGAGTAGAATGGTAAGCTACGGTGAACTTAAGAATTTGATGAGGACTAGAGGCCATCATGAAAACCTCAAAAGACAAGCTTTACAAAGTTGAATATCTTTTCGATATGCTATAGTGACAAGACCTAAAGTGTTCTAGATGCTTGCAAGATTTTTTGTAATGACCTCAATTTATGAGGACTTGGAAAGACTCCTTGTTTCTCCTAGTAGAAGAATGATGACCTACGTGTCAAGAGGCTAAGTGCAAAGTTTCAGAGGTATTAAGAGTGCTCCAAGGATCTTTTTCATGAAGAAAGGTATGTGTAGTTCATCTCATTGTATCTTGCAAGAATTGGTAGAAAATGGTGTTAGTGGAGGTCCTTATACATGTCAAAATTTTGGGAATATGTTTGTGCTTCAAAATCATCACCTATAGGCATGTAGGGGCTCAGAATTGCATGGTGTCGATTAAAATTGATGTTCTAATGATGATTATTGTATCCTTTCATGAGAAAATCAAAATTGGATTTGAATGAATGATTGTACTCAAGTGAAGAAATGTCTAGCTTTAGGTGTCTATGTTGGTTTTGGTGTTCTTTTTTATGACTCGTGTCAACTCTTACTGATTCCTAAGTTAGAGTGTTAAGAGGAAAGTGGTTGTAATTACATCTAAAATTTAGGGGGAGTTTGTTTATGTTCTCAATGCAAGATGATGTAAGTAATTTGGTGCTATAATGACCTTGTTTTACCTTCTATACAGAGTTTTTGACAGAAATTGGTGTTGACCATTTTCTAATAGTGGTGAAGTGTTGTTCTTAGCAAGAAAATTGATGCTCATGGTGTGTTTAGACTCTCCAAGATAGGGGGAGTTATTGCATATACTCCAAATAAGTGAAATGATGCTATCAAGGCCATTCTAAGTGAGAAAATGGTGTTTTATTATTGTCCATGCTTGTAATGGTATGTAGTGACCTATCTTAGCTGTATATGACTTTAGAAGACTGAAAAGTTACTTTAGGACCTTGAAAATGCTAAAAAGTTGATTTCAAGGTATGTGAGCAAGGCTTGATGATATAATTTGTGCTTGGGAGCTAGTATTTGATGCCTTAAGCCAAAGGGGATTACTTATTTCTTGAATAATATCTTGGTGTTCATGTAGGAGGATGATGAAATTGGCCTAAAATGCACTAAAAGGTTTGTTAAGGGTTGTTGGTGACTTATATGGTGTGAAGGTCAAAAATATGCCTTGATATGCATGTTTTAGGCCTAGAAGTGATGAATTCTTTCTTAGAATGATGAATTAATGAAGAATGATTGTTATTTTGGCATGTCATAGAGGTTGAACGGCTCGGATGTCACCACCATTACAGTAGCTTCATGATGCTCAAAATAGGGGTATAGGAGAAAATTGGTGTTTTTACATGCCTAAGAGGTTGGAAATGATTATTTGTGCTCCTAAAAAGTGAGATTATGATTTTCATGGTGTACTAATGATGTTAAGATGTTTTAAGTACTTCTTCTAGGGGTATCCTCTTGCTTGCATGCCTAAAATGAAGGCAAAATTCAGATTTTGGGCAAAAATCAAGAAAATGGAACTAATTGAGATCTTTGGATGATGTTTCTAACCAAAACATGGAGGTATGATACTAAAAAAGGTGAATGATGTGAGTAACATGTTATCATTTTTCATTAATTTGAAAAGGGGAAGAATTTCAAAGTGTTTTCCATCAATGACAAAGGGGGAGATTGTTGGCATGGTAGCCTATAATGAAAAAGTGGATGTTGAAGGTTGATATCATGATGTTTTTAAGGAACTAAACTATTTTTTCATATGTTAATCAGTTGTTTCTATAGGATTTATTGATGCATGCTTGCTCTAACAAGCCCATACAGGTGCCTAAGAGGTGTTGTTTGGTAGTGTACAGGTGATTCTCCATGTTACAAGTGTTCATTGGGAGCATGTATGGTAGCTTGGAGGTGTGACAAAGTGTATTGAAGTCATTTGAGATCATGGATGCATGATAACAAGTATATCATGTCATATGAAGTATGTTTGGGCCATTTGTATAAGTTTTTGTTCGGTTCTAGCATTGTTTCAGATTGGTATTAGTTGTTATAGTGAGAGTCTAGCATGGAAGCATAGGTAAGTCTTAGTGAATAGAGGTATTGGACCATGATATTTATGTTCTAATGATTTAATATGTTATAAAATATGAGTGATGATGCTCTCGAAAAACATTCAGGTGCCCATGATGTAAATTTTGCAAGATATGACTATTTTTGTGAGATAGGGTGAAAACAATGCAAAATCTTGCTCGAATTTAAACTTCGATGCTCGTTGTGAACAATGTTATTTGCATGGGAAATTTATCCTTTCAAGGAATATTATAAGGTGAGTTAGTAATTCTGCGAAATAATAATGAGGTCATTTGATCATCATGTTTTTATGAATGAACATTAAGAAGGTAAAGATGTCAAAACCCTAGTTAAACCCTAGCTAGGAGCATTTTACAAAATATGAAGTATGTTGACCCAGTTTTGATTGATAGTGAAAAATTTATGATTGGATATTGTAGAGGTCTCTAAGATATTTCTATAAATATAAGTTTGGGGTCATGGTGATGAGTGGGCCCCACCTGAAAATAGCAATTTCTGAAGAGTTTCATTTTTAGTAGAAAAGTTGTCAAATTAGGTATGGACTAAATTATAATTATGTAATGTATGTTTGTTGTTATATATTTTCATGGATTTTTCAAATCAATTTCATGCAGGTTCATGAGGTTTTGAAGTCCAAATAGGTTGATTGGTCAAAGGGCAGTTTTGGGATCTCAAATAGCAAGGTTCAGTGTTTTGGCCATATCTTGAGCTATAGGTTGAAGTTTGAGATGATTAAAGTTGTGTTGGAAAGTAGATTAAGATATATTTATATTGATATATCTATTTTATCTTTATGAGGTTATTGTACTTGGTTTTGAGGGTAATATTTCAGCAAAAAGGTTATTGGCGATTCAAGATAGGATATGTTTTGTGCAAGTTTTATATTGGTTAAAGCATGAGATGGATTTTTTTATGCTTCCTATCACCTGGAATGTTAATAGAGATTAATTGGGAATCCAAGTAATCCATTTTGAGGTGATTATTACTTGTATAAGTGATGTTATGAGATAACCTTTGGAAATGGTTTTTTTGTCGGGTTAATTTAGTGAAGGAAAAACTTTCTGTGGTTTTAAGTGAAGGATGTTTGATGACTTATAACATACTTAGAAGTATTCTAATAGTTCTACCATTTATTTTGATTTGGTACATGGAATTTTTCATTCAATATGAGTGATTTTTTTATTAGATGAAGTTTCTAGGGTGTTGAAGGGTGCAGGAAACAGTTGTTTTGAGAAGTACAAAGAGATTTAGGCCCAGTAAACAAAATAATTTTATTGGTTAAGATAAATTGTGACCATATATGATGTTTAAATGTTATTTTAAACATGTGTGATTATTTTTAGAGCTTTACCAAAAATAGTTTTGGGATTAGGAGATTTTGTCATCCCAATGCAAGGGTTTTTGAGATTTTTGGTGCATGGATGAAGGGTTTTAGCTAGGCCGACCTACTTGGGTAAAATGTGACTATTGGGATGGATGTTATTGAATTTTATAAGCATGTATAGGTCAAAAATATCATGATGGACCAACCTCCTTTGAGTTTTAATCAAGAAAAGGGTATAAAATGGAGTTTTTGGGCATAATGGTTCTAGCTTTTGAAAACCCCTTTTATCTTCTTTTGAAAAACCATTTTTTTGCTAATAAAAACCCTTTGGGCATAGACCAAAACACCTCAAATCTCATTCTAGGAAAGATGTTTTTTTGGTTTTCATGAGGATAATTTGAGCAAGTGAATGTTGGTGTTGTTTCCTTGAGAGTGAGTTGGAGAAGGAGGGCAGATTTTGGTGCTTGAGTTTGGATGCTATCTTCATAGTATGATGATATTATTTGAAGGTTTCTAAGGATTTTTGAGATCTTATCTTGAAGGTTGAAGACATTATAATAGTTATATTTATTCATATGTATTGATGAGACATTGATTGTCTTGAGAGCACTTTATTGTATCTTATGGATCATTGTTGAAGACTCTACTCTTTATGATCTGATTTTAGTATCTACATAAGTGTGTGGATCTGATTTTACTATCAATATATGTGTATTTGATATAATATTGTGTTCATTTCATTTGATTTCACTTCATTATAAAAATATATGTATGCTTTGATGTGTTCTTCATGATTTTTTGTGGATAGGGTTCAAAGCATAAGCAAATAAGTTTTATTGGTGACGGATTCACCCCCATCTCAGTACTTATCACCTCAAACACAAAAGTGAAGCTCTTACAACCTAGAAAAGGATAGAAATTGAGTGTCCGAGTGGACACTAATTCTTAGGAATTCTTTTCCTCTCATGGGTGATTCTGTCTGTGTAATTCTAAGTTCCAAAACCCTTGATGAGTATTGATGACACTCTTTACAAGATATTCCAGCATTTCCTCAACTCATATCACTCAAAATGAGAAAATTCACCTCCTCTCTCTCTCTCTCTCTTTCTTAGGGTTTCATATCATTATTTTTATTGTGTGTGTCTTATTGTTCTTAATTACTTGTATATCATTAGTTACATTAGTTACTCTAAAAATAAGGTTTAACCCAGTTTAGATTAAATCATTTGGTGAACCCTCACTCTTGATTGAATACTCAGATCCTTATGTTACATGCTCTACCAGTTTTTTTCTTCTCCAAACCCAAACCCTAGTTGTACCATGGATCCTAAGGTTCCTCAAGTCTCCCTGTATCAATTACTTCAAATGCACCCACCTTGTAAATATGCTCTCCAAAATCCATTTAGACACTATGTACCTCCCTCACAATACACCACCTTCACAAGTAAGTGCCATTTTTTATCATCTCTTCGATGACCCTATCACCTTGATACTACAACCAATCAATTAGTATTTGAGTCAATTCAAGCTTTACACCGTTTATTTCAAGATAAATTTCATGCTATGGAAACCACGATCACATCCCTCACATCTGAAATCCAACATCTCAAGGCTACTTCTTAGGCCCATGCTAGTTCTCCTTCTGTACCTCATCTTGATCCCATGTCTTCTACTTGTGCTCATATAAGTAAGGTCCACATCTCCCCACAATAAACACCTCTCAAATTTGATCAAAATTCTAAGCAATATGATATTCTCTCTGAGATCCTCAATCATCAATTAATCACCTTTCGCCTACTCATTACAACCCTCCTTATCGGTTTACAAAATACAAAGGGCACCCATTTTGTAATTATCATAGAATTAATGGACAAGTGTGATAATAATTTATGTGTTGTCATGTGGCTTTTCAAGGGCAAAATTCAACTTGAAAACATGACAACTATACCTTAGTGTCCAAATTTTTATTATAAACCTTCTCGCGAACCCTTCCTAATCAATTCATCCCCTATGTCAATCCTATACCTATCCATTTAATTCTCATGTCGGTGATCTTAACCTTTCTCGGGTGTTGAAAAAATGAAAACATGCTCACAAGATTCTTCTGAGACAGTGTCTTTCAAGGTAGATCTTTCAAATGGGCTTAGGAATGGTTATTTTTATCCTTTCTAAGGCAGGTGCATATTCTTTGGAGTGGAATTGAAGACCCAAATTGATTAAGGAGTGATATTAGTGATCCAATAACATTGTGAAAGTTATTTAGGAATATTTAGGAAAGATATGGAGGTTTAGGAGTAAGTTCAGCAATAGTTGATTTTTTAGGGAAAAGGAGATTGCACTTTGTAAAAAAACACCTGAGCTTCAGAAGATGATTTCGGGAGCTCTGGAATGAGTTGGAGGTCAAAAAAGATATCAATGGAAAACTAATTCAATTCCCTACATGGGGTGGTTTTCATATTTTACACAAGGACCATGCATTACTTTCCACAACCCATTCTTGGAAAATCTTGAGACTCATCCCATTCTTCTCAAAATTCCTTTTACAGCAAAATTCATATAAATAAGTTCCCAAAAAGTCCTCTAAGAGCTCCAAACGTCATTTTCAAGCTCCTTCTCAAGGTACAAGCTTCTTCCTTAGTCAAATGTTTTAGTTCCATGTGGCAACATGAGGCTGAGGAGTCCCTTTCTAAGGGGACAAGTGGGACATATAATATGCCACCCACTTTTGACCTCCTGGGCCCACCACATGACCCTCGAGACTCCCATAAGCACCTTTGGGAAATTTTCTAGAACCTGCCTCATACCATGCATGCTTGCAAACTTTCACCCTAAGGATGAGGCATATTTTTATGTCCCCTTTTTCCCTTTCTAAGGGGACAAGGGAAACAAAAAAAGTTCCCCCCCACCTTGTTCCCCTTTGGTTCCTCACATGACCGAAACTCATCCCTAGGTGTTAAATCTAAGCTATTTCCTCTCTCTGCCTCTCCCATAATTTCATGCTCACCACTTTTCCTCCTAGGGCTAGGTAAAAAAATTCTCCTCTTCATCCCTTTCCAAGGGGACAAAGGGGAAACAAATGTGCCCCCCTAAGGTATATAAAACCAAGGAGAGTGCATTTTTCATCTTCCCCCCATTTTTCTCAAAATCTACTCTAACTCGGAAAATGTTTCCAAATTATTTCACCTCCATTATTCCTTCTCCATTCCTCCCTCCATTTTACCATGATATTAGAAAATAATCTTCCATAAAATGTGTACATTTTTAAAAGATCCAAGTAAATTTTTATCTAGAATGACTTTGTAACCCGTGAAGGTGAAATTATCATATCTCAAAAACCAGTGCACAGATCGAGGTGGGGTTTTTCATTCTTCATCATTTACAAGAAATTTTAAAACACAAGTGATTAAAATGACATGCATGTTCCAAAATTTATACTGCAAAAAAACCCCGACTTTATGCCCTAGTTTCGTAATTTTTTATTTCCCACCATTCTAGTGATCAGATTGAGCTGAAAATATGTACATTAGATTGAGATAAGAAACCTATCCCATTGGAGGTGGTTTCATCACAATACGAGGTGTGGAAGGGAACTTTCCAAAAATATTAAGTCTTTATACAAGCACTTACTATAAATAGTAAACTCTCACGAAGGCAGATTTCTTCAAAGCACTATGCACAAGGAACAACCAGGGAAACACACATGGTGGGAAAAAGTTAAAAAGGTGAAAAAGTTAATTTACAAAAATAGTAAACCCTCATTCCAAGTACGAGAATATGGTGTCATCACAACATGAAATTCAAGTTTTTGGGTCTTGAGCTTGTCTCAACTCTCTCATTTGAATATGCGGGTGTGGGGACAATGATGTCACCCACATGGATCTAGAAAACCTCAAGGATTGAATGCTATGTAGACCCAAGGAACCGGTCAAGGATAAGGTTTTCACGAGAAATTTGTATGTAACAAGTGGACATCTAGTGTCAATATTTTTGGTGCTAAATCTAGCCCCTAGATTAAGTTTCGGTATTTTTGTAGACTCGCCTAGATATAATTGTTTTGTGTTTGTTCTCATTGCTTCAAATTTTAGTCTGAGTAAAGGATAATTATCAATTTGTAAGAAATTTTGTGCCTTGTCAAAATAAAAAGAAAGGATTTAGTGGAAATGTTGGGGGATTGACAGGGATTTTTTTAGTGGTGAATATTCGTAATTTGGTGAATATTCCATTTTAGGAAAATTTGAAAAGGCAAATTTTTTTGAGCAGAGTCGATCTCCTATTTGCCTAAAATTTATAGTATATTATTTTTAGGGGTTGGCTTCACCAACCCCTTGAAAACATCTCCTATATAAACCTAGGTGATTCACTGGGTAGTATACTACTAACTTACTACTAGCTTACTAAGGTACCAACATATCAAGTATCGTGAACTTGTAGGGAAGGTTTTTGATGCATGATAGAAGGTTATTGACACATGGAAGGAAGGTGTTGACTCATGACAAGATGTTGTTGACGCGTAAAAATCCTGTGTTGTTAATGCATAACATGAGGTTGTAGATGCATGATGGGAGATTTGCATTTTGCATTCATGCGACAAAGAAGTTTTTGTCGTCAGCAATAGCAACCTTGCTGTCACATGACTTAAAAATGAAAGCTTCTATCAAGAAAAAAATGTTGCACACAAACCCCAAAAAATTCCCTTGTTTCACGAAAGCGGTTTTGAGAATATTCATTAGGGATATTCCACCTTCAATTTCCTAGATGTCTCTTAAAATGAACCTTATGGACTGAAATGAAATGAAATATTTTACGACATCCATGACATCAAGATTATATAGGACCAAAAGCTAAGACTTTAATGTGAATTCGACTCTTTTCAATATCAAATCTTCTCTGTGAATCTTGAGCACAAAATACGTGATCTTTCTAAGTCTTGTTTCTTTAACTAGCACCATAAAATTTACCCAAGGATTGATTTATGGACTGGTGTATCAAAGTATAAAATCTTTTGACTTTCAGGTGATTGGGATATGTTTACATATTTTACAAAGGTAAAAACATGCAATCAACACTTTGAATGGAAAATTTGAAATGGACTTAGCCATTTAAAAAATCCTAGGACATTCAAATGGCCGTCAAAGATATACACCGCCAAGAAATTCAAATATATTCAAAGTAGAGGAACATGGTGATATTTTAGTCCTCTCTAAGCCATTCAGTTTCGTAAACTTGAAGTCCATGGAATGAGTCGGATTTCAAACAAAGGTGTCGGTTCTGCAGAGGGGAAGACAAAGTCGATGTGTTCGAAATAATAGGGGATATCAAGATGGTGTAAAATCAATGGTCGGTGGTGGACATGTGTTACCATTCCAAAGGCAAGGCGAGTAGATGGGCTCCGGTGGACCTCAAGTCTATGGAATGAACCGAGTTTCAAATGGCTTTGGGTTCGGTGGTCTTACTAGTCAAGGTGGATACATGGCAACATTTATATGAATCCACCAATGAAGTCTTCCAAGATAGAAGTCACAATTACGAAATCCCAACCCCATAACCAATAAAAAGAAAACACAAAATCAAGATAACTTGACATTGTAAAATCATAAAAGTGTGTGGATCTTTCTCATTGGTTTATGCTTCACACTCTGACAAGACCGAAATTTCCAGTAGTGTGGAGCTTTCTCATTGGTTTATGATTTACACTCTAATAAGGTTTTCAAATGAAAAGGAAATGTGAAGTAAGCATGGATATTCCTTATTGGCTCACATTTCGCATGAGTTATTCAAGGTTATTAAACAGATCGACATTGCGAGGAGTATAGAGATTTATCATTGGATCACATTTTACAACAATTAATTAAGGTTTTCAAACAATTTGATGTTACAAAATTATGTGGATCTTTCTCATTGGCTCATATTTTACGAGGGCTAGTATATAAGTAAAAGAATAGTCTGAGAAAGAGAAGGTGTGTGGCATTTTCTTATTGGTTCACATTTCATAATGGAACATACTGCGCACAAAGCCACATAATACAAAAATGTCATGGAAGTGTACACATAGACAAAGGAAATTCCTGAAGCTAATCAAATGGTGTCACATGCCACTCTCTTGTTCATCTTGACATGTAAAAAAATCAAATAGCCATAACTTTTTCTCTAGAACTCCAAATCACACAAACTTGGTCTCATTCGAAAGGTCTCCTTGTGCCCTTAAATTTGGAATCATTTGATTCAAATATTGATGACATTTGGTGGGAGAAAAAGAGGAAAAAGTACACAAATGCACCTGTAATATCAACTTATTATTTTTCACATGTGGCAATAAAGGCATGAAACTGATCCCAAAATGCTAACAAAAATTAGATGTTTTCAATTGGATAAAGTACATTTCCACTTTGATTAAATATATTTCTATCTCAAGAAGAAGAATATTCACTTGTTATTTTTTGGGGGGAAATCAAATTGTAAGAACGCATAAAATTTGTATAAATATGGGGATTTACCTTGTATCAAAAGGGGAGTTAAATTTTTCTATTTCTAGAAAGGTAGAGAGATACAATTGTAAGACTACATATTTCTTTTGAGAAATACATATGGATTTTGGTTTCCCAAACTTCTGTGTTAAGATGGTTGTAATGTATAGTCATTGACAGACATTGATATCATTTTATCTATGTTCCCTTGTTAATAAATTCAATATCTAGATGAAATATGTCCACTTATGAGCTTTGATTTTTGTGTTTTGGGTTCTATATGTTGAATTATTAATTGATGAGTTATATTTTTTGTTGTAATTTTGTGTTTATTGCTTCTCTATGTAGTACACTATATCATTCCTTTATTGTTGTTCTTTGGTCATTAATTCATTATTATGGTGTTAGCATTTACTCTGCAATATTCAACATAATTCTAAAATCATTACTATATTCATTTTTTCGTAGTGATCTTTATTAGCCTTTGAGTGTATCTTGGGTGTACTAGAGTAGAAGCAATAAATAATTTATTAGAATATTTGCACAAGATTTTGTGTGGATTATTTTAGATATTGTGTTGTAACTTTGCATTTGTTGAGTATCAATGAATGTAAATCTTCCTTTGGAGAAATTATCACTACTTAATCAAGTGTTTTGTACTCTTCTAAAAAGTAGGTTGCTTTAGTAAATGTTAAATGCTTTGATATAAGTAATATTTCATCATATAAATTCCTATTTGTGAAGTTATAACTACCATAATTGATCCCACCCCATACTAAATTCCATTTACTACTTTGTTTCTGTAAATATCACTTTGAAGGTGCCTTCTACCCATAATTCTACTTTCAAGATAATGAAAGAGCAACTGAAATTTGTTGTTTATAATAACATGTGTCTAGTACATTAAGCTATGTAACATTTTTGTGACAACTCGTGAGAGTAATTTTTGTATTCATGGTCATGTTTATCCCAAATTGATTCATCATTGAAACATATTAATAGGAACACATAATCTATCTCCCCCTCTGCATTCAGGTTACATTGTGGGTCCTCTCATCTTGGTTCAAGGAAGGAAAACAATTATTAGGATGAGGCCATCCCCTTTATATGTTCCCCTCAATCACCTAAAATATTGATCCTGAGGAGAGTGTTATACCCCTCCTTGGCTACAAAACAACACATACCACCCAGTCTACCACCATCCAAGCATCCCCCTTCCCTGAGAATGATATCAGTCCACCATGGGGTGTAGAAGTGAGGACTAATAAGTTCATAGTGCATAGTTAGTATTGGCATTCTCCCATCACTATAAGCTAGACAACTAAACCATACAAGCAGATGATAACTCATCACCGGCGCTTCTCTCTCCCAAATCCATATCACAATCAATGTAAATTCAAACCTAGAACAATATGGTCATCATCTCAAAATATGTTGCATCAAGTGAATGTTCCAAAATAGACTCCTAATTTCAATGCCTCACACTGGGTTCATGGATTAAAAAAGGAAGAAATCCTTCCCACGTGTCAAATTCTATCTCATGAGTGATTTCATGAAGTCTACTGATATGCAATCATCCTTCTCGATGGGTGATGAGAGAAGAAACCACAAAATATTTTCAAGATTAGATGGCCTTATTCATGTTTACTATCTCAAAGGCATGTAGAGAATTGATTGGGGGAAAATCATCAGCGACAACTTGCATCATCATTTGTTCCATATACTGGTATCTAAGAAAATTTTCAATGAATTTGTATATGGTATATGTTCTTACGATCTCAAGACCATTCTAAAGGTTTTAACTTGCATATAATATATCTTAGAAGGCTCCAGAATTTAAAATGTACCCATAGTTAAGCTTGAAGGAGAGCGATCATCATTTCAGGAGGGTGAGTGATGTGTTCACAATGTTTTCCATCGTAATACTAGAAGGAAATTCTAACTCAACTTTCTCTCTACAAGTGGCTCCTTTAATCAAAAGTTATGGGTCATATTTCAATAATTTTCCAATTATCTAGCTTAGATATTGCTATGTGAAGGCTACCACAAGATATCTCAAAGAACAATTTCATGTTGTTCAAGCTATGTAGACATCCTTCCCATGTCCATGGTAATCTCAAAAACTGGAAAAGGAAGAACATATCTTTCCCCATATCCATTGTAATATTCTCATGAAAAATTGTTAGTGACACTACACACCTAAAAGTTTCCTTCACCCCTTTGAAATTGTATTCATATATCCCAAGGGAAGACTTTGGCATCTAAAGTGATGCATACACTTTTCACCTTCCTGAGTCATATCATGTTCCACATATCAAATACTATTGGGTGAATTGCATAGATGATTTTGAATTTAGGGAAAGAGACCACATGTGGATGACCATCGACCAAATGAAAAGGTTCAAGTTTGACTCGTATTTATGAAGGAATTCAATATAATGGCATATATTTATATGATCCCAAATGTAAATTAGTAAAGGCTTCACCCCTTCTATATGTGACATTGATTTTCTACAAATCAGGAGATATAAGTGAGCATACTAAGGCTGTCATCAAGAGATCAAAGGAATGGTTTAGAAGGAAGAAGGTTTCTTCCATTGCATCAAGTAATTTCCCCACTCTTCAAAGACATGCATCCCATCACTCTTCTTCAAAGGTTATGAAGAATTCTTCGTGCTCAATTCATTCTAGTGAGATTTTAAAGAGCAAAGCAAAGGAATCAAAAGCCCCCTACTATAAGAGTTTGCACAAGAAGTTCAGGATGACAGATGATCCTATGGTATGAATGGAGCTTGGGGAAAGTGATCCATTCCATCATTCAATTCCTCGGTATCCCCAGAGCTTCCCACCTTTCACTTTTACTCATGTTCCTCTTATATGATATGTACCTTCTCACCCCGAGCAGGAAACAAAAGTTATGCCATTTGTTGATCCAAAAATGGATGCAATGTTCACCTAGATGAAATAAATGATCACATAAGAGGCCCACACATTCTAGCAAGTGACAGTCCTTGATTTCTCAACTATATCATCATTGGTCAAAGGAATAAGAAAAAGTTGACTCAAGCGGATGCTCTCTTTTTAGTGGTGCCTTGGGAAATCAATATGTGGAGGTAATCAAGCCAAGGGTAATCAATCCCATTGAAGAAATGACCTCTCACCAACTATAAGATGACCATCATTTCCTTAGTTCCAACAACTCATGAGGTAGATGCACATCTATTCGAGGAGTCTTCCACTTCCCTTCTTATAAGGAACCAGAGTACAAAGAGAAAATGATCACTTGGAAGACCATGTGTGAACACTCACCTCGTACGTGCAACATTTCATGGACATGAGTACTTCTTCATCTCTCCTAGTTGAATAAATCACTCCCATAAATAGCTTCGACCTAGATTCCATTCAAAATATGCATGGTTTTACTATGTAGGGATGAGCAAGTGAAAAATGGGTGAACAAGATCATGGAGAAAGGGAAAGTACTACTTCCAGAGATGATCTCATTGTATAGGTACATGTGTGTGACTGCCAACAAATTCCAGATGATGAGGGAAGAAATGGAGAAATAAAAATAACACTTGGATAAAGTACATCCACTAGTGATGGAGATGGGAAATGTTCATTCTCAAGTGTTAATAGAAAAGAAAGAGTTTAATTCTCCATCTAAGAACTTTTCATGAGTTTGGGTGAGGAATATTGTCTCTTGGTTTGAGATGTTGAATTGTGATATAGATGAGTTAGATTTCAATGAGGAACATGCCTACAAGATGTAGGATGATGTCAACACTAGAATACAGAAGCTTGTAGTACCCATCATTGATGAGAACACCTCAAAAAATTAATTATTGAAGCCATTTGAGGAGTGTGTTAAGAAATAAGGTAGGGAACCCTTTTCTTTTAATGAGGATACTCTAGAGTCTCTAGTCGATATTAGAGATACCATATCAAGAATTGAAAATAAACATCAGTCTTGGTTTCCTACAAGTAAGAACATTAATGACATCTCAGATGGTTGGCTCGATTCTTTGAGTTTTGTTCTTATTCCTCAATCCAAGAAAGTTACACCCGTGGTGGCCTGATATGGTAGAGAGTTCAAGGGAGTGGAAACTTTTCTATTTGAGCTTGGCAAGGATCAATCGGACATCAAATCATAATCCGTAAAGGTGGCATATTTAGTAGACTAGTGATCTCTCTTCTTCTCTCTCTCTTCTCTCCCCCTTCCTTCTTCATTGGGAGTTGCACTTTTCATTTTGTATTATTCCTATTTTTCCTATTCATTTAAATGTGACTATAGTTGACATTGTAATAAGTCACCCTTAATTAATAAAATGGGACTTAATTATATTCCTAGGAATACGAAGAGTCACATGTTGTAAAGGGAAAATGAAAATTCATGTGGGGAGAGGTGAAGATTCTTTCTAAAGCCTATAAATTATAATGACTTCCCCATTCTTAAGGGTTGTCAATTTTGTATGTTCAAGAGTAGATAACTACTTGTGATAAGAAAAAGAGATAACTATTTTCTTCCATTCTCCTTCTCATATGTTCTTCCATTCCTCTCTTTGTACAAATTTGTGAGAATGTCAATAAAGAAGAAAGGAGTTTCATGCTTTTCTTGATGAGGGAATTAGTGAGACTTTGTGTTCATAATTCCATATTTTTTTGGTATTAGTAACATTGTTGTTGTTCTTTCTCGAATATGTGTGTTAAAATGCTCGATTAATCTTTACAAACATATGAATGTTCTACTTGTGATAATGGTCCCCCTCCTAATTTCCCACTCCATTTTCCCATCTACTCTGTAAATTTCTCTAGTTCGGTTGAGTGTTCCTATTGGATCCCCGGCCTCTAGGTAAACCACATAATTTCATTTTCATTCACACACAATAAATGGAGCTTCCCCATTCAAGCGAGAGGACCTAGTCCCAGAGCATTGGTGGACATCCACCAATTTTTCTAGCTGAAAAATTTTCTCACCAAGACTATGCTTTATCACAAAGAAATGGGAAACTTTAGCATCAAGGATTTATCTCATTTACTACACAACACTCTACTATATGTTCATATACAATTACTAAAACCCAATGGCTCCCAAATTTTATCCCTTTATCTCTAGTAAGAATCATGCCATAATTACTGATGTTCCTTCTCTAGTAACTCATGAGCCTCCTATCTAACCCAGATTTCATCCCATATTTAGAAGTACCTACCTCATTACCTCCTCCTATTAAGTCATATGCATTGTTACCAATCCCAAATATGAAACCAACATCAAAAGAAGAACCAACAATTCCCTTGCCACAAGCCAAGATCCCTCACCAACCTTCTCCAATTAAATGCATAATTCATCTTTTAGATCAAGATAATGCTTATATACACATTTTCCTACTCATGCTTACTTATGGATCCTTTTATTCATGATACACATACATCCTTTCGTGCACTATACCAATCTAGTTTTTTTCTCACAATGATCGCATCTATTTGCTAGTAGCTCCTGATATACACACTTGGGGGCATCACACTTTCCCCCGCCCCCTTTTCCATCACTATTAGTTTTATCTAGTATCTACTTATAGATTTTTACACTTCTGTTATGCACTTCATATCTATCTTTTTAAAAATTATTACATCTTTGGTACGGACATTGTACCATCATTTTCTCGATGACACATTCTAGTTCCACGGTTCATACTTGACTATTAAAGGTCCAATTTCTAGATAAACCTAACATCAATCACACTTCATGCTCATTGATTCATGATACATCTTTCCTAACATATATTCTCACTCGCATACTATACCATCGCACTGATGACACACTCGATTTCACGGTTCATACTCGATTATTGAGAGTCAAATTCTTAAATGAACCCCACATCATCTACACTTCACACTCTATGCTTCATGATATATTTTTTCTAACATCTACTCCTAATGACATACAACACCTTCATTACCCAATGACACACTCTTGTTGCACATTCATACTTGACTATTGAGGAGCATTCCTAAAATGAACCTCATCTCACACACATCTGTTGGTGGAAAACTTGGCCCCTCTCATCAACACATTTTACATATCGCAACACACTTTCACACACACATGGGATCAACATATGCACATATTGGTTATCTTCCTCTTGTCATCCTATACTACTTACGCGTTACACTTTGTTTCCTATGTCATTTGGATACTTAGTACGTCATTATCTTTATGTCTACACACATGTGAGTTTTGATTTAACAAATATTGGAATTTGTAAAATGCAAGATGTTAAAGACTCACATGTAGTAGATAAAACACTAAAGTATGGATATGACCCAAACAATAAGCTAAATGAATTTGAAACCCTAAGAGTAAGAGATGGAATAGAATACTTAGTTGATTTTGTAATTAATCCTAAAGTGTGCCAGATCGGAAAACCGGTGAACAGGAGGAGGAAATTTTCACAACCATGCTTATTAAATTGTATGACTATTAGATATTCCTAGACTAGGGATCCTTGATTAGGTCAGGGGCACCTGGGCGCTGGAGACTATTCAGGTACCCATGACTGCAAAATACCTCATAAACTAGTTTTTATTATGTCACACCAATTTTGTCAACCTTTGTTTTTTTTTCGTTGGTTGATCATAGAGTTCTCTTATAACCTGTAAAAAATGATCTCCTATAAAACCCCAAAACACATCAAATCTTAAAAATAAAATATGAAAATGGGGAGTCAAACTAACCCCGAAAGACACCCGACTAAGTGAGATTACAATGGAGCATTACACTATATTTCAGACTCCATGTAGTTCTTGTTTGTGTGTAAGAATCATGTCCTAGGTGTATTTTGTGCAAGATGCACTTTAATAGCAAGAAATAGCTATTTGTAGCAATGTAAGTAGATGTGTGGATGGAAAAATGAACTTCCCCTCCTATGCGTGTATGAATAAAATGTAGTCCCTTACCCCTTAAATGAAGCTAGATGGATGCTTTGATGCTCTTGAAATGCCTTTGGATTCAACCTTAGGTGATAGTAATAGATTCTTAGAGCTTGGTCCTTTATTATGGTCACATAGCTTTATATTTATATGATTCCTTGGTTGAATTTCATAATTAACAATTGGAAGGCCGACCCATAAGAAAATAAGATGCCCAAAAGAAGAGAGTAAGAAACAAATAATTTGAGAGTGCCGAGAGGGGCAGAGGGTGCATGGGCATTGACATCTTGGTTGAGCATTAGTGTCGAGTCAAAAATGATAAAGCAATAAAGTATCGACTAGGTTGTAGGGTGTAAGAGGCTAGAAAGAAGACATGAAACATAGACAAAATGACAAAGATAGTTGTCAATTTCTATTTTTCTCACTTAGGAATCATATGAATAGTAATATGTGACTAGGACCTATAAATGTACCCAAAGTGTGTGATTTAGTGTCTACATTTTCCCCCACTTTATGTTGTTGAGTGAATACTTGATAATATAAAGTAGATAAGAGATGTGTACCTGATAACCATGTAGATTGATGGTGAAAGTGTGTCAAAGAGACAAAAAAATGTGGAGTGATAAAAATGAAGCATAGAAGCTAAGCTAGGAAAGAGGAAGTGACATGTTATCTAAATTCCATAGCTAGGAAGATTATTGCATTTTTAGGCCCATTCGAGTCAAGTCTTTACCAATGAAAATACTTAGCCAAATCACAAAGAAAGCAAAGTAAGCTCATGGATGATGCCAAGTGTCCAACTAAGCGCAACTTTAGAAGTCAAAGGAGGGAATGAAGTCTCGGACTCCAAAGGGGGTTTCCACATGGAGCCAACTATAAGGGCCCCGCCCAAAAGGGGGTTTTCACATTATATGTAGCAAGGTCCTTTACTTTCCCAAAGGAACAAAATGGCATGCTCGTAGATGATGCCAAGTGTCAGCACAACACATTCCCAAAAACCCTGAAGAAAATCAGAAATCTTAAGGATGCACAAGCCTTCCATGTGGATCTTGTGACAAATGGACTCCAAGTTTGAAGCAGGTCATAAAAGGTGACAAGCCATGTATCACGTATGAGTAATTATGAGACTTATCTACAAGTTTTAAATGCTCAGGATATTTTTCAAAAGATCAAAAGTAAAGGGTCATTTGGCTTGTCACTTCATGAGCAAATTTAATGCGTAGTTCCATGTGAAGAGTTCAAACTGCAAATACTCAATTTTTTCACCTACATTCAAAGGGTCATTCCAATAGAATGAAAAAACACACGTCGCTTGAATCATGAGCCTAGGAACCAATGCACAAGAGATCGAAAGATCTAGTTATGTAATAAAGAGTTGAAGGGATGTTCCTCAAAAGGTGAGTCCATCTCAAAAGAGTCGGTCACAAGATAGTTAAAGATGCATTAAATAGGCATGGCTCTCACTCTTTAGAAAGGGAAGATAATGGGAAAGTGTGAGAAAGATCTCAAAAAATCATTTTCTGTCACTTCGCTCCATTTATCATAATTAAAAGGTAGTTGGAAAGGAGTTCAAGGATGGATTCTTACCTCCTCCTCCTCTTATATATTGTAATCAAGGGTTTTCAAAATAGATATAGAATGAGTTAGTCGGTTTTCTTCTCTGTCTCAATCCCTCTTCTGTAAAAGGCAGGGTCCTGGAGCTCTAGCCTTCTTTATGGGTTTTGTAATAGCAATCTTGTCTCTTTTCTATTGTAATATTGTGCACAATTTTGGAGTAATATAATATGCCATGTGGTGCATTTTGTCCATCCTTTACATATCTTTGTTGTCTCTGATCGCCTTTATTTTCACATAGAAATTGTGCATATCTATAATGTTATTACTATCTTAGAATTTGTGCTTAAGTAGTTTGAGATAGTGTTTTGTGTGATCTTCTCGACTTTGTGGTGCAATTTCATCCACCCTTTTCAGTCATTCATCATTTCCCTTCTTCAAAATTTGTGTTCTCAATTGATTCCTTAAAAGGTTTATTCAGCACATCGCCCCCATAAAATTTTTATGTTTTGTTTCACTTTTCTAACCCTCATCTCACACTACAAAGAAGAACAAGCTTCTTTAAAATTTAGAGGTCACCTTAGGGTACACGTCCCACTAACCTAAGGTTTCCTATGACTCTGACGGTCCATCCACTAAGGATGATCATCAACATTTTTCCTGGAATGCTCGGTGGGATGACTCAGAGTGGTATTTTATCATTGCATCAACTTGATCTGTTCCTAATAAAGTTCAAACTTTAATGGAGATAGTTGCAGAGCACATCTAGTGACTCCACATGGTCCAAAAAATCATTACAAAATCTCATAGACCTCCCTCTCATCCATTTCCACTCATCTTTATTTCCACGTCTTCCATTTCTCTTCATCCTATGGAGTTATGCAATCATGAATTCATTACCACCAAGGGATTGTCCCCTTCTCCATCTCTAAACCATCCATTCCACCCTTCCCCTTTCTTCAAGCAGTTATACCCCTCGCACCAACAAGTAATGGCTCCAAATCCAAAAGAAGAGGAGCATATGGTGAGAAGTGATATGAACTCAGGAGGTTCGTATCACGATTTTAGAATTAGAGAAGATATAGACATTGGCTCCATTTTTCCTCCCCACAAAGCAGCTCCCCTGGAAAATTTTTGGCCAACGGGCTTCATATTACAAGATGAAGCCAAACATGATGGAAAATTTATAGACTCAAAATCCATCATACAAAAGTGGGAAGCTTTGACAGAGGAGGAAGAAGATGAGCTCGAGTGCTTATCAGATTTGGGGGATGCCTCGATGAAGAAGGGTCATGGAAATAACAACCTTTGCCACTTCATCAACCCCGTAACAAAGACAACCTTCTTCTCATAACAGCTCCCTTGGGACTAGTCCAAGGGCTCTAGAAAAAGTATCATTGAAAGATATTTGCATTTAATCAAAGAGCCTGGATTTGCTGAAAAAAGCTGCTAAAAACAAGGAGGGAAGGGATAAGGATGAAACCCTTCAGAGAATCCTACAATAAATCCCCTTTCCAAAAGATTCAATCCAGAATAATGGGAAGGAACAGAGAGTCAGACGACTCCCACCAGAGAATGGTAATCCTCAAGACCAAGGAAAACTTTAATACCAGTCATGCTCACTTCAGGGCATGGGGATAATTTTCAAGGCCCCGAGGGTCAGCTACAATACCTCCAACCAAGAGATGAACATCTCTAGGAGGTATTCATTATGTTCGTTGATACCATGGGTGGAAGAGTGAAAGGTAATTTTCACTCTTGTTACATGGCATGCCTATAGCGAAATTAATTATATGGCTGCACTTTATAAGAAAAGGAAGCTATTTTTCCCTACCTGTTTTGGGTTTTTTTAGCTTTTACCAATCCAATTAGATTAGGAGTAGGAGTATATTTCTTTCAGCAAAATAAGTGCTTGTGCACACTCTACATGAATCGTTTGAGGCATGTATTTTTTTGTCTCTATGTATAGTCCCATGCTTATATTACTCCATTGAGAGGTACCAAACTCTCCAAACTTCGCAGAGAAAAAATCGTAGTTTTCTATGGTGGTTGCAAGCTTCACTTCGAACAAATGCAAAGCAACTAAAATCAGTCAAGGGATTCTGTTGGCTGGTTTTTCAATTTTCTACTCTCACAAAAATAAATTACAGATTTTTATTATGAGATTAGGAAGGCATAAGAATCAGCAAGTAGCTACGGAAGATCTACAATGTTCAAAATACTTTGCAAACCAAGGTTCGAAGCATCATTAAACATGGTTCCAAAACCAATAGATAGTGGGAGATCATGGGTTCTTTCCATTTAGTAGGATAATGGTCCCAGTGAATCACCAGACTGTTATCTAAATTCCACAGCCAAGAATATTCTTGCATTTTGAAGCCCATTCGGTTTGAGTCTTCACCAATGGAAAATACTTAGCCAAATCACAAATAAAGTAGCAAGATCGCAGACGATGATAAGTGTCCAACTAGCACAACATCAAAAGTCAAAGGAGGGAATGAATTCTTGGACTCCCACAAGGTTTCCACGTGGATGCAACTATAAGGGCCCCGACCAAAAGGGGTTTTCACATTATATGTAGTAAGGTCCTTTACTTTCCCAAAGGAACAAAACGGCATGCTCATGGACGATGCCAAGTGTCAGCACAACGCATTCCCAAAAACCCTGAAAAAAAGTATAAATCTTAAGGATGTGTGGGCCTTCCATGTGGATCTTGTGAAAATGGACTCCAAGTTTGAAGAAGGTCACAAAAGGTGACAAGCCATGTATCATGTATGATTAATTATGAGACTTATCTGCAAGTTTTAAATGCTTAGGATATTTTTCAAAAGATCGGAAGTAAAGGGTCATTTGGCTTGTCACTTTAGTAACGAAGTTAATGCATAGTCCCGTGTGAAGAGTGTGAACCTATGAATACTCAATTTTTTCACCTACATTCAAAGGGTCATTCCAATAGAATGAAAAAACATGCACCACTTGAATCATGATCCCAGGAACCAATGCACAAGAGATCGAAAGATCTAGTTATGTAATAAAGAGCTAAAGGGATGTTCCTCAAAATTCAAGTCCATCTCAAAATATTTGGTCATAAGATAGTTAAATATGCATTAAATAGGCATGGTCTCACTCTTTAGAAAGGGAAGATAATAATAAAGTGTGAGAAATATCTTGAAAAATGTGTTTTTGTCACTTCACTCCATTTATCATAATTAAAAGGTAGTTGGAAAGGAGTTTTGGAAAGGAGTTTAAGGATGGCTTCTTACCTCATCCTCCTCCTATATATTGTGATCAAGGGTTTTCAAAATGGATATAGGAGTTAGTCAGTTTTCTTCTATCTCAATCCCTCTTCTATAAAAGGCAGGGGCCTAGAACTCTAGCATTCTTTTTGGGTTTTGTAACAGCAATCTTGCCTCTTTTCTGTAATAATACTGTGCATAATTTTTGGAGTAATATAATATGTCATGTGGTTCATTTTGTCCATCCTTTGCATATCTTTGTTTTCTTTGATCGCCTTTATTTTCACATAGAAAATGTGCATATCTATAATGTTATTACTATATTAGAAGTTGTGCTTAAGTAGTTTGAGGTAGTGTTCCGTGTGATCTTCTCTAGCCTATGGTGAAATTTCATTCACCCTTTTCAGTCATTTTCCATTTCCCTTCTTCAAACAGTTATGTTCTTGATTGATTCCTTAAAAGGCTTGTTCAGCGCATCACCCCCATTAAATTTTTATGTTTTGTTTCACTTTTCTGACCCTCATCTTGCACGCAGAGAAGAACCAGCTTCTTTAAAATTTGGAGGTCACCTTAGGGTGCATGTCCCACTAACCTAAGGTTTCCTATGACTCTAACGGTCCATCCTCCAAGGATGATCATCAATATGACCCTAGGGGTGAAAAGTGTAATGTGTGTACTATTTTGTACATTTAGTCAAAATCATGTATATGAAAAATTTGAACCAAGTATGTAAAAAGTATGTAAAATTATGTAAAATGTAAAAAAGAACATGTACACCTGATCCATGACAAGTGAAAGGGATATAAAGTCTCCTGAAATGTTATAGAAGAGCAATTTTTTTAGGTGATCTCATGCCAAGAACGAGTTTTTCGGAAATCTCACATCAATTTTGATTGTTTTAGGTGATCTCATGCCACAGAAGAAGAAGTGTTAGGGATAAATTTCTAGTGTTATTCTTCATCCTTAACTACTTATCAAATATTTATACACCACTTGCAGATAGTGTGATCCTACTTGTTTCTAATTTTGTCGAGTTCAATCCAACGTAAATATAAAAAGGATATAGCATGCATGTTGATTGTTGGAGGATTGTGCCTAATCAGATAAACCATTGTGTAAACTATTGAAAATTGTGCCAATCTAAGAAAGTGATTGTAACTTCCCTCTAGTCATAGCCACTCGTAAGGTCAAGAACTCCCAAGCGCTAGTCTCTATAGTTAGGTGTTGGTGTTTGTATTGTGATGAGGACTTAAGTCATATTTTGAGCCCTTTCTATAATCAGACTGTGTTTTCACATACTTTGTAGGTCTGAACTATGACTGTGTACTATTGAATGGGGTGACTGATTCACCCAATGTATGCCCCCTTCATTTAGGGTACATGTGACGTTCTAAGAGGATTTTCCCAAATGATAGAATTGAAAGTTGATCTGAAACTTATACCCTACAAGGGAAGGGAATTTTCTTGGTAAAAACCAAGGCACACATAAACAAAGTGGTTGGAAACATGTGTTACTACAAACAAGAAAAATACACATATAGAAGACAATATGTAAGCTAGCAAGCAAGAAGACAATGTAGACCGTGAAAAGTGGGTTTCAAACATGGGACATCACTCACAATTTTGCAAGACAATCAAGGTCAAAGTGGCTAAAAGCATACAATGTGCACACAAGACAAAGGGAAAATCCCACAAACAATGGTAAATGGTAGCAAGAAAAGTAATAGACAACCATGGTGGAAAATAGTTCTGGGAATAAAATACTACACATGACACACCCATTAGCATGTTAGAAAGATAAAAATTCTGTCAATAAGTATATATATCGATAGAGTAGTGTGTTAGTAGATAGGAAGTAGTACAAAACGAAACAATAGAACCCGTAGTGTGTACAAAATTAGATGTCCCCAAGAGCCATTGTGGGACTAGTAATAGGTATAGTGCCAAGCATCCATGATACATGTAATGATCTATGTAATGTTTGCATTCACAACTAGAAGACAATTGAACACGAATGTGTATATAGAAAAAATAATGGCATATGAAGTATTGTTTAGCATGAAAATGAAGTGTACATATGACTAGTATAAGCAAGTAGGCTTATGTGCAAAATATATATACGGTATGTTGTGAGTGTGAATAGAATGGAATGTGATCAACTAAAATGTGGAATAATGGTAGTTAATATAACTAGGAACAAAAATAAATAATGGTAAATAAAAGCACTAAATAAATATAAAAAGTGACCCAAGCGACTAAGAAAATGAAAAAATGAAACCCTAATTAATAAGTAGGGTTAGAAAGATCTTAGTTGATTCATAATGATGTCGAGGGTATGCCGAGATGGAAACCTAGTAAAATGGAAGTACAAACTATTGTAACCTTGCTTAGAAAATTGTGTGAGTGTTGGATAAGGGCATAAAAGAACACCCATGGAAGGGACAAGGGCACCCACCGGCTCGCCCATCCCGATCCGGAATCTATTGTTAGGGAAAGTCCTCAAGTTCTAATTTTTATAGGTCGGAAGGGTATCTCATTTATTATTTTTGGTCACTTTGAATTCACTATAAGATCACCAAGTCCACTAAAGATCTAGAATGAATGAATCACTTACAAAACCCCAAGCAAAGCATAAAAACTTTTAAAAATAAAGATACATATGAAGGTTTTAGACTGTCCTCAACTTCCATAATGGTGAAATTACTAACTAAGCATTTCACTACATCTCGGACCAGTCTAGTTGTATGTGCTTGTGTGTACAATCATGCCCTAGGATGCTCTTGTGTCACCAAACTTTTTGAAAGTAACGA
The DNA here is from genome assembly GCA_018340775.1 of Taxus wallichiana var. yunnanensis. Lineage (NCBI taxonomy): Eukaryota > Viridiplantae > Streptophyta > Pinopsida > Cupressales > Taxaceae > Taxus > Taxus wallichiana. Next base: position 46,198,771 of record CM031244.1, on the reverse strand, counting down.
TCAATAACTATGTGTAGAAAATGTAGTAAAATAGTGGATGGAATAGAATAAAATTCCCTCCTATGCAATGTGATGCAGATGAACCATCCTTGTCCCTTGTGATGGAGCTAGATGGATGGAAATGGAGTATTTGATGGATGAAACCTTAGGTGATGATAGTAGTGCTTAGTGTTTGGTGTTTGGTCCATCATTATGGTCTCATAACTTTATATTTATATGGTTCTTTTGTTCTAATTTTTTAATTAACCTCGAAGAGGCCAACCACAAGAAATATGAAATGTTCAAATGGATAAAAAGTGCATAAAAAGTGGCAGGAAGGTGGGAAAAGGATCAAGTGCCCCGATTGTGACTAAAGTGCTGTCGGTGTCCCAAGACTAGCCTAGGTGCCACAAGAAAATGCAAAATAACATGAAATGAAAGAAAAAGAAAGGGATTAATTAGTACTTTCCTAACTCAAAAATCATATGAATAGTATTATAAAACGAGACTAAATGATGTCTAAAGTGTGTGATTTTGTGACTACATTTTCCCCCACTTTACGTTTCTCGGTGGAAAACTTGGTAACATAAAGTAGATAGAGATGTGTACCTCATAATCCAGTGTAGAGTGATGTAGAAACATGTTAAAGGACTAGACAAAGCGTGGAGTGACAAAAATATGATGGAGTGTGGAAACTAAAGATGTAAAAGCACAAAAAAGTGATGAAAGTGAACCTAAGGCAAAAAAGCATGGGCATTTTCCAATGTGTGTGATATACCTACATGGTTAGTATGTTGTTTGTTTCCTCAAAATGTCATTGTTGTTGCTCTCATTTGTTGTATTTGTTGCAGATTGACTTCTTGCTTCTCATACGAGTCAAACCTGCGAGGAGAAGATGATGAAGTAGTCAAATACATATGTATATACGTAAAAATGCATGTAAAATATGCATGTATATGTATGTCAAAGCATGTAAATGTAAATGTAAAGTACATAAATTAAAAATGGAACATGTGCACTGATCCATGTCAAGAGAAAAGTACGAAAGAGGATATCCTCGTCCTAGGTTTTTAGGAAATCGACTTCATAGGCCAAAGAAGTATAAGGAGAAAGTTTCATTATTCTATGACCAGAATCGCTTCCCTGAAGTTGTATAAAGAGATCTTGTTACGCCTAATTTTTGGAAAATCCGACGCCATTGGTTGAAGTAGTGTAGAGAGGAAGTCCGATGTATCCTCTAACCTATAACTTCTCCCCATAATGCTAAGAACTACCATGTCCAATAAAATACGCTTTATATGGGGTTCGTAGACTGGTCTAAACATACTCGATGTATAACCCACAATGCTAAGGGTGGAAACCGAACTCGAACTAAACTTGTGCAAAAGCGTTATATAGTATGTAAACCCCAAATGATGTCCCCCTTCTTTAGGGTTGTATGTGATATCATTGATAGGAGAATGCGGCCCCAAAAGAGGAAAAACTACATGAAATCTATAACTCTACCCTATAGGGGAAATGAAATCACTTGGTAGAAACCAAGGCACGCACAAATAATAGGCTATCCAAAGACAAGTGTTAGTACAAAAAACCATGCATGTATAAAGTAATGTGTAAGTTGTTAGGGTGATAATGTCAAGTGGGCTTAGCCACTTGGGCACGCCCCAACATGATTATAGTTTTTCTAATCAAACTTTAATGTGTGAAGTCTTTCACACTCAAAGAGTGAAGCGGTCAATTCACCCACCCAATTTATTGGGTGATCCCTCTTGGGATTGACTATCCGATCTCTACAATGGCTATACAGATTATATTAAAGACTCATGAGCTGCCTATAGGAAGTTTTCATTAACTAAAGTATTGGCTATTGAACAAGCAAGAGACATAGCTCTGTAAATGTGTAAAATAGCTAAGGAGCGAAGTGGAAGTGTTGGGTAAAATTGTATTAGATTCATAATAAAAGATAGTGCTTTTACAGTGGATTTTTTTCCTTTGGGTTTCTCCACTTAAATTTAGTGTAATGTGTTCTTGTTCTTATTTATTATTTTCTTTCAACTCTAGTTCATTAAACTCTATTATTTGCAATCTATTTCAAGTTATTTCTTTGTCTAATTGACTGCAGACCATAATCTATAATCTTTGGCATTAATGGTGGATCTGTGATCTATGGATTACATTTCCCTTGCTAAATCTAACATGGTATCAAAGTTCAGTGATTTTACGTGTGAAGGATCGATCTAAAAGCATTTTGACTTGAAAGAGCGAAGAAAATTTAAGTTTATTGACATATCTACTAACCAGGTTTAAAATTCCAATTTCTACCTAATATTGCTTGAAATATTGATTAAAATGGGATAAATGGCTTCTTAGATCATATTTAATATTTTGTATGCTTAAATATTTGCTTCTACTTTTATTTTATCCATTTACGGCTTGAATTCATCATCTGCATGTTTTTTTAGTTTTCCCACTTTAAATAGTCATTACAGTCATTTTTTGAATGTGGATCCAAAATATCTAGTTAGATCCAGTTTATTCGGGACTTTGAAGTCCATCCTGGCTGTAAAATCTTTATTTTTTCACCATTTTTGTCTTTGCAAAGCTTTGGCCAATTATTTTGTGCCATTTGGCTTTGTATTTTCATTTTTGTGAAGTGTGGACCAATAATATTTCTCCATGTTGTTCTTTTCATGTTTGTGAAGCCACACCCACTCTTAGAGTGCCAAGTGGCTTCAATCTGACATCTTTATGTCTTTGTGAAGCTTGAGCCAATATTTTGTGCCATCTAGCATTGCCCTAATAGATTTTTTTACTTTCTTTGACTCTAAGCTTGAGCCAATCAAATTGCTCCATCTAGCGTCACATTTGTCAATTTTTACAAAGCCCGAGCTAATCAAATTGCTCCATCTTGCTTTGTGTTGTTAGAATATTATTTATCTAATTGTCAGTAAAAATTCGTGAGCCAATAAGGGATTTATATGTGTCTTCTCTTTGTCATACTTGTACTAACTATCTCTGACATTTAAGAAACTTGAGCCAATAAAAATTCTCCAAGTATATTTTCTCTTGCATTTTTCATATTTGGGAAATGCGAGCCATTTAAAAGGCTTAATGTATCTTCTTTGACTTAGTCTTTTTGATTTCAATGCGAAGTGTGATCCAATAGTATTTGGACACATATATATCTATCAGTTTTTGGCAAAGTGTGAGCTAATAGAAAAGTGACACATGTCTTAGTATTTTTCGTGGTGTCAAGTTCTTTGTTTTGTCGGTTTGTTAACTTTCCTTTGTATTGCAGAATCTCTAATTTTCTTCATTCTGCAGATTTTTTTGAAGTCTGTGAATTATGAATTCTAAGCTAATTCAAAATCGGCATGTAGTCTTTCTTTTCACACTTGTCGAGACTTTTTATACTTACGAAACACGATCTATTTGTTTTTTAACATGTATTCTAATTGTGTCAGGGTGTCAGTCTTTACTTTGACTCTGCTAATAAAATCGTGACACATGTCTTATTTTTTTCTCGGACCCGAACTTTATTTCAAGTTTGGTTTATAAATTGTTTAAAGCCATTAATTTTTTGACAAGTGGCTTGTTTGACTTTGACTTTCTTTATCGCATTATTTCAGAATGCAAAATGTGATCCAATTAATTGAAGACATGTGTATACGGTTATGTCTTTTAATTAATTTTCAGTCTGTCTTATTAGCTGCATTTGTGAAATGCAAGCTAATTGAAAAGTGACATGTGTATTTTCTTTATTTTAAAGCTACGCGTATTGACGTGTGTTTGTTTATCTTTTGTCGCATTTTTTTTGAATCGGTTTCGGACCCGAAGAGGCTTTAACTTTAATTTTTAAAGCGTCACATCTCGCCCAAGGATTTATTTTGAAGTCGATACGTGTCTCACTTTGTATTGTTAATTTATGCCATGTGTCGACCCTCGTATGAATTTTCATTTAACTTATTTTATTTGTTAATTTTTTGAGTTTTTTTTTGTCTCGTGGGTTTTCTAATTTATCTGTGTACCGTGGCTTCCAAAGTTTCTGTCTCACGGATTCCAAATTAGACCCCAACTCATCTCATTTTTAGCTCATGTATCTTGTCCTTTAACTCACCGAGCCGAGTTGCTAAAGGACTCACCAAGTTCTCTGTAACTTGACCCCAACTATGTTCTATAAATTTGATCTTAAATCGACCAATTTAAGCTATTTTTAAGACCAAATCTAGCTATTTTTTTAGATTTAACAAATTGTGCTATGATCTTAAGCTCATAATTTATTTATTTATTACCTTTTTTGTTAAAACAGTTTGTAACTGGAACATGACCTAGCCCTATTAAATTGATCTAGAACTTGACCAATTCAAGCTAATTTTTTATTAAATTTGAGCTATTTGCATTGGTATAACAAATTAAAAGATCTGTAGCTAGTTATTTGTCTTTATTTAGCTTCTTTGAGTCATTTTCTAGCTATATTTGTCTTCATTTACCGTCTGAGCATCTAAAATGGCTAGTTCGATGTTTTTTCAATGGATAAGTCTTAGCTCTTGAATTCAACTAACTATAGCATCTGGAAAGTGTGTTTGAAAGCTTGTTTTATGGCTAGAAATCTCTGGGATCTAGTGATTGGTATTGAAAACCATCCCACAGGGAAGACAAGCTACCCCTAAAAGTCTTAACTCCTTTTCTCAAAGATCTCAAGAAGCTCTATCCATTCTATTGCAAAGCATTAGAGATGAGTTCTTGATGCATGTAGGCCATTTAGACTCACCTTCAACTACATGGAAGCAATTAGAGATCATGCATGAAGGAAGTAGGTTGTCTAAGATCATTAAGCTTGTTCTAGAACTGTTTACAACACCCATGAAAGGGGATGAGAAAATTATAAACTATCTAGCTAAAATTAAAAACATTAAAGCTCAACTAGATGGTTGCAACTATGAATTGTTTCAAGACAAGATACTATATTTCATAATTCAAATCAATATTCATGAAAATTTCAGACATTACATCTCAATCCTCAATTCTAAGTATCAAAATGAGAATGATCTGCCTGATCTAGACACTTTTTCTTCTTTGTTGATTCAAGAAGAGAGAGTCATGGAGAACTTTGATTCAAAAGAGACTGCTTCTCAAGCTCTATTCTCTCAAAATCATAAGCCTTCTCATAAGCCCTCTCATACTAGACATTTCAATCCAAATCAGAAATCTAGTATTAAATCCAGATTTAAAACTAATCCTAAGACTAACTCTGTTAAAAGCAATCAGCCATTCAAAGTCAAATTTAATGGAACTTGTAATAAATGTGGAAAATTGGACACAAAGAGTCTGATTGTAGAGTCAAGATTAATAAATTAGTCAAGAATGCTAAGAATAACAAGCCTAATAATTTCAAGAAAATTAGAAGCAAAAGCAAGCAAATGTAGCTGAGAAATCTATTGCATTGTATATTGCCCTCTCAGCTTCAAATGACAATGAATGGATTCTTGATAGTGGTGCCTCTAGGCACATGACTTGCATTCCTAATATCCTTTCAGATATGGTCAAATGTGAAGAGAATATCTATCTAGGAGATAACTCTATCATTAGAGTTGAAGGTTGTGGCAATGTTAAGCTATCAAATGGTGTAATTAGGAATGTCTTGTATGTCCCTAAACTGAAAAAGAATATTTTTTCTTGCTCTTAGCTAACTAAAGAAAACTATAAAGTTGTTTTTCTACAAGAAAAATGGTATGTCAAAGATCAATTTAAAAATATCATTGATTCTGGGATTCAAGAACACCTTGTATATGGGTAAGTGCATGAAGTTGGGAGCCAAAAGTGGACAATAACCCAAAAAGAGATGAAACATGTACGTGTTTTGCTAAAACGTGCTTGCATTTTAATTTTTTTGGCTTGGTAATTCTCAACATATAATGCGTACGTGTTATAAGGAAGGAAAAACACGTATGATTTTAAATAAGGAAAACATGTACATGTTTTATAGAAGTCAAAATGCATACGCATTTTATAGAATTCAAAACGCGTACGCATTTTATAGAATTCAAAATGTGTACACGTTTTGAATAGTATGGACCATGTATATGTTTTTGGGTGTCTTATACTTACAAAAATAAATGTTTAAGTATAAGAAATAATAAATTATTTTTTTAGGTAAATATAAGAAATTAGGGTCACTCTGCACCTGATGGAAGTGGTCCCGTAGCTCCAACAGTTATAATCTAGAAGATAGTTTTTCAAAATCTAATCTGGTCAGTACTTACTCATTTTCAGGATTTCAACAAACTTTTCGGGGCATATATATTGTAGTCGGTCTTTGTTTTGGGAAAGCATATAGTCATTTTTTAGGTTTTTTGACCTTATAAAATGGATTTTGGCCCTACCACTGCTTGAATTGGTACTAATTTTTTTAATTTGGTCCATAATTCACTTTAATGACCATGAATAAACTCTATGATGCTTGTCTACTTCTTACTAAAAAGAGATCCTCACTTTGTAGATAGAGGATTGTTCCTAGAATGGGATTCTTTTCCTATGGCCAAAATGAGGTGATTGTAATGTGCCTTCTCCTTAAGGTGTGATAACACTACTAGGTGTTGAATGAGTTGTTATGAATAGTACCAAGTGAATTGCATCAAGTGAACTCAGATGATTTCTCATTCTTAGAAACATGGTGCTCCATATAAAGATCATCCCCTCACCTTTCCTAGCTCTAAAATCATCCTTTCATGGAATCAAATTCATGATTCTCATACATGTTTTTGCTCATATGTCTCTTATGGAGACAAATGATGCCTTAATACTTCACAAATGATGGTCCTTGATAGCTCGGTGACATGACTAGCTCATTTTAGCTTGTTCTAAAGGGTGTTCAATTAACTACAGAATGGCCAAAAATGCCTTTTTAGGCCTTCAAAGGAAGTAGTCTCTCATCAAAACTAAATGAGTCAATCGATCACCTTAAACACTATTCCCTACACACTGAAACATGTTGAATGATATTTTTAGGACTTTCCTTTAGGTGAGGGTTTATGATTTAGGTTTTAGGGTTTAAGGATCAGTGTTTAGGGTTTAAGGCTCGGGGTTTAGGACTCAAGGTTTAGATTTTAGGGTTTAAGGTTTAGTGTTTAAGGCTCATAGTTCAGATTTTAGGGTTTAGGGTTTAGGGCTCAGGGCTTAGGGTTCATGGTTTATGGTTTAGGGTTTAGGGTTTAGAGCTTAGGTTTTATGGGTAAGGGTTAAGGGTTTAGGGCTCAAGGTTCATGGTTTAGGGTTTAGGGGTCAAGGTTGAGGGTTTAGGGTATATGGCTCAAGGTTCAAGGTTTAGGGTTTAGGGATCAGGGTTTAGGGTTTAGGGTTTAGGGTTGAGAGTTAAGGATTCGGGGTTTAGGGCTGAGGGTTTAGTTTTTAGGGTTTAGGGTTTATGGTTTATGTTTAAGGGTTCAAGTTTTAGGTTTTGGCTTAGAGCTTATGGCTTAGGGCCTAGTGTTTAGGGCTTAGGGTTTAGGGTTTAGGGCTCAAGGTTTAGGGTTTAGGGCTCGGGTTTAGGTTTTAGGGTTTAGGATTTATGGATTAGGATTTAAGATTTAGGGCTTAGATTTTATGGTTTAGGGCTTATGGTTTATGGTATAGGGTTTAGGGTTTAGGGCTCAGGGTTTAAGGTTTAGGGTTGAGGATTTAGGGTTTATAGTTTAGGGTTTAGGAGTTAGGGTTTAAGGTTTAAAGGTCAGGGTTAAGGTTTAGGGAAAAGGGTTCAAGGTTTAGGGTTTAAGGCTCAAGGTTTAAGGTTTAGGGGTTAGGGGTTAGGGTTTAGGGTTCAGGATTTAAGGCTCATGGATTAGGCTCACCCATTCAGTCACAATAATGTTCTATGTCTTACCCATTCTTATAAGTATTGACAAAGAGTATTCAACTAAAAAGGGTTCATCTACTTCGTAGGCAGAACATTCAAGGGATTCATCACAATTTGATGCCTTTCATCTACTGATATTTTAAAGGAGGGAAATTCCCATTGCATGCAAACTATTTCACTCATTGTAATGTTTTGTGTCTTACCCATTCTTATTAGTATTGACAGAGAGTATTCAACTGAAAAAGGGTTCATCGACTTTGTAGGAACAAAATTCAAAGAGATTCATCAAAATTTGATGTCTTTCATCTGTTGATATTTTGAAGGAGGGAAATTCCCACCTCTCATAAACAAGGTAGTTGTAAAAGCATACTTAATGATGGTTCTAGGCACAAGACTAGGAAATATGGTCCTAAGATATTCAAAAAATGAACTCACTCATGAGACCTACTTGGAAATATATGAGGTTTAGGGGTTAGAGCTTAGGGTTCTAGATTTAGTGTTTAGGGTTTACGGCTTAGGGATTAGGGCTCAGGGTTCAAGGTTTAGGGTTTAGGGTTAAGGGTTTAGGTTTTAGTGTTTAGAGTTTAAGGTTTATTTAAGGTTTATTATTTTTTTAGGGTTTAGGGTTTATAATTTAGGTTTTAGGTCTCAGGGTTAAGGGTTGAGGGTTAAGGGTTTAGGTTGCAGAGTTCAGGGTTTAGGGTTTAGTGTTTAGGGCTTAGGGTTTAGGGTTTAGGGCTTAGGGCTTAGGTTTAGGGTTTAGGATTTAGTGCTTAGGGTTTAGAGTTTAGGGTTTAGGGGTCAGGGTTTAGGGTTTATGATTTAGTTTTTAGGGTTTAGGGTTTAGGGTTTAGGGACCTTTAGGATTTAACATTTAGGGCTTAAGGTTTAGGGTTTACGATTTAGGGCTTAGGGCTTAGGGTTTAGGGTTTAGGGGTTAGGGTGCATGGTTTAGGGTTTACGGTTCGGGTTCGGGGTTTAGAGTTATGGGTTTAAGGTTTAGGGGTTAGAGCTCAGGGCTCTAGATTTAGGGTTTAGGCTCAGGGTTTAAGGTTTAGGGTTTAGGGCTCAAAGATTATGGTGTAGGGTTCAAGGCTTAAGGTTTAGGGTTTAGGGATTAGGGTTTAGGGTTTAAGGTTCATGGTTCATGGTTTATGGCTTAATTTTCGGGGTTCATAGAATTTATTGGTTTAAGGTTTGGGGTTAGAGCTTGGGGCTTTGGATTTAGTATTTAGGGTTTAGGGCTTAGGGCTCAGGGTTTAGGGTATAGGTCAAGGGTTTAGGGTTTAGGGTTAAGGGTTTAGGGTTTAGGTTTTAGGGTTTAGGATTTATTACTTTGGTTTTAGGGTTTAGGGTTTATAGTTTAGGGTTTAGGTCTCATGGTTGAGGGTTAAGGGTTTAGGTCATAGAGTTCAGGGTTTAGGGTTTAGTGTTTAGGATTTAGGGCTTATGGTTTAGGGTTTAGGGCTCAGGATTTAGGGTTTATGATTCAGTGTTTAGGGTTTATGGGTTAGGGTTTAGGGTTTAGGATTTATTTTTAGGGTTTAGGGTTTAGGGTTTAACATTTAAGGCTCATGGTTCATGGTTTAGGGTTTAGGGTTTAGGGCTCATGGGTAAGGGCTGAATATTTAAGGATTAGGGTTTAGGGCTTAAGATTTAGGGTTTAAGGTTTATGGTTTAGGTTTTAGGGTTTATGGATCATGGTTTAGGGTTTAGGGTTTAGGTTTAGGGCCTCGAGTTTAGGGTTTAAGGTTTAGGGTTTAGGGTTTCAATTGTAGAATTTAAATGCTAAAATATTTAGGCTAAATGTTGAAATCCTAAAAATTACCTATGTACTAACCAAATTATACTATAAAAAAATTATCTCCTAAACTGTGACTAATGGAGTTGTGAGACTAGTTCCATAAGGTGCAGAGTGACCCTAATTTCTTATATTTACATAAATAAATTTAAATTATACATTTATTTTTGTAAATAGAAGCATGTCAAAAATATATACAATGTTCATCCTATATATAACGTGTACGCATTATAATGCGTACATGTTATAACGCATGTACGTGTTTTGTGTTTTCTCTTTTTGAAGCCATGTCTCAAAGCTTGGGATCTGGTTTGGATCCCCAACCCTGAGGCATGGACCTACACAAACACAACAAAAAACATGTTTTTTTGCAGAAAATGTAAAAATTTCACTTCCTCTATGATAAATCAAAATAAAACAATCGATCCATTTTTAAAAAATTATACCACGACGTAGAGCAGAGTTTCTTCTTTCTAAAAATATAATTTTTCAAATTTTCTGACTAATATAAGGTTTCCATATTATTTATTTTCTAACTATGCCTTTTTATAGCTATTTTTTGAAGTTTAAATATGTTTATCTTTCATCATGTATCTTTTGTTTGGGTCATCAAAATTGAAAAAAATTATACTAGCACAAACTAGGCATAATTATATACATATTCAAAAAAAAAATCTAATTTTTGATATTTTTTGAGGTAGTTAGGGGGGCACGGTCGAGCTCCATTATTTTTCAAAACATAAAATTTATGTACTAGAAAAATCATAAATAAAAAATAACTCATTAAAAAAATCTAAAAAAATTCTAACACAAACTAGATGCTCCTAGCTATCTTTCTACCAAAGGGTTTTCAAAAATACTCAATGGTGCTCAAAAATGGTGGGGGCATGAAAGTCACTCTATTATGTTTTTTAACAAAAACAAGAGCACCTGTTGGTATTTTAGTTGTTTGACCCACTTAAACTTATCTGTTTTCAATAAAATTTAGTAGCTTAGAAACTAGACTCAAAATGCTACGATTCATATTTCTACAACATCTTCCAATTTTGAGTGTAACTATTTGAAAAACTCATACAAGTTGAAGTTTTTATTTTTCAGAAAAATGCGTCCACTTAAGACCCCCTTTTGGCCCCCAACTTGGTGCACTTACCCATATATTTGATGGTTTTGTCTTTGAATCTTGTTTTTCTTCCTCTTGAAGAATGATATTGAGTTATGACATGAAATACTTGGTCATGTAAATTTCAAGAGTCTATATGATATGTCTAGACTAAATATTGTTGTTGGTCTTCCTAAGATAAAATCATAACATGAAACTTGTGAAATTTTCCTACATGGTAAACAACATGCTCAAAATTTTCACAAACATCATAACCCAAATTCCTCTCATTTATTAGAACTAATTCATAGCGATGTAAGAGGTCCACTTGAGGTTCCCTCTCTCATTGGTGCATTGTATGTTGTTTTCTTTATTGATGATTATTCTAGAATGACTTGGTCTTATTTCATTAAGAAGAAGTTTGATGTCCTATCTAAATTTCAAGAATTTAAAGCTCTAGTTGAGAATGCTTCAAATCTGAAAATTAAGATAATTAGGACTGATAATGGAGGAGAATATGTCAGAAAATCCTTTGATGAATTTTGTGTGTCATGTGGAATTCAAAGAGAATTGACCACTCCCTATTCCCCTCAGCAAAATGGCATTGCAGAAAGAAAGAATAAGACTATCTTAGAAATGGCTAGGACTATGATTCATGCTTCCAATGTTCCTAAGTTCTTATGGGCTGAAGCTATGAACATTGTTGTCTATATTTTAAATAGACTACCTACAAAACCTCTTCATCAAGCTACTCCTCATGAAGTATGGACAAAGTAGAAACTAGATATCTCTCACCTAAGAATATTTGGCAGCCTTGCTTCCATCTTCATTCCAAAAGCAAAAAGGAAGAATCTTGATCCAACCTCCTTTTCTTGTATTTTTGTTTTCTATGGCTGTAAAACTAAAGGTTTGAGATTCTATGACCCATTCAAGTATGACATATTTGAAAATAGAAATGTTCAAGTTTTAGAAATAACTTTCTCTGTTGATCCTAATGAACCCTCCTCTGCTGCTCTAGAGATAGATCCCGATAATCCTCCTACTGACATTATGGAAACAAAATTTCAATATGCTTACTATCTTGATCTAGATATGATGGAGATTGAGGGGGATTCATCCCAACATGTCTTAAAACCTAAGATTCCTAGATAGGATAAAAATCTTGTTCAAAACTCTCAGCCTGATAATCTTAGAAAACTAACTAGAATCCAACATACCTATCATACCTTGATGACCCATTATTAGGTAGAACCACAATCCTTTGAAGAATCATCTCAAGATGATAGATGGCTTCAAGATATGAAGGATGAATACAATGCTTTAATCAAAAATGACACTTGGGAGCTAGTCCCTCCTCATTCTAAGAGAAGCATTGTAGGATCTAGGTGGTTGTTCAAAATCAAATACAACTCTCTAGGAGAGATTGAAAATTTCAAAGCAAGGCTAGTAGCTTGTGGTTTCACTTAGAAACCAAGAATTGACTATGTTGATACTTTTTCTCTTGTTACTAAGATGAGCACTGTAAGAGTTCTTCTTGCATTGGCCACCCAATATGGTTGGGAGATTCATCAAATGGATGTCAAAAATGACTTTTTAAATGGTGACTTAAAATAAGAAATATATATGAGTCAGCCTAAAGGCTTTGAGGCTCCTAGAAAGGAACTTTATGTCTGTAAGCTTAAAAAGTCTTTATATGGTCTTAAACAAGCTCCTAGAGCTTGGTATGCTAAAATTAATTGTTTCTTTCAAGACCTTGGCTTTACTAATTATTGTTTTGATAATGATTTTTCTTAAATTGAAAACAATCATATTGTCCACATTGTCTTATATGTTGATGATCTTTTGATCGCTAACAGTGATAAAAGCATAATTGTTGAAATCAAAAAAAAAGATTAAAACAACGGTTTGAAATGATTGATTTGGGTTTATTAAATCATTTTCTTGGCATGATTATCATTCAAGATCATAAACTTATTGTTGCATCTCAATCTCAGTATGTTATTAATATTCTTAAGAGATTTAACATGTTTGATTATAGGCATGTTTCCATTCCTATTGAAGTTGGTGTTAAGTTTGATCCTAAACCAACTTGTGCTAAATTTGATCCTACTCTTTATAGGCAGCTAGTTGGTAGTTTGATCTATTTGACTATTACTAGACCTGATATTTCTTATGTAGTGGGAGTAGTGTCAATATTTATGCAAGAACCTTATGAGGATCATTGGAAAATGGAAACAAAAATTTTGAAATATATCAAAGGCACAATCAATTTTGGTCTTGTTTATTCTTCTTCTAATGATGCACAATTATTTGGTTATTATGATTATGATCATGTTGGTGATGTTGCAGATAGAAATTCTACTTCGGATATATTTTCAAGCTTGGTGCAAGTGTTATCACTTGCAAAAACAACCAACATTGTCTCTCTTCTATTAAGGCGAGTATAGGAGTGTCATGGAAGCTGTTAAAGAAGCTATGTGGCTAAAAAGGTTGTTGGTTGAGTTGCACATGGATGTCAAAGGGAGTACTAATCTTCTATGTGACAGTTAGAGCTGCATTTCTCTTGTAAAGAATCTAGTTCAACATCAAAGGAAAAATCATATTGAAGTTCATATGCATTTCATCAGAGAAAAATTCCTTAATGGTGATATTGATCTCCAGTTTTGTCCAACTGAAGATCAGGTTGTAGATATCTTCACAAAATCATTGTGTTCTGTCAAGTTTTACAAATTTCATGCCTTTTTGGCATGTCATAGTTTCCCTTGAGGGGGAGTGTGCATGAAAATTCCACCTCTTAGCGGCATGTTCAAACTTCCAATACTTCCTCCAATTGTAATAAGTAAATGTGTCACTATTTTGTGAAGTTACTTGTAAATCCCAATGAAGCTTCAGTCATGGGTATGCCTTTGGCTCCATAGTCTGTTGTAAGTCTTCATATTATAAAGCACTATTCTTATGAATCTTTGTTTGGGAATATCTGTGTATTTCCCTCATTGGTATGCTAATCATAAATCACTGTTGTTGATTCATGGGTCTTAAACTTGGCATGTTTGATTGTCTTCTCCCACTTAACATTAAGGGGAGTATTGGGGTGATAATGTCAAGTGGGATTAGCCACTTGGGCATGCCCCAACATGATTACAGTTTGTCTAATCAAAATTTAATGTGTGAAGTCTTTCACACTCAAAGAGTGAAGCGGTCTAACTGATTCACCCACCCAATTTATTGGATGATCGCTTTTGGGATTAACTATCTGACTGTCTACAATGGCTATGCAGGATTGTATTAAAGACTACAAGCTGTCTATAGGAAGTTTTCATTAAATAAAGTATTGGCTACTTGAACAAGCAAGAGACATAGATCTATAAATGTGTAAAATAGCTAAGGAGCGAAGTGGAATTGTTGGGTAAAATTGTATCAGATTCATAATAAAAGATAGTGCTTTTACAGTGGATTTTTTTCCTTTGGGTTTCTCCACTTAAATTTGGTGTAGTGTGTTTTTGTTCTTGTTTATTATTTGCTTTCATCTCTAGTTCATTAAACTCTATTATTTGTAATCTATTTCAAGTTATGTTTTCATCCAATCGACTACATATCATTATCTATAATATTCGCCATTAATGGTGGATCTCAGTGATCTCTGGTTACATTTCCCTTGCTAAATCTAACATAAGCTATGTAAACGAGTGTATAATCTACCAAACAATGTAGTAATGTAAACATGCAGGCAGAAAAAGTAAGCCACAAAAAGCAGGCTACAAACATGGGACACCACTCACAATGTTGCAAGACATGCAAGGCCATCATGGCTGCATACAACAAACAAGTGTGCACACCAAACATAAGGCAAGTCCCGCATATAATAGAAAACAAAACAAGCAAGTAAAAACAAAAGATAGACATGGAAGAAAGTAATCTTGTAAAACAAATGTTACACATGAAGCACCCATTAGCATTGTTGTCGCTAAATCACTGCACCCCCCGAATGGCCAGGATGTGAATAGGACGTTCGGTGTGATTGGGACACATGGGATCACCTCTCAAGCTGTGGGACTTGGGCTCGAGGTGAACCTCCGGAGAAGGCCGGCTTCCTCTTCCTAAACTAAGTGTTGTACTACTCCTAGTGTAACAAAAATGATTATCTAGTCCTACGCTAACATTTTCATGGGGTTTTAGGGAAAGAGATTTACAGAAATGAAACTATACTAGGGATGGTGATGCACCAAATAAAGGGTGTCTTCAGATTTAGGAAGGGTTAATTTGAAGAGGGTGTGTGCACCACAGGTCAACTTCACCTACTACAACTTAGAGAGGGTACAGGATACCACAAACTAAGAGACACGCGTTCCCTTTGTTAAACTTTATCAGACCGAGAAATATACCAGTTTCCCAGTGAAGAAGGATGAACTCAAGAAGGGTGAACACACACCACAACTCAACTGCATGCAATACTCCACCACTCGATAAGCACAGAACTCCAAGAACCTGCAATAGAAACTTAAACTTGCACAGTGTACCTGCAAGTACGAGAAAGGCACAAAGAAGCATAAAAGGATGAAAGGACCGAGATTAGTCACAAAACACACACTTTTATTGCTTCAATAACATGCACAATGCATCATACATTCGAAGAGGCAATAGTTGCCATTACGGTATTGAAGAGGAGGCTTGAAAGTTCTCTCAACACACAAGAACAACTTGTAGAGAGAGGATTCTTGAAAAGTATACACTCGCTTTGAGATATCTAACTGTCGAACTTATCCAACTATTGGAACCCTTTGAAATGAGCTTCCAACTTACATTTATAGAAAAATATGTGAGAAAGAAGAGGAAATGGTCATAATTACATTCCTAAAATGAAGGCCCATGATGTATTTATTGCAGTTAGTTGAACTACCTGAGAAGGTTCCATCATGGGTCATTAATTGCCTGATGACCTAGTCTTCTCAATTAATTAAAAGAATATTTAAATAAAATATTTAAATAATAATAATAAATATTATTATTAAAATATTTAAATAAAAATATTAATTTAATTCACATAATGTTGGGACCCCCCCGTTGACCCGTTTGACTTGAAGAGGAGGGGGGTCCATGTGGATAGAGTCTGCACAAATCTCAACTCGGTGAGCTTCGAATCCTCTAACTCGGTGTTGCAATTGATTTTGAACCCCACACCAACTCTTTCCTCGTTTTGGCAATCGGGCCCTTTTGCATTGAGTCCTCCGAATGGTGGGCTATCAAACTTGATTCTTACCATTTTGCTCTGTTAACTCGAAGCCATTTATGCATTCCTCGTTCAAACTTCATGAAACATCACCACGAGCTCCCTGCGAAGTCACTGAGCTCTTCATCCAGCAAACGATCTTGCCTTTCCTGGGCTCAAACTCACTTGAATACCGAGCTTAACCCGAAATCTCTAAAAAGAATGGTTTTACCACAATGCTCACGGTTCTTCCTTATCATATAACACTTGTAGTAAGAATGTTTTGGATTTTCCATAATAAGCACAATTTGTACCTTCCAAACGATGAGAAAATGCCATTAACAATAAAGACCTAATGCTGCCATGATGATGACCTAGGCTTATGCCCATAACATGTCGATAGACACCCTTGAGACTGATTTTTGGCCAAAGAGCCCTTCGGTATTTTGGCAGTGCACTCAGCAATCTCGGCTCCAATCAACAATTATGCCACTATTGGGATCTTAGTATGGCATAGGTAGCTGTGAGCTACACAATATACTCATTTTTCAGAAACTAAAAAGATCCTTTATGTTACAATCTGCAACACATAAAATAAGCCCTTCAAGAAATACATTGAACAACTGGGGCAGCCAAGAGGACCTTGAAAAAATGTACAGGTAACAACCATATGAATTCTCCCTTAGTCGTGGATCAAAGCTAATAGAAATAAAGCTCGATAAGATTAGCTTGAAACTGCAGTATAATCGTCCATTGAAAAAACACAGTTTCTCTGAATCTGGTAAAAGAATACTTTTATTGTCTGATTGGACGTACATAATGGAAGGGTATAAATATTGCGTACTGCCCTCGGAGTTTCTCAAAGAGACCATTTACGAGTAACAAGGATGGCATGTAAAAGCAATGCCGACCGGTATTTCGAGTTGACCTCACATTCAATTCGCTTCTAGGAGAAAACATCTTTGAGCAATATGAATCGTTTCATTAAGCACCGCTTTCAAACCTTCATCTCCTGGTTCGGAAAATTTTATGAAGCCTTGAATGGCGTGACTCCAATCTATCATACACGGCAGTGAATGTTTGTTTCCTGTAGTGCTTGCTGGAAGCGTTCAAAAGACTTCTACTGTGCTGCACGTGCCTGCTGCCTGTGCGTGGGAGTTTCTCGCGACCAGAATGTTATGCGTGGTAAGCAGAATGTGTAGAGCCTCCTTCGCCCATCTCTGTTCCATACAAAACGGCCGACCAGACAACCACGTCAATCCTATTAAACACCTCCAGTGCCTCATTCCCACGTTCTCCGACTCACCTTCCGTGTGACTCGCACGAAGACTCGGACCACTCCAAGCTGCGCGGGGTTTTCATGACGGATAGCCATCATATTGTTTCCACGCTTGGCAGTTTGGTCTGATTTCTCCCCTACGCGGAGTGAACAGCTTGGAATGCCATCTTGATATTTCCCATTTGGCATACCAGCTCTGAATTCCCGCATAACTGCTTGGCCAAATTAATTCACGGGCCCCGGCCTCAACTTCGCCACGCAGATTTGGCAATTTGACCCGATTTCTCCACTATTCCCACCAGCGCGTGGGATTTTCACGCTTGGCCCGCCATGTCATTTCCCTTGCGCGGAAATATTGTTCTCTTGCCATGATCGTGCCTTCACTTGGCAATTTGAATTGGCTATACGCAACAGCTACATGGTAGAGAAGTAAACTTTATCTCAGAAATCAATCACCTCCGGAGAGAGTTAATTGTGACAGCTGCCACAGGGTGATCCCAAGGAACCGTTGGTGTTGATCCTGATGTTCTGGTTGCATGCGACCACAGCCGTGATCAGTTGTTGTAAAATCTTGCCGCTGTAGTAGAAGAACGAGATAAAGTTTTAGTTGAGTTGTCTCGCCTTTTCACTTTGGAAAGTCACTTCCATGGAAGAAGCTCGATCAAATCTTGAGGCAAGTTTTGCGAATGAGGCTGAGATTGTGTTCACTACTGTTTCTAGTAATGGCTGGAAGTTATTCCGATTAGCCCATGCCCATGATTTTCCTTCAACAGATTTGAGGATAACATCAAACTCTCAGCGCAAACATTTCAGCTATAGCTTGTAAGGTGTGATAATTTCAACAGAAACCTTTACGCTTGCTAACTTAGTGACTTGTTGAAGATGCTTATATAATTGCAAAGCAAATTATGCTCCATGAATATTCTGATATGAAACAGTTCCACCTCTATGAGATCCGTTTCCATGTAGTAAGGTCTGATCGTAAAATAAATTTAATCAAGTCTCCCGGTAACACTCTCACTATCACTTAATCGATTTTCATAAAAATATCTTGAAGGAAAATCCCTGAATTTGAGGATGCATTCGATGATGAATAGATAAACACATAGTTGGATGACCTGCTTGTTGGAAGTGCTCAAAAAGGCTTCTGCTATAACATGTCAACTGCCTGTGCACCAAATGCTCGGCCGAGGAAGGTCTGAACAACGCCAGAGAAAATATATATACTGTATTCACTAATACCCTGGCCCGGCATTCTTGCTGTCTCTGCGGGCTTACCATTGAAAAATTATCTCGAGTAGTCCTCCCAGTTCTGCATTAATCAATGAGCCCTGGAATTGTATCCTAGAAACCATCTTTAATGCATCCACACGAAACGAGTTGCCTTGAATTATCCATCATGCTCGATGAGTCCCATTGATAGGGCTCCATCACGTATCTCTGTTTACGCGACGATCTCCATTCATTTTATGGCACTCTTGATGCCTTGGCTTGCGTTTGAATCACCCTAGCTCTGCGAAATGTGTCCTAAAAAGAAGCTCACCACATGATCTCCAAAATGAACGAGTCACGAAGATGAGCCGAACTCCTTATCTCTGCCTTCGCTTCCGCCTGTGGCTTGAACCTTTCCAATTCATTGAGACTTTATTGATAGCTCAAACTTTGACTCTCCCTGACTTGGCCTTCACTTCTGCATGCATCGATCTCTCTGAGATCCTTATAGAGTTCCCTTCATTCGTCAATTTTCAATGAGCTATATTTTGCATTAACAAGACCTTGTTGAGCTCTTACAACTGAGAGTCTCCACTGAGATGATTTTTGAGATGATTATCAATTTGACACCGGGTTCTTTATCAACTCGACCCTGAACTCTCCACTGAGTTGAGATCAACTGGGTGCCTTTCGATGCTAGGTGATCTCTTCATATGCAATTTAGGAATTATTTTTAATTATTGCATCTTGATAATAACCGAAGGTGGGTTCCTGGGACTATTATTTCATTTTGAACATGATAGGACCCCCTTGTCCAATCTTGCCAGGTGTGCAAAATTGGATAACATTTTTGGCGACCTCTCGGGGATGATTGCCTGCTAAGCATGATTCCAGTAGCCTTAAGTCATCCATTGGGCATGGAGTCTATGTTGGAATCCTGAAAGTAGTATGATTTTCTTTGACACATCCCGGAATCTCCTTGAGCATTTCCGATATCCTGGACCTCCTTGGAATGCTAAGCATGAAGTATACTGAATCTGTTGAATGCTTGACATCCATGGAACATTGCAAAAAATTGAATGAAGTAGATTTTGAACTGTTATGGAAACCTTGAACCTTTCTTCTCCTTGACACCTTCCAATGATGAAACAATGTGCAGAAAACACAAAACACAACAACAAGGAAAGCAAAACAACAACACGCAACAATGTGCATAAGCACTTGGAGGAAAACACCTAATTTAACTGTACAGGGGGTGGAACGCTTCTCAAAAACAAGCTTTGAGATGTATCCCATTCACATGAATGGGCAGTTCTTCTCCATTGAGCCTAGATAGACGAAATGAATTTGCCTCTTTGCAACTTGTGATGATGTATGGCCCACTCCAAAGAGCGTCAAACTTGGCATGCTTGCTGGTTTGGCCCCTCGTCTTCATCCCATTTGAGAACTAAATCTCCCTCTTGAAAATGCACATCGGACACATTCTTGTCAAAAGATTTCTTAACTTGAGCACGATGCTGCTCCAAAGTTTTCATAGCGTTGTCTCGTACTTCCTCTAACTCCATGAGTTCAGAAACTTCTTTGTCAGGAGGATCACTCTCTATAACTTCAAGTTGATGAGCTAACTCCAAAGAAGGTAACTCCAATGAGAGTGGGAGTTTTGCCTCTCTTCCATATACAAGAACGAAAGGAGAATTTCCGATGGCCCTTTTAGGTGTGATCCGATCTGCCCATAAGGCGGTCTTAAGCTGTGTATGCCAAGTCCTCTTGTTAGTCTCCATTGTGCGCTTAATAATCCTTATGAGGTTTTTGTTGCTAGACTCAGCCAATCCATTTCCTTGAGGATAGTAATTGGATGAAGTTTTGAGGTATACCCCATTTTTAACAGCCCATTCACTCAATTTCATACCAAGAAAAGCCAGCGCATTATCACGAAATATGCGTAATGGAACACCGAACCTCATCATTATACCTTCCAAAAAATCTAGAACTACCTTTTCATTGCTCTCTTTTAATGCTACCGCCTCTGTCCATCGAGTAAAATAGTCTGTTGCGGTAAGGACCCACTTATGTCCGTCACTGGATGGAGGATTAATCATTCCGATGAAGTCCAACCCCCATTGAACAAAGGGTTGATCCACTTGAATTGGATGTAATGGAAGAGCTGCCAGCTTCTGCTTACCTGTGAAAAAGGCACATTCCTTACATTTCCTTACCCAAAGATGGGCATCCTTGAATAAATCTGGCCAATAGTAGCCAGCTCACATGATCTTGGTAGCTGTTGTTCATGCGGAATAATGTCCTCCAGATAGGCCATTATGAAATTCTTCTAGTATCTTCTTGACTGTTACGGTCTTATGCAGGAAGGAGCGCCGTTCAAATCTTTTCGAAAGAGAATGCTATCTACCAAAACATATGGGATAGATTGAAGACGGAAAGTTCATCTTTGGTTTTTATCCATGTTTGAAGTCTTTCACACTCAAAAGAGTGAAATTATTCATTTTGGATAACATTTATTGGATGATGATCGCTTTTGGGATTAACTATCCTCTTTTATCTCTGATACTGTATGCGGGATTGTATTAAAGGCTAAGTTACCTATAGGAAGTTTTCATTAAATAAAGTATTGGCTACTTGACAAGCAAGAGACATAGATCTATAAATGTGTAAAATAGCTAAGGAGCGAAGTGGAATTGTTGGGTAAAATTGTATCGATTCATAATAAAAGATAGTGCTTTTTCACAAGGGTGGTGGATTTTTTTCCTTTGGGTTTCTCCATTTCCATTTGGTGTAGTGTGTTTTTGTTCTTGTTTATTATTTGCTTTCATCTCTAGTTCATTAAACTCTATTATTTGTAATCTATTTCAAGTTATGTTTTCATCCAATCGACTACATATCATTATCTATAATATTCTATTAATGGTGGATAGAGCGTGATCTACGGGTTACATTTCCTTTGCTAAATCTAACATAAGCTATGTAAACGAGTGTATAATCTACCAAACAATGTAGTAATGTAAACATGCGCATGCATGAAAAAGTAAGCCACTTGCTGAGCTACAAACATGGGACACCACTCATAAACAATCCCTCTTACACAAGTTGCAAGACATGCATTGATGCCATCATGGCTACAACAAGGCAAGTGTGCACACCAAACATAATGCAAGTCCCGCATATAATAGAAAACAAAACAAGCAAGTAAAAACAAAAGATAGACATGGAAGAAAGTAATCTTGTAAAACAAATGTTACACATGAAGCACCCATTAGCATTGTTGTAGCCAAATCACCGCACTCCACGGCCGAGGATGTGAATAGGAAATTCGGTAAGATTGGGACACATGGGATCACCTCTCTTTGGGACTTGGGCTCAAGGTGAACCTCCGAGAGAAGGATCGGCTTCCTCTTCCTAAACTAAGTGTTGTACTACTCCTAGTGTAACAAAAATGATTATCTAGTCCTACGCTAACATTTTCATGGGGTTTTAGGGAAAGAGATTTACAGAAATGAAACTATACTAGGGATGGTGATGCACCAGAATAAATGGTGTCTTCATGATTTAGGAAGGTTAATTTGAAGAGGGTGTGTGCACCACAGTCAACTTCACCTCACCGCAACTTAGAGAGGTGCAGGATACCACAAACTAAGAGACACGCGTTCCTTTGTTAAAATTTACGAGGCCAGAAATATACCGGTTTCCCGATGAAGAAGGATGAACTCAAGAAGGGTGAACACACACCACAACTCAACCGCATGCAATACTCCACCACTCGATAAGCACGAACTCCAAGAACTTGCAATAGAAACTTAAACTTGCACTGTGTACACTGCAAGTACGAGAAAGGCACACTTTGAACCATAAGAAGCATAAAAGGATGAAAGGACCGAGATTAGTCACAAAACACACACTTTTATTGCTTGATAACATGCACATGCATCATACATTCGAAGAAGAGAGGATAAACCATAGTCTGTAGGCAATAGTTTCCATTACGGTCTTGAAGAGGAGGCTTGAAAGTTCTCTCAACACAAAGAACAACTTGTAGAAGAGGATTCTTGAAAAGTATACACTACTTTGAGATATCTAACTGTCGAACTTATGAGGCTGTTGGAACCCTTTGAAATGAGCTTCCAACTTACATTTATAGAAAAATATGTGAGAAAGAAGAGGAAATGGTCATAATTACATTCCTCAAATGAAGGCCCATGATGTATTTATTGCGGTTAGTTGAACTACGAGAAGGTTCCATCATGGGTCATTAATTGCACGATGACCTAGTCTTCTCAATTAATTAAAAGAATATTTAAATAAAATATTTAAATAATAATAATAAATATTATTATTAAAATATTTAAATAAAAATATTAATTTAATTCACATAATGTTGGGACCCCCCGTTGACCCGTTTGACTTGAAGAGGAGGGGGTCCATGTGGATAGAGTCTTCACAAATCTCAACTCGGTGAGCTTCCCTCCATCCTCTAACTTGGTGTTGCGAAAGACTTGATTTTGAACCCCACACCAACTCTTTCCTTGTTTTGGCAATCGAGCCCTTTTGCATTGAGTCCTCCGAATGGTGGGCTATCAATCTTGATTCTTACCATTTTTCTCTGTTAACTTGAAGCCATTTATGCATTCCTCGTTCAAACTTCATGAAACATCACCACGAGCTCCCTGTGAAGTCACTGAGCTCTTCATCCAGCAAACGATCTTGCCTTTCCTGGGCTCAAACTCACTTGAATACCGAGCTTAACCTGAAATCTCTAAAAAGAATGGTTTTACCACAATGCTCAGGATTCTTCCTCATCATATAACACTTGTAGTAAGAATGTTTTAGCTTTGCCATAATAAGCACAATTGTACCCTCCAAACGATGAGAAAATGCCATTAACAATAAAGACCTAATGCTGCCATGATGATGACCTAGGCTTATGCCCATAACATGTCGATAGACACCCTTGAGACTGATTTTTTGGCCAAAGAGCCCTTCGGTATTTTGGCAGTGCACTCGGCAATCTCGGCTCCAATCAACAATTATGCCACTATTGGGATCTTAGTATGGCATAGGTAGCTGTGAGCTACACAATATACTCATTTTTCAGAAACTAAAAAGATCCTTTATGTTACAATCTGCAACACATAAAATAAGCCCTTCAAGAAATACATTGAACAACTGGGGCAGCCAAGAGGACCTTGAAAAAATGTACAGGTAACAACCATATGAATTCTCCCTTAGTCGTGGATCAAAGCTAATAGAAATAAAGCTCGATAAGATTAGCTTGAAACTGAAGTATAATCGTCCATTGAAAAAACACAGTTTCTCTGAATCTGGTAAAAGAATACTTTTATTGTCTGATTGGACGTACATAATGGAAGGGTATAAATATTGCGTCTTGCCCTCGGAGTTTCTCAAAGAGACCATTTACGAGTAACAAGGATGCAGCATGCAAAACGGCCGACCAGGTATTTCAGAGTTGACCTTCACATTCAATTCGCTTCTAGGAGAAAACATGCTGAGCAATATGAATCGTTTCATTCTGCACCGTTTCAAACCTTCATCTCCTGGTTCGGGCAAATTTTATGAAGCCTTGAATGGCGTGACTCCAATCTATCATACACGGCAGTGAATGTTTGTTTCCTGTAGTGCTTGCTGGAAGCGTTCAAAAGACTTCTCTTGCTTTGCATGTGCCTCTGCAGTGCGCGTGGGAGTTTCTCGAGACTCTATAATGTTATGCGTGGTAAGCAGAATGTGTAGAGCCTCCTTCGCCCATCTCTGTTCCATACAAAATGGCCGACCAGACAACCACGTCAATCCTATTAAACACCTCCAGTGCCTCATTCCCACGTTCTCCGACTCACCTTCCGTGTGACTCGCACGAAGACTCGGACCACTCCAAGCTGCGCGGGGTTTTCATGATGGATAGCCATCATATTGTTTCCACGCTTGCGGTTTGGTCGATTTCTCTCCTACGAGTGAACAGCGACTTGAATGCCATCTTGATATTTCCCATTTGGCATACACCGACTCTGAATTCCCGCATAACTGCTTGGCCAAATTAATTCACGGGCCCGGCCTCAACTTCGTCCACGCAGATTTAGCAATTTGACCCAATTTCTCCACTATTCCCACCAGAGTAGCGAGATTTTCACGCTTGGCCCGCCATGTCATTTCCCTTGCGCGGAAATATTGTTCTCTTGCCATGATCGTGCCTTCACTTGGCAATTTGAATTAGCTATATCAGGGACTACATGGTAGAGAAGTAAACTTTATCTCAGAAATCAATCGCCTCCTTTCAGGAGAGAGTTAATTGTGACAGCTGCCATAGGGTGATCCCAAGGAACCGTTGGTGTTGATCCTGATGTTCTGGTTGCATGCAACCACAGCCGTGATCAATTGTAAAATCTTGCCGCTGTAGTAGAAGAACGAGATAAAGTTTTAGTTGAGTTGTCTCGCCTTTTCACTTTGGAAAGTCACTTCCATGGAAGAAGCTCGATCAAATCTTGAGGCAAGTTTTGCGAATGAGGCTGAGATTGTGTTCACTACTGTTTCTAGTAATGGCTGGAAGTTATTCCAGTGCCTAGCCCATGATTTTCCTTCAACAGATTTGAGGATAACATCAAACTCTCAGCGCAAACATTTCAGCTATAGCTTGTAAGGTGTGATAATTTCAACAGAAACCTTTACGCTTGCTAACTTAGTGACTTGTTGAAGATGCTTATATAATTGCAAAGCAAATTATGCTCCATGAATATTCTGATATGAAACAGTTCCACCTCTATGAGATCCATTTCCATGAGTTGCATCGTAAAATAAATTTAATCAAGTCTCCCGGTAACACCCTTACTGTCACTTAATCAATTTTTAAAAAAATATCTTGAAGGAAAAATCCTGAATTTGAGGATGCATTCGATGCTGAACAGATAAACACATAGTTGGATGACCTGCTTGTTGGAAGTGCTCAAAAAGGCTTCTGCTATAACATGTCATGTGCACCTTTACTGCACCAAATGCTCGGCCGAGGAAGGTCTGAACAACGCCAGCGAAAATATATATACTGTATTCACTAATACCCTGGCCCGGCATTCTTGCTGTCTCTGCGGGCTTACCATTGAAAAATTATCTCGAGTAGTCCTCCCAGTTCTGCATTAATCAATGAGCCCTGGAATTGTATCCTAGAAACCATCTTTAATGCATCCACACGAAACGAGTTGCCTTGAATTATCCATCATGCTCGATGAGTCCCATTGATAGGGCTCCATCACGTATCTCTGTTTACGCAACGATCTCCATTCATTTTATGGCACTCTTGATGCCTTGGCTTGCATTTGAATCACCCTAGCTCTGCAGAATGTGTCCTAAAAGAAGCTCACCACATGATCTCCAAAATGAACGAGTCACGAAGATGAGTCGAACTCCTTATCTCTGCCTTCGCTTCCGCCTGTGGCTTGAACCTTTCCAATTCATTGAGACTTTATTGATAGCTCAAACTTTGACTCTCTCTGACTTGGTCTTCACTTCCGCATGCATCGATCTCTACCGAGATCCTTATAGAGTTCCCTTCATTCGTAAATTTTCAACGAGCTATATTTTGCATTAACAAGACCTTGTTGAGCTCTTACAACTGAGAGTCTCCACTGAGATGATTTTTGAGATGATTATCAATTTGACACCGGGTTCTTTATCAACTCGACCCTGAACTCTCCACTGAGTTGAGATCAACTGGGTGCCTTTCGATGCTAGGTGATCTCTTCATATGCAATTTAGGAATTATTTTTAATTATTGCATCTTGATAATAACCGAAGGTGGGTTCCTGGGACTATTATTTCATTTTGAACATGACAGGACCCCCTTGTCCAATCTTGCCAGGTGTGCAAAATTGGATAACAAGCATGTTATAAAAATAATGAGTATGTCAAAAGTGTGTATAACCATGTAATATAGATTGCTAATTACAAAATGAAACAATAACACCTGTGAGAGACAAATGTGGATGCCCCCAATGACCAATGTAGGATGGGTAGAAGGTGACCATCATCTTGTACAAAATATTTGTATCTATGATCACAACTAAGAAAAGGCGTGAACATGCATATGTGTATGGTATAAATAAATGACATACAAGAGATCTAATTAGAATGTGTAATAAAGTGACCATATACAAGAAAATGAAAGAAAGAGTAAAAACAACCAAGATATGTAATATGTTATGGATGGATGGAATGAAATACAAGATGGATGAAAAGTGTCGCGTGCCCCCAGAGTGAATAGAAATGTATGCAGTGAGGTTCATTTGGTTTTCCCCCAACAGATCAAGAATGAACAATGAATGAGAGTGCGTAATCGGGAAATGGTCGAAATGTGTGTTGTGTCTAACGTGTTGTGATGAATGTGTATGTGCGAGGATATGCAACCTATAAATGATGTTTCGTCAATGCTATAATTGAAGCGTATATGATGACAAGATGATCGAAAGGGTAATGATGTAGCATAAAACTTATATCACTATTATATGAATAGAGAGAATGGTGAGGTATCCTAAAGCGTATGTTTTTAGCCTCGTAATTTCACATGATAGAATGTCAAAGGATAAATGTGTATGTATGATAAGGTACATTTGTCTTATATACCCTCAACAATCCAGTATAGATCGTGAGACTAGAGTACGTCATCGGGTAGTGAGTGAAACGCATAGAATACGAGGTGTAGTATGTGTGATGATACTATATGACCATATGATGTGTAGTGTGTATGTAAACAGAAAGTGTGAATATGTGTGTTATGTAGTAGGCATGATGAGTAGTATGTAATGCTAAAGGCAAGTGTGACACATGTATGATGAATACTAGTATAGTGTATAAACAATGTGTACTTGTATAAATGTGCAATGCAAGTATGAAATGTATATCCTAAAAGTGTGATGTATGTAGTGTGTGCATGGTTTTGTTTAACTAAGTTAAGAAAATTAAAACTAACACCTAGTATTCTTAATAACAAAGTTAAATCAAAATCTAAACACCATCAAGTTCGAGCTAAGCAATATTAAATAACAACATTATTGCATCATAAATTTTAAATGGAAATCAAACTAACGTGTTAAAAACCCTCTACTCTTTAGATTACCAAAACAACTAAATTGAACCTAGGTAGATTCATGGCAATCAAAGTTGATTTATTAATTTTTAAGGGATTAGGAATGGAAGCTCGTCAAAGCATGGTTACAAGACCACTTTGATTATTTCCATATGACCCAAAAGCTTAAATGGATGCAATGCAAGAATGAGGCTTTGCTCTTCCAACGGTGAAATGCTTAAGGATGAAAAAAGGCTTATAGTGTATGTATTATATGCTTTCTTTTGTTTCTCAAGAATTAGATGTAAGTGTAAAGGTAGGAGGGTTCTTTATATAGCCCAATGGATAAAGGAATCTCTACATCCCTTTGCATGTGGGATAATAAAGATGTTGAGTTAGTTGTGGATAAGAGGGGTTTAGAAAGGGTTGAGTTAACTTTAGGAGAGTTTAACTTGTCCTTTAGTGACTCATGTGGATAAAGGGGGTTTATTAATTAATCAAGATGGTTAATTAATAGATTTGTAAACTTATAAAAAAATTTATAGGAATATTAGCATGATTTAGACTATAAAAGGGGATTAAATCAACTAAATAATGATTTATTGGTTTAATGAAATGGGAGCTAATTAATTAATAATAATTAATTAGTTTAGATAGAAGGAAGGATTAATTAACGGAAGGTCGTTAATTAGGGTATTTGTTGAATAGAAGACTTAATTAATTACTTATTGTAATTAATTAACGATGATAGGAGAGAAGATGAGCATTATTGACGATATGTCTTAAATTTGTGGGAAAAGGGATAATTAGAACAATTTAAGTATTTAAATTGTTCAGGCTAAATTATAGGTGTCTACATTTTCCCCTCTTTGGGGTGGCATAAGTGATGCCACTTCAAATATTGTAGATGGATAAAATTTTGAAGGGGTAGAAGAAAAATTAGTAGAAGTGAGAGATGCCCCCTCGAGTGTCGATGGGGTGATGAAGGAAGACGATCGACGATCGAAAAAGGTGAGAAATGGATGGAAGAAAGGAGAGGAGCAGGATGCCCTAGGTGAAGCAAAAGAATAGTGTTGATAGGAGGGTGATGTAGAAGAAATGAAGATGGGAAGAAAAAGAGCAAGATTTCATCCAGTGTATTGAAACAACTTTATTGTCATCATATTTCCAAAAGATCTACGTCATCGGTCCTTATTAAAAATATAAGCATACGAAAAAATTAGGATGGCATGAAAATCCATACTACGAACAATTGTCCATTGCTGAAAATACCAACCCCATGCAACATACAAAATGTAATGCAATATGAGAAGGAAACAAACTCATTTAACATGGAAAACAAGTACAAACACACATATCCAACCCAACAATGGTTAAGACGGTTGTACAAATGTTTTTTTATCAAGCTGAAGAGGTCCACATGTTCGTGATTGATGAAAAGGGTAAAAAATAATGCCCCGAACAAGGATATATGCAAGGAGAAATGATGATGGACACTAGGTCCAAAGATAAATCTTTGTGCACAACAAAACATCATCGAGCAACGAGATGTGCCCAGTATAGAAGAAGCAAGTAGCTAGCTTTGTGAATGGTTGTGAATCCGCGATCTGCAAGTCATCTTTATCGCTGAAGATTTGAAACAAACCAAGTAGGATACGAGAAAGAATACCATGTGTAAGGCACAAGTTTCAGCCGTAATAAGTGGGTTACCTATTTATGCAAGTTTTCTAATTTTTAGGATTTTTGGAGAATTTTGCCTTGTTTTCGATTTTGAAGCGATATATATATATATATATATATATATATATGTTTTTGTGTTGTCCAAAATGTGGTGGACAATGGATGTGTAGAAGAAAATAGAAGAAATAGAATGAAGTGCCTAGATGCAAAATAAAATGCCCCAGGGGGAAGAAAGAAGAAGCAGGTGACAAATAATGTCCCCATATAGCGAGAAAAATTAATAAAATAATTATTTTTAAAAAAGTATTCGATAGAGTGTGGATAAGAAGAAAAATCACCTAGGAACAATAAAAATTGTCCTAGTGAGAAGAAAGGGGTACTAGACCGAAAAAAATGCCCCAACACGAAGAAAAATGAAAGAAAAATAAGTATTTATTTAAAATAACTATTTGATGGTGAATAGAAGAGAAAACAACGGTCAAAACAAGCCTCCAGGCATCACGGCTAGTAAAACATGGCTTGATATACCCCACCCGGGGAGTAAATCACCATGACCAATTCATTTCTTACCGACCACGCTGAGTTTTTACCATGAGACTCTAACAGCGACGAGGACGATGGTGAGAGCACAAGACCACTTGAGACGAGTGGACACAGTTCGGGGGTACGACCAACACGTAGATGATGGTGTCTTTGTGAGTAACCTAACCCTCTCCGTTAATTTCATATTTAATGCTTGTAATTAATACTAGAAGTAGGAAAGTAGGGCAAGGTTACACATGCGCGCATGCGTGGGGGCGCAGGGGCACAGGTGCCCCAATGGTGGCACAGACGCCCTTGGATTGTATGTACACACGTGAAGGCACCAAGAGATGTATACACGCATGCATATATGCCCACATAATAGTGTACACACAACACATGTGTGCACACACACAAGCACCAACATGATAGCACACACACATAGTGCACATGTATGCGTGCATGCGCGAGCACACGAAGGATGACACAAGTGTCCATAGGCATATGCGCATGTGCCAAAAATATGGTGCACACACCATGGGGTGCACACAAGCCCTAAAGGGCATGCAGGCACATGGAGTAGATGAAGGAGAGATTAAAAAATGCCAAAATTGATGACACTTAGAAGAAAATTAGGATTTTTGGGTTAACCCTAAAAAACATAGGTAGAACTTGGAAGAAATGTTAGTAGCTGAAAAATGGAATGATTTTGTAGAGACGGTTTCACGTGCTATAGATGTGAGAGTGACATATGTGCATAGCGGAGCTAGAGGGGAGTATGCGTAGACAAGATTGGCATGCAGTGGTGATACTTTCGAAGGTGGTGGGCCTAGGCCCCGTATCTCAGATACCTTCCATCAAATTGGATCACGGTCTACTGACTACATTGGCTGATTGGTGGCATAGCAAGAGAGCCAATGCTTTAGGCTCCCGACCGGAGAGATGACAATTACTCTAGAGGACGTATGATGGATTCTCTTTATACCTATCGTATGATCGATGATCGAGTACACGAGCGACCTTGGGCAGATCAGGGTGGTGGTCAGTGACTTGTTTGACCATGATGAGATACCTCACAATGGCATGATAGTTTCATTACACAAGTGCATACCTAGTCTGACATTGCACCAGGGGCGTTATATGTGATGTCACTTATCAGTGGGTTTTACTCACTGAAAATACCGAGACATCCTTCCCTATGGGTCTGATAGCAGTATTTCAGAGGATTTTCAGTGGCGAACACTATTGTTGGGGCCAGTGCATACGAGCGCATCTATAATAGGACTTGCACTTGATTACATACCATTATTAGAAGATGGTGGGGCCTGCCTCTTTACTACAGATTTGGTCTTGGGACCACATAGCTATCGGGCACCCTATAGGTGCATTACATGTCCGAGTCCTAGAGGAGCCGACATACATGGCTTGGGTTTCTGTAAGTGATGACATATGAGAGAACCTAGGCAACTTATAGCATTATCAACAAGAGTTCGACAAGCTGCTAGATAGAGACATTATATGGAGGCCTTACAGTACATACAGTGGTCATAGGATAGAGAAGAGCTCAGTGTTTATGTGGTGGAGAACTTCCTTCTAGCTAGCCACGCTTACATGATAGAGCTATACGAGTAGACCAATGTCGGCTGACTAGGCGAGTACAAGGGTTCCATAGCTAGATTTGTGGTATGCCCGCCTAGACTCCAAGAGGCAGACCATGGGGCCACGCATATAGGAAGCTCGAGCCGAGCTGTGGATAGGTTTTTATAGGTGGTACCATAGGCATGGGACCCATCCCGACAGATCAAAGATCTAGGTACTACTACCGATTACATGGATTAGTACGCCATTGTTTTACCTCGGTGTTTGACTATACTTGGACAATGCATGGATAGCAGGAACTCAACCACCACTAAAGCTTCCTTACAGTGGTGATGAGAGGGAGGATGTAGCATCCCGCAACACAAATGATACATTTGATGGGCTACCACATGACGGGCGGTGCGCAGGGACCGGAAAGGCACCTACATAGGTTCCTAGGCTTAGATTATGAGAGCAGGGGACAAGCCTCTGACCAATAATACGAGGCAGCACGGGGACGAGCTTATGTGGTGCAGCTAGTGGTATAGATAGCCACCTTACAATAATAGCTATAGCAGGCTATAGCAGAGAGAGACCAGGCCCGAGCCCAGACTTTGGTAGTGACAACAAAGTGGGATCAGGCTTGGGCCCAAGATGGCCAGGGAGGTGATGGTGCCATCCATTTCCAAAGTAGATACCAAAGAAAGATGACTCGGTGAGGAGCCTATATCGGTGAGACACAGCTCAAATGCTACACCTTTGATACTAGAGAGAGATAAGTTAAGAGCAGAGTGAGTCGCATGTCAAGCCGAGCTTTCCTAAGTATCAGCAGAGATGATGTCCTTTCGACACATAGATGGCACAGTGGTGACAAAGCACGCACTCACGAGAGATATAGCTACAGTAGAGGGCAGAGCATCTTATTACAGATCATTAAATTCTGAGATAGTTTTGGCTAAGCGGTGGGCACCTTCTTATATCCAACAGTCAAGTAGTGCGACGAGGTCAAAGAGGCCTTAGGCCTTAGTGGAGCAGCCATAGGGGAAGCTTGTAGGATTGAGCGGTGCTCATGCTATGCCTCCACCATGAGACAGACCACCTAGCTAATCTAAGGGCTTGAGTCACCCCCGATCCATATTGTATTGATACATATGCCTCTTGATGAAGGCCATGAGCATCTTGTGCTTGATTTATAGCATTCTTTATGTGAGTAGTTTTGACATATGCCTTTGATGAAGGCAGTTCTATTCTTTGATCGATGTATATCATCCTTTTTGTACGCCTCATATGAAGGCATTTTTGATGTATAGTAGTGATGTATATCTATTTTGATACAGATATACCACACACATGTATATGTATATATGGACATTTTTGACATGACACATGTGTTATGAGATTATGGATATTGTTTGTTATTTTTTATTGAGTACATGGATATATAAATGTGGGATGATGTTAGTTGATTTGATTTCACATGTATATGTATCCTGATTTTTTATGTATCGCATGCGCTTTTGATTTTTAGATGATAGACCTATAGAGTATATCAAATGTATTTGCTCATGTGATGTGCTAGATTTAGTGGACGGGATGACATGATGATATGGGTGTGGGGGTAGATTTTGATATTTGCAATCCCTCTTGCCCCCATTTGATGATATGATATGTGATGATTAGGTTACCATTCATGTATGATATATACTTAGCTTTTTCTTGATATATGATGTATGGATGATGTTAGATGTGATGATATTGATGGAAATATGATGATGTGGTAACAAAAGCGATGCACATGCAACAGGCAAACACAATCAAATGTTAACAAAGAACAAAATGAACTAAAACAATGTACTATGATTCACAATCATGCAAAAGCACACTTCAATATGCACAAGTAAGAATAAATCTGATCTAAACAAGAAAATATGAATCCTAACAAAGCATGTCTAAGCAACAAACAATACAAATGTACAAACATGAAGCAACTATACAAGCAATCAATCAAATTAAAAAACAAGATAACACAAGTAAACTAAAGTGAATGTTTTTGTAAGATTATTTTGTGAAAAAAATTTCTATTGTTTAGAGGTTTTGAAACAATTTTCTATTGTTTTGACTTTTGTGAAACAATTTTCTATTGTTTTGATTTTTGCAAAACAATATTATATTGTTTTGATTTTTTTATTTTTCTAATAGTTTTATGAAGCTATGCACAGGTAATCAAGAAAGTGTGGATGCCCCCAGTGTTAGATGGGGAATATACAAGGGCAAATGCCACACACTTATAAACAGGAAGGTGAAGTCACAGAAGTGCCCCCGTGTGAGATGGGGAATAGACAAAGACCATGCCTTCACAGACTAACAATAGGAGAAAAAGTCGGATCAAGGCTTGACAAGATTAGGCTCACAAGGAATCTTGGAGGTAAATGTGGAACTAGCCTAGGCTAAGTAAAAGTACCCTCCAGATGCAAGATGCTTGTAAACAACGAATCCTCCCAAGGCGCCGGAAACCGGTTTTCACCCAAGGACCCATCCAAAGTGCAAAAATTGTGTGGTTTTCACTTATGGATGACCTTTTTCTCTTTTTTTCTTTTTCTCTTTTTTTTTTTTTTTTGTATTTTGATTATTTTTACCCTATTTTTGGTTTGCTTTTCTGATTTTCGCACCATGTTTAAGCATAGAACCGCTTAAGGTGCATGGCATTCATGGGCTCACGGAGCTCATCACCATTGGGGTGGGCAAGTTTGTATACTCTTGTGCCATACTTGGCCATGATAACATAAGGTCCTAACCAATACGGTTCGAAATTTCCTTTCTTCTCTCATTACGCCTTGTGTTGAACTAATTTTCCTTCATGACCAAATCACCAACCTCAAACTGACGAGGTATGATTATTTTATTGTAGTTGTAAGAAACTCTATTCTGATACACTTTAAGGTGATTTAGGGTGCGGATGCACTTCTCGTCCAAGGAGTTCTAACTCTACCAGTCTAGCCACTCGGTAATCTTCATCCTTGTCTAGATAATCCCTAAGAGAGATTCTTAGGGAAGGAAGCTCAATTTCTAACGGGATGATAGATTCCATTCCAAATACCAGGGAATATAGTGTCACACCAGTAGGGGTACAAATAGAGGTCCTATAAGCCCAAAGAGTTGGGTGGATTTACAAATGCCAATTACGACCTGTCTTACTTACCATCTTCTCCATGATTCGAACCAAAGTCTTATTAGTGGCCTCGGCTTGTCCATTTCCTTGGGGATAATACGGTGTAGACCATTTTAACCTTATTTGAAACCGATGACAGAGATCCTTTATAGTTTTATTCTTGAATAATTTTTGTTATCAATAACAATGGCTGCAGGAATTCCATACTAGAAAATAAGATGATTCATGATGAATTTGGAAATCTAAGCACCCATTACATAGGTCAAAGGGACAGCTTCCACCCACTTGGTAAAGTATTCAGTAGTTGTAATGATGTGGGTGTGGCCATCAGATGAAGTAGGGGTAAGCTTCCCTATTAAATCAAGTCCCCATTTGGAAAATGGCCATGGGGTGGTGATGGGTAACAATGGTTGTGATGGAGCATGGATGAAATTTCCATACTTTTGACAAAGTACACACTTCCTTACATAGTTACAGTAGTCAGTTTCCATGGTAGGCCAATAGTAGCCCACTCTCAGCAATTTTTTGGCTAGAACCATTCTATTAGTATGGACCCCACATACCCTTTATGCACATCTTTAATCACTTAGACTAAATTTTTCATATCGAGACAACGTAACAGATTCCCATCGTAGCCATGATGATAGAGCGTACCTCCTAAAAGGGTATAGCAGGCTATCTGGTGAATTAGGATTTGTTTCTTAGAATGAGAGATGTCGGGAGGGAATGTGTTGTCTTTAAGGTAGGTGAAGATGGGCTCATACCATGGGGAATTGGGACCAACAACATCACAAGCCAGACAGGATTTTGGCATGTCGTATGCAGGCTGGCATAGATTTTCCACAAAGAATGGCATATCATTACTTTACAGAAAAAATGCGAGCATAGAACCCACGGTTGCCATAGCATCTGCAGATATGTTTTGTGCTCTTGGAATCTATTCAAATGTGATGTGCACAAAATACTCTTTCAAAGTTTCTACCAACTTCTTGTAAGGGATGAGTTTCTCATCCTTAACTTTGTACTCATCATTGACTTGCTTGATGATTAACTGAGAGTCACCAACAATCTTAACATGATGAATGTCCCATTTGATGGTGAGCTTCATCCCAACAATGAGTGCCTCATACTCTACAATATTTTTCATGCAAGGAAAACCAAGGCAAAAAGCCTGAGGTATGGG
The DNA here is from genome assembly GCA_018340775.1 of Taxus wallichiana var. yunnanensis. Lineage (NCBI taxonomy): Eukaryota > Viridiplantae > Streptophyta > Pinopsida > Cupressales > Taxaceae > Taxus > Taxus wallichiana. Next base: position 46,163,138 of record CM031244.1, on the reverse strand, counting down.
GTCGCCAAAAGGAGTAATGAGGACCACACCTACCCCTGAACCATGAAAAGTAAAAGATCCATCAAAATGTACCTACCACATGAAATATTTTTCAATGTACAGTAATAAGGCATCTAATGAGATCCAGATTCACAAGTTCGAGTTCCTTGTAAAGGTGCTTACGTTAATTGATCGAAATTACATGTCCCTTGACTGAATTTCGGTACACAAATTCGATGTCAAATTCACTCAGTAGAATGATCCAATTAGCCATTCTACCGGTGAGGGTGGGTTTAGACAACAAGTATTTGAGTGGGTCAACTTTTGATATAAGCTTGGTTTTGGTATTCAATAGATAATGACAAAGTTTTTGAAAGGTAAAAACTACAGCCAAACAAGCTTTTTCAATTTGGGGATAGTTGAGCTCATAAGATATGAGAGTGTGACTAAGGTAGTATACCACTTTTTCTTTGTGACCAAGGTCATATTGGGCGAGTAGCGCACCAATAGCAAATTGAGTAGCAGAGATATAAAGTAGGAGCGGCTCACCAGGAGTTGGAGGCATGAGGACAAGCGGATTGGCCAAGTATTGTTTAAGAAAGGTGAAGGTTTGTTGTTGCTTTGGTCCCCAGATAAAGGCAACATCCTTTTTAAGTAGGTGAGTGAACGAATGACACTTATCAAAAAGCTAGGAGATGAAGCGGCGAATAGCCTGTATTTTTCCCTGCAAGCTGTGTAGCTGCTTAATGTTTTTAGGAGGAGGTATCTCAGTAATAGCAGACACTTTATTAGGGTTTACCTCAATTCCCCTTCTTGATATAATGAAACCCAGCAATTTTCCTGATAGCATGCCAAACACACATTTATTTGGGTTCGAGTGGACCTTTACTCTCGTAGGCATTCAAAGATACACCACAAAATAATAGGGTGATCCTCCCTCATTTTATATTTCCCGAGGATATCATCCACAGTCTTCCATGATATCATGGATCATATCATGGAAAATCACCGTCATTTCCCTTTGATACATAGCTCCTGCATTTTTAAGACCAAACGGCATTACCTGATAATAGAAGTTACCCCAAGGAGTTGTAAAAGTCATCTTGTGTTAATCTTCATCAGTTATCTTGATTTGATTGTAACCTGAAAAGCCATCCATAAGAGATAGCATTTCATATCCTGTTGTTGAATCCATAATCATATCAATATTTGGTAATGGAAAATCATCCTTAGGGCATGCCTTATTTATGTCTCTAAAATTTGTGCAGATTATGATCCCAACAGGCTTTTTCTAGACAAGAATGATATTGGATATCCATTTGAAGTAATCAATGGGCCGAATGAATCCTGCCGCAAGAAATATTTCTAATTCTTCCTTAACTAGGAGAGCCACCCTCGGGTGCATCTTTCTAAGCTTTTGCTTAATAGGCTTAGTGTCTACATGTACAACTAATTTTTGCATGACCAAAGTTGGATCCAAGCCTAGCATATCCTTATAGGACCATGTGAACACATCTATAAACTCTCGTAGCAGCATGGTGAATGTTTTTGTTCCTGTGCTGAGAGTGAAGCTCCCAACTTGACTATTTTTGGGTCATCTTTTGTGCCAATGTTTACATCAATAGTCTCTTCTACCAGTAACTTTGACAAATCCTCCATACACGTGGGATCGGGAGGAAGGTTGAGATCTTCATCCAAGGATGTCTCCACGAGATTTTCATCCTTGGCGTGGTCACTTTTATTGTCCTTTGATTTTTGTACATATTTTTCTGCCAGCACCTCAAAGAGGTTTTCACTGTGTGACTTGGACTTTGACTTTTTCCGAGGCTTTTCATTAGAACTTTTTCCCTCAATTTTTCTTAAATTTTTTTGACCATGAAGCTCAGCTTCCTCTCTGAAGTAGGCGCATGTATCTAAGTCAATATAGAATCCCTTTTTGTGATCTCTAATGGGGATTATATCCCGAATGCCCATGAATTTTGTAATAGCTTCATCATTGATGTTGTTGGTCCCATTCAACAAGGAAAGGGTAAAAAGGTCAAGTGTAGGCTCTGTAGGGGTTATGGTGAGGACAGCGGTATTCATGAATAGGTTCGTGAGGCAAGATCCTTGTATTGGCTATAGTGGAAATCAGATCACTTTGTCTAAATAATTAGAGCTATCTTCACGTTCGAGCGGTAGCTTCTTGATCATTGGGATGTGCCCCATAAGGTTCAATTTTGATGTCATACCTTTCTGTTTTAAAATATGGGAGAGGAATTGGTTCTCGTTGTCCTTGTTCATTCCTTCCGCATCCTAGACCTTTGTAGCCCATGGAATACATCATTCGGCTATATTTCTCATACTTGGGGGTTTGGTAACAAGTTGGTTGAGTATATTTTGAGACCCAAGTTGTAGGTGGATCCAACAATTTCTCTTTCGCTAGAAATCATCCAAGTAAAAATGACCCAATAGTTTTCTCATCTCTAGGCTGTCTGAAACAATAGTTGGGTCGACCTCTAGTTTTAGGTGACAATGAGAGGTCTGAAACTAAAAGGGCTTATTGCACATTATATTCTCCACAATTGTATTCTAGAACTCTCATCTCCAATGAATCAAAAGGAGAAGTTGATGTAGAGGCACCACAGGTGTAAGAACTGAAGGAATCTTAATCTACTCAAGACTTCATGGCTTTAGATTGAAGAGGGACAGTTATATCAACTGAGGGGCATGTATAGGTACCCTTACGCACAAAACTATTGAGAGATCTATAGTGAGAAAAGGGATTTGAATCTCCATATGTATCGTGACAGTTTGTCCCTCGTGCTTCAATTTAATGCATTGATGGAACATTGATGGCACGGCTTGAATGGGATGAATCCACAGTCGGCCTAGAAGCATATTGTATGGGAGTTCTAATTCTAAGACATGAAACTTTGTGTGATGAAAAGTGGGACCGACTTCCATGGGTAATGTGATTGTGTCGGTATTTGTCTTTTTGCATTGTCATAAGCAAGATTATGGTAATGATGTTTGACTTGAGGTCTTCTTCGGTATGTCCCGATTGCTTAACTAATTTCAACATGTGTATATTCAATCCTAATCCATTGTCCACAAGCACCGTTTGATCTTTTGATGGGTAACAAATACCTAAATATACAAGGCAATGATTCAAGGCAATGTGCTCGGTATGTACAATGTTTGCTACTTGGCCTCAAGATGTGTAGGATCTACTTCTAGTGGCACTCCCGACCCATGAAGAGTTTGGTACAAAATGTCTTTATGTACATTTGATATCTCAAGAAGATCCAGGATCGAAATCTTGGCAGATGTCTTCTCAAGTTTTTCTAAGAGGTTATACCTACCATTTTGCGGGGTTGACGGAGAGGGTCCAGGAATCATGAGGCAGGCACATCTTGTTACCGCAACGCAATCCTTTCCCTTGATTTGAATGGTGTTCACATGGTCACTAGGAGAGTGAATACATCCAATGAGTGAATCATAATGATTATCTTCTTTCTTGGTATACGAGTAATTTGTTGCTTTATAACTCGGGATGACTCTCCTCGATCCGGCTTGGCTCCTCTGACTTACCATGTTTGGGGAATGGTTCTTTGTATATCCCCATCTTTTCATTGGGCTCCTGATTTTTTTCCGGGTTGTCCAATTCTATCTCCCCATTGTCGATGAGGTTCAACTTTGAAATGGAAATCAAACTAACATGTTAAAAAACCTCTACTCTTTAGATTACCAAAACAACTAAATTGAACCTAGGTAGATTCATGGCAATCAAAGTTGATTGTTTAATTTTTAAGGGATTAGGAATGGAAGCTCATCAAAGCATGGCTACAAGACCACTTTGATTATTTCCATATGACCCAAAAGCTTAAATGGATGCAATACAAGAATGAGGCTTAGCTCTTCCAATGGTGAAATGCTTAAGGATGAAAAAAGGCTTATAGTGTATGTATTATATGCTTTCTTTTGTTTCTCAAGAATTAGGTGTAAGTGTAAAGGTAGGAGGGTTCTTTATTATAGCCCAATGGATAAAGGAATCTCTACATCCCTTTGCATGTGGGATAATAAAGATGTTGAGTTAGTTGTGGATAAGAGGGGTTTAGAAAGGGTTGAGTTAATTTTAGGAGAGTTAAACTTGTCCTTTAGTGACTCGTGTGGATAAAGGGGGTTTATTAATTAATCAAGATGGTTAATTAATAGATTTGTAAGCTTATAAAAGTTTTTATAGGAATATTAGCATGATTTATTCTATAAAAGGGGATAAAATCAACTAAATAATTATTTATTGGTTTAATGAAAGAGGAAGCTAATTAATTAATAATAATTAATTAGTTTAGATAGAAGGAAGGATTAATTAATGGAAGGTCGTTAATTAGGTTAGTTGTTGAATAGAAGACTTAATTAATTACTAATTGTAATTAATTCACGATGATAGGAGAGAAGATGAGCACTATTGACGATATATCATCAATTTGCGGGAAAATAGATAATTAACACAATTTAAGTATTTAAATTGTTCAGGCTAAATTATAGGTGTCTACATTTAGAATGCCAACTAGTATGGTGTATGATGTGTAAACGTGTAATGATGTAGACTAAATGTAGAGTGTATTATGTAAGATGTAAGATGTAGTGTGTAGTAACTATTGTGCAAAGTGTGTGGGGTTCATTTGTAGTAAGTATCCCTCAACAAATCAAGTGTGAATGAAGCACAAGAGTGTTTCATCGGGTAATGGTCATAAAGTGTAATGCCCAGCTAAACAACCCACTTGAGAACCATGAACCACCCAGGTTCAGTTAGAAAATTATGGAATAATTTTTTTAAGGTGTTAGGAGTTACAACCAAAGTTTCAAAGACAAATAAATTCAACGATAACATTTCCCATTATAATGATTACTGATTTCACATTATAAAGCAATAAATGTAATAGGTCCACACCTAGCTCAAATATCTCTAAGGATTAATTTAAATACTGATTTCATTGACATTTTATCTAAATATTTCCTAATTAAATTTTAGGGTTAAGGGACCCAAAACAATTAAATACCCAAGGTATTTAATTTCCACTAGATCAAAGACATGAGTAGGATTAAATTACAGTGAGGAAAATAACACATAAGTAAAGTCAACAGAGCAAGGTCTCACTTACCCACTCCCAGAACTTGATTAGGAGTGTCTACAACTAGGTTGCTAGGCAACAACTACCACTAACAGGTTCCAGAACAACTCAAATCCACAAGAACAAACTTCTCTTTTATTAACAATTCTCAAGAGGTCACAAGGTCCAAAACTTAGGGCTAGAAGTTTCAGTTAGGTTCAGGGAGCAATTTTCCTCCATACCCAACTCTCTAACAGGCTCAGAGTTTCAACTGAATTTTTCCCCTTCTTAATGCTTCCAAAATTTTCCTAAACCATTCCCAATGGATAGGAAATTTTCTCACCCTTTCGGTGATATAAAGAAGTCCTCCTAACTCCTCCAGAAACTCAAGATATGAGCAAGCAGAGTCTAGGGGTCAAATTTTCCCCAAGGGGACACGTGTCAAGAGGAGGGGAAATCCCCTTTGGTGGGTTGGTGGGTTGCATGGGGCGGCTTTAATAAATTTTCCATTGTGTGGGCGCAAAGTCAATAAAAATCCCGCTTTGCGGGTTCTCCAGGACACGTGGCGGCCGAAGCGATGACGCCAAGGAAATAGGGAAGGAAGGGTGGGGCGGCAGGAGAGTTTGGGGCATTTTGCCCAATGGGAGAAAAGCCAATTTGGCTTCTGCGTGCCCGTGGTCTCCTGCAGTGGACACGTGGCATGCCACAAATCACCGCAAGGAGAAGAGAGAAGGAGGACGCGGAGTAGCAGGGTGATTCGGTGATTTTCAAAAAGACAAATTTTCCAAAGGCGATGGAGTTCTCCCTCCTCCGCTGATGCCCCCAAGGTGCCACGTGGCACCCTCTGGTTGGTTGCAGCCAGTGGGGATAATTGGAAAAAATTCCAAAATTTTAAAAAGATCAAAGGGCAAAAATATGTCGCGCCTCTGTCGTTGCCCCGTGAGGACACGTGGCAACCTCTCTAATTAGCTGCAGGCCGACGGAGGAAAAAGGAAAAATTTCCCGAACCAAAATTTTCAAAAAAACTTTTCTAAGGCCAAAATGACGGGAAATTTTTGGGTTGCGGGCCCTAGGGAAAATTTTCCCAAATTTTCCTGCCAAGGCACAAAAACTTCAAAGTGCCATAACTTTTTCTAGGGAACTCATTTTTGGGCAAACGAGGACTTTTTGGAAAGCTCTCGATGCCCTCTTTGCATAAGAAACATAAATTTTACTTTTTGATAAGTTTTAAGGGGTCAATTTTACAAAAAGGATCTGTAGGCTTTTAATTAGCCAACTGACAAGTTTCCAACTTTCAATTTTGATTAAATTAGATCTCCTCCTTCACTCAACATGTCAAACAGACATGGAGGATTGGTCTAGGGAGAGTTTAGAGTGTTTTAGGAAAGTCAATTTTGTTCAATTGATTCCAATTTGGAATTTTGTCCAACAAATGACAAAAACAATTGAGGAAGAGATTGAGCTCGAATTTGCAATGGTTCGAGTTACTCTCTTAAATATTCTTGTCAATTTGAGTTCATTACTAGTATATCATGTTGGATTTTAAGGTTTCCAAGTTGATTGTTAAATGCTGGTCCAAACTGTGCATTTTATTTAGATTTACCAGTTTTAAAAGTCACAATGTCGGTAATAAAAATTTTTAAAGGATCTATTTATCAATTTTATCATTTAAGTGTGGCATATAGTTTATAAACTAATCCAATACATTTAGTTGTTTACAACAAACCATTATGAATGAAAAGCAATTACTAACTTTCATTTTTACACAACTCCAAAAATACAAAATACAACATTGTTTCCATGTGCATTTCTTCCTTTTCCATTTTCTAAACAAGATTCCAATCCCAATTTGATATTTCCAAAAAAAAATTTCACACAATGCAAAGGAGAGCTGAACTTACAATTCTTATTGACTTCAATTGAACAACATTACATATTTCAATGTTGGAAACCAAGAACAACATATAATTCATTTCTTTCCAATGTACAAAGCAGAATGTAAGTGTCTTTCACATTTCAAAAATATAACTTCATAATCAATTTACATACATCTTTCTTCACAAAATGCATATTACAATTTCATCCACATCACATGGGAAAGGATTACAAATGAATGTGTTTCCACAAAGGACTATCAAACTGTATTTTTCCATTGCTCTAGGACAGCAACATGCACATTTTCTCTTTCTCTAAGTTGATCACAACAAAAGAGGGGGAAAGGCAATGCTCTCCACCCAACCAAGACATCCAATGAAAGGAGAAGCCTTCCTTCATCATTGGCCCCTGAGCCCCAACCAAGATGCAATAAAAGTGAAATTCAACCATGGAAACAACTGGCTTCCACACACAACATTCTTTCACATACACATTTCCTTTTTAAAACACAATGCAACACCAAAAGTAAACAGCAGTTCACAACTACATTTAAAAACGTCCAAATCACAACTCAGGCTTGATCATGCAAGCCAAAGGAGCAAGGACTATGGGGGAAGCTACTTATGCCTCCCAATTAGGAATTGGGCATCCACCAAATAATCATACCGCCAATATAACATATCATAACCCATAAACCTTATGCCTCCCAACCCCTCCTTATGCCCCCACAAATTTTCCCTTATGCCCCCACAAGTAAGAAATGCAAGCTATTTCTTTTCCATGGTGGATCCCAAACCCAAAACTCCCTCCACAAAATTTTGATGCCCATGGCATTTCCCTTATGCCCCCTCAATAATTCCCCATAGCCTTCTCCTACACCATTTATAAGGCGGTCTACTCAACTTGCCAACAAATTAAACAATGCATGCACCATACACATAACACAATAAGAAAATAATAACAATAAGGAAGAAATAAACTCCTACCTCTCCATGGAAGGATTTTCTCCACACAGCAAGCTTTGAATGTCAAAAACACAGTCCCAAAACAACAGTGCCAAAGTATCAAATGCTCTCCAATTTCCTCCAAATCAACAAGAGCTCTAATCACAAAAAAATGCGCCCAAGGATGCATGCAAAACACAATCCAAAACAGAAAGCTCCCAAGCATGCAAAGCTATCTCCAAAACTTCCTTCAAAAACCAGAGCTCCCACAAGAAAATGCACCCCAAGGAAGAATGCAAAAAGGTTCAACAACCCAAAACAAGAAGAGAGTTTGAATTAAATAGAAGAGGGAGAGAAGAGGATGATGTGGATCCATGTAGGATGCCACATCACACATCCTCCAATTCAAACACAAAAGACAAAATTCCATTCTCCCAAGCACAATAAATGAAATGAAAAATTAACTTACACACTCCAAAAGAGCCCACACCTCAAGGGACAGACTATTTAATAAAATGTAAGAGAGTGCAATCCAAAACAAGCAACATGATGAATAAAATGCATTTAAAAGTCACAAATCACATCTCCATCCATAAGTATGGTTGGTATATTAAATTTAGAGGCATGGGACAAGTTTTACTTGTCCCACAAGTCTTCAAAAACAGCCCTCAAGGTCAAATTCAATTTCCATGGAGGTGTAGTATTTCATACTCCAAATCTGACTTACACAAGCTCTAACAAAATTAAATACAACAGCCATCAACTCTTATAATTACTTCTCATATCCTAATTTGATTTATTTAAAGTTTAACTATATGATTCCCACATTAATCCATCACAATTTTAATTAATTTAAAGGAAATGAACACATTACTTAATAAAATACATACAACAATAATAAAAGGAAACACATTAATAAAATACACAAACCCACGGTCACATGTAAAGGTAATCCCCCCCATGGGAATCCCTAACAAAATACAACACACACACAAAACAAGTTGCCATGGTGACCGTGTTGAATTCACCCAGAATTCCATTTTGGTTGGTCTCTGATCCCCCGATGTTTTATTGTGATATTTTTAAACCTGTAAAATACAAATACCTCCTTCGGCCTCGTGGCCATATCAGAACGTCCAAAATGAATATATAATATAATCATGAAATCATCTATACATATGAATCACAACAGTCATCAAGGTAATCAATGAAATCATTTACAATTTATATCGACAACTATGTCATCATCAAATAATTTTCATTTTATAGGTTTATTCATAATCTCCAAAATCACACGTCTGAATAACTTCCATTAAACATCCATGCCAATAGTATATCATCATCCACATATGAGTGTCTCTAATAATCACCATGCATTATATATAATCAGATTCAACAATAATCCAGGATCTGACATCTAACACCATACTAAATCAAACTATTAAAATATCTATCATAGTCTACAGTATCATGATCAGTAATAAAAGGTGCCAAAGGAAAGTGGGCACTACATCCCCCTCCCCTTAGACTCGACTTCCTCCTGGAAGTCACAAGAACCGATGTGGGAACAATGCAATAGAGAAAGGATCATGCCCTTTTTGGAATTTCTTTGCTTCAACGAGTGTGGGTCTACAGAACTCAAGTTTGGTCCAATATAATTCAGCAGAAGAAGGGAGATTGCAAGGGATGAGTTCTAAACTTTCAGCATGCAAGGCTATGAACATAAGAATCTAAGTAATTTTACGCTATCAACAAGATACCACACATAACAATATAACAAGAAGAGTTCCCAAAAGATCATCAAGAGTAACCACCAAGGAAGGGAATTATAGGGAAAATTTCCATAAACTTGAGATGACCACACAGTTTCCCACTGATACACATACCACACTAATAAAAGTTAAGGTTTCTACATGTTTAAGCCATGATTTCAAGGTTCATTGTCCATACAAGGCTAGCAAAATCAACTATGACCAATTTTGCATGAGAAACAAGTCTACACAAGGTCCCACAAATTGAGATCACACAAGATGAGGTTAATCAACAAGGACACCTAAATCAACAAAACATTTACAATCAAGGAACTATTCAAGGAAAGAACTTCTATAACTCGAGAGGGCACAATTAACTTTTCATGGTAATGCAAGAGAAGTCAAGACCACAAGGTTTTCCTATAGTCTGATTTTTACACTTTTGTTTTAAGAATCGAGCACACCAAACAACCAAATCAAAAAAAAAAGTCAACCATAGCAAAAGAAATATATATATATATATATATATATATATATATATATATATATATATATATATATATATATATATATATATATCCCCTAGCAACTAACATATCAATACAAGTTCCATACCATATAGCACAATGGGATTTATTTATCTTATTTCCTACTCAAGCTCAGAATAACCATAAAGAGAGCACAAGGAACACCAAGGACCACTCAAGGTTGCTAGGGAGAAGAGCAAGTAACAAGGGGTCCAATCAAATCCAAAGGTGAATAATATCATCTTGCACTTTCCATCCTAATGGGAAGAAGGGCTTCAACAACAAGGTGACCCAAGAAAATATGAAGAAAAGAAGACTTCCCCAAGTTATTCTATATCCTTAACATATGTTTCCTTAAAATTACAATACTTAGGTCTCCAAGGACAAGATAATACTTAGGTCGTAAAGTGTGGAGATGAATGTGCCTATGTTATGAGAGTGATGTATGATAATGTAAATATGAGAAATATGCTTATGCTAATTTGACATGGATGCGTTATGCATATGTTGTGTTAATGGATTATACTACTAAGTTGAGGGGGGGGTGTTTAGATGGTATGCCCCAAGTGTGTGTGAATGAATGAACTATCCAATGACAGTGAAGGATGAATGTCCTCCATCTGATGCATGTGGTACCAAAAGTGTATGACCCTACTCTAATAGTGGTGGTATATGAGATGGACATTGCACTAGTGAATGAAGTATATGTGCATGCAATGGATGGATATATGATGAAGTTCGTGGCAAAAATGTGTTGGTGATGGCAATCTACATGATTCTAAGCGCAAAGGTGATGGATACCCATGTGGAATAAACTGAGGTGGTGATCTACATTGTGATGCAGTAACTATCCTAGGAATGGGCCTATACCTATGTGTAGGACTAACGGAGCAGTGAGGTCATGTAAAGAACACGTGAGTAGGTGAACTAGGAGTAGATTGTGCTTTGAGTAACATAGAGTGTGATGTGTTAGACAATGTAGGTGGTGTGCTAACTGATGTATGAGGAGATGATGACCATGGAGTAGAGGGAGGTACACCGTCAATAGAGATAACTTGATTGTTAATAAATTTAAGTCGCAAATTATTCATAGAGATAATAGATTGAGACCGACGAATCCAATTGAGACCAAGAAGCATGTCACACCCATCAACTGTGTTTCTAATGAGGAAAGGCACAAGCATAGTAAGAGTATCAACCGTAATGTGTAGTTTGACAACGCCAAAGGGTTTGTTCATAGGGTATTCAATTTGTGATAGAGGGTAGCCAATAGCCTTAAGAAGTGGAATGGAACATGCACTAATGGGCCATGATGGGTCAACCTTAGTATTATTTATAGGGACTGAATAAACAGATGTCGTAATATGTAAGTGATTAGATGTGAAATTTGCATGATAATCATAGTTAAATAAAGAGATGATCAGTGGCAAAGTGTCAGTATGTGCAACTAAGAAATCAAGAGTCCTCTGCTATAGGAGAAGACATTGCGTGATATACATGATTAGTCGATGAGTCAGTTACTTTTGTATCATGCTTGGGTAGAGGGTTATTAAATATTTTGAGCTTATGATTCTCATTGATAGGTGGAGATTGTGTAGATTCTGAAGCTCAATTTGACCATCGTTAATCAAACCTTGAATGAGCAATCGTAGTCGAAAGCAACGATTGGTGGAATGTCCTACACATTGATGATAGTCGCAATGGGAATTTTCATCAAAGTTACGCCCTTTTGGTCGAGATGGATCAACTTGTAAAGGGAAGGTAATGTAATAAGGTTACTATCAACTAGTTGTGGTAGGAAAATTTGTAGAGGGGTGTTAAACCTATAAAAGCTACGCCTAAATGGTTGTGAGTGCAGTTCCTTAGTGGTAGAGACTACGTTGATAGTAACCTTTGTATCGGAGGATTTTTTTGTAGATGGTGTGAATGTTGACTTACCTTGAAATTATGTAGATGATGTTTTCCTTGATACTTAAGATTTCCTATAGTTAAGAGCTTGGTTTCATGAAGCTTAAGAGTATGACAAAGTTGATCAAATGAAGGAGAGATCTCAAAAAGAACACTTTCCTGGAGAGGCGGCAAGAGACTCTGAATGAACAAATCGTGAATGTCGGTATTCAAAAGTATATTAGACATCTTAGCTAAGTTATTTTTATAGCACAAGACATAATCTGATAGGTGTTCATTAGACCCTTGTTTAAGTTGTGCAAGTTGAGCATAGGATATCTTAGATCCAATGTTAATAGAGAAGTGAGTGAGGAAAGTATCAACCAAATGCGTGAAAGAGACTACCGAATGAACAGGGAGGTCATAAAACCAACACATCACATAATCTTGCAAACTACGAGGAAAAATCTTAGCGAGTATAGTGTGATCATCTGCATAGTCGAGACATGCTACATGGAAAGCTTGGAGATGCTCTTGTGGGTCACCATGGCCTTTAAAAATGGGTAATTTAGGAGAGATGAAGTTAGGTGGAAATGAATAAGCAGATATAGCTGGTGTGAAAGGGGTATGCAACAATGAAGTAGAATCTAAAGATGGGGATGCACGAGAAGTAGCAAATTAGAGCTAGCGAATTTGATTTTGTAAATCCTGATATAAAGATGTTAAATCATGGGTGTTTGAGGAAGATCCAAGTTGCATATTAGGCGTGCCATGGTGAGTAATGGGAGTGATAGTTGTAAAAATAGGAGCAAGAAACATAAGTGGGTGAGTGGAGACCATGGGAGCCGAAGAATGAGCAGCACCGAATCTTCACAATTTTTCTTAGCAGCGATTAGAGCATACAAGACATGAGGGAGATGAGTAGGATTTTTGCGTAAAGCTTGTCAAAAGTTAGTAATAGTGTTGATTTGATCTTGGTCAACATTAGTGCCTTCATAGTAGGATTTCTCAATATCAGATGCTTTTATTTCGTGGAGAGGGTCATTATGTGCAATATCCAAAGGATTTTCAAGTAGTAGTAGTAGGGATGTCAACCATTGGTTTAGAAACCCTATGAGTGAATGAAGGAAGCTCACAATATTGTAAAGACCCAAAATGGATAGTACGAGTGACAGCATACAAAGAAAAGGCCCAAGGAGAAAGGGTATTCGAAGTTCGGGTTCACCAAAATGTGGATTTATTAAGTTAATATAAACTAGGAACAACAATAAATAACGGTAAATAAAAGCAATAAATAAATATAGAAAGTGACCCAAGCAACTAAGTAAATGAAAATATGAAACCCTAATTAATAAGTAGGGTTAGAAAGAGTTTAACTGATTCGTAATGATGTCGAGAGTATGCTGAGCTGGAAACCTGGTAAAATGGAAGTACAGATTGTCATAACCGTGGTCAAAAAATTATGTGATTGTCAAATAAGGCATAAGAGTGCCCACAGGAGGGACAAAGACGCCCGTTGGCTCGCTTTTCCCAATTTGGGCTCTGTTGCAGGACAGATCCTCGTGTTCTAATTTTTTCGAGTTGAAAGGGTGTCGCATATATTCACTTTTGGTCACTCCAAAGTTGCTTTATAAGATACTCGAGTCCACCGTAGATCTAGAATGAATGAATCACTGCAAAACCCCAAGCTAAGCTTCAAAACCCTAAGAAAATAAATATTCGTATGAAGGGGTTGGATTGTCCTTAGTCGCCACAATGATGGACTTACTAATCGAGCGTTGCATTACATCTCAAACCCAATGTAGTTCTATGTGCTTACGTGTGCAATCATGCCCTCGGATGCTCTTGTCATCGCACTTTATAAAACTAGCAAGCAATAACTATGTGTAGAAAATGTAAGAAAATGGTGGTTGGAATAGAATAAACTTCTCTCCTATGTAGTGTGATGCGATGAGCCACCTTGTGCCTTGTGATGGAGCTAGATGGACGAAAATGGAGCCTTTGATGGATGCAACCTTAGGTGATGATAGTAGTTTTTAGTGTTTGGTGTTTAATCACTCATTACGATCTTATAAATTTATATTTATATGGTTCTCTTGTTCTAATTTCGTAATTAACCCCAAGAAGTTGACCATAAGAAATATGAAATGTTCAAATGGCTAGAAAGTGCCTAAAAAGTGGCGGGAAGGTGGGAAAAGGATCGGGTTGCTCCGATGGGACCAGGCACCTATCGACGCTCCATTACTATCCCGGGAACATTTGTAAAATGCAAAATAATACGAAATGACATAAACAGACTAGACATACATGTGTGGGAGGTTGTGGTGATGATATAAAGAAAAGTAAAATGGACAAAAGACGGGAGTTAATTAGTACTTTCTTCACTCAAAAATCATATGAATAGTAGTATAAGTTTGAGACTAAATAATGTTTAAAATGTGTGATTTTGTGACTACATAATGCAAGGTGAATGATAGGGGCAGCATTTCCTCCAAGCAGATGTGGAGGAGTATGCATGAGATGAGGTTCATTTATAAAAGACCCTTAGCAATCAAGAATGAACCATAAAACAAGAATGTGTCATCAAGAAATGGTTTGAATTGTGTGTTAGAAAGATAGATCAATTAAGCATAGAACGTAGAGAGTGAATGTAGTGAGGTTCATTTCAAATTTAGACCCTCAGTAGTCGAGTATGAATGATGGAACTAGAGTGCATCATAGGGTAGTGTGATGTGCAAAAATGTGATGCTAGAAAGATGTGTCGTAAATGTGCAGAGTGTGAAATGTGTCATGTGTATGATGTGAGGTTCATGGATGTAGTATTCCCTCAACATTCAAGTGTGAACCAGTAGCACGAGAGTGCATCATAGGGTAATGACGATACAAGTTGTGTGTATCAAGATGTGTAATATGTGTGTGAAATACTAGATGCAAAGCATGAAGCGTCATAGTAAAAATGTGAGACACCTGATAATGCTAGAAGGGGAGAATAAGCATGATGCCCCCAAGTGTATGATGATGAGAATGATCAAGTAACATCATCTAAGAGATCATCATTGTCATGGTTGAAGCCAAATGGAGATGCGTCAAAGACCAGTAAGCAATAGTATGTGGTTGATCATATAAGGAGCCATTGCAACGTAAATTATACATGCCCATTGCATATTCTTCATTAGTGAAAGGTGGTAGTGGACAACCATGTGTATACCAAATGAGTAAGATTTTGTGAATAACCGAGAAATGAATCATTGCAAATATAAACACGGCCGAAAGGCATGGAGAATGAAATGTCAATATGCTCAGGATCCAGAGTGTCGCCAATGTAGTCAAGCCAAGACTGCCCAAGAGTAAGTGGAGAAGTGTGCGTGCAACAAAAACTGATAGATGGAAGATGTGGAGGCCATAAGTAGCAGTAATGTGAACATATCCATGATATAAATGAGAAAAATGAGATGGAGGAGAAGATCATCCAAAGGCGAATCCTAGTGAGCCAAGCCATCACATGTGCAAATAGTTTCAAAGCAAGTGTGATCAAATGTAATGCGATGCGAATAAAATTTATTCATGAAAAGAGTGCATGTGAAAGGAGGAAGCGTAGATGCAGGATCCTCATGAGAAGATGAGAAAGGTGGTATGACGTCCAATGTATGAATAGACCCCGATAAAGTACCATAGCATTAGTAGGAGGAAGTGGCATTAAAGAGGATGGAATGGCATCTAAGACACAAATAGTTCCTTTGAGTGGAGGAAAGTTGTCGAGTAGTTTGTGGGTTGTTTATCATCAATATGATGCGAGAATAGTAGCAGAGAAGTAGAGTAGGTAATACAGATGAGTCGATCTAGGTGACAATATTTGAATGGGTGACAATCAACGGCTATGGTATATTCAAAGCCCTCATGTAATAATTTAACGCATTCGGTGAACTGTAGAAGGCACTTCCTGCATAGCGTGAAGCCATGGCCTACCAAGTAAGCAATTGTATTGAATTGGGAAATCAATAACAAAAATACCACATGAATAGTTTTTGGCCCAACTATGAGTGGCAAGGTGATAGTGTCTATGCATGGACGCATAGAAGAATCATAAACACAGAGGATGTTAGGTTAACCAAAGAAGAGGGAAGACCAAGGTCGTAGAGGAGTCATACAAGATAAAAGATTCATCTCATATTCATTATCGATGATAGTTTACTTGATACCCCAGTTATGAATGTGAGTCGGTATATATAGTGGAGGATCATTGTCATAAACAGAAAGATTGGCAGCTATATCAGGTGGAAAAGTAAGTTGTTGAAAAATGCATCTACAAATGTTTGATAAACTATGCCCAAATGAGTAGTAGAAGGAATGTGAGTATTAGCCAAGAGCAAAATGATTTTAGCTCTACACTCAAGATTAGATAGCAAGAAATCATGAACAAAAATATCCATGATGAGGGGACGCCAGGAAAAATGAAATAAGTGATGAAATGAAGACCCAAGAGCGTTCAAATAAGATGGGTTCACCAAATGATTTAACAAATATTGAAATTTATAAAACTCTAGATATTTCGAGTCACAAGTAGTAGATAAAACACTAAAGTACGAGATCCTGCACAAGCAATAAGCTAAATGAATTTGATACCCTAAGTGCAAGAGAGGGAATAGAATACTTAGCTGATTTCACAATCAATCTTGAAGTGTGTTGGACTGGAAGACTAATGAACATTAGGAAATTGTCACAACCATGCTCATAAAATTGTACAACCGTTGGATATGCCTGACAAGGGCGCCCGAATTAGGTCGGGGGTGCCAGGCGCTAGAGATTGCTTCTAGACGCCCGTGACCGTGAAAAGACCTCGAAACTAATTTTCTTGTGGTGTACCAAGGGTGCTAATCTTCTTTTTTGTCGCATGTATGTCGTTGCTTGATCACGAGTTTTCCTATAACCTGCAAAACAAATGATCTCCTGGAAAACCCCAAAACACATCAAATTTTAAAAAGAAAAAAATGCAAATGGGGAGTCAGTGGACCTTGGGCAAATCCCAACCAAGTGAGCTAACAACCGAGCATTGCACTACATTTCAGACTCCATGTAGTTCCGTGTGTGTGTGTGTAAGAATATTTCCCTAAGTGGCTCTTGTGCAAGATGCACTTGAATAGTGAACAATAGCTAGATGTAGCAATGTAAGTAGATGTGTGGATGTCAAAATGAACTTCCCCTCATATGTTTGTATGCACGAAAACGCACCTTGTCCCTTGAATTAATTTAGATGGATGTTTTGATGCACTTTAAATTTCATTAGATGCAACCTTAGGTGATAGTAAAAGATGCTTAGAGCTTGGTCCTTTATTATGGTCACAAAGCTTTATATTTATATGATTCCCTTGGTTAAATTTCGCAATTAACCGGAAGGTTGACCCATAAGAAAAAAAGATGCCCAAAAGATTAAAAAAATCCAAAAGAACCAAGTAAGATACAAAGAGGTTGTGGGCACCCAAAGGGGACAAGGGCACTTGGGTACAGGCATCCTGGTTGGGCGCTGGTGTCCAGAGTCAAGAAAGATAAAGTAGTAAAGTATCAATCAAAGGGGTGTAAGGTGTAAGAGGCCAGAAAGAAGACATGAAACACAGACAAAAGGTCAAAGATAGTTGTCAATTGCTAGTTTTCTCACTTAAGAATCATATGAATAGTAATATGTGACTAGGACCTAGAAATGTACCCAAAGTGTGTGATTTAGTGTCTACACGTCACTTAGTATCTTGAGGTAAATTCGGGACATTTACACATTGTTACATGATGCATGATGCTTGATATACTATTTACCATCCCGCCAAGGCTTCGTGGGCATCTACCTTTGCTACTCTCACACTACAACACATCACATGTCCTATTGTTTCAATATGTACTACTTCTTAAAGACCTATCACTTCCTTTTCATTGATCTATACACGCTTTTACATGCTACTTATCTTTCTAATAGAATAATGGGTGCTTCATGTGTAGCATTTGCCTTGTGTGATCAATACAACCATGGTTATCTATCACATATTTTTTGTTATTGTTTATGGGTTATGCCTTATGTCTTGCTTGATCATTGTTTTCTTATGACCTCTTCGGCCCTAATTGTCTTGTGACATTGTGAGCGATGTCCCATGTATGAAACCCGATTTTTGTAGTCCATCTTGTCTTCCTAGTTACTTCTTGCATTGCCTTTTATTGTATGTTAGCTTCTTTTCACTAATGTTTGTTTCTATCCTACTTTGTTTACATGTGCCTTGGTTTTACCATGCACATATCCTACCCCCTACAGGTATTTAGTATATGATATCCATATCATCTTTTCATCCTCTTTGATCCACATTCTCATCTGAATCGTCACATGCACCCCAAACGAGGGGGCATCTATTGGGTGAACAAATCACTCTTACAAAGACTTAGAGCTACATAACAAAGACAACATAGTACAAAGACAGAAATTGACATGGGAACACAATTCTGAAAGTGGTCTAGAATCGAGTCTTGGATCACAAACACAAAGCAACAACTAGCGCCCAATAACAAATAATAGCGGTGGGCGCAGGTGTCCACCCCTAGCGTTTGTGTCCCGGAGGCAAAAAGTCAATTTCTCGAAAGACAATCTCCAGCATTTTACAATACAGCTTCTCTAAGAAGCAAGCACTTGCCTTCGATTATAGAATGTATTAATCGGGCCTAATAGAACTGCTGTTGCAGCACTCACAAAGACCCCTAGATGCAAATCGGGCTTCTAGGTTGATGTTCAGCATACAAAGCAGATGTGATTGCACAACATGGAATCCTTTCTCCAAGCGTGGGACTTGTAAAGATGAGAAAAGATTCTCCGAGAGAAGCCCGGTTCCTATTCCTCTGCGTTCTCGATGCACACAAAAATGTAGAGGGTTTGCTAAAACCTAATCTAACTTGCCAAGGAGACAGGGTAAGAAAATGCATAGAATAAAACCTAAACTACAAAGGTGATGCACCGAGGAATGTTAGACACTTGTTTTGCAAATTTAACACAGACCACATAGATGCAATACAAACACCATGCACAGGAGTAACCAAACCGCAATAAGAGATCAAAATGACAAAGAATGAATACATGAGAGGGTCGAGAGTCAATCACAACACATATATTATTGCTCAAGAGTCGATACAAGACATAGCGGTGGCAAGAGGCAAAAAGATCGGCATTACAACCCATATGGGAGGTTTGAAAGCTCCACAATTTCTCTTACAAGCAAGCAAGGGAAGAAGGGAGGATGCAAAACAAGAATGTCCGACCTAAAGGAGCTCTTCTTTACAATATATATCAAGAAATGAGAGAGGGAAGAGAGAGAGAAATCTAGAATCGCCCCAACCACTTCTTGGTAGCATTTAAAATCATCTCATTATGACAGAAGCGGCGGCGGATCCTAGCAAAACGGTGGGCTGTCTAACAGAGCGGTGAGTCATCGATGAATTAAAGTTGATTGTTGAAGCATTACTTCGTCATCACCACGCAGCGTCGAGACGTTTTCTTAATTTTCTCCTCCAAACTGCACCAAAATGCGAGATTGATCCCGAGAATCATGTAGAGAATTTCAATAGCTTTCCGTTGATATAAAGAACGTGCAAATCCGAGCTTTGGATCGAAAGATACGAAGGTCCAAGATTTAGGGCACAAAAATGCAAAGGGTTTGCTAAAACCTAATCTAACTTGCCAAGGAGACAGGGTAAGAAAATGCATAGAATAAAACCTAAACTACAAAGGTGATGCACCGAGGAATGTTAGACACTTGTTTTGCAAATTTAACACAGACCACATAGATGCAATACAAACACCATGCACAGGTAACCAAACTACAATAAGAGATCAAAATGACAGCAATGAATACATGAGAGGGTCGAGAGTCAATCACAACACATATATTATTGCTCAAGAGTTGATACAATACATTGCAGTGGCCAAGAGGCAAAAAGACTGGCATTACAACCCATATGGGAGGTTTGAAAGCTCCACAATTTCTCTTGCAAGCGAGGGAAGAAGGGAGGATGCAAAACAAGAATGTCCGACCTAAAGGAGCTCTTCTTTACAATATATATCAAGAAATGAGAGAGGGAAGAGAGAGGAAATCCAGAATCTGCCCCAACCACTTCTTGGTAGCATTTAAAATCATCTCATTATGACAGAAGCGGCAGATCCTAGCAAAATGGCGGGTTGTCTAACAGGAGCGGCGAGTTGTCTGCTGCATTAAAGTTGGTTGTTGAAGCATTACTTCTGTCTATCACCATGCGTCAGAGACATTTTCTTAATTTTCTCCCTCTAAACTGCACCAAAATGTGAGATTGATCCTAGAATCATGTAGAGAATTTCAACAACGTTCCGTTGATATAAAGAACGTGCAAATTCGAGCTCTGGATCGAAAGATACGAAGGTCTGAAGATTTAGGGCACAAAAATGCAGAGGGTTTGCTAAAACCTAATCTAACTTGCCAAGGATACGGGGTAAGAAAATGCATAGAATAAAACCTAAACTACAAAGGTGATGCACCGAGGAATGTTAGACACTTGTTTTGCAAATTTAACACAGACCACATAGATGCAATACAAACACCATGCACGTGTAACCAAACTATGATAAGAGATCAAAATGACAAAGAATGATGAATACATGAGAGGGTCGAGAGTCAATCACTTTGCATCCGGGGTGCCGTGAGTCCGCAACAACAGAACAACTTGTTACAAATCGGGACATACCATCTACAATGGTGTTTATTAGGAAGCATCATGGAATGAGAGAAAAACTAGAGCTCTCTCCCCAACACGCTTCTCTTAACGTGTGATCACCAAAAACTCACTCTTAATGTGAAGTCGCCCAAAAACCTCACCATCGAAAGAAGGCATCCAAATCCACCAACATCTCCAAAGCAAAACATGACAATTTTCTATCTCATACTCTCTTACACATCAAGTGCACTCTTTCCTATACACACTTTCTACTTAAACATACATTACTTTGATTTGTCATCTACACAACTTTTACTACTTTCTTTCTCTTCTTTTGCAAGTCCATCCTTATATGCAACAAGAAGCAACTCACATCAACAAGCACAAGCTCCAACAGCACACTACTACACATACGCTTCACCCCTAGGGTCTACTTCCCTTCCTAGTTTCCACGTTTCACATTACGATCACTTCACGCTTCACTTGTCCACTTGGCACACTATCGACTACACTCTTCTCTACAGGATTACAAGGTACACATCTTCTATCTACTTTATGTTATTGAGTATTCACTCAACAACATAAAATGGGGGCAAATGTAGACCCAAAATCTATACACTTTGGTACATTTCTAGGTCCTAAAACATATTAATGTATACATGATTCCTAAGCAAGAAAACTAGTGGTTGATAACTTATTTTGGGTTTTTTTTAATCTATCTCTTCCAATTTTATTGGCCTTGCATATCTTACAACTCTAACTAGAACTTTACTGATTTATCTTTTATGGCCTCGACAATAGTACCCAGTTAAAACACAAGCACCCAGGTGCTCTTGTCCCTCTTGGGCGCTTCTAACCTTCTTTATCTTCTTCTTATTCTTTTGGGTCTCTTTTACTTCTTGGTCACCTTTTAAAACTTTGGGTCAACCTTTCAAATTTATCGATTGTATCAAAAATTCAAACAAGGGAATCATATATATACTTAGTTATTGCTCTCAAATAAGGGGCCAAGCACTAAGCATTATCTACTATCACCTAAGCTTGCATCCAAAGGCACAAGAGCATTAAAAAGCATCCATATAGCACATCCATACAAGGGACAAGGGTTACATCACTCTGCATACACAACATAGGAGGGGAGTTCATTCTATTTCATCTCACACATTTGCATACTTGAAGCATTCTAGATCCAACTTACTATCATAGTAAAACTTGCACAATGGCAACCTAGGGCATCATTACACATACATACACACAAAAATACATGGAGTCGAGATGTAATGCAGCGCTCTATCGCAAAATAACTCTTTGGGTGACCGTCGGAGTCGGTCCTAACTCCCCATTCTCAAGGCCTTCTTTATTAGGTTTGATGAGGTTAGTGGGCATGTGCAACTAGTTATCTATTTTGTAGGTTACATATACGACCAACGACATTGGAGCAAAACTAGAGCAACAAAAGAGGACTAACAACGAAGCTCTTCCAACCCAAAAAGGACACACCCGAGCATTTGAGTGGACATTAGCACCTAGATCAGTCACTAGTGCCCATGCGCTCCTATCCTCTCGTGACCACTTATGTAAAATTCTAAGTTCCAAAACCCTTGGTGAGCCTTGACAACACTCTTTCCAATCTATTCCAGCAATTCCTTAGCTCATATCACTTCCACATCACTCAGAAGTAAGCTAAGCCACCTCCTCTCTCTCTCTTGCTTAGAGTTTCATATCTTTTCTTGTTTACTTGTTTGTGTCTTATAAGTTTTTGTATATGAAAATATCATTGTGACTAATGAAGCCGGAGCGGGAGCGGGAGGATCAAGATTTTCAAAAACCAAATGAGCTGGAACTGTCGCCATGAAGACACAGGGACCCTCAAATCGAAGAGCGACATACGAGGACCCATGTTTGGTACAAGCAGGAGGTAATTTTTCTTTCGCCCCTTCTTGGGCTGATAAGATTTTGGGCCGTAGAATGGAGGTTGTGAATCAGCCTTTGGATTCAAACATTATGTCTGAGGAAAAAGATGGGCTTTTAAGTATTGTTATCCCTGATGGATTAGCAGAAAAAGCTAGATCTAGGATGGAATATGCTTTGGTAGGGAAATTTTATGGTTCAAGACCTAATGTGGAATGGTTTCGGGAATGGGCGAAATGGAAATGGAACCCGAAGGGATCAATGGAAATTGCTTCCTATGTGAATGGATTTTTATTATAAATCTTTCAAACTCAGAGGATTGCAAAAACATATTGGTTGGTGGGCCTTGGTTTATGGGTAGATCAAGTCTTTTGATTCAAAAATGGAACCCAGGGTTTGATCCATTTAAGGAGAAACCAGATGAGTTTCCTGTATGGGTTAAACTTCCTGGTTTACCAATGGAGTTTTGGGAAGAAGAAATCTTAACAACTATTGCAAATGCTATAGGGTCTCTGGTGGTGTTTGATCCAGTTACTAGGGCTAGAACGAGGTTAATGTATGCCCACTTTTGTGTTATTGTTCCTATGGGTAATGGGTTGAGAAAGGAAATACAACTCAAATCAAAGTTTGGTGAATGGATCCAGAAGATAGAGTATGAAGCTTCTCCTTTGTTCTCACGTAAAATGTAGACGGATGGGTCATGAGCAGAGGCAGTGTAAGGAGGGTAAGAAAGGTAAGAAGATTTGGGATAGGAAAGATAAGGGACCTCTACCTAAAGAAGGAAATAGTTTGTTACCTTTAAACAATGTGTCTTTAAATAAGTTCCATTGCTACAAGTAGAGGAGTTGGATGAAGATGTAGAGCAAGAAAATATGAATCTAAAAATGGATTCTCAGGTCAAACAGGGTAATGTTTTGGATGGTGTGGTTCGAGAGGTAGAAGGATCTGGGTCTCAAAACCAAAAGGAAGATTTAAATGAGGAAGGTTTGGGTTTTGGGGATCAACAACCTAGGTCGGAGGGCCTTGATCTGCTTTTATTGGTTAAGTCTACACAGAAAGATTCCTTTTTAAAGGAAGAATAGGATGTGTCTCAGTGGGATAGGATTAAGGAGGGGCTGGAAGAAAAGAGGATAAATACGAGAAGTGCTCAGAAGCAAGATAAAGTTAAAGCAGATTGTGGAAAAATCCTGCAAGGAAAGGAAATACGACAAATAGGGATAAGAGGGAGAAAACAACAACTAAAGAAATAGATTCAAGAAGACAACACTCCATTGAGGAGAGTATTTCACCAAATAAATTAAGATGAAGGTTATTTCCTGGAATATAAGGGGTCTAAATAATCCTAATAAACGAATATTTTATCCTCTTTCAAAAAAAGGAATAAGCCTGATGTTCTTCTGATTCAAGAAACTAAGATGTCTAAAGAAAAAATGAGTGAGGTAAAGAATAAAGTTTGGTTTAGATCTAGAGCTTCAGAGTGTCTCTTTGGTGGGTGCTTCTGGGGGATTGGGAATCTTCTGGAATCAGAAAGATAGAGAAGGAAGTTTGATTTTTCAATCTCAGTATCATGTGGCTATCTTGTTTAGAGAAAAGCAAGATGGGACTGTGTGGATTTGCTCTAATATTTATGCTCCCAACTCTTTGGTAGAAAGAAGGAAACTTTGGTTTGATATTTTTCAGTTTCATGGGTAGTTTAAAGAGAAAAACTGGTTAATATGGGGGATTTTAATACCCCATTGTGTATGGAAGATAAAAAAGGAGGTTTAGGTGCCTACAGTGATAGTATGGGGGATTTTGCTGACTTCATTGCTGACTGTAGCTTGGTTGATATTGAGTTGAAAGGGTCTCCTTTTACTTGGTCGAATAGGAGATTAGGGGAAAATTTGATTCAAATAAAATTGGACAGGTTCCTCATAAATCTTTCTTGGTTACAAGATCTGAATGCATCTTTGGTGGCTTTACCTAGAATTGGGTCTGATCATAGTCCCATTAGCCTTCAAACTGGTTTAAGTAAAGGGGTAAGTGGAAGGCCTTTTCGGTTCTTTAAAATGTGGTTGCAGCATCCTAGTATAGAGGAGGAGATCAGGTTGAGTTGGCAAATTGTTGTCAAAGGTAAACCTATGTTTAGGCTTGTGGCAAAAATTAAAACATGTCAAAACAAGGTTGAAAGTTTGGAACAAAGAAACTTTTGGCAATATTTTGCTCAAAAAATAGAGATTAGTGAAGTATTAAAGAAGGTGGAGGATGAGATTGTTAACAAAGGTCTGAATAAAGAGTTGAGAGATAAGGAGAAATCCCTTTTGACATAATACCATAACTTAGAAGCTAAAGAGGAGGCTTATTGGAAACAAAATTCTCGGGTGTTGTGGCTAAAGGAGGGTGACAAGAACATGAAGTTTTTTCATCTTATAGCTTCAATGCATAAGAGTAGCAATACTATCCGGGAAATTGAAGATGAAAGAGGAGTTAAGTGATCAGGGTGATATTTCACAGGAATTTGTTTTTTTTTTCTCAGTTGCTAGTTGTTGGTAGGGAACCTGAGTTGGGTAAGGAAAGAGACATTGCAAATCTCTTTCAAACTGTTATTTCTCATCAAGATAATATTGAATTGATTAAAATCCCTTCTGCTGAGGAAATATCAACTACTGTTTTTGAGTTGGAAGGGGATAAATCTCCTAGTCTTGATGGCTTCCTGCTGCTATTTTTTTCAAACTTTCGGGAAATTGTTCATAAGGATGTGGAAGAGGCTATTCAAGATTTTTTCAAGAATGGTAAGCTTCTGAAGGAAGTGAATAGTACCTTCATAGCTCTTGTTCCTAAGGTGTCAGGGGCTGAAAAAGTGTCTGATTTTAGACCAATAAGTCTCGTGTAATACGGTCTATAAGATAATAACTAAGATCATCTCTTTAAGAATTAAAGGTTTTTGGAACACTTTATTTCTGAAAATCAGGGAGCTTTTGTGGAAGGAAGACATATTTTGGATAGTGTGATAACTATTCATGAAGTTGTTCATTCAGTGGAAGTTTCAAAAAGGGATGCCATGATGCTTAAAATTGATATGAATAAAGCTTATGATAGAGTATCTTGGAGATTTCTTAAAATAATTCTTGGGAAGTTGGGTTTCCATACTCATTTTATTAACCTAATAATGGAATGCATCTCTACTCGAAATACTCAATTCAGGTAATGGGAAATATGAAGGTTTTTTCTCGTCCGGTAGAGGATTGAGGCAAGGTGATCCACTCTCTCCTTTTCTTTATATCATTGTGGCTTTGAGACTTTGGGCAGACTTTGTGCTGACTACAAATTGAAAAATAAATTGCATGGGTTAGTTATTTCTAATGGTCTAGATCCTATAGCGCTCAACCAATTCATGGATGATACTTTCCTTCTGGGTAAGGCAACTCAAGCGGAAGCTTTGGGTTTTAAGGAGGTCTTGCAGGATTTTGAGGAGGTTATAGGTCAGCTCATTAATTTAAGGAAAAGCTTTGTTCTCTTTTTTAATGTGGATGTTGAAATTCAAAACAAAATAGTGGCGGTTTTGGAGTGTCCTATCCAGGTGTTGCCATGCTTCTATCTTGGAATGCCCTTGTTTAAGGGAAGGATGTAGTTGGAAAGTTGGAACCCCCTGATTTCCAGGTTTCAAAAAAAGTTGGCAACTTGGAAAGGAACTCTGTTATCTCAGGCAGGAAAACTTCAATTGCTTCAGAGTTGCCTTCAGAGTATGGTGGTGTATCTAATGTCCCTATTCAAAATGCCGGCTAAAATTAGACAAATTATAACTCAGATTCAACGAAGGTTCTTATGGTCGGGAACAGAATCTAAAGACAGACTTCCCTTGGTGGCCTGGGAAAAATTCACCCTTCCAAAGTATGTTGGTGGGTTGGGTTTGAAAGATATTAAAAGTATGAACTTAGCCCTTATGGCTAAAATTGGTTGGCTCTGGAGCATGAAGATGGATTATGGGTTAGAATTTTAAAAGCCAAGTATTTATATTTTGATCAAGCCACTTTTGTTTCAAATGGTGCTCTTCTGGATGGTTCCTTTTACGGAATGGTTTGGGAAAATGTAGGGATATTTTGCTGAAAGGTAGTAAATGGTTAATTGAAAATGGTACTAAAATTAGGTTTTGGGAAGATTGGTGGTTACTTGAGGATCCCTTAGTCAATCATGTGCTTTGGAGAGAGATGGCGGCTTATTTTCAGCTGACTGTGGGAACCTTGATTAGAGATTATTGGGAGAGATCTGATTGGGGTTGGGCTTGGAAACATTTGGAGTGGGAAGGTGAGAATAGAGATTATCGGAAAGTATTAGGATTCTGAATACTAATCTGATTGGGTTACATATACATGTGGTTCAGAAAGAGGACGAGTTGGTATGGTCTTTGACTAAGGATGGTAAGTATTCTGTTAAAACAGGGTATGGAATAGCAAGAGATTGTCCCCCTTCTCAACCTTTTTGGAAAAATCTTTGGGATAAGAATCTCATTCCGAAGGTGAATTTGTTTTTGTGGCATGTTATTCAGAATAAAATTTTAACCATTGATAACTTACAGAGGAAAGGTATGATGATCCCTAACTGGTGTGTTTTGTGCAAAAATGATAGTGAATCGGTTCAACATCTTTTTCTTCACTGCCCTTTTCCTGTAGGGTTATGTCTCATGTTATGAAAGTCTTTCAGATTTTGTGGATCTTTCCGAGACTTTTGCTTTGACTGGTATGAGCAATGGAAAAGTCCTTTTGTTTCTCTAAATCTCTCAAAAGCTTGGAGTTTTGTGGTGCCTCATTTTTTATGGGGAATTTGGCTTGAAAGGAACAATCAAATTTTAGGGATAAACAAAAAAGCTCTCTGAGGTTGGGAGTGGTATATTAGGAGCTTTGAGAAATAATCTCTCTATTGTGAAGATTAAAGAGAAAAGTGGGTTTCCTCATCATGAGCAGGAGATTATTCAAGGTTTAGGAATTATTGTAAAGAAAGCTTCTTTGGTGAAGGAGGTGGGTAGAAGAAGTGCTAAATGGGCTAGGCCAATGAAGGATGGATGAAATTAAATTTTGATGGAGCTGCTAAAGGGAGTATCTGGGTTAGCGGCAGTTGGGGGTATTATTAGGAATGATGTGGGTGATCTAGTTTTAGCTTACGTTGAACCTATTGGAAGTAAGTCAAATAACTATGTTGAAGCTTATGCCCTTTTGATAGGGTTGCAATGGGCTATCTCTATGCAAATTAAGAAAATTCAGGTGGAGGGGGATTCTTTATACATTATAAATGTGATGAAGGGCCTAGCTAAACATCATATAAATATAGACTCTATTATAAGGGATGCAAAGTCCATGGTTATTAATTTTGATGTTATTCTTTTTAAACATGTGTTTCGGGAAGCTAACATGTGTGCGGACACGTTGGCTAATTTTGGTGGTCGGATTCATAATGGAAGGTGGTGGCAGGATGAGGTGGAGCTGCCCCAAAGTACAAAGGACGTGATTTATGCTGAAAGACAAATCCGAGTGTGGGAATAGGATTTGTGACATCCGGTAATTATTTCACATTGGGTGAAACCAATCGATCAAATCATTATCTGGTTTATGTTGGGTTGGAGTGATTATTTAAAGTTGCGGATCAAGTTTTTTCGTAGTTTTTTTCATATTTGGTTCAATGGTCTGATAGTGATGGGCGAGCTAGGGTTAGGGTGGAGCCTTCCTCGTCGACTATTTTGGAAAGGGACTCGTTTATTTGGGATCTTTTCAAATAGGGGGTATTTCTTACTTTATTCAGAATCTGAGGGGTGCTTGATGAAATTATTTCATGGGATTTTGCTTTGGCATGGGATAATGGTTTGGTTTCTATGAGGGGGGTGAGATTTCTGGTCTCTGAGGAGCTTATTGGTAGTGTGACCAAGATGGACTGTGGGGGAAG
Organism: Taxus wallichiana var. yunnanensis; assembly: GCA_018340775.1. NCBI lineage: Eukaryota > Viridiplantae > Streptophyta > Pinopsida > Cupressales > Taxaceae > Taxus > Taxus wallichiana. The sequence continues at coordinate 46,134,546 of CM031244.1, read as the reverse complement.
TAAAGTTTTCAAAGACAGTCTCAGCTTCAAGAAGAAGTGCATGTTTTTTTGGAAAGTGATGAAAAGATTTGTTTCATGGAGGACGGTATTGCTCGGAAATCTCTATCGGGGAGGAGGTGGACAGAAGTCTGTTTTTACATCATGAAGTACATAACCTTGGATGGGAGGTATAGGAAGTTGCATTCATGCAAAGACCTAATGCTCTTGAATCATTTTCGAAGAAATAAAAGGATGAGTATCCCCTTTTATTTGTTTAATTCATTGAGTTTGTCGGTTAAAAATTACAAAGAGGAGAAAACAGAGCTCCTTCTACATCAAGGGCTTATTCTGTTGTTGGTTAAATCGGGTAAACCGATTTTGCATCCTAGGGGGTTTGGTACCCATTTGGGGAATGATTGGGAAGATCATATTTCTCTTGTTGATCGAACTAGGTTTCTGAAAATGAAGGAGAGAGCGGCTAAGGAGTTGGATGTGGTGACAACCTTAAAAAACCTTACTGGGAAGTGGACGAGGAAGGCCAGGGGGAAAAAGAATATTGTTTTTATTTTCCTTGCTAGTAAGATGGAGGCCCTTGAGGACACAGATTACTCAAGTCAAGGCCTAGAACCGAATCATTATGGGTCTCGCAATAACAAATGTGGATGTGAAATTTTTAGAGAATAGGGTTGAGACCCTTCAGTGTGGTGGTGGCAGAGGACAAGGGAAAAAAGAGGCAGATGGTTATCAGTTCCTCTGATGATGATGATTTTCATGAGGGTGACATTGGTCCTAGTTCACGGACTAGGGCTAGGGGTGTTTAAGTACTTTTGTTGATCTTATGTTGACCGGTCTTTCCAACTTTGGTTTTTTGTTTTCGTTAGGTTGTTTGTGGGTCAATGTTTTGTTGACTCCAAGTTTTTTTACTGGGGATTTTTTTATAGATACTTTTGTTTAATATGGAGCTTCATTGTAATATCCTTTTATAATGGGCCCTTGGAGCCTCTTTTCCAACTATTATCTATCAAAAAAATTATTACAGAGTTACTCGAAAATAAGTTTTAATCCAATTAATGTGGATGTGAAATTTTTAGAGAATAGGGTTAAGACCCTTCAGGGTATGGTGGCAGGGGACAAAGGAAAAAAGAGGCAGATGGTTATCAGTTCCTCTGATGATGATGATTTTCATGAGGGTGACATTGGTCCTAGTTCGCAGACTAGGGCCAGGGGTGTTTAAGTACTTTTGCTGATCTTATGTTGACCGGTCTTTTCTACTTGCTGGTTTTTTGTTTTCGTTAGGTTGTTTGTGGGTCAATGTTTTGTTGACTCCAGGTTTTTTTTTGGGGTTTTTTTATAGATACTTTTGTTTAATATGGAGCTTCATTGTAATATCCTTTTGTAATGGGCCCTTGGAGCCTCTTTTCCAACTATTATCTATAAAAAAAATTATTACAAGATAGTTACTCGAAAATAAGTTTTAATCCAATTTAGATTAAATCGGTTGCACGTCATTTCTTTAATGACCCATTTCTCAAGAGTCATTTTTCAAGATCAAATGACTACAACACTTTAATATTGTCAGTCATTCCTTTAATGACCCAATTCTCAATAGTAACATAATCTTCAAACTATGAGACAAAACAAAAAGTGGTGTAACAAAAAGAACTTCAAATACCTATTCTTGTGGGAGCCTTCTTAATCGATTTAGGAGATTAGGAACCAAAACTATTTTTGATAAACATATGCCTAAACTATTCTTTGAATGTGCAAACCATGATCCAAAAGCAATATGAACAAGCTAACTTGAAAACAATTATTTAATCTTGCTGCTTACAACATCATTCGTGATGAAATCTAAACATAATTTCACCAAAAACAAATTCCCACAAGAGCCAAAAACCCTTTAAAGCATCATACTTAGAAGAGATGAAAAGAAAAGAGAAAAGATAAAAGATTGTGTTTTTGGTGTGTGTCGTCAATTGAGTCTCAACGCAAGTTCAACCAATAAGCCTTTCAAGATTTGCTACAACTTGATGAAAATTGGTAAAACTTGTTGCCTTTGAGCGTATATGTAACAATTCAAACAAATTTCACAACATAAAACTTGGAAAATTTAGAACTTGGCCTCTATGACCAACAATACAAGTGAATGACTTTCACTAGTCTTCATTGGGTCATGTGACTATGTCACATGAGTCGCGTGCCATGGTAGCATTGCAATAGATGTCTACTCAATATATTCTAAACAAAGTTTGGTTTTAGTAAGAGCTTTAACCATTCTACAATTATTGACCCTCAAAGAAATGTAAAAGCTTTAGTTTATATCCACACTCCAAGATATTGAAAGAAAATGCAAACAATGGGTTTCACTTGAGAATCGCTTTTGAAACCACACCACATGACATTTTCCGAAAATGAAGATGGAGCACATAAGCATCAAAAGGAGATGTTTGTAACCTACAAATGAGTATACCTTTTTTTTATGTACAAGGCATTCATTCACATTGAAAATAGGTAGGAAAAACATAACCCATCCACAAGTGCAAAACATATTCTACCTAGACTAAACATCAATTATTGTTAAGATTTGAGTTTTTCATGCAAGTATAATGTCTTCTAGTTTTCTTTTCTATTGGAAGGGGGAGACATGAAAACCACACTATCACTACTTAGGAAGTGAATCCCCTAATAACATTTTGGAGGGCTCTAGTTAGGAAGAAAATCCCCTGATAATGTTTTGGAAGGCTGCTAACTTGTCAACAAAATCACATGTATTGTTAGAACATAAAATAAAAACCAACTTGCTGCATTTTCTAATGACAACAAAGACAACTTAATAATAAAGGAGAATCTTGTTACCTATATTGTTAAATCTTGTGAGGGACCTTATCAATTACTACACCAAGGCAAGGACTTCATATGTCAAAAATATGACTAACACACGTATCTTAGATAAATCTATGTAAAAGTCACCAAGGGATATCATTCTCGAGGTGTCTATGTTGGATTTAACAAATAAGTGCAATATGTGCCTCGAGCATGATAACCTCTCGACATCTTTTACATAGATTTATCTAAGATAGGTATGCTAGTTATATGATTTAACTTATATTCTTCCTTGTTTAGTGATTATAAGAAGTGAAGATGTCATTTATTTTTAATTAATATTTTCATACATATATATTTGAAAAATGTCAATAGATATCAATTTCAAGACTCTTAATTTGGATTTTACACATCACATTGATTAATAATTTCATTATATTCTTTTCATATTTCTCAGGCACTGGTGATTTAAAAAAACCTTCCCAAACAAAAGGGCCCCAAATTCTACCGTATAACCAAGATATTACTATTCTTTGAATGCCTTCTTAAAGTCAAATAGTGAAAAATAAAAGTAAACATCAAATTTATGGTCGAAAGTATCTTGTCATAGTCAAATAGAATGAATGAAAAATTTAAAATAAAAAATGAATGCAGAATAGCAAATACCCACCAACCCGAAGCTTTGAGAAGCAAAGCTCTAACACAAGTGAGTGCCACCGATCAACGCATGTTGCAAGTAAATCACGAGAATTGAACCCGCGACCTCGACCACCTAAAACAACAACCAACACCGAATGAGCCAACCCCAAGGGGCTTTTGGCAATGCATTTTACATTGGCAAAAATTGTTCATCTATGAATCTCAAATTCCATATTCTCTTGTGTTTTAAATAAATACTTAACAAAATTCGCATTCAATACATTGATTCCATTTCCTAAGTTGCTTTTTGAACATATTTCATTTTGTCGAGAGACTGCTAGTTTATTTACGAGTTATTAGGGTTTGATTTATCTCCTTATTTATTTGTTTGTTCTTTACATTTTACCGTATTTTCAATATTTTAAGTTTATTTTAAATATATTCATTACCAATCTTAAAATGTCAAATAAAACAACTATATCAAACATTAGTCGATAGTCAAAAGGCTTTTAATATTTTGAATATCAAACGTCGGTCACCTGTCAAAATGGACGTCAAATTTAATGTCAAGAATAAAAGTGAACCACGCATGCCATTACAGCCCTGGCTGCCATTGTAGAACACCTATTAGCATAACTATCGGCATAATTACTGATATGTTAAAGAAATGGATTATATACCAGTTATATAACTGACAGAAATTCGTAGTAGAGTGAGCGAGATTTTTGTCATTCTAAAGTAGCAATTTTGCAGACCATCTTGACAATCGTAAATGAAATTTGAGCCAGATATGCTGTCATTACAAATTTTTATGACTTTTGTCTATATTTGACCAACTAACGACCATTTTATTTTACAGGCTTGTTGTAGGAAATTCAGAACCTACTCAGACATCCAATTACAAGAAAGCTCGTCAGTTGCTTGTATGATAGATAAAGCATGGCCCCATATGTAGAACTTAGTTCAATCTATACAAACCTTTCAGTCCACACCAAGTTTGTTTCCAGTTATTACTTGAGCAACGGTGTAATCAGCTTGGTTACGAGGACAAGCATGCTCTTCTTCACATCCTGAACTCAAAATTATACATCTTCCAGTATTACAAAAACATAACATATGGTTTGCGGAGTCGGGAACAGATTCGAGTAGAAATTTATATCAAGGTGCTATTTCTCTATTAAAAGGTACATGCAGGGAAAACTCAGTCTCTTGGGATTGGTGCCAGGTATTACAGTACTACCTCGAAAGAAGCTTATGTGATTTATAGTGTAACATATTGATAAATGTTATGTGCAATTTTCCCAGACTAATTATTAGGCTTATCATATTAAAACCCTGTTCTCTGACATGGATCATTGTTCACCTCAGAAATTTCCACCATAAAAATTAATATTATAATTGGAGCCTGAATTTGTTCCTTAAAAGTTAAGACCGAGATAATAAAGAACTAGGGAAAGAAAACAAACAATCGCACTATTTGTATATCCACATTTTCTATGCCAAAATTATGATCAGAAGGGGTTGAACACAATTGTTATTTTCTTTGATACAGATGAGGAATATATATAAGCTACAAGTACAATACATACCAAACATTTAGCCATCAGTTTGCAGAGCCAACCGACATTTCACCCAAGCAAACAAATTACTAAAATGATAAAGTTGAGACCGAGAGTAGATCTTCCACACATCGCTGGGAAGGTCTTCTAGTATATTCAGTAGGACCTGTTAGAAAAACATAAATTTTGTGAGAAAAAATGAGATTTGGTGGCTGAAAACAGACATTGAAATGGGATGAAAATAAAAAAAAAAAAAATGAGTTACTTACCAGCATACGCATTGAACATTTTGTAGGGCTACTTGACAAACTCGCCCAACAAATTTGCCGGATTTGACATTTTTTTTATTTTCCGAGATATTTTCCATGATTTAATGATTTTTTTTTTTGGCAAGTTCTAACAACTCGCATTGAAATGCATCACTGCTGCCCTTCTACAGGAAATTATAATAAAAATTAATGCAATTGAGAGGATTTTAGAAAGCTTTCACAATTCATAAACCATTTGTCTGATGATTCGTTGACTAATTGAATTTCTGAATAAATACAACTGTATAATGTTGAATACCGATACCAAACTAGAACAGGCCATTCATGCAACTCTACGGATGGAGCAATCCTTCAAATTATCATGTCATTTCTAAAGATGCATTTCAGCTAAGGGTGTGATTAAATAGGCCATGGATAAATAGCCTTATATTATCGGGCATGCAGATGATCGAGATTTCAATTTGAAGTTGCCCATGTACCAGGTTTAGTTGATGCTATATGGTTCTTTTCATAATATAAAACAGTCTTCACTATGCAGCCAACATTGCAAATGCCCTAAAATTGTACTGCTTTTGAAAATGAACGAGTTGTTAAATCCTGTGAGCAGGAAACATTTAACTCCAAAACAAAAGAAATGTGTTAGTAAAGAGCTCTTATATTTTTGGCAGGATGATGAAAAGAAAGTTCCAGATAACCCATCTGAAGGAAACATGTGATTCAATGAATATGTTATTCTACAACTTGAGTGTTAGAGAAGCGAGGATCTCTTCGTTTGGGGTAACCAGCTGGCTCTGGAGTTTGTGCCCTGAAATTGGCTTCTGCTGTTCTATAATTTGGGTCAGCTGCATTGGCTCTATATGAAATAGCCCCACCTGCGCCTCCATACCCAGCAGGCTGAGGTGAAGTATATCTAGAAGGAGACACATACCTTCTTGTTGAGCCTCTCAGGTCGCTATCCCTAAGCTCTCTCACCTCAGACCTTGCAACGTTCTCGTACCCACTTGATGAGCTGCCACTGCCAATGCTCCCTCCTCCTCCTCCTGCCATTGTGTTGAAAGGATCGTCAGACCCCAAATCGCAAACGCCTCTCTTTTCTTCCCAAACAAGTGCCACGCACCGATCAAAAACACAACAAATACTAACACAGGGCTGCTCCACAGCATGGCATTGAATTCTGCCTTATACACGGGAAGGTTTGACCTGTACATCCCCACGTAACCATCGCCCAAGCCAAGCACAACAAGCCTGTCTCTGTTGCAGGCAATGAGGGGCTCCCTCACACTAGCCCTTGAGTCTTCTTTGGCCAAAATAAGAGGGGTATCGGCAAAGGCTGATATGATCTCATCCAGAGAAGCATAAAACAAAGGTCTAGGCCCCCTAGTCTCAAATAGGGCTGGGTAGTAATATTATAAACAAACACCTTGTCGGGCGTGCCCACGAGCAAATAGCCCTTAATCGCCTGGACTACAAGAGAGCCGTCAATCTCAGACTTCCTCTTAGCCCGAACCCTGCACTCAAAATTCAAAACATCCCCAACAGCACAACATGAATCAAATCGCCTTCAGACGTGAAGCCATACCCTTTGGACCGCTCCACTGCGTCAAAAACGTAAGTGACGACTCGAGACCCGTTAAGCCCGTCGCATTCACCCCTCCGAACAGTCATGCTGCGCAAGTCCAGCGACCCGGCTCCGGTCTCAGTTAAAAACAGCAGCCTCTGCTTTAGGAATGCAAGCGGCCTGCTGCCCGACGACTCCGCCACGCCGTAGAGCGTTCCGTTCTCGCGGAAGACGTGGATTCTGCCCCGCCCATTGACGCCAAGGATGTAACGCATCCTGCCCACCTGGTGCAGTTCAAGGCCAGTGACGCCTACGCCTTGGTACACGGCGCCACCAGTACCACTGGCAGAGAGGGCACGCACGTGCTCCATGGCGAGGACGTGCCAGTCCTCCCCATGCACAGCCTGCGTGATATCCCAGAGCCTGTGAAGCAGAACGGCCCCGTCGGCGTGGCCCGTGACGAGCAGGGTTTCGTTTTTGAGAAGGGAAGTGTAGGAGAGCATGGCCGTGACGGGCGCGTGAGAGAGCGTAAACAAGTCGACGAGAAGGTCACCGTGGGCTAGAAAGACGTAGACGCGCCCCTGCTCGTCGCCCACCGCCACATACTTGCTCACGCCCTCCTCGTCTTCCTGTGGGAGAACGTTCAAGCACGTCACCTTCGTCTCCAATTTCACGCCCGACAGAAACTGGAATCGCTCCCTCCATGCCGGCTTGTATTTCGACACCGTCACGCCCTTCCCCTTCTCCTGCCCTCTTCATATTCTTCTGCCATTTCCTCCACCACTTGCCTCGGGTTTTCCTGAAAGAATTCATTCTCTATTTCCGGCGCTCGATTAGCGCGGCTGGGGTCAGGTTCGACTGTCGGCGATGCCGCGAGATTGTTCACGGTGTGCTCCACAACTCGGACAAGGGTTTGGAGCTTCTGAAGATAGAATTCTTGTTTTAGTAGCAGGTTTCTAAGGTCAACAACGATCTGGTCTGCCGTATCCGAGGGGGTTTCGTAGGGTCTTCCTCAGTTTGGGGATAACTAGGGTTTTCAGTTCGCGCAGAAGAAGAAAATTCAAAGATGGAGAAGAGGAGAAAGAGTAAGATGGGGAGGAGAGGGAACCAAGCTTTAAAGGATAGCATGAGCAGGCGCATGTTCGATCCCGGGCGAAGCCGATCGCCATGTATTCTGTCTTGTAATAATGTTATATTCTGATTTTGCTTTCCTGGTTGAAATGGTATCATGGGTTCTTTTTCGGCTCTACCTCTCACAGGTCGTTTCGTTTTAAAATAGAAATGACGTCATTTTATATGCTAGCGGTGGCATCATATTTCATCGCTTTTTCCTCTCGGCTTTCAAGCAGAGACGATTTCAGAAATCAAAAGCAGGTACACAACCAAAGAGACCACGAGAGAGCTACCCTTCACTTAGAAGGCCATCAGCAGCAATTGGGATCGAAGCCATGACCTGCTTAGTCATAGCGCATAGTCCCCACCAATCCAGCTACCCTTTGTTGGCTGCTTGAACATGATTTGGTTTGATCTTATTTAAAAACACAATACACCACCGATGTGACCACAGACACGCGGGACCCACCAAGGCATGTGCATGCATGGCATCATGTGTTTTGATGGGTCGCGCACCCATCCATAGATGCAATATGAGTGAAGGGTAGCCGTTGGTTATTTATACACCCTTCTAAAAAACAAGTCATAGATTATGAGACGATACATTTGTAGTTTAAATACTAGCACTTGTGCTTTGAAAGGAGGTGTAACTAATGGTTACACATATGAGAGGTGTGAGAGTTTCTATGTTCCTAGAATCCATGAAATTTGAGAGAAGATTTTTAGGATTTAATTGTGTTAAGTTTTTAATCAATGTGTTTGAATCATAGACCATGATTCATCATGAGGAAAAAAATTAAAGATCTTGATTTTTTCTTGATGATGAATCATGGTCGTTGATTCAAAATGCTTCAATTAAAAACTTGATACAATTAAATCATAAAGCAAGAGAAGGAAGGTCAAGCAAGCAAACATATTCATTTTGTAACCAATCAACAATTACGTTAAAGGGCACTTCCATTGCATGCATCACCATTATTGGCATAAGAAACATGATATATTGGGGTGTATATATTATCATGGGACCAAGCCCATAACCCAATAAGGGATTATTTTGACTATATGTGGATTTTTAGAGTCATAAAGAAGCAATTCCATGATGTACCAAGAGGCATATCCAACTTGGGTAAAGAAGGCAACAAACATACTTAACTCGTAACCAATCAAAAAGTGTGTTAGTGAGAAGGCACTTCCATTGCGGCGTCGCCCAATTCAAGGAATGCATGTAATTTGGAACCTCCATTTGAGAGAGGTTATAATAAGTGAAGATTTTGCATGTGTCTTACTAAGGACTATAGTTTGGTGTTTTGGTGTGGACTTACATTTACAAGTTAATTGACTCGAGATCAAATGTCAACGAGAAATGGCATGTCTATGCCAAACAAGATTAAATATATGTTTGATAGAGGCTATAACAAGTCAAAAAAATGTAAATTCCTTACCAAGTACCTTAGATTTGGTGTTAAGATGTCAAAAATTAAGTGCCTTAACAAATACCCTAGTTTGATGTTTTCGTTTGAGAGAGGCTATAACAAATCAAAAATTTGGTAAGTTCATTACCAAACACCCTTACAAGATTGCATTGAAAAAATGAGATTCTATTATCTAGGGAAACCGAGGTTGGATGGGCACCTTTAGCACTACAGACGTAACTACACCGAGATATTACCATGATGCTTTCAAAATGCATAGTTCCAATGCTCTGTCAAACTTTCATATGTTCTGTGTAGCCAGTGAGACGATTCAAGGAATATTGATGTAAAGCCCCTTCATTCCTAATCTAGAAAGATACGAGAGATAAGGTAGAAGTGGGTAGTGTTGTAATTTGATTACAAAATTAAAAATTATATGGTGTCATTTGTCCGCAAAATTTTAAATTCCAATATTTTTTTGAAAATCAAGATCATTGTGTTTTGATAGAAGATACCTAAAAATATCAACTTCCTCCACCTCTTCAAATTTATTTATACTTATTGTATTCTTTTGGTTGGGGGTATATGCACTTAATTTTGTTTATATTTGATCAATTTCACTATAGTGCATAGTAGAGCATCAAAATGGATTCAACCCACAAAACTTCATACATTACCAATTGGGAAAATCCTCTTATTAACTTTGACATTGACAAGAAAGTGCAAGGGAACAACCTTAACTCCGTGCTAAAAAAATACATCTAATAGAGGAAGATAGACCATTGGCGACTCTATGTAGCTTTCAAAACATCCTTACGAGTACAAGCATTTACAAAAGGGTGATTTGGAAGATCACAATGACCGTTGGCATGTAAACTAAGAAAATGGACAAAGATTGCAACTACAACATCCGACAAGAATCCCCTTTCCATTATGCTTTAATGGATGTTTGTTCCTTATTGTCAATCTCTTAATTTGGCACACTCAGAGAGGATCTTTGGAAAGGTATGGCTAGTACCTAACACACCCCCATTCGCTTTCAAACAAAAAAATGGATCCCTCTGATTTTAATGAGTCATAAATTGAGTTTTGAGCTCCAAATTGCATTACATAAAGTATATAATACTTGGAAATGATTTGAAACCTTTGAACAAGTGTTAAACAACCCTAACTTTGCTTAGAAAGCCTTTAATATTCATCTTCAAGCAAAACATGAGAGGCGTCGGTTTATCAAGTGGAAATAACAGAGTTAAAATAGTTTTCACAAGTTATAATGCTTCAAAGTTTGATTCTTGTTTTAATGACCAAGGTTCATGGTTGCTTTTAGTGTATATCATGTGTATAGATAGAAAAGGGAAGAAAATATAGGACTTAGCCATTTTTTGAAGTCAAGACGGGCTCGATACATGCATTTAATGGTTTGTTTTAAGTTTATTATTATTTTTAAATCGTTCATTGTTTAAGTTTTATGGCAGGGTGAAACTTGCACTAATTTGAGACAATTGTCCCTATCATACACATATCTTAAATCATCTTACGGGAAAATATTTTTCCAAAGCCAAAGTCCCTAAGAACTCGAGAGCTCAAGATGAGCACATTTGGCATGGATGCTTTGAGGACTTCAAAGTTACGGAAAATATTTTTCCAAGGCCAAAGTCTCCTAACTCTTACCAAATTCCCGAGAACCCAAGAGTCTAAGATGAGCACATTTATCACATACACTAAGGATTTCAAAGTTACGGTGAAAATAGCCCAAAAGCTCGAGAGTTTTGAGATCCCGAGATTTAAAGATCGATACATGTATTTTCACCTTGGAGCCTTATGGTCCCGAAAGTTTCACAAAAGTAAAATCAAAGGGATGAGGAGGAACTTGAAAATCTCAAAAACATGAAACCACGACGAAAATCCATGTGGACCAATTCATGTGCCTTTGATTTGCAAAGGCATAAATTCAAAAAGGTACTTCAAACAAGCAGACCATGAGATCTCGAGATTCATGGATTTGAATACATAGATTAAAGTTGATTCATGCATGTATTTAAAGCTCGTGTAACTTATGGAGAATGAGTAAACATATTTAGGACACATGGTGGAGATCAATTAAACTTGAGAGTAGCTTAAAATTGATGGTCTAGCCTAGCATAAAAAATAACTCGTAGAGGTGTCACACAAACACGAATCAAATTTTATTTTTTGATCGTATCTCCTATCTTAGACCTCCATTTTGCATGAGATTAGAACCATTAGGAACCTAATTCAAAGGGCTTTGATTTTATCAAAGTCTCATGGTAAATGGTGGAGAGAACTGCAATATTTTAAGAAAAAGTCTCGGGGTTATTTCTGCTACATTTTTACATCCACTTATTCCCAAATCGAGTTACATATGCTTCTTGAGTGATATACTAGCTTGTAAACATGCCTTTGGATCAAATATTCTCTTCTTGAACCCACCGTAACACAAAGGAGATAAACACACTTTGGATCAAAAATAAGTTGTTATGGTGGTCCCAAGCACTATCATGATCTATAAATTTAAATATCACTTTAAATTTCACTCTTCTCCCTAATTCCATGGGAAATTTGATTCTATCTCAAAGATCAACAATAAAAAAAAAAATTCTCACCCATGGTGGTGTGTCATCATATATTATTGTATAAACACTAGAATATGATTTGGAAAAGTGGTTTTGAGTTTATAGAGGCTTAATATGTGATCTTTGGCGCTTACCCTTTGATTGGTCTCCCTCTTTTCAATATTTTTGAAGTTTCAAAGCTTGTAAAGGAGGTGGCTAGACTCCTTTTCCTATAAATCCCAAACTATATTGCAAATTTTATCTTGGCAATAACAAATCAATATAGAGAGAGGATTTGGAGCTCTACACATTTTTCTAAGTTCAAATTGTTTTGATTATTGATTTTTGTCTAGATGCCTAGGTAAGGAGTCTATTTTAGTTATTAAGTAAAATTTGCACCTCTGATATTTAAGTTTAAATTCGTAGAGCAAATAGATTGAGCTTAGCTAATCTAATTTCATGAGTTATTGTTATTAATACTTAGTTTCTTAGATGTGTCAATGCATTCTTAGTTGTTGAGTGTTTGGAGATAGTGATAAATGGGTATTGCTCTATATTTTGTGTCCGAATTCCCCTTAAATGATTGCTAGAGTTAATATAGGAATGAGTAAAAACTATTTATGGTTATATCTGGTTTTGTGAGATTTAATTGACTTCAAGGTGCTTAATATGCTTAGTAACTAGAAAAAAGAGCCTAGTTCCCTTTTCTGCCTTCCCTCTCCCTCTCTTTTGAGTTTATTTTTATGAGATCTAACCCTTTTAAACCATTATAAATATCATAAGGACCAGGCTTAGCGCAAATCAAAGTTATTCAAATCCTAAAATACATAGTTTAGATGGCGGTTTTCCCAAATACGCTAGCCCTCTTCTTGTTAACATCAAGTCACATAGCCTCCATCTGAAGTTATATGTCTCGAGTGTCCCATACATTGAACCCATATTTCTAGAGAGGGTTCCAAAATGAGTGAGGTTTCAAATCCTCTTTTTTATGTTTTCCAAATGACATAAAACTCTTTTCGACACTAAAATGGCACTAAAAGCGAGGCCTCATACTACAATTTCCATTTTGCTTGATGATCAATGTGCTTAGATCTAGTTTTAGTCTTAGTTTATTTCTCAAACCCATTTAATTTTTGTAAATTGGTATTTGGATTTTGTTTATTGAGTTTAATTTTAGTTTATATCCCTAAGTCTATTATATTGTGTGGTTTAACTTATAGCTTGTTGGTAATCTATCCATTAAAGAGAATAAACTTGGATCATCATAGACTATCTTAAGCTAGATTTATAGCCTCTCCTCACAAGGTCTAAATCTTATTCTAAGATTTTACTTCAACCTCTATCACTTCATAAGAATACCAGGTCAAATAAGGGAAAAATAAAAAGGATCCAGGTTAGTTCCTAGTTCTCTAACATTTGTCCCCCCAATCACTTTCCTTCTTCCCTACACACTACCTCAAATGGCTCAACCCGATTGGTTAGGAATTATTGCACTTGTTATCCTTGGAGGTATACATGATCTTCATAAAAATGTAGAGAGGTTTTACCCACATATAAGCATTATGGTGGTAGAACTACAAAAGAGCATGCCACTTCTTTCGAATATGCGTTAAGGGTCATGAATGTGAGACATGAAGATGTTGCGTGTATGTTATTTTACCTTACTTTTCAAGATGCTCCATACAACTATTTTATTAAATTTAACTTGTGATTCATTATTAGTTGGGAAATTTTTTACGAAACATTTTTAGCACAATTTGGATAGGTTATTGATCCAAGTGTTTTGTATCGTGGTTTTCCAATGTCAAGAGGGAAAATAATGAGCCTATTATAACTTTCAAATCTATATTTCAACATGTGCTAGGAAGAGTTACCCCACTATATAAGCCTATTGATAACCTAGCCATAGAATTGTATAATATTTCCTTGAATCCCTTCACTTCCATACTTTTGGAATATCCAATGTCACTACTCTCACAATGACCTATCGCAGAATCCCTCACTATTGATATACACTACACTCCCAAGGGGAAAACACTAATATCATTCTAGTGGTTTTCCATAACACCCCAAATCTAAACTAGACATTTGCTCCAAATTAGTTGCCTTTGTGCATTGAAGCTTGCGTAATCATAACACAACCTTAGTCCTAGTAGTAAACCATACTCAAACACTCCCTACAAACTCAAACCATGTTGTATTGGAAGGGATGAAAAGATGATGCAGAAACTCAACAATAACTTTGTCGGTTTACAAATAAAGATAGGGAGTAATGAAAACCAACCTAGGGTTATGTTTATCAAAGGTACAACCATCTTTGGACAATTTATAACCAATATTCACTTATTGGTAACATTAAGAATGTTGTGATGAAAAATTTATTTCAATATTTACAATTTTAGATTTCATTTACATTTTATTTAAATTTCAATTATTTATCATGAACATTGAATACACTCAGTGTGTAGCAGGTTTCATCATGGAGCATGGCAACACCAAGTCAATTGAATCTTTCTATTAAAAATTTTCATACAATACTCTAAACTCTCATTCGTTCTATATTTAACCTGAATGAGAATGGTCTGCTTCCCATTTTATGCATTCTCATATAACTATCTTCCTCATTGAACCTTGTATATTGCATGAATTTGTAGAATGGACATATGTATGTTCTAATCATGTGTTATAATATGAGAATGGACATCTACCCATTCTATTCATTCTCATACAACCATCCTTCTCATTCCTTCTATATTTCCTAAATGTTCGAATGGACATATCCCTATTCTAATAATTTCCTATAATATGAGAATGGGAATCTTCCCATTCTATTCATTTTGATTCCTTCCAAATTGCCTTATCAAAATGGACATCTTCCCATTCTATTCATTCTCATATAACCATCCTTCCCATTCCTTCTATATTACTTGAAAGTTGAGAATGGACATATGCCCATTCTAATCATATCTTTTAATATGAGAATGGACATCTTCCCGTCTATCCATTCTCATACAATCATCTTTCTCATTCCTTCTATATTGCCTATAATATGAGAATGGACAATTGCAGATTCTATTCATTCTCATACAACCATCTTCCTCATTCCTTCTATGTTTCTTGAATGTCTAGAATGGACATATGCACATTCTAATCATATCATATAATATGAGAATGGACATCTTCCCACTCTATTCATTGTCATTCCTTCCAAATTGTCTTTATCGAATGGACATCTTCCTATTCTATTCATTCTCATATAACTATCCTTCTATATTACCTCAATGTTTAGAATGGACATATGCCTATTATAATCATTTCCTATAATATGAGAATGGGCATGTGCCCATTCTATTAATTTTTTCATACAATCATCTAAATTTTCATTCCTTCCATATATTTAGTTTAAGCTTATATTATTTTTGAAAAATTAATATGATGCAAATATATTTCAAAATTTAATATCTTTGCAAAATTAAATATACTTGAAAATTTAAATATAGTACTTCCAAATAAAATATAATACCATTTAAATTTCCATAAAATATTACTAATTTACAATTAAATATACTTCAAATTTAACAATTTTATGAAATTAGTAATCAATATATTTGTAATTTAATGAATTAATTACTAAATAATATCTAGTACTACTAAGTATTATTAATAATATCTAGTACTACTAAGTATTATTAATAAGTATTTCATAAAATTGTTAATTTTATAGTATAATTATAATTTTTCATACAACCATCTAAATTCTCATTCATTCTCATTCCTTCCATATATTTAGTTCAAGCTTATATTATTTTTGAAAAAAATAATATAATGCAAATTAAATACATTGCAAATTTAACATTTTATGAAATTAGTAATCAATATATTTGTAATTAAATGAATTAATTATTAATAATATCTAGTACTACTAAGAAGTATTTCATAAAGTTGTTAATTTTACAATATAATTATAAATTAGTAATGTATCCTAGAAATATAAAAGGTATTATATTTTACTTTACATATTCATTAATTACATATAAAAATTTACATTCCTATTTATCAGGTATTCAATACGCTATCTAGCTTCGACGATTGATTATTAATAGAAGACAAATATCTCAAATTGATTGACATTTCATTTTCGGTGGTACATATTAATGAATCGAGTATTTCAAATTTTTGAAGCTAATTTGTTTACGTAGCTTTGCAACATTTATTAAGGGTCGATTTTCAAATTTAATTTTTTTGTGTTTTCGTTTTGGGCTACATTTGTTAGTCTATGAGTACAATATATAATTTGTTTTTTGAATGATTCTAGTTTCGTTTCTTATTTTTCTTACGATTAGGTGTTGGAGGTCCAACACAATATATATATTCTTTCATTTATCGATTCTCTATTAATTAATTGGGTTCTTATATATCTAATAATTAATTGGGAATGGTGATAAGGAGAAACTTTCCAATTCTATTGAATGATCTTGTTAACTATTTTACAGGCCATAGGAAAATAAATAAGAGGATAGATATTTGGAATTCAATTAGAGAAAGAGACGCGAATGAAATATTTACATAAAAGGAGATGAAAACACGACAATTGAAGAGAAATAGATACATACGTGATGATTCTGAGATAAAACAATTGTTATAGTTGTTGAACACATATACATGTACTTATCAAAATTCCGTAATCTCATTAAAACTAAAAACAATAGACTTATTTTTATTTGTTTGCACTTTTCAAGGTGAATCATTTAAAGAAAATAACAACGTTTGTAATCTGTAACTTCATTTGAAAAAAATTCTAGTTCAAGGTTTTTATTTTCATTAGAAATGTAGAGAAAATGAAGCTATATATGTTTTGAAAAAACTTGGAATGTAATTCACCTCATAGATGTATGATTTATCCATGCAATATAATCTTCTCGTGAATCGTATCCTCCCCTGCACCTATATCTTTGCATGCAACTGTAACCTCATCTAAATATTTTCTGTCAGAAACCGGTCATAAGAGAACAAAAAAATTAAACTTAAATCATTAAAAAAACAAATTATATAATGTACTCATAGATTAACAAATTTCGCCCAAAACAAAAATGTCAAAATTTTAAAATTTTTAAAATAAACCCATAATAAATGCTACTCAACTACCGCAAAATGAATTAACTTCAAAAATTTGAAATACATGATAATAGTTGTCATCAAAAATGAATTGTCAACCGATTTGAGATATTTGACTTCCATTAATAATTGTTGCCGAAAATAAATAACACGTATTAAAACCTAATAAATAGGAATGTAAATTTAATCCCGTTTAGTTTACCCTAGCGGTGGGGAATGTGGGCTATATGTGGGAGGTCTCGGGGTCCATTCCTCGAGCCGCCACCTCTATAGCTTGTGTCGTTACTTGGCTAGGCAGTTCCAAGTGGGTCAGTTGCTTCGGTGGTGGAGGTGGTCTCTCGACGTGGTGTCAAGCTGACTTGGTGTTCAATGTGACGGGGGTCGGGGTCAAGCATGAATCCTATGTTCAATGTGACGAGGCATGTCTGGCATTGCGGCATGAGAGTTATCCCAAAACCACTTTTAGCCCTGTCCGGTTTACCCTAGCGGTGGGGAATGTGGGCTATATGTGGGAGGTCTCGGGGTCCATTCCCAAGCTAGCCACCTCTATAGCTTGTCGTTACTCAGCTAGGCAGTTCCAGGCGGGTCAGCTGCTTCGGTGGTGGAGGTGGTCTCTCGACGTGGTGCCAAGCCAACTCGGTGTTCAATGCGACGGGGGTCGGGGTCAGGCACGAATCCTGTGTTCAATGTGACGAGGCATGTCTGGCATTGCGGCACGAGAGTTATCCCAAAACCACTTTTGTCGATGGGGTGGGAGTGGTGCGGTCAAGTCACATGGTTGTGTGCTTGCCCACCTAGTTTCAAATCCCCCGAGGCACGATCCTCCTCGGAGGTGGTTTCGCCACTAGAGGCGGCATCTCTCCTCGTGGCCGACACCGCCGATTACTCCTCACTATTGATGCTGGTGGTTGCTCCTCTCGTTGTCGACGCCTGGTGACTCCTTCTCCTCTCGCCGCACGCCGGTGGCTGCTCCACTCACTTTTGCTGCTCCTCTCACCGTGGTTGTGGTTGGTCCTCTCACCGCTTGACACTTGTGGCTGCTTCGCTTATTGCTGATCCTAGTGGCTGCTCCTCTCGCTACCGATGTTGGTGGCTATTCTAATAGTTGTCCCACTAGTCGGTCATTGTCGATGGTCGCTGCATCTTCACTTTAGTTTCATGGTTGCTTCAATTGGGTTCCTAACAAGAATAGTCCCCTTCATTGTAACCGGGTTTGGATCCTCTCAAAATCCTCACGTGTATAAAGATGTGGGTCCTTCCAAACACCCTCAATTTACCCTTAATCCAAAAAAAAATATGAATGTAAATTTCTATATATAATTAATAAATATGTAAAGTAAAATATAATACCTTTTAAATTTCTAGAAAACATTACTAATTTATAAGTATAATGTAAAATTAAAAACTTTATGGAATACTTATTAATAATAAGTTTAGTAGTAGTAGATATTATTAATAATACTAATAATATTTTTTAATTATTGGCAAATAGTTTTTGAAAGGGACTATACCCTTGAATACAAAAGAAGGCCCGAGAGCCGGAATAAGACTAATAATACTAATAATATTACAAACACATTGATTACTAATTACCTAATAAAGGGGTTGGACTCAAAAGTGAAAATTGCAGAGTTCCTCTTCTTAGGAGGCTCTTAATGGTGATTACATCAAGCTAAATTTTGATGGGGCTACCAAGAACAACCCGGGTTGGGCCAGGGCTAGCGAGAATTTTCATACCTCTTCTCGTCGCCCTATCTTGGGCTTCGTTGAAGCCCTCAGGAAATGCTCTAACAACTATGCTGAGGCCAAAGCTCTTTGGCATGGCCTCGCAATTGTGAAACAAATAAAGTGGGAGAAATTCCTTATCGAAGGTGACTCATGGGTCATCATTAATGCAGTTCAGAAAGGTCAAGTCAACAATTGGCTTTTTTCTAAAATTTTGAATGATTGTCGTGCTTCTCATGAGCCCTCTTGATTTCACACATTTTTTCATAGTGTTAATAAAGTGGCGGAAAAACTAGCTAACATTG
This sequence comes from Taxus wallichiana var. yunnanensis, assembly GCA_018340775.1. NCBI lineage: Eukaryota > Viridiplantae > Streptophyta > Pinopsida > Cupressales > Taxaceae > Taxus > Taxus wallichiana. The sequence continues at coordinate 46,115,476 of CM031244.1, read as the reverse complement.
GAGTGGATAGAAGCATTAAGAAAGATCCCCAAAGACTCATTATTTTTCAACCCAAAGATTTAATTGATTTAATGGGAGATTTACTTAATCAAGAAAATAGTAAGTGGCAATCGGTGGTGGCTTTGAAAGGACAACCCAACTATCCTTCTCATTAACTCCCCTCGCCTCATGATTTTTTGGCATGTTGCCAACTAGTTTCACACGATCTTCCTTTATGGTATTCACATGCGAGAAGGGTTATAAGGAAATTCGGGAAGTTGGTGGAGCTTGTCTAATAGTTTTTCCAAAGAAGTCTATGGTTTTTCACTCCAATGGAGAAAGGCAAGATGATTTTAGGCCCGGCTAAATGTATGAGGTGGAGTGGAGGAAAAATACTACGGAGAATACTATCAAATAAATGGATGATCATCTGATCCACCATTTCTCTTTGGATGATGTGCACTTTTCTTTTTGGGTTTGGTTAATGATTTAAAATTGTGTGAGTTGTTAAATGTTGGTCACATGATGGACAAAGACACTCGAATAACTACAAAAGAGGCCATGGAAATTTGGTAAAAAAATCTCATTAAAGGTGTGGAGGACCCCCATATTTTACGTTGGATGGATACAAACTTGTTATGTGTCCAACTCTTTCTAGACTTATGGAAAATGTGGTAGTGGAAGAAGTAATTCAGGTGATGGGTGACACTAGCCAATTTACTTCTCGACTTGACACCGTGAAGGTTATGCAAATTATTGGTGTGAAAACTACGTTTCTTGGGGAAAGCAATTCCTTTTCTTTACACGAGGATCTTGAGTAAATGGGTTTCAATGTGAGCCTCATATTGGAGCATATTTGGACTTTTTCTAAATCCCAGGCCCTAGGAAGTATCAACTAGGGTCACAAGGTGGACACCATCTACTGTGTTCTGGGTATACTGGCTGACAAGTTTGAAAACTCTCAGTTAGAATAATCACTTGCTGCGCTGGTCCTAGAGGAGAAAGCTCAAGCCACGGTGGATCTTGAGGTGTTGATCTCTAGCTCCTCTAAGGAGGATACTTAGTTTTTATGGGTTTATCTTTACTTCGATATAATGTAATTTTGGTATAATGATAAAGAACATCGACAAGGTTTCTTAAACTCGTGAATCGTAACCTATTCTCATATCTTTTTGTTAAGTATTAATATAGCTGGCTATAAGCCCTTTTCTTACCTATAAAAATATATTGATTACTAATTTCATAAAATTGTTAAATTTGTAGTATATTTAATTGTAAATTAGTAATATTTTCTGAAAATTTAAATGGTATTATATTTTACTTTGGAAGTACTATATTTAATTTTACAATATATTTAAATTTGCAAGAAATTTAAATTTGTAGTATATTTAATTGTAAATTATTAAATGACTCGTTACACATTTTTAATGATATAGCTTGATTGCAATTATGATATTTAGTTAAACCTTATTTTATTTTAAGAATAATTTAATATGATGCAAACTATACTTCTAGCTCCAGACCATCCATACTTCTAGCTCGGACCATGAATGATATGGAGCTTGAAGTATGGAAAATTTGAAGCAAGAAGTATAAATGGACTAGAGCTAGAAGTATAGTTTCATCGATATTCATTCTCATTCAGGTTAAATATAGAATGAATGAGAAAGATGATTATACTATGAGAATTAATAGAATGGGAAGATGTTCATTCTCATATTATAAGAAATGATTAAAATGAACATATGTCCATTCTATTCATTTAGGAAATATTAAAGAAATTTAAATAGAATAGGAAAATTTCAATTCTCATATTTAATAGGCAATTATTAGAATGGACATATGTCTATTCTATTCATTCATGAAATGAATGGGCAACTATCTACCCTCATTCAAATATGATTGTATGAGAATGAATAAAATCAAAAATGTCCACTCTTATACTATAGACAATGATTAGAATTGGCATATGTCCATTTTTAACATTCAGAAATATTAAAGCAATGAAAAAGATGGTTGTTGGAGAATGAGAATGAGAAGTTATCCATTTACATTCAAGTTAAATATAAAATGAATTAAATATGATTGTATGAGAAACAATAGAATGAGCAGATGTCCACTCTCATATTATTTGAAATGATTAGAACGTGCATTTGTACATTACGAACATTCGTAATTAATAGAAGGAATGAGAAAGATGGTTATATGAGAAATAATAGAATGGACAACTGTCCATTCACATTTTGAGGTTAAATATAAAATGAATGATAAAGATGATTATATGAGAATGAATAGAATGGGCATATGTCCATTCTCATATGTCCATTCTCATATTACATGATATGATGAGAATGAACATATGTCCATTGTGAACATTCAAGTAATATAGAATGAATGAGAAATATGGTTATATGAGAAACAATAGAATGGGAAGTTGTCTATTCATATTCATATTAAATATATAATGAATGTACTAATAGGATGGTGCGGAGATGAAAGTATTTATAGTCCAAAGTGAAAGTATGTATTTTCCTTCAAGTTAAATATAAAATGAATGAGAAAGATGATTGTATGATAGTGAATATAATAGGAAACAACTCATTCTCATTCTAGCTAAATATAGAATGAATGAGAAATATCATTGTATGAGAGTGAATAGAATGGGAAGCTTCCCATTCTCATTCATCCCAAAGGAATGAGAAAGATGGTTGTATGAGAAAGAATAAAATGGGTAGTTTTCCATTCACATTTAGGTTAAATATAAAATGAATGAGAAATATTATTGTATGAGAATGAATTGAATGACTAGATTTTCATTATCATATTATAAGCAACAAATAGAATAAGAATATATACATTCTTAACATTCAGGTAATTAATAAAAGTAATGAGAAAGATGGTTGTATGAGAAAGAATAGAATGGGAAGCTTTCCATTCACATTATGAAGTTAAATATAGAATGAATGAGAAAGATGATTGTATGAGAATGAATAGAATGGGAAGATGTCCATTCTCATATTACATGATATGATTATAATGAACATATGTCCATTATGAACATTCAAGTAATATAAAAGGAATGAGAAAGATGGTTGTATGTGAAAGAATAGAATGGGAGTTTGTCCATTCATATTCAGGTTAAATATATAATGAATGTATTGATAGGATGGTCCTGAGTGATAATATTGATAGTCTAAAGTGAACGTATGTATTTTCTTTTCGTGGTAAATATATAATGAATGAGAAAGATGATTATATAATAGTGAATAGATTGGGCATCTTCCCATTCTCATTCTAGTTAAATATAGAAGGAATGAGAAATATAGTTGTATGAGAGAGAGAATAGAATGGGAAACTTCCCATTCTTAGCGATCTAAAGGAATGAGAAATATGGTTGTATGAGAAATAATAGAATAAGCATTGTCCATTCACATTAAGGTTAAATATAAAATAGATGAGAAAGATGATTGTATGATAATGAAAATAATGTGCGGAGACATCTATTCTCATATTATAGGCAACAACGATTGTAATGAGATTATGCCTATTATGAACATTCATGCAATATAGAAGGAACGGGCATGAAGAGAATGGGAAGCTATCCATTCACATTATGAGGTTAAATATATAATGAATGAGAAAGATGATTGTATGAGAATGAATAGAATGGACATTTATCCATTCTTTTATCACATGATATCATTAGAATGAACATATGTCCATTATGAACATTCAAGTAATATACTATGAATGAGAAATATGATTATATGAGAAAGAATAGAATGAGAAGTTGTCCATTCATATTCAAGTTAAATATATAATGAATGTATTGATAGGATGGTCTAATGATAAAAGTATTGATAATACAAAGCTGAAAATATGTATTGTCCTTTAGGCTAAATATAGAATGGATGAGAAAGATGATTGTATGATATTGAATAGAATGGGCATCTGCCTATTCTCATTCAGCATGAAGGAATGATAAATATGGTTGTATGAGAAAGAATAGAATGGGAAGTTATCCATTCACATTCAGGTTAAATATAGAATGAATGAGAAAGATGATTGTATGATAGTGAATAGAATGGGCATCTACCCATTCTCATTCACTTGAAGGAATGATAAAGATGGTTGTATGAGAAATAATAGAATGGGAAGTTATCCATTCACATTCAAGTTAAATATAGAATGGATAAGAAAGATGATTGTATGATAATGAAAAGAGTGTGTAGACGTCAATTCTCATATTATAGGCAATGACTAGAATGGGAATATGTCCATTATGAAAATTCACGCAATATATAAGGAATGAGAATTATGGTTGTATGTGAATGAAAAGAATGGGTAACTTTCCATTCAAATTTTGAGGTTAAATATAGAATGAGTGAGAAAGATGATTGTATAAAAATGAATAGAATGGAAAGATGTTCATTATCATATTACATGATATGATTATAATGAACATATGTCCATTGTGAAAATTAAAGTAATATAAATGGAATGAAAATATGGTTTTATGAGAAAGAATAAAATGAGAAGTTGTACATTCATATTCATGTTAAATATATAATGAATTTATTTCAATATGATGGTCCGGAGCTTAAAGTATTGATAGTCTAGAGCTGAAAATTTAGAATGGATGATAAAGATGATTGTATGATAGTGAATAGAATGGGAAGTTAGCCATTCTCATTCAACCTTAAGGAATGAGAAATATGGTTGTATGATAAATAATAGAATGGGAAGTTGTCCATTCACATTCAGGTTAAATATAGAATGAATGAGAAAAATGATTGTATGAAAATGAATAGAATTTACAAACATCTATTCTCATATTATAGGCAATTATTAGAATGAGAATATGTCCATTCTGAACATTTAGGCAATATATAAGGAATGATAATGATGGTTGTATGATAATAAAAAGAATGGGTATATGTATACTCACATTCTAAGATTAAATATAGAATGAATGAGAAATATGATTGTATGAGAATTAATATAATGGGTATACGTCCATTTATTACAAGATATGATTAGAATGCACATATGTCCATTGTGAACATTTAAGTAATATAAAAGGAATGAGAAATATGGTTGTATGAGAAATAATAGAATGGGAATTTGTCCATTCATATTCATGTTAAATATATAATGAATGTATTGATAGGATGGTTTGAATTTGAAAGTATGAATTTTCCTTTAGATAAAATATAGAATGAATGAGAAAGATGATTATATGATAGTGAATAGATTAGGAAGCTGCCCATTCTCATTCAGGTTAAATATATAATGAATGAGAAAGATGGTTGTATGAGAGTGAATAGAATGGGAAGCTGCCCATTCTCATTCATCCTGAAGGAACAAAAAATATGATTGTATGAGAAATAATATAATTGATAACCATCCATTCATATTCAGGTTAAATATATAATGGATGAGAAAGATGATTGTATGATAATGAAAATAATGTGCATACGTCCATTCTCAAATTATAGGAAATTATTGGAATGGGAAGGTGTCCATTCTAAACATTCAAGAAATATAGAGGGAATGAGAACGATGGTTATATGAGAATGAAAAGAATGGGTAGCTACCCATTTTTATTCATGTTAAATATAGAATGAATGAGAAAGATGGTTGTGTGAGAGTGAATAGAATAGGAAAATACCCATTCTCATTCAACCTAAAGGAATGAGAAATATGGTTATATGAGAAAGAATATAATGGCAAAATGTCCATCATTCAAATTCAGTTAAATTTAGAATGAATGAGAAAGATGCTTTGGTATGAGAATGAAAAGAATGTGAAGATGTCCATTCTCATATTATAGGAAATTATTGGAATGGGAATATGGCTATTCTCAAGATTCAGAAATATAGAAGAATGATAAAGATGGTTATATGAGAATGAAAAGAGTAGGAAGCCGTCCATTATCACTCGGGTTAAATATAGAATGAATGAGAGAGATAACTATATGAGAGTGAATAGAATGGGAATTTTCCATTCGAACTTGGAGGAAATATAGAAGGAATGATAAAATTATATAGGCCAATCTGGTTAATGAACTTGTTATATTTTCTTCAATTCCATCTCAAAGCAACAACGAGTTAAAGGATGAAAGGTACGATACTTGCAGGCTAGTTGATGGTTTCTATTATATATATATATATATATATATACACAAATATCTAAATTCAAGGGTTTACAATTTGTTTTCAAAAATAAAATGAATGAGAAAGATGATTGTATGAGAATGAATAGAATGTGTATATGTTCATTCTCATATCATAGGAAATCATTCAAACGAGCATATGTCCATTCTGAACATTAATGAAATATAGAAGGAATGAGAAATATAGTTGTATGAGAATGAAAATAATGGGTAGCTACACATTCTCATTCATGTTAATTATAGAATGAATGAGAAATATGATTGTATGTGAGTGAATAAAATGAGAATTTATTCATTCACATTCAAGTTAAATATAAAATGAATGAAACACATTATTGTATGATAATGAATAAAATGTGTAAATGTCCATTCTCATATTATAGGAAATGATTATAATGAGAATATGTTTATTCTATTCATTTAGGAAATATAGAAGGAATGAGAAGGATGGTTGTATGAAAAATGGTCCATTCTTGCCGAAAGAATAGATGATCCAAAGATAAAATGGATGTAAGATGGAGGTATGGGCATGCCCATGCTCGTATCATGAAGTATGAGTATTGGAAAAAATTAGTTTAGTTTTAAATATAAATTCAAAGTTCCTTGGTACTCACGAGCCTATGGGAGAACCTAAATCTTTATGGGGCAAGAGGAAAGGAACTAGTACATCATGATTGATGGAATTTATATGTATAATAACTTTATGAATTGTTGTCATTGATGTCAAAGTGTGATGATGAAGGTGTTGAGTTGTCAGTGGTATTCGAGTGTTGTCATTGATGAGGCCAAGATTCATAGGTCATTAATGAAAAAGATGGATGTTTGAGGTGTCAAGATGATGTCAAAAGGAGTTTGATGCCATATCATGTGAAGGTTGATTAGTAGTAAAGATAAAGTGTGGTCTTTGTGTGTTGTGTTACATGCATGGTCTCAGGTATGATAGCTAGTAGGTATCTTAGGATGGTATGTCATGATGGGTAGAAGCTGGTTAAGCATGGTAAGAACATGGATAGCTTAGAGATGAAGTGTAGAGACACTCATGTATGTCTCAGAGTGTACTTATGAGGATAATTCATATTTTCTAGGTCTTTACCTATACATATCTTAAACCCTAGGTCACCTAATGAGGAATGAAAGATGAAAAAAGAGCATTAGTGCATTGAAGAAAATGGAAAGTAGTTTGAAATGTTGTTACAGGCATGTAGGTGCAGGAGATAGAACATGTTGAAGTAAAAGGCACAAAGTTAAGTTTTTATCTTATAAATCTCAGGACGTGCAAACCCCAAGCTCAAGAAGGATTTTTTGATGTTTGGTTGGCATGTGTGAAGTCTTTCATGGGAACCTAAGCTCTTCATGTTATATGGGGAAGGGTCCTAACTCAAAATTATTTTCTTTAGTTTGTGGTTTAAGGCGAGGATTTATGAATAATCGCTAAGAAGGTAAGGAGGTCTAAAACCCTCCTAAAAACCTACTAAGATAGTGATGGAAAATATATTTCTCAATATGACCTATAATTGGGTGATATGTTTTAATTATTGGAGTCTCTAGTAGACTCTCTCAAGTATCTCCATGTTGCATTGAGGTGTCATGACAATGAGTGAACCCCACAGAATTATAAGTTTCTAAATAAGTTATGGTGGCTCTCATGTTTTGCACTAGACATGGTGTGAAAATGGATGGTAGAGGAATTATGTAATCCATATTACTTGTCCATGGTGGTTTTAAGACATGGTATAGCTCTTAGGAGGTCCGTTGAATTCAATATAGGAAGACTGGGTTTTGGGGGCATTATCACACTTTTGGTGGTCATGATGATAATTTACTCTTAGAAAATTAGGCTCGAGTTGTGGTGTCCAATGGACATGATGGTGTTTTTCAGGTACCATATGACATGATTCAAGCTTTAGATGATCCCTAGAGGTTATTTGATGAAGTAAGAATAAGGTCACATGTTGACATATTTGGTCATTTTTTAGGATAGAGAAAGCAAGGTCTAGAGATTGGTCCGTAAGACTAATATTTGTCTCTTGACCATGGTGTTTGGATATTTGAGAGTGATTAGGGGTTCTTAGTATACCATTTTCATGCATAATAAGTCTTTGAATGTGTCAATACAGGTTGTTGGATGATCAAGTCTTTTTGACTGGTTTTCATGGTATGATGACAATTCTAGGAGTACACGTTGGCAAGAGGTTATTGGGCATTTAAAGTCCAAGTAAGGATGTATGATGGAGTTGGTGATGACCCTATTGTTATTAGGTTTCTATTCATGTGGAGTACTTACATGATTTAGTGGTTTGAGTATTGGTTGCGCTTCATCTTTAAAGACTGGTTTTGTAGGCCATAGATATAACAAGGACAATTGACCCTAATGGGTGGCTTCATGATATGATCTAATGGTGAAAAGTTGAAGAAGCATGTTAAAGGTTGGAATAATACTTAGAAAACATGTCTAATTAGTTCCCGATGTTTGGTGAAGGCCATATATGACAAGAGGACTAAGTCTTGGCGAAGGAGGTGTTTGAGTGTAATTAGGCCTTTATGAGTCCTAATGAAGATGTATGGTCATTACATGTTATGCCAACATAAGGTGGTTTATGAATGATGTTCTTATTATGTATTCATGGTGATAAATTATTCATAAAGATGTATTCTCTATGAAGACCGATTGAGGTGTGACGTGTGGATGAGTCATGTATATATACAAGTGAAGAAGACCTATTGTGTTGTTTAGAGAAGGTGAGGTGTAGCAAGAAAGAAGGTAGTTGTGAAGAGGTAAAGAAGGCCTTTGTGACCATAAAAGAGAGGGAAAATAGTATGTTATGAGAATCTAAGTGGTGTTAAACTATTGGAGAGATAAGCCATTTTACCTAATCATCTTGGTGAAGAATTCCTTGAGCTAAGAAGTCTAGAAGGAAGATTTGAAGAAGATAGAAGGAATGCCATCATCAATTGTTGCAAAAAAATTCTATAGGTGAAAAATAATCAAGTGGCTTAGTTGGTGTTGAGTCATCTAGGGAGTTGTAGCTTCCTTGTAGGGTTGGTGCACTACTAAACTTAGGGGTTGGTGCTCCTTGTAGGGTTGGTGCTCTACTTACACTTTGTTAGGGGTTAGTGCTCCTTGTTGGGTTAGTGATTAAATAAATTTGATTCATTAATGTGTAGGAAATTTTGTCCAAGATTTTTTTCAGTGTGTTTTCTTCCCCTTGAGGTTTTCCCACTTATATCTAGTGTTCATATGTTCTTATGTTAATTTTCTCATGTGTATGGTTGTAGAATAATGCTTGCATAATTTATATTGTTTAAGTTGAATTGAATGTGTTGAATGATAAAAAAACATAATTAAAGTAAATGGTTTTAAGGGATCACCGATTTACCTTCCCCCTCTTTGTGTGTGTGTTTCTAATAATTGATATCGAGTAGGGCCTCAAACAAGTTTAATAGCTTGAGGTGACCCCCAGAAGTGCATAATGGCTCATCTATTGAGGTTTGTGATAAAATTTCTAAAATAACTGGTAGGGTTCTTGAAATTCATCATGATCAAAGAAGTTAAGAAGGATGTAAAAATCATCGTGAATCAACTAGATGGTATACAAGGAAGGAGAGATAATGCACTATGTATAATATAAAGATGAAAAGTGAAGAAAAATCCTTGATTGTCAAACCGCATTTCACACTTAGAATGAGGACATGATTTAGTACATTGATAGTACGTTTTCATGTCACATGATATGAAACAAAATCAATTTCATCTTATTTAAGGAGAACTTAGCGCTTTAATAAGTTTGGGTGACAATACATCTCGCAATGATCCATAGGGATCCGAAAACCACACCACTTCATCGGTTCCATTAGCATGAAGAAGGAAAAATGAATAAACTAAAGAAAATGAGGTAAATGGAGGTTCTGGACAGAACCGCCGCTCTATGTAGAGTAGCGATTCTGAGAACCACTTCCATGTAGGGTGGCAGTCCTGAAACTGCCAGTCTACTTAGGGCGGTGGTCCTGACAATTTTGAACAGAAAAGAAGAATGGAACACGAATGGATGTGAATTTGAAGTGCTCGATTGTGTCTCTTCCCTCCCTAACCTTTCCCATTCTCCAGTGCATGGGAGGACATGGGAGAAGGATATAAATATAAGGAGGAGCAAGAGAATTGATCATTCAAAGATCTAAAGAGATTAAGAAGAAAAGTGTTAATATGAGAGAAAGTGAGAAGAGATTCTTCAGTGCTAGAGTGGAATTGTAGGAGCAAGGTGTAAGAAAACAGAGAAAACAAGTAATTGGAGAGAAGGTTTACATTGTTTCTTCTTTTCATACTTATTGTAATCTGTAAAATTTGATTAATTGGCTAATACAAGTGGGAAGAAAGAGAAGTTTCCCTTCCCAATTGGTTTTCCCTCATTGAGGGTTTCCAGGTTAACAATTCTTGTGTTGTGTGTAGAATTATTTTGGAATTTCTCTACAATTATGTCCTAAGCACTAGTTAATCAGTCACTAAAGCTTTAATTTTCAATCAATCTATCATTTTCCAAAGTTAAAAGTAGAGCAACATAATTGTGTGATTTTGTAGAGTTCCAAAGTGGAAGTTTATAGATCATTTTGGTATTAGAGCTGATTATATATCCAAGACTGTGGTATTTGATTCTTTCTTGTGATTTGTATGACAATGTCAATGTTCCAAAGGCAAATAATTTTTACCTTGTGAGCCAGATATTTCTACGAAGAAGTGGAAACAAATAATTTGAGCTCAAATTGAGGAAGAGAAATTAGTTCATAGAATTGAGATCCTAAAGACCACGATGGATAGGTTGCATAGAAAATAAGAAGATCTTTCAGATCTACAAAAGACGGCTTTGGTTAAGTAAGATTCCATGGACTCAATGGTTCGAGCACTGACCAAAACATTTGGTATCAAAAAGAGCCACAAAGAGGAAGAATGGGAAGAGTGTGAAGAAGAGACTACAATTGTAAGCGAGAAGGTAAAATATGCTCATACACCTTTTAAAGTTGAAATAAAAGTGGAAATAAAGAATTTTGAAGGACAAGTAAATGCATAATTACTTGATAAGTGGCTAAAATAGTTGGAAGTCTATTTTAGTGTGCATAATGTTATTGAGGCACAAAAGATCACCTTTGCACGTCTCAAAATGGAAGGTCATGCTCTGGTTTGGTGGGAAACCCACCTAGCCACTTGTGAAAAGAAGAAACATCCTATTGTCAATACTTGGAAGGGTTTTAAAGAATTTCTTAGAGCTAACTTCTATCATATCGGCCATAAGACTGACATGATGATTAAGTGGCAGTACTTTAGATAGGGTAGTGGTCAAAGCATGTAAGACTACACTATGGAGTTTTGGAGACAAGCCATGTTGCTAAATATGGACTTGGAGGATGAGGACATTCTAACCAAGTATTTAGGAGGACTTAACACTCACCTTCAAAGGAAGGTAATATCCATGAAGCCCAAAGATCTCAATGAAGCTTGTATACAAGCATACTACATTGATGATGAGAAGAAACAAGGAGAGATAGAGCTAAAGGAAGACTAGTCAACAGACTAACTGGAAAAAGAATAAGGGAAGAAAAGTAACAAAGGTAAATGGAAAGGTAAACATGCTGCTACTGCTTTGCATACTTGTAAAGATACTATGAATTTTTGTAAGAATTGTGATATAAATGGACATACTGACACCACATGTTGGAAGTTGCATCCGGAATTGAACCCAAAGCACCGAACCAAGGATTCCAAGAAATCCATGGCCATTGTGAAGACAAAAGGAGAGGTGGAGATTGAGGATGATTCAGATGTAGATGAAAGGCTGGGATGTACGACCACTAACATGTATGGGGAGTAGAAGAAGAAGAGATGAGTAAGCTATTTCAAATCAGAATCCAAATCAAGAAGACTAAGGTAAATGCTTTAGTAGATTCTTGGTTCTCAATCAAATTTGATTTCTGATGCGGTTGTAGAATAGCTTGGCTAGAGACTTATGTGCATCCACATCCATACCCATTGGGATGGGTGAAGAGGGGTGTAGAAATACAAGTTATAAGAAAGTGTAAGTTTCAGTTTGGGATAAATACCCAATATATTGATGTATTAGAGGTTGATATCATTCCACTTGATGTATTTGATGTTGTCTTCGGAAGTCCTTACTTGTATGCCAGGGATGTTGTGTTCACAAGGAGGGAGAACCAATATAGATGGGTCAAGGACGGAGTTAGTTTCAACATCCGAGGCACACCAAAGCAAATCAAAGAACTCTATGATAAGTGGACCAACCAAGCACAAAGACTTGTTCGGAAAATCATCGCTTTGTTTACTTTCATTAGAAACAAAAAAATGGACGTGAGAGCATGGATATTTATAACCGAAGGATGGAGAATTTGTATAACACTTGTCAGTTTTTTTAGAAGAAGCCACCACAAGAACTACTCATTCAATGAGAAATACAAACTTCCACTATGTAATCACCATATCTACACACATATTCATTGGGCCTCGATTGTGGGGCGGTAAGGAGAAGAGAGGATACATAAGGAACATTGATGTCTATAGAACAACGTACATTGGAGAGGATTCAACCAATCCATCCCAAAAGACAAAGGTAGGAAAAAGGACTAAACCACTATAGTATGGGACCTTTTCCATACTTGATAAGGTTGGAAAAGAAACCTTGAGCTACACTTCATACGAGATGCACACGATAGCAAGTTATAAGAGCTCGCACCTACTAATGCCATCTATGCATGACAAAGAAGGAAAGATACAAAATTTTCCTTCCAAAGAGGATGGTACTTGAGGTAACTCAAAGGAGGATGTGGCACTGGAGCAACAAACCAGAGATCCATAGGAGCCTTGGCAGATTGGATGAGAGAAGACACTAAGGTAGATGTAGTGGTCCTCAAAGGAGCAAGAGAGGGAGTTGATTCCTCTACCACTCCCCCACTAAGCTTTTGTGGGACCAAAATCCTCCTAATCAGGGGAGGTATGATCCATAGGGATCTAGAAAAACACACCACTTCATCAGTTCCATCAACACCAAGAAGGAGAAATGAAGAAACTGAATAAAATGAGGTAAACAGAGGTTTTGGACAGAATCGTTGCTCTGCGTAGAGAAGTAGTTGTAGAACTACCACCCTATGCAGGGTGGTGGTCCTATAACCACCACCTAGCTAGGGCGGAGGTCTTGAAACCACCAGTCTACTTAGGGTAGTGGTCCTGACACTTTTGAATAGAAAAGAAGAATGAAGCACAAATGGATGCAAATTTGAAGCTCCCGATTGTCTCTTCCCTCCTTGACCTTTCCCATTCTCTAGTGCATGGGAGGACATGGGAGAAGGATATAAATACAAGGAGGAATACGATAATTGATCATTTGAATATCCGAGAGAGATAAAAAAAAGAAAAGAATTAATATGAGAGCAACTAAGCGAGAGATTCTTCAGTGTTGAAGTGGAATTGTAGGAACAAGGTGTAAGAAAACAGAGCAAACAAGTAATTGGAGAGAAGGTTTACATTATTGCTTCTTTTCATACTTATTGTAATCTATAAAATTTAATTAATTGGACAATACAAGTGGAAAGAAAGAGAAGTTTCCCTTCCCGACTGGTTTTCCCTCATTGGGGTTTCTAGGATAAAAATTATTGTGTTGTGTGTAGAATTATTTTAGCATTTCTCTACAATTATGTCCTAAGCACTAGTTAATCAGTCATTAAAGCTCTAATTTTCAATCAATCTATCATTTTACAAAGTTGAAAGTAGAACGAAATAATTGTGTGATTTTGTAGAGTTCCAAAGTGGAATTTTACATATTATATTGGTATTAGAGCTGATTATATATCCAGGACTGTGGTATTCGATTATTTCTTGTGATTTGTATGACAATGACAATGTCCAAAGGAGAAGAAGTTTTACCTTGTGAGCTAGATATTTCTATGAAGAAGTGGAAACAGAGAATTCGATCTCAAATGGAGGAAGAGAACTTAGTCCATAAAGTCGAGATGTTAGAGACCATGTTAGGACACCCCACAAAATGGGGTAGATGAAAGGAAAAATATGATTGTCCAAGAAATGACAAGGACTATGCTGAATGAGTCAAAAATACCAATGGGTTATTGAAGCAAGGCAACAAACATGACTATATATATCTTGAATAGAGGTAAAATAATGGTTAATAACAATCATACTCCCTATGAGCTATGGAAGGGAAGATATGCCAATGTAGAACAATTTAGGGTATTTAGGAGTAAATGTTTCATCAAGAGAGATGAAGAAGATCTAGGAAAATTTGACTCAAGAGATGATGAAGGGATATTTTTGGGATATTTAGGAGTAAGCTCAACTTATAGGTGTTATAACAAGAGATTACAAAAGATAATAGAAAGCAAAAATGTCAAAGTTGATGAGACATGCTCAAGAAGGTCAAAGGATGCTCCACAGGATGTGAACTCCAACAATAAGGAAGAAGTCATAGAATCAAATGGAGAAGAAGAGGAGGCTTTGAGGAGAGACAAGACTCAAAGGGACCTACAAGGAAGATTCAAAGAGATCACCATGTATCATAGATAATTGGTGACATGAATGCAAGCTTGATGACAAGAAGAAAATTGGTAAGCAATTCTAATTAAGGCAATGTTGTTCTTTTGTATAAAATAGAACCTAAAAACATTCAACAAGCAAACAAAGACAAATATTAGATAAATTCCATGAATGAGGAGTTGGATCAGATAGAAAATAATGAAACATGGGAACTAGTGCCTAGACCTAAAGATAAAAATGTCATTGGCACCAAATGGGTGTATAGAAACAAGCTAAATGAAAAAGGAGAGGTTACTAGGAACAAATCTAGATTGGTATGTAAGGGATATGCTCAAGTGGAAGGAGTGGATTTTGAGGAAACATTTTCTCTTGTAGCAAGACTAGAGGCAATCAGGTTATTTCTTGCATATGCAAGTTTCAAAGGTTTTAAGGTATATCAAATGGATGTAAAGTCAACTTTCTTGAATGAACATCTGGAAGAAGTATACATAGAGCAACCTGAAGGTTTCTCTCTTTTAGATAATCAGTAATATGTATGTAGATTGAAAAAAAACTTTATGGTCTAAAACATGATTTTCGAGCTTGGTTTGCTAGGTTAGACAAGTATATTGAATCAAGGTTTTAAGAGAGGAGAAGCATATAACAACTTGTATATAAAGACTGAGGGTGATCAACAATTGATAGTCGTTTATATAGATGATATTATCTTTGTGGGGAACAATGATAAGATGACCAAGGAATTTGTAGTAGAAATGAAGGAGGAGTTTGAAATGTCTATGCTTGGTGATTTATCCTTCTTTCTTGGGTTGAAAATTTCTCAATCTGAGAAAGGTATATTCATCTCACAAACCAAATACATAAGGGAAATGCTAAAGAAGTTGTTATCCATTTTTACCCTTGGTAAAAATGGACAACTTGGGAAGATGAGCTTAGACACTGGACATGACTTCATGGAGGGATCTAGAGAGATCTAGTAAATTCCATGTTTTGGGAGCATCTACAAAGTTGTCGGGAAGCTTGGAATCATTCGAGAGAATTTTTACTCTTATGGGTTTCAAAGTGTAAGAGCTTGTCAATGGAGAGAAAACGGGCTTCGGTGGGCCCACATTTGGCCAAAATGGGTAATTGAGGAAAAAATTTGAGAAAATAAATTTTGAGTGCCCTACCATGTCTCATGATCCTCTAGGTATGATAAAATCCAAGGAGAAATCTAAAAATCAAGGAAAATTTGAAAAAATAGCCACGAGGGCTTAAAAACTCGTCAAGTTATGCGGTGAGTTGGTGCCAACTCTGAACCTGGCTTAAGGGAATCAAGCTATGCATTGGCTTGAGCTGGGTTGCAATGAATGCACGACAGTCACGAGAGGTAGGTCAAATCGGTGGGGTACTCGGTGGGATTTTTTGGATGACTCATGAGCCTATCGGTGAGTTGTCGTGGGTTTGGTGTCGGACTTACATGTCAAGAGTGCAAATGAGGCCAACAAGGTGGTGAATGATACAATGTGTGATGCGGGTTCGAACCTAAAAATATGTCGTGAGTTGGGGTCATCACCAGGGGAAGTAATGCAAGGTCGACATGTTGTGTGGAAGTGTCTCATTAGAACGATGAGTTGGGGAGTTAAATCGGGTCGACACGCCGTAAAAAAGGGTCACCAAAGATGTTAATACGAGGTAGGTTCCCCATCCGGAGCATGTCGAGGTAGACCAAATCGAGGCGGGTGCAAGAATGCACCGACACAAAACACCTTGAAAGTTGCATGTAAGGTGTAAATAGGGATCCACGCCGATGTGCAAGAGTAAAAGGTGATTCAAGGGAGAGCTATGAAGCAAGTTAGGTGGGAGCCTGTCGGTGGCGATGACCCAAATAGTGACCTATATTAAAACTATGATAACTTCCTCTATACTCCAATGATTTTCAAAAAATTATAGTTGATGAAAAGGTGATTCAAATCCTTATGACATGGAATCATTAAAAATTAGAGGCTGGTGGGTTAGGTAGGAGAAAAATGGGGATGACGTTTCAGGACATTGAGGCCATACCTAGGTACAAAAAATGAAAATGAAGGCATGGAGGCCCATTTTCTTCCTCTACAAGATAGGGTATAATGGAGAATGGGTTTTGTAGGTCACCCCATCCCTTTTATAGGAGCAATGATGATTTTTGTGAGTGGTTAAAGCAAGATTTTGGGTTTCTCTCCTTCTCTCTCATCTCATTCTTTGTATATATTGTAAAAGAAGGCAATTTTACAAAAAGGTTGGACATTTTTTGGTCCTGCCCTCCCTCCTTCTCTATGAGGTAGTTTTGGAGCTCCAAGCCTCCATTTGTAAGATTTGTAATGATGAATCTCACCTCTCCCTTCTATAATGATGTATTTTGTATACTCTTGGAGCAATAAAAATTAGTGTTTGTGATTATTTCTTTATCCTTGCATTGTTTTTATTGCTTTCTCTTGCCTTTCTTCATGCCTGCAGGTGTACCATGCATCTTATTGTTATCATTACATGATTACATGTGGTTATGCTTAAATGGAAATGATGAATTGTGTGTACCTTGGTCTATGATGCTTTTCCATCATCTTCACTCTCACCTATCTTCATTTTCAGGCATTGAATATTGTCCAACACATATTCTCGTTGGTTCTATCACCCCTTTGTGTATGATTTACTTTTTTTCACACAATCCACCTCCCTCTTTGTCTCCTTGTAATTGCTAAGATAGGCTTAGTTAGGTGTTTTATATTGCATTTAGGAGTAGTTTTAGCCTAGGATTAGGAAGAGGAATCAAACCTTCTCTAGATGGTTATCTCAACTACAATGTCCCACACCTTGATATAACTCCATGTTACCTAATCAAAACAATTGCCTCACACACATGATAGAAAATCGAGGGTCTTGTTATTTAGTGATAATAGAAGTTTGATATGGAGGATTGCAGGGCTGTTATTACTCCTATGATTACTCGGATGCAAGTTGAGTAAGGAGGACGAGTCTCCTAAAGTTGACCAAACATCATATAGGTTAATGATTGGGAGCCTATTGTATACAACTGATTCTAGACCTGACATCATGCCAAAAGTATGGTTGGTTGGAATATTTCAACATGATCCCAAGAAATATCGTCTAAAAGAAGTCAATAGAATTTTAAGGTATCTTAAAAGGGACTATGGAGTTTGGGTTATGGTACCCAAGAAGCAAGGAATTCAAGTTGGCGCTTATACAAATGCATATTGGGGAGGAAGCCTATATAATAGGAAAAAAACTAGTGGCAGAGTTAATGAGCCATGTTAATGCTTATGTAAACTCCTGTTTTGTAGTGTCATCATTTTGTGCTAAGTGTAGACACCTAAAATCCACTTACGCAGGCTTTAATGCTAAGATTGCTTTAATTATCCTCTTTCTCGTCATTTCTGTAATAATTAGCACTTTTTCACTAATTATCTAACATTCCTTTTCATATTCGTTAATTAAGGACCTTTCGTTAATTAATTAGCCTTCCTATAATTAAAGATGTCAATTAACGACCTTTTGTTAATTAATATCCACTTCTACTTGGGTTAATTAATTACACTCGCAACTCTAAATCAATAAATTACCATTTATTGGATCAAATTCCTCTCTTACATCCTACAAATCATACTAATTTTCCTCTAATTAGCTTCTATAAGCTTACCTCTACCTATTAATTAATCACCTTTGATTAATTAAAACACCCCCAACTCCCATGACTTATTAATGACAAATTAAACTCTTCTAAATCAAGATTACCTTTTATAAAGAAACCTTATCCATTCCTAATCTTGTTTTACCTTTATCCCACATTCATCAATTTGCTAGCCTTGCCTCTTTAGGAAATCTATATAAGGAACCCTCCTTACCTTTCTTCTTGCACCATGCTTTGAATAGTGTAAATTATAAGCATTTTGATCTTGAGCCATTCTTCATTGTTGGAAATAACTTCTCCATCTTGCATCCTTTCACTCAAAATTGAGTAATATGGGAAGATCTAAAATGGCCTTATAGCCATTCTTAGTGAGATTCCATTCTCAATCCTTGAGATCAAACATCAATTCAATTTGATTGCTTATGTTCTTCATAGGTTCATAGTTTAAGTTAGCAATCATGGAGAGTAGGAAATAACTTAACATGTAGTTTCATTTCGCATTGAAGAAGCATTTCCTTTAAGCTCGTATCTTGATGGTTCATTGTCTAATTTGCATTTGCTTTTGAAGCTATGTAGATATTAGTTTCAATTTATAGCTTAGTTAATAAAACATGAGCACATTTGGCATGCCCGATGGGACTTACTCCATTGTCCTTTGTACTTAATTTCAAGTTTTTGTAGTTAGATTTCAATTTTGGTTACTAACCCTCCTTTTGCATATATTGACATAAATTATTTTTCTTAACTTTTTTGTTGAGTTTTCATGTGTCGAGTCTTCATTATAGGTATAAATGAGGTGAAGTGCTTTCAAAATTAGAAGTGATGGAAAAATTTCAAGATTTCATCATGTTTTCATTTTTAGAGCTTACTTTTTCAACATTCTACATGCTAGTTTTGTCAATTTCTTGAAAATATTAAATTCTTGAGCATGTAGGTTAGTGTTTGATAGTGCTGAGTATTATATTTATATATTAATGTGGTGGGTTACTGTCAAAATTAAATCTTGGTGAGAAAATTTCAAGATTTCATCATGTTTTCATTTTTAGAGCTTACTTTTTCAACATTCTACTTGCTAGTTTTGTCAATTTCTTGAAAATCCTAAATTCTTGAGCATGTAGGTTAGTGTTTGATAGTTTCAAATCTTCTATTTACATATTAATGTGGTGGGTTACTTTCAAAATTGAATCTTGGTGAGAAAATTTCAATATTTCATTATGTTTTCATTTTTAGAGCTTAGTTTTTCAATATTCTACATGTTAGTTTTGTCAATTTATTGAAAATGTTAAGTTTTTTGGTAATGAATGTTAATGTTTGATAGTGTTGAGTCTTCTATTGATATATTAATGTGATGGGTTGTTGTCAAAATTGAATCTTGGTTGAAAAGTTTTGACCATTTTGCATATTAAGGGCCGTTTTTGACATTTCTTGAGTGCATGTCAAGTGCATACCCATGAGCATAAGAGCATATGCGTAACCGATCTTCCAAAGGCCATAAATTTTACTCCCAAACTCGAAATGAATCCATTTATTGAAGTTAACTGTGCAATGAAAACATAAAGTTGGGATTTATACTTATAGAAATTACAGGGTTTTCCTTTTATTTCAAAAATGGTCATTTTCTAACATGTCTAATATTTTGATGAATATTGTATTTCCATGCTTTAATTGATTTAGACCAAATCTTGTGTATAATCTTCTCTTACACCTTTTGGTGATATTGAGAATCAAAACACCTTTGATCTCTATCTTTATAACATTTGGATTAACTTGGAAATTTGATTATTCATTTTGTTTAAGGGAATGAACCTTTTACAAAACATTTTTCTATGGTTCTTTGATTCGAAGTTTTCCATTTTTATATAGTTGGGCTAAAGTTTGTGTATGATATTCTCTTGCACCTTAGGGTGATCTTGAGAATCAAAAAACACTTTAGTCTTCATTTTATAACATTTGGTAAATTGGAAACTTCATCTTTCATTTTTGGTTTAAGGGAATGAACATTTATCAAGATTTTTGTATGGTTCATTGATTGCAAAGCTTTTATTTAATTTTTAGTTGGATTATTTGCTGTGTATGCTCTTTCTCTTACATCCTTAGGATGATCTTGAGAATCAAAATAAACTCCTAATCCTCTTTTAAATAATGTGATTTGCTTGGAGAACTACTAACGCTGAGTGCGCAAGACCTAAAATGCTTGTTAAAGAAAGGAGTTCAAAACAAAATTTTCTAACTAAAAGCGTGTTGTAGATTGCCAAATGGTGAACGATTAAATCAAATTAAGTCTAAAAGATAAAAAAACACACCATATTCAAAACACTTAATTTGTAGGTTTGGATAAGGGTACGCACCATCCACTTAAAACTAAGACATAACCCCTTTGGCATAAGCCTTAAGCTACAACAATGGGGGTGGTCCTAGGAACCCCAAAGTAGTCCACGCAAGAGGGAACCTTGTGGATGAAACAAGAAGTGCTCCGTATAACCTACTTGACTAGTTTTTACCATTTGTGAGATTTAACGTCAAAGTTATCCATATCGTGACCCTAGTGAGAGTACATGATGGATGGATTTATCACCCACTGTGTTTGAAGGGAGTAAAGTAAAGCCGATATATTCCAAGAATTAGTTAGTGTGAATTTTCTTAGTAAATAGAGCTCACTCTTAGATAAATTTTGACACCTAGTTGAGTGAACCACCTAGGAAGCTATCTTTGACTAGGAGCCAACTTTGACCATTTCAAAACCAATTTGAGTTGAGAGCCATTATTCATCATGAAACATGTGAAGCGTTACTTTTGCTTAGTTTTTCACTCACCCTAAGGTGAGGCAAAACTCTACCAAAGTGAGGCCAACATTTTTCACCCCCAATTGATCTACTTCCTTCACTTTATTTTAACACTTTTTTGATCAAAATAAGAGTGACTACCTTTGCGTTATCAATTGATTATTTTCACCACTTTTGTGTCCATTTACGCCCATCCATGTTTGTGGCTGGGTTGTTAAACGTCTAAAGTGTGTGGAAACATTTTCATATCATTGGTAGCATTTTTTATCTTGATACCCAAGTCAATATCATCAATTGTAGTTAGGATTGTTTCATCACTTGTTTCTCCTTTGAACTATTATCTTGTTTGTATCTTATTGTCACAATTTTGATACTTACGTCTTGTTTTTCGTAAACTTGGCATAAGTGTCTAGATTGTGACGTTACGCTACTCGCATTGTGACATTTCCTTGGTATACTTTGGCATTAGTTTTCTCTCAAACATTACCTCAATTTTGAAGAGTGTTGTTGTTACCTTTGTGCACGTCGTATCAATATCATTTTGATATCAATACCTTACTTTTCCTTAAAAGTTTGGTTAACATATCTTATTGGTATTGTTGCATTGTTCATAGTCATAACTTCCACTTTTTAGGATATAGGTCTTGATTAGATTCAAGCTCACTCTTAGTATACTTTGTTTGGGAAACATATCAAATCCTTGTTGTTACTTACACCTTGTTCATTTCTTTTAACTTGACATAAGTGGTGACATTTTGGTGATCATCTTAAAATGTCAACTATCATTTTGAAACAAACATAGGAAGTATCTCATTTTATTGATTGGTCCTAGAAATTTTTTTTTGTGATTATGTCTTGTTTGTCATTTGTGACTCATTCATTTAGGACAATCACTTTGATCCATTGATTTCATTATTCTTTGGTCATTAATTTGGTTTTGTGTTTTGAACTTACGTGATTGTTCCTTGTGTTTATCCATCTTATAAAATCATTTCTAGGACAATCCTTTGGGTCTTTGATCCTCTTGATCTTCTTGTTTTTTCCTAAATTCATGGTCATTTTTGAACATATCTTTCAAAACTTGGCAAAAACATTTCCTATCAAGCAACTTTTGCATCAATCAAACATTGGAAATATTTCCTTTGTAATCCTTTATGTTGCTAAAATTTTGATCAATCCTTTGACATTTACGCCTCCAAATCTTGTTAGATTATGAATCTTGAGTTATCACGATGTATGTTTTCCTTAGCTTCCCTTTTGGAAAATCACACAAACATCCCCATCTTTATGAAATGTCTAGTTGGTTGTCATTATGCTGCCCAAATAAACATGAAACCTTCTTCACTTTGAAGAAGTTTGATCATAAAATATTGGTCTAGGCCTTTAAACCGAACACATGCCAACAATGATTTATTATCGTAAGGTCCCTTATACATACGACAATAATAAATCAAATTTTTGACGTTCACATCAAAATACGGCCATCATGACCAAACCTTGTTTGGTTCTTTGCGCTATAGAACCCATTCGGGTAACCCGTTCCTCACCTTCATCTCATATTTGGTGGTATGGTTTGGACACTTCGATCCAAATTATTATTCGGGTTCCCCCAATCTTCTTCTAATTCTAATCTAAACATTTCTCTTCTTCCGAGGATTCCAATCCAAATATTCTTTTAACTCTTATGATGATTCGATCAAAACTACTATTCGATTCATCTAGTTTGAATCCTAACTCACGGTCCTCCCCTTATTTGTAGGACCTCTATTATCGATCACCTAAACAAAGTTCTCCTCCTCTAAAGATTTGTGTCACCATAAATTATCTTCATCATTCATCTAATGCGACTCCTACATCATGGTCCTCCCTATCTTTGTAGGACCCTCTTTATCATACATTTAATATGAATCCTATGTCACAGGTCCTCCCTTTCTTCGTAGAACCCCTTTTATTAGTCTCCTCAATGAAATCTTCTTCCTTTGAAGATACATGTGACTCCAAATCTCTCCAATCAAACATCTGATACAATTCTTGAATCATGGTCCTCTCTTTCTTCACAGGACCCTTGTTATTATACATCTAATGCGATTCTTAAATCATAGTCCCCCCCTTCTTCATAGGACCTTCTTCATCAATCACCCCCATAAAATATTCCTTCTTTGAAGATTTGTGTGACTCAAATTCCTTCTATTCAAGCTTCAAATCAACCCATGTGTCACAATCTATAGATTTTGGACTTAATCCTACTAGTTTACGATGACATACCATCGTTTGTATAGGTAGGTACACAACACCTTCTTCTACTCCCGAGACATCTAGCTCCACATCTTCTTTGTCCCCCACGTCATCTTCTTCTATGAATCATAATCAAACATATTCTACGTCTTCTACACCAATTGAATATCTTTCTTCCAATCAACCCCTAGTGGTTGATCAACAAATCATACCAATTTATCTCTTTCGAATGAAGAAAAAATTAGGGCATTTATAGGGGCACATAAATATATTTCTCTTGCAGATTGCAAGAAAGGATTCTCTTTAGACTTCGATGCACCCACATATTGTTAGGAAAAGGTTGATTCCTTTTTTCAAGAAATAGAGGAAGAGCCTCGATTATGCAACTTGATTCTCCTCTTATTATTCCATCTTCACATTCTTCATTATGTGATGAAACTCCTGGGTATTGCATTGATCCATGACCTATCTTCTCATCACCCAATCACTCTTTTTCTATCACAATTCCTCAATCAAAATCTCTTAGGGGGTTGACGCCAAGTAACCCTTCATCTTTGTCTAGGTGTGGGTCACCTTCTAGTAGCCCCCCCTCTATTATTTGTGGGACATTTTCAAGTAGTTCACTATCTTATTTTCTTGGGGCACGTCCAACTAGCCCCTTGTCTTCTATGTATGGGTCACCCTCGGGTAGTCTATCATATTCTATTCTTGGGCCACATGCTAGTATCCCATCATCTTACATCTATGGGTCGCATCCTAGTAGCCCTTCTTCTATTCTTGGGCCACATCCCAATAGCCCTTCATATTCTATTTGTGGCTCACCTTCTAGTAGCCCCTCTTCTTCAATTCTCAGACCATGTCCTTTTTGACCATCACATTATTCTTTTATCAATGATTGTGGAAAGCCCACCATCATTCCTCAAATTCCTGCCATCAATTCTAAATGTCCACGTTATTCTCCCACTTATCGAGATTAGAAAATTCACACATTAGCTTATAAGAAACATAGACAAGTTTTTTACCAAGCTAAGACCAAAATGCCAAAGAGTTCCAAATCTCCCAACAACCCAAAAATTCAAAATCAAACGTGATTCCAGAATGCACACCAATGCACCCATCAAGTATGACACAAAGTGCTAAAACCTATGGATAGAGAACTCAAGCTCCCACATATGAAACCCATGTTTCAAAACAAATCGCAGTCATTTGTTGAGTGTGAACTCACCATGATCATCAATATCGGGGATAATATCACTCTTGATAAACAAACATGCTTAGTAGCCCTTATTAAGGAAGTCACACGCATTGTTGTTGGATCCTATCACGCAGAGTGACATTGTTGGTCCCAACTTCCAAAAAATCTAAAAATAAAATAAAAATAAAATCATAAAACAGTTCAAAAATAAAAATGAGAAAACATTAAAACATTACAAAAATAAAATCAAAGGTACAAATATCAAACATTGCAATCAGGTATTGCGTACACATGGATGTTCTTTCTTCCCTTTCTTTCATATTCCTCTACAAGTCATCCACCATTTTCATCCCTTTGATGTTATTGTGATTAGCCTATTCACACACATTTTGTGACATTTATCTCTATGGTATCTATTTGACCCTAGTCTTTTATCACCTTGGTAAATTAAAGAATGACTAACCTCTTAGAGATCCTATCACAATTCACATTTAATAAACTTGTTGCGAAGAATTTTTGGGTGTATTTTTGACACTATCTAATGTTATCATCACAATCACTTCCACATCCTTCCATCAAGCCATTAGTGGTTCTTAACCCCTTGTCAAATAAGAGAGTTGAAATAAGTTTTCAGAAAGAAAAAGAATTCAAAATCAATCAATCAAAAAGCAAAAGCTAAAAGAAAAAGAAAATTGATATATAACTCTCTCTTGGGGTATTTCCAATAATTTCTACCGGGGCTATGGACGCCTAAATAGTAGTAGATAAATGTTGTGATTAGAATCAAATACACCTCCGTTGGGTCTATGGATTCCTGACTGGTAGTGACACAATGTAAGACTCTCCTTTCATAATCCATTCACAAATCACCTTTCAAACTAAATCATTCCTACACATTGGCTAGTGTCTTCACATACGGTCTATCAACTCTTTCCTTTAAGAGGTAATTCATTTCCATGTGCACACATGAGATCTCGATGAGTAAACATGATTAGTATGTTATCAAGTGTTACCGTTTGGACGTTGCTCAAACTCTTTCTTTAGTGCATGTCTTGTCTCATGTTTTGTGCCTTGGGCTAATCACTTTTTCATCAAACGCCATCTAAATATTTTCATAGCATCCACTGTTCTTCGGAAATTATTTAGAACATCCATGTGTATAAGATGTCCTATTTTCCATGGTTATGGACACATTTTTCCCCATTTAATAAATCAATCACACACTTTGTTTCTCTCATGTGTTTCTTGGCCAGCTTACGCTGGGGGCATCCTTGCTCCCTCATGATTGAACCTATTTTATATTGGCCTCGACCCCCCTTCTACATGTGAAGAGTTTATCTTTAAAAAATCCCACCTAATCGCCAGGGCATGTCGCATATTCACTTTCTCATATGCATGGCATTTTTACCTTGTACATCCCATCTATCGTTGGGGTATCCACGCTTCTTTGTCTTCCTATACATAGTTTCTAGTTTTTTTAATAGAAAATCATAAAAAAACATTCAAATATGTTTCTAAAAAATAAAAAACAATAAAAATCATCTTACAAAACATCACTCTTTGGTTCTCGCATGTTTTTGTGTGTAACTCATGGATCATCTTGATCTACCTCTATCAACACAGATGGTTTGCTTACTATGTCCATGTACTTTGGGGCACAATGAGTTTCTTGGCACCATTTCATAGTGAATGATTTCTTTTCATATAACCCAAATGTCCTTTGTTATTCCCCTTGTATGTATCCTTACTTGGGGCACCATATTTTAACCCTTGTCATTAATTCACACAAGTTGAAATCAAAGCTTGATAACAAAAACAATGCATTATGTTTCTCTGTTAGGTTAGCTTGTTTACTTTCTCCTATTTCATTGCATTATGTATGTTGTAAGGAGTTAGGAATCTTTTAATTTATTGTATTGCATTAAAATTTGTATGTTGCATGGATTTGGTGTATTTAGCTATGGAAATTTGTTTGTATATGAATTTTTATGTCATACTACACTTTTGTTCATTATTTTTAATAAGGAACGATGACATCTATCATAATCAAAATGATGAAATAAAGTTGGTTTTTACATCAGCAAGATGATAACTATCTCCATCTAATTTCATCTTCATTTTTCTTCCATATCACTCTCCTTCTATCAACACTTTTCTTCAAAATCAACTTGGGGCAATATGGATCAATTATTCTACTTCTTCTATTATGTTCTTTCATCTTTTTTTATCGTCAATCACCCTCTTTCATCACCCCATCGACACTCGAGGGGGCATCCTTCATTCTATTAATTTTTTTCTTCTATATCTTCAAAAATTTTATTTGTTTGTACTTGTCTACTATCTTTAAAGTTCAAGTCACTTATGCCACCCCAAAGAGGGGAAAATTGAGACACCTAAAATTTTCTTACGCATGCTTTAATGTTACAATTACACTAATTATCCTCTTTCTCGCCATTTCTGTAATAATTAGTACTTTTTCACTAATTATCTATCATTCCTCTTCATATTTGTTAATTATCAACCTTTCGTTAATTAATTATCTTTCCTATAATTAAAGATGTCAATTAACGAACTTTCGTTAATTAATATCCACTTCTACTTGGGTTAGTTAATTATTATTAATTAATTACACTCACAACTCTAAATCAATAAATTACCATTTATTGGATCAAATTCCTCTCTTACATCCTGTAAATCATACTAATTTTCCTCTAATTAGCTTCTATAAGCTTACCTCTACGTATTAATTAATCTCTTTTGATTAATTAAAACATCCCCCAACTCCTATGACTTATTAATGACAAATTAAAATCTTTTAAATCAAGATTACCTTTTATAAAGCAACCTTATCCATTCCTAATCTTGTTTTACCTTTATCCCACATTCATCAATTTGCTAGCCTTGCCTCTTCAAGCAAGCTATATAAGGAACCCTCCTTACCTTTCTTCTTACACTTTTGTGCTTTGAATAGTGCAAATTTTAAGCATTTTGATATTGATCCATTCTCCATTGTTGGAAATAGCTTCTCCATCTTGCATCCTTTCACTCAAAATTGAGTAATATGGGAAGATCCAAAATGGCCTTGTAGCCATTCTTGGCAAGATTCCATTCTCAATCCTTGAGATCAAACAACAATCCACTTTGATTTCTTATGTTCTTCATAGGTTCATAATTTAAGTTAGCAATCATGGAGAGTAGGAAATAGCTTAACATGTAGTTTCATTTATGCATTGAAAAAGCATTTCCTTTAAGCTCTTATATTGATGGTTCATTGTCTAATTATCATTTGATTTTGAAGCTATGTAGATATTAGTTTCAATTTATAGCTTAGTTAATAAAACATAAGCACACTAAGTATTATATTATCATTTTGTAATTAATACTTTAGTATATTCGAAAGGAATTTTTATGCATAATCTTGTTATTTTCATCTTGTACATGTTTATTCAAATGAGTTTAAATGGATCTTTATGTTCATTAACAATGTGTTTGAGAACACATCTTAAGAAAATGAAGGAATCACATATGGACTTCCGTAGGAATTTCCCATGCATTAGCACAGACTCACCTACGCATTGGCATAGAACTTGTTTTGGAGTGCAAGAATCACCTATGCATTGGTGTAAGACTCATGTTATGAGGGCACACGACTCGTGGAGGAAGAAACATAACTCGGACAACAAAAAGGAGAGGTACTTTAGATAGCACACGAGTTGACATGGTGAAAGGTGCATGAATCATGGACTATCATCTAAGACATCATGTGAATTATGTGGATCATACAAGCCAACTTAACACCCAGTTGATTAGAGATGTGGAAAAGATGAACAAAAACTTATAGTCACCATGATTGTAGGGATTCAATGCATGATCTTTAAAATCTCCTAGAACTGATAAATCATCTCAACTGAGAGTTAATTAAGGAATCCATCTGTAGTTAACAAGATGAATCTGATCTAAGTGTGGCATGCACTTTTTATTCCATAATTGCAACTCTTCAACAACTAGTTATTTTTATAGAGATCTTTCAGTTAGAGTAGTAGTTAATTATTGCAAATAATTCATCCTCTTCTAGAGTGATAAGTATTACTCTTGATATAAAAGGGAATTTTTAGTAGAATGGTAGAGGGAGTGGATTACTGTTGAAGAATTATACTATTCAATAAAGTGCATGATTCTGGGATAAACCACATTTGTGTGATTTACAATTATAACACTGGATCAGAGGGAAGGAGAAAGGGCCACTCCTCCCCAACATGAAGGGATCATTTCTTATTTATTTAATCTATGTTATTCAACATTTTCTCAATTTACTAGAATTTAACTCCTTTCATTATTTTAATTATGAATTTAGTAATCTCTTGTTTTATCAATAGAGTTTCACTTCTTAGTAATCTTGGATTGATAATCAAAGAAAATTAAAGTGCAAGTATCAACGATGCTTGTCACTTTTTAGTGCCTTTGCTAGGGAATCTTAAGGTGTTAGCAAAGATTAAGGTACTAACTCTAGTACTTCTTGATAGCTTGATAATTTTCCATTTAGAAATATATTTTCCATAACTCTTTCTTTCGAAATAAAATACCTTGTAGTGACAACAAGATTATTTTTGTGCTTTGGAGTATGTGGAACATAAGCAATCAATAAACACTTGTAGTTAGGAAATTGTTCTTAGTATGGTAGGATTTTATGTTTAGACCTAGAGACTGTAGAGGTAGATTTATTAGAATCAATTTACAAACCCCCTCAAAATCAACATGTGGAGCAACTTGATCAACAAGAAAGGATGACTGATGGAGTGGAAAACCCCAATGGTGTAAATAACTAAACCCTCCACTTGGAAGAAAATTTACCTATCCCATAGAACTGGACCCTAATGACCAAGCCCCCATGAAGAATATATCTCCTTCAATTCTACCAACCTTCAAGGAATAGTCTCAGAATATCTTGACCAATTCCTATTTGAGTTCAAAGTCTTGTGCTAGACCTATGACTACACCTCATACACTCAAAAATTAAATTTATTTCCTTTAAATTTTAAGGATACAACCATGAGGTGGTTCATGGGCCTAACTCCCAACTCCATTCATAATTGGCAGGAGATGGAAACAATATTCTTGGATAAATACCAAGATTACTGTAGGGTGAGGGACAAAAAGGAAGAAATCTTTAGGATATAACAAAAGGAGGATGAGAGTGTTGAGGACTATCTTGATCGGTTCCTCTTCCTTCACAGGAGGTGTGGCACTGGTCTTGATATTAATCTTCTTAAAAATATATTCCTTAAGGGATTGGATGAGGACACACAAGAAGCTTTTAATATTATGGGAAAAGGAGATATGAACAAATTGGAATTCACTAAAATAATTGACCTCTATAGGAACTACTCTTGGACTCACCCAAAAATTTGAAAATAGAAAGGAAAAATTGCCAATGGTGATATATCCAAACTAAGAGAGGAAATTGCAAATCTAAGAACAAATCTCTTAGTCCAACTTAACACAACTATGGATAGGGAGAAAGATAGGAACACAAAGCCATTTTTCATATACTATCCAAGATTTAGGGAAAAACATGGGCTTCAGAATATCCCTTAGATAAAATAGAAATATGAATTGTCTATTATTTAAATCATGCCACATATCAATGTGGATTATTTCCCTTGCTAAATAATCATTTAAAATAGAACACACAAAATGAAGTCGAGTTGAATTATGTGGCTCAAAGGCAAGGAGGGAAATTTTAATCAAACTAGAACCAGATCCTATGGACTGAAAACACAATGAGTTCTAAATTAGTGGAACACAACATGGTCATACCCCATCCTCGAGCTAAAAATTCCCACGGAATAGATTCCTTATTGGAATTTCGTCAGTGCAAATGTGCAATAGGGAAATTGACAATTTCCAAACATGACAACGATACCCCTGTAGCAATTTTTTCATGTTTTATCATTTTGAGGCACATCGGGTCTTCCCAATTAGTCCAATAACCTACCATTTTGTGTTAATTCATTCCCCTAGGTCATTTAGGAAAGTCAAATCAACCTCTAGATGATTTTAGGAGTTCTTGAAAAATGCTATCTCTGGACAGTGTTGGGAAGGGCTATCACTGGCCTTTCCAGGACTGGACCAACCCCTTGGAGTGGAACGGAGGAGCCAAATCCAACATTAAGGTGAATTTAATATCTTGGGACATCACATAAATGATTCAAGAAGATTCTGGAAGGGCTCAGAGAAGTTGGGGGAGTTTTACCATAATTAGGGTTCACAGGCCTAGTTAGTACAAAAGATAAAACAACCATTGAGCTTTGGAAGGTGATTCTAGGAGATATGGATGGAGTTAGGATAAAAAAAAATCAAAGTATATATAATTACAATCCCTACAAGATTATGAAATCATTTTTTTCACAACACTTTGGCGCATTAGGTCTACAGGGCAATTTTTCTCATGCACATGTGGAGTACCAAATAAAATCCAATTTTTTAGGGATAAAATGGAATAATCAAGACATTATACCCCAAAAATTGGATTCAAAATTCCATTTCTAGTCAGGATCATATAAATTTTTTCCTAAAAAGTCCATCGAGCTCACGTTATCATCGTTGCAAGTTGTCCTCTTGAAGCGAGTTTGGGAGTTAGCCAAATTTTGGGAGGACATGTGTCAGCTCCAGGAGCCTGGAGGGATTTTGTGTCCCCGACGTCCCTTAGGGTTAGGGAAATCAACCTTGTAAAATTTTTCTCATCCCCATGTAACCTCTGGAACCCCATACAACCATTAGGATTGTCAGTTCAGCCCCCAGTGCAATTTGGAGCTCAAATTCCCTGTCGTTGGATCTCCGCCATGTGTTAGCTCCAGGATCACCATGGAATTTGATGTCCCTCATGTCCCTCATAGGTCAGGGACATAAAACCTTGAAAAATGTGCCCATCCCTCTAAGGGAGACTTTTGGTCACCCACGTGATCCACCCCTCGGTCTTAATTTTTTAGCTCTCACTCCATGTCGTTGGATTGCTGCCACATGTCGCCTTCTTTTTCACCATGGAAATTGATGTCCCTCATATCCCTTTGAGGTGAGGGATGTCAGGGAAAATAAAATGCACCCAACCCTCTTTGTGTATTTTTTTTTGAATAATTTAAATCCAACACTTAGCCATGTTATTTCCCCATTTCTTCTTCACAACTTCATACCTTGCCATGGCTTTGTTCATGATTGTCCAGACACCCGGTCCACCATTGTTTCTCTAAACCAGCTCCACCATGGCCAAAAAAACCACTAAAATCCATGAAAATACACAGGTATTGGGGGAAGTATTGATCAAAAGTGTTGAAGAAATGAAGAACGAGGAGAAAATGAAGATTTTTTGCCAGATAACCATGAAGTCACCCAATTGAAAAATCTTCATATCTTGCAAGATACAATTCAGATTGAGGTGCCGTCTTTTGCAGAATTCCACATTTTTCAAGACAATCAAGATGTAAAAATGAGAGGTCAAATGGTGCCTTGAAACATTTATTCCAACAAAATCCCCACTTCGTGCACCGGCTCACATTTTTCGATTTTCCATCATTCGAAATGGAAACGAGATAAAAACTTGCACACGGACTCCAAATGAAAAACCTATCATGATGGAGTTGTTTTCATCGCAAATAGAGACAAAAACTAGACCTAAATTTTTTGAGCTCCATTAATGGCCACTATGGCAGCTCCATGCCTCGAAGCCATTTCTAGGCGAAATTTAAAATTTTATTTCCAAACATTCTAGTAGGAAAAATCAAGTGAAATTTAGAGGACATGACTACGATGATGAGCAGTGTTTAAAAAAATATGTTCCATCACAAACCAAGCAATGGAAGTCCACTTTCTAAAAATAGTAAGTTTTCCTATACAAACTTGCTATGTTTGGAAATTCTTCATCAAAAGAGGACATGTCTAAGGCAAAGGTGTGCACTAAAGATCACTAGGAATCCAGAATGATAATCCAGAGCAGAAAATAGTGAAAATGACCACTTACTAAAAATAGTAAGTTCCTTATATGGGTGCTTACTAAAAATAGTAAGTCAACCCAAGAAGCGGCTAAGGCAAAGGTAGTGTGCACATGATTGAATGAGGGAGTTCATCACATCACAATGGTCAAGAAGAGGAAAAATAACCTCTCACTAAAAATAGTAAGCCTTCCTTCTAGACACTTACCATTAATAGTAAGTTACACTTACCATTAATAGTAAGTTACACTTACTATTAATAGTAAGTTACACTCAAAGGGAAGTTTTGGCACAATGGAACATAGAGGGATGATCATTCAGTCAACACCATCATTTGGGATCATCCATGGGAATTTCTCATAAGGAATTCGAGACTCATCTTAGGGAATTCAACAGTGTCTCTTGACACTCACTACGTGATTCGGTCACATGTATATCATACACAGGGTCAGAATTGAGGTCATCGACAAAACAATTCATTCAACTCTACAAGTGTCTGTGAGCCAAGATGAAGGAATTTATTAGGGTATAAAGAGTTTAGAGATGCAGAGTTCACTATAGTGGAACATCTCATCGAATCATCTAGAAGGAGATGCAAACTTCATTGAAGGTAGATTATTCATCATCAATGTTTCTTCCCCCTTCTTCTTCCTTCTTTCTCTCCTCTCTTCTCTCCCCTACTTTCTCTCTCCTCCATGTTCTAATTCTTTGTTGGGGTGCACTTTTTAGATGTCCTTTAATGAAATTAAAAAAGCAACTTTATGCTTCTAATGTAAAAGTCACCTTTATGTTATAAAAAGGGACTTAATATTCTCCTAGGAAGTTGAAAAGTTTTAAGTTGCGTGAGGACATATGAAAAGTCATTGGGGGGTAGATGCCAAGTCATTTCTCATTCTATAAATTGTAAAACCATTCTCTTTTCAAGGGGTTGGAAATTGATCTTGTAAACTTAAGAGTGCATTGTACTTAGAGAAAGCAAAGGAGATAGCCATTTTCTTCTACTTTCCTCCACTCTCAAATTTCTTCAACTCCCACACTATGTACAACTTCTGTTTAAGCATCAATACAAGAAGAAGGAGTTTCATGCCTTTTTTGATGAGGATATTTTAGAAACTTTGAGTTCTCAATCTTAACTCATATTGTTGCCATTTGCAGGATTGTTTTCTTCTTAACTTTAATGTGTGTGAACTTTCTGGTTAATGGGTGTGGGACTCTGATTTTATACCCACAACATTAATCCCCTCTTCTCTTTTCTCACTCCCTTTTCCTACTCTTAAGAAAAATTATTCTCTAGAAAGAAATTTCTAGCTTTTCCGTAGGGTCAGTGGAGTGCCCATGTTGGATCCCTAGCCACAAACTCATGAGGAAAATCCACCTTTACTCACGCATGCATATACGAAAGCTGAACCAGTTAAGTAGAGTGACTTAGATTCCCAGAGCATTGGAAAGAAATCCACAAGTTTTTCCACCTGACATTTTTTCTCACCAATAGGAATGCACCACTGAACTATTATCAAAAATCCTAGACTCCAAATTCAAAAATTCCACCATTCCAACAATCTAATCCTCAGTTCCAACAATGGAATTCACCCTAAGGATCAGTTCAACAATATTATAACCCAAGAAGACCCCAAGGACAATAAGATTTGTTATATGGGCCTACAATTACTAACCCATCTGATCAACCTACCCAGCCACAAATTCTAGCTCAAACTATGGCAAACCCAAAGAATGTGAGGCAGGGTAACCCAACATACACTGTTGAATCATAAAAAACCCCATAGTAAACTTTGTGGAATGCAGAAATATCTTCCTACATTCAGGAAGGTTACCTCAAAACCATCATCTCCAATCATAGAAGAAGTCCCTGAAGACAAAGAAAAATTAGAAGAAACACAACCCGATCCTATTATTGAAGAAACATCTAAACCAAACTTAGGTATTCCCTTTCCATCTAGACTATTGGAAAAACACAACACTACAACCCAAGAGGAACCAGAGTTAGAGCTAATTTAGTGATTAAAATAACTGAGTATTGGAATCTCTGTTTCAAGATCTTAGAGAAATTCCAGAGTTAAATAAAACCATGAAAGAGATCTGTGTTAAAACTCAGGGTAGAAGGAAAAATCAACCTAAAACAATCCATGTTTGTAGAAAATTACTTAGCATATTGGAAGTGAATATAACCCCTCAAAAACATGGAGACCCTAGAAGTCCAATTGTTACAGTTTTTATATGAGATGTACATATCCCAAACATTCTACTTGACTCGGGGATGCAATTAATGTGATGATCACTGACACATTGTACACATTATCTCTTCTTGAACCATAATCAAAGTAGTGTTACAAATGGTTGACAAGTATGTAGCCAAACCCAAAGGAATCATAAAGGACATGACCATAACCATAAAATCATGGGATTATTCAATATATTTTATGGTCATTAAAATTAAGAATAAGAAAAATGGATATCCTTTGATCCTAGGATGCCCTTGGCTAGCAACTACTACAAATTTTATTGATTGGAGGATAGGAAACATGGTTATTATAGATGGATATGATTCAAATAAGTTATCCATTTATCCATTTGAAAAACCCTTTGCCACCGAGGATAAACAATGTTGGAAAGATGATATAGATGAATCGGAAGAGGTAATTGATAATTGAGAAAATCCTCTCAAGGTGTGACAAACACCGGTTATCCTTAAACCATGAGAAAATTCTATTCATGATGGAGTAAGGTATAGTTTTGGGCCATAATTATTCAACTGAGGGAATTAAGGTAGATTTGAATAAAGTCAACATCATTGTAAAACTTACATCTCCCACAAATCAAACTAAAGTAAGAATATTTCTTGGACATTCTGGTTATTATAGAAGATTCATTTCATATTTCAATAAGTTGGCTTCTCGACTATTTTCTCTTCTAACAAAAGACTCTGATTTTGAATGGATAAAGCATGTCAAAAATCTTTTGACACTATTAAGGACAAACTAACATATACTCTAGTCTTCAGAGGACCAAATTGGAAGCTTCTCTTCCACATACAAATATATGCTTTTAATGAAGTAGGGAGGATGTACTTAGAAAATAAGAGGAAGGAGAAGCAATGTATGCTATTTAATACATTATAAATAACCTCTACCATGATGAAACAAATTATACTACCACAAAGAACGATTTTCTTATAGTTGTTTATGAAATTAACATGTTCTGCCATTATGTTATAGGATAGTAAGCAATTGTTCATACTGATCATTCTGCTATCAAGTATCTAATGAATAATCCTTTGGTGCATGGTAGAATTGTAAGGTGGATGATGTTATTACAAGAATTTAACATCAAATTTATTGATAAACTAGGGAAATCAAATGTGGTGGATGAATTTCTCTCAAGGATAACTATTTTAGGTATAAAGGAGCAGGTGAATGATGATTTTTCAAATGAACATATATTTGTAATCTCAACTTTGTCTCTCCTTGGTTTGCAGACATGGATAACTACTTGGCTATAGGAATTTCCCATCTTTCCTTACACATAAAAAATAAAGCAATTAATTAAACAAAGTGTGATGTATACATGGACTAATGGAATTCTTTTCAAATGTGGACCTGACCATGTACTACGTAGGTGTGTAATTGAAGATGAGATATTTGACATACTCTTAGTATGTCATGATGAGCCATCAGGAGAAACTACTCGATCAAGAGAACTATCCATAAAGTTTTAGGAGCCGCTTATTATTGGCCTTCATCATATAAAGATGTTAAAAATTATGTATGACAATGTGATCAATGTTAAAGGATGAGAAATTTAAAATTTACATATGAGATTCCACTCCAACCTTAAGTTCTTCTAGATCCATTTGATAAATGGGGATTGGATTTCACTGGACCAATCGAACCATATTATCAAGAAAATGAGTACATATTGGTTTTTACAGACTATGTTACAAAATAGGCTAAGGTAAAAGCTCTCCAATATGAAAAGGATGAGAAATTTATAGAATTCTTATATATTCCAATGGTTTGGAGCACCAAGATCCATTATTTCAGACAAAGGACTATAGTTTATGTCAGGAGTAATCAGTTACTTTATGGAAACATGTCAAATAAGGCATAAAAAATCATTCCCATATCACCCACAATCAAATGGTCAAGTGGAAGTCAATAACAAAGAATTGGAGAATATCCTAACCAAGACATTAGATATCTCAAGGAAAAATTGGGTTCAAAAGCTACCTGAAGAAGTATGGGATTATAACACCACTTAGAAGACAACCATATGATTCAACCCTTATGAGTTGGTCTATGGAAAGAAACCAATCTTTCCTATAGAGTTTGAGATTCACACCTTAAGAACATCTACCGAGGTGGGAATTGAGTTATTAGAAGCATAACAAGTAAGGATTCTTAAACTGAATTAGTTTGATGAGATAAGGTTATAATAACTTCATCAAACAAAAATCATCCAACACTAAAGACAATTGTGGCATGACAATCACATCAAGGAAATGAATAATCAAAAAAGGAATGAACTCTTCTATTTGATTCAAAGTACAAAGAATTCAAGGGAAAATTTCAAACAAGATGGATGGGTCTATACCAAATTGAGGAAGTCTTCAACAATGAGACCATACAACTGATTCCAATTGATGGTTAAAACAAGAGTAATGTTTGTTAATGACCATATATTAAGGTTATACCAAAATCCAACATCAAAAGAGGAATTCAAAAAGATGCTACAAGAAAATGCAACTTTGAATTGTTTGGACAAAGTTTCTTTGTCCAAGACAACTCAGGGATAAATTAGTTCTCAACAAAAATAAATAGGGGATGGTTAAAAACTAGAAATGGTAGCCATCATCCTATGAAGTAATGATTGAAAACTTTCAATGGTGGTCATTACTTCTAAAAAAATTGAAAATAAATAAATAAATAAATCCAGGTGGTTGAAGACCAATAATGAATGTCACCTCTAGAATCATGAAATCAATAAATATGGGTGATAACATATGGAGTGAGAAAAAGAGGAGAATATAAGTGCTGCTTACCATATTTGACAAGTGATAATTAACAAGGTATGTGAAATTACTTCCCTTTTAAATGCTAAAAAAGTTTAATTATGACATGATAATTATTATTCTTGTGTGAAATGATGACTCCACCATTTCCAATATGTTCGCACACACACCATATCCGAGTAAATATGACACTCATCCCCAATTAATCTCTCTCACATGCCAAGTTATTCTCCATGCTTTCATTGTCTCATCACAATTGGTTAAATCTTACCCAATTCGTGTTGTTTCCATATAAAATCATTTCCCCCTATTTCTTCCTATTTTCCATTATTGTCGCCCCATTCTTATGCTACCACTAGTCCCATTCTTGCACAAACAAAATTTCCATTCTTTCGTCATCATTCCCCCATTTCTATGCTCTATCTCCTTTCATTCCTATACCATTTATTGATCTGTTTGAATACTAACCATGGGAATTCAGCTCCGTCATGAACCAACCAATTCGCAAAATTACTCTTTGATAGGAAATCAATAGAAATCTTTGAGAAATGCAGGGGTGGTTAGACTTCATGCTGGCATATGAGGAATTTAACCCAAGGATGAAAGAGGGACATAGTGAACATTGAGGAGGGACATTCAAAATTGAAAGGTAAGAAAATATTGTTCAACCCTTCCATAATTAGTGACATTTATGGAATTCCAGAGGAAGGGAAATTGGTTAATTTCAGGACCCCCTACTTTGAAATTATTAAGTATTTTTCTGTTGGAAATAAAGAGAAATTTAAAAAGGGGTAATTTTCCTAAGCCATGGGTGGATGTAGCTAAATGGGTGATTAAATACTTTACATGTGATGGTTAATATAAGGTTATTTTAGGCCCTTTTTTGAGAATCCTCATTCACCTACGCCATGGTTAGGCTAAAGCCCAAAACAAGGTTAATTTTACTTAGGTTTTATTTGAATCTGTTTCCTTTTCTATTGAAAAATTCTAATGGGTTTCCTCTTACCTCAAATTTCAAGGCCTCATACACCTCATATGCAAGCACCATTTCATAAAGAAACGTTATGGGATTAGGAAATGAGTTAAATTTCAAAAAGAAAGTATGCCGTTGAACCTTGTCTAGTTTTAGAAGAGGGCCCTCTAGCTCAAAGAGGCAAAGGAAACACCTTAGGTCATCGGGCATACCCAAACCCTTGATGAACAAAAATAGAAAATTTTCCTTCACAAGAGGAATAAGAGGTAACAACAATCTTGAAATCCCTACAAAAGACACCTCTTTCTTCTCCATCTCACTATGTATCCCCTCATGGCCTATTTCGAGATGGGTATTGATAAGACACCAATCACGGTTGAAGAATCACCTATTCATGACAAAGGACAAACATATTCCCCAAGTTTTCTCTATTTTAAGGTTTAGTATGAAATCCAAGTAAGCTCAAGAAAGGTTTACCCAATTAAAACTACTTTTACAAAAAAGAGGAAAAATTCTCTCAGTTGGAGGTAGAGAAGGAAGAAAATTCAACATCTCCATCAATCATTAGGGCATAAAGAAGAATTAATCCAACAACTACATCATGATGTAGAAGAGAAATAAAATATAATTCACTATCTTTAGTCTAGAACTAAAAAATTAATCAAAAAACTTGTGCTCTTACAAGAAGATATGAAGGAAACAAATTTAGTAGAAACTACGGATCAACTAACTCAAACAAAATTTGTATTTCCCTAGATCATTGTGTTGATTTTTATACTAAAATAAATGAAATAATGTTATGATCTCATGGGAGTGGTAGAAGAAAAAAAAATTAAAAGAGGAAATGAAAATACTTCAAGATAACATACTCCTTAATTTTAGATTATATAACCAAGCCCTTTCTTGTAGGGAACCTTCTATTTTTATGCAATATTATTGAAAGAGAATTTATTCAAGAGGAAATTTTCTAGAGTTTTTTCCACTGAGTCCATAGAATTTGAAAATTCTAAACAATTTTTTAGAGCATATACAACAGTGAGACACAATTGGCAAGAATATGTTATGTGAGTTTTATGTACATAAGTTTATTCTCCCTGAGAAAATAGAAATTTCAATCAATTCACATGTTGGAGAAGTGAAATTGAGGTATTTTATTTCTACTTTAAGACATCAATATATGACATGATCAAAGAGGGAATATGTCGATAAGAAACTAATTTAGTCCTCTTAATGAGGCATGATATCCTAGATCCAATCGTCCCATGTTTATTATCTCGCATCTTGTGGAAAAGTATAAAGAAAATATTTCAACTTGTGTCTCATAGTTTTAGGATTATGTACTCCCAAATTTTAACATGAATTTTCTTGCTTTTCAGCTAAGGTATGGACTTCTTCTAGAGGTATGGAAGAAAAAGGATGTTAATTCCAAAACCAACCTCCGTTGGTCATTAAAAATGGCCAAGGACCTCTGCAAAATTATATTTCAAATGTAAAAGAAATGGATAGGCATGAGATATATACCTCCATTAATAATAACACCTATGCCATGATAGAACACCACCTAGGATCAACCTAAAGCAAGCTATAAAACATGGAGGGATACAATGATAAAATTCTTTGGGTTTTGTAATACAGAGAAAGATGAGACATGGCTTACTTTTACAAATGAGTATAATTGTACACATACAATTGAGTCCTTGAACAGATAGTAGGAGGACCTACTAAACCTTAAGTGTGGGGGAGTGATGAGCCCTGTTAATGCCTATATAAACCCTCATTTTGTAGTGTCATCATTTTGTGCTAAGACTTATATTATCATTTTGAAATTAATACTTCATTATATTTGAAAGGAAGTTTTGGGCATAATATTATTATTTTCATCTTGGGCATGCTTATTCAAATGAGTTTAAATGGATCTTTATGTGTGTTAAAAATGTGTCTGAAGAACATATCTTAAGCCAATGCAAGACTCATTCATAGACTAGAGCGAGACTCGCCCGTGCACTAGCACATGAATCATCCATGCATTGGTATAGGAACCACTTGGATTGTAGAACTCACCTATGTATTGGCATAATAATTGCGTTATGAGGGAAAAATACTCGGTGAAGAAACAACATAAATCGAGATGGCAAGAAGGTGCGTTTATTTATCCAACAAATGAGTTGACATGGTGAAAGGTGCATGAAATGTGGACTATCATATAAGACATCATGTGACTTATGTGGATCATGCAAGATGAAGTAATACCCAATTGATTAGAGACGTGGGACAAATGATCAAAACAACTTATAATAACCATGATTGTAGGGATTAAATGTATGGTCTTTGACATCTTCTGACACTGATAAATTATCTCAACTGAGAGTTAATTAAGGACTCCATTTGTAGTTAACAAGATGAATTTGATCTAAGTGCAACATGCACTTGTTCTTCCATAATTGTAACTCTTTAACAATCAATTGTTGTCATAGAGATATTTTAATTAGAGTAGTAGTTAATTATTACAAATAATCCATCCTCTTCTAAAGTGAAAATGACTTCTCTTGATATAAAAGGGAATTTGTAGTAGAATGGTAGAGGGAGTGGATTGTTGTTGAATAATTATTCTATTCAATAAAGTGCATGATTCTGGATAGATCGACTTGTGTGATTTGTAATTATAAAACCACATCAGAGGGAAGGAGCAAGGGCTAATCCTCCCCAACGTGAGGGGAGCATTTATTTTTATTTAATCTATGTTATTTAGCATTTGTTTAATTTACCATAATTTTAGTGCTTTCAGATATTTTAATCATGAATTCAGTAATATCTTGTTTTATCAATATAGTTCACTTCTTAATCACATTTAGAATAGTATTTAATTGATTTCATTAGAGAATACATGATGAAAATAGTTTCAATCATTTTTAAATTAAAAATAGCCATGGACACCACCCCGGACCGACAATCAAGAGATAATTAAAGTGTATGTATTAACGACACTAGTTAGGAGAATTCTTCTTAAGAGGGTGTCTGGTCTCATGGATCAACAAAAAGAAAGAATCTATGGAATTATAAACATGTGAAGATAAATACATTGTTGTAACAAACTTTTACATTCGAACCTTATGGATGAGAAAGACTCTAAAATAGTATAAGGTATAGTTTAATGATTGTACTCTCATTTACTATGACAATAAGAGTGCAATTAATATATAAAAAAATCTTGTCATGCATTCAATGACCAAGCATATTCTTATACTGAATCACTTTCTAAGAGAAAAAGTTAATGAACAAAGTGTTTATTTGGAATATGTGTCTACTAAGGATCAAATTGTTGATATTCTGACCAAGCCACTACCAAAGGAAAATTTTAAACATATTAGGAAGGAATTGGGTGTTATTCATGTATCTAGTAGTCAAGGACTTAGGGGAGATAAACAAGTAATCTTTTAGCTCCAAGTGTAAGAAATCAATATAGAAGATGTGTGCATAAAGACAAGGGAACACATTAATAAGGTATCCATGAATATAAAGGGAGAATGCGTTGAGTTTATGATAAAATGGTAGTGATTTGAAGATGGAAAATTTGAAGACCATTTGTCATTAATTTAAAAGGGGGAGAAGGATTTGAATGAAGAGTGTTTTCGATCAATGAAAAAGGGGATATTGTTGGGATTGTGTTTTCATGGATGTCAAAGTGTGATAATGAAGGTGTTGAGTTATTAGTGGTCATGGAGTGTTTTCATTAATTTGGCCAATATTCATAGGTAATTAATGGAAAATATGGATGTCTGAGGTTTTAAGATGATGTAAAAATGGGTGTAATGCCATATCATGTGAATGTTAATTGGTAGTAAAGAGAAACTGTGGTCTATGAGTGTTTTGTTACATGCATGGTTTTAGGCATGGTAGCTAGTAGGTATCTTAGGATGGCATAAAATGATAGGTAGAAGTTGGTTTAGCACAGTAATAACATGGATATATTGGAGATGAAGTGTAGAGACACTCACATATGTCTCGTGAGTGTACTTATGAGGATAAGTATTATTTGTTAGGTTTGTACCTAGACCTATCTTAAGCCTTTGGTGAAAGGCATGAAAGATGAAAAACAAATTAGGAGTGTATAAGAGAGCATATAAAGTAATTTGGAATGTTGTTATAGGTGTGTAGGTGTAAGGAGAAGGCATGTGTTGAAGGAGAAGGCACAAAGTTAAGTTTTTGGGCTTATCGAGCTCAAAGAAGTACAAACTCCAAGCTCAAAAAGGATTTTTTAAGGCTGGTTAGAATGTGTAAAGTCTAAATGGGAGCCTAAGATCTTCATGGTAGATGGGGAAGGGTCCTAGTTAAAAATTCCTAGCAACCCTCCAAAAACCCTACTAAGATAACGATGGAGAAGATCTTGTTTAATATGAACCAAAATGATTAGGGTGACCTATTTTATGTTTGGAGGCTCTGGTAGACTCTCTCAGGTATCTCCAAGTGGCATTGAGGTGTCATGACAATGAGTGGACCCCATAGTAAATTACAAGTTTATGAAGAAGTTATATTTGCTCTCAAGTTTTTCACTAGACATGGTGTGAAAATGGATGGTAGAGGAAGTATGGAATCCATACTACATGTCCATGGTGGTTTCTAGACATGGTCTATCCCTTAGGAGATATGTGGAAGTCAATATAAGAAGACTTATTTTTGGGGGTAGTTTCACACTTTTGGTGGTCACAATTTTTTTTTTTCTCTGGAACTTAGGCTTTGAGTTGTGGTATCCAATGGATGTTATGTTTTTGTTTAGGTCCCATATGATAGGATTCAATATTTGGAAGAGTCGTGAAGGTTAGTTGATGAGGTAAGAAGAAGGTCACATGTTGACTTATTTGGTCTAGTTTAGGATAGAGAAAGTAAGGTCTAGATATTGGTCTGTAAGACCTATAGTTATCTCTTGACCATGGTATTTGGATCTCTGAAAGTGATCAAGGATTCTTAGTGGAATATGTTCATGCATCAATAAACTTTAAATGGTC
This sequence comes from Taxus wallichiana var. yunnanensis, assembly GCA_018340775.1. Lineage (NCBI taxonomy): Eukaryota > Viridiplantae > Streptophyta > Pinopsida > Cupressales > Taxaceae > Taxus > Taxus wallichiana. The sequence goes on along the minus strand of CM031244.1, from coordinate 46,071,916 downwards.
TAGTACAAGTGTTTTATGGTCAATTATTTTTGACTTATTTTCATGGTGTGAGGATATTCAGGGAGTGTAAGTTGGAAAAAGGTTCTTGGGAACTTACAGGTCAAAGTAAGGATGTATGATGGAATTGGTGATGAACCCAAGGTCATGAGGTTTCTATTTATGTGGATTAATTTAATTGTTGAGTGGTTTCAGTATTGGTTGAGCTTCATCTTTGAAGACTTGTTTTGTAGGTCACATACATAATGAGGGCAATTCACCCAATGGGTGGCTTCATGATATGATCCGATAGTGTAGAGTTGAAGAAGTATGTAGAAGGATGGTATAATAATTAGAAAGACTATATAAGTGGTTCTTAATGTTTTGTGAAGGCCTTATATGCCAAGAGGAATAAGTCTTGACGAAGGAGGGGTTTGAGTCCAATTAGGCCTTTATGAGTCCTAATGAAGATGTATGGTCATTGCATGTTATTGCCTAGCTAAGGTGGTTTCGAAGGATTATATAATGATGTATTCATGTTGATAAAATTTTCTATGCTCTATAAAGTCTGAATGAGGTGTGTGGTGTGCATGAGTCATGTATATATACAAGTGAAGAAGACCTATTCATTGTTGAGAGAAGGTGAGGTGGAGTGAGCAAGAAGGCCATTTCAAACGTGAAGAAGGTATTTGTGACCATGAAAGAGAGGGAAAAATTATCGTATGATGATATAAGTGGTGTTTTTCTATTGGAGAGATAGGACATTTGACCTAATTGGCTTGGTGGAGAATTCCTTGAGTGAAGAAGTATAGAATAAATATTTGAAGAAGATATAAGGAATGAGAGCTGAATAAGTGTCATCATTAGTTATTGTGGAAAAATTGTATAGGTGATAAAAATCATGTGGTTTAGTTGGTGTTGAGTTATCTAGGGAGTTGTATCTTCCTTATAGGGTTGGTGCTCTACTTTAGGGGTTGGTACTCTTTGTAGTGTTGGTGCTTTATTAAACTATTAGGGGTTGGTACTCAAATAAATTTTATTCATTGTTGTATAGGAAAAGTTTTCTAAGATGCGTTTCATTGGATTTTTTCCCCTTGAGGGTTTCCCACTTATATCTAGTGTTCATATGTTCTTATGTTCATTTTCTCATGTGTATGCTTGTAATAATGTTTGGCTAATTCATGTTGTTTATATTGAATTGAGTGTGCTAAATGATAAAGAAATAATTGAAGTAAAAGAGTTTAAGGACTCATTAATTCACTCCCCCTCTTAGTGTGTGTGATTCCAACAATTTTTATTAGAGTAGGGCCTTTGAAGAAAGCTTAATAGCTTGAGGTGATCCTTGAAACACATAATGGCTCAGTTATGGAGGTTTTCAATAAATTTTCTTAAAGAATTGGTAGATTTATTGAAAGGAATCATGATCAAGGGATCTAATATGCATGTAAAAATAATCAAGAATCAACTAAAGAGTGTATACGTGAAGGAGGAAAATTGCACTTTGTATAGTACATAGATGAAGAGTGAAGAAGAAGCCTTAATTTTCCAAACTACATTTCACACTTAGAATGAGGACATGATTTGGTACATTGATAGTGGGTGTTCATGCCACATGATAGGAAACAAAATTAAATTAATTTCATTTAAGGAGAATTCAGTAGGTTCATTTAGGTTTGGTGACAATACATTTGTCAAGATAGTTAGCAAAGGTTCTTTGAGCTTGGATAATGGAAAGACCTTAACAAAAATGTTTTGTATGTAGAAATGTTGAAACACATTTTACTTAATGTGAGTCAAATGTGTAGTCAAGGGCATATATTAACATTTCACAACAAAGGATGTGACATAAGAAAATTCAAGACAGGAGAGTTGATTGCTAAGGCCAAAAGGACTATAAACAACATGTACATCTTGAATGAAATCAAGAAAGAGAGTTGCTTCATGAGAAAGGGTGATGAAGGGTGGATATGGCACATAAGGATGGGGCATCTGAACTTTGAAAATTTGGTCAAGATTAATGTTGAGAATTGTGTAAGGAACATGTCCAAAATCAACAAACCGGAAAGTACATTGTGCAAATCATGCCAACATGGAAATCAAACCAAGAAGTTAAAATCCAAGGAATACTCCACCTCAAGACCTCTAGAGTTGATACATATTGATCTATGTGGACCTACTAGGGTTCAAAGTATTCAAGGAGATAGTTATTTCATGTTGCTTATAGATGATTACACAAGGATGACTTGGGTGGAATTCTGAAGGAAAATCAAAGGAACTTGAAAAGTTCAAAGGATTCAAAGCATTGGTTGAGAATGAGAAGAATGTGAAGATAAAATGTTTGAGGTCTGATAGAGGAGGTGAGTTTTGGTCTAATGCATTTGATGATTATTGTGAAGAACATGGTATTAGAAGATAATTTTTAGCTACTTAGGACACCCCAACAAAATGGGGTAGTTGAAAGGAAAAATAAGATTGTCCAAGAAATGACAAGGACTATGTTGAATGAGTCAAAACTACCTGATAGTTATTGGAGAGAGGCAACAAGCACAACTGTATATATCTTGAATAGAGGTCAAATAAGGGTTAATAACAATCATACTCTCTATGAGCTATGGAATGAAAGATTTTCCAATGCGAAAAATTTTGGGTATTTAGGAGTAAGTTTTTCATTAAGAGAGATGAAAAATATCTAGGAAAATTTTATTCAAGAGCCAATGAAGGTATATTTTTGGGATTTTCAGGAGTAATATCAAATTATAGGTGTTATAACAAGAGATTACAAAAGATAGTTGATAATGTCAAGTGGGATCACCACTTGGGCATGCCCCAACATTAAATGTAAAAGTTTGTTAAGAAAACTTTATTGTGAAGGTATTTCACATTAAAGAGTGAAGCGGCTCGACCGATTCACCCACCCACATTGATTTGGGTGATCCCTCTCGGGATTGGCTATCTAGCTATCTACAACATATACATGTTGTATGACTGACTTAAAGACTCGAAGATCTTATTATAAGATACAATCATGATCATTGTATGATCTAATCAAGAAAATAACTAAGTAAACATTGTGAATGACTGTGAACTTGGAAGTGGAAGTGCTGGGTTAAACTTGTGTTGAATTCTTAATAAAGATAGTGTTTTACCAATGGAGTTTTTCCTTCAGGTTTCTCCACTTAAATATGGTGTTATCTGTCTCTGCTCTTGTTCATTATTTACTTTCAAGATCTAGCTCATTAAGCTTTGCATTCACTATCTATTTTAAGTTATTCATGTGTCTAATCGAACTACATATCATAATCTATAATCTTCGGCTTTAATGGTGGATCTGTAATCTGTGGATTATTTATCCCCTACTAAATCTAACATGGTATCAGAGCTTGGTGATTGTGCATGTGTAGGATCAATCTAGAAGTGTTTAACTTGAAGAAGTAAAGAAGATTGAAGTGTATTTATGGATCTGCGAGACTCTAAAATATCCCGTAGTCATCTTCAAGCAAACTAGGTTTAAAATTCCAATTCCCACCCAAATACTATTTGAAACATTGGTAAAATATGGGCTAAATGGCTATTTAAATCATATTTGAAGATTTTGTATGCTTAGATATTTTCTTCGCATCTAGTTTCAATATTTTGTAGTTTAAATCCATCGTCTCATGAGCTTGTTTTAAGTTTTTACACCATTTATAGCCATTTGGGTCATTTTTTGAATTTGGATCTAAAATATCTATTTAGATCTAGTTTGTTTGAGGTTTTTAAGTCCATTCTAGTGGTAAAAATATTCTTTTTAGCTAATTTTTCTTTGCAAAGCTTGGACCAATCATTTGGTGTCATCTGTCTTCACATTTTCTATCATTTATTAGTTTTTCACTAGATCTTTTCCTTTGTGAAGCTTGATCCAATATTTTGTGCCATCTAGCTTCTTCATTTTTTTAGTATTTTTCGATTTTATGAAGTTTGACCAATAAAATTGCTCCAAATAGCTTCTCTATCCTCTTTTTCATATTTTTGAAGCCATACCCACTCTTAGAGTGCCAAGTGGCTTTAATATGACATCTTACTATCTTTATGAAAGCTTGGGCCAATCATTTTGTGCCATCTAGCTTTACCTGACAAAATTATTTGACTTTGATCACAAGCTCGAGCCAATCATATTGCTCCATATAGCGTCACATTTGTCAGTTTTTATGAATCCCAGCCAATCAAATTGCTCCATCTTACTTTGAGGTGTTAGAATATTGTTTATCTATTTTTAGTTGAAATCCACATGCCAATAAAGGCTTTATGCATGTCTTTGTGTTGTTAGAATTAAACTAGCTATTTCTGACATTTGTGAAACTTGAGCCAATAATATTGCTCCAAGTGGCACCGTATTCCACTTTTTCAATCTTCTTTTAACTTATTTTTGACAGTTGTGAAGGGAAGACCAATAAAATAGCTCCAAGTATATTTTCTTTGACATTTTTCTATTTGTGAAATCCGAGCCAATATAATTTCCATTTTGCATTTGTCGTTTTTTTTTTGTGGCGTGTGATCCAATAATTAAAATTAGCCACCTTGTTGCATTTTTTCGTTTTATGAAATATGAGAAATAGAATTGATCCACATTTTGCACTTGGCTCCATCTTTTATTTGTGGAAGTTATTTCTAATTAAAATTAGCCACCTTGTTTGCAAGTGTGATCCAATAAAGATTTGACATTTATATATCCATGTATCTTTTTGAATTAGTAATTTTACATTGTGAAGTGTATCCAATAACATTTGAACACATATATATGTTATTTTCGTAGTTTTAATAGAAAAGTGACACTTTAGTTTTTTTCGGTTTTATTATTTTCTTTGTTCGCGGATATCTATTTTCTTTGTCATGGATGTCTATTTCCTTTGTACCATGGGATCTTTAATTTTCTTCATTCTGCGGATTTTTTTAAGTCTGTAAACTATGAAGTTTAAGATAATTAAAAATCAGACGATGTATTTATTTTCACACTTCTCATACTTTTCCAGACTTGTGAAACGTGAACTAATTATTTTTGACACATATTCTAATTGTGTCGTAGTGTCGTATTTTTGCTTTGACTTTTCGTTATTAGAATTTGACACTTGTCTTTATTCCTTTTCCGGACCCAAACTTTATTTCAAGTTTGGTTTATAAATTGTTTAAAGCCATTAATTTTTCGACAAGTGGCTTGTTTGACTTAGAATTTTCTTTCGCATTGTGTCAAAGTGTGAAATGTGATCTAATTAATTAAAGACACATGTGTATACGGTTCTATCTTTTTAATTAATTGTTAGTTTGTCTTATTAGCTGCATTTGTGAAATGCAAGCTAATTGAAAAGTGAAATGTGTATTTACTTTCGTGGTTTGTCGTAGTCTTGTCATAAGTTTTTTTTGACGCATGTTTGTTTATATTTTGTCGTGGTTTTTCAATTGAATCGGTTTTGGACCCGAAAGAGCTTTAAATTTAATTTTTTAAAGCATCGCATCCACCCGAGGATCTGTTTTAAAGCCAACACATGCCTTTCTTGGTATTGTTGATTTGTGCCATGTGTCATCCCCCTACCTTGGCTATTTATTAACTTATTTTATTTGTTAAAGTAGCTCATTTTTGAGCTCACTTTTGAGCTCGTCGAGTTGCTAAATAACTCATCGAGCTTTATTTGTCTCATGGGTTTTCTAATTTTCTTTGTACTATGGATTCCAAAGTTTCTTTGTCTCATGGATCTTAGACCCATCTCCACTTTTTTTTAGATCATGTAGCTCGGTCTTTAGCTCACTAAGCCGAGTTGCAAAAGAACTCACCGAGCTCCTGTAACTCGACCCCGACTCTGTTCTATAAATTTGATCTTAATTTCTACCAAATCAAGCTAATTTTCAACTAAATTTGAGTTGTTTGATTTTATATAGCTATTAAAAAGATCTGTAGCTAGTCATTTGTCTCTGTTTGGCTTCCTTGACTCATTTTTATGTAAATTTGTTTCCATTACCATTTGAGCATTAAAAATGGCTAGTTCTACTAGTTTTTCAATGGATAAGTCTCAACTACTAAATGGAACAAATTATAGCATTTGGAAAGTGCATTTAAAATCCTATTTTATGGCTAGGAAGCTATGGGATCTTGTGACTGGTGTAGAAAAATGTCCCACAGGAGACAAGCTACCCCTAAAACCTTAGTTCATTTTCTCAGAGATCTCAAGAAGCTCTATCCATCCTATTGCAAAGCATTAGAGATGAGTTCTTGATGCATATAGGTCATATGGACTCACCTGCAGATGCATGGAAATAATTAGAAACCATGCATGAAGGAAGTAGGTTGTCTAAGATCATTAAACTGGTCTTAGAGTTGTTTACAACACCCATGAAAGGGGATGAGAAAATTGTGAATTATTTAGCTAAAATTAAGAACATCAAAGCTCAATTAGATGGATGTAATTATGAATTGTTTCAAGATAAGTTGCTATATTTTATTATACATATTAATATTCATGAAAAATTAGACATTACATCTCAATTCTTAATTCAAAATATCATAATGAGAATGATCTTCCTAATCTGACACCTTGTCTTCTTTGTTGATTCAAGAAGAAAGAGTCATGGAGAACTTTGATTCAAAAGAGATTGCTTCTCAAGCATTGTTCTCTTAGAATCATAAGCCTACTCATAATAAGATTAATGTCAATCCAAATCAGAAATCCAATATCAGATCTAGATTTAAATCAAATCCTAAGACTAATTCTGCAAAGAAAATTAGAAATTTAAAGTCAAATTTAATGGAACTTGTAATAAGTGTGGAAAATTTGGACATAAAGAGTCTGATTGTAGAGTCAAGATTAACAAATCAGTCAAGAATGCTAAGAACAACAAGCCTAATAATTTTAAGAAAAATCAAAAGCAAAATCATGCAAATGTAGTGAGAAGTCTATTGCTTATATACAACCCTTTCCAGCTTCAAATGACAATGAATGGATTCTTGATAGTGGTGCCTCCAGCACATGACTTGCATTTCTAATATCCTTTCAGATATGATCAAATGTGAAGAGAATATCTATCTAGGAGATAACTCTGTCATTAGAGTCTGAAGGTTGTGGCAATGTTAAGTTGTCTAATGGTTTAATTAGGAATGTCTTGTATGTCCCTAAACTGAAAAAAAAGAATATTTTGTCTTTCTCTCAACTAACCAAAGAAAACTATAAAGTTATTTTTCTGCAAGATAAGTGGTATGTAAAAGATAAATTTAGTAATGTTATTGCTTTTGGCATTCAAAAAAATGGCTTGTATATCTTTGATGGTTTTGTGTCTAGTCTTTGCTTTTCTTCCTCTTCTAAGAATGATATTCAACTATGGCATGAAAGACTTGGTCATGTAAATTTCAAATCTTGTATGATATGTCTAGATTGAATCTTGTTTTTGGTCTTCCTAAGATAAAATCAGATCATGAGACTTGTGAAAGTTTCCTACGTGGTAAGCAACATGCTCAACCATTTCACAAACATCATGATCCAAATTCTTCTCATTTACTAGAACTAATTCATAGTGATGTGAGAGGTCCACTTGAGGTTCCTTCTCTCAGTGGTGCCTTGTATGTTGTGTGCTTTATTGATGATTATTCTAGAATGACTTGGTCTTATTTCATTAAAAATAAGTCTTGATGTCCTATCTAAATTTCAGGAATTTAAAGCTCTAGTTGAAAATGCTTCTAATCTAAAAATTAAGAGAATTAGGACTGATAATGGAGGTGAGTATGTCAAAAATTTTTTTATGAGTTTTGTGTGTCATGTGGGATTCAAAGAGAATTGACCACTCCCTATTCCCCTCAACAAAATGGCATTACAGAAAGAAATAATATGATTGTCTTAGAAATGGCTAGGACTATGATTCATGCATCTAATGTGCCTAAGTTCTTATGGGATGAAGCTATGAAAACTATTGTCTATATTTTAAATAGACTACCTACAAAACCTCTTCATCAAACTACTCCTCATGAGGTATGGACAAAGAAAAAACCAAATATTTCTCACTTAAGAATATTTGGTAGTCTTGCTTCTATCTTCATTCCAAAAGAAAAAAGGAAGAAGCTTGATCCAACCTCTTTCTCTTGTATTTTTGTTGGCTATGGTTGTAGAACTAAAGGATTGAGAGTCTATGATCCATTCAAGCATGACATTGTTGAAAACAAAAATGTTCAAGTCTTAGAAAGAACTTTCTCTGCTGATCCTAATGAACCCTCCTCTGCTGCTATAGAGATAGATCCTGATAATCCTCCTACTAAAATTATGAAAAAAAGTTCAAGAGGCTGATTATCTTGATCTAGATATGATGGAGATTGAGGGGGAGTCATCCCAAAATGTCTTACAACCTAAGATTCCTAAATGGGCCAAAAATCTTGTTCAAAACTCTCATCCTGATAATCTTAGAAAACTAACTAGAAGTCAACATACTTATCATGCCTTGATGACCCTCTATGAGGTAGAACCAAAATCCTTTGAAGAATCATCTCAAGATGTTAGATGGCTTCAAGATATGAAGGATGAATACAATGCTTTAATAAAAATGACACTTGGGAACTAGTCCCTCCTCCTTCTAAAAGAAGCATTGTAGGATCTAGGTGGTTGTTCAAAATTAAATATAACTCTCTAGGAGAGATTGAAAATTCAAAGAAAGGTTGGTAGCTCATGGTTTCACTCAAAACTGGTATTGACTATGTTGAGACTTTTTCTCTTGTTGCTAAGATGAGCATTATAAGAGTTCTTCTTGCATTGGCTGCCCAATATGGTTGGGAGATTCACCAAATGGATGTCAAAAATGATTTTTAAATGGTGACTTAAAAGAAGAAATATATATGAGTCATCCTAAAGGATTTGAAGTACTTGGCAAGGAACTTTATGTATGTAAGCTCAAAAAGTCTTTGTATGGTCTTAAGCAAGCTCCTAGAGCTTGGTATGCTAAAATTAACAATTTCTTTCAAGATCTTGGTTTTTCTAACTGTTGTTCTGATAATGATTTATTTGTTAAAGTTGAAAACAATCATATTATCATCATTGTCTTGTATGTTGATGATCTTTTGATCACTAGCAAAGTGATAGAAATCTAATAGTTAGACTCAAAGAAAGGTTAAAACAATGTTTTGAAATGACTGATTTAGGTTTACTAAATCATTTTCTTAGCATGATTATATTTCAAGATCATAAGTCTATTTTTGCATCTCAATCTCAAGTATGCTATGAATTTTCTTATAAGATTTAACATGATTGACTGTAAGCATGTTGCAATTCCTATTGAAGTTGGTGTTAAGTTAGATCCTAAACCAACTTGTGCTAAATTTGATCCTACTTTGTATAGGCAACTAGTTGGTAGTTTAATCTACTTAACTATTACTAGACCTGATATCTCTTATGCAGTAGGAGTAGTTTCAAGATTTATGCAAGAACCTTATGAAGATCATTGGAAAATGGAAACAAGGATTTTGAGATATATTAAAGGAACAATCAATTATGGTCTTTATTATTCTCCTTGTAATGATGCACAATTATTTGGTTATTGTGACTCTGATCATGTTGGTGATACTGCAGATAGAAAGTATACTTCTGGATATATTTTCAAGCTTGGTGTAGGTGCCATCACTTGAGTAGAAAAAGAAACCAACAATGTCTATCTCTTCTACTTGAGGCAGAGTATAGGAGTGTCATGGAAGTTGCTAAAGAAGCTATGTGGCTGAAAAGGCTATTGGATGAGTTGCACATGGATGTCAAAGGGAGTACTACTCTTCTATGTGACAATTCAGAGCTGCATTTTCTCTTGCAAAGAATCTAGTTCAACATCAAAGGACAAAGCATATTGAAGTTCATATGCATTTCATCAGAGAAAAAGTCCTTAATGGTGATATTGATCTCCAAGTTTATGTCCAACTAAAGATCAAGTTGCAGATATCTTCACAAAACCATTGTGTTCTATCAAGTTTTGTAAGTTTTGTGCCTTGTTGGCCTATCAGAGTTTCCCTTGAGGGGGAGTGTGCATGAAAATGCCACCTCTTAACGGCCTGTTGAAAACTTCCAATACTTCCTCTGTTTGTAATAAGTAAATGTGTCACATTTTGTGAAGTTACTTGTAAATCCCAACGAAGCTTTAGTTATGGGTATGCCTTAGGTTATAAAAGGCTCCATAGTCTGATGTAAGTCTTCAAATGTAAAGCACTAGTCTTAAGAATTTTTGTATGGGAAGATCTGTGGATTTCCCTTGTTGGCATGCTAGCTTGAATCATTGATTCAAGGTCTGTAAATCCTTTTGTATAAAAAGGTAATTCTAGCTTGTTTGATTTGTCTTCCCACTTAACATTAAGGGGGAGTGTTGGGGTGATAATGTCAAGTGGGATCAACCACTACAATATGCCCCAACATTAAATGTAAAATTTTGTTAAGAAAACTTTATTGTGAAGGTATTTCACATTAAAGAGTGAAGCGGCTTGACCGATTCACCCACCCACATTGATTTGGGTGATCCCTCTCGATTGGATGTCTAGTTGTCTACAATGTATACATGTTGTACATACTAACTTAAAGACTGAGATCTTATTATAATATATTTGATGATCATTATATGATCTAATCAAGAAAATAGTGAGAAGACATTGTGAATGACTTGCAAACTGGAAGTGGAAGTGTTGGGTTAAACTTGTGTTAAATTCTTAATAAAGATGATGATTTACTAGTGGAGTTTTTCCTTCAGGTTTCTCCACTTAAATCTGGTGGTATCTCTGTCTTCTCTGTTCATTATTTACTTTCAATATTAGCTCATTAAGCGCTACATTCTATATATATTTAAGTTATTCATGTGTCTAATCATTGCATATCATTCATAATCTTCGATTTATTCTATAAACTATGGATTATTTATCCGCTTAAATCTAACAATGTGTGAACTAGATCGTTTCTCCCATAAAAATACAAGATTCAATCAAGTTATTTCTTTCATATGCATGTTTCAAAGGTTTTAAGGTATATCAAATGGATGTAAATTCAAATTTCTTGAATGGACATCAACAAGAAGAAATATGCATAGAGCAACATGAAGACTTCTCTCTTTGGATAATCAAGACTATGTATGTTGAGTGAAAAAATCACTTTATGGTCTAAAATAGGATCTTGGAGCTTTGTATGCTAGGTTAGACTAGTATTTATTGGATCACGATTTCAAGAGAGGAGAAGAAGATAACAAATTATATATAAAGACCGAGGGTGATCAAAAATTGATGGTTGTTGTTTATATAGATGATATTTTCTTTGGAGGGAACAATGAGAAGATGAACAAGGACTTTGTAGAAGAAATGAAGGAGTATTTTTAAGTGTCTATGCTTGGTGAGTTATCCTTCTTTCTTGGGTTTCAAATTTCTCAATCGATAAAGCCATCTTCATCTCAAAAACCAAATTCATAACAATAATGCTTGAAGAATTTTGATATGGAGGATTACATAGCTGTTAGCACTTCTATGATTAATGAATGCAAGTTAATTAAGGAGGAGAGTCTTCTAAATTACACCATACATCATACATATCAATGATTAGGAGCCTATTGCATAAAAATCCTTCTAGGCATAACATCATATAAGTAGTAGGATTTGGTAGGAAGATTTTAAGCGATCCCAAGAAATCTAATCTACAAGCAATCAAGAGAATTTTCAAGAATTTTAAAGGGATTATGGAGTCTGGGTTATGGTACCCAAGAAGAAAGGAATTCAAGTTGAAAGTTTATATAGATGAAAATTGGGAAGGAATCCTAGATGATAGGAAAAACACTAGTGGAGGATTCTTCTTCTTAGGAGGGTGTTTGGTCTCATGGATCAGAAAAAAGTAATCATATGTGGCCTTATCAACCTGTTAAGTTGAATACATTGTTATGTAGCAGCCTGTTGCAATCAAACCTTATGGATGAGACAGAATCTAAAAGACTATAAGGTAGAGTTTAATGATCCTACTCCCATTTACTATGATAATAAAAGTGCAATCAATGTCTCAAAAAATCCTGTCACACATTTAAGGACCAAACATATTCCTATCAAGTGTCACTTATTCCTATCAAGTGTCACTTTTTAAGAGAACAAGTTAATGAGTAAAGTTTTATGTTGGAATATGTGTCTACTAAGGATCAAATTGCTAATATTTTGACCAAGCTACTACCAAAGGAAACTTTTGAACATCTTAGGCAGCAATTAGGTGTGACTCTTGTATCAAAAAATTATTAACGAGTCAATGAATCAATGGGATATAAACAAGTAATATTTTAGCTCCAAGTTCTAGAAAGGAGTATAGAAGATGTGTACATAAAGATAGGGGGAACAAGTCAAGAGGGTATGCATGTACATAGGGGGATAATGTGTGGAGCTCAAGATCAAATGAAAATATTTTGAAGATTGAAAATTTTAAGACCCTTTGTCATTAATGTCAAAAGGGGGAGAAGGATCTGAATGATGTGTGTTTTCCATCAATGAAAAATTGGGAGATTGTTCTCACTGTGTTATCATTGATGTCAAAGTGTGATGACGAAGGTGTTGAGTTTTCAGTGGTCATGGAGTGTTGTCATTGATATGGCTGAGATTCATATGTCATTAATGATAAAGATGGATGTATGAGGTGCCAATTTGATGTCAAAAAGAGTGTGATTTCATATCAATGGAAGGTTTATTGGTAGTAAAGATGAAGTGTGGTCTATGAGTGCTTTGTATTGCATGTATACTCTCATGTATGGTAACTAGTAGGTATCTTAGGATGACATGTCATAATGGGTAGAATTTTGTTGACCATGGTAAGATCACGAATAACTTTGAGATGAAGTGTAGAGACTCTCATATATGTCTCAAAGTTACTTATGAGGATAAGTCATGCTTTCTAGATCTGCACATAAACCTATCTTAATCCATATGTTGCCTAATGAGGCATAAAATATGAAAAATAGAGAAAAAGTGCATAAGAGAGAATGGAAATTAGTTTGGAATGTTTCTATAGATGTGTAGGTGTAAGGAGAAAGCACATGTTAAAGGAAATTGAATAAATTTAATTTTTGGGCTTATCAAGCTCAATGAATTGCAAACCCCAAGCTTGGGAAGGATTTTTGATGCTATTTTTGTGTGTGAAGTTTACATGGGAGCCTAATATCTTCATGGAAGGTGGGTAAGGGTCCTAAATAGAAATTCCTAGCATTAGTTTGTGGTTTAAGGGGTAGAAATTTATGAACAATCGTTAAGAAGGTAAGGTGGTCTAAAACCCTCCTAAAACCCTACTAAGATAGTGATGGAGAATATATTTCTCAATATGACCCCTAATGAATTGGGTGACCTGAATTGATAATGTTAGGCTCTAGTAGACTCTCTCATATATCTCCAGGTGGCATTGAGGTGTTATGACAATGAGTGAACCCCACATTAAATTAAACGTTTATGAAGAAGTTATGTTTTATCTTAAGTTTTTCACTATACATGGTGTGTAAATGGAATGCAGAGGAATTATGGAATCCATAATACATTTCCATGGTGGTTTATAGACATTTTCTATCCCTTAGAAGGTATTGGGAAGTTAATATAGGAAGACTAGTTTTTGGGGGTAGTATGACAATTTTGATGGTCATGATGAAAAGTTGCTCTTAGGAACTTAGAAAATGAGTTATGGAGTCCAAGGAATGTGTTGGTGTTTTTCATGTCCCATATGACATGATTTAATAATTTTAGGATCCCAGGGGTTAGTTTATGAGGTAAGAAGAAGGTCATATGCTGATCTATTTGGTTTGGTTTAGGATAGAGAAAGTAAGGTCTAGAGATTGGTTTGTAAGATCAATAATTGTCTCTTGATCATGGTGTTTGGATCTCTGAGAGTGATCAAGGGTTCTTTGTGTACCATGTTCATGCATCATAATAATTTTAATGGGTCATTACAGGTGTTGGATGGTCAAGCCTTCTTGACTGGTTTTCATGGTGTAAGGACAATTCTTGGTGTGGAAGTTGGTAAGAGGGAACTTACAAATCAAATAAGGACATATGATGGAGTTTGTGATAAACCTTAGGTATTGAGGTTTATATTCATGTTGAGTACTTTCATGGTTAATTTTTTTAGCATTGGTTGAGCATCATCTTTGAAGACTAGTTTTGTAGGTCATAAACCTAATGAGGATAGTTGACCATAATGGGTCGAATCATGATATAATATGATGGTGTAGAGTTTAAGAAGCATCTAAAAGGCTGTTAGAAGACTTAGAAAACATGTATAAGTGGTCCCTGATGTTTGGTGAAGGCCATATAGACCAAGAGGACTAATTCTTGGTGAAGGGGGTGTTTGAGTGTAATTAGGCCTTTATGAGTCCTAATGAAGATGCATGGTCATTGCATTCTATTGCAACCTAAGGTGGTTTATGAATGATGTTATTATGATGTATTCATGTTGATAAAGTGTTCTATGCTCTATGAAGGCCGAATGAGGTGTGTGGTGTGCATGAGTCATGTATATATAAGTGAATAAGACCTTTTTTTTTTGAGAGAAGGTGAGGCATAGTGAGAAATAAGGAAGTTTTGAAGAGGTGAAGATGGTATTTATGACCATCAAATATAGGGTAGAGATGATTTCATGAATATTTAAATGGTGTTCTATGGTTGGAGAGATATGTCATTTGACATACTAATCTTGGTGAAGAAGTCCTTGAGTGAAGAAGTATAGAAGGCATATTTGAAGAAGATAGAAGGAAGGAGAGTTGAATACGTATCATAATCAATTATTATGGAAAAATTATATAGGTGACAAACAATCAGGTGGCTTATTTGGTGCTAAGTCATCTAGGGAGTTGTATCTTCCTTGTATGGTTGGTGCTCTACTAAATTTAGGGTTTGGTGCTCCTTGTATGGTTAGTGTTCCTTGTTTGGTTGGTGCTCAATTAAATTTGATTCATTACTTTGTATAGGACAAGTTGTCTAATATTTGTTTCAATGGATTTTCTTCCCCTTGAGGGTTTACCACTTAAACCGGTGTTCATATGTTCTTATGTTCATTTGTTCATGTGTATGGTTTTAACAATGCTTGGTTAGTTAATGTTGTTTAATATGAATTGAATGTATTGAATGATAAAGAAATAATTAAAGTAAAAGGTTTTATGGGCATAATGATTCAACCCCCATCGGTGTGTCTATTTACAATAGGATTAAGGTTTCGATCAACTTATTTCATTTTACAATATTATTAATGATATTTTACTAAGATGTAGGTGATATGGGTACAAGTGTAGAGTGCGATTTCTAGGAAGCTCTGGAAGATGATACTTGGTGTTGCTTTTGTGGTTGAGGAGTTAGGAAAGGATGATGATAATGATTTAGATCAAGTACATCAAGATAGTGATACTGATGATGATGATGATGGGTAAGGCGACAACAAGTCAAAAGCTATGCAAATGAGGGTGTTAATGATGATGACATGGAAGAAGAAAATAAGACATGGAATAAACATGGCATAGATGCATAGTATTGGCTTCAATGTCCAATTATAAATTAAACATCTATGTCATGGTAATTAAATCCCTCATCTACTTCTTCCATGTCATCGTCATCAATACCACCCATTTGCATACCTTTCGACTTGTTGGCATCTTACCTACCATCATCATCCTTGTATCAATATCTTCATGTTATTGATCTAAATCACTATGATCATCCTCTTCTTACTTAAACTCAACATCAACAATGATATCATCATCCGAGGATTCCTCGGTAGTTGCACCTACACTTGTACATGGATTTCTGCATCCTAATAAAATTTCATTAATAACCTTGCTAATCGAAATAAGTGACCAAAATTATTGGTCCTAGGCTTGTAAATTCCATTAAATATAATATACTAGTTCCGTTCCTCTTGTCCCATAAAGATTCATGTTCTCATGTAGGCTCATGAGTATCATTGGGCTTTGAATATGTAGTTAAAACAAAACAAGATTTTTTCTAGTAGTCATACTTCATAAAACAAGCATGGACATCCACACCCCCAAGATGTGCCATTTTATCAAAAGTAAAAGAAATAATACAACAATTGCATTGCTCTATATATCATAACCAATATTTAGTAGCTTAGGTTATATGTTGCTCATTTTATCAGGATATATGATATTCATTTTCTATGTGTTTATGAATGGCTTGTCCTTATCCATTATCATATTATCAATATTGAAAAATTGCAGTATATATTTGAATTAACAAGAACATATAGAATGGGCATAATATGACCATTCTCATACAAAAATATAGAAACAATGTAGAAGATTCTTGTAAAAACAACTGTATGATATAGAATTAGAATGGTAAACATACTTGTATGAGAATTTTTAGAATGGGAAGATTCCCATTCTCATTCTCTTTTTGATTTAAGATATACAATATTCCAAATCAGGACCATTTAAACTTCTAACTCCAAATTATTTATACTTCCATCTCCACACCATTCATACATTTTGATCATCACCATTCGTAATTATTGTTTTGAACCATTCATACTTCTAGCTCCATACCAGTCATATTTCCATATCTATACCATTCATACTTCTAGCTCCAGATCATCCATTCTTCTAGTGATGGACAATTTCTCATACAACCATCTTTCTTATTATTTATAATATATTTTAGGAATGAATAAAATGGGCATATGTCCATTCTTAACATTTAGGTAATATAAAAGGAATGAGAAATATGGTCATCGAGAATGAAAAGAATGGAAAACTACCCATTCTCATTTAGGTTAAATATAGAATGAATGAGAAATATGATTATATGAGAGTGAATAGAATGGATATCTTCCCATTCTCATTCATCCTAAAGGAATGAGAAATATGGTTGTATGAGAAAGAATAGAATGGGAAACTGTTCATTCACATTCAAGTTAAATATAGAATGAATGAGAAAGATGATTGTATGACAATGAATAAAATCATTCTATACAATTTACCTGAATGAGAATGGACATTTTTCCATTCTATTCATTCTCGTATAATCCATATTTGATAATGTCATTCCAAAATTTTCATTCCTTCTATATTGCATGAGTGTTCACAATGGACATATTCTTGATTGCAATTATGAAATTTAGTTCAACCTTTTTGGAATGGGAATATGTATATTCTTGAAGATTCAAGCAATATAGAAGGAATGAGAAAGATGGTTATATGAGAATGAAAAGAATGGGTAACTACACATAACTTCTCATTCAGGTTAAACATAATATGAATGAGAAAGATGATTGTATGAGAGTGAATAGAATGGGAAGTTTTCCAATCTTAACTTACTTGGTATTATCATAGGAATGAGAAAATTATACGAGACCAATCTTGTTAACAAACTTTTTATATTTTATTCAACTCAATCTCAAAGCATAACATAGAGTTAAAAGCGATACAAAAGCTAGTTGAAGATTACTTATTTGGCATATATATATATATATATATATATATATATATATATATATATATATATTACAAAACTCTAACTTTAAGGGTTTACAATTTTTTCTTGAAAATAGAATGAACTAGAAAGATGATTATATGAGAATGAATAGAATGTGCAGATGTCCATTCTCATATTATAGGAAATGATTGGAATGGGCATATGTCCATTATGAACAATCAATAAATATAGAAGGAATGAGAAAGATGGTTGTATGAGAATGAAAAGAATGGACATCTTCCCATTATCATATTAAATAGGAAATTATTAGAATGGGCATATGTCCATTCCAAACATTCAGCTAATATATGTTGTATTTATAAAGAATTATGTTTTGAATGAGTATATTTCAATGCTCATTGTGTGTATTAGATTTGGAATTTTCCCATTCTATACCAAACTAAAATATAATAATGAAAATATTTATTTTTTCTATACATTTTATTTTATAAGAATGGTTAGAATTTGTAGTTTTTAAATGCAGAATTTTACTAACAATGTTTATATTAACAGGAAAAATGGATCTTGTTACCACTACCCCATACAAATAAATTGCATTTATAGATGGCACCACCATCTAGAAAGGAGGGATGAGGAATGGTTTGTGGAACTTCATAGTCTAGAAAATTACCACAATGATTTGTGGTTGTTTCATAATATTTGTCGATGAACATCAAGAGAAGGGAATTCTGTTGAGCATAAAGTGTATATCAGATATTGTTGTATGCATTCAAGTTGAAAATATAAACAACAATGGAAGAAAATAGTTAATACTAAATATGAAGTTACATGTTTCTTTATATAAAAAATGTGGCATGGAGCGATTTACTGAAACATCTTAAAGATTATTTCTATATTTATGGTTGGAAAATAGAGCCATATATTGAGGAGACATAACTGGTGTACAAGATAGTCAAAATATTTATGCTGAAATTTTGAGTGCATTTAAAAAAAATTATCAGTATGCATTTAATTCATCTATTTCCCATTGCGTGAATATGGACAAAGGATTGGGTAAAAAACTTACATTCTAAAATGTTTACGATGTTTAGAAGATAAAATTGTCTAAGATGGAAAAATATACTTCAATATCACACTTCCATGAGATTAAGGGATTTGCAGAGGAGAAATATATTTTAAAACTAGCAGAAACTCATTTAAAAAAGAGAATCTACAAGATCTCAAGATCGTCCACTATATAAATAATGGAAACTTGAATCAACAAGTGTTAGTTAGCTTGTAAACTCCATGTTATATAACCATGTGCCTCTTTAGTGAAATGCAATATTTCTTCCCTTCAAAAAAGCAACTAGAGATATTATTGAGATTGAGTTTGAACATGAAATACAAGATAATGAAATTCAATTCTACATTATTGATGGGAAACACACTATTGCATCCCAAAATATTATCTTGGGAAATCCTGATTTTGAATATGTACATGTTAGAATAAAGCAAAGGTCAGCTTGTATTCTATCTTCAAAATAAACATCAGAGAAAATAATCAGCATTTGTAAATAGTAGAATATGGCCAATAAAACATGGGTATGTACAATATTTATTGACAGTTTTTACAAATCTAGGTCAAGGTGGATCCTAGAAAAGAGACCACAATATGTTGGTTTTGGATATGAAAATTCATAAAATTGGAAGGTATTTATATTATATAATTAATTTTATTGCACATAGAAATGAATTAAATATAAGTTTAGATTTTCTTGTATTATAACATGTGAGTAATAAAAATTATTTTTGTTGTTCACATGCAGTCATTTGAGAGGCAGTGTCTACTCATTTTTGAGACGAAAAAGGTAGAAAATTTGAGTGATAAGATTCTATTCCTTATTCTTCCAGATGAAATTTGGGACAAATGGGTATTAGTTTTTGATTTGTATGTTAATGGTGGATTTCCATGTTGTCCAAAAAAATCTATTGACCCTGACTTCAAGGTAAATTCATTATAAAAACTTATAGTAAGACTTTTCAGAGGCACAAAAGGTATGAAAAATGAATAATTAGATATGCTTATAGATAAATGTATCAGTGGTGAAGTTTGGTTTAAAACAAAACCTGGTATGAACACAATAGCTTTGGAGGACTATTGCAAGATGGTAAAGGAGAATAGATCCACAAGAATAAAGGTTATATCATATATGAAAATTAGAGTTCCAGAATAAATTTCTATTATGGGTTGTAGTGCAAAAAATGTGATTGAAAAATTTGAAATGCATGATACTCATTTTTCTCAACTCTGTCAAGATTTTGGAGTTGAAAATAAAAATAAAAAAAGGAAAGCTACTCAATCAAGGGAAGGGAGTCAAGGAGATGTGATAAATTATTCAAAGAATGCTATTGATCTCCTTGAATTATATGTATCTTCTATTAATAACAATTCACAACCAAGAGAACCAGATACATATGAGTTTACTTGTCAATGTTCTTATCCTTTTTGTTAAGAAGAACATTGGGAGGTTTAGAAAACCATTTGTTCCCACTCATTGTAGAAGTGGTTATTGCTGATTTTTGTAATCTTGTGAGTAATATCTCACAAAAGGATATAATAGAACTTATCACATGCATCAGTTCAAGTACAATGAACTGTGTATGCATCTTTATTTTACCTGTAGTATAAGCATATTTGTTTTATAATTCTATAGGCATCTACATGAAAAAAAATAATAAAAAAAATACAACCATTTTAGAAGGGTGCTACAGGGTTTTGAATGAATATCTTGGGCTAAGAGGTTGTTAATAATTTTTAGCATATATGGTGTACATAGTTCAAATGAAAATATTGATGAAGATATGGTAGTAGAACTTGATTGGTCACATGATGAGCCCTTGGATATTATCAGACCCAATGATATTGGGGATGTCATTACAGAACATTCATTCAAACATGAGAGATATGTGCATTTTTGGGAGCACATGATTAACAACCACAACACTTGATTCACTCCCATTTTAATGTTTTATTGTTGTAAAATGCAATAAAGGAAGCACTAAATGTTTATAGCACTTCCCTTTTATCTATAGCAGAAAATCCAAAGAAGGAGCTCATGCTTTGAAACCATATTATAAATTTATAACTATTCCTCTAGGTGATTGGCCTTTATTAATAAATTTTTATTGTAATTTTCATATTAGAATATTTTATGCAATTCAACCATTAAACTCATAAAGGAAAATATAGAGGAAAGGGCATATTGTCACTAATTGAGAATATTTAAAATAGGCAGATGCCCATTATATGTAAAGTAAAGCTATAACATCTATATGTTCTTTATAGTTTGTAATGAGTCTGGTTAGAATGGTCACATGATTGTTCTTATACAGAAAATATGGAGGAAGACTAAAGGTTACATTTTTACTTTACATACAAAGTGCAGATTCTACCTATTCCAAAATTTCTCTAAAAGAGAGATACCTATTATAAACAATTTTGAAGCTTCCTTTAATATGTATTTGAGAATGGACATCTATCCATTATTAACAATGTTTAATTTTCAATTTGGGCTTATATATTTCATGGCAGATAATATTGAACCACTATAAACATATGTGAGAGGTTATGAAATAGATGTAAACAATGAAGTAAATTAGTCTGAGGAAAATGTTATTCTTGAGGGTGACATTCATGTAATCAACAAGACGTTCCACAGATAAGATGTTCCAAAAAATACATGTAACTAATGGTGGTGAATAGAGAAGATGCATCGAACCCTACACCACCTATTAAGCCAACCGAATCACAAACATGTATCAAACCTTTCCTAAAATTCAATACTTTTCAACATTGGTTGGAATCAATTTATTAAACTTTTATTAATTACAATTCTTACATTGTGCAGAATCGAAAGCTCGAGACAATAATATTCAAACAATGGAAATATGTAAGGATATAGGTAAAAATATATTCTTAGTGACATACTAGACTTATTGTATTCTAAATAAATATAATGTAATGATGTATCATAATATTATTTTTACGATCCCTCGAAAAAAGAATTTTTTTCCTATTCTTGAATTAGATGGATTATTAGTTTAAAATAAAAATTCTAATAGGCCAAATACTTTCCAATTGAACAACGGGCACATTCAACCAAGAGGTTTTGTTGGTCAATTTCTTTTAGCCATGTCTTCACATCTAAATAATAGTTTGGTTTGCACTTGATACAGATATCAATGTAGAAAAATTACAACAAAACTACTACATACATGTAAAGTGGAGGCTAATCCATTGTTTTATCGGGTTTTAGAGACCTTTGTGAAAAAGGAAGAAATATTTATTAAAAATTTGGATACAATTTGGAGAGATCCAAATATTCATTACAATTGTGAAACAACGGTTGTAGTCAATGTAAACAACAAAGGAGAGCCTGAGGAGAATTTTTTGGTTTCTCTAAAGGTGACTTCAAATAGAGAATTTAAAAGTGGTAAATGGCTTATGGAAATGTTGTTTACACAACTAGCCTTAATAGGTGATACACATGATGTAAGAGAAGCCTTAAAGAAATGTAGTCTGTCTCAAACAATAATTGAACAAATCAATATATAAAATTACATTTGTAATAATTGTAATGTTTGTTGACAATTTTCTATATGATTTGATTATTGTATAATTCTTACAATGTTATTGATAGTTAGATGTCATCATTTATATTAGATTAAATTATTTTATTTAAATACATAGATTTTGACATTCATGCCCTAAAAATTGTGAAAATGTTGCATGAGGAAATTACATATAAAATTGACTTTATAGTTTACTGTTAGAGTATAGCCAAAAAATATCACTATGGAAAATACATCTATACATAAAATAAATGTACATTATAAACTATTATTTGATTTTTAAAAATAACTGTTGTATGTTGGTTGATTTTTTAGATCTTGTTCCACATGGAAGGAAGTTAGTAGTTTTCGGGGTAGAAGGACTGCTATTTGGAGAAATTTACATATTCATGATATCCATACTTCAGTAGAAAATTAAGACCTTTATTTTTGAGGATAGAATGAAAACATTTTGATATTAGATTTTGGTTTAATACGTGCACTCAAGAGAACAACATGTATTCATTCAACTTTTCTCGGTTAAGATAAAAATGTTTGGTTTTAAACGGGGACCAAAAAACCCCATACATAGAGGAACAAATTTTCAAAGAAAAAAACTTAAACAAGGCCATGAAGGTAGATTCAAAAGTACTTGACAATAGGCCCCCACAAAGACGGGCCAAACTACAAGAGTTTGCAAATTTAATAGAGTTTTTAGGACCCCAAAGGGGTCAAAACAAAAAATAAACCAAATAAAAAAGGGTAGCAAAAGGTACACAATTAGTTCACCATGACCCTGCTACGGGATCTATTACTTAGACCACCATCCCTCCTATTAGCCACCTTGATAATGACCCTTTTCGGTCAGTTAAAATTGTCATTCTACATTCATGTATCAACCTGCTCGTTACTATGTTCCTTGCTTTGATTGTAGTCGAAGTAACCATACCCGAGCTATGTCGATTCGTTCTTTATCGACAAGTTCAACATCAACTTCATCTTGCTTTTTCCCTCCTCACTAGTAACTTGATCTTCCAGAATTAAAATATGTTGTTCTTGTATAAAAAAATCAGATTGGATACCCCTGATGGTTTTGTTTTGGGAATCAATACGCTGATGGAAATATTTCAGCTCTTGAATGAGGTTTTTGTTGATGGTGAGAATGGTGTCATTGGTGGTCTCAACCCTCATAAGTCGGCCTCCCAATCAGCAAGTTCCTAGGCCCTTTTGGTGGAATTATCATCCAGATTCTTGATACCCTTTTTGAGATTGCACAAGGCATCAACAATGCCCTTATCCGGGTCAATCACTTTTTGTTTCTTAATTTTGTTAATGTGGGAGGCTAGGGTTTCTGCTCGAATCATGATCATTAACATAGAAAGGGATGGCCATTTTACCTCTTTGAACCATGAGGAGGATGAGACCCTGGTGGAGGGGATATCCATCTTTTCCTTCTTAAAATCCTTGATGGTCAAAAGTAGCGATCGATAAAGAAAATAAGCGAGGCTCATAGACTGATCCCGATGAAAAGATTGAGAATAGAAAAATGATAGGTAATTTTTTTCAAAATTTATCTTCAAGGGTCAAATAATTTATGATAACCATGCAAGCATCGACCCACCTATCCAACAAAAAAGTGTGGGAAATACCATCATCATAAGCAACAATGTTTTCCCCATCCTCAAAGAAAGTCATAATTTCATGCTTCTTCCTAGTTTTGTATTTAAAATTTTTGAGGCCCTCCATTTTTAACCCAGTTACTTCAGAAATTTCTTCCTCCAAGACATCAATATGAACCACACGAAAATCAAAACTACCATCGTTCTAGGCAACATCAAATTCAATAGAGAGGTTAGGGTATTTTTTTATGATTAAACACTTTTGATCGGAGCTATGAATCGAGAGGCGAGGCCCCAACCATACAAAGAGAAGAAAAGAGAAGAAGAATAAGGGAGAAGGGTGGGCTGAAAAAAACCAACTGGAAGAAAGGAGGAGGAAGGAGAAAGAAGAAACAATGTCGGCAAGAACCGACATTGGGGAAGAATAGGAGAGAAGGGAAGAGACCAAAGAATGCTGAATAAACAATGCCACCAGAGGCAAAGCCAAAAGATCAATGGTATTGAGTACCCACATGGAAATTTGACTCCCGAAGAAGAAGACTGAATGCATTGCCAACATAATCTTTGAGCTTGTTTCACTTGTTTCTATTGTGTTCACCTTTTCCACCTATTTAGGAGCAAATTTGTTGGACCCTAGACACGTGGAGGGCTGCGCTCATTTGGGGACTTGCCTTTAGATTTTACCTTTGAAGTTGTGCTAATGAGGCATGTGGAGGCTTCTGCTAGCTCTTCCCATGCTTAGAATTTTCAACGGTGGTACAACTTTCTCTGGCTCTGGCCACGTGGACAACCTGTGCTCATTTTGGAATCTTTCTTCCGCTTGTTTCTATTGTGTTCTACCTTTTCCACCTATTTAGGAGAATTTTTTTGGACCCTAGACACATGGAGGGCCTGCGCTTGTTTAGGACCAGCCTTTATATTTTACCTTTGAAGTTGTTCGATGAGGCACGTGGAGGCTTTTGTTGGCTCTTCCCATGTTTAGACTATTCAACGAACGGTGTAACTTTCTCGGGCTATGAGCACATGGAGAGCCTATGATCATTTGGGAATATTTATTTTAAGAATCATACCAAAAGTGCACCGAAGAGACATGTGGAGGCTTCCACTAGCCTTTTTATACTTAGCCGATTCGGGCCTCAAGTGAACAAATAAGCGCTTCAGCTTCGAGGAGGGACGAGTATCGAAAGACTTCAGAGAGACGGTGGTGATCAATTTCAGCCGTCATGGCCTCTTCCGAAACTCATAGCATAGATAAACAAAGGGGAAGCCCAAAAATGCCATAGTCGGAGGATAGGAGACCATATTACCGAGCGAAGTGAAGCTAATGACTAAAAATAAATGCTCGCATGGGGGAGTTGTGCGTCATTTCTGCAGGGAAGCAAACTGCTCATGTGAAATGATAGAAGGGAGCCCTCACCACACCTTTGCATCACTAGAAATTTTAATGGCTATAGGATAATCAATTGCTTGGTTGGCAAGAAGATCCATGACATTATTAGCTTCTCAAAAACATGTGTGATGTGCCAACTGCTAAGTTTCCCGAGCCAATAGAGGATGTTGGAAATGAATGGGTTGAGTTTCCAAGAGGGGGCTGACCCTTTAGAAATGGCACTGTATGATGATTTGGGAGTCCCCTTTGATGAAAAGTGAGTCACAACCAGAGTGGATGGCTAGTTTAACACCTTCTAGGAGTGCTTGAGCTTCGGCCATATTGCACGTACAGTCCCAAAGGGGGAAAGAGCCAACTGAAATAAGGAAACCTTTATCGCTTCTGAGGATGCAGCTGACACCTGATTTACTAGGGTTACTGTTAACCATTTAACCTACCTTGAAGAAAAATATGTCAGACAAATTTTTTAGAAAATCCTTGTACAATGAAATTTTCCAAGGCCGAAATCTGAAATTTTCAATCTTCAGATTTCAGATATTTTTTCTCTTTCAGAGTTTTATAGTTCAAATTCGAGATTGCTTTTTAGCTCTCTGAAATCAAAACCTTGAAATTCTAAAATTTTAGACTTTCAAGCTTTCGGGACTTTTGGCCCCATTTTTTTTAAATCCCTCTCAGACTTTTGAAGTCTGAAATGTCTGAAATTCTAAATTTTAGGACTTTCAGGTTTTCATGTTTTTAGAATTCTCTGAGTCATTTTTAGGATTTTTACTTTAAAAATTTTGAAGTCCGAATGTATGAATTTTTGGACTTTCGGGTTTTCGGGTTTCAAATTTTCCATTGCCAATTCATCTTTTCGTCTCCCAATCTCTGAAGTCTAAAACCCCAAAATTCTGAATTTTGGGCTTTGGGTTTCAGAATTTTGGAGGTCCTTCGCGTAATTAATTTTTCACCTACCTCCATATGGATCATATTTCTACCATTAATATCGTATTTTCTATTTAAACTCGATTTTTTACTCGTCATTTTTCCCCACACTTTTCTTTGACATTTCGTTTCTTGTACTTTCTGAACATTCTTTTCAGGTATGGTACTTTACAACATATTTTTCTTTGTTTCCTTCTCATTTTGATTTCCCTTTGGTCTCCCTCTGCTTTGTTTTTGAAATTTCAACCCCTTGGTTCACCATGTTTCACATTTTCATTTTCTTGAGTAATTAGAGTTGTTCGAAGGATCTTCTTGAGTCTCCCATTATTCTTCTCGATTCTCATTTTTCAGAATTTGGGAGTTGGTGATTGTTTGGAAAATTCCTACTCCTTTCTTTCAAGTTTTCAAACTCTTTTCATAGAAACTTGTTCAGAGATATTGTTCAGGAGGTTTTTCCTTCAGGTTTGAACTTCCGACTTTAGAGAAACTCTTTTGGAACTTCCTTTTTTAGAGATTCTGGTTTGGGAAAATTTTCAGAGATTTTGGTTTAGGAAACTTTTCAAATATTTCAGTTCGAAACGTTTTTGGAATTTTTTTCCAGAGATTTCAGTTCAATGATTCCTTTCAAAACTTTTTAGTTCAAAATTTTGGAAGTTTTTCTTTCAGGTTTTTGGAATTTCTACAACTTTGGCTTCCAAAACACAGGGCTTGATGTCTTCTTCCACTTCAAAGGGAAAAGAGAAGATGAATTACTAATTTCTTGGTGTTTCTCCTCACTCCTGCCTGTCCTCTGACTTAAGGAATATTGGGGACATTGACCTAGGATAAACTGATTTTCCAGTTTTTGGGAAATATTAAAGGCTCCAAACAAGAAATCGTGGATGTAGGCCATCTACGATAGTGGGCTTTCCCTTGCTTTTAGTTTTCCCACCTCCATGCATTGCCCAAAATTTGTTTTAGCTGCAACAACCCACTTTGATAAATACTTCATGTCAGTAAGAGATAGTGATGATAAGGTGGTAATCCATTTGGGCCCAAACTTCTTCGAAGATCTTCTTAAAATTCTCGACGTTCATGATTACACCAAAATTTCACCATAGATAATAGTGGAACATTAGGATAAGAAAGAGGAAGTATGCTAAAAAATCATGATGAAATTTTATCTGGCCAAGAAATTTTCCAAATTACCCAAAACCATGCATCGGTCAGATTTTATTAAGGAAGTCAATAAAATTAAGTAGAGTTTGGTCTTCCTTCTCGCAAAGGAATTCCGGGAATGGATTTTTATACATCACAACCATTAAGAAGAACGATGAGTTTATCCAATGGGGGAGCATATTATTAGCTCCATTTGTTATCAATTGGGTAGAGTGTCGATACAAAGATTTTCTATATGACATCCTTCTCGGTGTATGTGGCTATTCTTTATGTGAGATTTTGTTGGTTTGAATACCAGGGGTGTTTGCAACACCTCCTAGATTTATTACTTTTATCCCCAACTCACTCTGATGAGGGAAGCAGGCATTTCCATAGAGTCAATGATGATTTCTTTATTATCATCCTCTATCATTTTGACAAAGAACTATATAATCAAAGGATTTCTGATGAATCTTTCAAAGAAGTGCGGGAATGGGGAGCAATCTACTTTCAGTTTCCTACATTCACCTATATCCAAATTCTAGGTTTCATAGGTGCCCCAAGAAAATTTCCAAGGTGCCCCACTGACAAGTGGATTCTATTGGAATTAGTTTAGTAGTTATTGGATTATCATCGAATCCAAAACAAGCGTCACAAAGCGGGAATGCATTTCCTTGTTTCAATTGGTAGGTACTCTTGCCCAAATATTCACAAGGTGAAAAATGTTGATGCAGAAATGGCCGAGGTAACCTGTGGACCTTTCATCTGCAGACTAATTTTTATTATTGGGGTAAGTTTTGGGAAATAGGTTAGTCCAATGCCCACATGCCCCAATTGGAAGATATCTGGATTCATTATCGGGATGAATAAACCATGCGAAAAAGGGATTATGAAATATTAAACCTTGACGAGGTTTAGGGATTTGGTTTGGCCAATGTGCCAAAGGACATGCAAAACAATGATGAGGTTTTGGATTCATCATACAAGGAAAATAATGTTGCCAATCAACTACTGCCATGGATTGATTGGTATGTGGAATAATGCAACAATACAAAGGAGAGGGTGGGACCTAGTTTAAAGAGGACTTTCAGTTGGTTGACCACTTTGGGAATCTCGCCCAAAGGGAAAATCAACCTACAAATACAAGAGCTATACCAGAAATAAACCAACCAACACCCACTAAGGGAAAAAGGGCAACTCAAAAGGATCCTATAATCCCAAAGAAAATTTCATCTTTGTTGGTAGCTCATCTCTCTCCAAGGCTTCTACTCCCAAGATCACATCTCCTACGGTGCCTATGAAAGAAGTGGTTGAAGTAAGTGACTCTCCTAGTATTCTCTAAGATCCTTCACACCTTCTTCTTCCTCTATTATCACTTCCAATATCAATTCCTTACATTTCCACAATCATTTCTTCCTTCCCATCCCCTTATATGGCCCAAGTATTCTCATCACTTTCGATTCTATCAGTGGGAAAATATTGGGTCACCCATTTCCTCTTTACTTCCTTTAAAAATTCCATTTTCTTCAATCATACCTTTTAGCATTGTTATACCAACCCTTATGGTTGTCCTTACATCCACACCATCCATCATTACTACTTCTTCTCAAATACTAGTCGGGGTTTCTATTGATTTTGTTTTGACTAATGTTTGAGGTATTGGATCTCTGCCCCATCTT
Organism: Taxus wallichiana var. yunnanensis; assembly: GCA_018340775.1. Lineage (NCBI taxonomy): Eukaryota > Viridiplantae > Streptophyta > Pinopsida > Cupressales > Taxaceae > Taxus > Taxus wallichiana. The sequence continues at coordinate 46,043,182 of CM031244.1, read as the reverse complement.
CATCAACTCTAGCCATACAAGAATGGCTATTTAGGAAAAATCCCAAGAAAAAGAAGAAGGTCCCTCTAGGATATGTTATAGATCTTAGCACATTGGAGCATATACCCAAGAGATAGGGCAAGAGACCAAGAACTCTGTCAAGTCGATGGTTAACCCATCTAGATAACATGTGATATAGGTTGCCACCCCCGTTGAGGGGAAAACTAAAGAAACAATCAAAGTTGAGGATTACCGGATTTCAAAATTCTCATAGGGAAGGCTACTCATGAATGATCCAAGAAATATGTGCACACTTCTCTCGGGGCCTTTTTGGAGAAATATGAAAATGATAAGGCCACCAAGGATGAACTCAAAGCCAAGGTCGAGTAGATCACTGCACTTCTTCATGCGCAAAGTAACCCACCCACTCCATCCAATGAAGTATTAACTACTACGACTATGAAAATTGTCTAAAATCGATGATATTTCTTATCATGAGCTTGAGAAGATAGGCTAGAAAGGGAGGTCGGTGAGTGGATGGATGGAGAGAATGAATGCAGGAAGCCAATCCTTTAATCAAGGAAGCAATTGAGATATATAATGATCTGCAAGTTGTAAAAACCACCATTTCCAAGATGGATGAGGCCTTCTTTAAAGATAATAATAATCTAAATTAAAATTTGGCAACATGGAGTGACATTAGAGAAGAGGATCCCAACTTTCTTCTTCAGGAAGAGGTGATCAATGATGTCTCTAGATTATTTGAATATCAAAAGGTCATGGAATTCTGGTGTCAAGTATTACAGGATCTAATTAAGAAATTGAGGATAAGCGAGTAGAGATCACAAATTCCTGAATGACATCTTAGAGGAATTTAATATCACCAATTGCAAATCCTTTAATGAAAATATTGATGCTCTTCCCGAGGATCGATTAAGGGAAATTTTAAATATTTGGTAAAGCTTGATGATGAGGTCACCAAAAATTTCAATAGTGACTCCATTGACTGATTGGTCTTATGTCAAAATTTTATAGGGAGACTAAAGGAGGTTACAAATAAAATTTGAAGATAACCACCAATATCACAAAAGAGACCGAGACAATAGATGTAATTAATCACTATGCATGTGGGCTTGAAGATGAAGAAATTTAGGGATTATCACTCTCTTCATTGAGTAAAACTACCGAATGGCTGTGTGGGAAGAAGGACAACAAAAAATTGTAGGTGAGGGAGGTGTAGATGAACCAGGCCAAATCTGAGCGGCCATGAAAGGACAATTCCAAGCTCTAGATCAGTCAAAGTTGTAGGGTTGACCGAGTCAAACCCTTATAACAAATTTGATATTTTCATGGCAGCATGTTCCCTTAATATTAATGACATTTCTATTTTTAGTTAAATGTTAGTTAAGGGCCCAACTGTAATGGCTCAGCCTAAGAGCTTATAAATAGTTGAATGCTTCCAATTAGTAGATATAGATTATTTTTGAGAGGAGTTTCTCTTTAAACTTGGAAGAGTGCTCAAATATTCTAAGAAACCTTTTAATTATATTCAGAGTTACACCTTGCTATTGAAAATATGATTTATTGTGTTGAATGGTTAATCAATGTTTACTCTGTGAATTTACAATTCCTTAGTGATAGTGATTATCTTACCTTTATTTTAGGTTATCTATTTCATGATGTGAAGGAATAAGACTACTATCTTTTATGCCAGTTGTGAAAATATTATTTTCCTTCTACATTAATTTTATGTCATTATTGTCCCTAGTTACAGAAATAGATGTTTGTTATATGCATGTGTGGTTTCCTTTTGATGAATTAATTATGTGTTGAATATGATTTTATCTACCCTTTTGTACACTCAATTTTAACAGAGGAACATCCGCCCTAGTTTGTGGTATTTTGTACCCTTTCTAGTTGCGATAGGTGAAGGTTATCATGATACAAGCATACCTCCCACATTAACCCTTCCGGATGTTAAACATCCCTTAATTTGGTGCATCACCACTTCTAGCATAGGTTTTATTTCCTTTTAAATATCTTTCCCTAATCCCATGAAATGTTAGTGTAGGACTAGGTAGTCCTTTATCTTGCATTATAAGTAGTGTTGTGTTTAGTTTAGGAAGAGGAAGCCGGACTTATTTGGAGGTTCACCTCGAGCACAAGTCCCACTTGATAGGTGATCCCATGTATTCTAATCACACCAAATGTCTTGTTCACATTTTGGCCATTCGAGGATGCATGATTTGGTGCCAACAGTTTTTGGCACACTTGGTGGGACCGAGTTGGTACTTCTCTTCTCATTTCATTAACTAAAAGTACACGACAACTCCATCTCTCTAGATTTAAAATTTCAGTACATTGACTTATGCAAAGAATTCACACGAGATTCTTCAAGGTGGGAAAATTATAAGCATATAGAACTTTCCTTTTCTCCCCAAGGAGAACGAGAAGAAGCCTTTCGTGAGCACCCATCGCCATTTTACCTCGTAGAGGGAATTCAAATCCTCATGAGGGACGTCTTCCTTCACTGAGACACAACCAACTTTTTAATGTCATGGCAGCCAATGCTTTCCATCCTTTCAATGCCAAGCGGTCCTTTCTTGTTAGCACAAAGAGACGCCATACATCTGGTAGCTACCTTAACTTTTACCATTTTACACTAGAGAGACTAATGTTTCACCTCGGGAGCACATAATAGATATAGCTACAATTTTTGTGGTACACAGGTATTACGAAGATAACGAGGAGGTTTGACTCGTTGCTACTTCATTCAAAGGAAGAGCACTTGATGGTTCCCGAGTTTAAGTATTTGATCCGTTACCACTTGGAATGAGTTAGGAACAAAGTTCTATAAGTAGTTTGAAGACACAAGTGATAATATCTCACTTGTAGAACAATTCCATACTATCAAGCGGTCTCCTCAAGAGTATATGAGTGATTTCAACCTCCATTTTGACAAGACTTGGAAACAAATCCTAGCACTCGTAAGGCTATCTCCAGAGAGCACATTTCTATATTACTTACAGGCATTGAATAGTGATGTAGCCATCATGATTCAATCTATGGGGGAGCTGTTATCCCTAATGCTTACAAAATTACCGTAAGAGCTGAAAATTACTTGATTCAAGTAGGTAAAATTTCTCCTAGACCTCTCATACCTATGTTTACAGAGCTTGCAGGCTAATAGATAGTCATTTCCCTAGTTACCGGTAGCTTCTAGTCCAAAACCTACGCTTTGTATCCAATCCCTCAAATGTTATGGCTGAGGTAAAGTTACTATTACAAACTTTTGGGAATGAACTCATAGAAATGAAGAGGCAATGATCCCAGATGCTCACCCCTTTCAACCCCAAAATTAGATGAGCCACTGTTTCACTTGATTCTTAGACATTTCTTTGAAAGTGATGAAACAGATAGGGTAATGTGCGTAGGAGGAATACCTATTGGAATGCTGGTTGTTGGGTTGTTATGCGTGTATGACTTCTAAATCCACAGTTGATCATGAGAACTTCCTTTTAGCTAGGAGGAACTACTTGAAATGGAACATAAGACCACTAGAAAGATTTAAACAATATGTGTAGTGAACTTCCTAGCGTGTGCTAGATCCGGGAAATGTGATACTTCCTAGATGGCTGTTAGTCCAATGTTTAAAAAAATTTAATGTTGGTAATGAAGTAAATCCTATTGTAATTGAAATGATTTAGGCATCTCATTAAAAACACAATAAGAAATATCTAATCTAACAGGATAGGTTAAAATAGGATCCGAAGGTCAAGTAGTTGGTTGTGGTTCTCTGTAGGTCTGACAGAGGTCTCAGGTAGGTCATAGGTGATTAAGGGTGATGTGAGAATAGGTGGGTAGGTCACTGTTCAAGGATCTATTGGTAAATATAGAGACCGATGCCGGTTAAGGGTGATCCATGCTTTGGTTGGGGAGAACTAGTGCAACTACCGTGTGGAAAACTGTAAATGCCATAGATAGAGCTTTGGGTCTCCCTTGTGATTGCACAAAGGACTTTGTTAGTCAAAATGAGGTACTAGGTGGTTTGGGTGGGATTTGGAAAAGTTTTAATGGGGATATGGAGGGGTGAGTGTTAATGGAGGTCAGTGGATGGCTAAGATAACAAAGGATGATAATACAATGATGAAATGAATGAACCAAGAGAGTACAATGTTCTACTTACTTGGAATCTAGTTTTGGATGTCTGTGTAAGAGAAATGAAGGTGCTGGTAAGAGGTTGAAGGCTGCAAAGGATCACAAAATGTTGGAGAGCTCTTACATGTGCTGCATGTGCTCTCCTTCTTACCCGATTGGATCAAATATTTATTGGGGTGAGTCTTTGGATGGTTTCGGGTGAATGTTTTGGATGTCCGTACAAGAGAAAAAGCTTGATCTCCTTCCTTGTATGTGTGTTCTTACAGAAAATTGTTCTAAAAAGATGTGTTATCTCTCAAGAAATCTGCCAATTTTTTCCAACCTCAAAAATAAGGTTATTTTGGGAGCTAAAAGGTGACCGACGGTGGTTTTGGCTTAACCGGAGATGGTTATGGGTAACAGGCGTCGGTCAAGGTGGGATTCTCTAGGTTTACTAAACTAGACAAATCCCCTTGATTTTCTGGGATCTCGTGTTGTTAACCCATGGATAAGACTGGAAGCTTCTTGTAAGCATGCGGGAATGTGGTTAGATGGAATGTAGGCATTGATTTTTAGGGTTTGGGTAAGACTCAGTTAGTTATGGCAACTTACTAAGAATAGATCTTAGGGTGAGGTGGCTAGATGAGGTGTCTAGGTGAGGTGTATGTGTGGGCATTATTTAAATTAAGATATTTAAATAATAAATATTGTGAGGATAATGAATTAATTTAATTAAATTAATAAAATTAATATTAGTGGGGTGAAGGGGGCCATGGTTAAGTGAATGTGTTCAATGGTGTTTATTTGTCGAGGGACCAAAGGGGAGTGTGACCTAATTTTAGTGTCTACATTTTTCCCCTTTTTGTTGTGTAGCTTGTATTAGTAAGCGATGCTAACAAAAATAAGATGTGGTTGCCCCATGTGTGGGTGAAGGTGATCCCCCTCAAACCAAGAACTGATGAGGCAGAAGGCAGAATCGGTGAGTGGTTTGATAAAAGGTAAATGTGAGAAAGGGAAAGGTGGGGAGTGGGTGGAAAAAGGAAAAAGGTCGACTCAGGAAATCTAGGTAATGGGTCAGGGTCAAAGGTAGGAACAGTCAAATTCACGCACATGTATAAACCGCAACATGTTACCGGGTTGAAGAGCAGTCAAACTCTACATCGTCTAAGGTCGATAGGTTTATCCAAATAAGGTTGAAGTGATTTTGGTATCCAAGGTATAGGATATGGTCAAGAAACACAATGTAGGTTAGGTGTAGGAACATTTAGGTATGTTCCGGTACACCAAAGGTAGGGTCAGGATAAACAATCACGATAATAGGCAAGGTAAGGTGATTAGGTCAACAACACAGTAATAAAGCTTGATTGCAAGGTATAACAAACACATGAGGTCAAAGGTCACTAGTGATGGTCTAGGTCCAAATATCTAGGTCATGGCATGCGTAAGGCCGAGGTATGGGTAAAATAATGAGTCCCCAAAGGAGGACGAGGGTAGGTAGTAAAGGATGAGGTCAGGAGGGTGAGGTAAATAGTCAGGGTAAAGGTTGGGTGTGGAAAAAAGGAGGGATAGGGGGGTAATAGGGTAAAATATAGGCCAGAGAGGTGACCGATGTAGGTCAAGGGTAACGACATCAGTATAGTGAAACCGACCATGGTAAGGTAGGGCACACGACCGATGCCGGTTAAGGAAAACCGATGTCGGTTAGGTCGGGTTTATTATAAAAACAAAAATACATGTTTTTTTATTCATTTGTCATATAACAAATTGAGAAAATGAAAAAGAGAGAGAAAAGGGGGAAAAGTGTCTAGATGGAATGGAGTGTTGAGTTGGTAGTCTGAATGGTGGGTGATTGGGTGATGAGAGGTGGGTCCATAGGATTGGTGCGTGTGATTCGATTGGTTGGAGACACGGGTGGAGATTAGGTGATGGTAGAGGCCAAAGAGGGATTGGGTGGGCCACCAAAGATCACGGTGGCGGACATGCCACCGCAATGATGGCAGCATGATGAGGTAAGTGTCCAACTCTAGTTGTATTTGGTTAGATAGATTAGATGATTTGCAAATTGTTTTTTTGGTTTTTGTTTTGGGTGGGGAAAAAATAAAATTTGGAAATGGGAGGGTAAATTGGGTAAAGAGGAGGGGGAAGAGAGATAAGTGGGAGAGGAGGGAGTTGATGAGGTGTAGGGGGAGGTGTAGGTGATTTTAGGTGGGAGAAGTGTCAGGGTGGTTTGTTTTGAGAAAGGGGGGTTTGGGGGTCGTGGGTTTTCGCCACGATAGTGACCAGCGTTAGTCGGAGTTTGGGCTAGTGTCGGTAGGGTGTAACCGGTATTGGTCACGAAATAGGTGACCAATGCCGGTTAAGGGGTGACCAGGGTCGGTTAGAGAGAACCGAAACCGGTCGGGCTTTGGGGGACAAGGGGCAAAAAGTGCCATAGGTGGGTGACTGAGATGGGTAGGGGTAAAATAGGGTGTTGGAAAATGATAGGGGCAAGTATGGGTGTGATAAATATAGATTAATGTGTTGTTTATATTGGATGCAGGGGAGAGATCAGCTACACATGCGGGATAGGGTTCCACCCCTACTCGTGATAGTGCGTGGCGTAACGACCCCTAAGGATCTATAGTATGTGGAGGTGGTGGGCTTGAGTGGGGTTTTACACTATCGACATGTGGTCCAATAGCCTAGTTTGATGGTCGCGCTCATCGATAGATGGGATTCTATGACCAACACGTTCCACCTACTAACAGTGAGATCACTGTCACCCTGGAGGACATGTTCAGGATTCTTTAGCTACCCATATTGGGTATGTAGGTCTACTCTATCTCCTCCGAGGCCTCAAAGGAGATGATGCTTGACGGTGTTTGGTGAGGGGATGGCCAAGTTGACATTCCATAGTGCCAACATTCACTATGGAGAGATGTACCTAGCCCATCCGGAGGAGATGAGGCTAGTAGTTCTATTAATGGAGGTAGTGTGCTACTTTACACACGCCGGATGCGAGAGGGTGGGTGGTTTCCCATCATTGATGGGGGTATTACATGACATGATGATAGATTAGACCCTCTTTGCTTGGGTGCCAGTGTGTTTGGTGTAGTTATACAAGGAGTTATGGGGCATATGGGCGGCTTTCTGAAAGGTTCGATCGGTCTTTGTATAGTTTTACTTCATTGCTGGGCTTATGAGCACATAGTTTGTGTGTGGCCAGTAGGGATGCCCCTGAGCAGATGCATTTCCACCGAGATTGGTGTGGGTGGGGTACATGCGATGGGTGCCTGCTATTGGAGAGTGGAGATCAAACAGGCCCACACATGATGTGGCCTATTTTTGATGTTTATTGGAGGGGTTGTCCAGAGTGGACATCATATGGAGGCCATATGTGGGATTCCCCTCATATAGGCATATACATGAGGAGCTAGCTGAGCTCCAGCTATTGAGATGGATACAGGGTCACCATGCTAGGGAGCACGAGATGATCCCGGTTGATAGAGTTAGGTGGCAGTTTGGGCTATTACAAGACATACCTCTGCCCTTCCCGCAATATAGGAGAGATGACGTGGAGAGGCCTTTACCTCTACCACGTACCCGGCAGCCCCACATGGCACATGGCAAGGGAGCGAGGTAGTGGATCGGTGGATAGATGATGTTGGGGTCATGAGACGGTATAGATAGTGGTGGGTGGCTCATTTACAAGCCATACCACCTAGACCAGGGCAGCCGGATCTAGCCACCATGTTGGTGCAGAGAGATGCCTGCGGCGCAGTGTGGCTATTCTAATTACCCAGTTGGGTATGGTGTAGACACAATTGGTGAGCTCAAAGGTAGAGGTAGCAGAGCTACATGTATAGGTGGCTAGTCTGTAGACCCAGATGGCCGGTGGTGGGGATGGAGATGGAGATGAGGATGATGGTCGGTGACGGTCTTATAGGCATAAGTGAGAGGGTTGTAGGGGCCGGTTGGCCATAACTCAGCACAAAATTGGGGCCTTACAGGCCTAGATATAAGCACAGGGAAGAGGGCACCACCAATGGCATCGGGACCGGGTCCCAGTTCACAGGAAGGAGCAGGGGATAGGGTCCCGTAGGATAGGTACAGGGGTTGAGGCCTATGGGGCCACCACAGACCATGCCTATATCTAGGTTACGAGATGCCCTAGGTGAGGCTAGATACTACCAGACCAGCTGATGGTGGTCGGGATAGAATTTCTATCCTATGGAGAGTACTGGGCACAACAAGCCTTGAGTGAGAGGACTAGATCCCACACTCACAGTGTAGAGAGCACAAGGGGCCATTGAGCTCGAGGCCGGATCAAGGAGAGGCCACCAACTCACGAGACCAGATCCGGGTGAGGTACTAAGAGACCCACCACCACTTATGATGGGTGGGGAGATGTTAGTAGGTTTCAAAGTGGCCGAGGAGGTAGAGGGTATAGGTGATACAGATATGGAGGATATCCACCGAGATGCCTGATATATGGCTCCTGATTTTGATGTATTGTAGTCATTTTTGATATATACCGCCTACGTGCCAAAGATAGTGAGGATGTATGAGATTTTTTGTATATTTTGAGCATATATCGGCTTGCGTGCCAAAGATATTTTGTATTGGTTTATTGTTTCAGTGTATATGATACCAGCCTACGTGCCGATGACATTTTGTATTGAGTATCACCGCTGCGTGCGATGATTTTGAGATGATGGACATGATTGGATATTTATGTACATTGTTTTGAGAGACATATTTATTTATATGATGAGACACATGAGATGCTTGATTTGTTGGTGTTTCTTTGAATACTTTTTATTTTTGCTATGATATGGATGGAAATTAGGTGAGTTAGGCATGATGGAGTCGGGTTGGTTATAGGCATGGATCAAGTCGGGTTTGGTTAGGCATGGATCAAGTCGTTGGTTTAGGCATGGATCAAGTCAGGTCATAGGCATGGTTGAGTCAAGTTTGGTTTAGGCATGGTTGAGTCGGGTTTGTTTAGGTGTGGTGGAGTTAGGTTTGTTTAGGTGTGGTGGAGTTAGGTTTGTTTAGGTATGGTGGAGTCAAGTTTTTTTAGGCATGGTGGAGTCAAGTTTTTAGGCATGGATCGAGTCAGGTCATAGGCATGGTTGAGTCAAGTTGGTTTAGGCATGGTGGAGTCAGGTTTGTTTAGGCATGGTGGAGTCAGGTTTGTTTAGGCATGGTGGAGTCAGGTTTGTTTAGGCATGGTGGAGTCAAGTTTGTTTAGGCATGGTTGTGTTTAAAGTAGTTGAAGTTGTGATTCATTATTTTGTGTAATGAATGATAATATGGGTCATGTGTGAGATGTGTTATAATATACACATGATGATGGTAGAGAAATGGTAGTCATAATAAATGTATGTTGTGATGAGGATCAAAATGCTAAGCAACTTGTTATGTATGTGGTTTAGTTTCCAATTTGGGATATAAAAGGGAAACTAAGTGGGGTATGATGTAATGTTAAGAAGATGAAAGATAAATTGGTTAGGGTAGGGAGTGGCTTAGCTAACCTCCAAGGGCCCCATGCCCTCGGAGTGCTACCTACATAGTCTCGGTGAAAAAGGGACTTCAGGCTGATGTAGTTCTCCCATGAGCTAGGGAATAATATCATGAGGTATGAAAATGAGTTAGTAGGTTTTAGGCATGTTGTGGGTTTAGGTCTGTTAGGTGTGGGTGGGTTATAGGGAAAGTGATATAGGTGATGTCAATTGTGGCAAAAGAAGAAGATTACCCCAAAGGTAAGTGTCGAGGACCAAATCTTGTATAAGGTAATCAAAACATAAATAAAGATGGTCAAAAGATAAGAGGGGGCAATAAAGCCACCTGATTGGTTAGGATTAGACCGAATAGATCATACCTTGGAGGAGGTGATGAACATAAGACCCTAAAGACATTGCATGATTGATTATTCTAAGGTGAAAAGTAGTCACATGATCACCAAATGTCTTAGTTTCTAAGAGGTCCCTTGAGGTGGTAGAAAATGGGAGTGGGAATGGTGAGAAGGGTGAAAGGTAGTTAATTTTTATATGGTATGAGGTGGCATGCTCTTTGGGAAAGAGATCCGAGGTCACAATGGGAAAGTCCATGACTAAAAAGTTCTCTGTTTTGACTTGTATTTGAGATAGAATGATCAATGCAGGAAGTCTATATGGGATGAGGAATTTAAATCCTTGAGGTATTTGTGAAGCTGATCAATGCAGGAAGCTTAAAATTCTCTCACTTTTTTTTTGAAACGCTTTACATAGCTGTCTTTCGAGGGAGCAGTCTATTTACAAAAGCGATTGAGGAGAGGAAGATGTCCTTTTGAGGGAGTCATCTTTTTGTTAGAAGTTTGACTCAAGGAGTTGGGTCCCATGTGGGGATTTGAAGTCATGGAAAAGACCGAGGGGAAGAATAGGATTCTTGTCCGTAAAGTAGGGTGAAACAACCATGAGATCTCATCTAAAGGTAGACAAAAAGTATCCATGAGAATCATGCTATGTGCAGTGTCGTGGTACACACATTCAAGAGAAGATAACATGTGATGGGTACTCATATGATTCTCTCTTAATCATTTGTGAGGTGTATGAAGTGGATAGCGCTCAATTGATGAGCATGGAAAGAAGCCAAAGGTGAGGTAGGACTAAAATTCAACAATAGAATGGTCAAAGATGCAAGGCATTAAGGGTTCAGGTTCAAGTTTACCATCGAGTGAAGATAAATGATAAGCACCTGATCTATAAGTATGAGTCATGATGTATGGTCCAAGCCAATTAGGAGAAAATTTTCCCTGTTTACTTTTTTCTACTTTAGTTACGTGTTGATTTTCTTTCAGGACGAAGTCGCCAACTTGGAAGGTTAGTTCATGGACACGTTTGTCATAGGCACATTTGATACGTTTTTGGTAAACTTGAAGGTGACCATAGCGTTAAGATGATGTTTGTCTAATAACTCAAGCTATACTAAACGGTCTTGACGAAATCCATCATCATGAGTATGTCATGGAGAGAAATACAGTGAGGGAATATAGACTTTGAGAGGTAGAAAGCCTTTGTACCATAGAAACGAGAAAAAATGTGTGGCAGCAAAGTGGAAGTGTGGATACTAGTGTGGTATGCCCATAAGGCAAAAGGAATGTGTGTATGCCAATCCTTCTTGGTATCGTTAACCACTTTCATGAGAATTTTGTTTAGGGTTTTGTTAGTGGATTCGGCTTGGCTCTTGGTTTGTGGATAATAAGGTGATGAGAAACTTAGCTGAATGCCGAAGGTGTCGTAAAGTTTTTGTAGGGTTTTTTTTTGAATTGTTTTCCATTGTCAGTGATGAGGTGATGAGGAACACCAAAGTGACAAATGATGTGATGATTGATGAAATCACATATTTTCTCATTTTCGGGAGATGAGTGGTATGACTTCCACCCATTTTGTGTAGTATTCGGTAGTGGTGATGATCCATTGATGTCGTTGGGAAGAATGGGGGTTAATCTCTTTGACAAGATCCAAACCCCATTAAGAGAAGGGCCAAAGGTCACGGGTGACCTGTAAAGCATGACTGGGTGTATGATGAAGGTTAGTGTGTTGTTGGCATTTTACACAATGTTTTATGTAGTTGCAACAATCAAGGTTAAGGGTCAGCCATTAATATCCCAGACGAAGAATATGCTTAGCCACAACAAAGCCACCGAATTGACCTCCACATATGCCATCATGCAATTCCTTAATGGTATAAGGAATTTCAGAAATCATGAGGTATCATAAGAGAACACCATCAAAGCAAAACTTATAGAGGAGGACCCCCACGATGACGTAACGAGAGACCATTTTAAGGAAGGCACATTTTCTCATACGGGGTGAGATCAAGGGGGTAAGATGGAGAGAGAAATATAGTCAAAGTATTGTTTATACCAAAGGTCACTCGGGTCAGGGGTGATGGTTCCAATGGAGTAAACATCATGAGGTAGATAAGAAGGTGATTGTTTTCATTATACGGTGACAAAGATTTTAGAATCGATGGGTGAAGCGGGTATTTGAGAAGCCAAGCAGACCATGGTGTCTGTAAATTTGTTAGTTAAACGAGGGACAATTTGTAGGGTGTAATGGTCAAAGGTGGTCAAAAGTATGTCTACATGATGTTTATACTTTTGAAGTATCTCATTACGACATTGGTATATACCATTGACTTGGTTTATGACCAATTGAGAATCACCAAAGATGTTGATTGATTTGACATCTAGGGCATAGGTGGCTTGGAGACCTAATACAAGTGCTTCATATTCAAAAATATTGTTTGTACAATCAAAATATAGTTTGAAAGAAAAAGGCATGGGTTCACCATCAAGTGGAATGAGGATAATACCAGCCCCACCCCCACACTGACACTTGGAACCATCAAAGAAGAGTGTCATTTGGTAAGTAGGTTCATCCAGGGAAATGGTAGCAATTGACTCATCTGGGAATTCAAAATTAGAGGGTTGAGCCCTGAAATAGGTGCATAGGCCAATTGGTTGGAAATGGATTGGCCCTTGATGGACTTTTGATGAATGAATTTGAGGTCGAGGTCAGCTAAGAGCATAAGCCATCGTACGGCATGCTGATTTTGATAAGGTTTGGCATACATGAAGTGTAAGGGGTCGGTGTTGGTCACAACATAGGTTTTGTGGTTGAGTAGGTAATGGCGAAGTTTTGTGGCAATGAAAACTAAGGCTAAGAATTTTTTTGGGATGGGTGTATTAGGTTTCATAGTCCAAAAGAGTACGACTTATGTAATAAACTACCTACTCACTGTGTTGTTCATCATGATGAGTGAGCATGGCTCCTAAGGAGTGATCGGTAGCTGAAATGTATAGGTAGAAAGGTTTATCATCTTTAGGTGGAATGAGCATGGGTGAATGGAGAAGGTATTGTTTTAGGGCCTCAAAAGCTTTGTGGTAGTCATCATCCCATTTAAAGGAGACATCCTTCTTGAGTAGATGATGAAATGGTTGGCACCTATCAGATAATTATGAAATGAAATGATGAATAGACTGCAACTTACCTTACAGGATACAAAGTTGTCTAAGGTTAATAGGCGAGAGGCATTTCAAGAATGGCCTTGAATTCAGTAGGGTCAACTTCTATACCACATAGGGAAATGATAAAGCCTAGGAGTTTTCCTGAGAGGACCATGAAGACTCACTTTTTATGTCAAGGCAAACGTAATATTTAATGAGACGGTCAAAAATGGTTTTGAGGATGACAAGGTGCTCGAGAGCGGTGTTTAGATTTGGCTAGGAGATCATCCATGTAATCTTCCAATATATGATGCATGATATCATGGAAGATGTAATTCATAGCCCACTAATATGTGGCACCAACATTTTTAAGGCCAAAAGGCATGACTCGATAGTAGAAGGTCCCCCAAGGGGTGATGAATGCAGTTTTATGTTGATCCTTTGGGGCAAGCAAGATTTGGTTATAACCCGAGAAGCCATCCATGAGTGATAACATCTCGTGACCAGTGGTAAGGTCAACTAGTTGGTCAATACCGGTAAGGGGAAGTCATATTTTGGGTAGGCTAGGTTGAGGTCATGGAAATCCATGCAAATGTGGAGTCCCCTTATCACCTTAGTGATAGGGACAATGTTAGAAATCCAACAAGGATAATAAATGGGTAATATGAAGGAAACAAAAAGAAGGCGCTAAAGTTCTTCTTTGATGAGAAGGGCAATACAAGGGTGCATTTTCCTTAGCATTCGTTTGATGGGTTTGGCATCGAGAATGGTTATGATATTGTGGACCACTATGGTGGGGTCAATACCGAGCATGTATGCATAAGACCAAGCAAAAGCATGGTTATGATCTTTGAGAAAAGAAGTGATGGCTTCTATTCAACAACATCCAAAGATTGGCCGATCTTTAGGATGTACAGTATTCCCGAGTATGAATGTTGATTTTGATAGTCGATTCATTCAACATGGTTTGCATCTTAGAGGGTAACGACCGATGAATATATGAGTCTTCTACACCAAGGTAGGTGAGTATAGATTCATCATCCTAACATTGAACGATGTTAATCAAGGTGTATCATCATCGATCATTTCAGGATACAAAAAGGGAAGAGAGGAAGGAGCCTCACCTCATTTTGATAAGTCAAATGCCCCAAGGAAATGGTGTTTATGTAAAATAAAGTTAGGAGGGATAGATTCTGGATCCATCGACTTCGTCGGTGAAGGTGGTGATGAAGGTGGAGTAGGTGGAGAAGGGATGATGTCCTTGATGAGTTTAATGCGGGCTTGTTTGGTAGGTGGTTTAGGAAAGCTGATACCACTATGATCATTATGTTTGAGGGTGGTACATGGAATAATGGTATGGTAACCTTGCTCATAAAATCTAAAACCAAAACCCTTCCACACACATCGGTGCAGGAAGGTGTGGGCAAAACGGTGATTGGTGAGAGACTGGAAGTCAATAGAAAATGGGTGGGTTTGTGACGGTGGTTTGGGTGTGTAAGTGGTAGTATCAAGTCCCCCATAGGTGAGACTGGTATAAAGATGAGGAGGACCATAAAGGAGGCATTCTCCTATGCGGTGATCATAGTGAGGGTGTTGGTGAAGACTTCCATACTCTTGTGGAGTAAGGAATGTGTTGACACTATATAGGCGGTATTCCCTAGAGTGAGGGGTTGAAAAATAACTTCAAGGATCGGTGGTTAGTATGTGGGTAGTGAGAATAGATGATGTGTCATAGGTTGATGCGAGGTGGAGTTAATGGATTGGGAGACTAATGGGTTGGTCGTGGAGGTTGTGGCATGGTAGGAGTGGAAGAGGCATGTGCGATGGAGGTGGCGATCGACTGTCTTGGTAAGTGGAAGTGTAGGTGAAGTAAGTAGGGGGAATGGAGGTAGATGCCTTAATGGGTATAAGCACATCATTAGGTTGATAAAGCATGTTGCATGTTTTAAAAGGTGATGGATCAGCTGGAATGGTATAGGTATGTTCTTCATGTTCAAACTTTACACAACAATGCAAAGTGGAAGGAATTCAACCCATGACACGAATCTAGGGTCTTTCAAGCAACAAGTTATATTGAAATCCCCCTCCAAATGTAAAATAATTATGGGACATTACGGGGGTCCATGCAAATGTGGAGGATGACGGTGCCTAGTGTGTGAGGTGATATCGTCATTAAATGAATGCAACATGATAGGATTTTTATGCATGTAATTGTCGGTATGCGCATTTGAGAAAATGCATGGGATGAAATGATGTTAATACTAGTGCTCCCATCAATCATTACACGTCGTACACATATATCATCAATGTGGATAGAGATGAAGAGGGATGGGTCTGGGTCATCCGTTTGGTGTGGTGTAATATCTTCCTCTGAGAAGCTAAGGGAGGGTATTTGGTGAGTAGGGTGAGGTGTGGATAAAGGTGGCAATTTGGTGAGGGAGGCTACATGATGGGGTGTAATAATGAAAACTATGGGTGCAGGGTCATTGGGTAAAACCTCAATAAATTGAAGAACCTCCATGAGAGCTTGACGATGGGATTCTAAGGTTTGGATGAGGTCATATAGGGACATTTTGAGGGAGATTGGTGTAATTGTTTGAGCATGGTGTGATGTGTGACCCCATTATAAATAGGGTATGTGGGTCCATGGATAGTAATCTTAGGTGTGGGTGCAGATGGTATGTTGGGTATAGGATTGGTTGGTGAGTCAGTTGCCTTTTCTTTGCCTTTGTCCTTCTGAGCATGGGTAGTAATGTGGATCATGTTGATCTGAGGGGAGTTGGCAAACAGAGAAGGTGTAGGATGAGTGGTATAATGACATGATGGGAAAAAACCTACTGGAGGAGAAAAGCCTTGTGAGGTGAGCTGAGCACAATGAAATTTAGGTGATGGCATGGCAAGTTCTCTGATGTGAACCATGTTAATTTCAAATCTTGGAGGTGGCTCTAGGAGCTGTGGGGGTGGAGATCATGGTTGTTGAGTGGGTAGTATGGGAAGGACTATGGGAATCGGTTTCAGTGAAGCAGGGTCCCCATCAAGAAGGTTGTCATCGTCAAAGTTGTCTTTCAGAGGACACAACTGGATAAGGATGGTTTTCAAGGCCTTACAGTTCTCCACATCGTGCCCTGGCACATGATGGTAGGCACAAATTTTAGTGTCATCAAACCCTTTTGGCTTGGGTTTGAGGGGGTAAGGTCTGAGTGGCGGTAATGTGATAATAGAATTCTCAAGGAGGTTGGTTAATATTTTGGCATAGGACCCGCTAGTGGATCACAATGGGAAGTGAAAGTGGGTTTGGGTGTAGGTATGGATGATTGTTGAGGAACAATCCTTGTAGGAGGGGGAGTGGGTTGAGCCATGGTTTTGGGTGCTAGAGTAGTCTTGGGTGTTGGTCATGTTTGTTTGGGTAGGGGTATGGTAGATGAACAGGCAGGAGGGTGTATAGTTTCTTTGACTACCTTATTGGAGGGTTGCAGATTTTTGTTTTTGTGTTACGCCTTCTAGGGTAAAGGTGATATGGGTGTATAAGATCTAGAAGGAAAAGTAGATGGGGGAAGAGGGTGAGTTACCCATAGGGATAATGGAGGTGCTTGTGAAGGTAGATGATGCGGGTCAAGAAGGGGTGTGAGAGATAGAGACTGAAGTGTAGTGGGTAATGAAGAAGTTGTTGAGGTTATTGGAGGTATGGGTGGTAAAGATGTTGTAGGTGTAGGTGTAAGTCATGTCGGTGCTTGGGTAGGTTAGAGGTTTGCGAGGAAGGAGTGGGCTATTGTGTTTTTTGGTTTATTGATGGGTGGAAGTTTCTTAACCGTGCTAGGAAGATGAGGTCCTAAGATGGACAAGACAGGTGTAGGTGTGATTGGCGTAGCCTGGGGTATGAGTTCTATGGGTTTGGTTCTTCTGTTTGGGTGTCGAGAGTAGGTGTGGTGTTGACTTTGGAGGATGTAGCTAAATCCAGTTTGACAGGTGAATGAGTAAGGATGGTGGTTGGGGTGACCCCTAAGGTAGTGATAGGTTTAGTCAAGGAAGATGATGTATGTGTGGGTTTGGATTTAGATGTAGGTTGGGTTATGGGTAAGGGTATGTGTTGAGTTATGATGGGTGTCATGGAAGAAGTTGTGATAGAGGTGGTTGTGTTTAGTTGGATTGGTCGAAATATTTTTGGGTAGATAGTGGAAGTATCAACAAGCGACATCTGCATTTGTGTTGAAACAGGAAGCAGAAGATGCCCCCACAACAAGGAGTTGTCTACATAATCTAAGTGATTGGGAAAATGTTAGAACGATATGTCTATAGGTGATGTTGATGAGGACCCAATGGCTATTCTCATCAATGTGTCTTAGAGACGGAAATTTGTTAGCTTCAGCTTTCACGTGGGTAAGAGATCCAAAAGTAGGCTGCAGGATCTTGGGTAGCTGATGGAGAATGCTCGCCTAGAGGAAAAGGTATCTCTATTGGGTCTATGATAGGGGAGGAGATGATGGGTGCTCATCTATAGGTGGAGGAGATGATGGGTGGTCCTATTTAGGTGGAGGAGATGATGGTTTCTCCTTTATGGGTGGAGGAGGTAAACAAGTATCCTCATGGAGTGAAGAATTACTTGTTGGTGTCGGTTCTCTGAGATGTAGAATCCAAAGGTGAAATGGTCTCGATGTTAGTGGAAGGCTCCTCCATAGGTGAGGCAAGAGGTAAAAGGTGTTAATCTATGGGTGGAGGAGTAAGTGAGGTGGGTTCTAATACAGAAGGAGGATTTTGGGCTAGAATCTCCTCTATGGAAGGAATATGGGGTAATTGGGAAGCAACGGGTGCATCACTAAAAATAGCATGGACCTCACGGGTATGGCTATCATGAGTTGAAGTCTCACCAGTTTGATCAGATGAAGGGGCATGATTGGGAAAGGGTTTCTTGAAGATATGTAGGTTTTGATTGGCAGGTGTGTTAGGATTATCCACAGTTAACTCACCTTTCTCGAGCATTTATTTGACAATATTTTTGAAAGTGATTTAATTTCCATCACTATGACCCTTTACTCGATGATAATTATAGAAGTCATGTTCTTTATAACATGCGGGCATGGGGAGAGTAGGGTCAAAACCATTGTGTGGTTTTATAATTGGAAGGGTGATGGCCCCAGCTTTGATGAGCTTTTCTAAGACAAAAGAGTAGGGATCCCCAATTGGGGTGTATTTCCATTGTTCTTGTCTAAATTGAAAAGTCTGGATGGGTGAGAGATTAGATGAGGGGTAGTAGCTTGATTTGTGAATGAGCCGAACCAGCTTTGAGTACCACTGTGTTAGCGGTGCCTTTATATTTTGAGTAATTTCTTTGTGGTTTGGAAGAAGAAGAGGTATCATTCGACTTGAATGTCAAATTATTATTACGTAATTATATTTTCTTCTCTTCAATGGCCCAAATCTCTAACTTTTGTGCCATGGTGAATGCTTCATCAAATCTTCAAAAATTTTGAACCTATAGGGTTGATGAGATATGTATAGCACAAGCCCATTGTGAAGAGCTCGATGAGTTCTATTTGTGGCATTTGGAAGGTGAGTTAATTGATCAGGCTACACTAGCGAGCAACAAAATCTATGATAGATTCATCATCATACTGACGCATGGAGTATAGGTCACTCATGGTAATATTCTTGATGATATTGATGGAGAAGTAATCCAAGAAGGCTTAGGATACCTGATTAAATGAAAATATAGAGTGTCTAGGTAACCCACTATACCAATCTAACGCAGGTCTAGTCAGAGACATGGGAAAGGTCCTTAAGAGTAAAGCATCATTGTGAGCAATTAAGTAGCACCCATGTTTGAATGACCGCAAATGCTATTGCGGGTCTTCCTTGCTATTGAAGCGGTTGAATTTAGGCATCTCCTAATGCACGGGGTATGGATGAATAGGAATGGATGGGTGGATGGGCTCGTTGTAAATTTCGTCATAGGTGAGAGTATTGCGGGAGCCAGAAACTGATGCCTCCAACATCTACATCTTGTCCATCATCAATTTGATTAGGTCGTTGGTAGGTTGCGATGATTGGGTGCCTCCTATAGCATAAGAGGGTTGGTGTTGGGCGTGTAACAGGGGTGGCATTCCAATATATGGTGCTTCCATGTAGGTAGATTGAGAAGGAGGTAGTGAAATAGGGGGTACATACCCAGAGTGAATAATAGATGAAACGAGAGGCTACTGATAGTACATATATGGAGGTGGAAGGGTCATGGTAACCCTAGTGGCAATGGGGGCTAACAATTGTGGAATGGAAAGGACCACATTCTGAAAAGGGGTAGAGGTCATTGACACTGGAGGTGGTAGTGTAGCTATGGGTATATGCGAGATAATAGGGGTGGATGAGGTTGTGTTTTGGGTGGTTTTCGAAGGTATGGTGGATGTGACAGTGCACGGATATAACATACGGCATCATAGTGGGTATAGGCCCTAGCTACAAAACGACTAGGGGTAGGGTAGATGCGGGTAGTGTGGAGCCGGATGGGGGCTGACGCAAGAGTGGGAGTGAGAGTCGGGGGATAGATACAAGCATGTTGTATATCAATTGACCTAAGGCATCTCGAGTGGATGAGTGGGAAAGGTAAAACTATAAGGTGGTAGGGATTTGGTCAATGAGTCATGAAAAATCCTCATCTCTCGCTAAGAATAGTGATATGTTGGATAGGATCCATGGCGGGTGATAAAATGGAAGGTCAGAAGGACTAGGTGGGAGTGATTGACAAATCGGCGTGGAATACAAGTGCACTTGCTTGTCTTTGAGTTAGCACCATGTGAACCAGTACTGATCAAGTTAGGCCACTTCTTTGTAAATGACACAGAAAAACAATAGAACAAGGTGGTAAAAAGTGGACTAGGTACCAAATGTTGGCTAGAAGGTGGCACAAGATAACCGATGCCAGTCAGGGTAAACCAACACCGGTTAGGGGTAACTGATGCCAGTCATTGTGGGAAATGGATAGTGAGTCAAAAACAAGGTGTAAGGTCAAATCTAATAGGTATGCCAAACCTGATGAGTTTTACAAGGTCAATGGGCATGATAGTAGTGCCAGGGACTTTGAATAGTTAAAGAAGGTGAATAAAATGTCCCTTTGGGTAGGTTAACCAAAATGACAAAGTGAACCGATGATGGTTGGGTATAATCGATGACGGTCAAGGGTAATCGAAAATGGTCACTGACCTACACCTATTCTTATGAAATTGATATAGTGATGAAAGAAAAGTGGTTGTGAATTAAAATATGATGTGGAATCAAACCCGACTCGAGAATGATGAGAATATGGTCCGGCACATTCGATGAAGCCATAATACACCAACTATGATGAGGAACATGCAAGGATAAACAAGAAGAATGAAGAATGTGACCTCTCACCTCAAAATGCAAGCCAAACAAGCACTAAGAAAAATGCAATCCTAAGAGTGCCTTTTATATTATGTTTGTTTAGCTTATGCTATTTAAGGAATGAATCATGAACATTAAAATAGAGTTTTTTTGGTGAGGATGGCTTCCTACAAAGAAGGAGATCTAAAAGGTGAGGTTTTGGGTATGTTATGGTAGGGGCAGGCTTCGCTCAGAAGTATGACTTGACAAAGCAGTGAACTAGGGAGTACCTACCAATCCTCAGATCAGTGCGATCGTTGATAGGCGTTCCTAGGAAAGATGTTGTTTAAGAATATGTATTTGTTTTGAATTTGTATAATGTGGCAAGACTCAGAGAGAGAGATGTGATTTCTATGATTCGTTTGTCAACCATCAGCTGGGAATGACTTCCAGCGTATAGGTTGCCCTCAATTAATGTGAGCTAATGTGATAAATCAAAATGCAATGCACTTATTTTAAGCCCAAATCGAAATATGAAGTTTGATGACATAAATGGATGAATAGGAAGAGGGATGCTCTTTCACTAAAATGCAAAAATAAGAAGAAATGATTCTTTTTAAGTACACCAAAAGAAAGGTTTCTTTTAGAGCAAATAGAAAGAAAAAGAGGGTTACCAAGGAAGAAAATTAATGTGTATGCTTTTCAAAAGGGAAACAAACACACAAATTTTCCTAGGAATGAATAAAGTGCAAGGAATACCGGATGGGTCCCACCGGGCGTGCCAAAATGTTTCACCTGATTCTTAGACATTTCTTTGAAAGTGACAAAACAGACAGGGTAATGGGTGTAGGAGGAATACCTGTTGGAATGCTTGGTTGTTGGATTGTTGTGCGTGTATGACTTCTGAATCCATAGCTGATTGTGAGAGCTTCCTTTTGGCTAGGAGGAACTACTTGAAATGGAACACAAAACCACCGTAAAAGTTAAAAATATATGTGCAAGTGAACTACCTAGCGTGTGCTAGATCCGGGAAGTGTGATACTTCTGAGGCATTTATCGTCATCCAATGTTTAAAAAAATTTAATGTCAAGTTAATGAAGTAAATCCTATTGTAATTGAAATGATTTAGGTATCTCATTAAAAACACAATAAGAAAGATCTAATCTAACAGGTTAGGTTAAAATAAGATCCAAAGGTCAAGTAGTTATTTCTGGTTCTCTGTAAGTATGAAAAATGTCTCGGCAGGTCACAGGTGATTAAGGGTGATGTGAGAATAGGTGGGTAGGTCACTATTTTGGGCTCTATTGGTAAATATAGAGACCGATGTTGGTTAAGGGTGATTGACGCTGGTTAGGGAGAACCGGTGTTGGTTACTGTGGAAAACTGGGAACGCCACAAAATGAGCTTTGGGTCTCCATTGTGATTGTACAAAGGACTTGGTTGGTTAGACGAGGTCTTAGGTGGTTTGGGTGGGATTTGGTGAAGTTTTAATGGGGATATGGAGGGGTGAGTGTTAATGGAGGTCAGTGGATGGCTAAGAGAATAGAAGATGATAATACAATGATGAAATGAATGAACCAGAGGAGTACAATGTTCTACTTACTTGGAATCTGGTTCTGGATGTT
Organism: Taxus wallichiana var. yunnanensis; assembly: GCA_018340775.1. Taxonomy (NCBI): domain Eukaryota; kingdom Viridiplantae; phylum Streptophyta; class Pinopsida; order Cupressales; family Taxaceae; genus Taxus; species Taxus wallichiana. The sequence continues at coordinate 46,021,135 of CM031244.1, read as the reverse complement.
TGTGCAAGAGAAATGAAGGTGCTTTGGTAAGAGGTTGAAGGCTGCAGAGGATCACCAAACATTGGGGAGCTCTTGCATGTGCTATCCTTCTTACCCAATTGGATCAAATCTTTGATAGGGTGAGTCTTTGGATGGTTCTTTGGGTGAATGCTTTGAATGTCCGTGTAAGAGAAAATGCTTGATCTCGTTCCTTGCATGCGTGTTCTTGTGGAAACTTGTTCTAAAAAGATGTGTTATCTCTTAGGAAATCTACCAATGTTTTCCAACCTCAAAAATAAGGTTGTTTTGGGAGCAAAAAGGTGACCGTTGGTGGTTCAAAGCTTAACTTGTGACAGCTTAAGGGTAACGCATCGACCAAGGTGGGATTCTCTAGGTTTACTAAACTAGGCAGATCCCCTTGATTTTCTAGGATCTTGTGTCGTTAACCCATGGATCAGACTGGAAGCTTCTTGTAAGCATGTGGGAATGTGGTTAGAGGGAACGTAGGCATTGATTTTTAGGGTTTGGGTAAGAGTCAGTTAGTTATGGCAACTTACTAAGAATAGGTCTTAGGGTGAGGTGGCTAGATGAGGTGTCTAGGTGAGGTGTATGTGTGGGACATTATTTAAATTAAGATATTTAAATAATAAATATTGTGAGGATAATGAATTAATTTAATTCAATTAATTAAATTAATATTAGTGGGGTGAAGGGGGCCATGGTTAAGTGAATGTGTTCAACGGTGTTTATTTGTCGAGGGACCAAAGGGGAGTGTGACCTAATTTTAGTGTCTACACTGTCCTCCATTCCAAGGAAACAATCAGTCACAAAATCAGGCCACAAGCCAAGTTGTGAATGCAAAACCTTTGAACTTTCGAACCCTTTTGTTGCTAGTTCTTCCAGAGCTATAGTCACGGTCTAGAAGAACCTCGTCCAAGACTATGAATGGTGCTACCCTTTTTCTTAGCCCCATAATCAAAATCTTTTCCCAAATGGAGTTTTGAGTCAGGCCCTTATGGTCCAAAGCATAACCAATCTACTTGAATCATCTTCTAGACCATCTAATCCCGAAAGTCAAGACCAACCTCTTGATGAAACCACATTATTAAATTTGAAAGTAGAAGAATTTTGTGGTTTGAATACTGATTCTCCACTATAACATCCAACACATGTTCCAAGAAAAGGGCAATAGATCCACAATCTTCCAATACCGATCAGGCATCAACTTCTTATCCACCAACACAAATACCAGATGATAAAGGCATGAGAAAAAAATCATCGAAGTATCCATAGATCGGTTTGTGAAAAAGGAAGGAACTTGAAGTATCACAATGCCCAATAGGAATTTTCCAAAAGAGGACCCCAATGCACCAAAAGGCATTAGAAAAGTGGGAGTGATTCCATTCAATATCGTGGAGAAAATGAAGAAAACCAATTTGAGTATCACAATGTGGGATGTACTCTTGATTCCTTCTCGGAGGAACTTTCTACGGGAGGCCTTGAGTAGATTTCACACTACTAATAGATCATTAGGTCAAGAAGTAGCGAGAATAACCAGCTTATACCAACCCAAATCAAAAATATATGCTAAGCCCAACAAACTTCCACCATTCTATATCTCATTGATTATTGGTGACCATTTGGTACACAATTGTATGATCGATTCTAGAGCCATTAGTTCCATGATGCTGAAGTAGGTCGCAAGTGTACTACAAATTCCATATACTCCAATATTAAGAGGGGTTGTTCAACTAGATGGTAATGTAGTCCAAAACGTGGGGGTCATTAAGGGGCTTCAACATACTATCCACGCATGTCCTAGCTTGACATTCACACAGGACATATCTATCATTGATCTTCCTCCCTCTTTGCCATTTGCTTATCACAGGATTTCACCACAAAAATGGGTGGTTATTTTTCATCAGACCGGTCGCATATGATCCCGAAGACCTGTATGGGACTAAGGTAACCATAAGGGAAGAATCAATGTCACAATCACGTGGAACCTTACACAACCAAACCCATAAATGGTAACTATGCCATTTGTGATCCCGAAGATGAGGATGCGAGATCATGGGACAACTACTCTCATAGAAGAGGTTTTGGATACAATTCTCGATGAGGTGAGTATAGATCATCAATATGACCCTTATGCTTTGATTTATTGGCAAATGAAGAATTTGGTCTATTATTTTTGGAAGAGACTGGATTAGGTACATATTACATTCATGAAGAAGATGCCATCATACCTCAACTTGTTAAGGCATCAAGTGATACAAACAAATTGTGGTAGATGTTCTTTGATGGATCATAAAGTAAAAATGGATATGGTGTAGGGGTTATGTTAATTTCTCCAGAAGGAATCAAATATTTCTCTTCCTTTCGGTTGTAGTTTAGTTGCACTAATAATGTTGTTGAATATGAAGCTCTTATAAAAGGAATTCAGCTGGCCCAAAGAACAAGAATCAAAACCTTGATTGTCTTTGCAATAGATAATTGGTTATGCACTGTTACAGCCCGTAGTGCATCAAAAAATGATCTACTACGGTCATAAAAAAATTGGGTTTGGGACTTGATAGAAGATTTTGAGGCTTTCGGAATTCATGCAATTCCCATGAAGCAAAATCAAGATGCTAACATGCATGATATTATTGGTTCTCAATACAATGTACCTATGGAAATCATGAAAGAAGAGTAGAAGACAGTCAAAATGGTGGTCCATCCTATGGTACCAGATAATTTGAGTAGTTGGTAGGTGTTTGATAGTGATCAACATACTATTATCTTCCTACAGTAAGAAGCAAAGTTTGCTGCCAAACATCAAGATAAACTCCAAAATTCTTACAATGATCAAATTATATAGCTGAAAGGAAACAAGCTGCCAAAAGGCCTGGTTACATTGGAATCCATATTCAATTCAGATGATCAAGCCAAGTAGAGCACTAATATGGTGGTCAAGGAGGAGGATTTTGAAGAGGTCAAAGTGGCAAGTGAAAAGGTTTTAAAAATTGGTAAGGTATGCAATGCTCAGGAGAAGAAAGCTTTCATCAAATTATGTCAGGAATACCATGATATTTTTGCATGGAGCTCCAAGGACTTGCATGGTTTCGATCCCGGGTTAGCTCAACATACTCTTGAACTTAATCCAAACTCCAAGTTAGTTGTCAAAAAAAGAGGCCAATAAATCACAAAATTGAGCCTTTGATGAGGAAAGAGCTAACCAAGCTTATCGAGGCTTGCATAATTTTTCCCATCAAACATTCTTTATGTGTTGCCAACTGGTGCCCATTAGGAAAAATAACGGTGAAATTCAGCTGTGTGTAGATTTCAGGGACATAAACCATGCCTCATTGAAGGATCACTACCATCTCCTCACAATGGAGCAAATCCTCCAAACAGTGACAGGGGATCAAATATTTTCTTTGCTTGATGGATATTTAGGATATAATTAGATTCTGGTTCAAGAATCTGATCAATTAAAAATGGCTTTCACCACTAAATGGGGCACATACACTTACAACAAGATGCCCTTTGGATTATCTAATGTAGAGGATACCTTTCAAACAACCATTGATATGGCATTTAAAGAAATCATCAACGACATGATCTTTTTTACCTTGACGACATCGGTGTCTATTCCAAACATGCTAAGGATCATATCACTCATCTAAGGAAAGTTTTTCAAGGTGTAGAGAATTTGGTGTCTCACTAAACCCGAAGAAGTGCATTTTTATAGTGCAAGAAGGAAAGTTGTTCAGGCATATTGTTTTAGTAGAGGGGCTATCTATTGACTAAGCTAAGATTCGGCCATCGGTTATGTCCTTATCCCTCCCAAGTCATAAAAAGGGTCTCCATATTTTTAGAACTATAAATTTTGTTTAGAGATTCATTCCTCGCCATTTACAACATTGGAAAAACCACTAATGGCCATGCTAAAAATAATGCCCCATTTTCATGGACAAAGGAAGGAAGAGAAATCTTTGAAGCCATCAAGACAACTATTTCCCAAGATCGACACCGGTGAATCCCCAATTTGACAGGATTTCATTCTCTATGCTTTTGCAGTCGGAAAGTATTTCAGAATTCTCACCCATCATAATGATGACCTAATGGAGCAGCCCATTTCTTTTTTAGTTAGTCTCTTAAGGAATTTGAACTAAAATATTCCTTCATAAAAAAACAGTCTTTGTGGTCATTCGAGCCCTAGAGAAGTTTAGGCATATGTTGTCTAACAACAAAGTCCATTTAATGGTTTCTCATCCTGGCGTCAAATTTTTTTGTTGATTAAAGAGATGAATGAGAAATGCACTGGGTGGATTATGAAATTAATGGAGTATGACGTACACATCAAGGTCACTAATCTTGTCAAGGGTAAAGGGTTATGTTAGCAGTTGGCCGTAGACATGGAGAACGAAGATACGGAAGAATTCATGCTTCTGAATGCTGATGAAGGAAATGATCAAATTGATTGGTCAACTAAGATGTAGAACTTCCTTCTTTCGGGGATATATCCTCCAAAAATGGATAAAGTCCAAAGATGTACTTTCCATCTTCGATCATTCTCGTATGTCAAGATAGATAATTTTCTCTTCTGAAAGGATCCAAATGGTGTTATTCTACACTGCATCAAGCCAAAATAGGTGAAGAAGGTATTAGAGGAATTCCACAATGGCCTGTCTAGAGGACATTAATCTACATGAAAAACTTCCACCAAGATCACGCAAGTTAGTTATTACTAGCCAAAATTATTCAAAGACTCTCATATCTAGGTGAGGAAATGTAAAGAGTGTGCTCTTTTCACAGGAAAACAGAGGCTGACAACTCTCCCATTATGCCCGTTCAGGTGGATCAACCCTTTGTTTAGTGGGGATTAGATTTCATCAGGATGATCAATCCTCCATCTAATGAGGGGCATAAATGGGTCCTTACTACAATATATTATTTCACTCACTGGACAGAGGTAGTGGCCCTAAAGGAAAGTAATGAAAAGGCCATTCTGGATTTTCTAGAAAATTTGATGAGAAGGTTTGGTGTTCCTTTTACAGTTATCTCAGACAATGATAAGTCTTTCCTCGGGATGAAGATAAGTGAATGGGCCATCAAGAATGGAGTCTACCTCAAGACTTTATCTAATTATTACCCACAGGGGAATGGGTTGGCCAAATCCAGCAACAAGAATCTCATAAGAATCATCAAGCACATGATGGAGGCCAATAAAAGAACTTGGCATACACACCTCAAGACCGCCCTATGGGTTGATTGAATAACACCTAAAAAGGCCATCGGGGTTTCTCCTTTCATGCTTGTATATGGAAGGGAAGCTAAAATTCCACTTTCCTTGGAAATGCCTTCCCTAGATTTTTCTTATCGGCTTGAAGTTATGGAGGATGAGGCCTTAACAGTGAGGTTTTCTAAACTCATGGAGCTGGAGGAAATTCAAAACATTGCCATGAATTCTTGACAAAACATCAGGCTCAAGTTAAGAAATCCTTTAACAAGAAAGCCTCTGATAGGCTATTCAGGGAGGGAGATTTGGTTCTAAAATGGGATGAAGATTGTGTCAAACCCGACAGACACACCAAGTTCGATGCTCTCTGGAGCGGGCCTTATGTTATTACAAGATGTAAAGAGCTGAATTCATTTTGCCTATCCAGAATCAATGGAGAAGAATTGTCCATTCATGTGAATGGGATACACCTCAAAGCTTTCTTTTGAGGATGTTACACCCTGTATAGTGTTCTGTCTTTTCCTCCAAGTGCTCTGCACATTTTTTTTTTCTTTTCTTTTGCTTGTGTGTTTTCTGTTTTAGTTTTTAGTTTTTTAGAATCCTTTACCCATTGTTTTTCTTAAGGCTACTAGTATGAAAGCTTAGTAGGCAAGCATTCCCTAGAGATCACCAAAAATGTTAACCATTTAACCTACCTTGAAGAAAAATATGTCGAATTTTTTTAGAAATCCTTGTACAATGAAATTTTCCAAGGTTGAAATCTGAAATTTTCAATCTTTGGATTTTAGATTTTTTTCTCTTTCAAAGTTTTATAGTTCGGATTCGAGATTATTCTCTTAGCTCTCCGAAGTCCAAAACCCCGAAAGTCTAAAATTTCAAAATTTCGATTGACCCCATTTTTTTAAAATCCCTCTCAGACTCCCGAAGTCTGAAATGTCTGAATTTTTGGACTCTTGGGTTTTTGGAATTCTCTGAGTCTTTTTTAGGATTTTTAATTTAAAACTTCCAAATTCTGAATGTCTAAATTTTCAGACTTTCAGGTTTCGGAATTTTCCATTGCCAATTCATCTTTTTGTCTCCCAATCTCCGAAGTCCAAACCCCAAATTCTGAATTTCAAGCTTTTGGGTTTCAAACTTTCAAAGGTCCTCCATGTAATTAATTTTTCACCTACCTCTGTATAGATCGTATTTCTATAATTAATATCAGGTTTTATATTTAAACTCGTTTTTTACTTGTCATTTTTACTTGACACTTTTGCTTTGACATTCCGTTTCTTGTACTTTGCGACGTCCTTTTCAAGGTATGGTAATTTGTTTATTTTCTTTTGGTTTTAGGTATTTTTCTTTGTTTCCTTCTCATTTTGGTTTTCCTTTGGTCTCCCTTTGTGTTTTTTTGAAATGTCAACCCCTTGGTTCACCATGTTTCACATTTTGAGTTTCTTCAGGTATTCGAGTTGTTCAAAGGATCTTCTTGAGTCTCCCATTCTTCTTCTCGATTCTCATTTTTTAGAATTTGGGAGTTAGTGATTGTTTGGAAAAGTCCTCCTTTCTTTTAGGTTTTTAGAACTCTTTTCAGAGAAAATTGTTTAGAGATATTGTTCAGAGGTTTTTCCTTCGATTTTGGAACTTTTGACTTTAAAGAAACTCTTTCGAACTTTCAACTTTGAAGAAACTCTTTGGAACTTCCTTTTTTAGAGATTCTGGTTTGAGAAATTTTTTGGAGATTCTAGTTTAGGAAATTTTTTGGAGATTTCAGTTCGGGAAAATTTTTTGGAATTTTTTTTCAGATATTTAAGTTCAGTGATTCCTTTCGAAACTTTTCAGTTCGGAATTTTGGAAGTTTTTCTTTCGTGTTTTGGAATTTCTAGAACTTCGGCTTCCTAAACACATGGCTTGATGTCTGTTTCCACTTCAAAGGGAAAAGAGAAGATGAAATACTCATTTCTTGGGGTTTCTCCTCACTCTTTCATGTCCTCTGACTTAGGGAATATTAGGGACACTGATCTAGGACAAATTGATTTTCTAGATTTCTGGGAAAGATTAAAGGCTCCAAACAAGAAACCATGGATGTAGGCCATCTACGACAGTGGGATTTCCCTTGCCACCAGTTTTCCCACATCCATGCATTTCCTAGAATTTGTTTTAGCTACAACAACCCACTTTGACAAAGACTCCATGTTAGTAAGAGATAGTGATGATAAGGTGGTAATCTGTTTGGACCCAGCCTTTTTCAAAGATCTGCTTAAACTTCTTGACATTCAAGATTACACCACAATTTCACCAGAGATATCATTGGAACATTGGGATATGAAAGAGGAAGTATGCTAAAAATCATGATGAAATCTTATCTAGCCAAGAACTTCACCAAATTACCCAAAACTATGCATTGATCAGATTTTATTAGGGAAGTCAACGATCTTATTGTGTTGTTAAGTAGAGTTTTAGGTATTCCTTATGTAAAGGAATTCTAGAAATGGATGTTTTGATATATCGTGACCATCAAGAAGAACAATGAGTTTATATGATGGGTGGAGCATATTAGTAGCTCCATTTGTTATCAATTGGGGAGAGTGTTAGATACGAAGACTTTCTACATGAATTCCTTCCTGGTGTATGTGGTTGCTATTATGGGAGATTTTGTTGGTTTGAATACTAGAGGTGTTTGCAGCACCTCCCGGATATATGGCTTTTATCCTCAACTCACTCTAGATGAGGGAAACGGGCATTTTCGTAGAGTCTGTTGGTACCCAAATTTAATCTCCTTCAAAGGCCGAGCAACATCATGGACCTAGCAGGATGCTCAAAGGAAGATAGATGATTATGTATGTCATTTTATAGCTGGGGAAGCAATCTATCTAACTTTTTGGCACTCAGGATTTGGAAAGGAGTGGGTAGCACCTTAAGAGGATTTGATCTATCCTCACTATTTTAGGTTGTGCCTTTCAACCAAGGTAAGAGAACCCTTTGTAGCTTGTTGTTATGGAGGAGATGGAGATATCCTTCCTAATGAAGTTTTTAAGGAGACCTTGAAGAAAATATGATCAATGCAACAAAATCTAACTCTCATGAGTTATCACTCTAAATAGTGGAGATATTCTCTAGGAAAGGTTCAAGCTACTAAAGACATTTAAAATCTTGATTGTTTCTGCATGTTTTGGTAGTAAAATTTGTGCATTTGTATACAAACATGACAAACAGGGGTAGTATGGGTAGCATTAGTTATTTATAAATAAATTTTGGTGGGAGATGAGGTAGAATGAACTTGATTTTCCAAATCTCTGAGAACTCTTACAAAATGGAAAGTCTAGACAACAAAATACTTCAGAATAGCTAAAATATTCCTTTAACCAGAATATGTACTTCAATGGAGGCCTAGATTAGCACTTTTTCACATAATCTATGAGATTATAACACAAAGGATTGAGTTAGAAGACCCAATAAAACATCAAAATCTAAGATCAATCATGCCTAAGGTACACCTAGAAGCTTACAAACAATCTCTGTCAACAAATGAAAGAGAAGTGATTTTTAATCATTTATTTCACTCCCAGATGAATTTTTTTTTTTTTGAGAAATGAGATTGCTAATGCCACTAAACTATCACAAGGATTGAGACTTGTGTGATTAAGACAAATTTTTATACAAGATTGTAATAGGAGCAAGAAAAAATATTTGTAGACATTAAAAATGAAACAAACACATTTTGCTCGAGATTAACACAAAATAACTTGAGTTTGATTAAATTTATCATCGGGGAAAGTTTCTAGAACAATCTCAGAGATTTTCAATGGTTGTACACTTGCAACCACCTTGACACGATCAAACTTAATACAAAAGAGATATACAGGCTTCTCAAATGGCTTCTCAAAAGACAGGCTTTGTCAAATTTTCCTCTTGGGAATTTTCTTCGACCTCTAACACTCCAACCATTTGCATGAAAAATTTGTGCCATTTATAAAATTTACAATAGAGCCCCTTCTTCCCCAAAGACAAAAACATTTAATGTACCAAAGTGCTTCGCCATGATCTCGATCACGATTCCCAGAATCAGATCTATAAAAGTTATCAGTGCTCATGGGGCAGATCTCTTCAAAAATCTTAGCATTCAACTCCTTCATTTGGTAGAACACTCCTCCTTCAACTTACCAACCACTTCCGCCCCTAATCTGTCAAATCTAGTTCCTTGCATGCTCGGGAGAAGAAAATGGAAAATTAGATCGAGCCCGATAGTCAGACCATTTTAATGGAAAAAGATGTCTCCAGATCTCTCCCACCAAACTTAGATATCAATATTAACTCCCTCACTTTGCTTGGTGTGTAGGAAATACCAAGAAATCATGAAGAATCACACTTCTAGGCATGTTTAAGTAAAAATGGGGGAAAACCAGAGTCAGACTCATAGTTTTCGTTGATCTTTACTTTGAATTTAGGCCGTCCATGTGGAAGATTCAAGCAGTAAAACAAGCTCGGGGTTTCCTTTGAATTTTTACAACCTTTTGAAAAAATGGAAAAAATTTCCATTTTTCTCCACACCTCCGCCCTTGGGAAATGAGCCTGACACGTGTCCTCCTGTGGGGTCAAAGTGAGACTTTTCCCTTCCTCATAAATTTTCTCCACTAGATCTGGCAGGGCCGTGGGGTAGGTTCAATTTTTTTCCAAAGTAGCCAAAAATAACAAGTTCAAAAATAGACCCACTATGCCCCATCCAATTAGAAGAAGCCACGTAAGCACCAAAAGAACCAATCAGATTTGAGTTGTGCCACATGAACAATTTTTCCTTTTTACCAAAAAAGTAAAAAGTGATAAGTTAAAGCATTTCCCCACCATCCCCTGACCAACCAAAAGAAGCCATGTGACCACCGAACACTGAGGAATAAATTTGACAGGAAAAAGACACCCGTCAGACTCTCAGAATACTAATCTGAGAAAATCACCATTCACTCCTAGAACCCGATTTTTCGCTAAGGATGAAAATTTATTTTGAAACAAAAAAAAGTGAATCATGGTTCTGAGCATCTTTTCAACCATGGATTTGGATTTTCAAAGGCATAAAATATATATTAACCATTCTCAAGCTTCCATGGTCGAGGAAAAATAGGAAAACTGGCACAACCTGCAGACTTTGAAGAAATTGGGGCAAAAACATGGAAAAATTAGAGACTTTTTCAAGGAGGGACATGAAAATGGATTTTGAAAACAACTCGAAGCATATCAAATGGAAATAAAAGATTTTAGAAAACCCACATTGAGAGATAGAAAATTTCACAATACGCAGATCAGAGGAAAATAATGGCAAATGGGGTGAGACAGATCTGAGCACCAACATCGGCTTCGACTCGGGATGGGCACTCCTTGTGAGTGCCACAAGAACAATGGTAGACCAAGTTCCAAAAATATCCATTGGGCAAAGGAGTCAGCTTGCAGAGTAGAGAAATAGAGCCATCTCTCAAAAATGAATAGAGAAACCTAGCAAAAATAGGTCACCAAGGACCAGAGCGAGCAAAAACACAAAAGACAAGAAACAAACAACAAACTATACACTGTATAGATGATGTTCACCTTGATTCTAGGGAATCAATCCAAGAAATGCTTCAAATGCCTACCATTAACATGCAATTCGAGAAATTCACCATCCAAATCCTTCAAGAAGAAGGTATGCTCACCAATTCTAATATCAATGGAGTAAGGGCCCATCCATAATGAGTCAAACTTGCCATGCTTTCCCTTATCTTCATGCCTGCTATCCCATAGCAACACAAGATCTCCAACATTGAAATCTCTGGGAGTGACCTTCTTGTCAAATAACTTCTTTAGCTTTTCTCTGAACTTTACATGCCTCTGGTGGGATGCCCTTCTTTCTTTATCAAGTTCAAAATCTGTTAATGCAAGCATCATAAGGACTTACTTCTTGGTCCTCTAGTTGTTGAATGAACTGATATGAAGATAATTGCATATGTAGGGGCAGCAGGGCCTGAGTTCCATACACCAACTCAAATGGACTCTTTCTAGTGGCTCTTTTAACAGTGATCCTATCAGCCCAAACAAAAAACTTCAATTATTCACCCCATTTTCTCTTATTCAGCTCCAAGGTTCTTCTGATAATCTTCAACAAGTTTTTATTACTAGACTCAGCTTGTCCATTTCCTTGGGGGTTGTAATTAGAGGCATATGTCAAGTTGATCCCATATTATTTACACATTTCCTCAAAAGGTTCAGCTCTAAAGCTCATGGAATTATCAACTACAATCTTGAGTGGCACCCCAAACATGTAGATGATGTTGTTTAGCGTAAAGTCCATGGCAACTTGGTGTGTTGCCTTCTTGGTGGGGATTTACTCTTCCTATTTAGTAAAGTAATCAGTGGCTACAAGAATCCACTTATGTCCAACACTTGAAGGGTTTGAAATCTCACCAATGAAATCCATTCCCCATTGCTTGAATGGGGATTCAATTGATACAGGCTACAAAGGAAGGGAGCCTGAAGCTTTCAGTCTTCTAGAGAAGCACTGGTAACTCTCACATCTTCTAACCAAAAGAGTTGTATCCTTGAAAATAGCTACCCACCAATAACTAGCCCTCGGGATCTTGTGTGTTTGTGACTCTTGCAACAAAATTCCCCCACAAACTCCTCCATTGAGATCAGCAATTATCTCGGGGATTCTTATTCAAGAAATGCACCTTAAGAGGACTCCCTCTGGATTATTCCAAGCTAGCCCATAATTAGTAATGACGTATTTCTAGGAAGCCAACTTAAGGAATCTTTTCTAGTTTTTACTTAAATACTTAGGGCAGTTAAGTTGTGTGAGATAAAAAATTACATCTTTGTACCACTCAGAACTCATCAATGTTTGAAAAACATCTACCCTACCTTCTTCTACCTCATTTACCTCAATAGTTTGCAATTTTCTCTCAGCCATAAGCTTAGTCAGGCCCAAACCTCTCACCAACTTCATGGTTTGGATATCCATGTCATACTCTTGCAACTTGTTTACCCACCTACACCTTTTTCTTGAGACTTCCATCTCTGATAAGATGTCCTTGACCATGGTGTGGGGAACATAAACAACAATTTTAGAACTTAGAATATAAGGCCTAAAAACCTTTGTTGCTTTTACTAAGGAAAATGCTTGCTTCTTCATAATAGTGTACTTTAACTCAGCCCCTTGCAATGCCTTACTAAAAAAACAATTGGCCTTTCATCCCTCTCGTCATCCTTCTACAGAGCAGAAAAAAGCAAAAATGTTCTATGAAGCAAAGGAAAACAGTTGAAAGGGCTTCTTATAATCTGGAGTTGCTAGAAAAGGCGTATGCTTTAGTGCCTCTTTAATCCCATTGAAAGCTTGGATGGCAGCCTCCTCCCATTTGATGGCCTGGCCCTTTTTTAACATAGAAGTGATTGGAATGGTCAACTCAGCAAAGTTTGATATAAATCTTCTGATGAAGTTTATCTACCCAAAAAAGGACTGAATTCCTTTCTTGGTTCTTGGGATTGGAACCTTGCTGATGGCCTCTACCCTTTCTGGATCAATCATTACCCCTTCTTGTGACACAATGTGACCAAGCAATTTTGCCTTCTACACTCCAAAATGGCACTTCTTTGGATTGAGTGAGATGTCATACTCGCTACATCTTATCAACATCTTCTCCAGTGTAAAGAAGTGATCACTTCTCTTCCGAGAAAATATGATTACATCATCTTGATAAATTGCAATGACTTAATATTCATTACATCTTCCTAGAAAATATGATTACATCATCCACTCTTTTGATGTTGGTGGTGCTTCTGGTTCTTCAATGACTGGTGGGGTCTCCACAATGTTTATGTTTCTACCTAGGGCAATCTTCTCCTCTTTCAATCCAAAATACTCCAATGCCCTCTTCTTGTGCTCAGGGACCCTAAGCAACTCAACAATTAGAACTGAGATCTTGATCTAACTCAAGACTTGGGAAATATCATAAGGGATAGACTTTGGCAAGGCGGCATTGGAAGGAAAATTGACACACTCACTAGGTGGTACAAGATTTTTGACAGCTTGGGCATGAAGAGGGGTATGATTTTTGTTTGGAACTGCAGGGCTTTTGACATATGTATATTTTTGGGAGCCTCTTTAGGGATGTTTGAAAGTAAGGAGATTTTTCTTGGCTTGAGGCCCTACCCCTTTGACAACCTTACTTTTTGTGTTATATTCCTTCTCTTGAGCAACCACAACATTCATCAGTAACTATCTATCTTCCTCAGAGGGGATTCCTCCATCATACTTCTTTATCATTAAAGCCCTTAAGTATTCAAAGTCATTATTGGGAAATTCAAAAGCTTGTATAGTATCTACCTCTAAAGTATGAGAGGGAGGAAGAATAGTTACCCTACGAATGCAATCCCAAAAAGTGGCAGTAGTCTGGGAACTTATCACCTTAGTTAAAGTTGCCCCTTGTTGTGAGCTCGTGGAACAACCCATCATGCAGACATCATCATCATTATCATCATCAACTTCTTCTTCTTCCTACTGATCTTCCTCATATGGAGCATGGGGCATGAAACATCTGTCACACCAATCAATGACATCTGTCTCCTCCATAACAACAACTCTAGCAACCAAAGGATTAGGCACCATTATGTTCTCCCTAGCCTAGGACTACCTATTTCCAAATCCAACAGGTCCCTTACCTCTATCATTAGATATTTGGTGATTTGTGAACTTGTCTTGGCCTTGTTGCTTGTGTTGACCTTGTGAGCTCTGCCCAATTCCTTTCTCAGCCCGAGCTAGTTTGTAGGAAATTTCTTTGATAACCCCTACCAAAGTCTTCACAACTTCTTCCAAATCAACAACCTTTCTTGTTTGAGGTTTTTCTAGGTTAATCAGCTTTACACCCTCCCTTTTTGGAGGCTTTCTAATTGCCTTGATATTGTTTTCAATTTGCAAGGCCATAGTGAAGGCCTGCCTCAAATTAGCAGGGTTTTTGTCCCTCAAGTAGTAAGTAACCTTTTTATCAAATGCATCTGAATATTTGATTAAACATGATTCATCACATGGCCTTATCCTAACAGAAATATCCTCAAGGTCTTGTTAAACCTTGTGTTAAAATCATGTACTGACTCATTAGGATTCTTTTTGATGTTTTCAAATTCATCAAAAGAAACCTAGGGTCAGTTCTATCACCATACTACAATTTAAATGCATTGCTCATCTCTATCCAAGAATCAATAGAATTATCTAGAAAATATTTATACCAGTCCCTTGCATCCTCTTCCATTGTATGGATAAACAACTTGATATAAACATATTCTTGTTTAATCTCAAAGTCTTCCATCATATTGATAAAAATCTTTAAATGTTGATCACCAGTTATAACATTGTTTCCTTGGAACTTTGGCAATTTGTTCCTTACTTCTCTAAGAACTACATTTGGATAACTAGCCATCCCTACAAAATTTATAGGTCCAAAGGTATTTACAACAAATGGAGGTTTGGGTGTAGGAAAGGCCATGTTGTTTTGAGGAGATGACACTAGAGGGTGATAAATTGATAAGGGGCGAGAAGGTCCTTGAAACACAAGGGTATAAATTTTAAACTGGATATCCCCTAAAGGCCTAGTTTCTTGGAAATCCCTATCAAATTCTGAAAAGAAAGGGGGAGAATGAGAAGTAAACTTTTCAAAATTAAATGAAGGCCCCTCTCCAGGTTGGAGAACTCAATTCAACAAAGAGGCTACCTGATTTAGAAGCACTTGAATTGTAGTCTCTGCAATAATTGGCCATCACTTTCATCAATAGAGATCCCCTTTCTTGTCTCTTATTTCCCACAAATAACTCCAGGCTTTTCTTCCTTTTGATTTTGATTTTCCTAGCTTTGGAAATAATATCCTAGTAGGATCCTTAGCAAAGAAAGATATTTTTCCTTCCAGTTATGCAAAGGTTAGTAAAAATCTCACTTGACAGAGAATAAGACAACGATATTCATTAAGAATTAGATCAACAGGGATTCGTCACTAAGGATTTCCACCTTAGCTGTGCAAATGCACTAAATATGATCTGTTAAATGTCTGTCAATACTAGAAACTGGAAATGGAAAGAACTTTGACTTTTCTTTACCCAGATTTATCAGTGAAAGCTAGTGCACTAGGTGTGAGGACTGAAAGAATTACACACAACACTTAGAATATATAAGAAATGTTTTACCAGGGTCTTAATATGAACTGCACTCATAATGTCCCCAGTAACGTCACCAGAAGCATGTTGGTACCCAAATTTAATCTCCTTTAAAGGCCGAGAAGCATCATGGACCTGACAAGACGCTCAGAGGTAGATAGATGATCATGTATGTCATTTTGTAGTTGGGAAGCAATCTATTTGACTTTTTGGCACTCAGGCTTTGAACAAGAGTGGGTAGCACCTTAAGAGGATTTGATCTATCCTCACTATTTTAGGTTGTGCCTTTCAACCAAGGTAAGAGAACCCTTTGTAGCCTATTTTTATGGAGGAGATGGAGATATCCTTCCTAATGAAGTTGTTAAGGAGACCTTGAAGAAAATATGATCAATGCAACAAAATATAACTCTCACGAGTTGTCACTCTAGATAGTGGAGATATTCTCTAGGCAAGGTTCAGGCTACTAAAGACATTTGGAATCTTGATTATTTATGCATGTTTTGGTAGTAAAATTTGTGCATTTGTATACACACATGACAAATAGGGGTAGTATGGGTAGGATTAGTTATTTTAAAATAAATTTTGGTGGGAGGTGAGGTAGAATGAACTTGATTTTCCAAATCTCTAAGAACTCTTACAAAATGGAAAGTCTAGACAACAAAATACTTCAGAATAGCTAAAATGTTCCTTTAACCAAAATATGTACTTCAATGGAGGCCTAGATTAGCACTTTTTCACACAATCTATGAGATTCTAACACAAAGGATTGAGTTAGAAGACCCAATAAAACATCAAAATCTAAGATCAATCATGCCTAAGGTACACCCAAAGGCTTACAAACAATCTCTGTCAACAAATGAAAGAAAAGTGATTTTAAATCGTTTATTTCACTCCCAAATGAAATCTTTTGAGAAATGAGATTGCAGATGCCACTAAACTATCACAAGGATTGAGACTGTGTGATTAAGACAAATTTTTATACAAGATTGTAATAGGAACAAGAAAAACTATTTGTAGACATTAAAAAATGAAACAAACACATTTTGCTCAAGATTAACACAGAATAACTTGAGTTTGATTAAATTTATCAGTAGGGGAAAGTTTCTAGAACAATCTCAGAGCTTTTCAATGGATGTACACTTGCAACCACCTTGACACGATCAAACTTAATACAAAAGAGATATACAAGCTTCTCAAATGGCTTCTCAAAAGACAGGCTTTATCAAATTTTCCTCTTGGGAATTTTCTTCGACCTCTAACACTCCAACCATTTGCATGAAAAATTTGTGCCATTTATAACATTTACAATAGAGCCCCTTCTTCCCCAAAAGACAAAAACATTTAATGTACCAGTGCTCGCCATGATCTCGATCACGATTCCCAGAATTAGATCTATAAAAGTTATCAGGTGCTCATGGGGAAGATCTCTTCAAAAATATTAGCATTCAACTCCTTCATCTGGTAGAACACTCCTCCTTCAACTTGCCAACCACTTCCACCCCTAATCATCAAATCTAGTTCCTTGCATGCTCGGGAGAAGAAAAATGGAAAATTAGATCGAGCCCGATAGTCAGACCATTTTAATGGCAAAAGATGTCTCCAGATCTCTCCCACCAAACTTAGATATCAAAATTAACTCCCCTCTTTGTTTGGTGTGTAGGAAATACCAAGAAATCATGAAGACTCACACTTCCAGGCATGTTTCAGTAAAAATGGGGAAAATCGATTCGACTCATAGTTTTCGTTGATCTTTACTTTGAATTTGGGCCGTCCATGTGGAAGATTCAACTTTAAAACAAGCTCGGGGTTTCCTTTGAATTTTTACAACCTTTTGAAAAAATGGAAAAAATTTCCATTTTGCTCCACACCTCCGCCCTTGGGAAATGAGCCTAACACGTGTCCTCCTGTGGGGTCAAAGTGAGACTTTTCCCTTCCTCATAATTTTTCTCTAATCGGATCTCGCGAGGTCAGTGGGGCGGGTTCAAACTTTTTCCAAAGTAGCCAAAAAGAACAAGTTCAAAAATAGACCCGCCGTGCCCCATCCAATTAGAAGAAGCCACGTAAGCACCAAAAGAACCAATCAAATTTGAGCGGGGCCACGTGACCAAATTTTCCTTTTTGCCAAAAAATCAAAAAGTGATAAGTTAAAGAATTTTCCCACCATCCCTTGACCAACCAAAAGAAGCCACGTGACCACTGAATATTGAGGAATAAATTTGATAGGAAAAAGACACCCGTTAGACCGTCAAAATAAAAAAATCACCATTCACACCCAGAACCCAATTTTTCGCTAAGGATGAAAATTTCTTTTGAAACAAAAACAAGTGAATCATGGTTTCAAGCATATTTTCGACCATGGATTTGGATTTTCAAAGGCATACAAATATAGATTAACCATTCTTGAGCTTCCATGGTCGAGGAAAAATAGGAAAAATCGACGATCCCGCGGACTTTGAAGAAATTAGGGAAAAAATAGGGCAGACTCAGAGACTTCTTCAAGGAGGGACATGAAAATGGATTTTACAAATAACTCAAAGCATCTCAAATGGAAATAAAAGCTTTTAGAAAACCCACATCGAGAGACAAAAATTTCACAATATGCAGATCAGAGGAAAAAAATGTTAAATGGGGCGAGACAGATCTAAGTACCAACAGAGTCAATGAAACTTTCTTTATTGTCATCCTCTATCATTTTGACAAAGAACTATATAATCGAGGATTTATGATGAAGCTTTCAAAGAGGTGCGGGAATGGGGAGCAATCTACTTTCAGTTTCCTACATTCACCTATATCCAAATTTTGGGTTTCATAGGTGCCCCAAGAAAATTGCCAAGGTGCCCCACTGACAAGTGGATTCTATTGGAATTAGTTTGGTAGTTATTGGATTATCATCAAATCCAAAATAAGCATCGAAAGCAAGAATGAATTTCCCTATTTCAATTGGCAGGTACTCTTGCCCAAATATTCACAAGGTGAAAAATGTTGATGTAGAAATGGCTGAGGTAACCCTGCAGACCTTTCATCCACAGACTAATTTTGATTATTGGGGTAAGTTTGGGGAAACAGGTCGGTCCAGTGCCCACATGCCCCAATTGGAAGATATTTGGATTCATTATTGGGTCAAATATATCATGCAACAAAGGGATTATGAAAGATTGACCCTTGACGAGGTTCAACAATTTGGTTTGGCGATATGCCAAAGAACGTGCAAGACAATGATGAGGTTTTGGATTCATCATACAAGGATGATAATGTAGCCAATCAACCAATGCCAAGGATTGATTGGTATGTGGAAGAATGCAGAAATACAAAGGAGAGGGTGAGACCCATTTTAAAGAGGACTTTTAGTCTGGTTGACCACTTTGGGAATCTCACACAAAGGAGAAAATCAAATTAAAAATATAGGAGCTATACCAATAATAAGACAACCAACACCCACTAAGGGAAAAAGGTTGAATCAAAAGGCTCCTATAATCCAAAAGAAGATTTCATTTGTTTTTGGTGGCTCATCTCTCTCCAAGGATTTTAATCCCAAGATCACATCTCCTATAGTGCATGTGATATAAGTGGTTGAAAGTCGGTGACTCTCCTAATATTCTCCAAGATCCTTCACACCTTCTTCTTCATCCATTATCACTTCCAATATCAGTTCCTTCCACTTCCACAATCATTTATTCCTTCCCATTCACTTTTATGGCCCAAGTATTCTCATCACTTCTAGTTCTTTCACTGGGAAAATATTGGGTCACCCATTTCCTCTTCACTTCCTTTAACACTTCGATTTTCTTCAATCATACCTTTTAGCATCGTTACTATCAAATCCTATGGGTGTCCTTACATCAACACCATCCGTCATTGCTACTCTTTGCTCAAATACCGGATGGGGTTTCTAGTGATCTTGTTTTGACTAATGTTTTAGGTATTGGATTTTCTACCCCATCTTCGTAAGCTCTATCCATACTAGAATGGTTGTTTAGGAAAACTCCCAAGCAAAAGAAGAAGGTCCCTCTAGGATATGTTATAGATCTTAACATATTGGAGCATATGCCCAAGATATAGGCCAAGAGACCGATAATCGTGTTAATTATGACGGTTAACCCATCTGGAGAACATGTGATAGAGGTTGCCATCCCTGTTGAGGGGAAAACTATAGAAATAATCATAGCTGCAGATTACCATATTTCAAAATTCTCATTGGGGAAGGCTACTCATGAAGGATCCAAGAAAGATGTGCACACTAATCTCGGGGCCCTTTTGGAGAAATATGACAAAGATAAGGCCACCAAGGATGAACTCAAAGCCAAGGTTAAGCAGCTCACTGTATTGCTATGCAAAGTAACCCAACCCACTCCATCCAATGAAGTCTCAACTAGTATGGCTATGACGATTTCATCTACAATCGTGGATGGATGGAGAGAATTATGCAAGAAGCCAATCCTTTAATCAAGGAAACAATTGAGATATATAATGATCGTAGGTTGTAAAAACCACCATTTCCAAGATGGATGAGGCCTTCTCTCGAAGATAATAATAATCTAAATTTAAATTTGGAAACATGGAGTGACATCGAGAGAATAGGATCCTGACTTACTTCTTCAGAAGAGGTGATCGATGATGTCTCTAGAGTATTTGAATATCAAAAGGCCATGGAATCTCAGTGTCAAGGATTGTAGGATCGATTAAAAAATTGGAGGAGAAACAAGTGGAGATCACAAATGACTTTGAATGAAATCTCATAGGAATTTGATATCACCAATTACAAATTCTTCAATGAAAATATTGATGCTCTTCCTGAGGATCAAATTAAGGGAAATTTCAAATATTTAGTGAAGCGTAACAATGAGGTCACTAAAAATTTCAATAGTGACTCCATTGAATGATTGGTCTTATGTCAAAATTTCATAGGGTGACTAAAGAAGGTTATGGATAAACTTTGAAGATTGCCACTAGGATCACAAAAGAGATTGAGACAATAGATGTAGTGAATCACTATGCATGTGGACCTAGAGATGAAAAAATTTAGGGGATTATCAAGCACTTCATTGAGTAAAAACACCAAATGGATGTGTGAGAAGAAGGACAACAGAAAATTGCAGGTGAGGGAGGTGTACATGAACTAGGCCAAAGATGAGCGACCATGAAAGGATAAGTCGAGCTCGGATCGGTCAAAGTTACATGGTTGACCGAGTCAAACCCTTGTAACAAATTTGATATTTTCATGGGAGCATGTTCCCTTAATATTAATGACATTTCTATTTTTAGTTAAATGTTAGTTAAGGGCCCAGCTGTAATGGCTCAGCCTAAGAGCTTATAAATAGTTGAATGCTTTCAATTAGTAGATATAGATTTTTTTGAGAGGATTTGCTCTTCAAACTTGGAAGAGTGCTCGAGAGATTCTAAGAAACCTTTTAATTATATTCAGATTTACACCTTCTTTGTTGAAAATATGATTTATTGTGTTAAATGGCTAATCGGTGTTTACTTTGTGAATTTACAATTTCCTTAGTGATAGTGATTATCTTACCTTTATTTCAGTTATCTATTTCAAACTGTGAAGGAATAATACTACTATCTTTTATGCCAGTTGTGAAAATATTATTTTCCTTCTCGCATTAATTTAATGTCATTATTGTCCCTAGTTACGAAATAGATGTTTGTTATATACATGTGTGGTTTCCTTTTAATGAATTAATTATGTGTCAAATCTAATTTGATCTACCCTTATGTACACTCAAGTTTAACAGAGGAATTTCCACCTGGTTTGTGGTATTTTTTACCCTTTCTAGTTGCGATAGGTGAAGGTTGTCAGTGATGCAAGCATACCTCCCACATTAACCCTTCCGGATGTTAAACATCCCTTAATTTGGTGCATCACCACTTCTAGCATAGGTTTTATTTCCTTGTAAATATCTTTCCCTAATCCCATGAAATGTTAGCGTAGGACTAGGTATCCCTTTTATCTTGTATTAAAAGTAGTGTTGTGTTTAGTTTATGAAGAGGAAGTTGGCCTTCTCCATAGGTTCAGCTTGAGTCCAAGTCCTACAACTTGAGAGGTGATCCCATGTGTCCCAATCAAACCAAATTTCCTGTTCACATTTTTTCCACTTAGAGGGTGCAATGATTTGGTGACAACAATTACCCCTGGAGGCCCCATCAAAATTCAATTTCCAAGAGCCCAAAGGGGGAGGCCGCCATTTAACACTCCTTTTTAGAAATTTCTCCACTTGGGAAAGGCCACGTTTGACGATGGAACTAGAGCTGGGGATTTTAATGAGGGGCCAAGATTTCCTGATGACAACATCACACGAGGAGAAAAGAGGATTATTATGGCTATTTTTACTAACTTTTTCAGAGATGGCCGCTTCTAATTTGACAAGAAAAACCAGCAATTCAGAAGACTGCTCATGGAAAAGACACAAGTTATGCTCCCACCAAATGTGCCAAATTAGGAAGAAAGGAGATATGGCCCAAATACAATAGGAGGGATCTCTCTTGTCCCATCTTGGGCCAAGAAAGGAGAGTATCAATGATATTGTTACACGGAGCCCAAGCTAAATTAAGCTTAGCTAAAATCTAGTTCCAACTCTCGGAAGAAAAAGTGCAGAAAAGGAGAAGATGATCAATATCCTCCTTAGCTTCCCCACAAAGAACACATTTAGAAGGACCGAGAAAATCCCCAAGATCTTCTGCACAATTGAGTGAGGATTTTCCTTTTAAGAACAAGCTAGCTGAACAATGCTACTTTGGGTAAGATGGAGGGATTCCAACGAGTCGTAGGAATAGGGAGTACCTTTACCAGACATGGAAATAAGCTTTGCATAACCTTCTTTCACAGAATAGGAACCCGTAGAAGTACCAAGCCAAATTAAATAATCCTCACTATCTTTAAAGGAAGTAGTTTTGGACAAAAGAGCCTCCATGAAAGAGGATGTCTCAAGAGGGGAAGCGCCAAGGGTGGTGATATCCTTCCAAATCCAAGAAGGCGAGCCATCATGATGTCTATGACCATAATCAACAACAGAGTTTCCCCAAGAGGCCCTAGAAAACGAGTTCGTGATCAGAAATCTGGAATTACAAATGAAGTTCCAAATGTGGGACCCTTTAGGGAGTTCAGTACTAGAGAGAAAAATTTCAAGATTTCCAGTCTCTAGATATTTATGGGAGAGCACTTGAAAAACCAACCTCTTGGCATCCGATAAAAAGTTCCAAATAAGTTTTTCACCTAGAGTAGAGTTTTGAAGAGTGAGGTCCATTATTCCCAAACCGCCTAAGGATTTGGGAAGTTTGATAGTTTCCCAGTTGACCAAGTGAAATTTTCTATCTTCATTGTTCCCCTGCCACAAAAAGGATCGACGATCTTTTCAAATTTTTTTCAGGACTGATTTGGGGATCAACAAAACTGAGAGCATGTAGATTGGGAGAGCTAGGAGGAAAAAATTGATCAGAAGAGCTCTGCCTGAGAAGAGACAACCATTTTCCTTTCCAAGAATGCAATCTCGACGAGAGAGAATTGAGGAGATCATCCCAGAGATTAGCCTTACCTTTACCATAAAAAGTGGAATACCTAGATATTTTTGAGGAAGGGCACCCACCGCAAAACTCAGAGTTTCCTTGATTCTACACTGCAAATGAGGAGAGACATTGAAAAAGAAGATAACAAATTTATGAAAGTTGATTACCTAACTAGTTGTGAGCGAATAAGAATTCAGAATATAGGACAGGCTGTGAGCTTCCGGGATAGAAGCTTGGCCGAAAAGAAAGGTGTCATCCGTGAACTACTGGTGTGAAAGGGGAGGCAAATTGGTGGTGATGGAGATACCCGTAAGGGAACCATCACTAATTGCTGATTTGATACCACGACTCAAAGCTTCAGTGACAAGGAGAAAGAGAAATGAAGAAAGAGGGTCCCCTTGCCTTAAACCCCTGCAGCTACTAAAGAAACCTTCCACTTGAACCATTAACTAGAATGGAGAAGCTTGGAGAAGAAATGCAGTTGAAGACCCAATTGTAGAAATGGATACTGAAACCCATAGCTTGAAGAGATTTAAGAAGGAACCTCCAATTGATGTGATCATAGGCTTTACTAAAGTCCAATTTAATCATCATGCCTGAGCGCGAGGAAGAGTGAAGAGTATGAATTAACTCATGTGAGATGATGATACCATCCATGATGGATCTCCCAGGAATGAACCCACTCTGTTCATGTGCAACAAGTTTATGAAGAAGGGGGCTCATTCTGGAAGCTATGGCTTTTGAAATAATTTTATACGAAGTGTTGCACAAGGATATGGGCCGAAAGTCATCCAATTTCTCAGCCAGAGACTTTTTAGGAAACATGCAAATTAAGGTGTGATTCAAGGCTCCAAGGATCTTACCAGAGTGACAAGATTCCTCCATGGCAAGCCAGACATTGTCTCTAATGATATCCCAAAAATCTTGGAAAAAGGAAGTAGGAAAGCCATCCAGACCGGGGGCTTTGTCCCTTTGCATAGAGAAAACAATCAATCGAACCTCCTCCTTGGAAAAGGGGGAAAGGAGCTTATCATTGTCATCGACATCAATCAACTTTGGAATCTGCGCTAAGAATGGAAGTTGAGCATCCAAAGAGGAGACACTGTCACCATTCAAATTTTTTTGGAAGTGAGACATAGACTCAACTTTAATATGGGATTGGGAGGAAATCAACGAATTGTCCTCCAACATTAGGGAGGAGATGTAGTTAACATTTCTTCTAGATTTAACCGAGGCATGGAAGAATTTAGTGTTTTTGTCCCCATCAGCTAGCCAGACTTCAAGAAAATTTTGTCTCCAAACTCTTTCTTCTTTTAAAAGGAGGTCACCCAGTTCTAAGTAGAGATTTTTCTTTGAGAAAGTAATCACGATGCATACTTGAATCTAAAAATTGATTCATTAAGGGGATAGGATAGGGTCATTACCTTTGAGCCTTCAAATGAATTTAGTAAAACCCCCTTTATGCAGCAATTTCCATAGACCCATGTCATTTTTGAGATGGAGAAAAGTGGTGGGATCCATTCTCACCCTATCACCTCCATGAAACACAGTAAAAAACACCTTCGCAGAGCCGAGAGATACATTGTTCTAAGAAACAAGTGAAATTGACAAGGTTGGTTTTCTAAAAAAGGAAATTCCTTTCAAAATCCCGAGCGTGTGAACCAGGGTTATCATCAAAACCCTTATTCCTACATTACATCATCATTAATGAGCTTATTCACCTAAATCCAAGGAGTATATGTCCCAATCCATGTCTCCAAATCCATCATGGTAGTACCTTTATCTACCAACGCATCCACCAATTTTTTCCCCATGTGATAAGAGTGTTGAATGACCACTTGATCAAATGAAGAAAGGATGGCACATGCCTCCATAATCAAATTATTAAGTTTCTAGCCACACTTTTTGTTATCCTTGAGAGCATTAATGACACATGCCAAGTCACCCTCAATAATCATATTTTTTAATCCTATGTCACGAAAAATCCTAACTCCCCACAACATGGCTCTGGCCTCCGCTACATTGTTTAATTTATTTCCTATAGGCCCCACATAGGTTCCAATGTAAATACCTTTATGGTCACAAACAAGACCCCCTCCACCAGCCACTTTGTCAATCACATGAGCCGACCCATCGAAGTTTAGCTTGAAGCTGCCATCCGGCGGTTTGATCCATTTGACAATGCATTTTGGTTTTTCCTTAATGGTGAAGGAGGATTCAACCTCTAAGTTCCTAAGAACATCCATCTCCCACTTTGGGCACACTCTGACCTATTTGGATTTAAGGATCCTAGAGTTATCCTTAAGATCCCGTAACACTTTTTCAAAAACCCTTCTTGAGCTAACTGATTTGTTCTTGAAAATCCTATTATTACGTTTAATCTAGATTCCCCAAAAGATGTGAGGCAAGGCCATCTTCCAATTTTTTTAACCATGTCATTCTGAAAATTGAAGTTCCACTTTGCTCGGGTAAGCCACATCTCCAGGAGGACCCACCGCACATTGAAGATACTTGAGGTGAAAATACTTGAAAAGAGAAAGGGCATTCCAGAAATAAGTTCATGATAGTTTCTCCATTATCGTTACACAACCCACATTTGTTAATAATGATCATATCCTTCCTTCTTAGATGGTCAAGACTCAATAATAATGATCTTACCTTTGATGAATTCCTTCAAATAACATTTGAATCCATATGGTAAAAGTTTTTCAAATATCTAGATTTAACATCATAATCCCCAGTATCAGTGAGTCTCCAAACAAGCTCATCCTTGACACTATCAAGAGGGATATGAAGATCCCTTAGTTTCCTATTTAACTCATGAAAATTTTGGATATCCCCATGAAATAAAGGAGGGGGAAGGATAGGGGACCATCTGCGTTCATCATCCCAATAATTACACACAAGATCTCCTTTCTCATTAGAGTAGAAATGCCAAAGTTCCCTCTAAGGATTTATCAAATTTAGGGCCACATCCTCCACCCAAGGGTCCTCCCAGAATTTGATTTTAGAGCCATCTCCAAGGTTCCATTTTCACCCTTTGATAAGCAATTTCCTAGTTTGACATAGGTTATTCTAGAAAATAGAACCTCTCGGTAGCACCAAATCACTGAAAAAATCCAACATTCCACCAAAGGGAAACAAATATTTCACTTTTAGAATAGTCACCCAGATACCAACTTCTTTATGAATCCTCCACCCAACCTTAGTAATGAGGGCATGGTTCATAAACTGAATATTCTTAAGACCCAAACCACCCTTATCCTTGGGTTGGGTAACCTTGTCCCAAGCAACTAGAGAGAGTCTATTTTTATCCTCAGATCTAGTCCATAAGAACCTTTTATGAATCCCTTCAATGGCCTTCTTGAATCTACTTGGAAGAATAAAGATGGACATTATAAACACATGAATACCTTGTAGATTGATCTAAAGAAGCTGAGCCTTCCCAACTTGAGAGAGAAGGGAGCCTTTCCAAGAGGCCAACTTCTTATGAAATCTCTCTAAGAGAAGATTCCACACTCCATCAAGTTTACTCCCACAAAGAGGCATTCCCAAATAGAAATCAGGAAGGATTTTGATATTACAATCTAAGATGTTAACCAATCTTATATGTTGTTCATTTCCCACATTCATGAAGAAACAAGAGGGTTTCCTAAAGTTTATTCTCTAATTTGTAGCCCTCTCATACTTCTTAGTAATGCCTTTCATAGTCTTGGCTTCTTGAACAACAACTTGACCCAGAAGGACCGTATTGTTGACAAACTACTATAGAAATTGATTTTCTATACCACTGGCCACCTTAATCCCCTCCATGTGACCTTCTCTCTGGGATTTAAGGCATAATCTGCATAAAGTTTCAACAACAATTATATACAAGAAGGGGGATAAAGGGTCTCCTTGTCTCAGCCCCCTTTCATCTTTGAAAAAACCATTGGGTTTACCATTTATGATAACTGAAAATATCGATCCTTAGTACAAGCCTAAATCATTTTAATGAAATGAGGATTATAGCCCAACTTAGAGAGAAGAGAGTACAAAAATTCCAAGAAATTCTATCATAGGATTTTTGCATGTCTAACTTCAGAATCATGGCTTCCCTTCCAAAAAGTTCCACAAAATGAATAGTTTCATGAATTGTAATAATACTATCTAGAATTTGTCTACCAAGCACAAAATCCCCTTGGTTGGGAGAAATGAAGCTACCAAGGGTCTCCCTAAGTCTAAAGGCTAGAATTTTAGAGATGAGCTTGTACATGGTATTACATAGACTAATTGGTCTAAAGTCCCCCAGATCCTTAGCACCAGGTTTTTTTGGGTAAGAGGGAAATAAAAGTATGATTAATCTATTTAAGTAAGTAGCTTGATTGGAAAAATTATTGAATAACAGAAACCACATCAGTCTTAACAATATCCCAATAGAGTTGGAAGAAAAAATATGAAAATCCATCCGGGCTAAGACTTTTATCCCCTTCCATAGTGTCCAAAATAGCTTTGATCTCCTCTTCATCAGGGATAGCAATGAGCTCCTAATTTTCATCAGGACTAATAGCTGGTTCAAAGAGAATAAGGATTTATTCCTTAGTAACTTCATCACTAAGAATATCCTCAAGAAAAAAGGTGTAACATTCCCCAAATTAGTACATTAGAACAAGTAATTTTTTTTTTTTTGATAAATGCTTCCTAGTTCTAAATACATAATTTAGAACTCACAAATCAAAACAACCATTCTTATAACAGATAACCATATGCAGCT
The DNA here is from genome assembly GCA_018340775.1 of Taxus wallichiana var. yunnanensis. NCBI lineage: Eukaryota > Viridiplantae > Streptophyta > Pinopsida > Cupressales > Taxaceae > Taxus > Taxus wallichiana. The sequence continues at coordinate 45,993,518 of CM031244.1, read as the reverse complement.
GTAATGACTCGGTGCACCACCGATCTATTCATTCCATGACTCGGTGATCTACCGATCTATTCATGTGTTTCACAGAGAGAAATTAATAAGATTTGAGATCTCATCAAGAGTTCTTTTATTCACCATAATCTTAATCAACGAAAATGGGCAGTAGCCCTAAGTCTCCTCTTAAGGATGCTAAATATACCTTTTTAGGTTTATATCGGTTTTCCAAAACTGTATTATATCATACTTATTTGTATTAAGATATAGTGATTTAGATTCATTATGTACGTTGCCTTGGCTTAGATCAAGGTTAGAGAGTAATAGATTACTCTTCCCGTTCAGCTACCTATTAAGGTGTATTTGAACCTTAACTTCTAGGAAGACAGTGGTCTAATTTCCAAATTAGCCTGATATGGAATATAACAGAACTACTAATCATTCACAAGTATTTAGTCACAAAATCTTTACAAGGCCTACTTAGAGAATCCAAATATCTCCAAGGTATACAATAATAATAAAAATGCACTTCAAAACAATCGAACCAAAGAGGATCAATCCATCAAAATACAAATACAGCCATATAGTATCAATTCCCTCATTTCATTTAATTCTAAGCCAAATAATTACAATCTATGCATTCAGCATATTTGATACAATACTCAACAGCATAAGATCAACTTTCTCATATAATACAATTAGAGAAGTCAAGTTGGAATTCATCATAAAACCAAATTAAATAATCTGAGCTTCATATCAGATCTACGTGCCTTTACCACTTATGACAACCATCTGCAAAAATTTCCAACAGCAGTCGATTCGTGAGGCCGAGGCATGATAAGCACTAATTCTTAAAATAATTGCATTCTACCAATTGCTCTCATTAAACAACCTGTTTAAATGAAATCATTTCATCAAATCCTACAACATGAATCAGGCTAATTATCTTTCTATAATTCTACATGACTATAACGCATGACTCATATTATAGCTGCCAATTAAACCTGAATATTTTCAGATGACTCATCATAAATATTAGAGACTAAGAAGAACAAAATGAATCCAAAACATCCATCCATCCAAATCCCAAGGACAACAATAATCCTACAAATTATTCCATTCAAAAATGAATATCCTATCAATTCGTATATCCAACAGGTATGTTTTTAACATTTCATTAAAAGCAGATTATAACTTTCATCAAGTTCATCCAACGAGATTCTTTTAAAACATTACAATATTTCAATGGTATTGGCAAATACACCATCTTTACTGCAATACACTTTTACCAGTTTCTCCCTACAGTTTAACAGTCTTTTCATCTTAAGCCCGTACCGTAGAGTTCACATAAGGAATATAAAAGAAGAAAGCACTCAAAGTTTCTAGACAAGGAAAGAATATCTTATTATTCCTATAGTTAAATATATCAACATATACTTTACAGCTGAGGAGAAAGAAACAGAGACATTCAGATTTCCATTCCAATCATGATCAGGACTGTACCGACTTTTCAAGAATAATGTAATTACATTATACGCATGCGACTAAGTCAGTAGAGATAACAAGAAGAAACTACAGTTTCACCAAAATTCAAATATAAGAATCATCTGTAGCTTATTAAGTAATACAAGAACTCTCGCGATAAAGCAGTAATAAATAATTCAACCACAATAGACTCAACAAAACTTTCCATATCATTTATCAAACATGAAAATGCCCAACACCATCGCCCGATATGGCACAGCTAGGAACTCTTTATCTCAGTCAAGCACGAGACTAGATAACACTAAAAAAATAGAAGACGTAACCCTGTGCAAACACAACGACATTCCCACTGAGTCGAACACTCAACAACATTCAACTGAATCGAAACACGTACATACACAACAACATTCAACTGAATCTAAACCCTACTAAAATACAGCAAGGACTTATATCAGAAGCCGAATTCAAGGAAGATAACCACAACAAGGACTTCACGAAGTCAACTCCATATCAATAATTCATCAAAGTTTCATCCGAAGTTGAGCTAATACGAAAATACAGCAGGGACTCAAACAGAGTCAAGTTTGTAATGAAAACCCAGCACTTAATTCCCCAGAATCAAACTGAATATATACACAACAATATTTAGAAAGAGTGTATTCAATATGCATGCACAGCGAGGACTTAAATCAGAAATCGAGTCAACACGCAACACATCATGGACTTCATCAGAAGTCGTGTTCAAATGGAAATACTGCAAGGACTCCAACAGAGTCATAACCCACCAGTACTCACAACCAGGGTTTCGATTGAAGTCGAATTCATACGACAACAACTCAAAGACTCCAACTGAGTCAATACCAAATAGTATTCACTACAAAGCTTCTACAGAAGTTGAAAACATAAGATACGTTTCAAGGACTCCAACAGAGTCATTTGCATAAATAATCCTTGCAAACCTTTGACGGTGTCTAACCAAAATTGAAAACACAGTAAGGACTTCACAGAAGTCACGTTCAAGTAAAATAAACACAGTAAGCATCCCAAACAGAAGAAACATCAAGTATTCACAGCAAGATTCAACAGGATTCAACAACAATAATAGCACAGCCGGGTCTTCAGTCGAAATGAATCCAAAAAGAAGAATAAATACAGTAAACATTTCAACAAAGTCTTCGAATAACCCGAGATCCCCAATCCACAGGAAAAGAAAAACCAATACATTGCTTCAAACCAACTGTACTAAAATCACCTGAACAGAGTTGTTTTAATGAAATCATTTGAAGGAAAGCAAGACTTTTAAAAGTTAGGGCCTATCATGCCTGATAGTGTCACGTAAAAATCCGAAGAAGACCTCTGAATGTGCTCGCGCCTTCTCTTCTTCTTCCACGATAGATTAAACAACAATAAATTGTTACCTTCATGCCTTATAAACTTTCCCCGACAGAGAAAAGAGTTAGATATTCTCATGGTTGCCATGCAACACAGAGTAGACTGGTTCGAAGAACCAGTCATCAAGCAGAGAGAAAAACGGAACGCATGGAAAACCAAAATACCAACAAATTTTCCATTTACATGCCTTCCCAAGCAATCCGCACTCGGGAACCGAAGTTCATCAATGGCATTAACTCCAAGATTCCTGCCTATTCTCCATTGCCACCGACCACCTAAGTTGGTGATTGCCAAATGAAAGCAAACAACCATTTCCAAATTTGGCGATGCTGCCACGTCAGGTCACAATAGCCGTTAGCAACCTCCGCCAAATCCCAAGTCCTTCATCCTTATCCACCTCATTTAATGCCATGGAAACCACCGCCCATGACTCGCACCCCTTCATAGGTCCCCCTCCATCCATCCATTAGTTAAGATAGGTTAGAACATAGGTTAGATCATAAGGTAAGACATTAGTCTTACTTCCATAGTGCTAGGTGTAGTTAACCTTAGGAGCATTACGCTTATAGATTAGGGTTAGTTTAGATTAGAAATCAATCAACCAATAGGTTATAGTTTAGGTTAAGGTTATTAACCTTAACGAATTCAGTCAAGGTCTCATAAGTAGGACCGATCAGTTTTAGAACCAAACAGGGTATATCATTCCCGTATTGGATTCTATCCGGTATCGCTACTAAGCTTGCAGTAACCACCAGAATTTCTTACCTGGCTTAAGGTCTAGGCCTTCCTGATATTACGATATCGGAAACCAAATTCATTTTACATGATCAGCCTGAGTTAAACTCAGGAATTGCTTATTCAACTCATTCAGACCTTGCATCTTCAAAAGGTCAATAATTTTTTTTTTTGTTCATCCTGAACAAACTTAAAACATCTCTTGGATCAATGCAACTGATCCAAGGCTGAGTCATAAAGACGGATAAATCCACAATTCCTCCCGAAATCAAATTGAACTCAGGTGCTAAAATGAAAGAAATAAAAGAGTCCAAGCATATCCTGACTCAGTCAAAGATCTTCAAGAGCAAAGAAGATACAATCCATATCAAGCATGACTTCACAATCAAAGGAACACATCCTCATATAGAAGAAATCATATATCAACACTTGCATGCTCAGGAGGAAGTAACAATAGTTCAGGGTGTTACATGCTTCCCTCCTAAAAGATTCATCGTCCCGATGATTACATATTTTGATTTACCTTCATGTCAACCAATTTATTAGTTCACAATACAATTAGACTATTTCCAACTTGAATAGTTCCAGAAATCAATGTCACGATACATTTTATTCAACCTGAATAATGTTTGCCTCAATCTAGCTTTCATAAGGACATGAAAAGATAAGTTCATAAAAAAATGTTTTGTCAATGATTTCATTCTTCAAAAAGAAAGGGAAAATTTTTTTCATCTCTTCCAGATTTTCCCAAGTTGTACTTTCTTCGTTAAACTAGTCCCACTTTGGACCTTACATTCTTGTATTTCACAATTTCTCAAATGCACGATTGGTGAGTTTCAAAGCACTCGTGTGGGTTTAACCACGATTATTCCCGGGTCTTGGACTGCAAGGAATTCCAATTTAAAACATGTGAAAATCTGAAACATATTTCTTAAGCAAAGAAATATGGAAAACATCATGCATGCGAGACAAAGCAGGTGGTAATGCTAATCGATAAGCTACATGATTGATTATTTCGACAATTTTGAAAGGTCCCACGTAACGAGGTGACAACTTGGCAGCCTTGCCAAAAGTTATAGAACTCTTTCTGGGTTTAACATGAAGAAAAACCTTCTCACCAAGTTCAAACCTTCGATCAACCCGCTTAAGGTCAGCATAGCTCTTCTACCTATCTGCTGCTTCCTTTAATCATTCACGAATCAACTTTACTTGTTGTTCCATTTCAGTGAGGATTTCTAGCCCAATTACCACTCTATCCTCAATACTATCCCAGCTAACAGGGGTTCTGCACTTTCTTCCATAAAGTGCTTCAAAAGGTGCCATTTTAAGAGATGAGTGATAAGTGTTGTTGTATGCGAATTCAACTAATGGAAGATACTCTTCCCATTTATACTGTTGATCCATGCAATACATTCGCAACATATCTTCCAACACTTGATTTACTCTCTCGGTTTGTCCATCTGTTTCTGGATGATATGCAGAACTGAAGTTTAGTTTCGTTCCAAGAGTTGTATTTAGCATTTGCCAAAATCTTGATGTCATTCTAGAATCCCTGTTAGATATAATCAATTCTGGTACACCATGTAACCTGAAAATTTCATGCACAAATCTTTTGGCCAACACTGGTGAATCATCCTTTAGATTTCCAACGATGAAATGAGCTACCTTAGTTAGTTTATCTACAAATACCAAGATAACATCATGTTTATTTCTTGGACATATGTAACCCTTGTACAAAGTCCATGCTTATTACTTGCCATTTGTACTGTGGTATGCTATGGGGATATAATAGTCCAGCAGGGTGCATGTGTTCTGCCTTAACCCGCTGACATTCCAGACAATGTGTCACAAAATCAATAACATCCTTTTTCATACCTTTCCAAAAGTATTGCTGTTTTAAATCAGCAAGCATTTTTGTGATACCCGGGTGTCCAGAGAAAGGTGAATTATGAAATTCAACTAACAACTTCTTTCTCAAATCATTTAGCAAAGGTACGTATACCCTGTTTTCATAACGTAAGATTCCTTCCTTATCAAAACGAAAACCTTTATACCTTTCATCATTAGGTTCTCACTGCAAGCACTGTTTTTACTTGCTGAAAGTATATATCAGATTCTGAGGCACTTTTTACCTCATCCTTAAACTGAGTTCTTAATGTTATAAGAGTAGAAATGTGCTTCCTATGACTCAGAGCATTTGCTACTCTATTCTCTTTCCCTTTGATGTAGCTAATATAAAAATCATATTGGGATAAAAACTCTAACCACCTTCTCTGTCGGCATTTAGATTAGGGTGAGTGAAAATATATTTCAGTCCTAAGTGATCGAGTTTTCAACTCAAAAGGTTTCCCAAGTAAATAGTGTCTCCCGGAATCAAGCGCATGAATAATGGTAGCAAGCTCCAAATCATGAGGGGCGTAATTCAGCTCATGTAACTTAAGTTTTCTACTTTTATATGCTATGACTTGATCATTCGTAACAAAAACACCACCAAGGCCTTCCCGAAGCATCATGTTACAACAAAAAGCTCCCATTAGGGTCTGGTACAACTAATATAGGTGCTGAAGTCAACTGGATTTTCAAACTTTTGAAAGCAGTTTCACACTTATCATTCCAAATAAATTTCTTATCCTTCTTCTGCAATGAAGTTATTGGTGCAGCCACTTTAGAAAAATCCTTAACAAATTTTCTATAATAACCAGCAAGACCCATGAAGCTTCTTACTTCGTGCACATTCTTTGGTGCAGGCCACTCAGTTATTGCCACTATTTTTGAAGGATCCACAACAATTCCTTCCTTACTAATGACATGACCCAAATAGTGAACTTCTGTATCAAAGAAAGAACATTTGGATAACTTACCATATAACTTTCTTTTTCTCAAAATTTCCAAAACTATCTTCAAATGCTCATTATGCTCATCAACACTTTTAGAATAAATGAGAATATCGTCCAAGAATACAAGTACAAACTTGTCCAAATATTCTTGAAAGATATTATTCATTAAGTTCATAAAAGCTGTGGGTGCATTAGTTAATCCAAAGGGTAGAACTGTGAATTCATAATGTCCGTACCTGGTTTGGAAAGCTATTTTATGAATATCTTCTTCTCTAATCCTTAATTGATGATAACCAGATCAAAGATCTATCTTGGAATAAACCGCTGCCCCACACATCTGATCAAATAGATCATCGATCCTTGGAAGTGGGTATCTGTTCTTGATTGTTGCCTTGTTTAACATCCGATAGTCAATACACAGCCTAAGTGTTCCATCCTTCTTTTTTACAAATATTACTGGCGCTCCCCAAGGTGAAACACTTGGTCTAATCAAACCCTTAGATAAAAGTTCTTGCAATTGTGCCTTAAGCTTGACTAACTCTGTAGTAGTCATCCGATAAGGTGCCTTAGAAATAGGTTCCGTTCCTAGTTTGATTTCAATAGTGAAATCAAATTCCCTTTTGGGTGGTAAACCTGGTAATTCCTCCGAAAAACATCCTTGAAACTTTGCAACAGAGGGAATCATTTCATGGAATCACCATCTTCTTCTGAGAATTCAGATATCTTTACTGCATATAAGGTACATCCTTTGTTTTTAGCCTTTTTAAGTTGCATAGCTGATAGCTTCCTAACTGAAATTTCCGTTTCACTCCTTGTATCTCTATTGTTTTCAGACGATCATCTAAACATCTTATTTTCTTTTCAAAGTAGTCTACTTTTGCTTTATGGTCAGCTAACCAATTAACACCGATGACAATGTCATAGGATCCCAAAGGTGCAACATAGAGGTCAACTTCAGTGGAAAAGTTAGGTAAGTCAAGGACTGCCCCAAAAAGACACATACTCACTGTATGAACAGAGTTATTACCATACTGTACAGTCCAAGATTTATCCATTTTTCCATCTTTTCTCTTAAGTTTAGAAGCAAGTTTACTAGAAATAAAACATTCAGTAGCTCCGGTATCAAAAATAATAGTGACAGGTATGCCAAATAACTTACCCGGAACTTCTATTGGTGTCACTTACTTTTCAGCTTGCTTGTCTGCTACTGCAGCATGTATCTTATGCTACTGATTACGATCGTCCTTCTTCAAAGGGCACTGATTGGCGTAGTGGTCTTTGCCACAATTGTAGCAGCCTCCTACAGGTCCCTTTTTAGGCTCAAAATTACTTCCAGCCTTAAAGTTATCACGTTGTCCTCCATAGGGTTTCTGCCCATTGTTATAATTTTTGGCAAAACTATCCCTTACATTTCCAGCAGGCTTATTCGCTACTATTTTCTTACTATTATCCCCTGGAAACTTACTTCTATTTCCAAACTTTTTCCATGGCCCCTTTTTGGGTGCAAGTGAAGTTGAAGAAGGATTTACAATCTTCTTCCGCACTTCTTCTTTATGAGCAGAAATAGCCTTTAATTTCTGTTCTTGCCTTATGGCCTTTTCAACAACTCCTTCCATAGTGGTTGGGCTGTGAACATCGACCTCTCCTCCTATCACGGGATTCAGCCCCATGATAAATTTTCATATTCTGAACTTCTCGTCAGTTTGATATTGCGGTACGTACTTGAGGAGTTTTGTAAACCGCTCCCAGTATTCAGTTACCGTTAGCTTCCCTTGAGCTAAGTTCTAGAATTCTGTCATTTTCTGATCATAGAAAAGTTGTGGCAGCCAACGTTGCCTAAAATAGCCCTTAAATTGATCCCAAGTGATATTGGTCTCATCAATATTTAGCTCAGCTTTACGGCTGTCCCACCACGAAGATGCTTCGTGGGAAAGTTGATAGGCTCCCCAAATAGCTTTGGTTTCCTCCAAGAAGTTTCTTATTGCAAAGTACTTCTCCATTTCGCTGAGCCAATTCTCAGCTCCATCTCCTAATGTGGTGCCATCATATTTAGGTGGGCTTATCCTTTTTATATCATTATTGAGTTCCGCATCCAACCTGGCCTTTTTATTTTCTGGTTGGACAGGTGCATTTCTAGCGTTATTATCAACACCCATATCGGGGTTGTCCTCAGGAGGTTGCTGATTGTCGTTACCAGCTTCATCATCCTCCTCATTTCCCATTACTTGTTGCTCAAGTACAGCCAGATGATCTCTTGTGTCCAATAGGGCAGCAAGGATCTCATCAAGTTTTTGGGTTGTTGTTGCCCCTTCTTCAGGTGGAGCATTATTCGCAACATTCCCCCTTGTTCTAACCATTTTTGTTATAATAAAATTCAGGTTTTTATCAGATTATGGACACAATAGGTCCAAGAGCTACAACCTTCAGCTCTGATACCAAGATGTAACATTCCCCAAATTAGTACATTAGAACAAGTATTTTTTTTTTTGATAAATGCTTCCTAGTTCTAAATACATAATTTAGAACTCACAAATCAAAACAACCATTCTTATAACAGATAACCATATGCAGTTGTAATGAATCGGTGCACCACCGATCTATTCATCCCATGACTTGGTGATCTACCGATCTATTCATGTGTTTCACAGAGAGAAATTAATAAGATTTGAGATCTCATCAAGAGTTCTTTTATTCACCATAATCTTAATCAACGAAAATGGGCAGTAGCCCTAAGTCTCCTCTTAAGGATGCTAAATATACCTTTTTAGGTTTATATCGGTTTTCCAAAACTATATTATATCATACTTATTTGTATTAAGATATAGTGATTTAGATTCATTATGTATGTTGCCTTGGCTTAGATCAAGGTTAGAGAGTAATAGATTACTCTTCCCGTTCAGCTACCTATTAAGGTGTATTTGAACCTTAACTTCTAGGAAGACAGTGGTCTAATTTCCAAATTAGCCTGATATGAAATATAACAGATCTACTAATCATTCACAAGTATTTAGTCACAAAATCTTTACAAGGCCTACTTAGAGAATCCTAATATCTCCAAGGTATACAATAATAATAAAAATGCACTTCTAAACAATCGAACCAAAGAGGATCAATCCTTCAAAATACAAATACAGCCATATAGTATCAAATCCCTCATTTCATTTAATTCTAAGCCAAATAATTACAATCTATGCATTCAACATATTTGATACAATACTCAACAACATAAGATCAACTTTCTCATATAATACAATTAGAGAAGTCAAGTTGGAATTCATCATAAAACCAAATTAAATAATCTGAGCTTCATATCAGATCTGCGTGCCTTTACCACTTATGACAACCATCTGCAAAAATTGCCAACATGGGTCAGTTCTGTGAACTGAGCATGATAAGCACTAATTCTTAAAACAATTGCATTCTACCAATTGCTCTCATTAAACAACCTGTTTAAATGAAATCATTTCATCAAATCCTACAACATGAATCAGGCTAATTATCTTTCTATAACTCTACATGACTATAACACATGACTCATATTATAGCTGCCAATTAAACCTGAATATTTTCAGATGACTCATCATAAATATTAGAGACTAAGAAGAACAAAATGAATCCAAAACATCCATCCATCTGAATCCCAAGGACAGCAATAATCCTACAAATTATTCCATTCAAAAATGAATATCCTATCAATTCGTATATCCAACAGGTATGTTTTTAAATGAGGATGTGTTCCTTTGATTGTGAAGTCATGCTCATGTAACACCCTGAACTATTGTTACTTCCTCCTGAGCATGCAAGTGTTGATATATGATTTCTTCTATATGAGGATGTGTTCCTTTGATTGTGAAGTCATGCTTGATATGATTTGATCTCCTCTTCATCAGGGATAGCAATGAGCTCCTAATTTTCATCAGGACTAATAGCAGGTTCAAAGAGGTTAAGGATTTATTCCTTAGTAACTTCATCACTAAGAATATCCTCAGCAAAAAGGTTTTGAAGAAGGCAACAATGGTAGAAGCAATATCACTATCATCATTGGTAATATCCCCATTACCTTTCTTGATCTCTTGAATACACATTTTATTAGATTTAATAGTAGTAGAAATATGAAAAAAATTGGTGTTTCAATCCCCCTCCTTAAGCCACATGATTCTTGATTGCTACTTCCAATAAACCTCTTCCTGATGCAAGATATTGTGGTAGTTTGAAAGAAGGGTATTTTCTTTGGATTTTTCCTCAAGGATCCACCCTCCATGTTCCATGTTTTCTTCAAGAATCCTGAGATCCTCTGCTATTCTAATTTTTTGAAGGAAAATGTTTCCAAAAATTTCCTTATTCTAGACTTTTAGATTAACTTTGATATTTTTGAGCTTGGTGGTCACCCTAACATACTGTTACCTCTCACTTCAATGTTCCACTAGTCTTGAAGTCTATGTTCCAAATCAGGGTGAGTAGTCCACATATTTTCAAACCTAAAGGGATGACCAACCATGTGATCTCTGACATCAGTTTTGAGGATTAATGGATTATGATCTGACCCAATCCTATGAAGGGTGGAGAGAGTGTAATGTTGTTGCTAAATCCACTGAGTATTGACAAAAACTGATCCAATCTTATTTAAATAAGATTATCCCCTCTCTCCTGTTGGACCAAGTAAATTTGGAACCACTGAGATTCAGATCAATTAAGGCATTCCAACCCATGAAATTACCCAAGTCCTCCATACTTTCTGTGAAGACATTAATACCCCCTTTCTTCTTAGAAGGGATGAGGGGTGTATTAAAGTCTCCACCAATAATCTAATTTAAATCATTAAACATTCTTCTAAAAGTGGTCATTTTCTCCCATAGCTCCCTTCTTCCCACAGAGGTATTGGGAGCATAGAAATTTGATAGGATAAACTAATTTCTAGATCTAACTTCAGTAAAAAATAGCTAAATGGTGTTGACTATTGATGAGAGGAAATCCTTCTAGTTTATCCTTTTTCCATAGGCACAACAAACCTCCTGAGGCTCCAGCAGAAGGTTGACAGTGAAATCCAGAATATTTCCAAAAAGAAGCCTAAAAATCCTTCATCCTCACGTCATTCATCTTAGTTTCTTGTAACATTAACACATCTGGTTTCTCTTTTTCTTTTAAATCCCTCAAAATCCTATGCTTACTGGGCTGATTTAGGCCCCTAATGTTCCAGGAGATGCAAATCATTTATGATAAGAGGATTTCTTACCCAACACTAATGGTTTTTGGTGACCTTCCATGATATATTTCTTTGTCGCTTTATCCCTTTTTTCCTTCTCTCGAAAGCCATCCTGGGGATGCCTTATTTTCTCCTACATCCACCTTAGATCTAGTTCTTGGTGTTGAAATCTGGTTAAGGGATGGCCTAGAGTCTAGGGATGAGAAAATTTGAGCTCACCATAAATGTAATCTCTTTGACCACATCATCCACCTTCTTACTTACATATGTATCTTCTTTTTCCATTTCTTCATCAAGATCCTGTCCCCATTGTGCATCCTCCACTACAGTAGAGATGTCCTCCAAATTTACATCTAACATTTGATACATATTTCTCACTAGTAGAGCTTCCTCTGGTCTCTGAGCAAAGAAACTTGCATCCAAAGAGTCTGGGACTATTGAACCCACTATAATATCCTCCTGACAATCCTCAAAAAACACCGTATCCTCATTATTCCCAACTTCTTGGGTTGCCTCACTATTTTTGATGTTATCCTTTCCTTCCTCATTAGCTATCTTGTCTTGTACTTCTCGAGCAAGTTCCCGGGATTTTCTCTGTCTATTACCATTTAGGATTTACCTTTGATGGTCCATTGACATTTAACTACATTGGTCCCTTTCCCTTGAGATCCTCCTTTCTCTTAGTCTTCTTAAGTTGAGCTTTAATAACATCCTCCTCTTTAGCTTTGGGACAATATTTGATATTGTGTCCTACTTTAAAGCAGGAAAAACAACATAAAAGGAGAAAAATCATAGTCAATATTTTGGGTATGACTACCCCATGGTGCTTTGATCTCAATGATTCTTGGTAAAGGTGTTTCAGAGTGATATTTACAAAGAAATGTGTAAAAGAAGCCTTATTCTGGCATAGGTAACCGGGTCAATAATGACTAAGGCATCAATGGCCTTAGCTATCCCATGAAGGATATCCAGGTCCCAATATTCCAATGGAAGGCCAGGTAACTAGACCCATACATGATATTCTTTAATGAAAGTCTCCAAAGGATTGAAACCTGACACCCACTTTTGAACCAAAACCATATCATGACCCATGAACCGAGGCCCCCAATAAGAATCCTTAAGAAATCCTCCTCCAGGGACAAATGAATCACAAAAAAGGCATTAGCATAAGCCACAATGTCCATCGCCCCCTTAGGCATCCATTTCCTATTTTCCCATTTCCTGAAGTCTTCAATATTGGGTCTACTACCGGAATCTTGGCCAAAATGGTATTACCCATAGAAGACCAAACACGATTGGCTAGAGAATCGGTATTTCCAAGAAAACACATTTTTCATTACAAACCAGGGAGAGATCAATGGAATATACCTATTTGACAAGTTGACCCGCCACACACCTCACCCATGTGACAAAGGGGCCCTTGACTAACTCCACCTTATCCCTTTCCATAGTGAACTGAGCATCCTTCCCGCCTCCTACATATTTTCCCTGTGATCCTCTATACCAGTGCTCCCTCTCGCATTAAAAAATTTGACTAGATATGAAATATAGAATTATTTTTTTGTTGGGGCATAATGCAATTTGAACTAAGCAATAATTTTATAAGATCAAAGAAGGGAAACATTGTGCTAGTTTACATAAAAACATGTAAAAGGTTGTAGACAAGTAAATTCAGATGTATGAAGAAGATAACATATTGTTCATAGGTGAAAAAATGTTTTGTTCATGATTGATAAGAAGCCCAATTCTTTGGATTTCTTACGAAATGGACATTTGACAAAACAATGCATTCTGATAGAAAAATATTTACACACTTATTAACATGGTTAAATCATATGGGGCCACTACAAAATATGCATTGTTCTTTGGAAACATATAAAAAAAAATTAGTGAGCTTGACTAAAATTCGGGATGTGTACATTCATACGTCCACTACAAACCATTCATGCTTCTAGCTCTGGACCATCCATACTTCTAGATCTAAACCAATCATACTTCCAACTTCAGACAATTCACTTCCATTAGCTCAAACATCTTGATCAACTAATTGTAAATATTATACATTTTATAATAAGAGTATGAGCATATGTCCATTATAAGCATATTGTCTAAACCAAAATGGACATCTTTCCATTTTAAGAATATTTGGAATGTAAGTAGAATCTGAATAATATATGCAAATTATTAATGTAATCAACATAACCAAAATTGTAAGGTACTATACTTTTGCCAGAACAAAATGAAACGTGCCCCAATGATGATACAGTCTCCTCGCAAGGTGTTCAGATCCAAAAATATCTCCAAGTGTGTGTTAACATCCCGCATGCCCCGCATAGCCCCGTGTGCTTTGTTTTTCCCATTTCCTATCTTTTCTTGGCATTTTTATCTTCGATGATGAAACCGCCACCCTACCTGGCGGCGGTCCTGTAACCGCCACCCTACTCAGGGCGGCGGTCCTTTACACGTTTTCCAGAAAGCTCTTTTAACACGACTCACGTAAATTCAACATTTTACCAGCTTTCTTTCACCGCCATAAGCTTGCATTTATGATTCTGGTTCCCTGGAATAGTGTTTTTCCATTGTTTATAGTTTAAGAGTTCTATTTGGTTTTTACCTTGGGTAAATGCAAATGCTATAAATAGTTGGCTTGTGCTCAAGCAAATGGCCCCTCATTCACTTCTCATCTTCTCATTTCAGTAATTCAGTCTTTTATCTTGCTTAGGATTCATAGTTTAGTTCATTGCATGCTTAGTTAGCATTGTTTTACTGTTGGTAAGCCACAAATCCATCTTGTGCAAGCAGTGTTGTTATTTCATCCAATCCATTGGAGTAGAATAGCTTAGGAAGCCATTAAAGTTGCAGGTTTTTCTCCTCAAATAGGATAGTTTCAGGTTCTGGATGCTTTATGTTGCATGACTCGCAATAGATCCCACTAGGAATTGCATAAGCCAAGCTCTGTACTCTTGCGCTATCCCTCTCCTACTTGCATTGTATTCAGTCTATGTCTTGAGCTACCTTTGTTCCAATATCTACTTCTGTTGATGCTAGTATTACACGCTTTTCTGGATCCATGTGAACACGAAGGAACGAGGAGATCACACTGAGGGGACAAGATCACACACACCAGTGGATTCACCACTATTCTCAGAGAATCCAGGTTCTAGCTTTCAAATTTCTAGTTAGAATCATATCAAATAGAGTAGTTAATCACTTTATTTCAATAAATTCTATTCTCGATATTGCACAGTGGGAAGTCATGTGGGATTGATAGTTTCTGAGAAACTATGATTCACTCCTCACTTCTGAGGTAGGATCAAGAATCTTGCAAATAGATTAGATAAGCTATTTTATTGTTTAGAATAGATCTACAAATTGCACAGACAAATAGCTACACTCGGTTATTTTGTTTGTTTTTAAATTATTATTTTAGTTTTCATTCTAGATATTTTAAATAGCTGCTTTCTTAAATTCGTAAAGTTCATCAGAAAACACAAAAAAATAGAGAAATCATATATAGATATATTCGACATAGTTAAGTTTCATTTTACTGTAGTTCTTTTTACATTATTGCTTTTGTATGACAATCACGGGACCTAGAGAGCCCAGAGAATACGTATTCGAGCCAATCATGCCTCAACCCAATCTCATCATAGTGATAACTGATATAGATCAAAATCTTAGGATTCAAGTCTTCTGAACAATGGTAAGCTTGCAAGAAATCAATTCCCAATTGAGTGGGTTAAACGTAGAAGATGACCAAGCACACACGTTTTGGTCAAATCAACCGAACTACAGATTACCCTAGGCAACATTCATATGACTGTAGAAGGGTTTGAATCCTTTGGTCCCACGACCGATGCAAGAGACACTCTTCTAGATATAGATACCAGCCTAAGAGTCCAGGTTGCACGAACACCTGTAGGGTATTATGAGAAAATCACATAGTTATTGATTCTAAATATAGAAGCTGAGAAAGCATACGATTACTTGGATATTAGGATTATGACTTGATTTCACGCATGACCATAACAGTCCACAACAACTAAGAATCTACGGTTGCGACCCACAAATCCCGCAGCCCAACGAATCTATAGGAGAATTAGACATGACACTGCCTACGCACACTAGTATTCCGGTCTACCCGACTTCCACCTATCATCATCGAATAATTATCCTTGCTAGACACAAAGAGATAACGAGCTAGGGAATTCTAGACTAAGCCGAGAATTGTCCATAGAATTGACTACATTTACCATCCACCATATGACCTGTCCGAGAAATACACGAAACTATCCCCGGGTCATTTTCCACATATTCCACAACCTATAGATCGTATCACGCCAGAGCTCGATATTGATTGGAGCCTTCGAGTAGTCATCCTTGCGACCGATCTATCACACCAGTTCAAGTTAGGAGGGCCTTCTTTGCCTTAGACTCACAAATTCCGCTAATGCGTATTGAAGACATTAGATTGCCTAACTAATTTGTCTCACACATATTTCATACCCACTGGCTATCTCGGCATGACCTTGGGAGGTCGGGTGCGAGGAAGAGTTACTTGTAGATTCCCATGCTCACTTGTCACTTTTCCATCGTACAAAATTGGTGAACCCGATGTGAAACAAACAACTTTTTCACCTTCTCCATCTCATTAGTCATTTTCTACCTCATTAACCATCACTTTCGCTCCATCCCATTATTCTGTGGGTATTCATATACCCCCCGAATATGTCAGGATTCGATGCATATGGCAGACCCCTCTTGGGTCTTGAGGCATACTACGCCTAGAAAAATAGGCAATCATCACCCTCACTCTCAGTATGGGGTGATAACTACTCAACTAACCAGTTGTCAACACAAACTCTGAGAATTAGATATAACTCATCATTTCAAACTGAGGAGTTAGATCAGCTCGCTCAAACGCAACAAACAGAGCCTTCAGGCTTAAACAATATGAAGTTCATCGGAGAATCTAGTTCATCCCCTCAGATGCTACTTAGATCAAAAATTAGTAGACAATCAGACTCATACCGAGGTTTAGACGATGAATATTCGGTACGTTATGCCAAGAATGACCAATGTTCTCGAAGTATGTATCCACCTGTAGGAGGTTTACAAACACAACCCGAGGTCTCTTTTCAAGAAAATACCTCTATGCCACTGCATATAGGAAATACTCTTGGAGAAACTTGGCAAGATAGCGATCAGTTCATAGCAGGATATCACATACCTATACAAAACTATGGTATACAACAAATGCCACTACAGTAAAACACCGTGACTTCACCAAATGAAGTCATTTCAACTCTGATAGAAAAGGTTAGAGGGTTAGAACTTGCCCAAGTAAGTTAAAATTCGCAATTCATGCAAGCAGGGAGTTCCAATCCTCCGCACCTTCCTAGCCAAGTAGATCTCCTCACAGGAGTAGGCACGTTAGGCATGACTCCTCAGTATTCACAACAAATTCCAACTAGACCCACCATCTCTAACACTGTTCCTCCCGGTCCTAGCAGAACAATCCATTCTGGATGGTACCCCATCATACTTAAACATATACTCCAAATCACCATAAGGGGATATGTTCTCCTCTCCTGGCATGTTTGCTCAAACACAGGGGCTTCCTTATGCCCTGCCAATGCATACGCTGTGCCATACCAACAACCCATCCCACCACCACTCCCTCAGTAGGCACCATCAATGGTCGAAGCATATGCGATAGGGACATACTCAGAGTATTTGAAAGAGCCCTTGGATTTCACCATACGAAGCATCATGCTTCCAAGACCTCTTCCCAATTTGCCCAAATACAAAGGTGATGGGGATCCAAACGCACATATCAAAGATTACGCTACGGCCATTTGAGAACTACTCCCATGGGATGGGGTTGTTGCTAAAATATTCCCAAAAACCTTGGAAGGCATCACTCTCGATTGGTATTATAGAATACCTGAGGCTTCCATACATTCATTCAAACAACTCGTGTCAGAGTTCATCAAGGCCTTCGACATGAACAAATTATTAAGAATAGGAATCAGAGAGTTCTGACACATCAAACAAGAACACAATGAATCACGCCCATTTCATCCAAAGGTGGCATACGCTTCTTTATTCTTCAAAGCAAGTGCTCCAAATATGGATCAAATGGAACTATGTGATTTATTCCTTCATTCGCTTAGTAGAGAGGTGAAGGAAGAAGTCCAGTTCCCATTAATAACTTACGATGAAGTACTTGAGAGCGCTCTTCGAATAGATCAAGCGGTAATTGATAGTGGTCGAAAAACATATGGAGCAAATAGGAGGTTAATCACCCCAACCGTAACACTACAACTTATCCTACCGCTACGAACGTTAATCAAGGACCTAGAATCCTTAACAAAAATCGAAGGGGTGCAACAATGATGGAGTAACCGACCAGCCTAAGAAGGTAAATGTTGTCAATACTCCATCACAAATAAACAACCAACGAAACAACAACTTTACCCCAACAATCAATACAGTGGATTTTAACCATCCACAACAACAACAACGGAAAAATCCCATACAGGGTCCAAGCCAAAATTCAACTAGGTACCAAAACCAGAATTCAAACCAAAAACAACAAACGCAAAATTTTAATAGACAACGGTTTGATCAAAATTTTGGGCCACAATACACATCAAACCAACAAACTAGGAATTACAATCCTAATTCATATTGTGGTTTCCACAAAATTTGGGGCCATGACACTAGAACGTGCCGTGACTACAATAAATTCATGCAACGCTTGCCAGATGAACAAAAACAACTTTTTATGGATATGTTCTTAGCAGATCCTACGTCACCAATGTCAAATACCTTTTCAGGGGCAGTTTCCCCTCAAAACACACCCCTGAAGATATTTAATGATCCACTCCCAAATCATGATAACAGCAGGCTAAATCTAACTGGGATGAACAAGGGTTTAATAACAGGAAACAATGATCATGAAGCCTCGACCTCGCTAAATACATTAGTTGTGCAACAACTAGGAAGTCAGCCACAACCTAAGGTAGTCGGTTTAGTGGAGTTAGATGTTTGAGCTACCCATCGAAGCTATAATAAGGATGCGAGAGTATCTCTCTCGGCCAAGTCCAAGCCACCTACCGAGGAAGATGGCATCTAAAAAATCGTAGTAAAACCTGTGGGAGCCTATGATTTGATTAACGACCTAACAAAACCTTCTTCCACATTTCATTCTTAGACTTACTAAAGAACTCTCCGCCTTACAGGATGCTCTTTTAGAAGCATTAGGTTTAGGTCATCTAATTAACATCACTCCACCGCTTAAAACACAGGTAAATCATGTGGACTTTGATGTTCATCCTCCAGGGCAGGTAGATAGGGATGTCGAATTCATATTCGAGATAAACAAAATGCCGACAGATGCTGAGATCGCACGCCGAGGTGATCCAACCTTACATTTGTAAGTATGGGTTTATAACAACTATGTAAAGTGTGCAATGGTTGATGATGGGGTGGCAGTTAACATAGTCCCCTTCTCTTTCCTCCAAAAGCTAGGGTATGGAGAAACCAATTGTTCCACAACTCGAAATACACTAAGGGGCTATGATAGTCTTAAAGCCACCTCGGTTGGAACTATAATATTACCAGTCACCTTAGGACCCAAAACCATCTTGACTGAGTTTTATATTATAGATTGGGAAACTAACTATAATATGATCCTTGGCCGACCATGGATACACCGCATGAAGGCAATCCCTTCTACACTATTTCAAGAAGTAAGGTTTTTACATTTAGGAAAGGTATTCATGGCCAAAGGTGATCCAAAACCATTTGATGTACACCTAGCTGACTTAAAGAAAAGACTAGGCATACACTCGGAGTTTGAACTCCCAACAAATCAACTTAATAAACCCACTAACACCAAAACAAAAGAAAAGTTGGTACCTACGACAGATCTTGAAAATATGAGCCTAGCCAAAGTAACCCCAACCCCCAAAGATGAGGCTAACACTGTAGAAACAGTATCATTAGGAACTACTGCAAAGATCATTGAACTGCTAGAAAATGATCTACCAATATTCTTACCATTCGATTTAGTAGGCATAGGATATTCCCTAGGCATTGGCTCTCTTCCAGCAGAGGATCTCTGTATGGTGGAAGTAGAATATACAAACACAACAGATATCCCACCATCCATATTCCTAGCTAAATATTGGACACTCCATTTTGATG